>CM057473.1:47670000-48920000 GCA_030035585.1 Dugong dugon
GACCAGTGAATAGGGGGTATGAGAAAGGAGCTTCACGGAGCTTCCAGCAGGAGACAGAACAACTGGTAAACAGCAATATACACTTTCCCACCCCCCACCCTTCTTCACTCCCACTCAGCCTCTTCTGCTTCCTGTGGCCACAGTCTCTTGGTCAGGAAGCACCGGCTGCTTGGATTCCACCTGCCTGCACTGGCTGACTCCTTGAGTGCAATTTGTTAGCTGCTGGTGCTGCTTTCTTCCACTTCTTTTGATTTCTTCCTTACCTCTCACCACCTCCCCCTCCTTTTGCTCAAATACCTGGCTCCATGCGCCATCTTTGCTTCTTCCTGAGGGGCTGTGGAGCTCCGTTCGAGCATGGAACTGCTTCCCGGTCCTTGCTGCCACACTGGTGGGATCCCGGGGCTTTTGTTTGTTTGTTTGTCTGTTTTCATTTGATTGCTTGTTTTCTTTTTCTTTTCTCGAGTCAGAAGCCGGTTCTGGCCGGGCGGTGCTGTGCGGCTTGGGACCTACCCCCTCAGCTTGCACAGGTGCACAGAGGAATCTCTGAGGGCATTCTTTTTTTTATGGGTTGTTTTTTTTTTTTCTGTTTTTTTGGGGGTTTTTTTGTTCTTCTTCCTTTTTTTTAATTTGTTTTGTTTTCTTTTCCCTCTTTTTCCATTTTTGTCTTTCTTCATTACTCAGTTTCTTGTCTCTCTATACCCTCCTTCTCTTCCTGTCCCCTGGATACCTGGTGCTGAATACCTCTACGCCTCCTAGCCAAGCTGTACTTCAACACCTGGGAACAACTTCCCCAGACCTCGTAGCCACACCAGTGGGATCCCTGGGAGTTTTGCTGTTCTTTTTTCTTTCTAATTTTTATTTATTCATTATTTTCTTTTTTTTCTGCTTCTTCCCGTTTTTGTTTTTCTCCATTTCACAGTCTCTCATTTCTCCACTCCAACAGCAAGCTCCCCTAGTGCTCTTTTTTCTTTGTTTGTATGTTTTTGGCTCCTGTTCCTCTCTCCTCTCTCCCATACCCATCTTAGCTCCACACATCACAATCTCCCCCCTCCATCCTGCCTAGCTGCACTGTGTGCTTAACATCACACCACCAAGCAGCATAGGCACAGCCTACCAGAACCTGCCCTGCACTGATTACCCACTTGCCCTGGTGGCTGTAGTAACTGCCACAAACAACCCATCCCAGCAACTCCTCTTCAGCTAGACCTACCCTGCTGTACTATATCTGAGTGACTGACCCTGCCAATTGGAGAAGGAGGTGAAAAGTATTGTGCCCACAAACAAGCAAACAACAAAGAACACACAACAGCCCGCCTGCTCAGACATAGCCAAATTAAAAAAAAAAAAAAAAAAAAAGGATGAAACAAACAAATCTACAATCAATAAGCAAGAAAAATAACTATTGAATGTCCTGAAGACAGCAGACAATATCAAAACATTTACAAAAATAGGACAGGATGGTTCCAGTAGGTGTCCAAAACTAAAACACCAGATGACTTTCCAGTAGAAGAAAAGGCACTAGAACTACACGATAGAGAATTTAAATCTCTAATAATAAGAATTATCCAAGAGTTAAAGCAAAAAGCAGACAAAAATGAGGAAAAAATAGACAAATTCATGGAAAGTGCAGACAACTTCATGGAAAATACAGACAAAAAAATGGAAGAATTCACGAAATAATACAGGAACAAAATGCTAAAATAAATTAACAAATAGAAAACACACAAAAACAACAATTAGAAATCCAAAAGAGAAACAACAAGATTTCAGAAATGGGCAGTGTCATAGAAGGGCTGAGGAGCATATCTGAAACAGTGGAAGACAGGATCAGCGGAATTGAAGACAAACACTTGGATACAACTTTGTTTGAGGAAAAAATCAGAAAAAAGAATGAAGACAAATGAAGAGACCCTGAGAATTATGTGGGATACAATCAAAAGCAAAAATCTGTAAGTGATTGGAGTTCCAGAACAGGGGGAGAAAACAGAAAACACAGAGAGGAACACTGAAGAATTGCTGACAGAAAACTTCCCCAATATCATAAAAGATGAAAAGCTGACCATTCAAGAAGCTCAACAAACTCCATATAGGATAGACCCCAAAAGAAAATCACCAAGGCATATTATAATCATACTCACTAAAACCAAAGACAAAGAATCCTGAGAGCAGCTCAAGAAAAACAAAAAGTCACATACAGAGGAGAAACAATAAGACTAAGCTCGGATTATTCAGCAGAAACCATGCAGGCTACAAAGCAATGGGATAACATATGACATATGAAAGAAAATTTCCAGCCAAGAATAATATATCCTGCAAAACTCTTGTTCAAATATGATGGTGAAATTAGGTCATTTCCAGATAAACAGAAATTAAAGGACTATGTACAAACCAAACCAAACTTACAAGACTTATTAAAGGAAGTCCTTCCATCTGAGAACAAACAATATCAACCCTCAGGCTGAACACAGGACACAGGATTGTACTAGCCAGATACCAACCTAGGAAATGAACTCTTAAGGACTAAGCAAAACCAAAAGAATTACAAAAGGGAACCAGAGAGGTTAATCTGTAAGTGACAACAGTATCAGAACAAAAAAAGAGGGAATAAATGGTGTAGATACAGAACCTTCTAATGGAGAGGAAGTCAAATACCAAGTAATAACAGACTGGTTCAAATCTAGGAAGATAAGGGAAAATTTCAAGGTAACCACAAAGAAACTTAACAAACCTACTCATCAAAATAAAGAAGAAAAACATACAGTCTCAGTAAAAACAAAATGACAAAAACACAAGAAATGAAAAAAAATCCACAAACAAAAGGAACTCAGCACAGGAGAGTCAGAGGAACAAAACTGGAGGACGTTATGCTGTGTGAAATAAGTCAATCATAAAAGGAGAAATATTGTATGAGACCTCTACTGTATAACTCATGAAAAAGTTTACACACAAAAAGAAATAATCTTTGTTGGTTAGGAGGGATGGAAGGGGTGGGGGGGAACTAAACAGACAGTAGATAAGTGGTAACTTTGGTGAATGGTAAGACAGTACACAATACTGGGGAAACCAGCACAACTTGTACAAGGAAAGGTCATGGAAGCTCCATAGACACATCCAAATTCCCTGAGGGACTGAATTGCTGGGTGGAGGGCTGTGGGACCATGGTCTCAGGGAACATCTAGAACAACTGGCATAACACAGTTTATAAAGACAATGTTCTACATTCTACCTTGGTGAGTAGTGTCTGGGGTCTTAAAAGCCTGTGAGCAGCCATCTAAGATACTCCACTGGTCTCACCCCTTTGGGAGCAAGGGAGAATGAAGAGAACAGGATACAAGGAAAAGATCAGTCCAAAGGACTAACAGACCACAGCTACCATGGCCTCCACCAGACTGAGTCCAGTACAGCTAGATGATGCCCAGCTACCACCACTGACTGCTCTGACTGGGATCACAGTAGAGGGTACTGGACAGAGCTGGAGAAGGATGTAGAAAAAAATCCTAACTCACAAAAAAAGACCAGATTTACTGGCCTCACAGACTGGAGAAACCCCAAGAGTATGGCCCCCGGACATCCTTTTAGCTCAGTGGTGAAGTCACTCCCAAGGTTCACTGTTTAGCCAGGGATTGGACAGCCCCATAAAACAAAACGGGACTAATGAGGCACAGCAGTCCACGGACAAGGACTAGATGGCAGGAGCGGACAGGAAAGCTGGTGACAGGGAACCCAAGGTTGAGAAGGGACAGTGTTGACGTGTCATGAGGTTGTTAACCATTGTCATAAGGCAATATGTGTACTAATTGTTTAATGAGAAACTATTTGTTCTGTAAACCTTCATCTAAGGTACAAAAAGAAAGAATTATTTATGTGAGATCAAATTGACAACAGCAACTTAACAGGTTTGATGGGAACCCTAGGGGGCAGTGAGTTGAAAATACTGGTGATGGAAAGTTTGGAAAAGGATCGTGAGAATAGCAGCACAACTGGAAGAATGTAATCGATGTCACTGAATTTTACATGTAGTAACTTTTGAAATGGCGTAACTTTTGCTATGTATATTTTTACCAAAGAGAGAAAAAAAAAAAGGTCCTCTAAGGTCAAGAAAGGAGAGTGTTGACATGTCGTGGAGTTGTTAACCAATGTCATAAAACAATATGTGTACTGACTGTTTAATAAGAAACTATTTGTTCTGTAAACCTTCATCTATAGTACAATAAAATAAATAAATAAATAAAAATAAAACTTCTAATGAATTCTGAGGTACTTTCTAATAAGCCTCAGCTCATCATAAAATGTTTATACTATCAAATAAGTAACTCTCCTTTTCCTGACTTTGCTAGAATTTCCCAGAGACAATTAATTTAATAGTTCCATTTTCTATTACTTAGTAACTGTGGAACTTTGAGGAAGTACCATAAGTTCTCTGAATCTCAGAGAATTACACTCTGTAAAATTTTATTTACAGTTATTATGAACACTAAATGCAAAAAAAAAAAAGTTTGTGAATATGTGAAGTACTGCATATGTATGTATATGTATACACACACATGTAAGGGATGATGATGGGGTTGGGAATATGTCATTTTATAAGGAGTCAGTGGGTATCACCACCATTCAACAACTGGTCCATTATTTGCTCCAACAGCACTGCCAGTATGCACCACAAGGATAACCCTGGCGCTAGACACACTCATTGACAGAAGCACAGCAAGAGGAAAGCATATTCTGCTCACTACTCTCAATGAATGTGCCAAAGAGGGACACAAAAAGACATAGAAGGCACTTCCTGCCCTTCTACTTGGAATTCTGTTCTTATCAGTCATTGGATACAAAAGGAAACAGCCAAGACTTAGAACTAGTTGTTGATAAGACAAACACCAACACTTCAATCCCTCCCCAGTAGACAGCGCTGTCTCAAATACTGCCTCTGTATGGAATCAATGCTAGACACATGGTAGATATTCAATAATGCCAATTGACTGATTGGTGAGGAGACATCATCATAGAAACATCATCAATGTAATTGTCATGGATTGAGTTGTGTCCCCCCAAAAACGTGCTAACTAGGTTAGGCCATGATTCCCAGTATTGTGTGATTGTCCCCCATTTTATGATTGTAATTTTATGTTAAAGAGGATTAGGGTGGGATTGTAACACCCTTACTAAGGTCACATCTCTGATCCAATGTAAACGGAGTTTACCTGGAGTGTGGCCTGCACCAACTTTTATCTTAGAAGAGATAAAAGGGAAGGGAATCAAGCAGAAAGTGGGGACCTCATACCACCAAGAAAACAGTCTGGGAGCAGAGTGCGTCCTTTGCACCTGACGTTCCTGGGCAGAGAAGCTCCTAGACCAAGGCAGGATTGATGACACGGACCTTCCTCCAGAGCCAACAGAGAAAGCCTTCCCCTGGAGCTGTCGCCTTGAATTTGGACTTGTAGCCTACTAGACTGTGAGAGAATAAATTTCTCTTTGTTAAAGCCATCCACTTGTGGTATTTCTGTTATACTAGCACTAGATGACTAAGGTAGTAATGTAGCTACTCTCTAAATATTTGTTCACTTGAGTCAGCTCCTTTTTGCTTCACTAGACAAGAAGAATTTGAAATGGAAGCAAAGTTTATTATAGCATTTATTAAAATTACAGAACCATTGAAATGGAAACTTCATTCTTCATGTTTTCTCCTTTCTTATTCAACCACATAGACATGAGACAAATACAACTATATTTGTTTATTTCTAAATAATACAGAAAAGTCATATAATTTGAAAAGGGATCTCATAGCATTTGAGAGATTAAGTAAATTAAAATAGGTAAAAAGACCTAGAATAATGTCTGAACAATAAGTGCTATGTTTGTGTTAGTTATTATTATTATTTATTTAAAATGCAAAACCTCCAATTAAGTAATTATTGAGGTATAGGTATTATAAGCAATCGTTTTAAATGACAAACCCCATTATTCATTCCTATGACTAAGAAGTTTTTCAATCATCCAAGTAACTGCTGATCTTTTAGTATTTTTAAATTAAACACAGACTAAGAGTAAAATGGAGTTTATTCTTTGACCAGCTGATGTACACAGGACATGAAGGACAGGAGAGTTTGAGCTGTCAGGCAGGAGAGCCAAAGAAACAGAAATGAGATAATGGATTTGGGCCAGCTCCAGAGAAAACCAAGGTTTTCATTGACTTCCCCTCTTCTCTAATCCCTTCCTAGTTGTTATAGATTAGATGCCCCGTCATCAGGGACTTGTTTGTGATGTACTGTGTAAGAAATATTTCTCTCAGCAGGGATAAAGAACAAATCTACATTTTTCCTCTTGGAATGATGAAACCCAATAAGCTCTGAAGTTGGGTTATTTGTCAGAAATACTATATTACCATTGGGGTATAGTAATACTGAACTAGATGGGACAAAACATGCTTAGCTGTATCTATGAAGTTGATGTGGAAACCTAGCCCTTGCAAAATTTATAGTGTGGCCAGTTTGGCCACATAGAAAGCTGAATCAATCAAAAAATAATCCAATTGAATTAATTTCTCTTTTCTTTCCTCTCTCCACATTTGTACACACCCACCACACCCACACAACACCAGGCTAAACCAAATCAACACATACTGTATATATTGAAATTATACTATGTACAAGTTTTCTGATGGTACTGTAAAAGGTTATGAAGAATCCTAAAATACAGTTTCTTTTCTCAAGAAGCTTATCTATCTGGGTTACAAAAATCAGTAAGAGGGAGGCTTTAGGTATTTTGTAAAATTACTGATTTTATTTATACTTTAGATTCCTGTGAAGATATTATTGCTAAATCTAGTTATTTTTGTTGCGATGATTAAGTGGGGTAACAAATATTATGCACAATAAAAGGCAGTGTAACTAGAAGTTAAAGGCAGGCTTGAGAATCAAGTTTATATGGGCCTGAATCCCAGCTTCGCCCCTTACTTAGCTGAGTAACTTGGGTTATTTAAACTCTAATAATCAATTTCTACCTCTATAAAAAGAAGATAATAAAAGTACAAAACTCAAAGGGTTTTTATGAGGATTAAATAAACTAACAAATGTAAAGCACTTGATATACTGTAAGCATTCAATGAATGTTAAATTATGTGTTTGATAATATTACTTCATGCCTAACTCCAAATTTCAATCTCTTCCCTACTCAGCAGCAGCACGTTTATTCCCAACCATGGTATAAACTTGGTTTGAGTACCATTTGCTTTGTACACATATGTGAGTGTTCATGCAATTAAATCTTTACCACTTTTTCAAAGTTCCACCATTTTTCTAAATAAAAAGATTTTGTGGCTTCAACAAAGCTTCCACCTTTAATTCAGGCCATAAGTGTGAGGTAAGTGATAATCAGATAATCTAGACAGCCTTGAGTTATATCCCTGCTGATAGAGCCCAGAAAAGTTATAATACCTTAATAATAAATATTCAACAGTAGCAAAGTTTGAGCCTTCTTTCAGACCTACAGACCAAGCTTACAACAACTTCGTAGTATATTTTTCCAGTAGAAACAATCTGCCCTACAAGATGGTTATGTTTATAGAGTTTTCTTATTACTCTTTTTTATAATATTCTAAAATTGCAAACAGACTACAAAGTACATGAGAGACATTATAAAGTCCCTAACAAAGTACTAAATTTGGAGTTGGAAGACCTGAGATCAAATCTCAATGCTGCCATTCACTAGCTGTGTGATATCCATTCATTTATCCATTTGGTAAGTATTTATTGAGTACTTATTATAAGCCAGGCAGTATTGGAGGCTCTGGAAATATAAAGATGAATTATATTTAATCTAGATTTTTTAGGAGGTTGGAGGAACAGTGGATCATGGTGAGTCCCTGAGTGATGCAAACAGTTAAGCACTCAGCTACTAACTGAAAGGTTGGCAGTTCAGATCCACCTCGAGGTGCCAAAGAAAGGCCTGGCAATCTAATTCCAAAAGATCACAGCCATTGAAAACCCTATAGAGCACAGTTCTACTCTGACACACATGGGGTCATCATGAGTTGAAATCAACTTGACAGCAACTGGTTTGTTTTGCTTTTTTTTTTTTTTTTTTAGTGGATCATGGAAGACTTCCTAGAGGAAATGATGGCTAAGCTGATATTAAAAAAGAAATGTGAGTTAGCCAGGCAACAAGGAAGAAAATATAAGAACACAAGAGTGGTCTTAGAAAAAGTGTGGCTGAATCATAGCATTTGAGAAGGAAAGTGAGGACGGATGAGGCCAGAGGATTAAACACAGGCCAGACTGTGAAGAGCCCGTGAGCTACGTTAATCTTGATCTTAAGAGCAGCAGGGAGTCATTAAGTTGTTTTATAGAAGAAAGGAACATGATTAGATTTATTTTTTAGAAAGACCTCTGGCCAAACTGCAGAGAATGGATCACGGACAAGTAGAGAGATCTACCGGCAAGCCTTTGCACCAAGAAAGAGTAGGGACAGTGGGGACAAAGAGAAATAGAATAAGAGATATTTAGGAAATAAAAAAGGGGAGGAACAAAGAAAGTGAAAGAGCGGAATCTAGGCAACTAGATGGATGATGGTGACATTCACTGATGAAGGGAACCCGAAAATATAAACCGATCTGTGAGGAAATGAGATCAGCTTTGGGTGCGTTGAGCTTGAAGAGACCATAAACAAGTCTTTCTGGACCCAGTAGACTATGAAAGTTGGATGAGATGATCTCAAAGATTCCTTCCAGCTCTGTCATTAAAGTCTTAGATTTACAGATTGTTAGAGAATTTTGCTAGGGAACAACTGGCTTTAGAAAATAAAAAAGTAAATAAAGTAAAAATATATGTTAAAATATAGTGTTTCTGGAAAGGATGTGCTTTGTGAGCAATGTTAGGAAATATTTGCTTAGAATAATCTTTTGCATGGGCATAGACAACATGAACATCTAACATGCTGAGCACACTCCCTATTTAAAAAATTGGACAGTGGAGGTACATTCCATCCTAATATTTCTACAGTGGTGACTTCTTCCTGTTCAGAATAAACACACTAGCCTGAGTTATTTTGGTAGACTTTCTGGACTCGCTCTAGAAACTTCAGTTGCAAAAGATGAATGGTATTTTGCACTAGTGTTTACTTTTTTCTTATACAGTTATTTGCTCATTGGTAACCTTTCAACAAGGAGCCCCGATGGTATAGTGATTAAAGCACTTGGCTGCTAACCAAAAGCTCAGCCATTTGAACCCACCAGTTGTTTCACAGGAGAGAAGAACTGACCAGGTGCTCCCGTAAAGATTTCAGCTGAGGTAACCCTATGGGGCAGGTCTACTCTGTTATCTAGTGTTGCTGTGAGTTGGACTTGACTCAACAGCACACAACAAGGACAACAAAAACCTGTCAATAGCCTAAAGCAGTGGTTTTCAACGTCAGCTGCATATTAGAATCACTTGGAGATTTTTTTTTTTAATCCCCATGTCCAGGCCACACTTAAATTAAATCAGTCTCTGGGAATGGGTTGCAGTGCAGTCAAGGTTGCAAACCACCAGCCTAAAACTTCCTTAATGAGCAAGTCTTTCTGATTATAAACAAACAGTCACGCTGAGAACAGAGGGTCAACAGGTCCAGCAAATTCACTGATAACAAATAGGCACCAGCCAAATGCTGATGTCAACACAGTTTTCTGAAGTAGAACCCTCAGCCCAGAACTTTCCATGTAAGACTCTTGGAAGGCATCATAATGGACCCTGTCATGGTTTGAATTATGTCCCCCCAAAAAAAACGTATGTATCACTTTGGCTAGGCCATGATTCCTGGTACTGTGTGATTTTCCTGTATGTTGTAAACATGCCTCTATGATGTTAATGAGGGAGGATGGGTGGCAGTTGTGTTAGTAAGGCAGGACCTGATCTACGAGACTGGATTGTGTCCTGAGGCAATCTCTTGAGATATAAAAGACAGAAGTGAGCAGTGAGACAGGGGGACCTCATACCATCAAGAAAGCAGTGCCGGGAGCAGAGCGCATCCTTTGGACCGGGGTCCCTGAGCCGAGAAGCTCGTAGTCTGGGGGAACACTGATACGAAGGCCGAGAGAGAGAAAGCCTTCCCCTGGAGCTGACACCTTGAATTTGGACTTTCAGCCTACTTTACAGTAAGGAAATAAACTTCTCTTCATTAAAACCATCCACTTGTGGTGTTTCTGTTATAGCAGCACTAGATGACTAAGACAGACCCTCTGCTCCATCTTCTCCTCCTCTATCTCCACCACCGCCACCTTCTCCTATCTTGCAATGCTTACAGAATCCTTCCAATCAGATGAAAAGTGGTCAAGCATCTCAGAACACTGCAATAACCAGCAGGGGGATTCCAAGAATAGTCATCAAGCCCCTGTTTGACTCCTGGCCTGGTGTGATGACCACCAGAGCCCTAAGCATACTGTTCATACAACTGTAGGGATTATTGAGACTGGTAAGACTCGCCAGAGTATTTAGTCCACTGCCTGTGTTAAAATGGCAATCACAAGGACTCTCAGCTCTGCTTCTCAGTGGTGAAGAACCCACACCAAAGAGACTATATGGCCCCACGTCCAAGGAGGATACTAAATCCCAGGCCCCAGGATTGACTTAGTGGTATCGTCAGCCATATGAATGAGCGAGACCACAAAGAGTCTGACTTTCCACCTGTTTATTCATGTTCCATTTGAAACCTACGTTTACCCTGCCACCACCCACATGTATACTCCAACTATACTTCTGCCTGGGCTCTGCTGCCCAGGCTGGAGCTCTAGATACCAACTCACCTACTTGATTTTTTAGTCAGTCCTTCCCTCTAATTTGAAGTGAAATTCTGTACTCTGATCTGAATCACATGCCCTAGTGGTACATCCCTGTACAACACACTGGCATAATCTAGATATTCTGATGATGTAAGTAACTGGAAATCTTTAGCCCCTATATGCTAAAAATCCCTCACCTTCCATCTTCTACTTTGTACTTCTACTGCCCAGGAGCCACAAATGACCTTAACCCTAAGCCTAGAGGCCAAGAGAGCAAGAACCATGGCACTGGAGTACTCATCTAGGTTGTGCTATTCTTATGCTTCAATACCATATTCATTAATACTCAAGGCAGTGATCCACATTCCCACCCATCATTTAATAATCTATCCTTCTATTAAAGTGTACTATTTCAGAACAATTTTACCATTAGCCCTTAGATCTAAACAATAGTTGTTATGGATTGAATTGTGTCCCCTGAAAACATATATGGTAAATCTTAACTCCTATACCTGTGGAGGAGCCCTGGAGCCCTGGTGACACAGTGGTTAAGAGCTCAGCTGCTAACCAAAATGTCAGCAGTTTGAATCCACCAGCTGCTCCTTGGAAACCCTGTGGGCAGTTCTACTGTGTCCTATACAGTCCCTTTGAGTCCGAATCCACTCAAAGGCAATGGTTTGTTTTTTGGTTTTATACCTATGGATGTAATCCTATTTAGGAAGAGGGTGTTCTTTGTTATGTTAATGAGGCCATTGTCAGCGTAAGGTGTGTCTTAAACTAGCCACTTTTGAGATATAAAAGAGCAGATTAGGCACAGAAGAAAGCAGACTCTGGAAGATTGACACTATAGGAAGACGGTAGATGCAGACCAATCTACAAACCCAGGACACAAACATTTTTCTCCAGAGTGGACAGAGAACCTTCCCCTAGAGCCGGTGCCCTGAATTCAGACTTCTAGCCTCTTAAACTATAAGAAAATAAATTTCTGTTCGTTAAAGCCACCCATTTGTGTTACTCCTGTTACAGTAGCACTAAGAAACTAAGAGTCACTCATTCCATATAAAGCAGAAACCTGCTTTCTTAAGAGAGAGGAACAAGTCTGCCTCTTCATAAGGTTAGACTGCAAACAAGCACAGAGGCTATGGTGGTAGTTTGGAAAGGGAGGTGGCCTCAAGACAAGGAAAGGCATTTGGGACTTACCCACAGACCTGGTCACTGCAGGAACTGGCAAGAAAAAAGAAAGGCATCATTAAATTTGAGGTGAGTCTTGTAGTAAGTATGACAAATCTGTGTTGCCAGACATGAACTCAGGGAAAAAGAGACACTCACCTGCTTACAGTTTCCTTTGTGTAGGCCAGTTTCTAAGAAAAACAAAGATAGAAAAATGACTAAGCTTCTAAAGACAGTTATTAAGCAGTAAATAAAACGTGTTCCAAGGGTACATGAATTTCCTAGCATTGTAGAATCCATGTTTTCTATTCTCTGTGGTTAGACAAATGGTTAAAACAAGGTACTAATGCTGCCAAATTTGCTTTGAAACTGTGGAAATGTCCCAACATCAGTCTCTGTTTATGTGCCCAAAAGTTCCTGTGCTCTTTCTTAAATGGGCACAAATTAAAAATTCTTCCCTGCTAATATTCCAAAAATGTCTGCAAGTTAGAGATTAACCTGCCATGAATTTAGAATCAAGTTATTATGTGATCTAACATATTTACAGTAATTTTCATCCTAAAACAATATAGACCTGTGGATAAAATAACTGATAAGCCTGTTTCTCCAGAAATCAGCAAAATGATAATTGCATCAATAATTCTATTATTCATCTGGGACATTTCAAAGAAAACTGTCCCCAAACTTCCTCTAAATAGTTTTTATTTTGAGGCCAATATGATGAAAAGAACACTAACTTAGAATCAGAAGACTTGGTTTCAAGTTCTCTTCTTCCCTCTTTAACTATATAGGCAAATCTCAAAACCTTTCTGGGACCAGGCCTCAATTTCCTCATCTGTAAAATGCAGAGGCTATTACTCTAAACACTCTAACGATATGTATTAATAACTCACTGTTCTTCTTACTCTACAGACTCTCCGGGAGTAATCTCAACCACTCTCATGGTTTCGAATACTCAAGGCTGATTATTCACAAAATTATATTTACAACCCATATTTCTCTCCCTGGATTGAAACCTAAATATCAACAATTCACTTTTCATATAGGCAGATCAAATCAACACATTCAAAAGTGAACTCATTGTCCCCATCACACAGCCCAAAGCTGCTTCTCAGCCTGTATTCTTGGTCTCAGTCACCAAAGCTAGAAATTGGGAGGCGTCTTAGGCCACTCCTTCACCCTACCCCACTCCCAATCCAATCCATCACAAAATCCTACTAATCTTGTTTCTTACTTATATCTCCTATGCTCCCTTACTCTATCTTATAGTATAGTTAGGGCCTTCATCCTCTCTGGCCTGGAGGACTGCAGCAGCATCCTACCTGGTCTCTCTGTTTCAGTCTTTTCTCCTCTAATCCATCCTACGGTGAGAGAAACCACATGACCTTTCTAAAACTCAAATCTCTAGAATCAGCTCCTGTGACTCTCCTGCTTACAACACTTCAATATTTTCTGATCATCTACAGACTCAAATCAAAACTTGTTAACCCACCCACTTTTCCAGTCTGATCTCCCATCATTCCTACTCTAGCCTTCTGGTAGATTGTCCCCAAGAATTCCCTATAAACACATGGCTTATCTGTCCCTCTATCTAGAATGTCCATTCCCAATGCCTGCTATTTAGTTAACTCATAGTTATCATTTAAAATTAAATCCAGGAAATACCTCATACCCTTTGTCTGCATGTTCTATGAAATAGCCATTGGAAGTGTAATTCCTATGCCTTCAAATCTAAACTTGCTAAAAGTTCCACTTGTAAGTGACACCTTCCAATGTAACATCTCAAAAACCTGTTGTTACGGCAATGGTAACTCTAAACGAGTTGTTATCAAGCCAATTCTGACTCAAGGCAACCTCATGTGTGTCAGAGTAGAACTGCTCCATAGGATTTTCAATGGCTGTGATCTTTCAAAATTCGATCACCAGACCTTTTTCTGAGGTGCCTCTGGGTGGATTCAAACTGCCACTCTTTCGGTTAGTAGCCGAGCTCTTAACCATTTGTACCACCCAGGGACTGTATAGTAATTCTACATGATATATATTTATGGTTTATCTAAATCATATGTATTTGCAGTCTATCACTTGAGACAGACACTGCTGATATAAATATAAATATTAATGTAACATGTACGTGTGAATAGCACTGTAATTTGTAAAACTGGTAATGATTGACAAGGGAGATCCAGTGGTATGGGGGAAAGAACATGGATTTTGGAAAGAAAATCCGGGTCTGGATTTAACCATGAGATATATCTGGTTATATGACATAGGAAAAGGAGCTTAGTAACTCTGACGCTTAATTTCCTTTTCTGCAAAATGGGGACATTACCACATAATTATAGAGTTGCTGTTTATTAGATATAATGTGTTTAATGGGCTTAATGCATGGCCTAGTACATGGCAGACACTGAATAAATGGTAGTTATTAATACGGAGAAGTTTAAAAAATGGCAGAGGAAAAACTATGCAATACTTTGGCTTAAAATGTAAGGTATCATGATTAAAAGTTGATTTCATTTTAAAATATGCAAAAGCCTGTACACCTTCAAAACTTGGATACACATATAAGCCTGAAAATTTCTCTTGGATTCACCCATGTTTATCAAACATCCTTCTTTCCCCAGCTTATCCTCACTTAATGAGATCACCCTCTATAGAACCAAAAGTTAAAAAAAAACAGGAGTATACCTCTACTAAATATAAACTAGGAAGAATAGAATAATATATTTTATTACTATAAAATGTACTAATCTGATTTAAGTAGACTCAAATAAAAATCTCAGTTATTCAGTCAGTAATTCTTTTCTCAGTCCCTTTAAGGTATATAATACTAAAAAAAAGTATTTAGAATAATTTTTGTAAAGTTTAAAAATTACAGAATATAGGAAAAAGGCATTGTGGCTATTGCTTATGTACTTTTAATTTATTTCAGCAAATATCTATTGCATATTTACTATATCATGGGAGTACAAAAATGAACAATTAATGACATGATCCTTGCCCTTTAGTTCATAGTCCAGTGGAGAAATTAGTCATATATACAACAATAATAATAAAGTATAAGTACAATATTAAAGAACAAACAAAGAATTATGGGAGTTCAAAGAACTGTGGGATCTAACTCTGCTAGGCTGGAGGTTGGTTCCTCGCAAAAGAGGTTACCTCTAAGCTGAGGACGTGTAGGAGTTGCACAGATGGGCAGGGGATCCAGGGCATATCAGACAGCACATGTGTCTGAACAGTTTCATTTTCCTGTCATGAGTACATACATGCTTTATAAAAAGGGACAAGTGGGCAGGTAATTTGTCTAGATGCATGTTTAGTTATCCTTTGCTATGAATAAACTAATGTCTGAAACAAGCAAGCAAATTCATTAATTAGAATCGTATTTATACGTTACTAAACATTTATTCAATGAACTATATTCACTATTTTAATTAAAGTCACAGGTATCCACTCTGAATTGATAATATATAAAACTTTGGCAAAAATGTTTGACTTTCTTAGATTTGCTGAATATTATTTCCAAATACTTACATTTATAAAGAAGGCTGAGGCGCTAACCTGGTTTAATAATGTTTAGTATAAAGGCCAGAGCTAGAAATATAAAGACTAGGCCACATTCTACAGCAGCTCAATGGGAAAGCATAATTCAACTAAAAAGAAATCCAGGGATTTGCCAGTTGGTCCTTCTTGTTTCAGGCCTTCGCCGTGGATGTGCATTTCAACAACAGTCCATCAATTCCTTCCTTTGCTACTACACTTACCTTCATGATTAAGCTTCGATGTTCCACAGACTGACTAAAATTTGTACCCATTTCAAATATACTTGTGATTCCATCCTCACACAAATTCATCCAGTGACGATACTCCTCACGCCCAGGAAGTCGATCCCAAAAAGTCCTAAAGGCTTCCCAGACAGCTTCCTGACACACTGAAAGAATGGACAGAGGTGTTTTTATGAAAAGTTTTGCTTTAGGTTCTCATAATGATCATGGACCAATTCATTCAGACTCCCCTGAGACACTCTTGCCCACACTCCCTTCTGGAGGGACACATGGGAATGAGCCTCAGTCAAAACCCTTTTGTATGTCTAGTTTAAACTTTTCAGAAGAGAATTTGTACTTCTCATTCCCTTGGGAAGGGGACTGATTCACCTTCTAACGAGCAGGGGTTTTTCCCACCTTTTAAAAAAAATTCATGTTTATGTTTTTCAAAAGTGAAGTTGATGTGAGTTTACTATATATAATCCAGCAAGTTTCTTTAATAGGTGCTGTGATTTTAACATTACTTGATATTTACAGATGTCTTAAAGTCACTTAACTTCTCCAAATACCAGCTTTTCAGCCTTTCAAGATGACTTGGGAAGGGGATATGATATGCATTGGGTGCCCTATAAATGGCCTGGAGCTTTTTTACAAAAATGCAGTGACATAACTGCATTGCATCAAATCCTTCAAAAATTTTTCATCACATACCACTACTAAAAATAGGAGCATTCAAAACCTTCCTCAGAGCTCATAACAAAAAAAACAAACAAAAAACCACTGTCATCAAATCGATTCTGATTCATAGCAGCCCTATATAACGGAGTAGAACTGCCCCATAGTATTTCCAAGGCTGTAAATCTCTACGGAAGCAGACTGCCACATCTTTCTCCCTCAGAGAAATGTCTAGAGGGAAGTGTATTAATGTTAGTGGTTTCAAACCACTGACCTTTTGGTAAGCAGTCGATTGCTTTACCATAGGAACCTAAAATTACCCCATAAAATTAGGAAGGACTATATTCACCTGAAGTTATCCTCCCCAAGCCACTATATTTCATATTGGAAAACAGAAGATAATCATGAGTCTTTTTAATATCTAAAAAGAAAATTACATTCAGGAAAAATGTACTGCTATATTAAAATAAAAACTAATTCGATCTGTCTGCTAAATTATTCCACAGCATCAAATCTGAGGGAAAGCTAAACATGTTGTCTGTTAATTCTGTACAGCCCTGAGCACATTGCTGTTTTGTAACCATTTCAGTGAACAGATGCAGGATACTGTGGGTGATAGATAAATTGAATGAAAGGGAGGAGAAGGACAATGATGAGAGAAAAGGAAGGATGTCAACGGAAAGAGATAAATAAAATTATTTTTCATTTCAAGAAAACTAATATTTATCAGGCAGCATATTGATATATTTAAATTATTTCAATTCTTTCGATGAACTAACTGCATTCTTATTATTGCTGTTTAAAACTTTTGATCAAAGAGCATACAGAAGAGTTGAGCAGGACTGAATGAGGCAGAAGTGACCCACTTGCAGATTCATAGTTCTTCCTTTCTTCTTCTTGAAACTTCAAAATGAAAGTTTAGTAAATCCCAGAACACAACGCAAAGTTGAAAGTCTGGGTAAGTGAAAACAAGTAAACAAATGAAAAATGAATGTCTAGAGAGTCTAATAATGAAATGACATAATTCATTGAAAGTATACAAATATTGTGAGGCAAAAAAACTGTATATCCATAAGAAAAGGAAAAATAAATCTCAACTTCTTCACATTGCACATAAAAAAAATCTGAACTGTAAAAGCAGCTAATACTATGAAGTTTCCAGTAGAAAACATAGAAGAATATCTGCATGACTTGAGGGTAGGCAAAGGTTTCGTAAACAGGACACAGAAAGCAACAACTATAAAAGTAAAAAAAACAAACAAACAAACAAAAAAAACTGATAAATTAGACTTCATCAAAACCAAAATCTTCTGCTCATCAAAAGACACCATTAATGAAAATGAATAGGCAAGCCATACCTCTGGGAGAAAATATTCAAAATATATATATTTGACAAAAAACTGGTATCTAGGGTATTTAAAGAATTCCTACAACTCAGTAATAAAAAAGCAAACAACTCAATTTTAAAAACAGGTAAAAGATTAGAACAGAGACTTTACAAAGGAAGAGGTACAAATGGCTAATGAGTACATGAAAAAGTGCTCACCATCATTAATCTTCAGAGAAATGCAAATCAAAACATTTACACATAAATCAGAATAGCTGAAATATTTAAACAGACAACACCAAATTTTGGCAAGGATGTGGGGCAACCAGAACCCTCATTTTTGGTAGGAGTGTAAAATAGTACAGCCCCTTTGGAAAAGATACTGATAGTTTATTACATAACTAAATATACACTGTCTTAGTTATCTAGTGCTGCTATAACAGAAATATCTCAAGTGGATGGCTTTAACAAACAGAAATTTATTCTCTCACAGTCTAGGAGGCTAGAAGTCCAAATTCAGGGCACCAGCTCCAGGGGAAGACTTTCTCTTTTTTATCTGATCTAGGGGATGGTCCTTGTCATCAGTCTTCCCCTGGACTAAGAGTTTCTCAGTGCAAGAATCCCAGGTCCAAAGGACATGCTCCACTCCTGGCTCTTCTTGCTTGATGATAATGAGGTCCCCCTCCTCTCTGCTCACTTCTCGAGAGATATCTCAAAAGAGGTTGTCTCAAGATGCAGTCTAACCCTGTAGATTGTGTCCTGCCTCATTAACGTAAAACAAAAAGAAACCAGTTGCCATCGAGTCAATTCCAACTCACAGTGACCCTATAGGACAGGGTAGAACTGCTTCATGGAGTTTCCAAGGAACTCCTGGTGAATTCGAACTGCTGACCTTTTGGTTAGCAGCTGTAGCACTTAACCACTATGCCACCAGAGATTCCTCATTAACGTAGAGGTTAGGATTTACAACACACAGGTAATTATATTAGATCACAAAATAGAGGACAACCACACAATACTGGAAATCATGGCCTAGACAGGTTGACACACATTTTTGAGGGACACAATTCAATGCATAACGTACACCAAACCTATGACCCAGCAATTCCTCCTAGGTATTCACTCAAGACAAATGTAGGCATATATCCACAAAAAGACCTATATTCAATGCTAAGGAAACTATATTCATAATAAGTAAAAAATTAAAACAACCCAGGTATCCATCAACAGGGAAATAAACAAGAAATGGTGATAAAGTCATATACAATAGAATAAAAAGGAACAAATTCATGCAGTAACATGAATTAATCTCAAAAACATTAGGCTGAGTATAAGAAGTCTTACACGAAAGACTACATACTATTTTATTTCTATAAAGTCCTAGATAGGTGAGACTAAATTATGGTTAAAAAAAAATTAGAAGACTAGTTGCCTGGGGGTGGGGCAGTGTGGAGATTGTCTGGGAAGGGGCATAAAGGAATTCTCTGCAGTGATAATGTTCCAAAATTTGATAGAGGTTTGGATTACATTGCATTTATCAAAATTCCCAAATGGTACACTTAATATTTATGTATTTCACTCTATGTAAATTTTACCTAGAAAAATTAAATAAACATTCAGCTTTAGTTAATGAAATTCTTGCTGAAATGTCTAGGGGGAAGTGTATTAATGTTTAAAACTTGTAAAATATATTCCAAAAATAAGATGGTTGGATAGATAGATATGTGATAAAGGTAATATGATAAAATGTTAACTATAGAATCTAGATATTAGAAGATGGGTGTTTACTATATCATTCTTTCAACTTTGTGGTATGTTTTGAAATTTTTCATAACAAACTCTTAGAAAAGTATTCTCGTGTGCTGAAGAAACGTAGTTGGAGATAACGTGGGGAAGCACCCACAAGTAATAAAAAACCATACCAGATGTTATAGCACACCTTCTCTTTACCAGATTCATGGATTCACAGAATAGTAGCATAAGCAGTCTCTTACAAATTAGGCTTCAGGGGATGCCCCTACCTCGTAAAAAAGCTCTCTCAGCATTTCAAGGCTGGGCCTAAAATATCTCCATCAAAATTCATTCCTTTGACTTAAGCTAGTTCTTTGAAAAGATCAACAAAATTGACAAACCTTTAGCTAGAGAGACCCAGGAAAAGAAGATAGAAGACTCAAATTACTTTAATCAGAAATGAAAGAACTACATTAGTACTGACCTTATAGAAATAAAAAAAGATTATAAAGGAATACCATAAACAATTGTAGATAAAATGGGCAAATTCCTAGAAAGACAAACTACAGAAACTGAGTCAAGAAGAAATGGAAAATCTGAATAAACCTATATAACAAGTAAGCATATTGCATTAGTGATCAAAAAGCTTCCCATAAGTAAAAATACAGGCCCACATAGTTTCACTGGTGAATTCAACCAAACATTTAAAGAAGAATTAATACCATTTCTTCACAAGCTCTTCCAAAAAATAGGAGAGGAGGGAACATTTCTCAACTCATTCAATGAGGTCAGTATTACTAAAATACCCAAACCAGACAAAGCCATCACAAGGAAAGGAACCTAAAGACCAGTATCCCTTCATCAATATGGGTACAAAAATCCTTAACAAAATACTAGCAAACTGAATCCAGAAACATATAAAAAGTATACATCATGACCAAGTGGGATTTATCCCAGGAATACAAGGTTGGTTTAACATCTGGAAATCAATTAATGTAATACACCATATCAATAGAATAAAAATAAAAATCACATGATCATTTCAAAAGACTCAGAAAAAGAATTCAACAAAAGCCACACCTTTTCATAATAAACACTCAATGAACCAGGAATAGAAAGTAACCCTTAATCTAATAAGGTGGAAACAATTATTTATCAACTAATGAATAAATAAACAAAATGTGGTATATACAAACAATGGAATATTATTTGGTCATCAAAAAGGTTCATCAACAACATGGATGAACCTTGAAAACATTATGCTAAATGAAAGAAGCTAGTCACAAAAGACCACAAATTATTTATTCCATTTATAGGAGCATCCAGAATAAGAAATTTTATAGAGACAGAAAGTAGATTGGGGGTTGCTTAGGGCTGTGGAAGATGGAATAAAGAAAGATGTCTTCTTTATTCCTTTTGTCTTAAAATAATACAGATTCATTCTCTTACAGTTCTAGAGGTCAGAAGTCTAAAATCAGTCTGACTGGGCTAACATCAAGGTGTTAGCAAGGTTGATTCCTTCTGGAGGCTCTATGGGAGATTCTGTTTCCTTGCCTTTTCCAGCTTCTGGAGGTCGCCCACATTCCTTGGCTCATGGCCTCTTTTCTTGCATCATTTCAACCCCTCACTTCCTTCATAACATCTCCTAACACTGACTCTGATCTCCTGACTTCCTTTTACAAGGACCCTTGTGATTACATCAGGCCCACTCAGGTAATCCAGGATAATCTCTGCATCTCAAAATCCTTAATTTAATCACACCTGTTAAATCCCTTTTGTCATTATAAAATAACATTCACAGGTCCCAGGAACAAGGCTGTGGCCATCTTTTGGGGGAAGGGCATTATTTGGCCTACCACAGGGTAGTAAGTCTTTTTTTTTGGTGCAACTATCACCATTATTTATTTCCAAAACTTTTTCATCACTACAAACAGAAATTCTGTACCCAGTAAACAATAATCCCATCCCCCTCTTCCTCTAGCCCCTGGTGATCACGAATCTATTTTCTGTATCTATGCATTTGCCTATTCTAGTTATTTCATGTAAGTAGGATCATACAATATGAGTCCCTTTGGGTCTAGCTTATTTCACTTAACATATGTTTTCAAGGTTCATCCATATCGTAGCCATGTATCAGAACTTCATTTAAGGCTGAATAATATTCCATTGCATGTATATATCACATTTCATTTATCCATTCATCTGTTGATGAACACTTGGATTGTTTCCACCTTTTGCCTATTGTGAATAACGCTGCAATGAATACTGGTGTACAAGTGTATGTTTAAATCCCTGCTTTCAATTCTTTGGGCTTTGCCTTTAGGAGTGGAATTGCTGGGTCATATGGTAATTGATCATACTCTAGTGGCTTGTGTGTTGCTGTAAGGCTGGAAGCTATGTTACCAATATCCCATATGCCAGCAAGATCACCCATGGTGAATAGGTTTCAACAGAGCTTCCAGACTAAGATAGGCGTGGCAATCTATCCAGAAATTAGCCAATGAAAACCCTATGTATAACAACAGAATACTGCCTCATATAGAGCTTGAAGATGAGCCCCCCAGGTTGGAAGGCACGCAAACATACCAACAATCATGAAAATGACACAGGACCAGGCAACATTTACTTCTGTTATACATAATGTCACCATGAGTCTGAATCTACTTCACAGCAACTAACAACAACAACATGGTAATTCTACGTTTAACTATTTGAGGAACCAGGGTTTCTTTTCTGAGGTGATGAAAATGTTCTAAATTTGACTGTAATGATGGTTGCACGTATCTGTGAACATAGTAAAAGTCACTGAATTGTATACTTTAAACGAGTGAATTGTATGGTACCTGAATTATATCTCAGTAAAAGTGCTTTTGAAATGCAATTCCCTCTGGAAAGGTAACAGATCCTTACTTTATTAAATGACTTTTCAACTCGGAGCTATCTGACAAGAAGGTCTGATTAACTACTTGGAATAATAGAACTCAGAACAGTTACATTTCGATAGGGGAGGAGAGTTGAGGAGTAAGTTTGGAGCATTCATGCAGCTCAGAGATGGAAAAACTAGATAGGACACTGCAGGCAGTAGGGGGCAGAGCAAAATCACCATGATTCCAGGGAAAGAGGTACTAAGGAAAGCAAGCATCCACCATAGACAAATACTTCACTACTTGGCCTAGAACTAGACCTACTCAGAATCTCATAAAACAAATTTAGAGTACAGCTTTCCTATGCTTGTCAAAAAAATTTTGTAGCTCTTAATTACTGTTTTTGAAAATCTAAGTAACTACAAATACCTCTCTTCTGGCAAAGATACTCTGCCCTGGAAACAGGTGGAGGAAGGGAAAACTTGACAGCTTTCTGAAGAAAAAAATATCAGCATTTAATCTGTCTTTAATCCTGTTAATAGGGCTCAGGCTGTGTGTCTTATCTAATATATAGAAATATAATATGGAAAGAAGTCTTCTTTAGGGTAATATGGCATAGTGGATAAGTGATACAACTGCTAACCATAAAGGTCGGCAGTTCGAATTCACCAGGCGTTCCTTGGAAATTCTTAGGGGCAGTTCTACTCTGTCCTATAGGGTCGCTATGAGTCAGAATTGACTCGACGGCAATGGGTTAGTTTCCTTTCAGTGCTGTGGAGTCCAAAGCATATGGAGCAATTAATTTGGTGCAATATGGCAAGAAAAAGAAATAAATGGCACACAGGTTGGAAACTAAGTAAAACTGCCTTTCTTCATAGACAGGATAATTGTCTGTGTAAGTAATCTACAAAAAAAAAAAAGCTGTTAGAATAAGTCAGGTTAGCAAGGTTGCAGGGTAAAAAGTCAACATACAAAAATCAGTTATATTTCTATATACTAACAAAGATCAGAAATTAATTTTTTTTAATACTATTTTCAATAGCATAAAAAAATATGAAATCCTTAGAGATAAATCTGACAAAAGGTTTGCAAGGCCTGTACACTGAAAATTACAAAACACTGTTGAGACAAATTGAAGATCTAAATAAATGGAGGAACACATCCTGTTCATAGATCAGAAGATTCAGTGTTGTTAAGATGACAATTCTTCCCAAAATTGATCTATAGCTTCAATACAATCCCAATCAAAATCACAGCAGACTTTTTTGTAGAAATTAGCAAGCTGATTCTAAAGTTTATATGGAATGCAAAGGACCTAGCATAGCCAAATAAATTTGAAAAAAAGAACAAAGTTAAAGAATTTACACTATCTGATTCAAAGACTTATTACAAAGTTGGAGTAATCAAGACAGTATGGGGTTGGCATAAAAATAGAGAAATAGATCAATGGAATAGAATAAAGAGTGAAGAAATAGACCTACCATATACAGAAGACTGATTCTCAACAAATGTGCAAAAGCAAGAAAGGATACTCTTTTTAACAAATGGTGCTGGAACAACTGGCTATTTATATGTAAAAAAAAATTTTTAACTTTGATCCATACCTCATACCATACACAAAATTAATTAAAAATGTATCACTGAATCACAACAGAGGGTTCTGGACAGAGCTGGAGAAGGATATAGAACAAAATTCTAACACACACACAAAAAGACCAGATTTACTGGCCTGAAAGAGACTGAAGAAACCCCGAGAGTATGGCCCCCAGACACCCTTCCAGCTCAGTGGTGAAGTCACTTCTGAGGTTCACTGTTCAGCCGAGGATTGGACAGCCCCATAAAACAAAATGGGACTAATGAGGCATAGCAGTCCAGGGACAAGGACTAGAAGGCAGAAGGGGACAGGAAAGCTAGTGATAGGGAACCCAAGGTTGAATAAGGGCAGTGTTGACATGTAGTGGGGTTGTTAACCACTGTCATAAGGCAACATGTGTACTAACTGTTTAATGAGAAACTATTTTGTTCTATAAACCTTCATCTAAAGTGAGAATAGCAGCACAACTGGAAAAATGTAATCGATGTTACTGAATTGTGCATGTAGAAATTTTGAAATGGTATATCTTTGGCTATGTATATTTTCACCAAAAAAAAAAAAAGGTCGAGAAGGGAGAGGGTTGACATGTCATGGGGTTGTTAACCAATGTCATAAAACAATATGTGTACTGACTGTTTAATGAGAAACTATTTGTTCTGTAAACCTTCACCTAAAGTACAATTTTTTTTTTAAATTTAAAAAAAAAAATGGATCACTGACCTAAACATAAAACATAAAACTAAAAAACTACAGGAAAAGAGGACAAAATCTTTGTGACCTTGAGTTAGGCAAATTTAGATATGACACCAAAAGGCTGATTTAAAAAAAAAAAAAAAAAAAAGATAAATTAGACTTCCCCAAAACTGAAAATGAAAAGATGAGCCACAGAATGGGAAAACATATTAGCAAAACATGTACATGACAAACAGCTTGTTATCTACAATACATAAAGAACTCTTACAACTCAATAATAAGGCAAACATCTCAATTTTTTAGAAAATAGACTAAACATTTTAATAGACTCTTCTTCATCAAAGAAGGTATACAAATGACAAATAAGCACATGAAAAGAGGTTCAATATCATTAGTCATTAAGGAAGTGTAAATTAAAATCATGAGATATCACTTCACAGCCACTAGGATGGCTAAATTTAAAAAAGGCTGACCATACCAAGTACTGCAAGGATGTGGAGAAACTAAAACCCTCATACATTGCTGGTGGGAATGTAAAACAATACAATCACACAGGAAAACAGTTCAGCAATTTCCTAAACCTGCACCTATCATGTGACTTAGCCATGCATTCCTAAATATCTACCCAACAGAAATGAAAAGTGTATGTTCATACAACTATTTGTACCCAGATGTTTATGACAGCTTTATTTGTAATCACCAATAATTGAAAATAGCCCAATGTCCCAAATTGTGGTATATCCATAAAATGGAATACTATCCAACAAAAGGCAACAAACTATTGACACACACACACACACACCCCAAAAAACAAAAAAAAAAAAAACACAGATGAATCTCAAAATAAGTACACTGAGTGAAAGCAGACAAAAAAAAAGTATATACTATTTGATTTTGTTTATATACAAAACTGTAAAAACTGCAAACTATTATATAGTAATAGAAAGCAGATAAATGGTCGTCTGTTTTCTATGGTAAGGGAAGGCAGTGAGGAAGGGAGGGATTATAAAGGGGTATGAGAAAACATTTGGGGGTGATTGGTAAATTCATTATCTTAATTGTAATGATAGTTTCAAGGGTAAATATATTTGTCAAAACTAATCAAATGGTACACTTTAAATGTGTGCAGTTTATAATCCATCAAGTATACCTCAGTAAAGCTGTATTCTAAAAGGTCCAACCACAAATATGATTTTTTAAAGAAGAGGGGAAGGAGACTATTAATTACACTGCACTCCAAGTGCCCTAAATATCTGGTCAATTTTACAAATCATTAGGTTAAAATGCAGCTGCTTCTTGGTTATATGAATATACTTTTCAAAATTCGTTTCTCCAACTAGTAATTGATGCCAAATAATCTATGAAGAAAAAATTGGGCAAGCCATTAGAATGATGGCTTAGCTTGGTGGAAATAGCTAAGATCCTTGGTTGGACATCGAATGGATCCCTCCCTCCAATTTCAAACATTTGCTTCTCAGGGCACGTCGCTGTTGTTGTGGTTAGGTGCTGATGAGTCAGTTCCAAATCAGAGCAACCCTATGTACAACAGAATGAAACATTGCCCAGCCCTGTGTTGCATCACAATTGTTGCTATGTTTGAGTCCATTGTTGCAGCCACTGGGTTAATCCATCTTGTTAAGGGTCTTCCCCTTTTTTTTGTCGGCCCACTGCTTTACCAAGTATCATGTCCTTCTCCAGAGCATAACCTCTCTAAGGGCATAATCATCTCAAATCTATCTCTTCAAAATCAAGACCTATGCTGAAATATTCATTTTACCCAATTTTCAAAAACCTAACAAATGAAATACTACTCTTTACCATGACAGGGCATACCAGTATACCAAAAGTGGAAGAATCCAAAGAGTAGAGAGAGAGTAAAGGAACTGAATAAAAATGAAAATGACATTTATAATTTATCAAGATATGACTTCTATTACCTGATTTTTACTTTATTTTCAGATAGATCAAAATATATAGCTATCTCAACTGCTGGTTAAGTAGTGAAGAGGAAATAACCAATCATTAAAGGTATATGGTTATGCTTTTTAATTGCTTTGTCTGAGTTTTTATAGATTCAAGAGATATTATTTCAGAAAGCAAATAAAAAATTTAAAGCATTCCTGGAATAACTGATTTTAAAATACAGACACTATGAATGGGATCATTGATGAGGGGCCTCCTAGAGCTAAAATGTTTGGCACATCACGTCAAGATTACAACAATGTTGATTTGGCTCTTACTGTCATGGTAAAGAGTAGTATTTCATTTGTTATGTTTTTGAAAATTGGGGAAAATGAATATTTCAACAAGCCTGATGTCACTATCATTTAGTCATCTATCTCCACTTTAGTTTACTAGCATGATACCAATAATTAGCTTATTGGCTCTTGAGCAGCAAAAAGCAATGTCTGTGAGTCCTCCAAATGTCTAAGGGATATTGTCACTGTTATACACTGAGATATCTATATCTTTCAGTTAGTACATATGAGAAACAGAGAATGAATACACATAAAAAATATGAGATCAAAGATAATACTGTTTAATTAAAAAATAAAATTCACGTTGTTGCTCTAGGTTACATTGTGAGAAGTGCCATCATTTTAGACATATAAAGATTTATGTAGCCCAACTAGGGAGCAACCAGCATGAAATCTATGGAATGACTAAACTATAAAACATAGAAGTGGATTATATTTTCATGTATATAAAATAACTAAATTAGGCCAACCGGTAAGCATACCTTGGTAAGTATATTATGTGGGCACACTTAAGCAAATTACTGTAATGAAGAAGTAAAAATTATAATTTATCCAATAACATTAGTTAGTATTCCTGAAATGCTTAAAAAGATTTAAAATACTCCCTCTCTTAAAATAATGTAAACTTTCGCCTGAAACTGTCTTAATATTGTATTCTTAGTAAATCCTTTTTTCCATAGCTACTAGAAAGAATTGGCTCAGTCCCTGTCTAAATTATCACGAATTTTGAATTATAATGAGATATAACAAGTGTGATAGAACTATGTTTGAATTTCATGTATGAAGCTCAAGGGTTTGCAGCAGTGGGCTGTGTGTGTTAGCTTACCTCGGACTTTAAAATATTTCATGTGATTTGCCACAGCCTCTGCAACACTTTCATCTGGACAGATTTTTACTCCGTTAGGAAACAGAGATCTCTTTCTTCTGAGCAACCACTGTCTCTCAGCTTCTCTGTGGTCCAGAGGTTGTTTCTTTTCAGTAGATAGAGAAGGATCTGTGGATTCCGAGTCCATGAGGAGAAAAGAGAATGAACTCTTGGGTTCTTGGATCTCCTCAAAAGATAAGGTTTGTGCTACAGAGTGAAAACATAACCAGGCTTCTGATGATGAATAAGATATAGCATGAAAGGTAACAAAGAAATACTGGCATTTGTGCAATATTTGGATTTTGGAGTCAATGCTTAGATTATAAAGGTGTGTCTATCTGAGGAAGACAGGAGTGAATCATTCAATTTTTGTTCTATTTCATTTCCACTCCTTTATTTCAAGATTATTATTGAAATCAAGTGTACATCCAATTTCAACACAATAAATAAGGGAAAGTAAGGCTTACAACAGAAATTTCTAATGAAGAGCTAAAATTATTGGAGAGATCTGAAACTGTTTACATGAAGCAATATCAATTTCTTACTAATCACATCAAAGAATGCTATTTTTAGAATCTACTACAGATATACAGAGAGAGAAAAACAAATTAAATTTAAAAATACCTGTTAATGATAGGTTCCCTTTTATCAGGACAAATATCAAAATACCCAGAAAAGTCTTTCCAAAAAGAGGAAACATAATCATTTGGGCTAAAACCAAAGGAATGAAGAGGACAAAATCCTTAATTGAGCACCCAAAGCCTTGAAACTTCCTATAACAAATTGTTACAGGAAAATTCTAGCATTCAAAAGTTTTTTGCAAATAGAAAACCATTATAAATTAGCTTAGATAAAAATGGTGTCCTTTCAAAGGTAGCTCTCACTTCTTTCCTGAAATAATCAACATGCTATGAAAGCGGGAGAGGTAAGCTAATTAGAACAGATGGGCAGAGACAATTTCTTTAATCTAGCTAGCTAAGCTCTTTACTAACACTCTTTGCCTTTTACAAGCAGTCTACTTAAGAATAATACGTTCATATATAATTCACTGAGTTTATACAACTTTTCTGAATCTGATTCACATGTTTTAATTCTTCCATGGCTTAAGATGTATAAGCACAAAATGCCAGAAGACAGAACAAAATTTATTTTCCTGGAACTATCTTTGTAATAAAGCCCTGTCTTGCAAATTTCCCTCCTTGAAGAGGAATATGAAAATCTTTCACTATAACCACTTACTAAGTCTCTTTTGTCTATAAAATGGTATAGGAAAAGTAAAGCTAACTCATGGTAAAGCTATTGTGAAGATCAAATTAGTTAATATATAGAAAATGCTTAGGATAGTGGTTGGCACATATTAAGTACTTAATATAAATGACAGCCATGTGATAACTTAGGTGCTTAATGTGCTATCAAACATGAAGTCCAGTGTGTTTTTCTACATGTGAAATTCTTAACTAAGAGAGGATTTCCTTTACCATAATGGGATCAGATGAAATTCTCTGTATTAGGGTAGTTGTTTTAATCAAATATACCTAGTAGAAAACAATTATTCAAAATCCACATGGAAGCCAGGATTTACTATCAAATAGCAATGAATTTAAATCTTACTTCATGTACGTTTGGGGAAATTCACCTAAAAATATTTTATAAAAGTCTAAAGCACATTTCTCTTGAGAATAATAAACTGTTAGCTAAATCATCCTCAAAATGTTTTTTATCTTCAGGAAAAATTCATCAGGTATAATTTTCAATACAGCCTCAAATAAACCACATTTTCATCATTTATAAAAGCTAACAAATCTAAACAGCCATCATTAAAAACATGTGCATAGCGGCATTTGCAAAATATTGGTATGCTTCTAAGAAATTACTTGCCAAACTTTGTCAGAGTGGGAGGAAAAAAGCTGAAGATTTTACAAAGTCAATGTTTAAAGTCTCAAGAGAAGCTCCATGTTTACAATTCAGAACAAAAGAAAATTTTTAGGTAAAAAATCAGAAATTATTCTTTCTGATGTCAGGAAAATCTTCTGAGCATCATGGTATCCTGAGTCCTTCCTTTACTTAGATTCAGAAAACTTGGGCTCAAATTCTGGTTTGATCTTGGACAAATCCCCTAAACTCTTTGAGCTGGTTAACTCATCAGTAAAATATACACTCTCTGCCTATATTACAAGGTTGTAAGAATCAGGAAATACAAAAATTCTTTATAAACTAATGTACTATGTACTATTTGTCTTGTATTACAATTGTTCATAAAGTCTAAAGAGGTTTCATGCTTTGGAATTCTCTTTTGTTCAAGCTCTAGAATGGAATAAAATTTCCCTAAATTATATTACAAACAGGAATTTACTTAAGAACTTTTAAAATGTTATTTTCTTTAAAATACAATTTGTTTAAACTGTAGAAACTTCTACTGCTTCAAAAAAAAAAAAAAAGAAAAATTCAGGGGGTTCATTTGTTCATAAATAGGTTCATCAGTTTATAAATTCATTTTAACTTGGTATTTGATACAATTATAACTTCTAACTGCAGCGTTATAATAACTATACCTATTATACAAAGCATAGGTGATGACTACGATAAGGTTGTGCCATGGGAACGCAAAAGCAAGATTAATTCCAACCGGAAAAGTGGAGAGAGTTTACTGGAGAAGGCAACGTTTCAGCCAGGTCTTGAATGGCCTGGGTGGCATTACATTGGCAGAGGTGGGGGTGGTAGGTGGGAGGGACTAGGAACTAGGAAAGAAATTTCTGGTCATGATCACTGACAGTAAGATGGAAAAGTATACTGTTTATATGGAAAATGGGAAGTAATTTGTTAGAGTAGGAACAAGAGCACAGCATAAATAGGTTGAGAACAGGACTTGGAATCAGTTCACTCCAGTTAAGACCTCTGCTGAGAATTTGCATTTCTAACACTTTCCAGGAAATTATATATCACCTGGGGATCTTGTTAAAATGTAGATTCTGGTTCAGTATATCTGGAGTGGAAATGCAAATTATCAGCAGGGAACTTGTTAGAAATGCAAATTATCAGCAGGGGTTCAAACCAGAACCAACTGGTTCAAAACCCTGGTTGAGAATGAAGGCTGAAAAAGATTACAAAATACCTTAGAAGTCATAACAGAATTTTGGATTTTTAATTTATAGATGAAAGATTATCTAACATACAATTATTGAGAAAAAATATTTCTTAAATTTTTATTTAAGGAGATTCTTTTTGGGAAATATTTCAAGGTCTTGTGATGGCCCTTGAACCTTGTTATGCTTCAAAAAATGTCCCGAAACCATAAGCAGGTAAGAAAGAAAGATAAAACTCTGTGCTTTAGCATAGATAACAAGTACCAGATTCCTCCATTCATACCTTAATTCCAAACCAGTTAAGGATCATTTATTGACTCAGAAAAATTTTCAAAACGTTTACCATATGCTACTGACATACTAAATACAGGAAAAGTAAAATGTTTCCAGTCCTTGAGAAGCTTGTAATATAAAAGGAAAAATATGTACACAGATAATAAAAACAATGAGGTATACAGAAATTGTTATGGGAGAGCAAAGGAGGGTATGAATTATTCTGTGTGAGCAGCTGTGGGGAAGGTTTCCTAGAGGTGTGTGACATTTGAGCTAGATTTTGAAAAAATAAAGTTCACAGTAGTGAAAGAGTGGGCCAGTAAGAAGAAATAAATTGTGCAAGGCAAGTGTGGAGGTACAATATTGCAATGCCACTCCACACAACCGTCTATAGTCTTGGATTTAAAGGGACATTCACACTCATAGGACAATAGTTCATACCATGGTTCTAGGTTTAGTCTGTAGAAGAATACATACAGTACAGGAAACACAGAATGCTATCATGATAGTATCAAGTGAAGTACATCTTCATCTGGAGTCTCCTTATAGGAGTCCTGATCCTGATTTCCAGCCCGTATAAGAGATGCAATCAGTTGTAAGGTCATACTAGTATAATGAAGCCTCATACACATAGAACCACGTCTTCTAGCAGCACATGAACAAAGTTTCCAAACTTCCACAAAGACAACCTCAGTTATAAGAGGCAAGCAGAGGCATAAGCTTTCCAATTGAGTTTTATACAGTTCTGGTCAGTTAGGTCCTCAGAGTGGACATGTCCCTTCACAGTTCTCCCAGTCCACAACCAGTTCAACAGTTTTAAGGGTTGTTTTTCCACAATAAAAAAAATCCTGAAGACAGCTACCAATCCACATTCACCTTACCCCAACATATTTCCAAAGAAACAGTATCGAAAGAAAACAAGATCATTTTCTGGTGAGAAAAACGTTTAAGCTAGTTGCTAACACAAAAGTATTTATAGCACAATGAATAAATATTATATGACTTAAAAGTAGGGGGACAGTGGAATACAGGAGGAGGACAGAACATAAGTTGCAACAAGATTAGGAAGGGCTTTATATGACCATTTTTCCCTCCCCACATAAAAAAAGTAGTTGATTTTAAGTGGTATTGAGCTTTTTCTAAGGGGCCCTGGTGACACAGTGGTTAAGAGCTCGACTGCTAACTGACAGGTCAACAGTTTGAACCCACCAGCTGCTCTGCGGGAGAAAGATGTAGCAGTCTGCTTCCATAAAGATTACAGGCTTGGAAACCCTATGGGGCAGTTCTACTCTATCCTACAGGTTGCTATGAGTTGGAATCAACTCGACAGCAATGGGTTTAAACTTTTTCTAAGTCCTAGTTAAATGATTGGGTAGGATTTAAAAAGAAAACTACCATTTTTTTAAATCCCAAGAGTTATGAATTAACAATAGCATTATCTTCTGTAGGTAGGCTTTCCCTTTCCACAGACAACCCTCTCACTATCCACTAGATACATATGCACACACACACACACACACACACACACACACACACACACACACACATCCACACACATCTTTAGGCTGAATTTCCCTCTGTGCTCCCACAGAAACTGCTCATGTGGCCTTTCTCCTATTAGACTATAAATGCTACAGGAATAATAGCTTTCTTTTCTTTTTTTGGTACATGCCTGCTAATAGTATATGCTCAAAATGTTTCCTGAATCAAAATGACATTCAAATTAACCACAAGTTTGGGAAAATAGGATGAAAAATTAATTTAAGCATTAGTTATAAGATATTCACTGGATAGCATATTATTTGAAATTTATTTGTAGTGACTGCTCAAGTTTATTAAGAAAAAAATTACACTTCAATTTAATTAATTGGAAACACATTTAATATAAAATGTTGATATTTTCAAAGCATTATTTCCACATGAATTTAGGAAAATGAATTTTAAACAATCTTCAAAACATGATAAACAACAGTGGTATCTTTGAAAAACACACAAAATGAAAAAGTTAAGAAATCACAAGAAGCTGTCTTATATACCTGCTGTACCCAAAATTAGATGTAAAAAATAATTAAAAATAGTCACCTAAAAAAGTACCCCCACATACACACATAAGTTAGGAATGAATTATATAATTATAACCATCTTTATATGAATCTCCAAAGGACAAATACCTTTAACAATATAAAGATGGTGACCAGATCAATAAAAGCTTAAGGACACTAAGGCTTAACTGACAACCTCAATTCACATGACTTTGAAATAAAATGCTCAGCCTTTTTAGCCTTATCTTAAATTGTCTTTGTTTCACTGCTTTATATACAGTTACAATGTAAATTCAAGAGTTGCTTAAAGCATAAGATTAAAATAATATTCTTAAAAGAACATTTTTCTTATCTGAGAAAATACAATATATTCCTGATAATGTTAGAGTAAATCAGAAAGTTCTGAAGTGTTTAGTCAGATATAATACCACCATCATCACATGAATTCAGTAGAACTGTTACCTAAAAAAATTAAGCTCTATGGGGATCATAGGTCTCTAAAAACCATCTAAAAAATATAAAAGCAATGAGAACAATCTGGCCTTGCAGATGAATACTGGGTAAACAGAGGTATAAAATTATACATTTAGTTCTAACAATTAATAAATAGTACTTTGGGAAATTTGGGGGTTTTTTTTGCTAAAGTTATGAGGACACCAATTTTATCTTCCATATGTATAGAAATTGTATACATATATTCTGGGATAACTTAGGAGTCAATATTTACATTGAGTGGAGCAGCTACATAAATAATTTTTAAAAACCTATCTTGGATAGCTAATTTTTTTTTTTTGGTATTTCTTTTACTTTGTTTCTCTAATTTCAGAAAGAAAACCATAAAAAAGAAATAGAAAAAAATCCAGTTTTTTAGTTTATTCCAAACGTCACCCTAAATCAATTAATTCTCAAATCACCACATATGATGCCAAAAGAAATGGAAAAAAAATTACAGTTACAGCAGAAATTGTAAATTCCATTTAGCAACTGAGAAACATGATAAGCTGCACTTTGAAAGAATGAATTTTTACTTTGAAAGAATGAATATTTTTCATCTTCCTAACATTATGAATGTCTTCTTTTACACTATACAGAAAGAATGCCGTAAATGGCATTTTCTGAAGGCTTGATACTAAATTCTTAAAAAAAAAAAAAAAAAAAAAAATACACAGTATTCATACTGCATGCTTGAGCTGCAAAGAATAGAATTACAATATGATGTGACTTGTCAACAAAATTGACAAGCACTGGGGCTGGCACCAGGAAGAGCCTAACTCCCTTCAACTCCCAGTCATGAGGAAGTACAGATCACATCGTTTTATTATCTACAAAAACACTGTCACCTTACATATGCTATTGCATAATCCAAGCATATTCACTCAGAAAAATATCAAATATTTATGAAATTTTAATTTCTATTTAGTAAGTTTATCTACATCACCTGAATTCCCTCCCCGTGTCTGAGATCCCAACAATTCTAATAATAAATCTTATATATTTTAAATAATGTTCAATGATTTATAAAATAAAACTACTCCAAGTTACTTTTCTTCTTTGTGAGCTGGCTAATGCAAATGCTGGTAAGCAGCTTTCCAGTAATCTTGTAGAACATCTGTGTCATGTTTACAGAGATTAACTACTACTGCTGCCCTTCCGTTGCTGTAAATGAAGTTTCAGAATAAGCTCTCGAATATCTTCCCGTTTGGTCTTTATTACATGACGAGGAAACCATTTCTCCAAATGAATTGGAAGTTCAAAGTTAACAATAGGATCCTAATGAGAGAAAAAAAAAAGAATGCAATAATTTTAGCAGCATAATTTCAAATTTTGTTTCAATTTCATTTTTACAAGAAACAATTTTTTTTAAGAAAGCTTTATTGAAATATAATTCACATACCATACAATTCACCCATTCGAAGTGTACAATTCAATGGTTTTTAGTATCCTCACAGAGTTGTACAACCAACATCACAATCAATTTAGAATACTTTCATTAAATTACTAACTTTTGAACATCAAAATTAAGTACCATGTGTTCTGCTATGAAAACTTATCTTGGATAGCTAATGTTTTTTTGTTTGTTTGTTTTTCAGTATTTCTTTTACTTTGTTTCTCTAGTTTCAGAAAGAAAAACATAAAGAAATTTTAAAAAATCCAGTTTTTGAGTTTAGCATGCTTAAGTAAATTAGCTCAAACAGCACTGGTATATAGGGGAATGATTCACCATAATGCAGAAGTCAGGTTGTCTGAACACAATTTTCTGCAGTATGCTATTATTTTGAAACTACTAACACAAAAAGAAAGCCTTAGCAGTATATGAAAAACTTCTTCAGATAAAAATAGAAAATCCTGCAGAAGTGTCTTCTTTTAGTGCAAGAAACGGCTGGGTTAGCGTTTTCAAGAGCCACTACATTTTCCAGTATGTTAAGCTAACTGGGGAATCTGTAAGTATAGATGAACATGCAAAACCATTTCCCTCTGCTTAAAAAATAATAAAGGTTTAAAGAAGGCTACCCCTGGATCATGTTTATAATTTTGATGAACCTGACTATTTGAAGAGAGATGTAAGGACTTACAGCTTGAATGAAGTAAGAGCCCCTGGGCATAAGGCTAAAAGGATGAACTGACTATGATTCTCGGAACAAATGCCAGTGGAAATTTAACTGTATTAGTATTTTTATTAGAATTATTATTATTTTGCTAGGGTTTGGTTACAAAATTCCACAGGCTTTGAGTAGTCTGCCCCAAGCCAATTTTTTCAACCTAAGCTCAGTTATACTGTTACACAAATTCGCAAAACACGAAGTTTAGTTTTTTTGTTTTTTTCCAGGAATCTTACATGGTGCTACAACCTATATTAGAAGTATATTCTATTGATGAGGTTATATAAAGTAGAATTATGTAGCAGACTCAGAACATGTTAGACAATAAGGCATTTTGAGTCTTCTAGAAACAACAGCAAATCTGTTGGAAAGAGTATTTGAGAATCAGAATTGTCATTCTATGATGAAGCTCTAATATGAAATAAAAGGAAAAAATAAAAATCAGATACTTAATGGTTTCCATAATGTGTACCATCTTCTTCTATATATTATCATTCCTTCCCAATATTAAAAAAGCCAAAAGCTGTAACTGTATACCGTAACCCTCATGCTTTATAAGTACCCTTTAAGCACTCTCCAAGTAGGCTCCTGGTCAAAAATGCCCTGCTCCCATACCCGTCTTCATAAATAACAGAGTAATGATTAAGTAATGAGTTGACAGCTCAATAAACACAGAGTGATTCCTTGCCATTTAAAATTTCTTCTTTAATGTCCCTATAGAGACTCTGATGAACTAAAAAATAACACCCATTCTTGCCACTGTACTTATCTAGCTTGTGGTTGTCTTTGCTTCTTGAATATGCTTACATGCCAGTCTGCCCCCCATCCTTTCTCTCCCTCCACTCCTTCTAAGAATCCATTACATGTAAATCAGACCTTCTGACTGTATCACACTTGTCTCGTATACTCTGTTATCTTCTTTATATTCTTTTTTCCTGAACTAAAGTTCGGATATTTTCTATTGTCCTATCTTCAAGTTCACTAATCCTGTCTTCTGCAGTATCCAATCTGCTATTAAACCCATCCAATAAGTTCTTAATTTCAGATATATCATTAAACATTTTCAGTTCCAGGATGTCCATTTGTTTTTTGTTTTGTTTTGTTTTTTTTAAATAGAGCCATCTCTTCATCCATTTTGCTTATCTTTGCCTCTATTTTCTCAGACATTAATCAGATCATTTTAAAATTTTAATCTGCTAACTCCAACATCTGGATCATCTGTGAATCTATTTCTGTTGTTTCTTTTTTCTTTTTTCATGATTACCAGTAACATTTTCCTCTTTGCTTGTCCAGTTAATTTGTGATTATGCTCGTAACTGTGAATAAACAACTTATTTATATCTTCACATACCTTGAAGAAGCTTTCCACATATTGCAGTAAATACACTCCACAATCACTGCTATTATCTTGCTTAGGAACTTTAGGGCACAGGTCCACCATGCTTGTTTTGCTAAATTCACGATGAGTTTTCCGTTTGACTTCCCACTCTACCTCTAAATACCTGAAATCATCAAGAAGTAGAGTGACTCCAGTAGAAATCTCTGTACCATCTGCAACACTTTACAAAGGTAGAAAAACATTTGTTGCCACATATATTATCTCAAGCCAAATAGCCAAAGGCTAAACAGTGCAAATTATGTGAGCCTTCACAAGTGCTACTTAAAAAAAAAAAATCTGATTTTCATAAAAGTTAAAGACTTTTTTCAACTCAATATTCATAACTCAAATACTTAGTCATTTAAATTACAAAGTAAACCAACAAGTGGTTTTAAAAGTTTCATTGCTAGATTGTTCCAGGCCACAGTAAATTACAAAATTATACACATAGACAAGCACACACACAAATGTATAATGATAAGAATTTTAAAGAGTTCTTATTTTTTTCTAAAGTGGTATGAAAATGTATGTAACAGCTTTCAGGACAGATTAGCTGTTTCTTTAAATCATTCCATTCCCTCTCCAAGTGTTAGGCATATGATCATTTTGTATAAGAAAGCCTTGGCCAAAGGCTAGCAGGTGGCCTGTGTAGTAAAGAAATTGACCTTGAACCAACAAGAGGTCTGGTCTTTGCCTTGGCTTCTGTGAGGTAATCTCTAAACCCGTAAAATGTCATGCCTGCTGGGGATGTCTTTGTTTGCCTGGAGGCCTTGAATCAGCCAGACAGTAACAATGTATTTTATTTAGTGTGGGGGCTTTGAGCCACAGCAACTATGTGATTTAGGGTGGGGATCTTGGGCCAGCCAGATCGTAACAATGTGATTTAGAATGGAAGTTTTGAGCCACACCAATAATGTGATGTAAGTTGGGATTTTGGGGTCATACAGTATCAGCTCAATCTTCTGAGGGTCTGGAGACTTAGCTAAGCCATGTGGGCAGTCAACCACGCTTACATCATGGACTCCCAAAAGAAACTCTGGATGCCAAGGATCAGATGAGCTCCCCTAGTTGGCAATAATGTGTGCATACTGTCACATACTGATAATGGAAAAATAACAGTGTCCTGACTCCACCTGAAGAGGACAACTGGAAGCTCTGTGTTTGGTACTTTCCTGGACTCTGCTGTATGCAATTATTTCTTTGGTTGATCCCTTTAACTGTAATAAACCGTATCCATTAGCTGTGATAAACTGTATCCAATAGTGTAACAGCTTTCAGTGAGTTCTATGAGTGCTTCTAGTAAATTATCAAACCTGAGGGTGGTTTTGGGAACCCTCTAAACCTGCAATTGGTATCAGAAGTGAGGGAAGTCTTGTAGACTGTGTACCTTTTAACGGTACTTTTGATAATGTCTGCAATACTCCTTTGTAAAATTGTAGCCCTGGTGGAGGAGTGGTTAAGAGGTTGGCTGCTAACTGAAAGGTCGGCAGTTCGAATCCACCAGCGGCTCCTTGGAAACCCTATGGGGCAGTTCTACTCCATCCTTTAGGGTTGCTATGAGTTGGAATCGACTCAATGGCAATGACTTTCGGTTTGTAAAATTATGCTTTTTGTTCAATTATGAATACAAATTCCTAATTTACTTTTGATGTAATCCTTGAGAAATGTTAACACACAACAGGCTAATTTATTATTGATTAGGTTTGCAGACCTCATCTTAATGCATAATAAATTACAATTCCTGAGATAGTCTTTTTAATAATTCTTAAGATAGGCTCAAAACTACTGAAATTTTAGATAACAGACTAATGGGTAAAATTGTCATTACTTACTCTCGTAAATTCTGAACTGTATTTTGTATAGAAGCAGCTTTCAAGGAGTCAAGTATGAGAATACATGGCCTATGAAAAGCAAAAAAAAAAAGAAAGCAAGATGCACATATTTAAATATGAAGTATACCTAAATACCTGGAAAAACTGTATTATTATTATTATAGCATGTACCTACCTTTTACACATTTTCTTTGGTACAGACATATTCATCTCGGTACTCTGAAATAACATCAATTTTTAGGATGTTGCAATTAAAGCCAGTTTGAATAAATTAATACTCAGCAACTCCTTAAAATGCTTCAAATGACTTTGAAATTAATATTTCAAATAAGAGTTCTCTTCATTATCTTAAGTGAGCAAACGAACTTCGTTTTTCAAAAATTAGCTGATTTTCTTTTTCATAGTGGTAAAACAGTACTTTATATGCTTTTACACGTGGCCTCAAGGAGTATGAAACTTTAACAAGGCTGAAAAAACAATGTGGAATTTTACTTCTATTCAGAGTTAGCATCTTAGGCCAAGATAAACAAGTTAATTTAACCTCTCTTTACATACATTCTCTAACTTGACTTATGATATCAGTAAAGACACATTTTTTCCCTCTGAGGCACTAGAAGCAGAGTATTAATCTGTATTAAGGGAAATGGGAAGGGGGTGGTTATTGTTTTTATTGTTGATATTGTTTGTTTAGTTTAAATAAATTTATGAAACAACAGATCACTCAAACCTAAGCAGGTTTCTTTAATGCAGGACTTCTTAATACCTTATTATTCTAATGTGCACAGTGAATTTCTAAGACAGGAAGAGTACACAGGTTTTACCCAATTTAACTGACTTTAAAATCCTTTTTATTGTAAAACTGTATCTTAGAAGTAGCATTCCAAGGAACTTAATTGGGAAACCTAGCCCTGGAAGTATGAACAAATTCCTTATCTTGCCACTGTGACAACAGAAAAGGAACCTCTTTCTTCCTGCCCACCCTAGACCACTGGCAGTAAAGACATAAGCCTATGCCAAGGAGGCTGCTGCTGTCTGCACCTAGGAAAAATTCATTTGGTGACTACTTTAATCAATAAGGACACCAAATTTAGACCGTGTATACCAGCTTGGAGGCTCACAGAAAGAAAAGTTAACAATGACTCAATTTAACCTCAGGAGTCATACAGATTGACCTTGAGTGTATTCTGAATGATTTTTAACTACAATTTATAATACAGAAAGTAGTATACAAAATATGCTTGCTAAAGTTAGTAAATGACACTAAGTTCAAAAAAGCTGCTGACATAATTGAAGAATAAAAGTAAATCTGATCCTCAGAAATTAGAAAGTAGTGATCCTTAGAAATTAGAAACTAGTCAACCATGATGAACATCAGATAAAACACTAATAAACTAGGGAGGTAAAAGCAAGATAAACAGATATAAGAATAAATGATAAATCTCTTGTTTGTTTTCCCACTCCCACAAAAATTGTCAAAGAATCATAAAAGAGCACAATTTGATTATGGGCTGCCAATACACACCACAGCCCACCTGTGAATTTCCTTCCTTCACATCTATAAGGAACACAACTTACTTGGGAATCCTCTGCACCCAAGGATAGTGTTGAAGTAGTATGTAGATCATTATCTAATTAGAAATAATGAAGTGATTATGAATCTTTAATGTATGTCTAACACAATTTAGATAAGCTTAAACTGTAATTTTGTATGCACAGCAGTAATTTTATATACATATACATACACACACACACACACACACACACACACACACACACACACACATATATATATATATATATATATATATATATATATACACACCCACACATGCACACACCCACACACCCCTGGGATCTATTTAAATTTTTTCATGGTTAATATTATGAACAAAATTCAATCAAAAGATAAAACTAACAATGGCTGGCTATTATCAGACAATACATAAAACCAGAGCCAAACTCTAATAAAATACTAATTAGCTGAGCCACTTTGCTACAAAAAGACAATCTTTAAAGGCAGCTCACTAATCAAAATAGCTGCTGTTTTGAATTCCAAATTCTCAAAGGAATCCACACTTTCTGGAGCCAGTGAGGCTGCATAAGCCCCCAAAACTACTCTTGAAAAAATCTTTAATCTTTAAACCAAAACTATCTCCTGAAGTCTTCTTTGAACCAAAAAATAGCTTATTTTTATCAGGAAAGTATGTCTGCTTTGAGCATTGTGCTCTTTTAAAGAATTATCTATGTGAGATCAAATTGATAATGGCAACTTGAAAGACTGGATGGGAAGCTTAAGGGCATGTGTTTAAGATAATGGTGGTGGAATAGTGTGGAAAAGAATAGCAAAAATGGTATACCACAACTTGAAGTATGTAACCAATGTCACTGAAGTGTACATGTAGCATTGTTGAAATGGTGTCTTTGGTTGTGGATATTTTCTCCAAAAAAAAAAAAAACACCTGCTGCTTTAATCTGGAGAATAGTTAATTTGCCTAGTAATGGTTCTTCTAATCTATGATAATAGGTTTTGCATAAGTACACTTTTGAAGCTCAGGAGGATTAGAGAAATCAGAAAATAATCAGTTGCTTTATCAGTTTTCCTTTTTCTATCCCCCCTAGGTTTTGGCCAGTATTATGGTAGTAACTATTATTAATCCTGCTTGCAATTTAGGCTATAAAACACACATATAATTTTGGTATTTTTCACAAAGAAGTTAGGCTTATTTATTTAAGATTTTGGGTTGAAACATTAAAAAAATCATGGAAGAATTACAGAATTATAAGAGACCCTATATTACCTAGAAGAATTAGTATTATCTATTAGAAATATGTTAATTTATATTAAAAAAAAAAAAGGAAATTTCCAAGATCTACGGCATAAAGTCTTAGTCATATTAGCAAGGCTACTCTATAAAAAGTGCTATGATAAAACTTGATGTAACAGTATAACTTAAGAATTATAATGAGGCTGGGGCATCTACTGTGAAATTTCAGATTTCTTATTCCTCCTTCTAATAAGTTTACTGACAATAAATACCTACTATGCTACCTTTTAACTTCCTATCAGTCCCTGTAACCATTATACTGCTGTCATAATTATTACAAACACCATTCTACACTGAGCATGTCACCTATTGTTTTGTTGTACTGTTGAGACTGCTGAGCCTGGGATTGCTGGGGCACAGTTTGTGAAAAATCTTCATACACAGCTTCTTCTAACCATGGAAAACAAATGACTGCAAGATACCAGTGAGACCTGTTGGAAAAGAAATACAATCTTAACATACAAAATCTAAACAATGTAGAATACATTCAACAGCTGTATCTCAGAAAGTGAGTATGACTTAAACTTCATGTCAATTTTGAAGACTAGTCTACAGTAATATCTGATATATATAAAGCACACATTCCAAACTAATTAATATCCCAAGTTACCAGGGCATTAAGTAATACTTAGAGTACAATTCAAACTTTCTAAGGATCTGCTTTAATAAATAGACCTAACAGACTAATCTGTATCACCATTTTTTGTACTAGCACTTACTGAGTTTGTTCTCTTAAATACACCTGGAAAGTCATCTTAAAATCTTTTGACATTTTATTTAGTGTATCTTCTCTTGAGAACCAAAAGATAAAAAATGTCGATGTCTCAAACATCAGTCTTGTGGTCATTTGTTATTTTCTTTTTCTCACTACATTTACAAAATAACCACTGTCAAACCAAAATCCAACATATGTAATGCATTGCGATAGCTACTTTTTAAGAAAAGAAAAAACAGAAGTAACACCCAGAATTTATGTACCCATACTTTTTATTAATAATTAATCAAGAAACCCAACAAAATATCTTGGATTCCTTCCAATATTATTTTTAAATGATATGAAATACTCACGACTCATTTACAGGCACAAAGATGTAATCTTTATTAAAAATGTTTATATGACGAGTCCATGTTCTTACTCTTTTATGTCTTCTCTGTGCCATTCTGGGAATATGAAAGGTAGATTTGATATACAAAAAAATTTAAAATGTAAAATAAGAAATTAAAGAGTCATTTTTATATATTGAAAAATGCAAGAGTTGGTTTATTTAACCATCATCTTCAAGATATATAATATTTAACACACTAGAAAAATATTTTATTAACTCCTGATTTTTCTTAAATCTGAGCACTATTTATAAACAATGTTAGGAAAGAAGAAAGGCAACAATATACAAAAGGCTTTGTGGTACCATAAGTGACTCAGTAACTGTGAGTAAATACACAAATATACCTATTATACTTAGCTCCATTTGGGCATAATGTATTATCATTAAAGCTTGAGAGAACAGTGCAGATGATTATCTGTGATGAGGGTGGTGTTAAAATTTAATGAAGTATGAGGCACATATTCTTAGATTTTTAGAATGAAATTCATCTCCCTTCATTTCATACATAAGGAAACAACAGGGCAATGAGGTTAAGAACACCCATCATTCATCCATGTTTCCTTTTACTCTTCCAACAAATATTTAATAGGTCCCTAAGAACAAATAAAAAATCACTCACATTGCCCTAAGTTTATAACCACATGAGGACAGAAAAAATTACAAACAATAACTAAAATCTGTTACAAAAGATACAAAGGAATCATGTAAAATCATCTAGGACATGCACCTAGAAAAGGACTGGTGTACACGTACAAAAATACTAGTTTATTTTCTTCACTTCACTAGGGAACTTAAAGAAGGAATACATCAAATCAAGTTTAGGCACAAGAAAGGTTTTAAAGGGGAGGAGGAACCAACATAGCATCCTAGAAAGATGCACCATGCTGTCAACAAAACCAAAAGTTGGTTCTTTGAAAGGATCAACAAAATCGACAAACCACTGACCAAACTAACAAAAGAAAAACAGGAGAGGAAGTAAATAACCCAAATAAGATGTGAAATAGGGACATTACGACAGACCCAACTGAAATAAAAAGGATCATAACAGAATACTATGAAAAACTATACTCCAACAAATTTGAAAACCTAGAGGAAATGGCCAAATTTCTAGAAACACTACCTACCTGAACTAACACAAACTGAGGAAGAAAATCTGAACAGACCCATAACAAGAAACTCAAAAGGTAATTTTAAAAAACTCCCAATAAGAACAAAAAAATCTCAGCCCAGATGGCTTCACTGGAGAATTCTACTGAACATTCAGAGAAGAGTGCACACCAGTATTATTCAAACTATTTCAGAACACAGAAAAGGAAGGGATACTTCCAAATTCATTCTATGAAGCCAGCATAACCCTGATAGCAAAACTAGGCAAAGACACCACAAAAAAAGAAAATTACAGACCATTATCTCTCATGAACATGGACGCAAAAATTCTCAACAAAATTCTAGCCAATAGAATTCAGCATCATAAAAAGTAATATACCACAACCCAATGGGATTCATATCAGGTATGCAAGGATGGTTCAACATTAGAAAATCAATCAACATAATCCACCACATAAATGAAACAAAAGAAAAGAATCACACAATCATCTCAATCAATGCAGAAAAGGCATTTGATAAAGTCCAACACCCATTCCTGACAAAAATTCTCAATAAAATAGGAATAGATGGGAAATTCCTCAACATAATAAAGGGTATCTATATAAAATCAACAGCCAACATCATTATCAATGCAATGAGGCTGAAAGCATTTCCCCCGAGAACGGGAACAAGACAAGAATGCCCTTTATCACCACTCCTATTTAACATTGTGCTGGAAGTTCTAGCTAGAACAATAAGGCAAGAAAAAGAAATAAAGGACATCCAAATTGTAAAGGAAGATGAAAACTATCCCTATTCACAGATGATATGATCCTATAGAGAACCCTGAAGATTCCACAAGGAAACTACTAGAACTAAAACAGATTCAACAGAGTAGCAGGATACGAGATCAACATACAAAAATCAGTTGGATTCCTATACACTAACAAAGATAACTTCAAAAAGGAAATAAGGAAAACAACGTCATTTATAATATCCCTAAAAAGATAAAATACTTAGGAATAAATCTAACCAGGGACGTAAAAGACTATACAAAGAAAACTACAAAACACTATTGCAAGAAACCAAAAGAGACCTTCATAAATGGAAAAACATACCATGTTCATGGATAGGAAGATTCAACTTTGTGAAAATGTCAATTCTGCCCAAAGGAATCTATATAATGTAATCCATATCCAAATAACTAACAACAACATTCTTTAATGAGATGGAAAAACTAATCACCAACTTTATATGAAAGGAAAGAGGTCCTGGATAAGCAAAGCATTACTGAAGAAAAAGAAAAAATAGGAGGCCTCACACTACCTGATCTCAGATTCTACTATTTAGCCACAGTAGTCAAAAAAGGCTGGTACTGGTACAATGCTAGACACAAACACCAATGGAACAAAATTGAGAACTCAGATGTAAATCCATCCACTTATGGTCAGCTGATCTCTGGCAAAGGACCATAGTCCATCATATGGGGAAAAGACAGTTTTTAACAAATGGTGCTGACAAAACTAGATGTCGTTCTGTAAAAAATGAAACAGGACCCATAGCTCACACCATACAAAAAAAAACTAACTCAAAATGGATCCAAGACCTAAAAATAAAATCTAAAACGATAAAGATTATGGAATAAAAAATAGGGGCAATGCTAGGGGCCCTAATACATGGCATAAACACAATACAAACCAAAACTTACAATGCACAAACACCAGAAGATAAACTAGATAGCAGAGAGCTCCTAAAAATTAAACATCTATGGCTCATCAAAAGGTTTCACCAAAAGAGTAAAAAGATAACCTACAGACTGATAAAAAAAATTTTGGCTACAATATTTCCAACAAGGGTCTAATCTCTAAAATCTACGGGATACCTCAACCCGTCAACAAATAGACAAATAATCCAATTAAAAAATGGGCAAAGGATATGAACAGATACTTCACCAAAGAAGACAATCAGGCAGCTAATAGACACATGAGGAAATGCTCACGATTATTAGCCATTAGAGAAATGCAAATCAAAACTACAATGAGATATCATCTCAACCAGACATTAATGATGGCAGTAATTAAAAAAATAAAATAAAAAAACACATGGGAGAGATTTCAGGGAGATTGGAACTCTTATGCACTGCTGGTGGGAATGTAAAATGGTACAACCACTATGGAAGATGATACGGTGCCTGCTTAAAAAGCTAGAAATAGAAATACCATACGATCCAGCAATCCACTCGTAGGAATATATCCTAGAGAAATAAAATCTGTCACACGAATAGACATATCATACCCATGTTCACTGCAGCATTATACACAATAGCAAAAAGACGGAAACAACCTAACTGCTCATAAACAGATGAATGGATAAACAAATTATGGTACATACACACAATGAAATATTACACAACAATAAAGAACAACAATGAATCCGTGAAACACCGCACAACATGGATGAATCTGGAGGGCATCATGCTGAGTGAAATAAGTCAATCACAAAAAGGAAAAATATTGCATAAGACTACTATTATAAAAACCCAAGAAAAGGTTTACACACAGAAAAAAACAATCTTTAATGTTTACGAGGGAGGAGACAGTGGGGAGGGCAAATCACTAACTAAACAGTAGATAAGCTAACTTTAATGAATGGAAAGACAATACACAATATATAGGGGAAGTCAGCACAACCTGACCAAAGCAAAGTCACAGAAGCTTCCCAGATACATCCAAACAATTTGAGGGGCAAGTTACTGGGGCTGAGGGCTGGGAACCATGGTCTCAGGGGACATCTAGGTCAACTGGCATAACATAGTTCATAAAGAAAATGTTCTACATCTTACTTTAGTGAGTAGTGTCTGGGGTCTTAAAAGCTTGCGAGTGGCCATCTAAGATACGTCTATTGGTCTTAACACTTTAAGAGCAAAGAGAATGAAGAAAACCAAAGACACAAAGAAAATATCAGTCCAGAGACTAATGGACCACATAAACCACAGCCTCCACCAGACAGGGATCACAAGAAGGTCCCAGACAAGAGTGGGAGAAAATTCAAATCCACAAAACCAAATGGACAACACCTGCTCAAAAGCAAAGACGAGATGGTAGAAAGGGAAAGGGTGAGAGTGCTAACACATTGCAGGGACTGCAACCAAAGTCGCAAAACAATGTGTGTATAAATTTTTGAATGAAAAACTAATTTGCACTATAAACTTTCACCTAAAACACAATAAAATTTAAAAAAGAAGAAAAGGTTTTAAAAAGGGAGATAGCATTTAGCAGTGGGATAAAGTCACATACTTCTGGCTCAGTCACTTGGAAGGACCTCTTTTTATGCAGGTAATAAAACAAACTACTACAGTCTTACAGATTTATATAACAAGTAATATAAGAAAGAGACATTTTTGCCCTGTCCCTGTTCACCTGAATAACACATAACAACACAGATATGGGGTAGAGATTAGAAGTAAAATAGGATCCAAAATGAGCTAAAAGAGGGAGAGGATTAAGCACTTTGTAGAAGATAAACTACACAAAATAAAAAAATATAGTTACCAAATATGCTCATCTCAGAATGTAATAAACATTACAATGATTATAAATGATTATTTTCAACTAGTGCACAGTCTGTTAACTTATCTTCCATTTGAAGATCTTAATGATAGACACCTGATTTTCTTATGTTGTTATTTGGTACATTTCCCAGTTATGCTAATATTATTTGACTGGGAACGTATTAGACATAGGGTGGGGCAGGAAGAACAGGGAAGAATATGAAGACCACAATATGATCTCTTATTCTCAGTCCCTAACTACACAGAAAATCCTCAATTAAATGACTAAGAGTTTGCTCAGTATTCAATAGTGAGCATTACTTATTATCTTTTGTTGTATCTATTATCTAGTATGTTCTAAGCCCTGTGCAAGGCACTGGGGATAGGGTAGAAAATAAGATAAATAAAGTCCCTGAGCTACCAGGGCCACGTTTATAATATTACGTCGGTTTAATTAAACAACAAAGCCCTGGTGGTGCAGTGCTTAAGAGACTGGTTGCTAACCAAAAGGTCGGCAGTTTGAATCCACCAACCACTCCTTGGAAACCCTATGGGGCAGTTCTATTCTGTCCTATAGAGTTGCTATGAGTCAAAATCGATTCAATGGTAATGGGTTTAATTAAACAACAGTACACTCGTAAGAGTTCAAACAGGAAAACAAAAAGAACGCTATGTATTTATAACGAATTTAATGCAGGGAATGGGACACAGAGGAGATAGAGAAAAGGGGGAAAGCCAAAATAGGGGACAGTGAGGCAACCAGAGATTCGCAATAGCAGAAAATCACTGTATCCCTAGCCCAGAGGGCAAAGGGAAGAAGCAATATCTGCAGGTAGAAGCTGGGGCCCTAGCAGGCCTTTATGGTGAGAGATGGACTCTTAGAGGAAATGGAGCCACTGCCAGAGTCACTGCCCAAGGCAAAGAGGGTAAGGAAGAAATAACTTTCCTTTCCTGTCCAATCTCCAGGGGCAGCCCATGGGAATTTGGAAATGCAGCCTGCAAGAGTCAGCCTCCTTGTGATAGGGAGCAAAACAGTGGAAGTAGAAAAGCAGCTCTGAGAGCAAACAGGCCCAGGACTGCACAAGTGGTAATACTGCTTACTCTAGAAAACACTATGTAGCATCAAAATAGTGTATTTTCTTCTTAAAGCTTAAGTACTTTAGAAGATTGACTTACGAGAGATTTGGATTATCTTCTGTTAAATTATTTTCCTTTCTTGTCAAGCACTTATAGAAAAAGCTACTAAAAATGTGACTTCGTTCAACAAGTTCATCTGATGCCTTCTCCAATATAAGATACCTGTGAAGTAGAAACCCCACAAAAGGCAATTATTCTCAGAAGATTTTACCTAGTCATACCCCAATTACCTTGTGTTCTGAAAATCTTATTTTTATATGCAATTAGATTCAAAGCAATGTTGCAATTTTTGCAGGTTGCTCTAATTGCAGCTTTCAGTTTATTCTTTAATTATTTCATCTTCCAACATCATTAAAACAGAAATTGTCCACTTATTAATTCATTCTGAAATATTTATCAGATTCCTAACATGCACCATGTTCAAACTAGAGACACAATAAGAGAGGGAAAAGAAAAAAAAAGAGCACCTATCCCCATAAAACTTACAGTCCAGAGGGGTGAGGTTAGAATGAAACATTAATCAAATAATGATACAATCAAACGTAATACTGCCAACTAGGACACTCTAAATAAATCCAGAGAATTTTTAATCTCTAAATCCTTATGCAATTCCTATACTAAAACAACATAAGCTTATAATTCAATCATTTAGTGATTAAACACTTCATAATTAAAGAACTCAACTGCTCTTAATAATCTATGCAGGTTCAAAACTGACCTTGTAATTAATAAGAAAACGTTTTTCATAAAAAAAAAATGTAGGTTGAAATGTTTTACATGTAATTATGGAGAAGGTTGATTATCTGGAAAGGGGAAACAAGGGACTCTTCCGGGGTTCTCAAAATGTACTCTAGCTTGATCTGAATGGTTATCTCATGGGTGTATACACATGTGAACATATACATATGTAACTGCTGTACAGTTAAGATTTATGCACTTTACTACTTGCAAGTTATTCATCAACTTAAAAAATAAATAGAAAGTCATTTTTTAAATGGAGTTACAATCCCCTCCTAAGAGAAGTCAATAAGGTACAGGCAGTTCAGTGAAAAGAAAGTATAGGAAAATACAATTAAAACTGAATTAGAAATAAAATTTTATTAGCTAAGTTTAATAAAGCACACCAAAATTAACACCTAAGATGATTCAATTCACCCCACAAAATACAAATTTGGCACTATTATAGGGATACAAAAATAATTAAGATAGGGAATAGGAAAGGAAAGTCAATTGCTTAGGACACACTGAGCTTCTGCTAACGATGATGCAAAAATCTGGAAATGGATAATGATGCCAGCTGAACAATATGATGGACACTACTACTAAACTGTACACATAAAAAACGCTGAAACGGCAAATTTTTTTAAATTTTATTTTTATGTTGTTGTTGAGAATATACACATCAAAACATAAACCAATTCAACCACTTCTACATGTACAATTCAGTGACATTGATTACATTCTTTGAGTTGTGCAACCATTCTCACCCACCTTTGCAAATGTTGTTATATACATATTTACCATAATAAAAAAATTAAAAAATAATTAATATATAAAGATGCTCTGATAGTTAATGTGATGTGTTAACTTGGCTAGGCCGTGATTCTCAGTATTGTTATTATCCTCCATTTTGTGATCTGATATAATTATCCTATATTTTGTGATATAATGCAATAATTTCCATGATGTGATCTGATGTGATCAGCCAATCAGTTGTAAAGGGAGTTTCCCCAGGGGTGTGACCTGCACCCAATATATATATATGGACATTCCAGTAAAGCTCGTTTGCTTGCTCTGGATCTTGTTTCCTGCTCATCATCATCTGACCTCCAGTTCTTAGGACCTGAGAAAGCAGCTTGTCATCTGACCTGCTACCTTGGGGATTCGCCATCTTCTGCAGCCCTGTGAGCCAGCAGCCTGCCATCTGATCTGCCAGTTCTGAGTTCATCAGCCCCTGCAACCACGTGAGCCAGGAGACGCCACCAGCCAATACCTGACCCACGGACTTTGGGACCTGCCAGCCTCCACAAGTGAGTGAGCCATTTTCTTGAATAAATCTCTCTCTCCCCCTCCCTTCCTCTCTCTATATACATGTATATATACATACACATATGTATGTGTATATGGAGCCCTGGTGGCACCGTGGGTTAAGAGCTCAGCTGCTAATCAAAAGGTCGGCAGTTGGAATCCACCAGGTGCTCCTATGGGGCAGTTCTACTTTGTCCTATAGGGTCACTATGAGTTGGCATCGACTGGACGGCAATGGGTTTGGTTTTTTTGGTTTACATATATATATATATGCATATATGCGCTTCACTAGTTTTGCTTCTTTAGAGAACCCGGCCTAAGAGAGACGCTTAACCTTTAGAAGGAGAATGATCATAATACCCTCAAATAACTTTAAAATAAGATAGAATAGTGTAAGTACCATAAAAGAGATGCAAAGTATCATTGGAATTAATAATACCTGTTTAGAAGACAAGGGAACTTTCATGAAGGTATCATTTGAGAGAAACAAGGCATTAAAGGAGTAGAGTGAATAAGGATGGAATTTGTTTTGTAAACTGTTTAGTAAAATTCAATTTTGCAGAATTATGTGATATGTATAGGGTTATTAGTAGAAGATGGATGAAAAGACAGATTAGTGTCATATTAACAAGACCCTCAAATGCCAAACTGTGTTTGAATTCATTTTTACAGGCAATAAAAAATTACTAAAAGTTTCTAGTGGGAACTGCATTCATAGAGTAGTTTAAGTAGAATGGTGGTAATAATGTATTAGGAAAAGTGAGACAGACACAAGGGGACTAGTTAAGAACATAAAACAATTTAAGAGAGATAAGGAGTAAAGGAAAGATAATGATGGCAGCAGAAAGAGATTAAAGGAATTTGAGAAACACAATCTACTAAACTTGATGTCTTAGTTATCTAGTGATGCTATAACAGAAATACTACAAGTGAGTGGGCTTTAACAAACAGAAATTTATTTTCTCACAGTTTAGGAGGCTAGAAGTACAAATTCAGGGTGCCAGCTCTCGGGGAAGGCTTCCTCTGTCAGCTGTGGAGGACGGTCCTTGTCTCTTCTGAGTTTCTGCTCCTGGGCGATCTTCACATGGCATGGCATGAATCTTCCACCATCTCTGTTTTGCTAGCTTGTTTAATCTCTTTTATATCTCAAAAGAGACTGACTCAAGATATATCCTACACTAATCCTGCCTCATTAACATAACAAAGACAACCCATTCCAAACAAGATTATAACCAGAGGCAGAGAGATTAGGATTTACAACACATATTTTTTGGGGACACAATTCAATCCGTAACATTCCACCTTTTGGCCCCCCAAAATTCATGTCCTCGCCATATGCAAAACACCTTCACCCCATCACATCATCCCAAAAGTCTTAAATCAACTCCAAGTCCAAGATCTCATTTTGTGAGTCATCTAAAATAAATATGGGTGAGTCTTCAGGCATATTCCATCCTGGGGAAAAATTACTCCTCGTCTGTGAACCTGTCAAATCTAGAATACAAGTTATCTGTTTCCAAAGTACAATGATGGTAAAAGCACAAAGTAGACATTTTCATTACAAATAAGGGAAACCAGAGGGAAAGAAGGGATAACAGGTACCAAACGAGTCCAAAATCCAGCAGAACAAATTATATCAGCTCTCAAGGCTTGAAAATAATCCTCTCTTCTCTGAGAGGCCCTGCTCTCCAGACTCTGGGTGTTAGCCACACCCTCTGAATTCTGGGTGGAGGCCCCTTGGCATTCAGCTGAGCTTCCAGGCCCTCTGGGATGGCAATTCAGCTCCCTTGGCTTTAGGTGGCTGCATTCTCCCAGTCCATCTGAGTGGCGACCCCACCCCCTGGGCCCTGGCAGATCCTGTTCTATTGCCCCTTGGGCATGGCAGCCCCACCCCCTCAGCTTTCAATGGTAGCCCCATCACCCAGCACACCTCAACAGCAGCCCCACACTCTGGACCCTAGTTGGCGAAGATCTGATTCTTTGCAACCTAGGAGGCTGTGGCCCCGCCCTTTGAGATCCAGAAGACCGTGGCCCCACCCTTGGAAACCGAGAAGGCCCTGCTTCCCGTGCTCCATCCAACAGTTCTGCTGATCTCCGAGCTGCTCCAGGGGTGGTTCTTTTCTTGGAGGACAAGAGACGTAGCTCCTTTAGCCTGCTTCCTGCTTGCAGAATTCCAAGAGGCAGACAGCGTTTTTTTCCTTTCGTTCTTTCTCTGTCCCCTCCAGTCAAAGCTGATGGGTTTTCTGTTGTGGGAGTTGGTTAGATTCATCAATCACAGACTTAAAAAAAGACTCTGTAGCCACATCCTTGGTGAATATTCTAGGACGCATGTCTTTTCATTTTGCACAGTTCATTTTTAAGTCCATCTTTTTCCTCTCACGTGTTACTATAAGTGGCAAGGAGAAACCACGCGGCCCCATTAACATCTCGCTTAGAAATCTCCTCAGCCAGATATCCAACTTCATCACTTACAAGGTCTACTTCCTACCAAACATATGAACATAATTCAAACAAGTTCTTTGCCACTGCATAAATAGCATCACCCTTCCTCCACTGTTCAATAACATGTTCATCACCTTCTTTTAAAGCCTTACCAGAAGCACATTTAATGTTTACATTTCTAGCAACATTCTGTTGCTGATGCCGTATGCATTCTCTAAGATGATACAGACTTTCTCTATAGCTCTCCTCACTGCCTTCTGAGCCTTCACCAGAATTGCCTTGGACATCCATAATTCTACCAACAGTCTCTTCAAGGCAATCTAGGCTATTTACTATTAGGCACCTTAAAACTCTTCCAGTCTCTGCTTATCACCCAATTCCAAAACTGCTTCCACATTTTAGGTATCTGTTAGAGCAGCACCCTATGCTTCCAGTACCAAACTCTGTCTTAGCTATCTAGTGTTACTATAACAGAAATACAACAAGTGGGTGGCTTTAACAAACAGAAATTTATTTTCAAACAGTTTAGGAGGCTAGAAGTCCAAATTCAGGGTGCCAGCTCTAGGGGAAGGCCTTCTCTGTTGGCTCTAGAGGAAGGTCCTTGTCTCTTCTGAGCTTCTGATCCTGGGCGATCTTCATGTGGCTTCACATCAATCATCCTCCATCTATGCTTTGCTCTATTGTTTAATCTCTTTTATAGTTTGAAAGAGACTGACTCAAGATACACCCTATACTAACCCTGCCTCATTAACATAACGATGACAACCCATTCCCAAATGGGATAATAATCACAGGCATAGAGGTTAGGATTTACAAGACGCATTTTTAGGGGACACAATTCAATCCATAACACTTAACAACTAACTAAAACACGTAGTGAGGGATAGGAGAGTGAACAGTCAATGATAATGGAGATTTCTGCTTCCAGCTAAGATGCAGTAACCGGGACTAGATTTACCCTACTGCTTGAAACAAGCGAAATATCTGACAAAATATATTCAAGACACTGGATACCAGGCAATAAAGAACAGTGATCCCTGAGAGAAATGTAACAAACAAGGTGAGCCCTACTGTTACCCCAGCCTGGAGAGTTTCTAGGCTGCAGCACAGACAGAGGTAACCCAAATGGAGCCCAGCAGACTACCTGAGTTGAGGAGATGGAACTGAGAGTCTGGGGAGACCAAAGCAGCCAGAGTTGGCAGATCATAACACTGGAGCAGAAAGAGCTGTATAAAGAGAGAATTCTAGACATCTGCAAACTGCCTTTTAGCACAGTATTTATCACTGCATGCATGTGAGGAAAGTATCCGAGGCTGGGAAAAGAACCATCCAAAAAGATTAGAGAAAAGGTAGGCAGTGTTCACTCAGGCCAGGAATGGTGCTCTTCCTACCAGCCAGAATAGAAAACTTCTAAATTCATGAAGCACTGGGAAGGGTCTTTCTTCAGAAGTGGGAATTGTTGTTTTCACCTAACAAATTTTAAAAGCAAGATCCAAAAGCATCAGCTTTTTCCAAACAACTCAACTGTGTTCCAGAACAAAGCTCAAGAATATTTACAGAAATACAAAAATAGTCAGCATCCAATAAGGTAGAATTCACAACATGTGGCCTCTAATAAAAAACATCACAAATGGGCAAAGGACTTAAATAGACATTTCACCAAAGAGGGCATTCGAATGGCCACCAAACACATGAAAAGATCCTCAACATCGTTAGTCATCAGAGAGACGCAAATCAAATCTAAAATGAGATACCATTTCACTCCCACTAAGTTCCCTAATAAAAAAGAAAAAGATAGGGGGACCTCATACCACCAAGAAAGCAGTTCTGGGAGCAGGGCGTGTCCTTTGGACCTGCGGTTCCTGCACTGAGATGCTCCCAGACCAAGGGACGACTGATACATCACAAAGACCTTCCTCCAGAGCTGAAAGAGAGAAAAAGCCTTCTCCTGGAGCCAACACCCTAAATTTGGACTTGTAGCCTACTGAGCTGCGAGAGAATAAATTTCCCATTGTTAAAGCCATCCACTCGTGGTATTTCTGTTAGAGCAGCACTATGTGACTAAGACAGAATTTGGTACCAGGAGTGGTGTGCTGCTCTAACAGATACCTAAAATTTGGAAGCAGTTTTGAAACTGTGACTCGACAGAGGAGCAACACTGGCAGAGGATCAGCAACAGCAGAGAACCTGCAGCAGCAGAGAAGCGGCAGCTAAGCGGCAGTGGCAGAGAACCAACAGCAGCAGAATCAGGACACCAGCGTGAGATGGCGCTGGAGCCAACCATAGAGCGACAGAACTGAGTGCCTGTGCGCAGGAGGCTTCCTGGCAGAGTGGGGTGCCTCTGGACACTTAGCAGTGGAGCTACAGAGCTTTGGAATACTTGCCCCAGCAGGGCAGATGTGAGCACTGAGGCCTGAGGGCTGAGAGGCCATAAGAAACAGAAGCAGAAGCTGAAGAGACAAGGAACACAAGAAGTCAAGCTGCCTCAGTCTCAAAAGGTATGGCCATGACCTCTGGGGTTTCAAAGAGTAGAGCCATGGCCTCTAGTGCTTCTAAGGGTGGAGTCGCCACTCAGATGGACTGGGAGAATGGTGCACCTAAAGCCAAGGGAGCAGAGTTGCTGTTCCAGTGGAACTGGAAGGCGGAGCTAAAGCCCAGGACCAAGCGGTCTCCACTCAGAATCCGGAGACTGTGGCCAATACCTAGAGTCTGGAGGGTAGGGCTATTGTGTAAATTGTCTCAGAAAACAGAAGATTATTTTCAAAGCCTTGAGGGCTAATGTGATGTGTTCTGCTGACTTGCTTGGTGCCTGTTATCCCTTATTTTCCTCTAGTTTCTCCCATTTGTAATGGAAATGTCTAGCTTGTGCCTGTTCTGCCACTGTACCTCTGGAAGCAAACAACTTGTATTCTAGATTTCACAGATGAAGAGGAATTTTTGGATTTTGGACTTGGAGTTAAGACTTTTGCTATGATTTGTTGGGGTGAATATGTTTTGCATGTTGCAAGGACGTGATTTTGGGGGGGCCAAAGGGTGGAATGTCGTGGTTTGAATTATGTCCCCCAAAAATGTGTATATCAATTTGGCTGGGCCATGATTCCCAGAATTGTGTGGTTGGCCTCCATTTTGTGATTGTAATTTTATGTTAAAGAGGATTAGGGTGGGACTGTAACATCACCCTTACCCAGGTCACATCCCTGATCCAATGTAAAGGGAGTCTCCCTAGGGTGTGGCCTGCAACATCTTTTACCTTATAAAAGATAAAAGGAAAGGGAGGCAAGCAGAGAACTGGGGACCTCATACCACCAAGAAAGCAGTTCTGGGAGCAGAGTGCATCCTTTGGACCTGAGGTTCCTGTGCTGAGTTGCTCTCAGACCAAGGGACAACTGATGCATCACAAGGACCTTCCTCCAGAGCCGCAAGAGAGAGAAAGCCTTCCCTGGAGCTGATGCCCTGAATTTGGACTTGTAGGCTACTGAACTGTAAGAGAATAAATTTCTCTTTGTTTAAGCCAAAAAAAAAAAAGGAAAAGATATAATAAATGTTGGCGAGGATGCGGGGAAATTCGAAACTTTATCCATTGCTGATGGGAGTGCAAAATGGTAGGAGCCACTATGAAAAACAGTGTGGTGGTTCCTCAAAAAACTAAAAATAGAACTACCATATGACTCAGTAATTCCGCTCCTAGGTATATACCCAATAGACTTGAATGCAGAGACTCAAGCAGATACTTGTACACCAGTGTTCACTGCAGCACTATTCACAAAAGCCAGACGGTGAAAACAACAAAAATGCCCATCAACAGATGAATGGATAAAAAAATAATGTGGTATATACATACAGTGAAATACTACTCAGCCAGGAAAATAAACGAAGTCTTGATATATGCTACGAATATGAGTGGAGCTTGAAGACATTACGCTGAGTGAAATAAGTCAATCACAAAAGGACAAATATTATACGACATCACAAATACAAAAAGACAAGAAAAGGCAAATGTACAGAGACCAAAGTTTATTAGTGGTTACCAGGGGCAGGAGGGAGTGAGAAAAAGGGGGTTAATAGCGATGGAAAAATCACATTGATAAAGGGTAGGGGTGCATAGCCAATCACTGTAACTGCTGTCAGTAAGTTGGACACCTGTAAAAAGTTGAACTGGCAAAAGTTGTGAGACAGATACATTTACAACAATGACAAAAAAATAAAAAATAAAAGTAGCTGCTGAAGCTGCTTATGTATAACCAAACACCTCATGGGATCTGATTCACTAGTTTGGAGGTTTAGGGTCATGGTTTCATGGGACATCCCAGTTAATAGGCCTAATACCGTGTTTACTGCTTCTGTTCTACCTCCTAGTTCACTGCGCACTGCCTAGGTCTTAAACGCTTGCAAGCAGCCATCCAAGGCACAACAATTGGTCTCTATTTGCCTGGAGCAACAGAGGAAGAGGAGAGTCATGAATAAAAGGAGGATATGGAATGTGTGGCTAACTGCCTCCATGAACAACTGCGTCCTTCGCCAAAAGACCAGAACTGGATGGTACCCAACTACCATTACTGAACATTTTGAGCAAAGATTCTATAGACGAATACTGATCAAAGAAGGGGAAATGCAGAACAGAATTTCAAATTCTCATAGACTCCAGACTTTCTAGAGTCATGGAGGCTGGATGAACCCCCATACTGCCCTGAGATAATCTTTAATCCTTAAACCAAAAATATCCCCTGAAGTCTTTTTAAAACAAAACAGCAGTTCAGCTTAAATAATAAAAAATGTCTACGTTGTGTATCGTGCTCTTTTAAGAAGTTTCTATATGGGACGAAACTGACAACAGCAACTCAAAAGATAGACAGGAACCTTAGAGGGCAGTGAGTTCATGTTAATGGAGAGGAACAACTCAGAAAAAGGTGAGAATGGTTGCACAACTTGAAGAATATATCAGTGCCACTGGATAGTACATGTGGAAACTGCTGAATTGGTATATGTTTTGCTGTGAATATACTCAAAATAAATTTAAAAAATTTTAAAAATCACTAGACATGCAAAGAAGCAAAAAGGACTCATAATAAAGAGAAAAATCAGGCAACTGAAATCGGAATCAACCCAGAACTGAAACATATGTTAGAATAAACAGAAAATGACATTAAAATAGTTACTGTAATTGTATTCCATATATTCAAAGTTAGAGACGTGGAGGATTAAAAAAGACACAAATCAAACATCTAGAGATTAAATCTACAACATCTAAGATAAAGAGTAAATGGTAAGGTGAGATTTTAAGCTAAGTGACTGGAATAAAAGCAGTATTAGTAAATCAACAGGACTTAGGTAAAATTATGCTAAATTTGGTTTGGGAAGGGTCAATGAAATAATTAGAAGACATATCCAGCATATGTTGAAAATGTAGGTCTAGGAATACGAAATGAGGACTAGAAACAAATTTCCTTTGTGTAAAAGTTTTAAGAGCCTCATATCTATTCCTTCAGCTGGGCTGTACAAAGAGTTGAAAGTATTTTTTTAATGAAACAGTGACATGGATTTTTCAAAGGACAGTTAACACTTAAATTGCTTTAAAGATACAAGACATAACTAAACAGTTGTTTCTTTTCAGTTCCCAAAGGGATTTGCTAGTACTTCCTTCACCACAATGATACAGAAGTAAAAGCATAAACCAAAAATAAACAAATAAATACACATACACAAAAGTAGCTCTTCTGAAGTGTATAGTATCTATGAGAAGTAAAGAAATGAAATCGAATGAGTCAACTCCAGAAAATTTTGGTAAGCAAAAATTTTCCAAATCTGAAAAAGGTTCTTTTTGCTAGTGTTAAAATATCCTACAGGTAGAAATATTTAATAGCAAAACCTATAAAACAAATGAGATCATTTATCATTGTACTTACTTAAGATAGAAATCAATGATTACATCATTAAGAAATTCTCCTTCTTCTAAGCACTCCAGATCTTCATTAGTTACTCCTAATCCCCCTTTAGTAGGTGGTGGAGGATACACAATCAACCTTAAAAAGTAAAATCAAGGTTAAAATATACTGGTCTTGAAAATTTTAGTATCAAAGATTTTTTATATAGAACAATAGTAGAACAGTAGTATTCTATAACTATAATCTGTAAGGTAAAAAATGTCTGACAGGATACAGCAATTAAATTTTACTTCATTTTCAGAAGTTACTAATGATATTCTCATTAAATATCATTTTTTCCCTTCCAATCCTTCCCATGTGGGCTAATCAATAAACTATATCTCAAAATCAATTACAATACATTGAGGATGTGTCTCTTCTGCATAACTGAACTGACAGCAAGCTGATGCAATCAAAAACAAATTCAAAATGGATTAAGGAGCTAAATGAGAAAACTAAAACCATAAAATTCTTAGAAGAAAATGCAGGGACAACGCTGTCGGACCTAGCTTTTAACCATGGATTATCCAATATAATAGAAAAGGGCAAACAGCAAAAGACAAAATAAATAAATGGGACCTCATAAAAATTAAAAACTTTTGTTAATCAAAAAACTACACCAAAAAGGTGAAAAGACAAGCTACCAAATGGGAGAATATCTTCAGAAACCATACATCCAGCAAGAATCTAGTAACCAAAATATATACAAAATTTTGACAACAATAAAAAGACAAATAACCCAATCATAAAATGGGCAAAGGACTTGGATAGACATTTCACCAAAGAGGCCATTCAAACACATGAAAAGATGCTCAACGTCACCGGCCATCAGAGAGATGCAAATCAAAACTACAATGAGATACCATTTCACTCCCACTAGGATGATTAAGATTAAAAAAAACAAAATTAAAAAAAAAAAAGTTGGCAAGGATGTGGGGAAATTCACTGCTGGCAGAAATGCAAACCTGAATGAAATGATGCCTATTGTTTTCTTAATAAAGTTTTTTTAGCTGTCTCATGAGTAAATTTCTCAAAAAATTACTGCCAGAATGACAGTAAAATCAAAACATTTCAAAAAGTGAACTACTAAAAAGCAGCAACATGGATGAAAATTTCCAATGTGTCCACTAATTATAAACAGGATATGGCATAGTACATACTTTTGAACAGGTCCAGTGTGCCTGACTTCTCGCCATTCTTCATCTGGATTAGATGTAATAGAAAGTGAGTAGCAACCACTACTTTGCTTCTGTAGGAAGGTGTAAGTAGGCTTGGCTGCATCTACACTTGAGGACTGACAGAAAATGGAAACGAGAAAGGTCTCCTTATAGATACATAAATATAAACATATTAACTCTCAAAAGTACAAAGTCAAAACCTAGACTTGTAATAGAAAATGCTGGGACTAAAAGAAATCCACACTACTGAGTTGTATTTATACTTTCAGAATTTTTTATAAAATAAGATAACCAAGCTAAAATAATACTTTTAATCGGAAGATACTGTACACACAATGGTCAAAGTTTAATCTGAAGTATTATTTCCAGCTCCGGGCTCTGTAAGCTAAAAAAGAATTTGAAAACTCTGCAGTTTAAAATGAACAAAGGAGGTAATAACCCAACTCTGTAGGAGAACTGCCCCATGGGGTTTCCAAGAAGTGGCTGGTGGATTCAAACTGCCGACTTTTTGGTTAGCAGCCGAATGCTTAACCACTGCGCCACCAGGACTCCAAAGAGATAACAGTACGTAAAAATAAAATTTTCATTTAAGAGAGACTGAGTGTTATAATAACATAAATTCATATTTTATTATTAAATGGAAAAGCAGGATATAAAGTTGTATATATAATACAATAACTATGCAAAATTTTTACAATATGCATAAAAGATAGTGGTTATGTCTTTATGCCTCATCCTCCACTAAAGTGACTTTCTACAGGCCAGTTGAATAAAAGATTAGCTCCAGATTATACCCTTAGATAAACAGAGATACATATACACATATATGTGCATATATATACACACATACATATGTATATCATACATATAAACACTTCTCCCTGAAGTATTTGACACAGATATACAAGCTACACGTATGCTACCAACCTGCTATAAAAATAAACATAGTTGTCAAGAAGGGGAGAGTGCTGACATATCGTAGGGTTGGTAACCAATGTCACAAAACAGTATGTGTACTAATTGTTTAATGAGAAGCTAGTTTGTTCCATCTAAAGTACAACAAAAAAATAAAAAATAAACATAGTACTTTTTAACTTACTATTAAACATTTCAGGTTAATTTTAGACTTACAGAAGAGTTGTAAAAAATAAACCTTCACCCAGCTTCCCCTAATGTTAACATCTTGTATGCCATAGTGCAATTATCAAAACTATTAACACTGGTATATTACTATTAACTATAGACTTCATTCTGATTTCACTAGTTTTCCACTAATATCCTTTCCCTGTTCTAGGGTTCCATAATTCCTTGGCCATCAGTAACCTAGAACCATGGCCATGATACTTTTGAAGAGTACTGTTCAGTTACTTTGCAAATGAATTTGTCTGATTTTTCTCATGATTAGACTAAGGCTATATGCATTACTGGGCAGAATACCACAGAAGAGACATACCCTTCTCAGTGCATAAACCAGGGAGTACATTATGCTGATGTGTCTTATTACTGGTGATGTTTACTTTGATCCCTTGATTAAGGTGGTGTCTGCAGGGTTTCTCCACTGCAAAATTATTACTTTTCCTTTTGTAATTAACGTTTTAGAGAAAATACTTTGAGACTATGCAAATACTCTTCTTCTTCTTAAATTTTCACCCGTTAATTTTAGGATCCATTGGTGGCTCTTGCCTGCAACAATTATTACTGTGGTATTCTAACAGTGATTTTCTATTTCCCTCATTCCTTTTATATTTATTAATTGAAATTTTTCTCTAAGGAAGAGTTATTCCTTATCTTCCATTTATTATTCATTCATTCAGTTATCTACTTACATCAGTATAGACTCATGGATACTTATTTTATTCTTTGGTTATAATCTCATACTATCATTACTGATTTTGTTGATCAAACCGTTTCAGCTTTGTTTGGCTTTGGGGGCTCTTTCTGATTAGCTCCTGCACTCTTTCAACAAAATGGAGCACTCTGAAATCAGCCTAATTTCAATGAAAGAATGTTTACCCAACACTCCTACAAACTACAGTAATCATATGCTAACCTGAAATACTGACTTCACCTTCATTTCTTCAACAGCAGCAGTAGGGAAAGAACAAGCTGAAGCACAGTAATAATGAATAAAAGAACTTTCTTTTGAAGAGAGGCTCTGAAACAAAGGAAATGCCTGAATCCAAGACAACGGGTAAGAAAGGTCTAATTTTCCATTGGTAGTACTTATTTCTGTCATAATATCTTTCAATTTCAATTCTTCTCTTTGTGAAATAGGATTGTGTAGCTCAAGGAAAATGAATTCACTGGATTTTGCTATAAAAGAAAAAAAAAGAAACCAATTTTTATTCATAGTACTATTTTCCAAGGAAATTATAATTAAAATAATTATTACTAATAGTAAGGCTGCTATATAACCCAACGAAGTATTTTGTATGTTAGGTAATAACTCAGGCAAATTAAAATCACATAATAGGTCATTAATAGCCTAGAACCAAAACTCCCAAGTTTTAGATTTATGTACCACTACATTAGAATGGAAACTCTACCATGGTATAGACTGCTGTATCTCCAGTGTCTGGCACTTAGTAGGTGCTCAGTAAACATTTGTTAAGGAATATATGAATGAATGAATGAGTAAAAATTAAGCAATAATTTTTCTAGCCTTCTCCATATATCAAATTTATCAATTAAGAAAGTATCCAATCAAACACCTCCTTCAAAATCATTTTCTTTCACCAATCATTTCAACAATGGTCTCAAAAACCATTCTCTCCTTCTACCCTAATAATGAACCTAAATGGCTTTGTATGTTTCCCCATACTATTTAATCATGAATTTTTCCAATTAACTTAAGTAATTAGGACAGGGAAATAACTAAATTTAAAGGTATAAAATTTAGTTCACCAATTAACATCTTTAATATTCAAGGGAGTAAGGGAAAGAAGGTAGGGAGATCAAAGAGGTAAGAACAAACCTTACTAACATGATTTATCCAATTCTAAACCAGGTCCTTTAGGAGTCTGAAACTAAAAAAAGTTGGGAAATATCTCAAGATGCATACAAACACGTGTTACGGGAGCACACAGAAAGGTATGCAACCCAGTCTTAGAGGAATGATGTGTAAGTAAACTGAGCCTTTTTTTTTAAAAGAAACTACAGGAAATGTTGAAGGTAAAGACTTCTATATTTTATTAACTTTGCCACTGATTACCTCTGCCACAGTTCATTATGAAACAAGAGCAAGAAAACTTATACTAAAGGTAGCAAAAGATGGCAACCGACTAAAAGATAAGGTATTCCTTTTACTTTTGAAGATAATTTCCCTTGGCTGAATAAAATTAACAGGAGAAATTAATGTGAAAAAATACAATAATTTATTTTACATAACATTAAGGAATAAAATTATTTTTAATTCAATGAAATAATTACATCCTATTAATTTATTTTAAAAGAAAACTATAGATTTCTCAGGTTATTCTGAAATTCAGAAATCATTTTATACTCACATTGCTGGCTTAATACAGAATTTTCTAATTGGATCTGAATCTCTTGAAGATAATTTGAAGAAACCCAGAGGAAAAGGATAGTACGACTCCTTTTACTGTGGTCATCATCTTTACTTTTCCATAACCCAAACCTCTTTAAATGCGTAGTATCTACTAGCAATGAAACTTCATTGAGGGACACTGAAACAAATAAAAGATAACAACTTATGACAATTGACAATTCTTTAATACACTATATTGTTCACAAAGGATTACAGCAAAGTGTTTTATAAATATATTTCCAGTCCACTTCACTAAACTTAGCTGAAGTACTCCAAGCAATATTAGAATAAAAAAAAATCAATTACAATTATGAAGGCCTAAATACTTATTAAATAATAATTAAATTTAGGAATTTAGCCTTTTATAGTATACGATTTCGGTTGTATCCAGAAAAGGACAATTTGAGATTAAATAAATTCAGTAGCATAAAAATCTTGTCCAGAGAGGTTTCTCACTATGAGCTCTGATATCACTAGCAAAAACGGGTGTGGGGAGACTATAGATTATCAATGCAGACAACTAATTACAGTGTAACTTAGAAAACAATATATTCCTACCTTGGTCAACACTATAAACCAAGACTCCAAACATTATCAGATTTCTGCCTATCTTTCTAATAAATTACTTCCCTTCTCCCAAAATATCTGCATTCCATTACATACACTAGCCACTGTCAAAAGACTCAAGAATAAGATAAGGTTCTGAATGGTCTAAGATGCAATTTCTTCTACAATTCTTCCAGATTTTACTTCTCAAAACGTCCCGGTAATCACTCTGACTTATCAGTTTTTCTCCTTCATAATGAGCTAGCAGAATCACCTCTGAGGACTTTTTTTTTTTTTTTAAAGCTGGAAAGACACATAGACACTGGTTTAAAGAAGTCCTGAGGTCATCTGGTTCTTAAGAAAGCAGCTGAACCAAGAATACAATGACTATAAATATCAGTTAACAAATCCCTTAGTATTCCTCCCCCCATTCTCTCCTGGCACCTTGCTATTCAAAGTGTAGTCCTCATATCAGTAACAATGGCATCATCTCAGAGCTTGTAGACATGCAGAACCTCAGGCCCCACCTCAGATCTACTGAATCAGAATCTTTAATATAACAAGATCCTTAGATGATTCATGTGAACTAAAATTAAAGTCAGAAAAACATTTTACAATGGGCATTCAAATATCTGATTTACCAGTCATCTTTAATGTTCCCAAGCCAGCCATTCTATTCTTTATACTTAACTCCCATTCTGAAAATTGTCATTGAAACTGGCAGCAAAGACTAACATTTCTTCCTCATGCAGCTCACAGCCCCACAGTCAATACTGTATCTGTGAGATTACACAATTATTACTAAGCCAATTGTTCCAGACTTTTAATATGGAAGCTAATTTTTCTTTAAGAAGACTACTTTAAAAAGTTTCCTTTAGAAGGATTACTCCAAAGGACTAATGGACCACAACTACCACAACCTCCACTGGACTGAGCCCAGAACAACTAGATGGTGCCCAGTTACCACTACTGACTGCTCTGGCAGGGATCACAATAGAGGGTCCCGGACAGAACAGGAGAAAAATATACAACAAAATTCAAATTCAAAAAAAAAAAAGACCAGGCTTGCTGGTCTGACAGACTGGAGAAACCCCAAAAGCATGGCTCCTAGACACCCTTTTAACTAAGTACTGAAGTCACTCCTGAGGTTCCCCTTCAGCCAAATATTAGACAGGTATATACAGCCAACAATAACACACGTGAGGGACGTGCTTCATAGTTCGATCATGTATACGAGGCTAATGGGCACACCAACCCAAAAGCAAAGACGAGAAGGCAGGAAGGGACAGGAAAACTTGACAAATCGAAATGGGGAACCAGAGGTCAACAAGGGGAGAGTGTTGACACATCACAGAACTGGCAACCAATGTCACATAACAATTTGTGTATTAACTGCTTAATGAGAAACTAATTTGCTCTGTAAACTTTCACCTAACTCACAATTTAAAAAATGGAAAAATAAAAGTTTCCCTTAAAAAAGGAGATTTAACACCATCATGAAGAGAATTTACCTCATTACCAAATTTTTCCTCAATATGTGGCTTTTCTGTACACAGCTATGGCAGACTTGAAAGTGGAAATTGCAAACCCACTTTTCATTCCATCTTCTTCCTTAGTAATAAAACCCTAAATTTATTCAGAACAGCAATATACCAAGCTTTAAAATAAGAAAACTTACTTCCTAGCTTCTTTTGCAAATAAGTGTGTGGCCACATGACTAAATTCTAGATAATAAAATGAAAGTAGAAGAGGTTAGGTGGCATGGACTTACAGGAAGTCACTTCAAAAGGGTGAGAGATAGGTGGCATGTGCCCTTTTTACTATCTACCCTATTTCCTGCTTTCTGCCTGGAACATTAACATGATGATGGGAGCATGAGACAAACTTGAGGATGAAAGTCCTGTATCAGGGATGACACAGCAAAAAAAAAAGAAGAGCTGGGGCCTGATAGCCAATAAGACATCATATTAGCCCTATTCAGCCTACCTCTGGAGTTCTTCTATGAGGGAAAAATAAACTATTTTCTTTAAGTCATTATTACTAACAGCCAAATACAATTAATACCTAATATAAATATGCAAAAATCATTTTTTCTTAGCTGCTATAGAAAAAAAAAAAATTTAGACTCCTAGGTTCCCATCTACAAAAACCTTTTATATGCATGTCTTGTTTTTAAAAGATTTTTTCACATGGAAACTCATCATAGACAGGATTTGGGGAAGAAGACTAATATCTTCCTGTTGACCTCTATTATAAAATTATAGATCCACTGCCATTGAAAAGAGTATTTTCCCATGATTTTTAATTGAAACTGTCTTTTAAAAATTATATGGAATCACGGGGGAAGACGACATGTAAAGATTCATCTACAAGCCAAGGAACGCCAAGGATTGACGGGTATCACCAAAAGTCAGGAGAGTGGAATGAAACTGTTTCTCTCTCAGAGCCCTCAACACAGCCAATACCCTGATTAGAACTTACGGCCTCCAGAACTGTGAGACAATAAATTTCTGCTTTTTTAAAGCTAAAAAAACAAGAAAAATTCTTATCAGATCTAAAATTGTAAAATAAGTAATATTTGAAACAAAAAAACAAATATTAACTATGAAAACTTCAAATATGGAGGAAAAAAAGGTGAGGCTTGTATCACAAGAATTTGAGGGTAGCTCACTCTGTTAACCCAGGCCTTTAATTATAAAATGGCACTATCTTTTCTGAAACTATTATTTCCTTTTAAAATCACAGGCCTTTATTTATTTCTTCTAAATGGTTAATATTATGGTATTTCTTAACAATTTATTAAAATTCCTAATAAGGGCTAACAATATATTTATTCTGAGCCTCATATATTCTTACTATATATGGTGGCTTCCTAATTATTAGACTCATTATCATAACGTATAGTTTCAGATTTCTATACATGGGTTATCTATGAGTCCAATTAAAGTCACTTTGATGACATCTTCAGTCTTAGAACAGAAGCTTCCTCTTCCCTAGTTCATATCTGAAATGCTAATTGTGCACATTTTTTCTTTCTTGTTCTTTTCACAATACATTCTCTAAAGAGACTATCCTCTATTGCTTACTACTTGTTTTCGTAGCATCATTATTTATTCTGAAACGATTTTAGTAGGGAAGAGAGGGATGAAAAAACGGTCTGAGTTGCAGGTACATTTTCCAGTCTACCTATCCAGATAAGAGATGACATGAAAATTTCTCTTAGCTTCTATGCAGAAACATTTTACACTTCTTTCCTTATTATTTTCACCCATTTTTATACACCAAAAATATTCTTGCTTTCTATCTCAACTTTATTTCTGTTAATCCCAAGAAATCACTGAGTTCCCTTAGTATTATTTAACTTGAAGTCATTAAAACAATACTATTTTCAGTATTTTAAAACATCTTAACTCCTTTTAAAGCTGTTTAAAAAAAAAAAAAAGCTAAGTTAACCTCAAGCATGTCATTAAACTGCCTTAGTTTTATTTAAATTCCATACAGAAAAAAATTATAGAAAACTGGTTGCAAAAGCACTTCAAAATTTTTGCTGACGATTTATTTTATACTCAAAATCAGTGAAAAGAGGTCATAAGACAATGATAGCTTACCTTGAAATGGAATCTTAACATACTTTGTCGTGAACTTAAAGGAAAAATATAAAAGCAAAAAATTAGTTACTACTCAAAATTTGTTACTATACAAAATGTTTCTTAATCTTTTTCAAACCACAAGTACATATTCAAATTCTATACTAAAAGTGCTCAAGCCCTGTTGTCAATAAACTTTTATCAATAAAAGAAAATGTTTTACTGTAAAGACAGTGCTATGGAAGTTTAAGAATTCTGCACAAGAAATTTAATTTTCAATATGTTCACTCATAAAAACCAGTAACACTTTTTTTTTTTTAACATTTACTGAAGACTTAAAGAACTACTAAGATAAAGTCAGATTACAGCCCGGAAGAAACTGCCAAGAGACATCAAGCACTGACTTTGGTAAATATACTATAAAATAGGGTTTGATTCTTGCCTTTGCAGACTCAGAAGCTGACAGCTTGGCAAAAGTGATCTTCTGCTTTGGAATGAACTCACAATAACCCAGATTACAAGAGATGCTGAACAAAATGGCAGTGTACATCTACATGTTCTACATTATTTACAATGAGAAACAAAAACTCTCAAAAAAGGCTTAATTTGTGTCCCACCTGGCACAAACATTCTGTTTCTGTAGAAAAATTATCTGGTGAGTCCAACTACAATCAAAAGGTTGCTTTTACAACATGAAAGCAGAACTAGAAGAATCAGTTGTTTAATGTCAAGTGGCTACAAAAGCCCAATGCATCCAACTCCGTAACAGTGATGCACTTGTGAAAATGATAACATAAAGTATGTCCAGAAGCCAGAACACCCTTTCCTCCGGATAACTATTAGATAAGCACTGACAACTCTTCCATCCCTAGCATTCATCTTCTTTGTTCCATATTATGAGTTCCCTTCTGACTAAGAATACAGCAAGGTTCTTACTCTTTCTACTCTTTAAGCGCTGCTTTAGGTGTTGCTTTTATAATAAGGAACTAGCTAAATCTTTTACATGTACTACCTAAAATAGGCTTGTGCTTTGAAGTTTATTTTTCCATTAATGGCAAATAAATCTGTGCCTATTTATTTAGTTCTTTGGTTAAGTCTCTCTTTTGATCAACACATTTATGAAACTGTTCACCATATCAAAAAGTACAGTCTGAAAACACAAAATCAAACAGAAAATGGCTCTGCTACCTATTATACCACCACGGTAGTCAAAACAGCCTGGTACTGGTACAACAACAGATAAATAGACCAATGGAACAGAGTTGAGAATCCAGATATAAGCTCATCCACCTATGAGCAGCAAATATTTGACAAAGGCCCAAAGTCCATTAACTGGGGAAAAGATAGTCTCTTTAACAAATGGTGCTGACATAACTGGATACCCATCTGTAAAAAATTGAAAGAAGACCCATACCTCACACCATGCACAAAAACTAACTCAAAATGGCTCAAAGACTTAAATATAAAATCGAAAACAATAAAGATCATGGAAGAAAAAATAGGGATAACGCCAGGAGCCCTAATACATGGCATAAACATAATACGAACTATAAGCAACGATGCACAAGCACCAGGAGAGAGAAAAATGGGAGCTCCTAAAAATCAAACACTTATGCTCATCAAAAGATTTCACCAAAAGAGGAAAAAGACAACCTATAGACTGGGAAAAAATTTTTGGCTACGACAAATCTGATCAGCGTCTAATCTCTGAAATCTACAAGATACTGCAAAACCTCAACAAAAAAAAGACAACCCAATGAAAAAATGGGCAAAGGATATGAACAGGCACTTCGCCAAAGAAGATATTCAGGCGGCTAACAGACACATGAAGAAATGCTCATGATCATTAGCCAATAGAGAAATGCAGATCAAAACTACAATGAGATATTATCTCACTCCAACAAAAAAAAACAAAATAATAAATGCTGGAGAGGTTGTGGAGAGACTGGAAAACTTATACACTGTTGGTGGGAATGTAAAATGGTACAACCACTTTGGAAATTGATTTGGCGCTTCCTTAAAAAGGTAGAAATAGAAGTACCATACGATCCAGCTATCCCGCTCCTTGGAATATATCCTAGAGAAATAAGAGCCCTCACACGAATAGATATATGTACACTCATGTTCACTGCAGCACTGTTCACAATAATAAAAAGATGGAAACAACCTAGGTGCCCATCAACAGACGAATGGATAAATAAATTATGGTATAGCCACACTATGGAATACTACGCAACGATAAAGAACAATGATGAAGCCGTGAAACATAACATGGAGCAAGCTGGAACTCATTATGCTTAGTGAATTTAGTCAGTCACAGAAGGACAAATACTGTATAAGACCACTATTATAAGAACTCAAGAAAAGGGTTAAACACAGAAGAAAACATTCTTTGATGGTTACAGGGATGGGGAGGGAGGGTAAGGGTTATTTACTAACTAGATAGTAGATAAGAATTATCTTAGACGAAGGGAAGGACAGGACACACTACAGTACAACTGGACTAAAACAAAGCTAAGGAGTTTCCTGAATAGAATCAAATACTTTGAGAGACAGAGTAGCAGGGATAGTGCTCTGGGGACCATGCTTTCAGGGGACATCGAGGTCAACTGGCATAACAAAGCTTATTAAGAAAATGTTCTGCATCCTACTTTGGTGAGTGGCCTCTGGGGTCTTAAAAGCTTGCAAGTGGCCATCTAAGAAGCATCAATTGGTCCCAACCACCTGGAGTAAAGGAGAGTGAAGAACACCAAAGACACAAGGAAAGTATTAGCCCAAGAGACAGAAAGGGCCACGCAAACCAGAGACTTCATTAGCCTGAGACCAGAAGAGCTAGATGGTGCTCAGCTACTACCAATGACCGCTCTGACAGGAACACAACAGAGAGTCCCTGACGAAGCAGCAGAAAGATGGGATGCAGAACTCAAATTCTAGTAAGAAGATGACACTTAATGGTCTGACTGAGACTGAAGGTACCCCAGAAAGCAATGGCCCCTGGATTCTCTATCAGCCCAGAACTAAAACAATTTCCAAAGCCAACTCTTCAGACAGGGATTAGACTAGACTGTGGGACATAAAGCGATACTCATGAGGAGTGTGCCTCTTAGTCAAGTAGATATAAGAGACCAAAGGGGCAGCTTCTGTCCAGAGGTGAGATAGGAAGGCAGAGAGGGCTAGGAGCTGGTTGAATGGACATGGGGAATCAGGCAGAAAGGAGGAGTGTGCTGTCGCAGAATGGGGTGAGCAATTAGGGTCACATAACAATGTATGTATAAAATTTTGTACAGGAGACTAACTTGAAATGTAAACTTCATTTAAACTACAACAATAAAAATAAAAAAACGGCTCTGCTATATAGGTACCTAAATTAACTGCCAACAGAATTCTACATTAAACAGCAAAGAATGTTCAGTGAAATCATAGGTTTATTTGACTTCATTTATTTTACCAATTAATTTCATACTGTAGTTTCAGAAATAAAAAACCCATATTGCATTAGTGTAAGGTCAGGCACTAAAGCAAAATCTGAGGCACAGGGAGTATTAATTAAAATCATGAGCTTGGGGTTCAAATCCTGCCTCTACTGTCTCTAACACACAAATAGTAAGCACATAACCTTAGGTAACTTACTGAATCTCTCTCAGCTTTAGTTTCCACATCTATAATAGCAGGGTTGTTATAAGTTTTAAAAGAGATGATGTATTTAAAGTGCTTAGAACCATGTCTGTTCAAGAATCAAGGGGAGTTATTATCATTAGACACTAGCATCTGATTAACAATTTTTAGTTATCTAGCTCAATTTAGTCAAATAAAACTTATGATTCAGTCATTTTCAAATAACTGCCATATATATTTAGTTTATATTTTCCCTTGCCAAATTCTTTCTAATCTATTTCACTGGTTCTTTAATCTCATCAGAGCCCTGGTGGCACAGAGGTTGAGAGCTTGATTACTAAGCAAAAGATCAGTAGCTTGAATCCTGGGAAACCCTATGGCGCAGTTCTACTGTGTACCATAGGGTTGCTATGAGTCGGAATCGACTCAACAGCAACGGGTTTGGTTTTATCTCATAAAATATGTCTCAGCAAATGTAAATAACTAGTTCTAGAAAATAAATATAAAAAGTTTTGCTTTTGAGATTTTATACAGCCATTACTACAACATATAGTCATAATGCCAAACAAGACAAAATTATAAAGTAGAAATAGTACCTCATCATGTCCCTAGCCTCAACTTTCTATACTCCTCTTGCTCTCCCATCCTCAAGTCCTCTTGTGTATTCAAACCTTGCTGCTTGGTGAGGGTTTGATATTCATTTACACCTTTGTAGGATAACTAAGCCAACATATTATCTCTCTCAAGGGTAAAACCCTATTCCCAGTAAAAACTTAACCGCCAGTTAAAGTGAAAAAAAAACATTTTTGTGGCAGTTTAAGGAGCCCTGGTAGCACAGTGGTTAAAGAACTTGCTAATTAACCAAAAGGTCAGTAATTTAAACCTACCAGCCACTCCTCAAGAGAAAGATGGGGCAGAAAGCTTCTGTAAAGATTTACAGCCTTGGAAACCCTATGGGGCAGTTCTACTCTGTCCTGTAGGGTCGCTATGTGTCAGAATCGACTCAACAGCACTGGGTTTGGCGTTTTTTAAGGTAAACTCAGTTCTCTGAAATCATAACACACTTGCTTAAACTTAAGAATAATGCTGACTGTAAGAGCTATTTTATACCTTCTTACAGTAGTCATTGTAGTTCTCTGATATATTATATACTTAATAAACATTTTCCCTACTATCAACAAAGTTTAAAAAAAGAAAACATTCACATCTAATGCAGTACTCTCTGCACTAAAAAAAAAAAAAAAAAATTTAAACTTAAATGTCCAACTATAGGAAAATGGCTCTAATTCATGTAGCAGTTTCCCCGGTAGATATTTTCTAGTTCAGCTAAACTGCAACTATCACAAGCATAAGAACAGTATCTCCAGTATCTGCAACAACGTTTAACACATAGTTGGTGTCATGGATTGAACTGTGTCCACCAAAAATATCTGTCAACTTGGCTGGGTCATGATTCCCAGTATTGCACAACTGTGTACCATTTTGGAATCTGATGTGATTTTCTTATGTGTTGTAAATTCAATCACTATGATGTAATAAGATGGGTTAGCAGCAGTTACACTGATGAGGTAGACAAGACTGGATAGTGTCTTAAGCCAATCTCTTTTGAGATATAAAAGAGAGAAGCAAGCAGAGACACATGGGAACCTTACACCACCAAGAAAGCAGTGCCAGAAGCAGAGCGCATCCTTTGGACCTGAGGTTCCTGTGCTGAGATACCCCCAGACCAAGGGAAGACTGATGCATAACAAGGACCTTTCTCCAGAGCCAACAGAGAGAGCGAGCTTTCTCCTGGAGCTGATGCCCTGATTTTGGACTTGTAGCCTACTGGCTGTGAGAGAATAAACTTCTCTTTGTTAAAGCCATCCACTTGTGGTACTTCTCTTATAGCAGCACTAGATGACTAAGGCGGCAGGCACTTAGTAAATGTTTAGAGAATGACCAAGTTTAATTCTCTAATATATTTACCTATCAAAAAGAAGTCCTTTAATTTCTAAGTTACAGAGCATCATGAACTGTGTCTGAAAAAATACCTATATAGCTTTTTTGTTTGTTTTGTCTGACGTCTTAGCAAGGCTGCAGTTGTAGTAGCTGCTCTCCAAGCTTCAAGATGCCACCCAAGGACGACAAGCAGGAAGACATCAGAAAATCAGCCAGGAAAGACAAAAACCCCATAAACAAACGTGCAGGCAAGGCCAAAAAGAAGTGATCCAAAGGCAAAGTTTGGGACAAGCTCAATAACCTGGTCTTGTTTGACAAACTCTGTAAGGAAGCTCCCAACTATAAGCTTGTAACTCCAGCTGCTGTCTCTCAGAGACTGAAGACTGGAGGTTTCCTGGCCAGGGCAGCCCTTCAGGAGCTGCTTAGTAAATGGACTTATCAAGCTGGTTTCAAAACATAGAGTTCAAGTAATTTACACCAGAAACCCCAAGGGTGGAGATGCCTCAGCCAGTGAAGAAGCAAGAACAGGTACAAACAACTGTGTATTTTGAAAACTAAAACTTTATTAAATCAAAAAAAAAAAAAGAGAGAGCTTTTTGAAATAAATTCTTTAAAACTTTCACCTCTTTTCCTTTTTCATATTACTCAATATAATTTTTTAGCTTTTAAAAGTGCTTATGCTCTCTCCATTCTAACATAAAAGTTTTAATTTTTGCAGTATTCCTCTCAGTCTTCATTCACATGCATATATTTTACATGCATGTTATTAACTTTGATTTATTAAAACACTTTCTTATAAATACCTAAAAAAGTTTTTTTATTTTAATCATAAGAAATGATCCAAAAATCATGACACAATAAATTTTAAGGGCTACTTTGTGACAATTACTGAATATTTGCAGTCCCCTATTATTTCTAATAGAAAAATGTTGAGACAACGTAAATGTCAAACAGGGAATTGTTAAGGACAATCCAAATATCCCAGAATAAATACATGAATTAATAAAATGATGGTAAGCTTCAAAACAGTAGGTAGGATATAATATCCTTTTCGTCTGAAATACATGTATGTATGTATGGTTTATGTGTGAGTGTATACATATATATATATTTATATACATATACACACAAGAATATGGAATGATATACACCATAGAATTAGCAGCATTTGTCTCTAGAAAAGCAAGATTATGGGTGTTCTTTATATTGTTCCTTTATTCATTTGTAGCTTTTGGTTTGGTTTTGGCTTTTGCCCATAACAAGCTCATCTGACTGTGTAATACCATAATTTATCAATTAATTTTAAAAATCGTTATGTTTAATATTTATGTTGGATTTTCCCCCTTGGCTAATCACTTATTATAATATATTTAGGCTATCCAACTTTTTGTCATTACAAAGAACTCAACAGAAATAACCAGCTAACACTGAATTTAAAATAAAAAAGCAAAATGGGGAAAGAATTCTAAAAACGGAATTCTGAAATTTCTTAAAGAAAAAGAATTGTAAAACTGCCCCTAGGCATGCCCAAGACCCTTAATATTTGAAAATCAGTGACCAGAGAATACTAATATTAAACAACTTGTTCTTATGCTTTCAATCAACCCAATTTTTACTCTATCACAAGCTACCATTATTTGTATCTCCTAGAATTTGCCAGGATTTAGACATGATGCTGATTCTATTGAGATTAGGCCCTCATCTACATGGACATCAAGTAAACATCTATTTTATGTCTTAAAACTCGTGCTATCTTCTTTGTGAAGTGTTCCCTGACTCCTCTGGAAAGATATGGGTACCCATTACCATATTCATCCTTCTTGTACACATTTCTATTGTATATTTACCATACTGTAAAGTAAATATAAGGAGCCCTGGTGGCACACGGGGCCCTGGTGGTGGAGTGGTTAAGCGTTTCACTGTTAACCAAAAGGTCGGCAGTTCGAATGTACCAGCTGCTCCTTGGAAACCCTATGGGGCAGTTCTACTGTGTCCTATAGGGTCACTACGAGTCGGAATCGACTAAATGGCAATGGGTTTGGTTTGGTTTGTTTCTGGTTTTGGTGGCACAATGGTTAAGCTCTTGGCTGTGAACCAAAAGGTTGGTAGTCAAACTCATGCCAGAGACAGATCTGGCAATTTGTTCACATAAAGATTACAGCCTGGAAAATCCTGTGTGGCAGTTCTACTCTGTCACATGAGGTCACTATGAGTCAGAACCGACCTGACAGCACGTAATATCAACAACTTAAGTACATGTCTATCTCTTCAGTTAGAATATAAATTCCTTGAAAGCAAAGACTGTGTCTTTCCATTTTTATAACTCATGCTTTATCCTTAATACAGTAAAATATTAATAAAACTTCTAGAAAATAACCTAAGTATAAATTGGAGATTACTTATGTGTTTTGCCATCATATGTCACTGTCAATGCAATTCAACAAGCATTCATAACTGCTTACTTAGGTTTCAGCCATGTACTGAAGGTATACAGTGAATAAGCATGATTTCATTATAAGAAGCTCAAAGTCTAATGGAGAGGTTTAGGAAGAATATAAGTAATTATAAAACAGAATAGAATACGTCTTAGATATAGAATTGAAGTGCTATAAGTAAAAAAAAGTGCTACAAGTACACAGAAAAAGGAGAAGTTAATTTTGACTGGAAAAGAGGGGTCAGAAAAGGCTTCCTGGAAGAGGTAGTATTATTTCAGATAAGCCTTAAAAGATTATTAGAATTTTAACAGGCAGAAATGGTGAGAAAATATAGAGAGCTGAGTAATAAATTTTTATTCTGGCTTCAGGATATAGTATGTGATGGAGAATACTGAGAAAAAAAGGTTTAAAAATAGATTAGGATCAGTTCCTATAAGGCCTTAAATGACAAATTTACAAGTATGGAGAACTCTGTGGCACAAACAGTTTAGTGCTCAACTACTAGCCAAAAAGTTGGCAGTTCGAATCCACCCAGAAGTGCCTCAGAAGACAGGCCTGGCGATCTGTTTCCAAAAGGTCACAGCCTTGATAACCCTATGGAGTTCTACTCCGCACACACAGGCTCACCATGAGTCAGAATTGACTTGATGGCAACTAACAGCAACAGTTTACAATAATTTAAACCAGCAAAATGAAGATTTCTTTTCCTTTGTACTCTCAATTGCACACTGAATAAAAATTTACTTTACCACCAAGTAATTTTTAAAGCCAAAAGAAATATCAATACTACATTTTTTTTTCATAGATGAGCTCCATTAGATTAGTCAGAAATTAGAGACACGATTTTGGGGAATGATACATTTCAAAGTAGGTATAATGACTTTCAACACAGCTCAAGTGACCCACATAAAATTAATCTCAATCCTATTAGCTGTTTTACTAAAAAGAAAACAAAAAACTGCAAATCTAAATCAAAGACTTAAAAAAGAAAATATACTTACTGTAACACAACCTTTAGATGCTCCTTTTATTTTTCCAATATAAACAGAAGTAAACATAAACTCCAGTTGTAGATCCATCTCTTTACCAGGCATAATACAGGAAATGTTTTCCATGACAGGATGTAATTCAGATGCAGCCTAGCAAAGAATAAATTATAAAATGCATATAACCCTAAGTATTATATAAATACTGAAAATGATTTTCAAAGCAAAATTGTTCTTTAAATTACTACTAACGAATCTGTGAAGGATTTTATACTGTTACTTGTGAAGATACAGTTATCTAGATCTTTCTAAAAAAATATATGATTCACCTTGAGAAAACTGCTCTAAATAGTCAAATCCAAAAATTAATTCCACAGGCCTAAGCTCCAGAAGTATATCTTCCTCTGTATCAAAGCCATAATTTCAAATATTCTCTAATAGGTTTTACTCATTTTTAACTCAACAGAAAGAAATTTAAATTTACACAGTGTTTTAGAAAATATATTATCTTTTTTAATCTCCACAACTACTCTATGAGGTAGTTTTTTTCCATTTCATAAATAAAGTTAATAAATGTTTGGATTGGATAAATGTCTTGCCAAAGGTCATGCAATTAGTAAAACCAAAACTAAGACTCAATCCCAGGTTTTCTGTCTCTTGGTCAAGTGCTATTTCAACCACATAAAATTGCTTCCATAATCCAAGATGACTGCTTGCTATTGCACTTTTATAGTGAACAATGAAGAGATATAAGTACCTAAAAACCTTCTGTTCTATTAAATGTATATGCTTTACGATATGTTCTATATCCAAAGATAGCCAACCAGAAGCGGCTCACAGTTGCCTACAACTTCAAAAGCCATACCACTTCCAGTCAAACAGATTATCAGCCGCAGCTGTTTCCCACAATCTCTTCTGAATTTTACACTGCTTTCAGATGACTTTTTTCAACTCCTCATTTGTGTAGCCTTTGCACATTATCCCTCTTTAATTCTAACATCACAAATGATCAGATAAATTACCACTAAAGCAATTATTATGCATATGTACTCACTCTCCTTCTACCTCTAACAAATATAATCAAACTTCATTTGAAACATATACAATACTTATTTTTCATCCAGCTCACAATGCTAATTACCATCTTAAAAGAATTTATCATTCTCATTTTTTTACTGCTTGCTATACTGTTTTTTTTAGTTCCCTAACTAAAAAGGGAGAATCAAATCCACTACAATGGCTACAATCAGTCAGACAAATAACTGAATTATTTTTTAGTGATGAGATGAAAAGACAGAATTTCTTACTGGGCCTCACGTGTTGTAAAGACTGTCTCCTAAAAATAACCAACCTATATTTCTCTAACTTCATGTAAAACTGGTCGCAAGGGAGGGTAGGGAGATGTTGTGGTATTCTGCCTCATAGATCTTGCAGGTCTCCACAGTATTTGCTCCTTGGTTGTGATCTTATCCTGTCAATTCTACAAGAGATGTTATCTTCTTGTAATTTGATCATTTTATACTGCATGATCAGCTTATGAAGGAGCCCTGGTAGAGCAGTGGTTAAACGCTCAGCTGCTAATTGAAAGGTCAGTGGCTCTAACCAACCAGTTGCTCCGTGGGAGAAAGATGTGGCACTCTGCTTCCGTAAAAATTTCAGTCTTGGAAACCCTATGGGGCAGTTCTACTCTGTCCTATAGGGTCGCTATGAATCAGAGTCGACTCAGTGGCAATGCGTACGGGTATCATCTATGTGCTGCCAAGGCAACTACAATTCATCTAGAAGTTTGCACTCATAATAAACAATAACACTGTTTTAATTATAAACAAAACCAAGCCATCAAGTGGAATCCCTGGGTGGTGCAAACTGTTAATGCTTAATGCAGCTGGCTGCTATCCGAAAGGTTGCAGGTTTGAGTCCACCCAGAGGCACCTTGAAGAAAGATCTGGCAATTTATTCTCAAAAAAATCAGCTACTGAAAACCCTACGGAGCACAGTTCTATTCTGACACACATAGGGTTGACATGAGTTGGGGTGGACTCGACAGCAACTGCAATAAGCCATCAAGCAGGCTATTAGCCCAATCTGGCAAGAACAGTTATGTTTTAGAAAAATTCAGAACACAGCTGCTGAGGTGATCTCTGTGTGAAGTATCAAATGCAAAAGAAACATCCATGAAATGATAACCAGACTATCACACTGTCTTCAAAGATGTGACCAAACTCTTCATTGTACTTTAGAGAATAACAGCTTCTAAGATTATTCAAAAACACACTAACATAAATTTATAACAATTATGCACTGGTGATCACTAATAATAATTTCTTTAAGAAATGATATAATCAGAGGCTGACAGTATAAAAGAATACTGACAATAAACAACTTGAACCTTACTTTAGAGCACTGTATCAAAGACAAAATCGGCAAACATTAAATCAAAAGACACTTCCATTTATTATTTTCTATAAGGAAGAGACAAAGAACTTACCAAACTTGATAGGTTTCTCAAACAGTTCTAAATACTTTCGTATGTTATTTTGTTTAATACTCAAAATAATCTTGTGAGGTAGGTGTTATCATTTAACATATAAGGAAACTCAAGCTTAAAAAAGTGACTTGCCTAAACAGCAGAGTCAGGATTTGAACACAGGTCTACGTATCTCCAGAAGCTATGTTCTTTCTTCTATTATCATGCTTAACGGTATATGAGGAAAAGGAATAATTCCAAGTAGTCATGGTACTGCAAGACCATACAGATAAATACTGGCAAATTGTATTTTATTCTAAAAAATGTTTTGATCAGATAGTTAAATGTTAAACTAGAATCATTAAAAAAAGGAAAAATATTCAAGTCATAACACTTGGAATGAAGTCATATAAATAATCAGAAAAAATAGTATAATCCTTTCACTTCAAAAATAAAGATAATTACATACTTCCCTCACACTAACATGAAACTTGTCTCAAAAGTCAAACTGAGAAAATTTATAGTTTTTATTACAATGTTCTGCTTGATAGTACAAGTAACTGTGTATTTCACTGTTAATCTGTGAGAAGGCAGAAATAAATTACCTGTACAGATTCACATGTAATCAAAGGTAGTTCTGACAATGCCGATTCAGAAGTCCTCTCATTTTCATTAATGATCTCATGGTCTTGCTTAGGTTGTAATTTAAGAATTTCTGGACTTTTATGTTCAACAGGTCCTTCTTCATCACTGGAAACAACAACTAAAAAGGAGAAACGTATTTTTTAAATGTGTCACAATAATCAAATATCAAAAACAGAACTCCCTAATTAATGCACTGTATCTTTTATAATCCTATTAAATTTAATAACAAAAACAGTAACAATCTTTAGAAACTGGCTTATCATTTATTATCTGATTTATACTAGTTATATTCCAGTTTCCCAATCAGTGCTATTATTTAGCAGTTACCTGCAACCTTAGCTTCTGGAGGATGAAGGTCTTTAAAAATGGGTAAAGCCAGGAGACTTTAGGAAAAAGTTCTAATCTAACAATGTATTGTGATTATCACTGTAAACTGCATTTTAAATCGTGTTACATTAGTTGCTTCCAGGGAAGGGAAATGGATGGCTAGGAGAAGATGTGTGAGATTATTCACTGAATATCCTTAAGAATCTTTTAAACTTTCTGTACTATGTGACTGTATTAACTACTCAAAAAGTTAATTAGATCAAAATTAATAATAATAATTAAATAGCATTTAAACTCTCGGTATTTTAGCTTCATCAACCAAAACGACAATGGTCCTGTTAAAAACTGCTACAGAATTCTTTTTAAGACTACTAATGAGACTGATTACAGTGTACTAATCTTAAAAAAAAAATTACCTTCTCTTCCAAGTACTACATTTGTTCACCTAAATCATATTACAAGATTCATGAAGGAAGCCCCAAAACCCCACAATCTTTTTCCTAAAATTAATATATTCCACAGTGATGTCATAAGCAGCTTACTACTTAGCAAAATCTGTTCATGAGGAGAAAAAAAATGACCAAGTAGAGAAAATTAAGTGTCTTTATAATCCTCCTATTACTTACTTGGTTCAGCTGAGATCAATGAATGGTTCCCTTCACTGTGTCCACTTAGAAGAGGCTTTTCAATTGTATTCAACTCATTCTCACCCTTTTCAACCAGGGGTGAATTCCCCACAGTATTACTGGAAGCAGGGCTCTCAAATGTTCCAGTGGTTGCACAGTCAGAGGCACTTTTGGGGGCAGCACTCAAAGCCAACTCCTGACTATTGAGCAAAGATGGTTTAGTAAAATCATCTTCTACAGGTTCAGGTGAAATTTCTTCAAGCAGTTTTGGGTCCTGATGATAGTTTTCACTTGACTTTTCAAACTCAGTGGATACTGTTGAGTCATTTTCTTGTTCTTTCTGAACATAAATAAATATATAGAAAATAAATAGTATTTTTTAAATGTGGCTTCATCAAAACAATTTTTAAGCTTTAAACTCATAAAAATTACATAAAATTTAAAATGTCATTTCTATAACTACATAAATAGCAAACTATACAACTATACTACATTATGTTTACCACTGTCTCCCAAATATAAAAATGTAGGGTTTGGTCTATTGAATCTGATGCCTAAATATTTTTATAAAGGGTGGGTGAGGTAAGGGGAATGCCTATCTTTAGAAGTGGTTCAGAGAAAAAACTCCCAAGATCTAAGTCAACTTTACAATGAGAGGATTTTTTTTTACATTTTCATTTTGCAAAAGTAACAAGGCCATGTGACCAAATACCTTAGTAACAGAAACAAAAAATTTAAAACTTAAGAGGATAACAATATTAAAAACTATGAAAATCAACCATTTCCTTCAACATCTCTTAAGTTTGTAATTATGACCCAAAGGCACTTCGAGGTCCTGAATTGTCTTGTGAATCAAAGGATTAAAGCTGTATTCTTACTAGTTGTATTGTTAATTATATAATGAATCTTTGAAAATGGGTAATGTACATATTCTTTATTTACAAAAAATCCCCTAAACTCCAGATAAACAGAAGCTTAAAGAATCTGGCAAGTAAATTACTCCGGATAAAAGGTATGTGATACTAAAAGCAGAAAGCCCATTGTCGTAGGGCAACGTTGTGTACTAACTGTTAAATGAGAAACTATTTTGTTCTGTAAGCCTTCATCTAAAGTGAGAATAGCAGCACAATTGGAAGAGGGTAGTCGATGTCACTGAACTGTGCATGTAGAAATTTTTGAAATGGTGTATCTCTGGCTATGTATATTTTCACCATATGAAAAAAAAAGGTCGAGAAGGGAGAGGGTTGACATGTTGTGGGGTTGTTAACCAATGTCATAAAACAATTATGTGTACTACTGTTTCATGAGAAACTATTTGTTCTGTAAGCCTTCCCCTGAAGTACAATTAAAAAAAAAAAAAAAAAAAGGCAGAAAGCTAGAAAAACATTATTTGGCCATAGTCAACTCATTTTTATCACAGCATAAATTATGTCCTATGACATCTAAATCTCTCTACTTACTGTCTGTTCTGTTGACTTCTCCAACGAACAAGCAGAATTATGAGAATCAGATAAATTACTTCTAAGCCTTTTCTTTATCTTCCTGGAAATTAGAGTGGGTTCCATTTTTGAATCAGAATATGTATCATCCTTGTTTCTGCTCCCCTCTTCAAGAAGATCACAACCTCTACTTCCACTATTAAAGTCTTAAAAAACAAAAGACGCATAAATATGGCCAAAAAGTAGCAAAAGAATCCCTTTTAGAGGAGTTTGAAGGAACATCATCAAAATTGCTATATTACTTCCAAAGCTCATTAAAACATAGTCCACTGTTAAATTCTCACACTGAAACAGGATATAAAGAGTATTCTTTTGTAACCAAAGCAAAGCATGTATTTATTCCTTTTGCTATAACTGCATTTGATTGCAATATTTTTAAAAAGTCTTAATAAAATTTGGAAAATTCATGTTTTAAGAAAGTGTTGTTTGATAATTCATTGGGATTTTATAAATTAGTTCTGTCTTTTTAAAATGTAAATTGTGTGTGTATATATGTATATATATATATATATATATATTTATATTTCTTTATCTTACTGGGACAAGTCTATGGGTGACACAAACAATTAAGCACTCCACTACTAACTGAAAGGTTGGAAGTCCAAATCCACCCAGAGGTGCCTTGGAAGAAAGGCCAGGCGATCTATTTATGAAAGATCACAGTCACTGAAAACCCTATGGAGTACAGTTCTACTCTGATACACAGGAGGTCACCATGAGTTGGAACTGACCTCATATCTGTTTTTTTTTGGATCTTAGTGGAATGGGACTATATATTGAAAAAGTAGAGTGTTGATCAATGCTCTTTAGAAAGCAGCCAAAATATCTTTCCCCAGCAGTTGACTGTAATATGTGATCATTCACAAGGTTATCAATTTGCTTCACAGTTTGTTTCTTCTTTTTAATAATCAAGGCCCTGTCCTTTAAAGCCTCCAATAAGCAATCCTACAGAGAAGGAAACGTTCCCTTCTTTTAAGTCAACAAAGCATCATTTTAAAAAATATGTCAATTATGATTAAGAATGCTTAGTATATCAGTTATCAAATACAGGCTCTGTCCAAAATTACCTTTCAAACCGGTCTAAGTAACTTGTTATCCTGAATTATTTTGCCTTCTGAATCCATACCATATAAACACCACCTCAAAGTTTATACACAGCAAGTCACAAAGCAGTTTTCTTGAAATCAGAACTTATTATAACTGATCTAACTGGCTAGAATGACTTCTCCCTCCATTGACCAAAAGTTCTTCAGCCCCAAAAGTCTTCTCTTCAAACTATTCTGGCACTTACTATAGCTTCAGAGACTCCTAATAACTAGCATTTATGATAATATATCTTTGTCACTGCTCATAAAGGCAGGCAATAGGACAGGAATGAGGGCAAGAAGTTCAAGGCAGTCAAAAGCCTTTAATTTCCGAAGAAAATATTCTTTACTCCCTCCCCCAAGAAAATAAACTTCCCACAAATCATCAACACCATTAGTTGAAAAGCACATTAAATTTTATTTGTAAAATTGTAAATGTAAAGGAAGTCAAATACAATTGCTAAACATAAATACCGTACCAAATTACAATCTCTAACCATCAATACTACAGCAAAAAGATGGATGAACTGAAAGGGGATTGAGAAAAACTCTATTATACAGGAGTTTTCCCTCAAACAATTTACTATTTGCACATCAGCAAAGCCTGTCTCATCGGAAACAGGATAATCTTAGTATACAGAACCAGACAGTGTAAAAATAGGGTTCCACCTGCATAAATATATACAAATTTAACTTGCAAATATTACTATCATATAAAATTAAAGAGATGACAAAATCCTGTAAGCAAAAGAATATTAAATATTTTCAATGTAATATTTTGGTAAAAGCAAATTCCACAAGGTAAACTTAATGTACTAGAAAAGAATGGTGTACCTGGGGTTTAATTCAGAATTCCCATTTACTTAATGGGTTTATGTTACACAACTGATATTCAACACTATTATCTACAGGAGAGCAAACATTATGAACTTTAATAAAGTTTCAAGAGTGAATTTTCTTAAAAACATTTTACTGTGAAGACCTTTACGGATACTAAAAGACTACAAAACGTTTCTTTTGTCATACACTTTTCACTGCCGCGTCTCTAAAATTCCACTGTGACCGTTTAGGTAATACTTGAGGGCACAAATCAGAAGCTTTTTATTCAACCATTCCTACTCTGCCCAGAAAGAAGCAGAATGCAAGAGTCATACACTGTCTTGATAGTATCTGCACTGAGTGCACTTGTACAAATACTTAAATTTTTATTTCGTAATTAAAGATAATTATTTCTGGGAAAAGCACAGTTCCTAAGAAAATAAGTATCTTTTTATGCAGACAGTACTTAGCAATTAAAATTTTTCTCTAAGAGTCACAATGCTTTCTCTAAAGATTGCCGCCTTAAGAGTTTCAGCTGATTTCTTACATACATTAAAGTTCTTAGTACAGTTTCCTTTTAACTTTTTGCCTTCTATAAAAAAATTACTAAAAAAATCTGTAAACAGTTGTGCCCCAAATGAAGGCAAAGAATTTTGCATTATGTCATAAAAGGATCTTCTTTTCTTTGGAGTACTTATAAATACTTACAAAATCATTCAAAAAACAAAATACCTCCACTAGTTAAAAGCTATCATAACCTAAGAGACCCCTGAACATGACAACTTCACAAATGACTACTGTGCTAAATAGCTTTGGTGCAAATTCTGATAAAATATTTTATTGAAAATCTTGACAGACAGACAAAAAAGAGCAAAGAAGTCAATTCAATATAACCCTACATGCAAGGAGGCCTACAAACAATTTTCACACGTCTGGAATGTATTTACCTTTAAATTTGCCAATAGTGGCTTGTTTTGGCATCCTCTTAGAGTTGAGAGAAATTCCAATGATAAAGAATGTATTTCATAGTAGAAGGATTGTTGGTGGGAAGCCAATAATAATAATCCAGTGAGCAGTAATATCGAGTTTTAGATGGACAGCAGCACTCAGAAATAGTTAAACATTATAACTGTATAGATATATACTCCCAACACTCACAAAAAAATACAATATTCCAATTTAACTTTTGGAATTAGTAAATAAATCAAGAAATGTGTAGTACAGTATACAAACAATAACTTCAGCAACTTTTTTCTACTGCTAAATAATCTCCCTTTACTTTGATATATCTTTTAAATGTAAGATGAAATAAAGTTATTTCTTTTTAATTTTAAATTACTGGAAATATATTAGACAAAAATTAAAATTCCAACAGTTTTCTAAGGTTCACAAACCTTTAGGCTGAGTATCAGACATTACAAGAGAAATGCCATCATCATCTCTTTGCTTTTCTTTAGTGTGTGCAGCCTGCTTTGCAGATTTGTTATTTACTGTCGTCTTACTTGATTGTGAACCCCTGTAAAACAGAATTATACTCAATTCTTCTAGAGCCCAAATGAATTCAGAAGCTAAATGGCATATTCAAAAACAACAAAAAGATATAAATCCAAAAGATTACGTACATTCCCACATGGCAGAGCATATGATCTGGGCAGTGGAAAGAATATTAAACTGAGATTTGAAAAGTAATTCCTCATCCTTTTTATACCATTACATTCCCCATACGTCTTTGGGAAAAAAAACTTAGGAAATTCACACTGTAGGACTATGCACATGCAAAACGAGCAAAAGAGTAATACTACCAAATAAGTCAAAGAGGTTTAAAACATAAAATTCCATGAAAACCAAATGAGTACTTACATGTAAATCAAACAATTATAAGGCAAAACTAATTGTCAACATAGTTCAACCATGGTTCATATATGAAAAATTAAGTGAAAAATAACATTTGGAATATGGTCAAATTTTTCGCTATAGAAGAAATTTATTTTATAAGTCAATCTACCATACAATCCATTCACTTAACCAGCAGCATATCCACAAAAAAAGGTAAAACAGAACAAAGTAGAGGGCCTCACACTTCCCTATCTCAAAACATACTATGGAGGATGTGTGGAGACTGGCACCCATAAACACTGCTGGTGGAACTGTAAAATGGTATAACCACTATGGAAAAGAGTATGGAACTTCCTCAAAAAACTAGAAATAAAACTACCTTATGATCCAGCAATCCCACTCCTTGATATATACCCTAGAGACCTAACAGAATTGACAAGAACAGACATATGAACACCTATGTTCATTACAGCACTATTCCAAGTAGCAAACAACCTAAATGCCTACCAACAGATGAATGGATAAGTAAAATGTGGTACCTACACAAAATGGAATACTATACAACCATAAAGAATAATGATGAGTAAAAACCAAAAAAACCAAACCTGTTGCTGGTGAGTAGATTTCCAACTCATAGTGACCCTACAGGACAGAGAAGAACTGCCCCATAGAGTTTCCAAGCAGCACCTGGTGGATTCAAACTGCTGACCTTTTGGTTAGCAGCCATAGCTCTTAACCACTACACCACCAGGGTTGTGGATGAATCTGGAGGACATTAATGTTGAATGAAGTAAGTCCATAATAAAAGGACAAATATTGTATGATCTCATTTTTATAAAAAGACAAAAATATGTATACATACAGAAACCATCGTTCATTGGTGGTTACCAGGGGTGGGTGGGTGAGAAGAGGGGGAATCACTCTTTAGATAGTAGACACTTGTTATTTTTGATGATGCAGAAGGTGATGCCAAGTGGGGTGATGTGCAAACAGGATGATCAAGGTAAATTATGTCACTAAGAAGTACACATACACAAAAAAAGGACGTTTTTGGCAAATGCTAGTACCTATATAATTTTGCAACAACCAAAAAACATATGTATGTATGCATGCATATGTGTCTAGGTATGTATATGTGTGTATATATACGTGTGTGTGTATGTGTGCATGCATGTATATTCCTCTATATAGTAAAGTTACGGATACTTCTTAGACATAGCCAAACACTTCATGAGATTGGTTTTCTGGGTTTGAAGCCTTAGGACCATAGTCTTGTGGGACAATTCAATCAATTGGCATAATATAGTTCATAAAGATAATGTTCTACACCCTAGTTTGGTGAGTAGCATCTGGGGTCTTAAAAGCCTGCAAGTGGCCATCTAAAATACAACTATTGGTCTCTATCCAGAGCAAAAGAGAAAGAAATCAAAGATTCACAGAAGAAACAAGTCTACAGGACTAACAGTCTACATGAACCACAGCCTCATCTACTATGAGACCAGATGGTGCCTGGCTACCATTGATGACTATTCTGATCAGGGCCACCATACACGGATCCTGACAGAAGAGGAGAAAAATGTGAAATACAACTCAAATTCTTAAGAAGTCCAGAATTAGTGGACCAGTAGAGACTCAAGGACTCCCTGAGACTATCGCCCTGACATAGTCTGTAAACCTTGAACTGACACTACCCTCTGAGGTCATCTTTTAGCTAAATAACAGACTGGCTCATAAAATAAAGAATATTACCAGTGAGTACTGCACACCTTTATAAAATCATTTATGTGAGACCAAATGGTCAACAATTACTCTAAAGCAAATATGAGAGGCTAAGGGGACAGGGAAACCAGATTACTGGAAGTGAAACATTCAGAAGGGAACTAATAAGAATGTTAACACAATGTGAAAAATGTAACCAATGTCTCTGAATAATCTGTGTAATAATTGTTAAATGGGAACCTAATTTGCTGTGTAAACTCACTAAAAGCACAATAAAATATTATTTTAAAAAAAGAAAAGGTAGAGGGACAGGGCCAAGATGGCGGAGTAGTCAGACGGCTTCCTATGTCCCTCTTACAACGAAGACCTGAAAAAACAAGTAATTTGATTCTATATGCATATCTACAAGCCCTGAACAAGGCAAAGTTGAGGGAACTGGACTGAGTGGCGGGGGGAGAGAGAGACAGTTCGGAAGCAGCAAGGAGTTGCCTGGGACCTAACCCAGCGAGAGCCGCAGCACTTCAGGCCGGACCAGCTCGGGGTGTGCAGTAAGGGGGGCATACAGCTACGCGCACTTGCTCGGGAGGTAGTTTCCACATCAAGAGAGAGTCAGCAGCAGAGATTCTGCCTGGACACTCCGAACCAGTGAAAAGCAGCACCCAAGAGGCTAAAGATAAGTACATGCATGTGGCCTTTCGCGGGGATTTAAAAAAAAAAACATTTGGGAAATACCTCTCCCATTTACCTCCTCCCTCCCTGATCTGCACTGCGTCTGGCTGGCTTCAGCGATCTATGAGTCCCCTGGGCCAGAAGTAGACCCCATAAGGCACTATGACCCATTCTCCTGGCCTTGGAGGAGGAACAAATTAACAAACAGGGAAAAAATAAGCTACCGGCTCCCCGAAGCGAGGAACTCAGGGTTGCCAAAGCTCCTTTGCCTAGACACAGGCATAAGGGGTCCGCAGTCCTTCAGTGTCTTCCATCCCTGAATACACTTCTGTGCACCCGTCTCAACAGCATAAGTCCTCACTACCACAGTAAAACAGGGTAAACACCTGAAGTCTAACTTCAACTGTCTCAGCTGTTAAGTGGCAGATTTGTGATGCTTGACACTCCTCTGCCCTTTAAGCAGGCGCCTTACCTGTCCGCATCAGGGGCTTGAGGACTGTTGACTCCACCCACGCCACCCAGCCATCTGCTACAGGGGTCTAAGAATAAGTGGTGCCTCCCAGTCCTTACAGCCAATAAAGTAGGGTGCTCATAGTCCGTCTTGAAAACTCACCTACCTACTCACTCTAGGGAACAGGGACACACTTTCCTTTCAGACACTCAGGGACAGCCATCAGCGCCCTGCTTGCACAGCGTGTGACCCCCTACTGCAGCCAGATACCTGTGTCTACACCAATCACCCATGCCTCTCTAAGACTGTAGGTGAGAGCCTGCACCACACACTGGGTGACCAACTGCCTGGACACCTGAGCTGAATCCATACAAGAAAATTAAACAGTCTCCTGGGCACACATACTTAGTTACAGAATAACCACCTGGTGACAGGATGTTAAGAGCATCAAAGCTGCCAATAATCAAACTAGGGCACATGAGCTGCCTATTTGGGCATATCAAAACAAAACCAAGAAGCTAGGAAACACTGAACAAATATAAAATAAAATTATAATAACTTATTGATGGCTCGGAGACAACAGTCAACATCAAATCACATAAAGAGGCAGTCCATGATGGCTTCAGCAAGCTCTCAAAATAATCAGTAAACTTCTTGGAGGAATAGAATTTCTTGGAATTACCAGCGGCAGAATACAAAAGATTAATATACAGAACTCTTCAAGAAATTAGAAAGGAAATTCAACAAAATTCAGGGAATGCCAAAGAACATACAAACTAGCAGAACTTAAAAAAGTTATTCAAGAGCATAATGACAAATTTAATAGGCTCCAAGAAATCACAGAGAGACAGCAATCAGAAATCCAGAAGACTAACAATAAAATTTCAGAACTAGACAACTCAACAGAAAGTCATAGGAGCAGAATTCAGGCAGGAGAAGTCAGAATTAGTGACACTGAAGATAAAGCACTTGGCACCAACTTTTTTGAGGAAAGATCACATAAAAGAATTAAAAAGAATGAAGAAACTCTAAGAGTTATGTGGGACTCTACCAAGAGAAATAACCTATGAGTGATTGGAATACCAGAACAGGGAGGGATAACAGAAAATACAGAGAGAACTGTTGAAGATTTGTTGACAGAAAACTTCCCTGATATCATGAAAGATGAGAAGATATCTATCCAAGATGCTCATCGAACCCCATATAAGGTAGATCCCAAAAGAAAGACACCATGACATATTATAATCAAACTTGCCAAAACCAAGTTAAAGAGAGAATTTTAAGAACAGCTAGGGATAAAAGAAAAGTCACCTACAAAGGAGAGTCAATTAGAATAAGCTTGGATTACTCAGCAGAAACCATGCAGGCAAGAAGGCAATTGCACGACATACATAAAGCCTTGAAGGAAAAAAACTGCCAGCCAAGAATTATATATTCAGCAAAACTGTCTTTCAAATATGATGGCGAAATTAGGGCATTTCCAGATAAACAGAAGTTTAGGGAATTTACAAAAACCAAACCAAAATTACAAGAAATACTAAAGGGAGTCCTCCGGTCAGAAAATCAATAACATCAGATAACAACGCAAGAATAGAACACAGGACAGAGGACCAAATATCAACTCAGATAGGGAAGTCACAAAAAATACATCAAAGCCAAAACACTGAAAATAGGGAAACAGAAATATCAATATGTGAAAAATGACATTAATACAAAAGACAGGGACTTAAAACATGTAGACAGAGACTTTTCATATGGAGGGGTAGTCAAGGCGATATAAAGAAATAAAAGACTGGTATAAACTTAGAAACACAGGGTAAACATTAAGGTAACCACAAAGGAAATTAACAATCCTACAAATCAAAATAAAAAATAGAAAAATATAAAGACTCAGCACACACAAAATCAGCAACAATGAAAAAGATGAAAAGAAAATACATAAAGAAAAACAACTCAGCTCAGAAAATTAAGGGGAACAAAGAAACTGTGAACAACACAAAAAGTAAGACATCAAAATGAAAGCACTAAATTCATACCTATTAATAATTATGCTTAATGTAAACGAACTAAATGCACCAACAAAGAGACAGAGAGTGGCAGATTGGATAAAAAAAAACACGATCCGCCTACATACTGCCTACAAGAGAAACACCTTAAAGACACAAACAAGTTAAAACTCAAAGGATGAAAAAATATATCAAGCAAACAAAAATTAGAAAAGAGCAGAAGTGGCAATATTAATCTCTGACAAAAGAGACATTAAAGTAAAATCCACCACAAAGGATAAGGAAGGACACTATATAATGATTAAAGGGTCAATACACCAGGAGAACATAACTATAATAAATATTACGCACTCAATGACAGGGCTCCAAAATACATAAAACAAACTCTAATAGCACTGAAAAGAGAGACAGCTCCACAATAGTAGTAGGAGACTTCAACACACCACTGTGGGTGAAGGACAGAACATCCAGAAAGAAGCTAAACAAAGACCCGGAAGAGCTAAATCAACCAACCTGATCTCATAGACATATACCGAACACTCCACCCAATAGCAGCCAAGAATACTTTCTTTTCCAATGCACATGGAACATTCTCCAGAATAGATCACATATTAGGCCATAAAGCAAGTCATAACAAAATCCAAAGCATCGAAATATTACAAAGCATCTCTTCTGACCATAAAGCCATAAAAGCAGAAATCAACAAAAGAAAAAGCAAGGAAAAAAAATCAAACACATGGAAACTGAACCACACCTTGCTCAAAAATTACTGGGTTATAGAAGAAATTAAGAATGGACTAAAGTAATTCATAGAATCAAACAAGAATGAAAACACATCCTACTAGAACCTTTGGGACACAGCAAAAGCAGTGTGAAGAAAGGGCCATAATCAAAACATTAAACCTACATCTGGAACAAGTAGAAATACAGCAGCAAAAGAAGCCCTCAAGTGCCAGAAGAAAGGAAATAATAAGAATTAGAACAGAATTAAATGAAATAGAGAATAGAAAAACAATTGAAAGAGTTAACAAGATCAAAAACTGCTTCCTTGAAAAGATCAGCAAAATTGATAAAACACTGGCCAAACTGACAAAAGAAAAACAGGAGAGGATGCAGATAACCCCTATAAGAATTGAGATGGGTGATACCACAACAGACCCAACTGAAATTAAAAGAATCATAACAGAATACTATGAAAAATTGTACTCTAACAAATTTGAAAACCTAGAGAAAATGGACAAATTTCTAGAAACTCACTACTTACCTAAACTAACACAAACAGAGGCAGAACAACTAAATAAACCTATAACAAAAGAAGAGATTGAAAAGATAATTAAAAAAGTCCCAACAAAAAAAAGCCCCGGCCCAGATGCCTTTACCAGAGAATTCTACCAGACTTTCAGAGTAGAGTTAACACCATTTCTACTAAAGGTATTTCAGAGCATAGAAAAGGATGGAATACTCCCAAACTCATTCTATGAAGCCACCATAACCCTGATACCAAAACCAGGTAAAGACACCACAAAAAAAGAGAACTACAGACCAATATCCCTCATGAACATGCAAAAATCCTCAACAAAATTCTAGCCAACAGAATTCAACAACATATGAAAAAAATAATTCACCACGACCAAGTGGGATTTATACCAGGTATGCAGGGATGGTTCAACATTAGAAAAACAATCAATGTAATTCATCACATAAATAAAACAGAAGGCAAAAACCACATGATCTCATCAATCGATGCAGAAAAGGCATTTGACAAAGTTCAACACCCATTCATGATAAAAACTCTCAACAAAATAGGAACAGAAGTGAAATTCTTCAATATAATTAAGGGCATTTATATGGCCAACATCATCCAAAATGGAGGGACTTTGAAAGCATTCCTCTTGAGAATGGGAACCAGACAAGGATGCCCTTTATCACCACTTATTCAACATAGTGCTGGAGTTTCTAGCCAGAGAAATTAGGCTAGAAAAAGAAATAAAGGGCATCTAAATTGGTAGGGAAGAAGTCAAAGTATCTCTACTTGCAGATGATATGATCCTATACCCAGAAAACCCCAAAGCACCCCCAAGAAAACTACTGGAACTAATAGAAAGTTTCAGCAAAGTTTCAGGATACAAGATAAACATACAAAAATCAGTTGGATTCGTTTACGCCAACAAAGAGAACCTCAAAGTGGAAATTATCAAATAAATACCATTTATAATAGCCCCCAAGAAGATAAAATACTTAGAAATAAATCTAACCAGAGACGTAAAAGAGCTATACAGTGAAAACTACAGGAGACTACTACAAGAAACCAAAAGAGACCTGTGAAAGTGGAAAAACACACCTTGCTCATGTATAGGGTAGACTCAACATTGTGAAAATGTCAATTCTACCCAAAGCAATCTATAGATACAATGCATTCCCAATCCAAATTCCACTGGCATTTTTTAATGAGATGGAGAAACAAATCAGTAACTTCATATGGAAAAGGAAGAGGCCCTGAATAAATAAAGCATTACTCAAGAAGAAGAACAAAGTGGGAGTCCTCACACTACCTAATTTTAGAAACTATTATACTGCCACGGTAGTCAAAACAGCCAGGTATTGATACAACAGACTAATGGAAGAGAATTGAGAATCCAGACATAAATTCATCCACCCATGAGCAGCTGATATTTGACAAAGGCCCAAAGCCTGTTAACTGGGGAAAAGACAGTCTCTTTAACAAATGGTGCTGGCATAACTGGATATCCACCTGCAAAAAACTGAAAGAAGACCCATATCTCACACCACACACAAAAAATAACTCAAAATGGATCAAAGACTTAAATATAAAATCACAAACGATAAAGATCAGGGATGAAAAAATAGGGACAATGCTAGGAGCCCTAATACATGGCACAAACAGAATACGAACCATATGTAACAATGCACAAGCACCAGAAGACAGACTAGACAACTGGGAGCTCCTAAAAATCAAACACTTATGCTCATCAAAAGATTCCACCAAAAGAGGAAAAAGACAACCAACAGACTGGGAATAAATTTTTGGCTACAACAAGTCTGATCAGAGTCTAATCTCTGAAATATATAAGGTACTGCAAAATCTCAACAACACAAAGACAAATCACCCAATGAAAAATGGGCAAAGGATATAAATAGGTACTTCACCAAAGAAGATATTCAGGCAGCTAACAGACACATGAAGAAACGCTCACAATCATTAGCCATTAGAGAAATGCAGATCAAAACTACAATGAGATATCATCTCACCCCAACAAGGCTAGCACGAATCCAAAAAACACAAAATAATAAATGCTGGAGAGGTTGTGGAGAGACTGGAACACATACACTGTTGGTGGAAATGTAAAATGGTATAACCACTTTGGAAATCAATTTGGTGCTCCCTTAAAAAGCGGGAAATAGAAGTACCATATGATCCAGCTATCCTGCTCCTTGGAATATATCCTAGAGAAACAGGAGCCGTCACACGAATAGATACACGCACACCCACCTTCACCGCAGCACTTTTCACAATAGCAAAATGATGGAAACAAGCTAGATGCCCATCAACAGACAAAAGGATAAACAAATTATGGTATATCCACACAATGGAATACTATGCAACAATAAAGAACAATGATGAAGTTGTGAAACATAACACGGAGGAATCTGGAGGGCATTACAATTAGTGAATTCAGTCAGTCACAGAAGAACAAATATTGTATAAGACTACTATTATAAGAACTCAAGAAAAGGTTTAAAAACAGAAGAAAACATTCTTCGATGGTTATGAGGGTGGGGACGGAGGGTGAGGGTTATTTAGTAACTAGACAGTACATAAGAATTATGTTAGGTGAAGGGAAGGGCAGCACACACTATAAGGGAAATCAGCACAACTAGACTAAACCAAAGCTAATAAGTTTCCTGAATACAGTCAAACACTTTGAGGGACAGAGTAGCAGGGGTAGGGTCTGGGGACCATGCTTTCAGGGGACATCAAGGTCAACTGGCATAACAAAGCTTATTAAGAAAATGTTCTGCATCCTACTTTGGTGAGTGGCATCTGGGGTCTTAAAAGCTTACAAGTGGCCATCTAAGATGCATCAATTGGTCCCAACCACCTGGAGTAAAGGAGAATGAAGAACACCAAAGACACAAGGGAAGTATTAGCCCCAAGACAGAAAGGGCCACATAAACCAGAGACTTCATCTGTCTGAGACCAGGAGAACTAGATGGTTTTGGGCTACCACCAATGACCGCCCTGACAGGGAACACAACAAAGATTCCCTGATAGAGCAGGAGAAAGGTGGGATGCAGAACTCAAATTCTAGTAAGACCAGACTTAATGGTCTGACTGACTGGAGGAACCCCGGAAAGCATGGCCCCTGGATTCTCTGTCAACCCAGAAATAAAACAATTTCCGAGACCAACTCTTCAGACAGGGATTGGACTGGACTGTGGGACATTAAGTGATACTTGTGAGGAGTGTGCCTCTTAGCTCAAGTAGATACAAGAGACTAAATGGGCAGCTTCTGAAGAAAAAACTAAAAAATAAAAAAATAAAAAAATGAAAAGGTAAAATAGATACCTCAAGAATGAGATTCTGTAATTTAATTGTTAACACTGCCGTAAAGAAAGTAAAAAACAATAATGAACTTCATTTTAGAAAGTAAAATCTTTAAAATATATAAATTCACCAATGAAAAGTTTTTAACTTGATTCATTTTCAATTACAAGCTTTCTTAAAGCAAAGTTATTTAACCAAAGTAGTGACTGATATTCTCACTGAAGTTTAACAAAACCACAAATCATATGCAAGGTTCTACCTTTGGGAACTAAGGAACTCAAGAGCACCCAATAGTTAAAATTCAGTAAATACCTGGAATCTTTAGTGTACCAGGCACAACAATACATGCTAGAAAGACAAAGATTAATAATTCACAGTCAATTCAAGAAACTCCCCATTTATCTCAGGAGATCAACACAAACACAACTTACTTATAAAATTATGTGATAGGTGCTGTAAAGTAGCAGTAAATTTACAGAACTTGTAGAAGGGATTAACCTGGAGTAGGAGGCATGGCTGATGAAGGCTTTAGCAAAGGGGATGACATCAGAGATGTTCTTAGAGATTAAGTAGGATTTAATCAGGTAGAGAACAGGGGAAGTATTCCAGCCAGAGGCAACAGTTTAAGCATGAGTTTGAAAATATGATAAACATAGCTTATCAAATATATTCTTGATTTAGAGAAAGCAAAAAAGGTTAAACTCTTCTAAAAGTATGTATGTTCTACATTAAGAAAGTATACTATATTGGAAAAAAATTAGTATAAATTTGGTAAAGTATATTTGATGTTTTTCAGATGCCATAAGCTATTCTATAGGCAAAATGATGATTTTTAATTAGAATTTTTGTGATCTCTAAAGATCTCCTTAATATAAATGTTAAGAAATTATTATTATTATTTAAACAAAGCCAAAATTACAAAAGGGAAAGCCATGCCTTAAAAGTCACAGAAAGAAACTTATTTTAGGAACTTATTTCTGTACTTTGATGCAAAAAAATATGATGAATGGGTAAATATATCAGTATTCCTCAACCTTACAAAAATATATTTTAATACATGTCATTTGGGGGTTATCCTTTGATGCTTTCATTCTACAAAATTAAATGCTTCTGCTATGGCCAAAAAAGAAAGAAATTTCCAACAAACTGAAATAAGATGAAATTTGTTTTACAAATATAATTTATATTTTTAATGCTGAAATGTTTATGGCGATGTTTTCCATAACCCTAACTATCAAACCCAAAAACTGAAGGTTATGAAGTAGCCAGAAGTAAAACAAATCCTCTATAATCACACATTCTTTCAGGAACTCTCAGTTTCCAAAGACAAAGAAGGAAATCACCGTTCTAGATAATGAAGGATTATACAAAACACTTCAAACAAAGACCTATAGGTTACTGTCAAATCAAATCAGCACATATTTATGGAACACCTATATCTATGAAGGAGTTCTGGTGGCACAGTGGTTAAGTGCTCAGCTACTAACCAAAAGGTTAGTGGTTTGAAACCACCAGCTGCTCCACGGGAGAAAGATGTTGCAGTCTGCTTCCATAAAGATTTCAGCCTTGGGAACCGTATGGGGCAGCTCTACTCTGTTCTACAGTATTGCTGTGAGTTGGAATTGACTCGATGGCAATGGGTTTGGTTTTTTGTTTTTTTAATATGTATCAAGTTCTATTCTAGGCCCTAGAGATAAAATGTTGAGCAACATAGTTGTCTTTGATTTCCTGGGGCTTGGTATCAAGTGCTTAACCATTTACACCACCCTGCTGGCCTAATGGAGTCAACACCCAATAGACATCTAAGGAAAAAAAATATATTGATCAACTCTGGCTATACATACTTCTTCTCATCTCTAAGTATATTCTTATGTAGAAATATAAAGAATAAATTCTGCCTCATAAGTTAAATTCAGTAATGGGAATCTACATAAGTGACAAAATGTGTAAAAGCTAACAACATGAAATACAAAGATTAGAAAAAGAAAGAACAGGCAGTCTAAATTTTGATACAGCAGAAAATAGGGTATACAGTCATGTGTCGCTTAACATCCATGATACATTCTACGAAATAGGGTGTTTTGTGGTTTGGACGTTGTGCAAACACCTTATTACATACTTAGCAAACAGACATGCCTAAATCTTGAGTAAAAGCGCTGACTGATTTTCCACCTTCGTGTTGTTTAATAACCTTTTGTTTCACTTACAGATCAATACTTCTCCTTTGTCTCTTGCTGTTGCTTTTACTAGCACTGGTTTTGCTGCTTTCAGTAGCCATGATGCATTTCACGATAATATTTTCAAAAGAAAATTAAACAAAAAGATAATGCTACATACAGTCAAGAGACCTTCCATACACAAGATTGGAATGCTGCTGCCTAGGAAATGAAGGATACACTGTTATACAGGAAACTTTCTGTCTGTAAGTAGGGAAAGTTCACATTAAAATAACAGTAAAAAGTACGGTACGTACATAAGCCAGTAACACAGGCATTTATTATGATTATCAAGACACATGCATTACAGATTATATATGTACTGTACCATTATATGCATGGCAGCGCAATCACTTTGAATACAAGAGACATGAAATACATGTGTTGCACGCGGGAAGCTTTTGTGTTTGCTATGTCTGGTTATGTCCACCACATCTCCTTCTCCAGTTGGGATTTCTGAACTCTGTCATAACTTTATGGGACCACAGATGTATATGTGGTCAGATGTTGTGGGCATTATGTGGCGCATGGCTGTATTAAAAATTTTTAAATACATAAAATAAATCAATACGATCAGGACCAAAAAATGCTCTGAAACAAAGCCAAAAGGCAAATCTATAAATTATTCCAATAATTATATTTAATTCAAATATCCTTGATAAAAATAACCTTTTCTTCAATGTATATCACATACAACTATACACACACACACAAGAAAAATCCATTTGGAAGTGGGCATGAATGAGTGCTCTGACATTGAATCAGTTTCCCACAATATGCAGATCCCTCTATAGGCTCCCCAGTCCTAGGCACCTTCTGTAAGATAGTGTGGGCACCTGCCCATCCACAGTGAAAAAGCAGTGGTTTATATCTAGGCTTTGGCAATATTTAATAACTTTAATCAAATTATCTACTCTGTGCCTCACTTTTCTCATACATAAAATGAGGTGATACTAATTACTTCAGAGAGTTACAATTAAGATAAAATGAAATATCTATGAAAGTACTTAGCACAAAGCCTGGATATTGTAACACAAATATTTTCATTACCTACTTGCATTCTCAAGGAAAACCTCAAAAGTTTGACCTATTTACCTCTGTGAACTCTATCTAGATGATGAGAATGTTTTCTCCAAGGAGAAAGCAGATAGAAAAATGGAGTAGAAATAATGAGAATAATTAATGATGAGAATAATAAATGATGATTTCAAGTAATATTAGTTATTCTTAAAAATTGTTTTATAACTTCCTCTATGGATAGTTTTTTTTCTCTTCCCTGCTAACTACAATCTAGTTCTTAAGTAAAACTATCTGATACATTCTACAATGTGGATGAACCTTGAAACATTATGGTAACCAAAAGAAGTCAGACACAAAAGGCCACATCTTGTATTATTCCACTTATATGAAATATTCAGAATACGTAAATTCATACAGACAGAACAGACTGATGGCTGCCAGGGGCTGGAGGTGTGGGAATGGCAAGCAACCACTGAATGAGTACAGGGTTTCCTTTGGGGATGATGAAAATGTTTTGGAACTAGAGGTGATGGCTGCATAACGTTGTGAATGTACTAAATGTCACTGAATTGTACACTTTAAAATGGTTAATTTTATGTTATGTGAATTTCACCTCAACTAAAAATAGAAGAAAAAATACATGATTTGTTTAAAAGATAAGGTATAATGAATCTTAGAGGTATGTATACAGGTGTTCCTTCTACCGTTCTTTCAACTTATCTATATACTTGAAATTTTTCATAATAAAAGTTGGGGGTAAAAAGCAAAGATAGAGCTAAATATTCTGATATCCAAGATACACTGTTAAGTGAAAAAAGCAAGTAGAAGAAGAGTGTGTATAATATAACTCCCATTTGCATAAAGAAAATAAAACGTAAGTCCATATATACAGGTGTTTGTCTATGTATGGAGCCCTGGTGGCACTGTGGTTAAGAGCTTGGCTGCTAACCAAAAGGTCAGCAGTTTGAATCCACCAGCCACTCCTTGGTAAACCCTCTGGGACAGTTCTATTCTGTCCTATACGGTCACTATGGATTGGAATCGATTCGACAGCAATGGGTTTAGTTTTTTGGTTTTTGTCTATGTACAGATATTGTCTGGAAGGACACCAAATAAATTATTAACGGAGTTTTCCCCTTGGGCAGGGAATTGGACAAGAGGAAAAGGGGCTTCTATTTTCTACTTCCACCACTTCTGTACAGTTTTATGAACTTTTAAATGAGTTCAGTAAAATGAATTACTTAATATGGCCCTTCTATCCATAGTCTTCGTGACGCACACACAATGACTGAGTGGGACTATGCAAATAAGGTATATGGAATCTGTAATGGCTGGGGTTATGTCAACTTGGCTAGGCCATGATTCCCAGTATTGTGTGGTTGTTCTCTGTTTTGTGATCTGATACAATTATCCTAATTAGCCTACATTTTATATGTTTTAAGTACTATCTTCTTCTATATGTTAATTAGGCAGGATTAGTGTGGGATATATCTTACGTATCTTGACTTACAGTCTTGCAGGAGGGTGTGACTCAAGTCCCACCCTTATTCATGTTACACCTTTCCCTAGGATGTGGCCTGCATCCAAGATATACACGTGTGTGCTCTGGCAGGACTCCCTCTCTTTCTGCACCTGGATCCTGCATCACTGTCTGATCTCCCATTCTTGGGACTTGAGCCAGCGGCCTGCCATCTGACCTGCCGATTCTGGGATTCATTAGCTTCCGTGGTCTTGTGAGCCAGCAGTCTGTTGTCTGGGCTGCTGATTTGGGTTCACTGGCCCTGGCAGCCACATGAGTCAGAAGAAGCCTATACCTGACTCACGGATTTGGGACTGCCAGCCTCCACAACAGTGTGAGCCATTTCCCTGATACAGTTCATGAGTTCTGTGAGATATTACAGCGAATTACAGTACTCAAAGACAGGAGAGACAGTGCTGAGGGGAGGAGTAGTTGATGTTAAGAGTGGTACAGCGGATTGGAAAAGTTGGACATCTGGGATATCTTTAACCTCCCCCTCACAGGAACCAGCTTTGTGCTGATCCTTAGAAAAGAAATTATTTATTTAATGAGTATATGTTGCTTTTGTAGGGAAAAAAAAATCATAGTTCTTTTTTTCTCCCTGGAAAACTATCTCTATAGGCACTACAGAGACTGAAAATTATCTAAATGATAAAAAAGATGAAATTCTCAGGTTCCCAGGTTTCACTAGAGATAAGAAGCAACTGGTATAATAGTCTTGTTCTGCTAGTACTATGTATACTGAATAATATAAATTTTCACTTAGAAACTACATTGTTAAGCATATGGTTGTAAAAGAAAGGTAGGTCTATTTTCTTGAGCAAGCACTCAGCATTAAGTGGTCAAATGCAACCAAAGATACATATCAGTAATCAATTATTTTCAAGAGATAATGTCATATAATTCAAAGTACATGGGTACTGAAGCCAGAGAAACCATTATATAATCTCAATCAAAACCTCAGCAAGATTTCTGTAGAATATGACAAGCTAATTCTAAAATGTACATAATGCAAACAATACATATTTAAAGATAGTGCAGGTACATAACAGTGCTCAAACACTGTTAGTTTTCACCCTTATTAAGAAAAAGAATGAACTTGGGAACATAAAAAGTACCTGAACAAGAAAATACTGTACATATGCTGATTCTTCCAGTTAACAAATAAATGTAATAAAACTCAAACATATTTTTATAATGCAACAAAATTTTAAGAGTTATTTTTAAAAATAACCAAGCAAATACATTTTTAAATTACAAAAATGTACAGTAAATGAAGGGAATGGAAAAACTGGTACTACTGGTTTCATAATATATCATAACATACTATAGTGTAATACCAAAAAGTAAAGTGTCACAAAATAGAAATATAGATCAGTGGATAAGAAAAGGCTAGCCAATAATACATAAGAATTTCATACATGATAGAAAAAAGAATTATTTTAAGATACTGGGAACTTAAAGGCTTTTAAATTAAGTTGGTGTGGAATAACTGGGTGACAATTAGGGAAAAAGAATACAGAACCATATCCAATACTATAAAGCAAATGAGCTGATGATGGATTAAACGTAAGTTGTAAGATTTTTCCTTAAACAAACTAAAACTAGCAAAAAGCAAAACACTGTATTTATTATCTCTGTGGCAGAATAACTTCCTAAGAATTAAAGAAAAGAGATGATAAGGGAAAATATAATTATAGTCAACCATATACATTCTAAACTTTTATAACGAAAAATTAACATTAAAATAAAATTAACACGTAAACAAAAAAATCCATCCAACATGGTTAAAAAAAAAAAACGATAAGACTGTCTAAAAACCAATCTAATATGTATAATATATGAAAAGCTTATTCTACTTTTACAAGAATGTTAAGACCCATACATAAATGACCAATTCACACAAGAGGGCAAACAAGCATTCAACTATCATGTTCAGCCTTTCTAATAGTCAAAGAAATGATACTAAAAAGAAAAGGTGGTACCATTCTACATTTATAAAAACAGAAAATAACAGTCATGGTAATATTAAATGCTGATAAGGCTACCATTCAGGATGCATGGTAAATTGATATAAACCACTGAGAAAGCAATTTGTTATGAATTAGAAGACCCATAACAAAGGAAAAAAAAACAAAAAACAAAAAACATTGCCATCAAGTAGATTCTGACTCACAGCGACCCTAAAAACAACAGAACGACACAGTAGAACTGCCCCCATAGGGTTCCAGGGCTGTAATCTTTACAGGGCCAGACTGCCACATCTTTCTCCCCAAAGAATGATTTAAATCCTTACATCCAATGATCTTCCCAATGGTAATTATTATTAAAGAAACAACTCATTGTAGTATTATTTAAGTCAGTGAAATTTTTAAATAATAAAATATACACATAACTATTAAATTACAGCATTTCATTATAGCAGATTACAGGTAGTCTCTGACTTATGATATATTCAAGTTACAACAAACTGCACTTATTACCTTTTTTTTTTGGCTCACATAACATGCGTATAACTGAAGAAGCAGGAAGTGCCAATGCTGAAAATGCTGAAAAATTCAAAGATGAGCTGGACAAGATAACACAAGATGAAGAATATCTACCAGAGCAGATTTTCAACGTGGATGAAACAGCCTTGTTTTGGAAAAGGATACCAGAACAAACCTATATTTACAAAGCAGCAAAGCTGATGTCTGGTTTCAAGGCATTTAAAGATAGGATCATGCTGCTGCTTGCAGGAAATGCTGCTGGATTTAAACTAAAACCTCTTCTTACTTACCGTTCTGAAAACCCCAAAGCATTCAAAAACACTGACAAAAATAAGCTGCTGATCTACTACAGAAGTAACTCCAAGGCCTAGATGACAATTATGCTGTTCGACGACTGGTTTTTAAACTGTTTCATCCCAGAAGTGTGTGCCTACTGCCCTGAAAAAGGCATTCCTTTCAAGATTTTGCTGCTATCTGATAATGATCCAGGACATCCTCCTCACACAGATGATCTAAATCAGATGTTAAAGTGGTGCATCGACCTCCCAATACCACAGCTATTATTCAGCCTACGGATCAAGATGCAATCACCACTTTCAAGGCATATTACCTATGGACTACATTTGCTCAAGCAATAGCTGCAACAGATGGAGGTATGGTAACATTATGTGATTTCTGCAAGAATTATATTCTTCAGTGTATCCAGAACACTGCATCTTCCTGAGAAGAAGTTACGGGAAAATGCACGCAGAGGAGTTGGAAAAAATCGCTGAGTTATATGAACACACACTAAGCATCTGATCAGAATATGATGAAAAGATCGGTGGGAAAATGGTCCATATGGCAAGAATGACGAATTTAGACTTGACACTGCCGATGTGGAACAGCTCAGATTGCAAAAAAATGGAAATTGACACATCAGGACTTTATGGATTTTGAAGAGGAAAGAAATGCTGAAAAAGTATAAAATAGTAAGGAAGAAGAAGCAGAGAAGTTGTCAAAAATTTTTACAGTGAAAGGATTAGCTGGAGATTTTTCTAAACTAAATCAGGAACTTCAGTTGCTTGAAACCATGGACCTAAACGCTGATCGCTTTGCTAAAGTCCATAGGCAGATTCAGGAAGCAGTGAGATGTTACAATCAAATATGTGAAGAAAAAAAGAAAAGAACCATGCAAACAACTGTCACTAATTTTCTGACTAGAAATGCTACCTTCATTCCCAGGGATAATCCAGATGATCGAGAACTTTCCACAGATGGAATTAGTACTGCAACTGACAAAATGCCAATACTGTCCGATTCTTCTTCATCATCGGAGTAAATTTGTATGATTTGTGTATACTGTAATATATGTATGTATTAAAATATATCTGTAAGTTTAGATGTAATGTTTCCAACACCTAAATACAAATAACGAACAGATTTATAAAGATACAGATGATAAAAAGCAATAATAATGAAAACTAAAAAAAAATAGGTATTCGATTATGTCAGGGCTGACTTAACAACACAGCTGTACAAATGGAACCCTGTCATAAGTCAGGGACTACCTGTATACAGTGATTATTACATTTTCAAAACTACTTAATAACAGACATTTTTTAAATATCATTTACAAAAGCATAAAAAAAAATCTAGGAATAAAGTAAGATCCCTGTACAGTAAACTATAAAACATTATGTTTGTGGACTGGAAAGCTTAATATTGTAACAATATCCATTCTTCCCAAATTAATTAATCACAATCAAAATCTCAAGTTTTTTGTAAAATTTGACAAGGTGATTCTAAAATAAGTACGGAAATGCAGAGAACCAAGATAAATAATACATAAAACCACACTAGTACCCCCACACTAAAAACACAGAACACAAAGAAAATACAATCTTCAAACCATTTAGAGAAATAAAGTTAGATTTTCTACAAAGAAATGACAATTATGCTGACAGCTGACTTCTCAAGGTCAAGAGTAGAAGCCAGAGGTCATTGGCATGATCAAAGAAAAAAAATTTGTAACTAGAATTCTATATCCAACAAAACTATTTTTCAAAAACAAAAGTAAAATAAAGATACTCTCAGAAAAACAAAAGTGAGCAGCATTTGCAACCACAGACCTTCTCTAAAGAACTTCTAAAATCATACTTCAAGAAGTAGAAAAATTATTCCAAAAGGAAAATGTAAACAGAATTCTAAAAAAAAAAAAAAAATTTAAGCCAAGGGTATAAAACAATAATAATAATATCTAATATACAAAGATTTCAATAAAAGGAGAATTAAGATACTGATAGGAATAACAAAAAATTAGGAATTTAAAGCAGATTATGGTCCCTGTATTAATCAAAATGACAGTAAAGATAGTAATTAACTTTAGACTTTGTTAGGTTAATCAAGTACATTATAATTTACAGGAAACTAAGGGGAAAAAAAGAGTATAAATCTTCTAAAACAGTAGAGGGGAAAAATAAATATAAAACATAGTTGGTAGTAAGAAATCACAAGAAATGTAAATAGACTAAGAAAAATAAAATATAAAACATAGTAAGTTGGTAGTAATAAATCACAATAAACGTAAATAGACTATACCTTATTGTTAAAAGATAAACGGAGACTGAATTTTTCAAAATAGAATCCACCCATGGTCTCAGGGAACATCTAGCTCAACTGGCATAACACAGTTTATAAAGACAGTGTTCTACATTCTACCTTGATGAGTAGCGTCTGGGGTCTTAAAAGCCTGTGAGTTGCCATCTAAGATACTCCACTGGTCTCACCCCTTCAGGAGCAAGGGAGAATGAAGAGAACAGGATACAAGGAAAAGATTAGTCCAAAGGACTAATGGAGTACACCTACCAAGGCCTCCACCAGACTGAGTCCAGTACAGCTAGATGATGCCCAGCTACCACCACTGACTGCTCTGACCAGGATCACAGCACAGTGTTCTGGACAGAGATGGAGAATGATGTAGAACAAAATTCTAACACAAAAAAAAAGACCAGATTTACTGGCCTGACAGAGTCTGGAGAAACCCCAAGAGTACAACCCCCAGACACCCTTTTAGCTCAGTGGTGAAGTCACTCCCAAGGTTCACCATTCAGTCGGGGATTGGACAGCCCCATAAAACAAAATGGGACTAATGAGGCACAGCAGTCCAGGGACAAGGACTAGAAGGCAGAAAGGGATAGGAAAGCTAGTGATAGGGAACCCAAGGCTGAGTAAGGACAGTATTGACATGTAGTGGGGTTCTTAACCATTGTCATAGGGCAATATGTGTACTAACCGTTTAATGAGAAACTATTTTGTTCCGTAAACCTTCATCAGAAGTGAGAATAGCAGCACAACTGGAAGAACATAATCGACTTGACTGAATTGTACATGTAGAAATTTTTGAAATGGTCTCTTTGGCTATGTATATTTTCATCAAAAAAAAAAAAAAAGGGTCCTCCAAGGCCGAGAAGGGAACGTGTTGACATGTCATGGGGTTGTTAACCAATGTCATAAAACAATATGTATACTGACTGTCTAATGAGAAAGTATTTGTTCTGTAAACCTTCACCTAAAGTACAATAAAAAAAAGAAAGGAAAAGAATTACCAGCAGCTACTGCAGTTGAGGGCCTTGGGATCAAAAGGTGATGAAGGTACTGCCCTCTAGGAGATTTCCGTTTCCCAAGGAAATAAATCCTTACCAGATTCCAAGAAGGTCAAGAGGCAGGCCTGGAGAATCGGTGTATTTCATTACTTAACAAATGTTTTCCAGCAATTACAAAATGCCAGACCCTATCATCAGGGAGCTTACAGGCTAGTTGTATGACTGATTGAATTTAAAGGATTAATCTGAAATCAACACTTTTGACACAAAAATGGAGCTTTGTGAGATAAGATGGTTTTCTCCACCCCATCCCTCCCACTAGGAGGGGAGGAAAGAAGATACAGGTATCAATAAGTAATGTGTGCTTATTGTCTGTGATGTGCCAGGTATTTCACATGCTCTACACTTACAGTAACTCAGGAAGGCAGGCATCACTGCCCCCATTTTACAGATGCGAAAACTGAGAACAAAGTTAAACAGCTCATCAAAGACCATGGCTTTGGCCCAAAGCCTGTGAACTGTACTGTCTGGAAGAATTAAATAAAGAATAGGGGATAGAAGTGGATAAGGGCAATCAGTCCCTCTGGCATCCTTTTTTCTCTGTGAGACACTAAAGTGAATGCTGAGACAGAAAGACAGTGGGTCTGGGAGAAAGGTAACAAGGGACACCATCAGGGGAGACAGGACCTAGAGCAATGGAGCTAGACCTAGCTTTGAATAAATGGCTTGGCCCTTCAAAAAAAAAAAAAAAAACCAGAATCCACATAGTTACTATTTACTAGAAAGACATATAAACTGAAAATACTCATAACGGCATTATTTTTATGAGTAAAAAGCAACTGGACAAAATCAATAACCAAAGAGTAGAAAAATGCATCGTTTATGTATTCATACAACAAATATTCTACGTAAGTAAAGCTCAACAATCTCTAGTTCCATACATCGAAATGGATGAATCTTACAAAAAACTCAAGTTATTTAAAAAATATATACTGTGAGATACCATTTTCTAAAGTTCAAAAGCACGTAAAACTTACAATTCAAAGAGAGTGGTTATTTCTGAGAAGAATGAAGCTGAAAGGGATAGAATGGCAAACACAGAGGGCTTCAATGATATTGAAAATAGATGACTTCTTCAGCTATAGGGTAAGTATTTGAGTGTTTCTTTTTATTTTTTTTAACTTAAATTCATCTGATACATATATTTTAAAGTAGTGTATGTTTTATGATTTTTAAAGGAGGAAAAACAATCACTAAATAAAAGCACATGAAACTTGTTATCCAAAATTAACCTTAGTGGACAAATATTATTCGAGACCACTACTGTAAAAACGCATGAAAAGGTTTATACAAGAAAAGAAACAATCTTTGATGGTTCCAAAGGAGGGGAGGGGTGAGGGGAAAACTAAACAGACAATAGATAAGTGATAACTTTGGTGACGGACAAGACAGTACACAATACCGAGGAAGCCAGTACAACTTGTACAAGGAAAGGTCATGGAAACTCCACAGACGCATCCAAATTCTCGAGGGACTGAATTGCTGGGTGGAGGGCTGTGGAGACCATGGTCTCAAGCAACATCTAGTTCAACTGGCATAATATAGTTTATAAAGAAAATGTTCCACATGCTACCTTGGTTGAGCAGCATCGGGGGTCCTGAAAGCCTGTAAGCAGCCATCTAAGACACTCTATCGGTCTCACCCCTTTGAGAGCATGGGAGAATGAAGAAAATAAGATACAAGGGAAAGATTAGTCCAAAGGACTAATGGACCACAACTACCACGGCCTCCACGAGACTGAGTCCAGTACAACTAGATGGTGCTCGGCTACCACCACTGACTGCTCTGACAGGGATCACAACAGAGGGTCCTGGACAGAGCTGGAGAAAAATGTAGAACAAAATTCTAACTCACAAAAAAAGACCAGATTTACTGGCCGGAAAGAGACTGGAGAAACCCCGAGAGTGTGGCCCCCGGACATCCTTTTAGCTCAGTAATGAAGTCACTCCCAAGGTTCACCATTCAAAGATTAGACAGCCCCATTAAACAAAATGAGACTAATGGGGCACAACAGTCCAGGGACAAGGACTAGAAGGTAGGAGGGGCAGGAAAGCTGGTAACAGGGAACCCAAGGTTGAGAAGGGACAATGTTGACATGTTGTGGGGTTGTTAACCAATGTCAAAAAAAATACATGTCCTGTTTAATGAGAAAACTATTTGTTCTGTAAACCTTCATCTAAAGTACAATTAAAAAAATTAAACCTTCGTTTTCACATTTATTAGATAGAAATATTAATTACTACCCTATCTATTTAATTTTTCATCAGCTTCAACTTGAACTTCCATACGAGCAACTGATGATCTGTTCCGCAGCCAGCCCCTGGCCTTGTTTTGACTGATGACATTGAGCTTCTCTATCATCTCTTTCCACAGATGTAGCAGATTTGATTCCTGTGTATCCCATCTGGTAAGGTCCACCTGTATACTTTCCATCTATGTTGTTGAAAAAAAATATTTGCAATGAAGTACTCACTGGTCTTGCAAAATTCTATCATGCAATCTCCAGCATAGTTTCTATCACCAACGCCATTATTTTTCCAACTGTCGATCCTTCCTCCCTGTTTCCAACTTTCTCATTCCTATCACAAGTAATTATCAATGCATCCTGATTGCATATTTGATCAATTTCAGACTGCAGAAGTTGGTAACAATCTTCAGTTTCTTCATCTTTGGCCTTAGTGGTTCACACGTAAATTTGAATGCTGCTTGTAATAACCATTGTAGGTGCATGGATATTATTCTATCACTGACAGCACTGTCCTACAGGACAGGTCTTCAAATTTCATACACAACTTCAAGTTGAAGCTGAAGAAAATTAAAACAACACCATGAGAGCCATACTACGACCTTGAGTATGTACCATCTAAATTTAGAGACCATCTCAAGAACAGATTCAATGCACTGAACGCTGTTGTTGTTTTAGGTGCCGTCGAGTCCGTTCCAACTCATAGTGACCCTATGTACAACAGAACAAAACACTGCCCAGTCCTGCACCATCCTCACAATTGTTACCATGCTTGAGCCCATTGTTGCAGCCACTGTGTCAATGCATCTCGTCAAGTGTCTTCCTCTTTTTCATTGACCCACTACTTTACCAAGTATGACGTCCTCCAAGGACTGATCCCTCCCGATAACACGTCCAAAGTATGTGAGACACAGTCTCGCCATCCTTGCTTCTAAGAAGCATTCTGGTTGTACTCTTCCAAGACAGATTTGTTAGTTCTTTTAGCAGTCCGTGTTATACTCAATATTCTTCGACAACACCACAATTCAAAGTCATCAGTTCTTCGGTCTTCCTTATTCACTGTCCAGCTTTCGTATGTATATGAGGTGACTGAAAATACCATGGCTTGGGTCAGGAGTACTTTAGTCTTCAAAGTTACATTTTGCTTCTCAACACTTTAAAGAGGTCTTCTGCAGCAGATGTGCCCAATGCAATGTGTTCTTTGATTTCCTGACTGCTGCTTCCATGGGTGTTGATTGTGGATCTGAATAAAATGAAATTCTTGACTTCAGTCTTTTCTCCATTTATCACGATGTTGATTATTGGCCCAGTTCTGAGGATTTTTGCTTTCTTTATGTTGAGGTGTAATCCATACTGAAGGCTGTGGTCTTTGATCTTTATCAGTTAGCACTTCAAGTCCTCTTCACTGTCAGTAAGCAAGGTTGTGTCATCAGCATAACGCAGGTTGTTAATGAGTCTTCCTCCAATCTTGATGCCCCATTCTTCTTAGAGTTTGGTTACTCAGATTATTTGCTCAGCATACAGACTGAATGGGTATGGTGAAAGGATACAACCCTCACACCTTTCCTGACTTTAAACTATGCAGTATCCCCTTGTTCTGTTGCAACAACTGCCTCTTGATCTATCTACAGGTTCCTTGTGAGCACAATTAACTATTCTGGAGTTCCCATTCTTCGCAACGTTATCCATAATTTGTTATGATCTACATATGATCTACAAATGTCTTTGCACAGTCAGTAAAACACAGGTAAATATCTTTCTGGTATTCTCTGCTTTCAGCCAGGATCCATCGACATCAGCAATGATATCCTTGGTTCCATGATCTCTTCTGAATCTGGCTTGAATTTCTCCAGTTCCTTGTCGATATTCTGCTGCAGCCACTTTTAAATGATCTTCAGCAAAATTTTACTTATATGTGATATTAATGACATTGTTCAATAATTTCCACATTCGTTGGATCACCTTTCTTGGGAACAGGGCATAAATATGGATCTTTTCCAGTCAACTGGCCAGGTAGTGGACTCCCAAATATCTTGGCATGGAAAAGTGAGCGCTTCCATTGCTGCATCCTGTTGCTGAAACAGCTCAATTGATACTCCATCAATTCCTGGAGCCTTGTTTTTCACCAGTACCTTCAGTGCAGCTTGGACTTCTTCCTTCAGTACTATCAGTTCCTGATCATATGCTACCTCCCAAAATGGTTGAACGTCGACAAATTCTTTTTGGTATAGTGACTTTGTGTATTCCTTCTAGCTTCTTCTGATGCTTCTTGCATCATTTAATATTTTCCCCATAGAATTCTTAACTATTGCTCAAACTCAAGGCTTGATTTTTTTCTTCAGTTCTTTCAGCTTGAGAAATGCCAAGTGTGTTCTTCCCTTTTGGTTTTCTATCTCCAGCTCTTTGCACGTGCCATTATACTACTTTGTCTTCTTGAGTCGCCCTTTGAAATCTTCTGTTCAGCTCTTTTACTTCATCATCTTTTCCTTTTGTTTAAGCTACTCAACTTTCAAGAGCAAATTTCAGAGTCTCTTCTGACATCCATTTTGATCTTTTTTTTCTTTCCTGTCTTTTAAATGACTTCTTGCTTTCTTCATGTATGATGTCCCTGATGTCATTCCACAACCTGTCTGGTCTACAGTCATTAGCGTTCAACGCGTAAAATGTATTCTTAAGATGGTTTCCAAATTCAGGTGAGATATACTCAAGGTCGTACATTGGCTCTCGTAGACTTGTTCTAATTTTCTTCAGCTTCCACTGGAACTTGCATATGAGCAACGATGGTCTGTTCTGCAGTCGGCCCCCACCCTTGCTCTGACTGATGATAGTGAGCTTTTCCATCGTCTCTTTCCACAGATGTAGTCGATTTGATTCCTGTATATTCCATCTGGCGTAGTCCACATGTATAGTCGTTGTTTATGTTGGTGACGTATCTGTCAGTCTGTCGAACTGTAGGGGATTGCATGTTACTTTGATGTTGGAAGCTATGGCACCAGTATTTAAATACCAGCAGAGTCACCCATGGCAGACAGAAGCTGAGCCTCCAGACTAAGACAGACTAGGAAGACCCAGAGGTCCACTTCTGAAAAGGCTTAGCCAGTGAAAACCTTATGAATTGCAGCAGAACACTGTCTGATATAGTGCCAGAAGATGAGCTCCACAGGTTGGAAAGCACTCAAAATATGACTGGGGAAGAGATATCTCCTCAAAGTAGAGTCGACCTTAATGACATGGATGGAGTCAAGCTTTCAGGACCTTCATTTGCTGATGTGGCATGACTCAAAACAAGAAGCAGCAGCTGCAAACAACCACTGAACACTAATGATCGAAAACCTGACAGTTGTGGGATGACATCAAGGACATCATACATGAAAAAAGGAAAAGGTTATTAAAAAGACAAGAAGTTTTAAAAAGACCAAAATACATGTCAGAAGAGATGATGAAACTTGCTCTTGAATGTTCAGGAGCTAAAGCGAACAGAAGAAATGATGAAGTAAAAGAGCTGAACAGAAGATTTCAAAGGGCACCTCGAGAAGATAATGTAAAGTATTATAATGAAATGTGCAAAGACCTGGAGTGAGAAAACCAAAGGGAAGAACACGTTTGGCATTTCTCAAGCTAAAAGAACTGAAGAAAAAAATCAAGTTCAAGCTGCAATACTGAAGCATTCTATGGGCAAAATATTTAACAATGCAGGAAGCATCAAAAGAAGATGGAAAGGACTTCCAGCAACACAGCACTCTAGGCAGAAGCACCACACCACCCCTCCACAGAAAAGATCCAAAAACCCAAGCCAAACAGAAAAAATAGCAATCCTGAAACCCTAAAACATCAAACGAAGAGATAAAGAACTCAGCCAACCACCAAATGGAGTGAGAAGAATGACAGAGAACAGAGAGCGAGGAGAAGTTCATGCAGAGGTCCCCTATCAGCTAACGCAGTGTGAATCTGCCATCTTGGACTCCTATCAGAGACCAGCAAACAGAGGGTACGAGAAAGCAGCTTCACGGAGCTTCCAGCAGGAGACAGAACAACCACTCCACACATCACAATCTCCCGACTCCATCCTGCCTACTTGCACCGTGCGCTTAACATCACACCACCAAGCACCACAGGCACGGCCTACCAGAACCTGCCCTGCACGGATTACTGACCCGCCCTGATGGCTGTAATAGGTGCCACAAACAACCCATCCCAGCAACTCCTTTTCAGCTAGACCTGCCCTGCTATACCATATTTGAGCAACCGACCCTGCCAATTCAAGAAGAAGGCGAAAAGTATCATGCCTACAGACGAGCAAACAACAAAGAACACACAGCCCACCTACTCAGACATAGGCAAATTAAAGGATGAAACAAACAAATCTACAATCAATAAATGAGAAAAATAACTACTGAATGCCCCAAAGACAGCAGACAATATCAAAACATTTACAAACACAGGCCAGGATGTTTCCAATAGGCGTCCATAATAAAACACCCGATGACTTTCCAGTAGAAGAAAAAGCACTAGAACTACCTGATAGGGAATTCAAATCTCTAATACTCAGAATTATCCAAGAGTTGAAGCAAAAAGCAGATAAAAATGAGTAAAAAATAGACAAATTCAAGAAAAAGGCACACAAACTCATGGAAAATACAGACAAAAAAATAGAAGAATTCAGGAAAATAATGCAGGAACAAAATGCCAAAATAAATTCACAACTAGAAATTATACAAAGACAACAATTAGAAATCCAAAAGATAAACAACAAGATTTCAGAAATGGACAGTGTCATAGAAGGGCTGAGGAGCAGATTTGAAATGGTGGAAGACAGGATCAGCAGAATTGAAGACAAACAATTAGATACAACTCGGTTTGAGGAAAAATCAGAAAAAAGAACAAAGAAAAATGAAGAGAACCTGAGAATTATGAGGGATACAATCAAAAGCAAAAATCTGCAAGTGATCGGAGTTCCAGAACAGGGGGAGAAAACAGAAGACACAGAGAGGATCATTGAAGAACTGCTGACAGAAAACTTCCCCAACATCATGAAAGACGAAAAGCTGGCCATCCAAGAAGCTCAACGAACCTCATATAGGATAGACCCCAAAAGAAAACCACCAAGGCGTATCATAATCACACTCGCCAAAACCAAAGACAAACAAAGAATCTTGAGAGCAGCTCGTGAAAAACAAGAAGTCACATACAGAGGAGGGACAATAAGACTGAGCTTGGATTATTCGGCAGAAACCACACAGGCAAGAAGGCAATGGGATGACATATATAAAACCTTGAAAGAAAAAAATTGCCAGCCAAGAAGAATATATCCTGCAAAACTCTCATTCAAATATGATGGTGAAATTAGGATATTTCCAGACAAACAGAAATTAAGGGGCTATGTAAAAACCAAACCAAACTTTCAAGACTTATTAAAGTGAGTCCTTCGATCTGAGAACAAACAACTTCAGCTCACAGGCTGAACCTAGGACACAGGATTGTACCAGCCAGATACCAACCTAGAAAATGAACTCTTAAGGACTATGCAAAACCAAAAGAATTACAAAAGGGAACCAGAGAGATTAATCTGTAAATGACAACAGCATCAGAAAAATAAAAGAGGGAATAAATGGTGTAGATATAGACCCTTCTAATGGAAAGCAAGTCAAGCGATACCAAGTAATACTAGACTGGTTAAAATCGAGGAAGATAAGGTTAAATTTCATGGTAACCACAAAAAAAGTTAACAAACCTACTCATCAAAATAAAGAAGAAAAACATAAAGTCTCAGTAAAAACAAAACCTACAAAAACAAAAGAAATGAAAAAAAATCCACAAACAAGAGGAACTCAGCACAGGAGAGTTAAGAGGAACAAAACTGGAGGACATTATGCTGAGTGAAGTAAGTCAATCACAAAAGGACAAATATTGTATAAGACCTCTACTGTATAATTCATGTAAATGTTTACATGCAGGGTGCGGGGAGATGGGAACTCTCATGCACTGCTGGTGGGAATGCAAAATGATACAACCATTTTGGAAAATGATATGGCGCTTCCTCAGAAAGCTAGAAATAGACATACCATTCAATCCAGCAATCCCACTCCTGGGAATATATCCTAGAGAAATAAGAGTCCTCACTCGAATAGACATATGCACACCTATGTTCATGGCAGCACTGTTCACAACAGCAAAACGATGGGAAGAACCTAGATTCCCCTCGACAGATGAACAGATAAACAAACTATGGTACATACACACAATGGAGTACTATGCAACGAGAAAGAACAATGATGAATCTGTGAAGCATCTCGTAACATGGAGGAAACTGGAGGACATTATGCTGAGTGAAATAAGTCAATCACAAAAGGACCAATATTGTATGAGACCTCTACTGTAAAAACCCATGAAAAAGTTCACACACAAAAAGTAACAATCTTTCTTGGTTACCAGGGATGGGAGGGGTGGGGGGCGGGGAATACTAAATAGGCAATAGATAAGTGGTATCTCGGATGAAGGGTGAGACAGTACACAATACGGGGGAAACTAGCACAGCTTGTACAAGGAAAGGTCATGGAAGCTCCATAGCTACATCCAAACTCCCTGAGGGACTGAACTGCTGGGCGGAGGGCTGTGGGAACCATGGTCTCGGGGAACATCTAGCTCAAATGGCATAACACAGTTTATAAAGACAATGTTCTACATTCTACCTTGGTGAGTAGCGTCTAGGGTCTTTAAAGCTTGTGAGCAGCCACCTAAGATACTCCACTGGTCTCACCCCTTCAGGAGCAAGGGAGAATGAAGAGAACAGGATACAAGGAAAAGATTAGTCCAAAGGACTAATGGACCACAGCTACCAAGGCCTCCACCAGACTGAGTCCAGTACAGCTAGATGGTGCCCGGCTACCACCACTGACTGCTCTGACCAGGATCACAACAGAGGGTTCTGGACAGAGCTGGAGAAGGATGTTGAACAAAATTCTAACGCACAAAAAAAGACCAGATTTACTGGTTTAAAGAAGACTGGAGAAACCCCGAGACTATGGCCCCCAGACACCCTTTTAGCTCAGTGGTGAAGTCATTTCTGAGGTTCCCATTCAGCAGGGGAGTAGATAGCCCCATTAAACCAAATGGGACTAATGAGGCACAGCAGTTCATGGATAAGGGCCACAAGGCACAAGGGGACAGGAAAGCTCTTGAAAGGGAACCCAAGATTGACTAAGGATAGTGTTGGTGTGTTGTGAGGTGGTTAACCATTGTCATAGGGCAACATGTGTACTAACTGTTAAATGAGGAACTATTTTGTTCTGTAAGCCTTCATCTAAAGTGACAATAACAGCACAACTGGAAGAACGTAGTCGATGTCACTGAACTGTGCATGTAGAAATTTTTGAAACGGTGTATCTTTGGCTATGTATATTTTTACAAAAAAAAAAAAAAAAAAAGGTTGAGAAGGGAGAGGGTTGACATGTTGTGGGGTTGTTAACCAATGTCATAAAACAATATGTGTACTACGGTTTCATGAGAAACTATTTGTTCTGTAAGCCTTCACCTGAAGGACAATAAAAAAAAAAAAATGTTTACACACAAAAAGAAACAATGTTTGTTGGTTACCAGGAATGGGAGGGGTGAGGGGGAAACACTAAATAGGCAACAGATAAGTGGTATCTTGGGTAAAGGGTGAGACAGTACACAATACTGGGGAAACCAGCACAACTTGTACAAGGAAAGGTCATGGAAGCTCCATAGACACATCCAAACTCCAAGGGACTGAATTGCTGGGCGGAGGGCCATGGGGACCATGGTCTCGGGGAACATCTAGCTCAAATGGCATAACACAGTTTATAAAGACAATGTTCTACATTCTACCTTGGTGAGTAGCATCTGGGGTCTTAAAAGCCTGTGAGTAGCCATCTAAGATACTCCACTGGTCTCATCCCTTCACGAGCAAGGGAGAATGAAGAGAATAGGATACAGGAAAAGATTAGTCTGAAAGACTGATGGACCACAGCTACCAAGGCCTCCACCAGACTGAGTCCAGTACAGCTAGATGATGCCTGGCTACCACCACTAACTGCTCTGACTGGGATCACAACAGAGGGTTCTGGACAGAGCTGGAGAAGGATGTAGAACAAAATTCTAACGTATCAAAAAAAGACCAGATTTACTGGCCTAGAGGAGACTGGAGAAAGCCCGAGAGTATGGCCCCTGGACACGCTTTCACCCCAGTGGTGAAGACCCTCCTGAAATTCACTGTTCAGCCAGGGATTGGACAGCCTCATAAAACGAAACAGGGCTAATGAGGCACAGCAGTCCAGGGATAAGGACTAGAAGGCAGCAGGGGACAGGAAAGCAGGGGACAGCAAAGGGAACACAAGGTTGAGAAGGGACAGTGTTGACATGTCATGGGGTTGTCAACCATTGTCATAAGGCAATATGTGTACTAACTGTTTAATCAGTAACTATTTGTTCTGCAAACCCTCACTTAAGGTACAAAAAAAGGAAAAGAATTACCTATGTAACATCAAATTGACAACAGCAACTCAAAAGGTTTGATGGGAAGCCTAGGGGACAATGAGTTGAAGATAATGGTGATGGAATAATTTGGAAAAGGATAGTGAGAATAGCAGCACAGCTAGAAGAATGTAACTGATGTCACATGTAGAAACTTTCAAAATGGTGTAACTCTGGCTATGTATATTTTCACCAAAAAAAAGGTCCTCAAGGTTGAGAAGGGAGAGTGTTGCCATGTTGTGAGGTTGTTAACCAATGTCATAAAACAATATGTGCACTGACTGTTCAATGAGAAAATATTTGTTCTGTAAACCTTCATCTAAACTACAATAAAAAAAATTTAAAAAAGAAAAAAGATGGAAGGAATACACAGAGTCACTGTACCAAAAAGAGTCAGTCGATGTTCAACCATTTGAGGAGGTAGCATATGATCAATAACCAATGGTACTGAAGGAAAAAGTCTCAAGCTGCACTGAAGGCGCTGGCGAAAAACAAGGCTCCAGGAACTGATGAATACAACTGAGATATTTCAATGAATGGATGCTCACTTATCTATGAATGTGAAATCTGGAAGGCAGCTATATGGCCAACCAACTGGAAGAGATCCATATTAGTGCTCATTCCAAAGAAAGGTGCTCCAACAGAAGGCGGAAATTATCAAACAATATCATTAACATCACATGCAAGTAAAATTTTGCTGAAGGTAATTCAAAAGCAGTTGCAGCGGTTGTATCGACAGGGAACTGGCAGAAATTCTAGCCAGATTCAGAAGAGGATGTGAAAAGAGGGATACCACTGCTGAGGTCAGATGGATCCTGACTGAAGTCAGAGAATACCAGAAAGATGTTTACTTGTTTTTTATTGACTGTGCAAAGGTATTCGACTATGTGAATCATAACAAATTACAGATAACATTGTGAAGAACAGGAATTTCAGAACACTTTCCTGTGCTCACGAGGAACGTGTACATAGACTAAAGGGTAGTTGTTCGAACAGAACAAGGGGATACTGTGTAGTTTAAAATCAGGAATGGTGTGTATCTAGGTTGTATCCTTTCACCATACTTATTCAATCTATACGCTGACAAAATAATCCAAGAAGCTAGACTATATGAAGAGTAACAAGGCATCAGGATTGCAGGAAGACTCAGTAACAATCTGTGAAATGCAGGTGACACAACCTTGCCTACTGAAAGTGAAGAGGATCTGAAGCACTTACTGATGAAAATCAAAGACTACGTGCTCCAGTGTGGATTGCACATCAACGTAAAGAAATAAAAAATCCTTGCAACTGGACCAATAAGCAACATCATGACAAACGAAGAAAATACTGAAGTTGTCAAGGACTTCGTTTTACTTGGATCCATAATCAACGCCCATGGAAACAGCTGTCAAGAAATCAAACGATGGGTTGCACTGGGCAACTCTGCTCCAAAAGGCCTCTTTAAAGTGTTACAAAGCAAAGACGTCACTCTGAAGACTAAGGTACGCCTGACCCAAGCCATGGTATTTTCAATTGCCTCATGTGCACGTGAAAGCTGGACAATGAATAAGGAAGACTGAAGAAGAATTGATGCTTTTGAACTATGATGTAGGCGAAGAATACTGAATATACCATGTACTGCCAGAAGAACGAACAAACTTGTCTTGGAAGAAATACAACCAGAATGCTCCTTAGAAGCGAGGATGGCAAGACTTCGTCTCACACAATTTCTACCATCAGGAGGGGCCAGTCTCTGGAGATGAACATCATGCTTGGTAAAGTATACGGTCAGCGAAAAAGAGAAAGACCCTCAAAGAGATGCAGTGACATAGTGGTCGCATCTATGGGCTCAAGCATAACAACAATTGTGAGGATGGTGCAGGACTGGGCACTGTTTCGTTCGGTTGTATATAGGGACGTTATGAGTCAGAAGTGACTTGACGGTCCCTAACAACAACAATCTCCATCTATCTCACAAGGATATTATAAGGATTAATATAAAAATGGGAGAGTGTAAAAAAGAAAAAGAAGAAAATCTCAATGTTTAATGTACAGAGTCATTCAATCCAGAGAAGATATTTAAAGAAAATATATTAAAGTATTATCAGTGGCTATCATTGAGTGGTAGTTTTGGATTGTTTTCGTTGTTGCTGTTAGTTGTCGTCTAGTCAGTACAGGTAATATTTTCAATTTTATATTTTTCCATTTTTTTTAATATAAATAAAATGTATTATTAGTCAAAGCAGGAAATTATTAATGTTTTTATAAACTATGCCTAAGGAATAACGATATATACTTTTGCGAAGAGGGACTAAAACTATATAATATAAATATTCGAGAGTTCACACTGCAAATTGGTATTATTATTAGTAATTTCATTTAAAACTGACTGTTATGGATTGAATCATACCCCCTGCCCCAAATATGTGTTGGAATCCAAACCCCTACAACTGTAGGGGGACTATGCTTGACTACTAATCTAAAGGTTGATAGTTTGAACCTACCCAGCGGCACCACAGACAAGAAGTCTGGTGATCTGCTTCTGTAAAGAAAACCCTATACAGTCATTCTACTCTGTAACACATGGGGTCACCATGAGTAGGAATCACTCAAGAGAAAGGGTTTAGTTGTTTGTTTTATGCTGTAAATGTAATCCTGTTTGAGAATAGGATTGTCTTTTTTATGCTAATGAGGCCCTATTAGTATAGGTGTGTCCTAACCCTAACCACTTCTAAATTACAAAAAGAGCAGATTGGACACAGGAGCAAGCACAAACAGGGAAGACAGATGTGTTAGTATCACCAAGGAACCTTGACTCTCCCCACCAGAGCCAACCAGAAGAGAGCTTTTCTCTACAACTGGTGCCCTGAATTTAGACTTCTAGCCTCCTAAACTGTGAGAAGACAAATTTCTGTTCTTTAAAGCCACCCACTCATGGTTTTTTTTTTTTATAGCAGGACTAAGAAACTAAGACACTAATGTTCTCAAAAAAGGGACTTGGATTTAGGAAATATGGACTATCTACATCAGTATTTTCAAATTGTAGGTTGCAGTCATTAGCGAATTCTGAAGTACATTTAATGAATCAGGATCAGCATGCATTTTTAAATGAAAGAGACTAGAACAGAAAAAGAAAATGCTGGAGTGCACTGAATGTAGTAAGAATAAGTATTCTTTGGTAAACTTTTATTTCAGTTCTATGTATATGTATGTATGTGTCATGATGTCCGAGTCACAATATAAAATATATTTTCTTCCTGCCAGTTGTGATCAAAATAGTTAGCAAACAACTGATCTATGTAATATCTACATTCTAGTTTGCTACATGAATAAGGATGGAAAATGTTGTATGCAATACAAAACTGTTCAGGGAAGTACACATTACTTCTTTTTCTTTCTCAGTGGGTAGGAACATTTGTATTCAAATCCTTCAAAATTGATTAATCTTTTCAAAACAGTCCAAAGTGGCAACTAAATCATAAAGGTATCACTAAGCATTTTAGTTTTCAAGATTCAAAGAGGAGAAATCACTTAAATCTGGCTTAGTCTTCTGCTTGTTGATTTTCTCTCAGACCACTCTGGAGGGAATAAAAGATCAATCTCTGGATAAGAGTGTAATTAGATAAAGTGAAGTAATCATTTACATTGGAGAATTAATTTGATCCTGCACTGCAACCAAACCTCCAGAGAGATTTCAAAGGCTCTCTACATCCCACCTCCCACTCATTCATCTCTCACTTTAGCCCTAAGGAGGAGTTCTAATGAGTTAACGGCAAAATGAAATCCTTAAAAAACATAAGGTATAGAATTGGGGCTGGAAGGAGCAAAAGGGACTAAAGTGCTCTTCTCCCCTGTGGGTTCATTCATTTTCATTCTTTTCCTGTCCCTGGAGTGATGCAATAACACAGGTCTCAGGGATACCTCCTCCTACAGTGGAACCTTCCACTTTAGAAAACTAAGCACAACCAGGGTGGGACAGAGGAAAAAAAGCATAAAATAATGGTCAATTTAGCCAATTAGGTTTTGAACTTTGGGATAGAGAGGTGACACTGAGCCAGTGAAGCTTGAAGAAAACAGGCCTCAGAGCAGTTGCTCAGGTCTGCCTCTAACTTAGACTTGTATAACAGGGCAACAATGGCCCTGGAAGGCTCACATATTTTCCAGTCCACTTTCCCATGAACAAAGACTAGACAAACATCTGAGCTAAAGATCTAGCTTAGAGTTCTCAACTGAAGGTAGACATTGAAATTACCCTGCGGAGATTTCCCTCCACTAAATGCTCTGTGTTGGTTAGCAAGTCTGAAATGACTTCATATGTATAAAAGCAGTAAGTAATAAAGTAGATATATTATTGACAATGAGAGCCAGATACCCTACTGTCAGAGAAGTAGTTACAAATAAGAAAACGAAGCCTAGAATGAACGTTATAGTACTGAATTGGAATCCAAAGTATTATGAACTCATGTTTTTATAATATAGAAAGAAGTATATACAGAAATATAAATCTGTTATGTATGCATAGATTAACATACATACATATATTTCACAGTTCTGAAAGAAGCTAGAAGTAATAACACCCAAGTAGCTAACCACCTTAATCCATAAGGAGTCCTGGTGGTGCAATGGTTAAGTGCTCAGCTGCTAACCAAAAGGTCAGCAGTTCAAATCCACTAGCGGTTCCATAGGAGAAAAGACCTGGCTATCTGCTCCTATAAACATTACAGACTAGGAAACCTATGGGGCAGTTCTACTCTGTTCTACAGGGTCACTATAAGTCAGAATTGACTCCACAGCACACAACAACAGCAGCTGGTTTCTAAATATAATTCTTCAGTAAGAGACACTAGGACTCCTTGGAGAAGTTGATTTCAGAGCTGAGACAAGGAAAATACGAGCCTGAAGCATCTTGTACCAGAAAGTAAAGAAGAAAATACTCAAAACAGGGTGGAGGCATGTCAAAAAGGCACAGGAACCAACCTGAAAGAGCTCCCAAATGGCAAAGCTGGAACAATATACACAATAAAATAGTAACAACAGCATTAGACTATAACCTATACAATAAAAATAACTCCACAAGAACACACACACACACACATCCACACATAAAGAGGGATGGCTATCCCTTACAAAATAATTTCAATTAATAAATGTAGAAAGAATGCGGGAAATAGAAAGTGACCATTAGAATACTACAGTAATAACTGTTACATGCCAAGATCCACTTATGGTTACTTAAATTAGAGGGAGAAAATTTGAGGAGGAATAGAATATATATAGTCTCAAAGTATTTCCTCCAAAATATTTAGTAATTACAAAGAGAAAAAAAAAGTATCTTTACAATTGGGAAACCTAGCAGACATCAATTCAGCCAAGTGATCAAGGTTGGTATCACCAGTAATAAGACCTAGTGATATACCATGCACTGAAAAAGGTAGATCATTTCTCTGGTATTCTTATTAAAAATCTATAATCTCAATCTAGTCATAAGAAAACATTGGATAAACTAAAACTGATGGACATTCTACAAAATCACTGACCAGTAGTCTTCAAAAGTACCAAGGTCATGAAAGACAAAGAAAGATATTAATTGTCACAGATTGGAGGAAACCAAGGAGACATGACAACAATATGCAATGTGGAATCCTAGTGGATCCAGGAACATAAAAAGGACATTGATGGAAAAACTGGTGAACTGTGAATAAAGTCTATAGTTACTAGTATTGTACAAGTGGTTTCTTTTTTGCTAATCGTAGATCTTGGTTTTGATAATTACACTGTGGTTATATAAGATGTTAAAATTAGGGGAAGCTAGTTAAAGGATAAATAGGAATTCTCTGCCCTATTTTGCAGCTTTCCTCTAAGTCTAAAATTATTTCAAAATTAAAAGTTTAAAAAAATGCACATGCCTAGGCCCCACTCCAAGGACCTCCCCCAAGGAACAAACCAGAGTATATGAATTCTGAAAACGCTACCCAAGTGATTCTGATGTGATGCATTCTGGATAAGAACCACTGCACTGTTGGTAATAATTAGTGATCATTTTCCTTTGCGTATACCTCCCTTAGGAACTGGGTAGTCATGAGGGGCATCATTTTCAATAAACAGATTTTGAACTAGCTATTTATTTATTTCCTTCTTATTCATTTATCTACTTACTTGCCACATCATTGAAGTACGAAGCCTTGAAAACCAGGGCCCTTTTTACGTGTCACTGTTTTGAGGTCCTTTCATTAAAACACAATTTTTCACTATACCAAGTCTCACCAAAAGAATGTTATTCTTAATGCAAAATTCACCCAGTACATTTCCAAACTAACTCTATAGAATTCCAGACTAGCAAAGGGGTTAGAACAAAATGTTAGGAGTCTAAGCTGATTAATGCAATTGCTGTCAATAAGTTGTATGCCTGGACTTCCAGGCAACATGGCGCTATAGTCAGAAGCACCACGCCGTCCCTCCACAGCAAAGATCAGAAAAACTAAGTCAAACAGAGTCACACGTCAATCCTGAAAACCTAAGCATCAAATGAACAGATAAAGAACTCAGCCAAGCACCAAATGCAATAAGAAACTGACCAAGAACAGAGAGTGAGGAGAGATACATGCAGAGGTCCCCTATCAGCATGGATCTGCCATCTTGGACTCCTATCGGAGATCAACAAACAGGAGGTACGAGAAAGTAGCTTCACAGAGTTTCTAGCAGGAGACAGAACAACCAATAACCCACGATATAAGCTTTCCCACTCCCCACCCTTCTTCACCCCCACTTAGCCTTCTCTGCTTCCTGCAGCCACAGCCTACAGGCCGGGAAGCACAAGCTTCCCCCCTAGTGCCGCTTGGATTCCACCCACCCGCACTGGCCAGCTCCCTGAGTGCCATTTGTTGGCTGCTGATATTGCTTTTTTCTGCTTCTTTAGATTTCTGCCTTACCTCTCACCACCTCCCCTTCCTTTCTCTCAAATACCTGGCTCCGTGCTCCATCTTTGCTTCTTCCTGAAAGGCTGTGAAACACTGCGCAACTGTGAAACTACTTCCCGGCCCATGCCGCCACACTGGTGGAACCCCCGGGTCTTTTTTTCTTTGTTTGCTCTGATTTGCTCTGTTTTGACTTGTTTGTTTTCTTTTTCTTTTCCCAGCTTGGAAGCCCCTTCTAGCAAAGCGGTACAGCGCACCTTGGAAGACAGTCCCTTACTCTGTGCAGACGCACAGGGATATGCAGGGGGCATTTCTTTTTCTTGGGGTTTTTTTTTTTTTTTCATTTCTTTGTTTATTTTCCTCTCTTATTTCATTTTTGTCTTCATTTCTAGTTTCTCAATTTCTTCATTTTCTTCTTTTACCCTTTTTTATTTTTGTTTTTCTCCATTTCTCAGTCTCCCATCTCTCCACTCCAATAGCAAGCTCGCTTAGCACTCCTTTTTGTTTGTGTGTATGTTTTTGGTTCCTGTTCCTCTTTCCTCTCTCTCATCTTTCCCATACCCATCTTAGTTCCACACATCACAGTCTACTCCCTCTTTCCTGCCTACCTGCACCATGCACTGAACATCACATTCCCAAGCAGCACAGGCACGGCCTACTGGAACCTGCCCTGCACTGATATCCGGTCCGCATTGTCAGCCCTGGCACGTGCCGCAAAAAACCTATCCCAGCAACTCCCCTTCACCAGGATCTGCCCTGCTGTACCATACCTGAGTAACTGACCCTGCCCATTGGAGAAGGAAGTGAAAAGTATCATGTCCACAGACGAGCAAACAACAAAGAACACACAGCCCACCTGCTCAGACATAACCAAATAAAACAAAAAGCAGGAAGAAACAAACAAATCTACAATCAATAAACGAAGAAAATAACCACTGAGTGTCCTGAAGACAGCAGACAATATCAAAACATTTACAAACGCAGGACAAGATGGTGCCAGTAGGCATCCAAAATAAAACACCAGATGACCTTCCAGTAGAAGAAAAGGCACTAGAACTAACTGATAGGGAATTCAACCCTCTAATATTCAGAATTATTCAAGAGTTGAAGCAAAAAACAGACAAAAATGAGGAAAAAACAGACAAATTCATGGAAAATACTAAAAAAAAAAAAAAAAAAAAAAGGAAGAATTCAAGAAAATAATATAGGAACAAAATGCTAAAATAAATCCACAACTAGAAATCATACAAAAACAACAATTAGAAATCCAAAAGATAAAAAACAAGATTTCAGAAATGGACAGTGTCATAGAAGGGCTGAGGAGCAGGTTTGAAACTATGGAAGACAGGATCAGCAAAGTTGAAGACAAACACTTGGATACAATTCTGTCTGAGGAAAAATCAGCAAAAAAAGAACGAAGAAAAATGAAGAAACCCTGAGAATTACGTGGGATACAATCAAAAGCAAAAATCTGCCAGTGACTGGAGTTCAGGAAAAGGGAGAAAAAAAAGAAAACACAGTGAGGATCATTGAAGAATTGCTGACAGAAAACTTGCCCAATATCATGAAAGACAAAAAGCTGACCATCCAAGAAGCTCAATGAACCCCACCACATAGAATAGATCCTAAAAGAAAATCACCAAGGCATATCATAATCACACTAGCAAAAACCAAAGACAAACAAAGAATCCTGAGAGCAGCTGAAGAAAAACAAGTCACATACAGAGGAGAAACAGTAAGACTAAGCTCGGATTATTCAGCAGAAACCATACAGGCAAGAAGACAATGGGATGACATATATAAAACCTTGAAAGAAAAAAATTGCCAGCCAAGAATAATATATCCTGCAAAACTCTCATTCAAATATGATGGTGAATTCAGGTCATTTCCAGATAAACAAAAATTAAGGGACTATGTAAAAACCAAACCAAACTTACAAGACTTATTATCGGAAGTCCTTTGATCTGAGAACAAACAGTATCTGACCACAGGCTGAATACAGGACACAGGATGTACTAGCCAGATACTAACCTAGGAAATGAACTCTTAAGGACTATGCAAGACCAAAAGAATTACAACAGGGGACAAAAGAGGTTAATCTGTTAAGTGACAACAGCATCAGAACAATAAAAGAGGGAATAAACTGTGTAGGTATAGAACCTTCTAATGGAGAGGAAGTCAAGTGATACCAAAGTAATAATAGACTGTTTCATATCTAGAAAGATAAGCGTAAATTTCAATGTAACCACAAAGAAAGTTAACAAACCTACTCATCAAAATAAAGAAGAAAAACATAATGTCTCAGTAAAAACAAAACCTACAAAAACAAAAGAAATGAAAAAAAAAAAATCCACAAACAAAAGGAACTCAGCACAGGAGAGTAAGAGGAACAAAGAAAATGTCAGCACCACAAAAAAAAGCACTACAAAATGCAATCCCACTCCTAGGAATATATCCTAGAGAAATAAGAGCCGTCACACGAATAGACATATGCACACCCATATTCACTGAAGCACTGTTCACAATCGCAAAAAGATGGAAAACAACCTAGATGCCCATCAACAGATGAATGGATATATGGTACATACACACAATGGAGTATTATACAAAGATAAACAACAATGATGAATCTGTGAAGCATCTCATAACACGGATGAAACTGGAAGACATTATGCTGAGTGAAATAAGTCAATCACAAAAAGACAAATACTGTATGAGAGCTCTACTGTATAACTCATGTAAAAGTTTACACATAAAAAGAAACAATCTTTGTTGGTTACGAGGGATGGGAGTGGGGGGGAACTAAACAGATAAGTGGTAATTTTGGTGAAGGGCAAGACAGTACACATTACTGGGGAAGCCAGCACAACTTCTGCAAGGAAAGGTCATGGAAGTTCCATAGACACTTCCAAACTCCCTGAGGGACTGAATTGCTGGGCAGAGGGCTGTGGGGACCATGGTCTCGGGGAACATCTAGCTCAACTGGCATAACACAGTTTATAAAGACGATGTTCTACATTCTACCTTGGTGAGTAGCATCTGGGGTCTTAAAAGCCTGTGAGCAGCCATCTAAGATACTCCACTGGTCTCAACCCTTCGGGAGCAAGGGAGAATGGAGAGAACAAGATACAAGGAAAAGATTAGTCCCAAAGACTAATGGACCACAGCTACCACGGCCTCCACCAGACTGAGTCCAGATGGTGCCCGGCTACCACCACTGACTGCTCTGACCGGGATCACAATAGAGGGTCCTGGACAGAGCTGGAAAAGGACGTAGAACAAAATTCTAACACAAAAAGAAAAGACCAGATTTACTGGCCTGAGAGACTGGGGAAACCCCGAGATTATGAACCCCGGACACTCTCTTGGCTCAGTGGTGAAGCCCCTCCCGAAGTTCATCGTTCAGATGGGGATTGGACAGCCTCATAAAACAAAACAGGACTAATGAGGCACAGCAGTCCAGGGACAAGGACTAGAAGGCAGGAGGAGTCAGGAAAGCTGGTGATAGGGGACCCAAGTCTGAGAAGGGACAATGTTAACATGTCATGGGGTTGTTAACCATTGTCATAATGCAGTATGTGTACTATCTGTTTAATGAGAAACTATTTGTTCTGCAAACCTTCATCTAAGGTACAAAAAAAAAAGAATTATCTATGTGAGATCAAATTGACAACAGCAACTCAAAAGGTCTGATGGGAAGACTAGGGGACAGTGAGTTGAAGATAGTGGTGATGGAATAATTTGGAAAAGGATAGTCAGAATAGCAGCACAACTAGAAGAATGTAATCAATGTCACTGGACTGTACATGTAGAAACTTTTGAAATGGTGTAAATTTGGCTATGTATATTTTCACCAAAAAAAGGTCCTCCAAGGTCGAGAAGGGAGAGTGTTGACATGTCATGGGGTTGTTAACCAACGTCATAAAACAATATGTGTACTGATGGTTTAATAAGAAACTATATGTTCTGTAATCCTTCATCTAAAGTACAATAAAAAAAGAAAAAAGAAAAAAATAGGTTGTATGCCTGTAAAAATTTGAATTGGCAAATGTCGTGTGACAGATATATTTACAACAATGACAAAAAGAGAGAGAGACAGTAGCTGCTGATGCTGCTTACGTACATCCAAACACTTCATGGGATTAGGTTCCTTGATTTGGAGGTTTATGGTCACAGTTTCATGGGACATTCCAGTTAATTGGCCTAATAACGTATGCAGTGTTTCTGTTCTACTTCTTAGTTTGTTGTGTAGTGTCTGGCGTCTTAAAAGTTTGCTAGTGGCCATCCAAGGCACAATAATTGGTCTCTATTCACCTGGAGCAACAGAGGAATAAGGAGAGTCAGGAATAGGAAAAAATGGAATGTGTGGCTAACTGCCTCCATGAACAACTACCTCCTCTGCCATAAAACTAAGAACTTGATGGTACCCAGCTACCATTATTGAACATTTTGATCAAATATTCTATAGAAAAATTTTGATCAAAAGGAGGAAAATATAGACCAGAATTTCAAATTCTCATAGGATTAAGACTATCTGGAGCCACTGAGGCTAAATGAACCCCCAAAACTATTGTCCGGAGATCATCTTAAACCTTAAACCAACAATATCCCGTGAAGTCTTCTTAAAACCAAACAACAGATTAGCTTAACTAGTAAAAAATGTCTGACTTGAACACTATACTCTTTTAAGAACTATCTATATGAGATCAAATTAATAATAGCAACTGGAAAGATTAGATAAAAACCTTAGGGGGCAGTGAGCTTATGTTAATGGGGGAGGAACAATTCAGAAAAGGAGGGCAAGAATGGTTGCACAACTCAAAGAATGTAATCCATGTCACTGAATTGTACATGCAGAAACTGTTGAATTGGTATACATTTTACATGTATATTCTCAACCACAACAAGAAAATAAATTATTTTAAAAAACCTCTAGAGCCTAAAACTCTTGTAACACTACTTAAATAAGATCTATAATCTTAGAAAATCTTTAAATAATTTTAACTAAATAAAGTTGTGTTTTTTAAAAATGCAGTTGTATACTTGTCAGATGAAAATTTACAACTAAAAACACACAGAAAATTTTAACTAAAAAAAAGATGTTCTCAAAATAGACTACTTCTTTTAGTAGTTATGTGGATGACTTTTTTTTCAAAAGGTAATAAAAAATTAAAAATCAACAGATGTGAATACAGGAAACTATGATACAGCTAAAATGAATGAATCAAATACAAAACCTCCTCCACTTCCATGTGAAAGCTTTGAGCTCCCTCTACTGAAAATCTGTATTAAATTTTTGCAACTTAAGATGGCAACTGGATGCCTTTCACTAAAATCTAATTAACAACCTCTAATGAATGCTGGATGTAGTAAGATCCTATTGCTTTTGTAAAATGTACATATTTTTAAGAAGTATTTTCTCTTACATATCTGTGAAGCTTATTTTAAAGCCGAATTCAATGTATTTAGAATAGTATTTTTAAAATTTCAAAAGAATCTCAATGGGAAATAAAACTGAAAAAATACTAAAACATTCTGATCAGTCTGACCTACTGGAGACCAGACCCTAGAAAGGCAAGAAAGGAATCAGAACTTCAATTAGAAAAGTAACCTCCAGACTGTTGTTTTAAGAGCTGATACCTCATATAAAGCATCACAAATTAAAACAGTGATTGACTGACTTATGTGTATATTTGGAGTTGAGAAGGCCTTTCCAAGTATACACCAAAACACAGGAGCAAACCACTGGCAGATTTTACAACATAAAAATGAAAGATACTATAAACAAAGTAAAATGACAAATAGAAGTTTTTTTTTTTAATTTTGTAACACATATGTTATGAATTGAATTGTGTTCCACAAAAAAATATGTTGAAGTCCTAATTCCTATACCCGTGAATAGGACCCGTGAATAGGGGTTTTCTTCTGTTGTGTTAATGAGGTCTTACAAGAGTAGGGTGGGTTCTAAACCTAATCCCTTCTCAGTGGTGTCTTATAGAAAAAAGAAAACAGACACAGAGACACACACAGGGGGAAGAGACAATGTGAGGACCCCTCTGCAAGCCAAGGAATACCAATAAATGCCCAGGGCTATAAAGCTAAATGGGACTAGGAAGGACCTTCCCCTAGAGCTAAAACAAAGAGAGCATGGCCCTGACAGCAACCTAAATTTAGTCTTCTAACCTCCAAAACTGTGAGACAATAAATTTCTGATCTCAAAAACCACCCACTTGTGGTATTTTTGTTACGGCAGCACTAGGAAACTAAGAAAACATATAACAAAGAGTTCATATATTTAATAAAAGTTCTATAAATCAATAAGAAACACATCCCAATATGGGCAAAGGCTAAATAAAGAATTCATATACAAAATACAAAAACCATCTTCACTAAATTTCTTTTTTAATTAAAACAATTAACATTTATTTTTGTCTACAGATTGTCAGGTAACCCTGGTGGCGTGGTGGGCAAGAGCTACAGCTGCTAACCAAAAGGTCAGCAGTCCAAATCTACCAGGCGCTCCTTGGAAACCGCATGGAGCAGTTCTCCACTGTCTTATAGGGTCGCTATGAGTTGGAATCCACTCGATGGCAACGGTTTGATTTCTGGTTTTTTTTGTAGACTGTCAAGAATTTTTTTAAATGGTAACACCTAATTCTGTTTAGAATATAAGAGAATGACATTATAAGGATTTACCAGAATACATTAAGGTACACATATACAGGTCCCTTGTTATATAATACTGATAGAGACAAAAAACAAAAAATACCCTCAATGACCACTCATAAGGAAGTATACTTAAACAAACAAACAAACAAAAAAACCAGATAAAGTAGATCTCTATGTACTGACGTGAAAAGTTAGCAAATTAAAAAAGAAAAGGTAATTTTGTAACAGTATTTAACAGTATGATGCCATTTATGTAAAAAAGAACATGAGTGTGTGTGTGTGTGTGTGTGTGTGTGTGTGTGTGTGTGTGTGTGTGTGTGTGTATTAGTTGTTGCTGAGTCGATTCCAACTCATGGAAACCCCATGTGCGCAGAGTAAAACCACTCCATAGAATTTTCAAAGCTGTGACCTTTCAAAAGCAGATCGCCAGACCTGTCTTCTGAGGCGCCTCTGAGTGGGTCTGAACCACCAACCTTTTGGTTAGTTGTCCAGTGCTTAACCATCTAAACCACCATGTATATTTGTGTGTGCAAGTGTGTATATATTTGTGTTGTGTGAATACATACATGCGTACACATACGTATATAAAAATAAACTATTAACAGTGTTATTGTTGAAAAATGGAATTAATGAATGACTTATGTTATCTACCATTTAAATATGTCACAAAGGAATTACTATGACAAGTGACAATATTTTAAAATAATCTTTTAAAAATAAAAATCTATAGCAAAACAATTCCATATAGGAAATAATAACAAAAGCTCTCACTGAGGCCAGTCATAAAATGTTTTACATACATTTTTTTAATTTACTTCTCCAGCATACCTAGGTCTTATTATCTCATTGTATAGATGAGGTAAAATGAAGTTAAGCAAACTGCCCAAAATCATACAGCTGCAATTCAAACCTGTACTAAATAGGTTAGCACATTTATCAGAGTTTAGTAGTATAGTGAAGACTTAATAAACGTTAGTTAAAAGTGTTACAGGAGATGTAAAAATACTCAACAAAATTCTAGCCAACAGAATTCAGCAACATATCAAAAAAATAATTTACCATGATCAAGAGGGATTTATACCACGTACGTAGGGATGGTTCAACATTAGAAAAACAATCAATGTAATCCATCACATAAATAAAACAAAAGACAAGAACCACATGATCTTACCAATCAATGCAGAAAAGGCATCTGACAAAGTTCAACACCCATTCATGATAAAAATTCTCAACAACATAGGAATAGAAGGGAAATTCCTCAGCACAATTAAGGGCATTATACAAAGCCAACAGCTAACATCCTAAATGGAGAGAGTTTGAAAGCATTCCCCTTGAGAACGGGAAACAGACAAGGATGCGCTTTATCACCACTCTTATTCAACATCGTGCTAGAAGTCCTAGCCAGACCAATTAGGCTAGAAAAAGAAATAAAGGGCATCCAAACTGGTAGGGAAGAAGTCAAAGTATCTCTATTTGCACATGATATGATCTTATACACAGAAAACCCAAAAGAATCCACAAGAAAACTACTGGAACTAATAGAAGATTTCAGCAAAGTATCAGGATACAAGAGAAACATAAAAAGATCAGCTGGATTCCCCTACACCAACAAAGAGAACTTCCAAGAAGAAATCAACAAATCAAAACCATTTACAATAGCCCCAAAAAGATAACATACTTAGGAATAAATCTAACCAGACACGTAAAATACCTACACAAGGAAAACTACAAGATACTACTGCAAAAAACCAAAAGAGACTTACATAAGATGAAAAATATATCTTGTTCATGGATAGGCAGACTCAACATTATGAAAATGTCAATTCTACCCAAAGCGATCTACAGCTACAATACAATCTTGATCCAAATTCCAACAGCATTATTTAATGAGATGGAGAAACAAATCACCAACTTCATATGGAAGAGGCCCCAGATAAATAAAGCATTACTGAAGAAGAAGAACAAAGTGGGAGGCCTCACACTACCTGATTTTAGAACCTATTATACCACTACAGTAGTCAAAACAGCCTGGTACTGGTACAACAACAGACACATAGACCAATGGAACAGAACTGAGAATCCAGACATAAATTTATCCAACTATGAGCAGCTGATATTTGACAAAGGCCCAAAGTCCATTAACTGGGGGGAAAAAAGTCTCTTTAACAAATAGTGCTGGCATTAACTGGATATCCATCTGCAAAACCATGAAACAAGACCCATACCTCACACCATGCACACAAGCTAACTCAAAATGGATAAAAGACCTAAATATAAAATTGAAAACAATAAAGATCATGGAAGAAAAAAAATAGGGACAACACTAGGAGCCCTAATATATGGCATAAACACAATACGAACCATAAGTAACAATGCCAGAACACCAGAAGAGAAACTAGATAAGGGGGAGCTCCTAAAAATCAAACACTTAAGCTCATCAAAAGACTTCACCAAATAAGGAAAAAGACAACCTACAGACTGGGAAAAAAATTTCTGGCCACGACAACTCCCAACAGCGTCTAATCTCTAAAATCTACAAGATACTTTAAAACTTCAACAACAAAAAGACAAATAACCCAATTGAAAAATAGGCAAAGGATATAAACAGGAACTTCGCCAAAGAAGACATTCAGGAGGATAATGGACACATGAAGAAATGCTCATGATTGTTAGCCATTAGAGAAATGCAAATCAAAACCACAAAGAGATATCATCTCACCCCGACAAGGCTAGCATTAATACAAAAAACACAAAATAATAAATGTTGAGAGGTTGTAGAGAGACTAGAACACTTATACACTGTTGAAAGGAATGTAAAATGGTACAACCACTTTGGAAATCAATTTTGCGCTTCCTTGAAATGCTAGAAATAGAAGTACCATAGGATCCAGCAATCCCACTCCTTGGAATATATCCTAGAGAAATAAGAGCTGTCACACAAATAGATACAGTACACCCACGTTCTTTGCAGCACTGTTCACGATAGCAAAAAGATGAAAACAACCTAGGTGCCCATCAACAGACAAATGGATAAACAAATTATGGTATATTCACACAATGGAATTCTATGCAACGATAAAAAACAACAATAAATCCATGAAACATAACATGGAGGAATCTGGAAGGCATTATGCTGAGCGAATTTAGTCAGTCACAAAAGGGCAAATATTGTGTAAGACCACTATTATAGAACTCAAGAAAAGGTTTAAACACAGAAGTAAACATTCTTTGATGGTTACAAGGGTGCAGAGGGAGGGAGAGGGTTATTCACTAACTAGATGGTAGACAAGAATGATCTTAGGTAAAGGAAGAGACAAGACACACTATAGGGGAAGTCAGCACAACTGGACTAAATCAAAGCTAAGAAGTTTCCTGAATACAACCAAACACTTTGAGGGACAGAGTAGCAGGGCTGGGGGTCTGGGGACCATGCTTTCAGGGACATCTAGATCAACTGGCATAACAAAGCTTAGTAAGAAAATATTCTGCATCCTACTTTGGTGAGTGGCATCTGGGGTCTTAAAAGCTTACAAGTGGCCATCTAAGATACATCAATTGGTCCCAACCACCTGGAGTAAAGGAGAATGAAGAACACCAAGGACACAAGGAAAGTATTAGCCCAAGAGACAGGAAGGGCCACATAAACCAGAGACTTCATCAGCCTGAGACCAGAAGAACTAGATGGCGCCTGGCTACCACCAATGACTGCTCTGACAGGGAACACAACAGTGAGTCCCTGATGGAGCAGGAGAAAGGTGGGGTACAGAACTCAAATTCTAGTAAAAAGACCAAACTTAATGGTCTGACTGAGACTGGAGGAATCCCAGAAAGCATAGCCCCCGGACTCTCTGTCAACCCAGAACTAAAACCATTCCCGAGGGCAACTCTTCAGACGAAGATTAGACTGAACTGTGGGACATAAAATGATACTCGTGAAGAGTGTGCTTCTTAGCTCAAGTAGATACATGAGACTAAATGGGCAGCTCCTGTCTGGAGGTGAGAAGAGAAGGCAGAGAGGGTCAGGAGCTGGTGGAATGGACATGGGAAATCAAGTGGAAAAGAGGAGTGTGCTGTCACAGTATAGGGAGAGCAATTAGGGTCACATAACAATGTATGTATAAATTTTTGTATGAGAGACTAACTTGAATTGTAAACTTTCACTTAAAGTACAATAAAATAAAATAAAGTGTTACAGGAGTAATAAAAGCTTAATAATTAAGGGTGGAAATGTAGATGCCATCAAGTTGATTGTAACTCATAGCGACCCTATAGGACAGAGTAGAACTGCCCCATAGGGTTTCCAAGGAGCAGCTGGTAGATTTGAATTGCTGACCTTTTGGTTAGCAACCTGATTAAGGGCATATATGTTAAAATAAGAAGTCCTGCTGGCACAATGGTTAAGCGCTAGGCTGCTAACTGAAAGACTGGTGGTTCCAATCCACCAAGGAGTTCCTCGAAAGAAAGACCTGGCAACCTGCTCCTGTAAAGATTAAAACCAAAAAACAAACCCATTGCCACTGAGTCAATTCCAACTCATAGTGACCCTGTAAGACAGAGCAGAACTACCCCACAGGGTTTCCAAGGAGCGGCTGCTGGATTAAAATTGCCCACCTTTTGGTTAGCAGCCGAGCTCTTAACTACTGCACCATCAGGGCTCCCCTGTAAAGATTACAGCCTAGAAAACCCCATGGGGCTGTTCTACTGTCACATCAGAGCACTATGAGTCGAAACAGACTCAACAGCACCTAACAACAATTGTTAAAATAATAAAAATTGTCATCTGGAAAAAATAAAAAATATTACTTTAAAGAGACCATTTTAACTTGAATTTTCTGTTCATCCTTAGTGTTTTCTATCATTCTTTGATGTTTGGTATAAAACAAGAAGTTTGTTTGTTTTTTCATACATAATTCCATTCAGGTTGTCTGTTATTATCAATAGTAACAGTTCTGAACATTGAAGTTGGCTAAGCTATTAGGGCTAAGTTGCTAACGCAAGACTTTTAGTCTTTTGTATAATATTCTTCCATCTGCATCATCAAGGGCACAAGTGCTAGATTTCAGCAGAACCCTCCTCAGTTTCCACAGTCATAACCTTCATTTTTCAATCCACCAATTTCACAAGTTGCTACCTGACTTTAATATTTTCCTAGTAAGAGCTGGACGTTTATCAAATTCTATACAATAACAGTACAATAACAACAACATCAGAGTATCAGTGTCCTTCTCAAAAGATTTAGGATTCCTGGTGGCACGGTGGTTAAAGGATTTGGCTGCTAACCAAAAGGTTGGCCATTCAAACCCACCAGCCACTCCGAAGGAGAATGATGAGGCAGTCTGCTTCTTTAAAGATTTACAGACTTAGAAACCCTATGGGGCAGTTCTGCTCTGTCCTATAGGGTTGCTAGGAGTTCAAATCAACTCGACAGCAGTGGGTTTTTTGGTTTGGTCTCAAAAGATCTATATTTTTATTTACTCTTCCTGATTTTGAAATGGGCAGGCTAGGAGGAGGTTGGATACAGCAGGAGTACCATTCTGAGCCTACCCTGTGTTCATCCTAGATTTATTTCAGTTCTACTAGGGTAGATCTATTGAACTGATGGCCATACTTGGTGTCTATTTTCATGGACACTCTGGATTCTGCTCAGAATAAATTCACTTTAAGGGAAGAGAGCTAGAGCTTGGTTTAAGGAGAGCCAACACCAGTTACCATCAAGTCAATTCCAAATCATGGCAGCCCAGTGTGTCAGAGTACTACTGTGCTCCACAAGATTTTCAATGGCTGATTTTTCAGAAGTAGACTGCCCGGCCTTTCTTTCAATGCACCTCTGGGTGAACTCAAACCTCCAACCTTTCAGTTAGCAGCTGAGCCCATTAGCCTTTTCCAATACCCAGAGACCCCAAGGAGAACAATATTCCTCTTTAAACCAAATGGTGATGCTGATATGCTGTGACAAGTGCCCTGGCAGCACTGCTAAGGGCAACAGTGGTAGCCGTGATTTCAGGATCAGACATTAGCAGCCTCAACACAAATGGCTTCAGTAGCATACAGTCTTTAATGGCACTTTTGACAGCAGTAGCAACAAGAGAGACATACAAATAATAACTACCAATTATTAAACACCTATTATGTTCCAGGCATTTTATTAAGAACTTCACATAGGTAGCTCCTTAAATCTGTAAATACTATAAAATGTGTATTATTATCCTAGATTTAAAGATCAGTAACTTGCCCAAAGTTTAAGACAGCATATGAGTAGTATACAGTTAAGATCCGAACCCAGGTGTCTGGTTCCAAAGTTTATGCTTCTTCCAAATGTAAAGGTCAAAGAAAACTGCCACCAAGAGAATGAATTTTCAGGGTCAACATCAAATACCTCCTGGAAATTTCCAGAATTGTTTAGAAATGACTTGAAGAGAGCTAGAAATCCCACAGAATATATTTGGGGAATGGCCAGAAATTTTACACCTATTAGTATTAAACTTTAGCTCAGATTGGAATAAAGTCTGAAAAATGCAGACAATTCAAGATTTTCATAGAATCTTCACAATAGTACTATTTCCCATAACAGCATGAATGTGCTTTGATGTCATTTGAATTCCATGGCAATGATACATCACCATAATTCACTTTTTTTTTTTTTAATTATTGTACTTTAGATAAACGTTTACAGAACAAACTAGCTTCTCATTAAACAATTAGTACACAAATTGTTTTGTGACATTGGTTACCAACCCCATGACATGTCAACACTCTCCCTTCTCAACCTTGGGCTCCCTATTACCAGCTTTCCTGTCTCCTCCTGCCTTCTCGTCCTTGCCCCTGGGCTGCTGTGCCCCCTTAGTCTCATTTTGTTTTATGGGCCTGTCTCATCTTTGGCTGAAGGGTGAACCTCAGGAGTGACTTCATTACTGAGCTAAAAGGGTGTCTGGAGGCCATACTCTCAGAGTTTCTCCTGTCTCTGTCATAAGTTACTTTTCTTAAGTATCTTCAATAATAATATTTTCCTTTGTATAATATTATATGGGTACAAAGAATTCCCACATATGAGATATAGACAGATAATACAACAATTCTGTGAGCAAGAAAGGATATTCAAAATCACTTCTCTTTTTACAACTCAGGAAACTGAAGAACAAGGTTAAATAACATGAATATTAACCCAAGTGCACAAAATTCATTGTATGTTGAACTAAGCACTGAGTATAAAGGCAAATAAGACATGATACCTCTCCTTAAGGAGCTCATGGTCTAGCATAGGTGGCCAAAACAAACCCCTACAATATATTTCTAATATATCCAACTTTACATTAAATGTTGTAACCAGATAATGCCACTGAAACTCTCATTTTCTTCAACAAACTTAGAAAGAGATCTAATAAAAGCATAAAGTTAAAACTGTCACTGATAATTCACACTAAGTAAAACAAAACTAGGTGAAAAACATAAAATATCTGCCAAAAGGAGAAAAATTCAGAAGTTCATAAGAAACAGAGTTTATAAAAATAAAATGTGTTATAGAAGTATAAGAAATTAGTAGTAGATCTTTAAAAAGGTAACTATAAATACTCTTTAATGTAACTAGGCTTATGAGAGAAATACAAACCAGAAGATTCCTTTGGATGGTTCAGGAGAAAAAAAATTAAGATCATTTTTCACTCAGATCAAAACTCTTTATTCTACAGACTGAAAGCAGAAAAATAAAAAGAGAAGCTTCAGGAGTTCACTGAGAAATGAAAGTTAAATGAGTTAAAAGATCTAGTGGTATTTACTAACTAACCATCCCCTGACTCTTTTCCACAGATTACTGATTACTTCTGTCGCCCACAGGGGCCTCTCCTAGAGCTTAAAACAAAGGAAACTTTATAATTATGCATTTCTCTTACTGACACAGTAGGCTGTATTTGTTAACGAAATTCAGCTATATCAAATCGTGTTTGTGTGAAATGCATTCAGTTATTCATGCAATAAATATTTAGTGAGTACTGTCAGGCAGTTTTAGAAACTGGAGGTAAAACAGTGAACAAGACAAGATGAATGGTTGGATAGACGAACAGATGGATGGACAGGGCAGAGAAGATGGTTAAGAATACATCAACAGATGTCAGGAGTATGGATTTCAATTATATCAGATAAATAAACAGGAATATTGAAATAGATAACTAAATTTTCATTAAGAGTCCGAATCCTTTTTCCCAAAATGTAGAGTGACCAGTACTTTTTGAAACTGTTACTAGCAATGGACAGCCATGCCAGCCACCAAAGGAGAAAAGCCATAGCAGCCATCAGAGCACATTTACCTCACATTTAGCAATAACATATCTGGGGGGAAATAATGGGGAGGGCTCATGAGAGTAAGTATAATATTTATTTTGAGTAAAGTTATCACTAAACATACCTTTCAGATAAAAAACAGGTCTTGGGAGGATTTAGATTTTGACAAGATTCTAGGTTGCCATCAGGTGATGAAGAAAGTTGCTCTGATTGCAAGTTGTCTGTATCACCCAAACTGTGCTCAGTTACAGGTAGGGTCTGTATGTATTTTCTTCCTAACTCCGTTCCCAGGACATTCGTCAATATAACTCTGGGTATCCTGTCACACAGAACAACAAACACTGCACTGTACTAAAGTTTTCAGTAAAAACACGTATTCTACGAGGCTGAATTTTCAAACATTTTCTTCTTAGCACAAGTAAGCTATCAGAACTGTAACACTCTAGAAATCAACCAGTAATACTCAAAAGTCTAGATAAACACATTCTTTTTTGTTTCTAGAAGTATTTGTTTCTTATAAACTGACAAAGATTAACCTACAACTACAATTAGACTTTAACAAGTAGCCAATTTTAAAACTGTACCAATGGATGCTACTGGGGTGCATAAAATTTTAACCAATTTTTCTCAAAAAACATGCTCTTTTTCTTTTCCAGTAGTTGTTCAAAATACAGGTAACTGCAAAATTAAACTGACCAATTCAAGAAAGCTTTATTATTCTCATTCAACAGAAAGTTCCTCAATAAACAATTACATACTTATAATTGGAAAATAACAAATGCTAAATCCAGCAAGGGAGATATCACTCAGACTGCATCTATAATAACGACAGATTCCTTAAATGAAACAGTACATATACTGGTAATAGTGTATATAATTTATATAATAGTACTGGGGAAAGAGTCAATAAGTTGAATGTGTAGAAAATTAAAGTGTATTTTTAAAGCTCCAAACCTTTTTACATTGGTGGGGTTCTTATCAAATGTACTATATATTCCTGGGATCTTCTTAAACAGAAGACAGTAATGTAATCTTGTCTTGGTTAAACAAACAACAAAAAAAACCTAACCCGCTGCTGTCGAGTCAGTTGTCATTCATAGTGACCCCAGGTGTTACACAGTTGAATTGCTCCATAGGGTCTTCTTGGCTATAATCTTTACAGAAGCAGATTGCCAGGCCTTTCTTTTGCAGCACCGCTTTGGTGGATTCAAACAGCTTACCTTTAGGTTAGTAAAAACAAAAAAAAACAAACCCACTGCTGTCAAGTTGATTCTAACTCACAGTGACCCCACAGGGTTTCCAAAGCTGTAAATTTCTATGGAAGCAGACTGTCACATCTTTCTCCAATGGAGCCACTGGTGGTTTTGAACAGTCGACCGTTGTGGTTTTGAACAGTCGACCATTCAGTTAGCAGCTGATCATTTTAAGGTTCATAGTCAAGGGCATACATTTATTATCACCTTGGTTAACCAGCTGTTATTATGAACAGTAACTGGTGTATTTTGCCACACTACAATGATACCCTCAAGGCTGCTATTTGGCACTGAAATGACTAGCCTAACCCAAATTATTGTGATTTTTTAGTTCTTGTTACTATATTTTAAATGTTCTCCTATTTCCTCTTTATTGACTGTCATCACTATGTGACTAGCAGCACTTTACTGCCTCTTTCTGAGTAATACATACACTCAAAAAGGGTCTGAGTACTTTTAAGTGAAACATGTGGATTTTATTGTCAGTTACATTTGTTATAGTATTTAGAGGTGCTCTTTATTTTCACTACATAGATGCACTAGGTTTCAGAATGTTCTTTTCACGAGGTTTGAAACAGTTATGAATCACAGAATTTCAGATCTTAAGGAAAGCTATAAAATTGTTTAGTCCTTCTCTTTATTTTAAACATAGAGAACCGAAAGCTCAGGAAAGTTAAATGACTTGCCCAAGTATAAGCAGTTCTTCCTGGAAGAATGGCCTATTACCTTTTGGCTGTTTTGTTTGTTCTATTCTATTATACTGGATCCTCAAAACTAGCTTGCCACCCAAAGGATTCCAGATAACTGAGCTTTTCCTTATATACTTCAAGAAATCCTTAAAAATATCCATTTCTAGCACTATCACCATAAAAAGGCATTGCAGTGATTAGATAATACATCTGATCTACAAACAAAGCTAGTATTAAATATAGCTCCCTGAACTTAAGAGTTTAGAAGAGAAGAAGGGAAAGAAGTCTGCCACCTAGTGTATCCTCTAATTGTGTGTGAGGGAAGAGCAGAGACATTTTTCCACCTCCTTGCAACACTTAAATCTCTCAGGATCCTATTTATTACTGTCTCCCTTGTATCCTTGACCCCTGACAAAACTCTCCTTGAAGAAACTGAATCAGAAGTGGGAATAAGGGCAACATAAGACCCATAAGGAATCTCAAGATTTCTGTTATCTTACCTCACACTAGGTATTACTATAAAACGAACTGCTAAAGAAAACTCAACTGTGGTTCTCAATACTTTAGGAAGAGTATTAGCAGAATTTCATTCATGTTAGACCCATTTTTTTCAGATAAATGTTTTAATATAAATAAAATGTTATTTTTAAGGACTGAAAGACTGATAGACTAAACTGAGAACTCATTTTTAAGAATTAACAATATACTCTTCTTATGAGCGTCTCCAGGTGGCGCAAATGGTTAAGCACTCGCTTACGAAGGTCCCTAGGTGGTGCAAACAATCCGCACTTAACTGCTAACCTACAGGCTGGCAATTTAAACTCACCCAGGGGTACTGTGAAAGAAAGGCCTGCAGCTCTGCTTCCGTTAAGGTTACAACCAAGAAAACCCTATGGAGCAGTTATGCTCTGTAACACATGGGGTCACCATGAGTCAGAACTGACTCGACAGCAACGGGTTTGTTTGTTTTTGTTTACCAACCCAAAGGTTGGTGATTCAAATCCACGAGGTGGGCATCTCAAAAGAAAGGTCTTGCAATCTACTTCAGAAAGATCACAGCCACTGAAACCCTATGTGCAGATCTGCTCTGAAGCACATGAGGTCACCATGAGTCAGAATCAACTCAATGGCAACTGGTTTAGTTCTTACTTTTTATGGTATCCCTACTGAATTCTGAAATGTTGCTCATAATAAAAATAATCCAAAAATCTGCAATATCTGAGTAGAGTGAAAATTTGGGGGCATATAAGGAGACACATTAAAGAAATGTCAACTATCATTTAGTATCTCTGTTTAAATGCCTATTACATATTTAAATGTTTAAAATGTTAGGTCCCTAAAAAAGGAACTCTCTTGAAAACAGGAGTTGGAGTTCATAGATTACTCCTGTACAAAGTGTTAAAGACAATATTTGACAAAAAGGCAGTACAAATAGCAGCAAGCAAAGAGAAAATTTGTTAAGGTCTGACCATATTCCTGTATGGTTTGTTTTTCTGCTGGATTCTGAAGAGAGAAAAAGCAAAGACTAGAAATAAAAAAAATAACTTGGGAGAATAAATGAGGCTGTTTAAGTTAAAAACGTTTCCTAACAGAAAAATTTCAAAATGTTTTAATTCAACCAAAACCATTTGACAAGGAGATTTGACAAACCAAGCTGCACTAGAAACTGCATCCTTAAAGCACCAGAGCCTGCCAGGGCTTTTAAAGCTATCAAAAAGTTCAGGGAATTATCACAGTATGTCTACCATAGTACCTTTCAGTTAGGAAGCATTCTGTTACTATGTGACAAATGCCACAGGGAAAAAAACTGAAGAGGAAGTAGAACTTTAATGAATAAGGATATATTCTTTCAACAATGAATCATACATATCTAGGTCATAGAGTACCATGAAATTTTAGAACTAGAAGGGATTAAAAATAAAGTCCAATTCCTAACCTACTGATGAGAAAAAATTAAAGTTCACAAGAGTGAAAATATGAACAAAAAAACAAAATAAGAAGAAATAAGCTGCTGCGAAAAAAAAGAGAAGCAGTACAGTTAAGAACAAGGACTTTGGAGTCAGACAAACATAGGCTCAGATTCTGATTTCACCACCTAAAAGCTATATAACCTTGGGCAAGTTACTATAATTTCTGTCTCTTACCCTTTACCTCATCTCTCAAATGGGGAGAAGAATATCTACCATGTGGAGTTGTTAGGACTAAAAGATGTAAAAGAGCACAATTCTTGGCACACAGTAAGTACACAATAAATAGAAATCCACTTTAACTTTTATGTTTTTCAAATCTTGCTGAAAATTATGAACTGTTCTTTCAAATACAGTGATTATTATATTATGCTCTGCAATCTTGATGAAAACAATAGTCTATTAGAAAAGTTTATAACTGAATAGTTAGCAATGTCTATAGTATGCCCAGCTCCTCATAAGACAAACCCATAGCTAGAACACCTTTTATTACTTCCAACTTATTCAACTCGAGTACATAAAGGAAACACAGAACTCTGTGTGACAGTCTTACAGAACACAAATCTATAAAGTGATAGGTAAGTTCATAATACCTAAATTGTCTTTTGGAGTACTACATAAATTAGCACTGCCATGGAAATTCCAGAGCTAGCCAGAATTTCAAATGATTCTGAATTTCCACAATGAACTTATGAAGCTATATATTTCACCTCTCATACTATCTTAATCTGGAAGGAAAGACTAAAGTTGTCATTTCACATAGCCTAACCAATCTGTTTTGCCTAAGTATATAAACAATATCAATAAGTAAAATAGAACTTGTTTAACTTTACTAACATTATGAAATCACACTTCAGAATATAATAAATATGCTAAACCAAAGCAGAAAAAGAGCAAAAAATATGACAACTCAGTAAAGGAATGTATTTTGAAATGCAATGAAATATAGCAGAAAGTAAACTGGCCTGAGAAGTAGTAATCATTTACTGATTTTATCTCTGCATTGTTATTCTCTCTGGCCATTAATTTTCTCAATTACAAATTGGGGGTTTCTTCCCTGCTTAAGTAGCAAGATGTCAATCCATCTCACTGAGTTTAACACAGATGCTAAACTCTGAGGTTCAAGTAATTTAACAAATGATAGGAGCTTTGAGAAACTGCTAAGAGCTGTTAATATACAACTTCATGTCAAGAAGACATGAAATCTTTTTAAGAAATGAAATCCTTGTTAAAAGATAACAATCATATGTGCTAAAAAAAAGCTATAAGAAAATAAGCAAGAAATATATAATACTGATTTAGTTTTCATTTTGTTGTAATTCTAGATTAATGTCTTTGTAAAATTGTTGTATGACATTTTAAGCGAGCTCTCAAAAATTCACTCTAGTCCTAGGAGATATAATTCAAAATACACCTTTTATAATCAGTGTTTCAAGCTATATAGAGAACAAAAAAAAATTAATTTTTGAATAACTTTTTTATGGAGATTCACAGATTTTCTAAATCTGCTCTTTTCTTTTACTTAGCTAAATTTTAAGTGAATAAATTATCACTCAACTATAATATTACTGGTTTAAAGACATTTTAAGGTGAAAGGAATACAGTAGTATCCAAAAGTCTTATCATTACAATATCTGGAATATGCAACTTTTTAAAACTTCAAACATACGCAAATGTAAAAAGAAATGAATAAATATAATTACACCACTTAGGAGAATTCCAAAAACTAGGAGCTAACTCTTCGCAACAGTCTATGGGTACATTGCCTCGTTTCCGTATTTCTCTAATTATCCCTGGTGTCAATTGACTGGAGGCAGAAGGAAGATGGTTTACCTTCTCCAAAGCCTCATACATAAGTCCCTTTCTTGCCTATTGATCAAAGTTTATATATGTTTGGAAATTTCTCCCAGGAGAACAGATATGAACCACATATGGAGATAGGACATGACTAAAATGTGGTTTACTTATCTGAAAAGAAATTTGTGTATTTCAAATACTGCTAGTTTGACATTTTCGAAAACTCTTGACCCTTCTCTTCACTATTTAATTTTTTTATTTTTCTTATTTTCAATCTTATTCAGAAATTCAAAGGCCAAATTGCTCTCAAATAAAAGGCAAAGTGCTTAGATCACAACCTTTAGATCTCAGACTGCAAATTACTAACAAAATATCATTTCTGGGGCTGAATGAGTAATTGTGTTTTTCTCAACAGTTAAACCTTAAGATAAAATTTAAAGATGAAATTGAAAACAAAAAATAAATTTTTCTCCCTTTCATCCTCCTGAAACAATTTCTAGCTAGGTAAGAATGAAAAGACAAAAAGCCTCATGTCAAAGTTAATCTGAGATTGAAGAAAGCCTAAGGCCCTGTTCCAGATAGCAAGTCTCAGATAGAAGACACCTATCCAAAGTCATACCCTAAGAGTTCTCCAATTTCCTTATTTGAAACTTATAACTTCTCTTTTCCTACTTATCACCAAAATTACAGAGCAAATAATTGGTTTTGATTTGTTTAGCAGCCAAACACTTAACCACTGTATCACCAGGGCTCCAATTTCAGTCTGAGTCTGGAGATGTAACTCTAGGAAGAAGCCAACTCTTTTATTCAGTGAACATTTATTGAGCATTTAGTATGTGCCCAGTACTGTGCCATGTAGTAAGAATAAAGGAAGAATAAGAAATAAAATGCCCTCATGAAGCTTACTGTCAGGAGGGAGAAACAGAAAAGCACAAAATACCGTGATGAGTGCTGTGATATATGAATAGGCTGCTCAGGAAGACAAAGAAAGGGATCACATACAGATTTGGGGGGGGGGGGGGGGTCAAGGAAAGCTTCCCAAGAAGGTAACAATGAAGCTCAGTATTAAAAACCAGCAGAAGTCAGTAAAAGGGAAAAGGAAGATTGTTTGCAGAATAAGAGAACAAACAGTATGAGCTCAGAGGCATAAAACAGCATTAAAAATTAAGTGAGCTAACAACACTTTCAGAGCCCTGGTGGTGCAGTAGTTAAGAGCTCAGGCTACTAACCAAAAGGTCAACAGTTCGAATCTACCAGCTGCTCCTTGAAAACCCTATGGGGCAGTTCTACTCTGTACTATAGGGTTGCTATGAGTCTGAATCGACTCGACGGCAACAGGTTTGGTTTTGGTTTTTCGGTTTATTAGCAGAGTTGTGAGAATTTTCATTTTCTTCATGGTCATGTGTAATTCATACTAAAGGCTGTAATCTTTGACCTTCACCATTAAGCACGTCAAATCATCTTCATTTTCGGTAAGCAACACAATGAGAACAACACTTTCATAAGTCTGAAGCACAGTGTTAATGTGAAGGAGTGGAGAGAGGGGCTAGGGACAGACAAAGATGAGATGATTAAGGATCTTGTGTGCCAAGCTAAGGAGTCTAAACATTATCCTAAGGGTTATGGGGAGCCACAAAACAATGTTAAACTGGAGTGACAAAAAGGTCTACCTTTTAGAATGAATACTTTGGCAACAATATAGGTAATAAACCAAAAAGAAAAAAAAGAACTATGCACAGGAAGCCCCATCAAGTTACTATTGTAGTAAGAAAGGCACAAAGTTATTAGGCCTTGAACTGAGGCAGTGGCAATAAAAAGATAGAAAAGAGATAATATTAAGACAGATTTAAGGGGTAAAAATAACTTTGTTTTTGTTAGTTGCCACAGAGTCTGCTCTGAACGAAACATTACCCAGTCCTGTGCCATATTCATGATGGTTGGTATGTTGAGTCCATTGTTGTGGCTACTGTGTCAATCCATCTCCTCGAGGGTTTCTCTCATTTTTTTACTGACCCTCCACTTTACCAAACATGATGTCCTTTTCTAGCAATTGGTCTTTCATGATGGCATGTCCAAAGTAAGTCCCCAAGTTTCCCCATCCTCACTTCTAAGGTTCATTCTAATCGTATTTCTTCTAAGACTAACTTGTCCTTCTGAAAGTCCAATAGTCTTAACCAATACCACAATTCAAATGCATCAATTCTTCTGTCTTCCTTTTACATTCTGTTGTTTTCACATGCATGTAAGGCAATTAAAAATATTATGACTTGGGTCAGGTGCACTTTAGTCATCGAAGTGACATCTTTGCTTTTTAAAATTTTAAAGATATCTATTGCAGATTTGTCCAATGTAACATGTTTGATTTCCTGACTGCTGCTTCCACGGACACTGACATGAAATCCTTGACAACTTCTGTTGTTATCCATTTATTGCAATGCTGTTTACTAGTTGGTGCAGTGGTTAAAAGTTCAGCTACTAACCAAAAGGTCGGAAGTTTGAATCCACTAGCTGATCCTTGGAAAATCTATGGGACAGTTCTACTCTGTCCTATAGGGTCGCTATGAGTCGGAATCAACTCGATGGCAATGGGTTTGGTTTTTGTTTTTTGGTTTTGTTTATTAGTCCAGTTGTGAGAATTTTCATTTTCTTCATGATCATGCGTAATTCATACTAAAAGCTGTCATCTTTGACCCTCACCATTAAGTGCTTCAAATCATCTTCATTTTTGGCAAGCAAGGCTGTGTCATCTGTATATCTCAGGTTGTTAATGAGTCTTCTCCCAGTTCCATGTTCTTTTTCATACAGTCCAGTTTCATGAATTACTTGTTCAGCATACAGACTGAATCACTAAGGTGAAAGGATACAACCCTGTCACACACCTTTTCCAATCTGAAACCATGCAGTAGCTCCTTGTTCTGTTTGAACAACTGCCTCTTGACCCATATACAGGTTTTACATGAGCACAATTAAAGTGTTCTGTAATTCCCATTCTTGATAATGTTATCCATAACTTGTTACGATCCACACAGTAGAATGCTTTCCTGTAGTCGATAAAACACAGGTAAACATCTTTCTGGTATTCTCTGCTTTCGACAAAGATCTGTCTGACATCAGCAACGATATCCCTAGTTCCATGTTCTCTTCTGAATTGAGCTTGAACTTCTGCAGTCAATGTATGGCTACAGACATATTTTAATTATCTTCAGCAAAATTTTGCTAGCGTGTGATAATGATATTGTTCGAAAATTTGTGCATTCCACTGATTGCCTTTCTTTGGAATGGGGGACAAACATGGATCTCTTCCAGTCAGCTGGCCAGGAAGCTGTCTTCCTAATTTCTTCACATGAACTGTAAGCACTTCCAGCATTACATCCATGTGTTGAAGTATCTCAATTGGTATTGTGTCAACTCCTGGAGTCTTTTTTTTCACCAGTGTGCAGCTTGATCTTCTTCCTTCAGGATCAGCAGTTCTTGACCATATGCTACCTCTTGAAATGGCTGAACATCAACTAATTCACTTTGGTACAGTGACTGTGTATTCCTTCCATCTTCTTTCAACGCTTCCAGCATCATTCAATTTTCTGTGCAAAGAATCCTTCAGTAATGAAACTCCAGGCTTGAATTTTTTCTTCAGTTCTTTCAGCTTGAGAAATGCTGATCATATTCTTCTCTTTTGGTTTCTAACTCCATGTCTTTACACAATTCATCAAAATACTTCGCCCTGTCTTCTCCAGCCACCCCTTGAAATCTTCTGTTCAGCTCTCTTTCATTCACTTTAGCTACTCTGTGCTTAAGAAAAAGTTTCAGAGTCTCTTCTAACATCCACTTTGGACTTTTACTTCTTTCCCATCTTTTTCAGTTTGTTTTTATTTTATTTTTTGTTGTTGTTGTTGAGACTATATACAGCAAAACTTACACCAATTCAATAATTTCTACATGTACAATTCAGTAACATTTATTACATTTTTCAAGTTGTACAGCCATTCTCACCCTCTTTCCCAAATTGTTCCTCCTCCATTAACATACACTCACTGCCCCCTAAGTTTCCTACGTAATCTTTGGAGTTGCTGTTGTCTGTTTGATCCCATAAAGTTAGTTCTTAAAAGAACACAATGATCAAGACAGACATTCTTTACCAATTAAGCTAAACTATTGTTTGGTTTAAAGAAGATTTCAGGCAATATTTTTGGTTTAAATTTAAGATAATCTCAGAAAAAAAAAGATTTTATCAGGGCATTAGTTTCAGGGATTCATCCAGCTTCCATGGCTCCAGTAAGTCTGGAATCCATGAGAATTGTTCTGCATTTTCACCTTTTGATCAACATTCTTCTATAGAGTCTTTAATCAAAACATTCAGTAATGGTAGCCAGGCACCATCCAGTTATTCTGGTCTTATGGCAAAGGAGGCAGTTATTCACGGAGGCAGTTAATCATACATTGATTTCCTCCTCCTATTCCTGACTTTCCTTCTTCCTCTACTGCTCCAGGTAAATAGAGACCAATTATTGGACCTTGGATCGCTGCTTGCAACCTTTTAAGACCCCAGGCAATACACAACGAACTAGGGGGTGTAACAGAAGAATTAAACACAACATTAGGCCAATTAATAGGTTATAAGGTCAGTCACAGGATGACAGAACTGATGCGTCTGCTGTCATCTGAATGATGAATTTTCTTTCTACCATTTGCAGGAGAGAATGTTAAAGCTTCTTTTCACATGAAAGCATGACCCTAAACCTCCAAACCGAGAAACTCAATCCCATGAGGTGTTTGCCTGTACATAAACAGCCTCCGCAGCTATTATTTTTTGTTGCTGTTGTTGTAGATATATCTATCACACCAAACCAAACCCACTGTCATCAAGTTGATCACTCATAGTGATCCTACAGGACAGAGTAGAATTGCCCCATAGGGTTTCCAAGGAGCAGCTGGTGGATTCAAACTGCCACTTTTCTGGTTAGCAGCCGAGCTCTTAACCACTGTACCACCAGAGCTCTATCTATCACACATTTGCCAATTCTACTTTTTACAGGTGTCAATTTATTGACATCAATTTCATTAATCGCCTGTGCAACCCTTAATCAATGTGATTTTTTTCATCACCGTAAACCAAAACTCAGTGATCCATAAGCAATAACTCTTCTTTTCCTGCTTTCTCTGTCTTTTTAATGACCTTTTCCTTTTTCCTGTATGATGCCTGTGATGTCTCCCCACAACTCTTCTGGTCTTTGGTCTTTAGTGTTCAGTGCATCAAATCTATTCTTGAGATTGTCTCTAAGTTCAGGTAAGAGGTGTTCAAGGTCCTATTTTGGCTCTCTTGGACTTGGTTTGATTTTGTTTAGCTTCAACTTACACTTGCACATGAACACCTGATGGTCTGTTCCACAGTCAGCCCCTGGTTTTGTCTTAACTGATTATATTTAGCTTCTCCATCATCTCTTTCTATAGAGACATAGTTTGATTCCTGTGTAATCCATCCAGTGAGCTCTATGTGTATAGTTGTTGATTATGTTATTGAAAATAAATATTTCTGATGAACAAGTCGTTAGTCTTACAGAATTCTATCATGTGACCTCTGGCATTGTTTCTATCATCAAAGCTGTATTTTCCAAATAAAGATCCTTCTTTATTTCCAACTTTCCCATTCCAATCAGCAGTAATTATACATGCATCTTGATTGCAAGTTCGATCAATTTCAGACTGCAGCAATTCGTAAAAATCTTCAATTTCTTCATCTTTGTCATTCATGGCTGATGCATAAATCTGAGTAACAGTCATATTTACTGATCTTCCTGGTAGGCATATGGACAGTAACGTATCACAGACTGCACTGCACTTCAGGATAGATCTCAAAATGTTCTTTCTAATAATGAATGCCACACCATTCCTCTTTAATATGTCATTCCTGGCATAGTAGACCATATGACTGTCAAAAAAAATGGCTCAGCTCACCAATACCTAGGATATCAATCTTCAGGCGTTTCATTTCATTTTTGACGACTTCCAATTTTCCTTGATTCATACTTCATACATTCCACATTCCGATTACTAATAAATTTTTGAGGCTGTTACTTCTTGTCTTGGGTCGTGCCATATCAGGAAATGAAGGTCCCAAAGGCTTGTCATTAAGGTTGACTCTACTTTGAGGAGGTAGCTCTTTTCTAGTCATAGTCTGAATTCCTTCCAACCGGGAAGGCTCATCTTCTAGCACTATATCAGGCAAAATTCTGTTGCTATACATAAGGTTTTCATTGGCTAATTTTCTGAAGTAGATCACCAGGCCTTTCTTCCTATTGTCTTAGTCTGCAAGCTCCACTGAAACCTGTCTGTCCACCATGGGTGATCCTGCTGGTATGTGAAATACCAGTGGCAGAGCTTCCAGCCTCATACCAATACACAAGGCACCACAGTACAACAAACTAACAGGTAAATAAATGATAACACGTGAAGGGTAAGGAAAATAGAGGAGCCAAGGACAATCCACAAGTTGTAATTTGAAGAACTAGATGTAGGGGGGAGTCATTCATTCAGATACAGAACAAGTTTGAGAACAAAGATGATGCGCTCATTTTTTAACAAGCTGAGTTTGGACACCTGGAGTTTGGGAAAGAGGTCTGGACAAGCAGGTCATTCGCCCCAGGAAGTAGAGGAAAAAAACAAAAAACAGCAAAAAAAACAAATTCATATGTTTTGGGGGCTCTTTATTTCACATTATGTTTAAATTTTATCATTATCTAGTGGCTAACAATTTCTGGTAGGAAGAACTGTTCTTCTGAAACAATAGAATGTCACACTGTTATAAGGTCAGTCACAGGATGAGGGAACTGATGCGATTGTCGTCATCTGAATGATGAATTTTCTTTCTACCATTTGCAGGAGAGAATGTTAAAGCTTCCTTTCACAAAAGTCAAAGGAATTGGAAGAGCCATTCCTTTAACTGCCCCTTTATTTAGATCTATCAGCATAACAAGGGAATAATTCACCTGTGCTGAGTAGGAATAGAATCCAGCAAAATGATAACAAATTACTTCACAAATTACTGATGCTAAGTTGTCTGACTCCAAGATTTAGGTGCTTTAGAAAGTTGGATTTACACATCAGGTATGATCTAGTAAGAAACATCTCATAAAACTTAGCTTTTTACCTATTTACTGTTTTTTTAAAAGACTTGTCCTTTTTTAGAACATTATGTTTAGATGTTCTGATGGAGTTAAAAATTAACTGTTGAAAGTTAGCAGTTTTTATCTATGCCTTAGCTTAAAGCACCTATATGACGTCACTCAAAATTATAGATCATATAACCGAAGTACTGTCTAGATAATGACAGATAATTCTAACTGAAAGCAAAGTACTTCCTCCCCACCCCACCAAAAAATTCTTTAACTGTAAATGTAAATATACACAGTGAAATACTTTGTTACAGATCACAAGTTTCTAGAGCTAATTCTCAGTTTTCAGCTCCAAACTCCACAGACAAGTCTATTTAAAAATATAAGCCTAAATTGGTCTTGTTTGCTTTCAAAATTAAACTAAATATTTACTATTAAAATTCTAGGGGCAATATTTCAATATCATCTCCTTTTTAAAAAATACATGTAAAATATAAGAAAGCTCATAAAGTCAAAGGTAGTTAGAACTTAGATAACATTTTAAAGCTATGTTAAAGGTGGAGAAAAAAAACAAGTATCTATATCTATATATACATCTTCATTTTATATCATAAATGAATTCCTAAAGAGATGAGTACATGGATCAAATTATTATAAAGTTAAGTTAAATGCATGAAAGATACTTGTTTTTAAAAATAATTCCATGTCAATCCATTTAATAAAGTGCAAAACCATCCTCTAACTATCTAAATTGATACTGTCAGCTTTAAGACTGCTTAGAATGGGGGCACACATGTATATGCATATTTTCTTAAAATCATTTCCAACAATATTATTTTTCAGAGTATTAGATTTATATTATTTCAAATGTGGTAAGCTAACCAAATACTGAACAACATACCTTTCAGATAAATTAAGGCTCTGGCGAAGAGGTTCTAATTTTTGACATGCCTCTAGGTTGTCAACGGATGTCGAAGGCAATGAGTCTGAATGGACCTTGTTGGCATCACATAAATTAGCATCGTTTCTAGGTAGGGTCTTTCTGAATTTTCGTCCTAAATCCGTCCATAGGACATTCGTCAACATAACTTTGAGTTGCCTGTTACACACATAAATAATTAATACATACAGTACTAAACATTGTATAATACATTAATTCATCACAAACTATAAGAAATGAAACCTTCAAATTTCAGTCCTTCAAGTAATTATAGTAAATCTCTTAAGTAAAAAAATTTGCCTAACCATTCTCAAATATACACTAAAAAGTAAAGTCTGTTCTACTTAAATTGGGATTTTCTTCAGAATTCTGTTTGGCAGACTACAACTGTGGTTAAACACATGTATAGTTGTTAGATTCCTGGCAGCCCATCTATGCCTATCAGCACTGCTAGTAATGGAAGGACAATATATGTCTGCACATCTCATCACAAAGGCAAACTCTTCCTGTACTAAAAATATTCTTGTTTTAGCATTTGTTGATTCAGAAAGAATCATTAAAACTAAGGGCGCAACAGTACATCATCTACAGTTTTAAGCCTACATAGTCAAGTATATAGACTTAATTTTATCTTACTCCTAAAAATAGGTCAATTTAAAACATATACTTTTATAAAACATTTATTTTAATATCAACTTCAGAAGGAAGACTCTAATAAATGGAAGCAGTTCCAGTTTTTTGCCTCATCTTATTTTGCCCATCTGATCATTCAATATAGCTTTATGACAAAACTTGAAGAACTGTGTTCAGGTCCACAACCATAGCATATAGATAATCTGAAGTTTTACAGTGGTATAAACTGGCTACCAAGTTGACTAGAAACAATATCAAATGAGGAATGGCTGAAAGAAATGGAAATGTTTAGCCAGAAATGTGACTATTTTACTCACTAGTAAACAGTTTCAGGCATTTTTTTCTTTGCTTATTTAACAAACACAAGAATGTTAAAAAATAAAAAGCAAAATGCTCGCCTATTATAAGATAAAACAGGAGACCTCAGAGAAATCACTTGTTTGCACCAACCACTTTGGGCTATATCCCTGGACCATCTAAAAAGAGAAGGGTACAAGTCCTCAGACAAACATCCATAAAAGGCACTGAAACTCCGAATATTTTTAATCCTAAAATAAATAAATACATAAAAGTTTAATTTATTGGTTTCAGAAAAATTATTAAGACTAAAGAAATGAATGGCATCTCTAAGAATCAGTAAGAATAATTCATTCTTCACTCAACAAATACTTTCTTGAATACTTTCTAACAAACAACTATGCTAGGATCTGGAGATTCAGGAATGACAAGATAGAGTTCCTACCTTTGTGAGGTTACATTCTAGAGAAGAATTACCCAATTATATTACTTAATATGGAAGAGAAGCACAGGTACTTCTTCTGACCAGATCAGGAAAGGTTTTGTTGAGAATATGATCTTTAAGCTGAAATTTCAAAGAAGAATAGGCACTATCTATGGGAAATGAAGGGAAAGAGGTCCAAGAAGAGGGACAAAACGCAAATGCTCTCAAGTGAAAGAAGCCTGTTCAAAGAAATTAAAGAACGATGTGGCTCAAGTGTTTACACTGAAGAAGAAAACCGTACAAGATAAAGACAAGCACTTGGGCAGTATATGTACGAACAGTCACGAGTTGCCTAATGTCCACAATATGTTCTGTGAAACAAGATATTACGTGATCTGCACATTGTGCAAACACTACTTTATCTAAGATTTCAACAAATTGTGCTGCAGACTTCACATCAGCACTCACAGACTCATTGTCACATTATGCAGCGATAAACGCTGTTTGAAGTGCTTTAACCCCCGCAAAGCTAGCACTATACTTAATATCATTGTCTGGTCCTGCTTTTTCTTTAAGCATCTTGAACAAGCTTCGTGCATTAGCAGTGATCATCAACGTGCTGAAAGGGATTCATTTCTGTGTTTGGTTCTCAATTTGCATCATTAGCAATTTCTCCATATGTGATATAGGTCCCTCTCACATTTTCACTACCCTTGTAGCTTTCACTGGAGCAGATCCTTTAACAGCTTGGAGAATTTTTTCATTTTTGAAGTTACATCTGCTGTGTCCCATTCTCCAGTCAGGACTTCTGAATTCTATTACAACCTTATGGGACAATGGACGTATATGCAGTTGGACAATGCCTGAACAGATGTTACGGGGCACATGACTTTATATATGTGTACATACATACATGTAAATGTAATATTCAAATGCATGTATAAAAGAAACTGAGAGAGGACAAATGTGGGAAAATGTTAACTGGTGATTCTAGATAAAGGGTGTGTGAGTGTTCACCATACTCTTGACAAAATAATTCCATATCTGGGATTCTGTATTAAAGAAAATATGAAATATAGGCGAAAAAAGGTCATACACAAAGATATCCATCATGGTATTATATAGAAAAGCAACGAACAAAAAAACAACTTTAAATGCCCAGCAACAACAGAATGATTAAGTAACCATGATAAAGTTACTCAGTGGACTGGCAGGTAGTCTCTAAAGTCTTTAAATTTTAAAGGGTGACTGCTTATCTCTGTGTAGTAAGACTGTGTGGTTTTTTTTTTTTCCCTTCTCTTTTTAATTATCTTTTTTTCTAACTTATCTATAATAAGCATTATTTATATAAAGGAAAATGTCATTTTTTTTAAAGATTGGTAAATAGTTCATATTTACCTGGCCAAACATTATCAAATGACTAATGAAATGAGTAGATTTTTCTTTTTTTGTATTTTGGATGAAGGTATACAGAGCAAATTAGTTTCTCATCAAACAATTAATACACATATTGTTTTGTGACATTGGTTGCCAACCCTACGACAGGTCAACACTCTCCCCTTCTCAACCTTGGGTTCTGCGCTACCAACTTTCCTGTCCCCTCCTGCCTTCTCATCCTTGCCCCTGGGCTGGTATGCCCATTTAGTCTCATTTTGTTTTATGGGCCTTTAACCTTTGGCTGAACGGTGAACCTCAGGAGTGACTTTATTACTGAGTTAAAATGGTGTCCGGAGGCCATACTCTCAGGGTTTCTCCAGTATCTGTCAGACCAGTTTTAAGTCTGGTCTTTTTTTGGGAGTTAGAATTTTGTTCTACGTTTTTCTCCAGCTCTGTCTGGGACCCTCTATTGTGATCCCAGTCAGAGCAGTTGGTGGTGGTAGCCAGGTACCATCTAGTTGTGCTGGACTCAGTCCGAGGTAGTTGTGGTCCATTAGTCCTTTAGACTAATCTTTCCCTTGTGTCTTTGGTTTTCTTCATTCTCCCTTGCTCCAGATGAGGCTGAGACCAGTGGAATATCTTAGATGGCTGCTCACAACGTTTTAAGACCCCAGACGATACTCACCAAAGTAGGATGTAGAATAATTTCTTTATAAACTATGTTATGCCAATTGAGCTAGACGTTCCCCGAGCCCATGGTCCCCACGGCCCTCAGTCCAGTAATTTGGACCCTCAGAGAGTTTGGATGTGTCTATGAAACTCCCATGACACTACCTTGGATAAACTGTGCTGACTTCCCCAGCACTGTGTACTATCTTACCCTTCACCAAAGTTACCACTTATCTATCGTCTAGTTACTGTTTTTCCTTCCCCATCCCTCCCCTCCCTAGTAACCATCAAAGACTGTTTCCTTCTGTGCGTGAATCACTGCATGAGTTTTTATAATAGTGGTCTCATACAATATTTGTCCTTTTGTGATTGACTTATTTCACTCAGCATAATGCCCTCCAGATTCATCCATGTTGTGAGACGCTTCACAGATTCATCATTGTTCTTTATTATTGCATAGTACTCCACTGTGTGTATGTACCATAGTTTGTTTATCCATTCATCTGTTGATGGGCATCTAGGTTGTTTCCATCTTTTTGCTATTGTGAATAATGCTGCAATAAACACAGGTGTGTATATGTCTATTCATCTGACGGTCGTTATTTCTCTAGGATATATTCCTAGGAGTGGGATAGCTGGATCGTATGGCATTTCTATTTCTAGCTTTTTAAAGAAGCACCATACTGTTTTCCAAAATGACTGTACTATTTTACATTTCCACTAGCAGTACATAAGAGTTTCAATCTTCCTGCAGCCTCTCCAATATTTGTTATTTTCTGTTTTTTTTATTTGTGCCAATAATGTTGGGGTGAGATGGTATCTCATCGTACTTTCGATTTGCATTTCTCTATAGGCTAATGATCGGGAGCATTTCCTCATATGTCTGTTAGCCACCTAAATGTCTTCTCTGATGAAGTATCTCTTCATATCCTTTGCCTATTTTTTAATTGGCTTATTTGTCTTTTTGTTGCAGAGGTGTTAGATTTTCCCATAGATATAGAGATTAGACCTTTGTCACATTTGTCATAGTCAAAAACTTTTTCCCAGTCTGTAGGTTCTCTTTTACTCTTTTGGTGAAGTCTTTTGATGAGCTTAAGTGTTTAATTTTTAGAAGATCCCAGTTATCTAGCTTATCTTCTGGTGTTTGGGTTTTGTTAGTTATGGTTTGTACCCTATTTATGCCGTGTATTAGGGCCTCTAGTGTTGACCTTATTTTTTCTTCTATGATCCTTATAGTTTTTGGTTTTATATTTAGATCTTTGGTCCATTTTGAATTAGTTTTTGTGTACGGTGTGAGGTATGGGTCCCGTTTCATTTTTTTGCAGATGGACATCCAGTTTTGCCGGCACCATTTATTAAAAAGACTGGCTTTTCCCCATTTAATGGACTTTGGGCCTTTGTCAAAGATCAGGTTACTGCAGGTGGATGGATTCACATCTGAGTTCTTGATTCTCTTCCACTGGTCAATGTGTCTGTCGTTGTACCAGTACCAGGCTGTTTTGCTTACTGTAGCTGTATAGCAGGTTCTGAGTTGAGTAGATATTTTTTACAGTCAGGAAATGAGACTATGCTTTTATGAAGATTTAAAACTGTAGAACTACTATATGACTTAGTAATTTTCTAAATTATTTGGGAAATTATTATCACAATAGTAATTTTAATAATCTTAAATATGAAAATATATAATGTTAGAAAAGCCATTAGTTTTCTATTCTGTACCCAGGTGGTGGTTACATGAGTATTTACCTTATAAAAATATATTAAATTATATACTGTAATTAAAAAAACCAAACCCACTGCCACTGAGTTGATTCCAACTGACAGCGATACATAATAAGAAATAATTCATTAAAAACTATCCGTCTTAGTTGTCTAGTGCTGCTACAACAGAAATATCACAAGTGGGTGGCTTCAACAAACACAAGTTTATTCTCTCACAGTTTAGGAAGCTGGAAGTCCAAATTCAGGGCATCAGCTCCAGGGGAACGCCTTCTCTCTCCCCGTTGGCTCTGGAGGAGACTCCTGTTATCAATCTTCCCCTGCTCTAGGAGCTTCTCAGCACCGGGACCCCAGGTTCAAAGGACGTGCACTCCTGGCTCTACTTTCTTGGTGGTATGATGTCCCCCTGTCTCTCTGCTTGCTTCTCTCTTTTACATCTCAAAAGAGATTGGTTTAAGACACAACCTAATCTTGCAGATTGAAGCCTGCCTCATTAACATAATTGCTGCTGATCCCACCCCATTAACAACACAGAGGAAAATCACATCAGATGACAAAATGATGGGCAATCACACAATACTGGGAATTGTGGCCTAGGCAAGTTGACATACATTTTTGGGGGACACAATTCAATTGATAACACTATCCATTTCTCTTTAACTCATTTTTTTTTGTAGGTGCATTATATTGCACAGTAACAACAAAGCGTAAAGGGCAGCTAAAAAGAGAACAACAAGACAAGTATACTTTGCTAAAATTTGGATAAAAATATTCATTAGGGTTACAACAACTTCAGGGACTCTAAAGAATAATCATCATTGGAGTCTGCCTTGGACTATACCTTCCCAGTACATTGATTTGCTACCTGGCAAATGCTCAAATGCTAATGCAAGAAGCTTTTGAGCAAGTCAGCTTGTATTTTAATATTAAAACCCTGGAACTTAACGCAAAAGACTACAATGCTCTGAGGTACCAAAGCACTAATTCAATGAATATTTTCAATCCATAACTCATTCAGACAGCAGGAAAAATTGGATGGCTCTGCCGCCCTACTCTCCTTTCACACTCAATTTCTGCTACACTTCAAGTTTTCTTCTCACCTATTGATGAAAAATCATCTTTTCCCTTGGAGGCTACCCATTTTAGCCTTGTTTCACTTGCACAGAGGGTTGGCTTCATGGGCATGTGGCCTTCATAGCATATAGTGTCCTGAGCTCAAAAAGGACCCTCACTTAGTTTGATGTTCTGCTGTCACTGTCTTGAAATAATTAACAATTTCATCTTTGAAGTTGTGCTGAAGCTCATGGGACAATGGAGCATGCACATGAGCAGAGAAGATATGCTGCAATGTGTGTGGCTGCAGTTCCTTGCTGCCCTGATCACACAGTGTTTGAGGATGCGCCATTCCTCTACACCATTCAAGGATGCGCAATGTGTGCAACATTCTGGTGGACCCACTGTGTGTGGGAGTTCAGCAAGATTCAAAACAAGAACAAGGTAAGCATATTACATTTATGACTAAGTGGGGGCGCTGACAGCCCCAAGAGGTGACACTTTCCATTCGAACCAGGAACTGCTTCAAATGCAGTAAGAATGGAGACCTAAGAAACATGAATGACCAAAGCATGCTATCATATCCTTTGCCATTAGACCTACTGTAGTAATGATTACTCATAATATTAGAGAACGTAGTAAACAAGAATCCAGTATTCCAAATTAAACGACACACTCAAGTCAATCAAAAAAACAGAAAATAACAAATGTTGGAGAGGCTGGAACTCTTATGCACTGCTTGTGGGAAAGCAAATGGTACAACCGCTTTAGAAAACAATATGGCACTTTCCTAAAAAGCTAGAAACAGAAATACCATACACATGATCCAGCAATCCTGCTCCTAGGATTATATCCTAGAGAAATAAGGACCGTCAGACCAACAGACACGTGCACACCATGTTCACTGCAGCATTGTTCACAATAGCAAAAAGATGGAAACAACCTAGATGTTCATCAGCAGATGAATGGATAAACAAACTATGGTACATATACACAATGGAATACTATGAAACGATAAAGAACAATGATGAATCTGTGAAACATCTCATGATGCATCTGGTGGGCATTATGCTGAGTGAAATAAGTCAATCACAAAAGGACAAATACTGTGTGAGACCACTACTATAAAAACTCATGAGAAGGTTTACACACAAAAAGAAACAATTTTTGATGGTTTCGAGGGAGGGGAAGGGTGGGGATGGAAAAACACTAACTAGACAATAGATAAGTGGTAACTTTGGTGAAGGGTAAGACAGTACACAATACCGGGGAAGCCAGCACAACTTGTCCAAGGCAAGGTCAGAGAAGCTCTATAGACACATCCAAACTCCCTAAGGGACCAAATTACTGGGCTGCAGGCTGTGGGGACCATGGTCTCGGGGATCATGTAGCTCAACTGGTATAACATATTTTATAAAGAAAATATTCTAGATTCCACTTTGGTAAGTAGAGTCTGGGGTCTTAAAACATTGTGAGCAGCCATCTAAGATACTCCACTGGTCTCATCCTGTCTGGAGCAAGGGAGAATTAAGAAAAGCAAAGACATAAGGGAAAGATTAGTTCAAATGACTAACGGACCACAACTACCACCGCCTCCACCAGACTGAGTCCAGCACAACTACCACCACTGACTGCTCTGACAGGGATCACAATAGAGGGTCCCAGACAGAGCTGGAGAAAAACGCAAAACAAAATTCCAACTCACAAAAAAAAAAAAAAAAAAGAGACCAGACTTACTGGTCTCATAGAGACTGGAGAAACCCTGAGAGTATGGCCTCCAGACACCCTTTTAGCTCAGTAATGAGGTCACTCCTGAGGTTCACCCTTCAGCCAAAGATGAGACAGGCTCATAAAACAAAATGAGACTCAACGGGCACACCAGCCCAGGGGCAAAGACAAGAACGCAGGAAAGGACAGGAAAGCTGATAATAGTGAACCCAAGATCGAGAAGGGAAGAGTGCTAACATGTCATGTGGTTGGTAAACAATGTCACAAAACAGTATGTGTACTATTTAATGAGAAGCTAGTTTGTTCTGTAAACTTTCATCCAAAGTACAACTAAAAAAAAAAGTCAATCACAAATAGACAAATATCGTATGATGTCATTATATAAAAAGACAAGAACAGGCAAATGTATAAAGACCAAAGTTTATTAGTGGTTACAGGAGCAGGAGGGAGAGGGGAAGAGGGGTTACTGTTTATGGTGCACTGAGTTTCTGTTTACAGTAATGGAATAATTGCACTGATTAAGGGGAGGGTTGTACAGCCAATTATTTTAATTGTTGTAAACAGTTGTACACTTGTAAAAATTTGAACTGGCAAAAGTTGTATGAGAGATATATTTACAACAACAAAAAAAAAAAAGAGTAGCTGCTGGGGTTGCTTATGTACAACCAAAAACCTCGTGGGATTTGGTTCCTTGGTCTGGAGGTTTAGGGTCATGGTTTCATGGGACATCCCAGTTAACTGGCCTAATAATGTGTTTAGTACTTCTGTCCTATCTACCTTCTACCTAGTTCACTGCGTAGTGCCTGGGGTCTTAGAAACTTGCAAGCAGCCATTCAAGGCAAAAAAAGAATTGGTCTCTATTTGCCTGGAGCAATAGAGGAAGAAGGAAAGTCAGGAACAGGAGGAGGATATGGAATGTGTGGCTAACTGCCACCATGAAAAGATGTCTCCTTTGTCATAAGACCAGAAGAACTGGGTGGTGCCAAGCTACATTACTGAAAATTTTGATGACTCTATATAAGAATCTTGATCAAAAGGGAAAAAGTGCAGAACAGAATTTCTAATTCTCATGGACTCCAGCCTTTCTGGAGCCACAGGGCTGGATGAACCCCTGAAACTATTGCCCTGACAAAATCTTTAAACCTTAAACCAAAAACGTTCCCTGAAGTCATCTTTAAACCAAACAGTAGTTTAGCTTAACTAGTAAAGAACATCTGCCTTGAGGACTGTGTTAAGATCTATCTATATGGTACGAAATTGACAACAGCAACTCCAAAGATTAGACAGGAAACTTAAGAGACAGTGATTTTATGTGAATGGGGGAGGACAACCAGAAAAGAAGGGTGAGAATGGTTGCACAACTCAAAGAATGTAATCAATGTCACTGGATTATACATGTAGAAACTGTTGAATTGGTATATGTTTTGCTGTACATATTCTCAACTAAACAAAAAAAAAATTAATTATATACATACATTTTAAAATTACAAATAATTTGTAAAAACATAATGAAAAAAGTACGTTACAACATTACATAAGAAAAGCACTATATAGAATAATCAAAAGAAAAATACTGGAAGGATTATTAAATGATTATTTAAGAAGCAGAATTGCAAGGTATCTCTTCTGTTTCATTATTTTTTATTTTTATCAAGGTAGCACATGTACATAGTTTAAAAGATCTAACAGTACTATAAAAATACTAATAAAAAATCCCTCCTCATCCCCCAATGTACTCATTTTTAAAACTTTCAGCTATTTTTTTCTAGTAATTACTGCCACTAATTTTTTTTCAGACAACAACCACTGATAAGGAGGAGTATTTTGTGCTGTTATTTTGTTCCATTCATCTCCCAATATAACTGTATCACAAATTGTGTTTAAATCCATAATCAGTACTAATTCTTACATGAATTGTTAAAACAAAGTCATATTAAGCATATAATAGAAACTGAATTTCATTTAATATACAATTTCTAAATTTGTAACATTTCAACTAGGGAGTCAAAAATGTTCCAAAGAGAAAGAACTTCCAAAGATTCTTATTGATATTGCTAAGGAAATGAGGCCAGAAAAGTGTTTATATAATAACAATTTACCCTAAAACACAGCTTCTAGTCTGACCCTGGAGATTCTGTTTCTGGAAACTGCATGTAGATAATTCCTCAAAAGAGCACAAAGCCCAAGGCATAATGCTCTTTACTTATTTATCTAGATCACTGTTTGACATAAAGATGACTTTTAGAAACCAGATTCCTCAAGGCTCAAGGTTCAAAACAGGGTAATGGCCTGGGTGGGTTACTCCAACCTACATGAACCTCAGAAATCTGGATTCCAGGAGAATTAAAACTCTATTTCTCAAAATATTCTTCTAAGCAAGCCAGTCAGTCACTGTGGTTAATTTTCTTTCTTGCACAATACTTCCTTTTCCTAGGGAGTTAATAATTACCTAATTTTTTGTGTACACTGAATATATTTAGTTTCCCATGTATCGTCACTATAGGGTCGCTGTGAGTCATCACTTATGTTTCACTAAAATTCTTTCACACAGATACATAACTCCTCTCAATACGGCCAAAGACATCAGGTAGCCTATCAACTCCAGTTCTTTTTTCTTGAAGATCTCCTTCCTGGAACCCTCCAGCTTTTGATACATTCTAGAATAACAGCCCTCTAGGCCTGTTATCCTGGGACTTCCCTTTTTATTTATTCTGGGACTCTCCTTTGCCTGTCTCCTGGTGAATTCTGTTTCCTGAATACTCTGCTTTCTGTATTCCATATATTCCTTATTCTTAGACTACAGCAGTAAACTTACGGCAAATTACAGGTATATGGTCTGTTTTTCTAAGGCCTGTAAGCTATGAATGCTCCTTAGAAGCAAGGATGGCAATACTCCATCTTACTTACTTTGGACATGTCATCCAGAAAGAACAACTGCTAGAAAAGAACATCATAATTGGTAAAGTAGAGGGACTGTGAAAATGAGAGCAACCCTCAATTAAATGGATTGACACAACAGCCAAACCAATGGACTCAAACATCCAACAATCAGTAAGACGGCACAGGACTGGGCAATATTTCGTTCTGTTATCCACAAGGTCACTATGAGTCAGAGCAGATTCAAGGACACCTAACAACACGATGACCTATGAATGACTTTTACATTTTTAAAGGGTTATGTTGAATATTAAAGAGGAAAAGGGAAGAAAGGGCAGGAGAGGAGGAGAAAGGAAAAATGAAGAAGAATATGCAGCAGAGACAGTATGTGGCTCACAAATCCTAAATTATTTATTACATGGCCCTCTAGAAAAAAAAAAAGTGAGCCCTTTTATGCTCCCATTTTAGTGAAGCATATCCTAAAATAGCCTTCCTAGAAAGGGTACGTGGAAGGTGATTTTTCTGAGAACTGCATGTCTACAAATGTCTTGATTCTACCCTAACACTTGATGGTTTGGGTACAGAAAGTCAAGATGAAAACCTTTTCTCTCTAAATTTTGCAAGCACTACTTTGTGATCTTCTAGCTTTCAGTTTTGCTCCTGAGAAATTAAATGTCACTGTGATTCCTGATCCTGTGTATGTGACTTTTTTTTTAAACATCTGGAAGCTGTCAAGATCTTTTCTTTACCTTTAGTGTTCTGAAATCTCATGATGATGAACTTAGGAGAGGGTTTTCTTTCTCCCCCTCCCCCTACTTAACTCCCTAAAGCGCTCATTCATAGTGCCAGGCATTCATTAAGCCTTTTCCGTATGAAATGTACATTCTTCAGATCTTAGAAATGTCTTATAGTATTTCTTTGATAAAGTCTTCCCTCCATTTTCTCTATTCTACTTGGCATTCCTGTTATCTAGCTATTGTACCACCTAGTTAAGGAGCCCTGGTGGTGCAGTGGTTAAGTACTCAGCTGCTAACTGAAAAGTTGGCAGTTCAAACTCACCAGCCGCTCGGCAGAAGAAAGATGTGGCAGTCTGCTTCCGTAAAGATTACAGCCATGGAAACCCTGTGGGGCAGTTCTGCTTTGTCCTGTGGGGTCACTATGAGTCGGAATTGACTTGATAGCAACAGGTTTTTGGTACTACCTAACTTGATGCTCTAATTTCCTTACCTTTTCTCTCCTATTGTTTCTCCCTTCATCTGTTTATTCGATTTTCTGGAAGGAAATTCTAGTTTTATCTTCTATTGGATTCTTGTATTTCTACTACCCTATTTTTAATTTTCAAGAACTCTTTGTTGTTCTCTAAATGCCACTTTTAATAGTTTCCTGTCTATTCTTAATGTCGTTGTTGTGGTTGTGGTGATGTATCATTGAGTCGATTCTGACTCATAGCCACCCTATTATGACAGAGAAGAACTGCCCCATAGGTTTTCCTAGGCTGTGATCTTTATGGGAGCAGATTGCCAGGTCTTTTCTTCCACACAGTGGCTGGGTAGGTTTGAATCACCAACCTTTCGGTTAGCAGAACACTTAACCACTGTGCCACCAGGGATCCTTAATAGTTGTGATATCAATCTGCAAAAGGACAAAATAAGCATAATAAAAGGTCTCCAGTTTCCCCCTTGCTTTCTGCCTTTGCTCCCTTTCCTTTTTGCTACCTACTTCTTCCACCCTATGAACTCTGACTAGCTGATAAGCCACAAGACTTGCAAAAAATCCTTAGAAAATACTGTACTGATGGCTACGATGACCCTGAGTGAGAGGCACAAAGGTAGGAACAACTCCCAACTGAGTTTCAATTGAAAATCAAAAACTGCTGCCTAAGTCAAAACCACAAGAACACATATTCAACCTTCCCTTATCCTATAAAAAGCTTGCTTCATCAGAAAGCCACCTGGTCTGCAGGTTATCCATTATGCATATCCCTGAATAAAGCTTTTAATCTCTATTTCAGTTACGTACATCATTTCCTTTTACAACTCTGAGATACTATCATTTTCTTTTACTTTTGAAGTTTTCTGTTGTTCGCTCTACTGTTCCTTTCCTCCAAGTTGTATTTATCTATTTATGTCTGTTTTTCATGTTAGAAACTTTTTTTGCTGTCTAGAAATATTTTGCTGTCTATTTGTTTTAAGAATAAACTGTTTTTCAGGAATCAAAAGTGGAAATGGAATGTGTGTTTGGTTGCCTCCATGAAAAACAGCCTCTTCTGCCATGAGACAAGAAGAACCGATGCTGCCTAGCTACCACTACTAAACATTTTGATGAAAGATCCTATAGAAGAATCCTGGTCAAGAGGGGGAAGAGTAGAAGAGAATTCCAAATTCTCAATGGAATCCAGACTTTCTGGAGCCACTGAGGCTGAATGAACCACTGAAACTACTGTCTTGGGATGACCTTTAAACTTCAAACCTCAAACCAAAACAATCCCGTAAAGTCTTCTTTAAGCCAGACGATAGTTTAGCTTAATTTGTCAAGTATGTCTGCCTTAAGCATTGTGCTCTTTTAAAAAATCATCTATATGGGAGCAAATTGACAACAACAACTCAAAAGGTTAGATAAGAAGCTTAGGGGGCAATGAGTTTACATTCATGGTGGTAAAATAATTTGGAAAAGGACAGAGAGAATGGTTACATAACTTGAAGAATGTAAACAATGTCACTGAATTGTACATGTAGAAATTGTTGAAATGGTGTATCTCTTGCCATGTATATTTTCATCAAAAATAATCCTAAATAAATAATTTTTTTTAAAACACAGTTTTAAAAAATTGATTGTAAACTCAGGGTGCATGGGGAGAATCTGTCAACTGAAAGTTTTTCTGTAGGGCATGGAGCAAGTACCCTGCCAAATATCATTACTTATGTGTCTTTTCTTGGGCAGCTTTCTTTCCAGAAAAGAACCCACAAATTTCCTAATAAAGAGTTCAAGTATAGTAGTTAACACTGCAGGAACCAACTGGGAAAGGGTGCTGAAGGACTAAAAAATCATCTCTCTTTTCATCCTTTTTCTTTACCCTCACTCCCTGCTGTGCTGGGTGTCACCATACCTGGAACCTCTCTGGTTCAATTTCTCTACATAATAAATCTCCTGTTTCCTGCTTCGATAGGGAAAAGATAGTCATCTATGTCAAAGGGTGATTACAGCCTCAGAAACCCTATGGGTCAGTTCTATTCTGTCATATAGGATTGCTATGAGGTGGAATCGATTCAATGCACACAACAACAAAAAATGAATTAAATAAGGTCACAATATACAAGATCAACATACAAAAATCAATTCCACATCTATATAGTAGCAACAAACAGCCACAAAATAAAACTAAGAATATGATTCCATTCACAATAGCATCAAAAAGAATAAAATGCTTAGGAATAAATTTAACAAAAGAAGCCCAGGATACACTGAAAACTACAAAACATTGGTAAAAGAATTTAAAGAGGACATTAATAAATGGAAGGAGCTCCTGGGTGGTGCAAATGAGTAATAAACTCACTGCTAACCAAATGGTTAGAAGTTTAGGTCCACCCACAGATGCCTCAGAAGAAAAGCCTGGCCATCTACTTCCAAAAATTCAGCCACTGAAAATCTTAGGGAGCACAGTTCTACTCTGGCACTCAAGGGGTCACCACAAGTCAGAATCAACTTGATGGCAACTGGTAAATAAATGGGAAGACATCCCTTGTTCACTGATCGAAATACTTAATATTGTTAAGATGGCAATACTCCCCAAATTGGTCTACAGATTCAACACAATCCATATCAAAATGCTTGCTGGGTTTGTTTGTTAAAATTGACATGCTGATCCTAAAATTCATATGGAAATGCAAAGGATACAAAATGGCAAAATCAATTTTGAAAAAAAAAGAACAAAGTTGAAGGACTCATAAAATTTCAAAATGGTACTAAGCTACAGTAATCAAGACAAGGTGGTACTGGCATAAGGACAGACATATATACCAATGTAACAGAACTGACAGTCCAGAAATAAACTCTTAATTTACAGTCAATTGATATTTATCAAAGGTGCAAAAGAATATTCAATAGGAAAGTTATAGTTTTTTCGGCAAATGGTGCTGGTACAATTGAATTTTCACAGGGAAAAATATGAATTTAGATCCCTACCTCAGACTATACACAAAAATTAACTCAAAATGGATCAAAGACCTAAATCTAAGAGCTAAAACTCTTAGAAAAAACATCAGATAAACCTTCATAATCTTAAATTAGGCAATGATTTCTTAGGTATGACACTAAAAGCACAGCAACCAAGAAAAGAAAAAAAAGATAAATGGAAGTTCATTAAAATTAAAAATGTCATGCTTCAAAGGAGACCATCAAGAAGTGAAAAGCAAGCCAACAGAAAGGGAGAAAATACTGGCAAATCATACACCTAATAAGAGACTTGTATCCAGAATATATAAATAATATACAAATAACTCTTACAACTCAATACTAAAAAGACAAATAACCCAATTAAAAGCTGAGGAAAAGATATAAATAGATATTTTCCGAAGATATACAGATAGCCAATAAGCTCATGAAAAAATGCTCAAAACCATTCATTATAAGGGAAATTCAAAACAAAATCACAATGAAATACCATTTAACACCCACTAGGAAGTTAAAAAAGAATAGGTGTCAAAAAGAACTGGCCGACGTTCAAACATTTCAAACGTTTCAGGAAGTAGCATATGATTAGGAACCAATGGTACCGAAGGAAGAAATCCAAGCTGCACTGAAGGTACTGGCAAGAAACAAGGTTCCAGGAATTGGTGGAATATCAATTGAGATGTTTCAACAAATGTATGCAGCACTGGAAGTGCTCACTCATCTATGCCAAGAAATTTAGAAGACAGCTACCTGGCCAGTCGACTGGAAGAGATCCATATTTATGCCTATTCCCAAGAAAAGTGATTCAACTGAATGCAGAAATTATCAAACAATATCATTAATATCACACGCAAGTAAAATTTTGCTGAAGATCATTCAAAAGCAGCTGCAGCAGTATATCGACAGGGTATTGCTGGAAATTCAAGCTGGATTCAGAAGAGGACGTGGAAGCAGGGATATCGCTGCTGAGGTCAGATGGATCATGGCTGAAAGCAGAGAATACCAGAAAGATGTTTACCTGTGTTTTATTGACTACGCAAAGTCATTAGACTGTGTGGATCATAACAAATTATGGATAACATTGTTAAGAATGGGAACTCCAGAACACTTAACTGTGCTCATGAGGAACCTGTACACAGATCAAGGGGCAGCTGTTTAAACTCAGGAAAGGTGTGCCTCAGTGTTGTATCCTCTCACCATACCTATTCAATCTGTATGCTGAGCAAATAATCCAAGAAGCTGGACTCTATGAAGAAGAACAGGGCATCAAGAGTGGAGGAAGATGCATTAACAACCTGCCTTATACAGATGACACAACCTTGCTTGCTGAAAGTGAAGAGGACTTGAGGCACTTACTGATGAAGATCAAAGGCCACAGCCTTCAGAATGGATTACTCCACAACACAAAACAAAAATCCTCACAACTGGACCAATAAGCAACATCATAATAAACAGAGAAAAGACTGAAGTTGTCAAGGATTTCATTTTACTTGGATACACAATCAACACCCACGGAAACAGCAGTCAAGAGATCAAAGGACGCATTGCATTGGGCAAATCTGCTGCAAAAGACCTGTTTAAAGTGTTGAGAAACATAGGTGTCACCTTGAAGACTAAGGCGCGCCTGACCCAAGCCATGGTATTTTCAATCACCTCATATGTATGCAAAAGCTGGACGATGAATAAGAAGATCAAAGAACTAATGCCTCTGAACTGTGGTGTTGGTGAAGAATTTTAAATATACCGTGGACTGCCAAAAAGAATGAACAAATCTGTTTTGGAAGAAGCACAACCAGAATGCTCCTTAGAAGCAAGGATGGCGAGACTACATCTCACATACTTTAGACATGTTACCAGGATGGATAAGTCCCTGGAGAAGGACATCATGCTTGGTAAAGCTGAGGTTCAGCAAAAAAGAGGAAGACCCTCAACGAGATGGACTGACACAGTGGCTGCAACAATGGGCTCAAGCATGGCAACGATTATGAAGATTGCGCAGGATCAGGCAGTGTTTTGTTCTGTTGTACACAGGGTCACTAGGAGTTGGAACCCACTCAATGGCACCTAACAACAACGCAACAACAGGATGGCTAAAGTAAAAAAGACAGCCGATAACAAGTGTTTACAAGGATAAGGTAAAACGTATAATGTTGCAACCATTTTAGAATACAATTTGGCAGTTTCTCAGAAGTTAAACAAATCACCATATGGTACAGCAATCCCAATTCCAGGTTATTTGCTCAAGAGAAATGAAACATATGTCCACACAAAGACTTGCTATTGTTAGCAAAATTATTCACAGTGGCCAAAAAGTGGAAACAACCGAAATGTCTATCAACTGGTGAGTGATAAACACAATGACATATACTCACACAATGGAAAAATCATTTGACAATAAAAAGAAACAAGGTACTGATACATGCTACAACATATATAAATCTCAGAAGGATAAACCTCAAAAATATTATGATCAATGAAAGAAGCCAGACACAAGAGAACACATACTGTATGATTCCACTTACATGAAATGTCCAAAAAAGATAATAAATCCATAGAGATACAAGGTAGGTTAGTGGTTGCCTAGAGCTGTGAGTGGGAATGTAGAGTGGCTGCAAATGGGCATGAAGTTTCTTTTCAAGAGTGATGGCAATGTTCTAAAATTAGATTGTAGGGATGGCTACACAACGTTGTAAATGTACCAAAAATAGGAGACTTAAAATCAGTGAATTTATGGTATGTAACTTATATTTTGTGAAACGAGGGATATCATTGCTGATTTCAGATGACCTTGACCAAAAGCAGAGAATATCAGAAAGATGTTTACTTGTGTTTTATCGACAACACAAAGGCATCTGACTGTGTGGATCATAATAAATTATTGATAACATTACGAAGAATGTGAATTTCAGAACACTTAATTATGGCTCATACAAAACCTGTACATGGATCATGAGGCCATCATTCAAACAGAACAAGGGGCTACTGTGTGGTTCCAAATTTAAAATAGCGTGTGGCAGGGTTGTATCCTTTTTCCTTACTTATTCAATCTATACGCTGAACAAATAATCCAAGAACCTGAACTATATGAAGAACGTGGCAACAGGATTAGGAGAAGACTCATTTAAACAACCTGAGGTACGCAGATGAAACAACCCTTCTTGCAGAAAATGAAGATGATCTGAAGCTCTTACTGATGAAGGTTAAAGACTAGAGCCTTCAGTATGGATATGCCTGAAGGCGAGAAAAATGAAAGTCCGGTTGGAAAAAAATTGAAGTTGTCAGTACTTTCATTCTATTTGGATCAATGGTGAATGTCTATGAAAGCAGCAGTCAAGAAATCAATGTATTATATTGGGCCAATATGCCACAAAATACTTCCGCAAAGTGTGGAATTACCTTGCAATAAGCAATCTGGTCTTTTGTTCTTGATTCTTTCAAGTTGTACCAACACCTGCAGTTAATGAATGGGGACTGACCAGACAAAGGGGACCACCTAGGGGCCCAATGCTGACTAAACCTCATGAGGCATGACGTAATCTATCATAGCCACGTGATGAGGTCAACAAAAGCCCTGAAAATGGAGGCTCAGATGGAGCTTCTTGGTTGGTGACCATGCCTGGGAGAGGGTAGCACATTCCTTTTTGGGACACGGAAGCTCCGCTGTGACCCCTTCCAGACTTCACCCTGTGCATCTCTTTCTCTGTATTCTTTTTTGGTTGTAGGAAATCTGTAGTAAGTAAAGTGCACTCTCCTTGAGATTCTGTGAGTTGTCCCAGTGAATTAACGAACCCACAGGGGCAGTGAGAGCCAGTAGGGGTTGGCATCTGCCTATTTGGCAGTCTAAAAGATGGTATCCTTTTAACTTGTGAGCTCCGACCTAGCTCCGGGAGGGGATGGTCTGAGAAATACTGCATGGTATCTAACTCGTGAGCTCACATCCAACTCTGGGTGGCTAGGGTCAAAGAAAGGCAGCATGACATGTGAGCAGCTGGCAACGAAAATGGAAGAGTGGGAAGGTGAGGCCTGGATCTACCCTTACATTTTAGGGACTGGATTCATGCTGATCCTTACCACATAGTTAGCAATGAAGGTAGGATTTATCCACTATGTCCTTTGCTTAGTGCAACCTCTTTAAAGTTTTAAAAAGTAAACATGTCACTTTGATGACTAGTAATATTCTTCCTCATTCTAATGAATTAGAGGGCCTAAGTTTCCTCATCTGTAAAATAAGATGCACCTGACTCATGCCATGGCCTTTTCAATCACCTCGTGTGCATGCAAAAGCTAGGCAATGAAAAAGGAAGACAGAAAAAGAATTACGTATTCAAATTGTGTTGATGGCAAAGAAGATGGACTATACTGTGAACTTATGAGTCAGGATGAACTTGACGGCAATGGGTTTTGGTTTGGCCAGAAGAACAAACAAATCAGTCTTAGAATACAAGCAGAACGCTCCTTAGAAGGGAGGATGGCGAGACTTTGGCTCACTTACTTTTGACACATCAGGAAGGTCCAATCGCTAAAAAAAAGACAGCATGCTTGGTAATGTAAAGGGTCAGCAAAAATGAAGGAAATTCTCAGTGAGATGGACTGAGACAACAGCCACAACAATGGACTCAAATACACCATTGATCATGAAGAACTGGGCAACATTTTCTTCTGTTATACATAAGGTCACCATGAGTTGGAGCCAACTCGATGACAACTAACAACAACAAATTATATCTCAATAAAGCTGTTAATTCCTTTTAAAAGACACTGAAAAAATTACAATCTTTAAAATGAGATCAAACACAGCACACAGCGTTACAGGTTCCAAAGTAATTCAAATATAGTAAAACATGTTGAGAGCCGGAATTCAACAGGACTGCCTTGTTTTTCCGGATCTCACAAGTTTTCCGCCTTTGACAGGGTGCAGTTTTACCACTTTTCAATGGCTCTCTATTAGCGGAAAATATTTGAGTTTTCCTTCTCTGACAGGTTTCTGCCTTATACAGGTTCTGACTTTCGCAGGTTTTACTGAAAAAGAGGTTTTTCTCCTTCCCCTCTCAGATATATTTTTGCTGATTTTACTTTCCTGTACACAGTAATAACTTACAAAATATTTCAGATCGTCCAGCAAAACTCATTAACATATGTGACTGAACAAAACATTAAGGCTACTAATATTAAACTAGATTTTCCAAAGATACACTAACAGTATTCCTCCTCATTATAATGCATTAGAGGGTCTAAGCTTCATCTACAGAATAAGGTCAATAATACTTCCATCTCAAAGATTTGCAAAAATTAAATGAGATGATATAAATTTATCCTAATTCCTGGTATTCAATAAGCATGCAACAGAAATTAGCCACCATAATTATAAATATAGGGTATTCAGTTCTAGCCATGGTAATTTTGCTCTATTATTGATACACCAAAAGCTCCCAAAATACTGATTAGCAGGGCAAGAAGAGTATAATAACTTGATAAGAATGTTATACTACCGGAGAACTAAGTCCATAGGTTCAAATGTAAGCTTACTGGTGGTGAAAATGAGTTCAGCAGAAGGGATGAAAAAGGCAAGCCAAGCTGATTCACTTCTAAAAATGTTCAATCCACACAAAAGAATTTGACAAAGATATGAACATATGCTCATTTTGCTGTGAAGCAAATACATGACAATTTCCCACCTGTTTATTGTATGAACCAAGTCAAATTCCTAACTCTGCCTACTGATTTAACTCTTCTAACCCAGTTTAACTCAAACAACATGTTCTACCCTACCTCAGTTTCCAAACATCCTAATTAGCCACAAACATTGTACCTACTTGAATCTATCAAGTAGAAGATTTGGAAAAAGGTTGATAAGAATCAAAAGTTACAGAACTTTTAACAAAGGTAAAGAATCACTAAGAGTTTAAAGTATAGAGGGGATGCCCCTCCTAGTTTAACCACTAGGATGTGATTCAGGTCCTCTCTACCATACATCACAGATTTTTCAAAAATAATTTCACTTTTAGATATTCAGTTATATAAGCTCTCCAAAATGGCGCTCTAGGCAGAAGCACCACGCCGTCCCTCCACAGCAAACATCGGAAAAACTAAGCTGAACAGAGAATACAACAATCCTGAAACCCTAAAACATCAAATGAAGAGATAAAGAACTCAGCCAAGCACCAAATGGAGTGAGAAAACTGACAGAGAATGGAGAGCGAGCAGAGATTCATGCAGAGGTCCCCTACCAGCTAACGCAGCGTGGATCCGCCATCTTGGACTCCTATCGGAAACCAGCAAACAGGGGGTACAAGAAAGCAGCCTCACGGAGCGTCCAGTGGGAGACAAAACAACTGTTAATTGGTGATATACGCTTTCCCACCCCCAACCCTTCTTCACCCCGACTAGGCCTCCTCTGCTTTCCGCGGCCACAGTCTCTTGACCGGGAAACAGCGGCTGCTTGGATTCCACACACCCAAACAGGTGGCTGTCTGAGTGCCATTTGTTGGCTGCTGGTGTTGCTTTTTTTCCGCTTCTTTTTATTTCTTCCTTGCCTCTCCCCACCTCCCCCTCCTTTAGGTCAAGTACCTCGCTCCGTGCGCCATCTTTGCTTCTTCCTGGGGGCCTGCAGAGCTCCGGTAATTTGTGATATACACTTTCCCACTCTCTACCCTTCTTCACCCACACTCGGCCTCCTCTGCTTCCCACAGACACAGTCTCTTGTCCAGAAACACCAGCCCACACTAGCTGGCTCTCTCAGTGCCATTTGTTGGCTGCTAGTGCTGCTTTCTTTTTCTGCTTCTTTTGACTTCCTACTTGCCTCTCACCACCCCCCTTCCCTTCGCTCAAGTACCTGGCTCCATGCGCCATCTTTGCTTCTTCCTCAGGGGCTGTGGAGCTACCTTCAAGGGTGGAGCTGCTGCCCGGTTTGGGCTGCCGCGCTGCTGGGATCCCGGGGCTTTTATTCGTTTCTTTGTTTTGAATTGTTTGTTTGTTTTCTTTTCCTTTTCTTGAGTTGGGAGCCCTTTCTGGCCAGGCTGAGCTACGTGGCAAGGAGACGCCCCTTCGGCTTCCAGAGACGAGTAGAGGGAACCCTGACGGCATTTCTTTTTATCTTGGTTTGTTTGTTTGTTTGTTTGTTTGTTTGTTTGTTGTTTCCTTGGGGACCTTTTTTTTTTTTTAATTTGTTTTCTTTTTTCTCTTTTTCCCTTTTTGTCTTTCTTCATTACTCGGTTTCTCGTCTCTCTGTATCTTCCTTCTCTTTCTGTTCCCTGAATACCTGGTGTTGCATACCTCTACGCCTGCTAGCCAGGTTGTACTGCAACACCTGAGAGCAACTTCCCCAGACCTCACAGCAGCACCAGTGGGATCCCTGGAAACTCTGTGGTTCTTTAACCTTTCTGATTCTTATTTCTTCATTCTTTTCTTTTCTTCCGCCTCCCTTTTCTGTTTTTCTCCATTTCATAGTCTCTCATCTCTCCATTCCAACGGCAAGCTCCCCTAGCATTCTTTTTTGTTTGTTTCTATGTTTTTGGCTTCTGTTCCTCTCTCCTCTCTCCCATATCCATCTTAGCTCCACACATAACAATCACCCCGCTGCATCCTGCCTACCTGCACCATGCGCATGACATCACACCACCAAGCAGCACAGACACAGCCTACTGGAACCTGCCCTGCAGTGATTACCGACAAGCTCTGCTGGCTGTAGTAAGTGCCACAAACAACCCATCCCAGTAACACCTCTTCAGCTAGACCTGCCCTGCTGTACCATATCTGAGTGACTGACCCTGCTAGTTGAAGAAGGAGGCAAAAAGAATTGTGCCCAAAGACAAGCAAACAACAAAGAACACACAGTCTGCCTGCTCAGACACAAATTTTTTTTTAAAAAAGGGACAAAACAAACAAATCTACAATCAATAAACGAGAAAAATAACTACTGAATGCCCCGAAGACAGCAGACAATAACAAAACACTTACAAAACCAGGACAGGATGGTTCCAGTAGGCGTCCAAAATAAAACACCAGATGACTCTCCTCTGAAAGAAAATGCACTGGAACTACCTGATAGGGAATTCAAATCTCTAATACTCAAAATTCTCCAAGAACTGAGGCAAAAAGCTGACAAACGTGAGGAAAAAATAGACAAATTCATGGAAAATATGGACAAAAATCAGAAGAATTCAAAAAACTGAGATTTCAGAGGGTTAAAATGTTGTGGGGTTGTTAACCAAAGTCATAAAACAGCATGTGTACTACTGTTACATGAGAAACTGTTCTGTAATCCTTCACCTGAAGTACAATAAAATATTTAAAAAAAAAAAAAATTGGAAGAATTCAGGAAAATAATGCAGGAACAAAATGCCAAAATAAATTCACAACTAGAAATTATACAAAGACAACAATTAGAAACCCAAAAGATAAACAACAAGATTTCAGAAATCGACGATGTCACAGAAGGGCTGAGAAGCAGATTTGAAACAGTGGAAGACAGGATCAGTGGAATTAAAGACAAACACTTGGATACAACTCTGTTTCAGGAAAACTCAGAAAAAAGAACAAAGAAAAATGAAGAGACCCTGAGAGTTACATGGGACACAATAAAAAGCAAAAATCTGCGAGTGACTGGAATTCCAGAACAAGGGGAGAAAACAGAAAACACAGAGAGGATCATTGAGGAACTGCTGACAGAAAACTTCCCCAATATCAGGAAAGATGAAAAGCTGGCCATCAAAGAAGCTCAACGAACCCCATATAGAAGAGACCCCAAAAGAAAATCACCAAGGAATATCATATTCACACTCACCAAAACCAAAGACAAACAAAGAATCCTACAGCAGCTCATGAAAAACAAGAAGTCACATACAGAGGACAAACAATAAGACTAACCTCAGATTATTCAGCAGAAATCATGCAGGCAAGAAGGCAATGGGATGACCTACATAAAATCTTAAAAGAAAAACAATTGCCAACCAAGAATATATATCCCGCAAAACTTTTGTTCAAATTTGATGGTGAAATTAGGTCACTTCCAGATAAACAGAAATTAAGGAAATATGTAAAAGTCAAACCAAACTTACAAGAATTATTAAAGCGACTTCTTCGATCTGAGGACAAACAGCTTCAGCTCACAGGCAGAACCTAGGACGCAGGATCGTACCAGCCAGATACCGATCTAGGAAATGAACTCTCGAGGACTATCCAAAACCAAAAGAAATACAACAGGGCTTCAGAGCACTTAATCAGTAAACAACAACAACATCAAAATGATAAAAGAGGGAATAAACGGCATAGGTATAGAACCTTCTAATGGAGAGGAAGGCAAGGCGATACCAAGTAATGGTAGACTGCTTCAAACTTAGAAAGATAAGGGTAAAATTTATGATAATCACAAAGAAAGTTAACAAACATACTCATTAAAAAAAAGAGTAAAAACATAAAGTCTCAGCAAAAACAAAACCTACAAAAACAAAAGAAATGAAAAAAAAAAACCCACAAACAAAAGTAACTCAGCACAAGAGAATAAAAAGAACAAAGAAAATGTCAGCACCACCAAAAAAAGCACCACAAAATGAAAACAACAAACCCACATCTATCAATAATCACACTGAATGTAAATGGACTCAAAGCACCCATAAAGAGACAGAGACTGACAGAATGGATAAGAAAAAGGATCCATCAATATGCTGTCTACAGGAGACACACCTTAGAAACAAAGATGTGAATTTATTAAAATTCAAGGGTTGGAAAAATATATATCAAGCTTACAACTACCAAAAAAGAGCAGGAGTGGCAATTCTAATCTCAGATAAAATACACTTTAAAACAAAATCTACCATAAAAGACAAAGAAGGACACTATATAATGATTAAGGGGACGATACATCATGAAGACATAACCATAATAAATATCTACGCACCCAATGACAAGGCTCCAAAATACATAAAACAAACTCTAACAGCACTGAAAAGAGAAATTGACAGTTCCACAATAATAGTAGAAGACTTCAACACACCACTCTCAATAAAGGACACAACAACTAAGAAGAAACTCAGCAAAGATACAGAAGACCTAACGGACACAATCAGACAACTGGACCTCATAGACATATATAGAACAGTCCATCCAACCGCTGCAAAGTACACATTCTTTTCCAATGCATGTGGAACTTTCTCCAGAATAGACCACATCTTAGGCCACAGAGCAACCCTCAACAAGATCCAAAACACTGAGATCATTCACAGCATCGTCTCTGACCACAATGCCATCAAGGTAGAAATTAACAATAGAAAGAGCAAGGAAAAAAAATCAACTACATGGAAACGGAATAATACCCTGCTTACACATCACTGGGCAAGAGAAGAAATCAGAGATGGAATCAAAAAATTCCTAGAATCAAATGAAAATGAAAACACATCATACCAAAACCTTTGGGACACAGCAAAGGCAGTCCTCAGAGGACAATTTATAGCAATAGATGCATGTATCAAAAAAGAAGAAAGGGATAAAATCAAAACATTAACTACAGAACTCAAACAAATAGAAAGAGAACAGCAAAAAAAGCCCACAACCACGAGAAGAAAGGAAATAGTAAAGATCAGAGCAAAAATAAATGAAACAGAGAACAGAAAAACAATAGAAAGAATCAACAAAACCAAAAGTTGGTTCTTTGAAAGAATCAACAAAATCGACAAACCAATGGCCAGACTGACAAAAGAAAAACAAGAGAGGACACAAATACCCAAATAAGAAATGAAATGGACAACATTACAATAGACCCAACTGACAGAAAAAGGATTATAACAGAGTATTATGAAAAACTATACTCCAACAAATTTGAAAACCTAGAGGAAATAGATAAATTTCTAGAAACACACAGGCTACCCAAACTACAACAAAGTGATGCTGAAAATCTGAACAGACCCATAATAAGAGAAGAGATTAAAAAGGTAATAAAAAAACTCCCAAACAAAAAAAGCCCTGACCCAGATGGCTTCACTGGAGAATTCTACAAAACATTTACAGAAGAGCTTGTACCAGTACTACTCAAGCTATTTCAGAGCATAGAAGAGGCAGCAACACTTCCAAATTCATTGTATAAAGCCAGCATAATGCTGACACCAAAACCAGGAAAAGATGTCACAAAAAAAGAAATTTACAGACCAATATCACTCATGAATATAGATGTAAAAATTCTCAACAAAATTCTAGCCAATACAATTCAGCATCATATCAAAAAAATAATACACCACGACCAAGTAGGATTCATACCAGGCATGCAAGGATGCTTCAACATTAGAAAATCAATCAACGTAATCCACCACATAAATAAAAGGAAAGAAAAGAATCACATGATCATCTCAATTGACGCAGAAAAGGCATCTGACAAAGTCCAACACCCATTCCTGATAAAAACTCTCAATCAAATAGGTATAGAAGGGAAATTTCTCAACATAATAAAGGGCATCTATGCAAAACCAATGGCCAACATCATTCTTAATGGAGAGAGGCTGAAAACATTCCCCTTGAAAACAGGAACAAGACAAGGATGCCCTTTATCACCACTCCTATTTAACATTGGGCTGGAAGTTCTAGCTAGAGCAATAAGGCAAGAAAAAGAAATAAAGAGCATCCAAATTGGTAATGAAGAAGTTAAACTGTCCCTGTCTGCAGATGATATGATACTATACACAGAAAACCCTAACGACTCCACGAGAAATCTACTGGAACTAACAGAAAGATTCAGCAGAGTAGCAGGATACAAGATAAACATTCAAAAATCAGTTGGATTGCTATACACCAATAAGGAGAATGATGAAAAGGAAATCAGGAAAACAATACCATTTTCAATAGCCCCTAAAAAGATAAAATACTTAGGAATAAATCTGACCAGGGATGTAAAAGACCTATACAAAGAAAACTACTGCAAGAAACCCAAAGGGATCTACATAAATGGAAAAACATACCATGCTCATGGATAGGCAGACTCAACATTGTGAAAATGACAATTCTATCCAAAGCAATTTACAAATACAACGCAATCCCAATCCAATACCAACAACATTCTTCAAAGAGATGGAAAAACTAATCATTAACTTTCTATGGAAAGGGAAGAAGCCCCAAATAAGTAAAGCACTACTGAAGAAGAAGAATAAAGTTGGAGGACTCACACTACCTGACTTCAGAACCTACTATACAGCTACAGTAGTCAAAACAGCCTGGTACTGGTACAACGACAGATACACTGACCAATGGAACAGAATTGAGAACCCAGATATAAATCCATCCACCTACGGTCACCTGATCTTCGACAAGGGCCCAAAGTCCATCAAATGGGGAAAAGACAGTCTTTTTAACAAATGGTGCTGGCAAAACTGGATATCCATCTGCAAGAAAATGAAACAGGACGCATACCTCACACCATATACAAAAACGACTTCAGAATGGATCAAAGACCTGAATATAAAGCCTAAAACTATAAAGTTCATAGAAGAAAAAATACGACCAACACTTCAGGCCTTAATACATGGCATTAACAGGATACAAACTATAACCATCAACGCACAAAACCCAACAGATAAGCCAGATAACTGGGATCTTCTAAAAATCAAACACCTAGGCTCTTCAAAAGACTTCACCAAAAGAGTAAAAAGAGAACCTACAGACTGGGAAAAAATTTTTGGACAGTACAAGTCAGACAAAGGTCTAATCTCCATAATCTGCAAGAAAATCCACCACCTCTACAACAAAAAGACAAATAATCCTATTAAAAAATGGGCAAAGGAAATGAACAGACACTTCACCAAAGAAGACATTCAAATGGCGAACAGACACATGAGAAAATGCTCGCGATCACTAGCCATTAGAGAAATGCAAGTTAAAACCACAATGAGATACCATCTCTCCCCGGCATTACTGGCACGAGTCAAAAACACTGGAAATAACAAATGTTAGAAGGGCTGCAGGAAGATCGGAACACTTATGCACTGCTGGTGGGAATGCAAAATGATACAACCATTTTGGAAAATGATATGGCGCTTCCTCAGAAAGCTAGAAATAGACATACCATTCAATCCAGCAATCCCACTCCTAGGAATATATCCTAGGGAAATAAGAGTCGTCACTCGAATAGACATATGCACACCTATGTTCATGGCAGCATTGTTCACAACAGCAAAATGATGGAAACAACCTAGATGCCCATCAGCAGATGAACGGATAAACAAACTATGGTACATACACACAATGGAGTACTATGCAACGAGAAAGAACAACAATGAATCTGTGAAGCATCTCATAACATGGATGAAACTGGAGGACATTATGCTGAGTGAAATAAGTCAATCACAACAGGACAAATATTGTATGAGACCTCTATTGTAAAAACCCATGAAAAAGTTCACACACAAAATGTAACCATCTTTGTTGGTTACCAGGGATGGGAGGGTTGTGGGGGGGAATACTAAATTGATAATAGATAAGTGGTATCTTGGGTGAAGGGTGAGACAGTACACAATACAGGAGAAACTAGCACAACTTGTACTAGGAAAGGTCATGGAAGCCCCAGAGACACATCCAAACTCCCTGAGGGACTGAATGGCTGGGCGGAGGGCTGTGGGGGCCATGGTCTCAGGGAACATCTAGCTCAATTGGCATAACACAGCTTATAAAGACAATGCTCTACATTCTACCTTGGTGAGTAGTGTCTGGGGTCTTAAAAGCCTGTAAGCAGCCATCTAAGATATTCCACTGGTCTCATCCCTTCAGGAGCAACGGAGAATGAAGAGAACAGGATACAAGGAAAAGATTAGTCCGAAGGACTAACTGTCCACAGCTACCAAGGCCTCCACCGGACTGAGTCCAGTACAACTAGATGGTGCCCGACTACCATCACTGACTGCTCTGACCAGGATCACAACAGAGGATTCTGGAAAGAGCTGGAGAAGGATGTAGAGCATAATTCTAACTCACAAAAAAAAGACCAGATTTACTGGCCTAAAGGAGACTGGAGATACCCCGAGACTACGGCCCCCAGACACCCTTTTAGCTCAGTGGTGAAGTTACCTCCGAGGTTCACTGCTCAGCCTGGGAGTGGAGAGCCCCGTAAAACCAAATGAGACTAACGAGGTACAGGAGTCCAGTGACAAGGGTCAGAAGGCAGAAGGGGACAAGGAAGCTGGTGATAGGGAACCCAAGGTTGAGGAAGGATATTGTTGATGTGTTGTGAGATTGTTAACCATTGTCATAGGGCAACATTTGTAGTAACTGTTAAATGAGAAACTATTTTGTTCTGTAAGCCTTCATCTTAAGTAAGAATTATAGCACAATTTGAAGAGCGTAGTCAATGTCACTGAACTGTGCATGTAGAAATTTTTGAAATAGTGTATCTTCGGCTATATGTATTTTCACCAAAAAAATAAAGAGGTTGAGAAGTTAGAGGGTTAATATGTTGTGGGGTTGTTAACCAATGTTATAAAACAACATGTGTACTTCTGTTTCATGAGAAACTATTTGTTCTGTAAGCCTTCACCTGAAGTACAATAAAAAAAAAGAAAAATTGTCATTTTATATGGGTCTGATAATTTAGGACAGGAGAAACTGAAAAATATTAGAGATAATGCCAGAAAAATAAAAGGCAGTATTAAAACAATAATATGTTACAATGGTCACTGTCTAATACTCTCAAAGAACTCGTCCACACCATTTTACAAGCCTGTTTATAGGAAAATGAGATTTGACTGATATGAGATTTGAACCATGCAAGGTGTTCAGGATCATGTCTCTCTCATTTACAATTCTGAATATGCAAATCTTTCATAAACTAGGATTTGATTTTTTAATTGAAAAATATGTTTCCATTACTTCTAGCACTCCATCTCTCAAATCAAATATTATTTTTGATATGGTCTTGATAATCTTCGGAGAAACCAAGTCTATAAACTGAGTTTGTGGTTATTTTGAGGTTCAAAGTATCATCTTTGCACCTAAATAAACACTCAATTTACCTTTGCAATTTATCCCTATTATGGTAGAAGGCCAGGGGTATATAAACTGCTATGGAGTCACCAATATGTTTTTGTATTTCCTACAGACTATTTACTTCAAAGGGGACAGACTACGCCTAATAAGCTTATAGAGTGCTTTGACATAAATTCAAGGATACCATTAGTCTTCTGATCTGTGTGATCTTCAGAAAATTGTAATTTTTACTTTGCTATTAATTAATTGACATTTTTTCATAATTTTTTTTGGTGAAAATATATACAGCAAAACATACACCAATTCAACAATTTCTACATAAACAATTCAGTGACAATGATTACATTCTTCAAGTTGTGCAACCATTCCTCCACTATTAACATAAACTCACTGGCACCCCGAGCTTCTCATCTAACTTTTCAAGCTGCTGTTGTCAACTTGATCTCATATAGATAATTCTTCAAAAGGGCACAATGCTCTAAGCAGACATTATTTACTAATTAAGCTAAACTACTGTTTGTTTCAAAGAAGACATCAGGGTATAGTTTTAGTTTAAGGTTTAAAGATTATTTCAGGGCAGCAGTTCATCTCAGCGTTCATCCAGCCTCAATTGCTCCACAAATCCTGGATTCCATGAAAATTTGAAATTCTATTTCATATTTTCCCCCATTTCGATCAGGATTCTTCTATAGGATCTTTGATCAAAACACTCAGTAATAGCAGTCAGGCACCACTCAGTTCTTCTGGTCTCATGGCAAAGGAGGTAGTTGCTCATGGAGGCAATAAGACATGCATTCCATTTCCTCCTCCAATTCCTGACTCTCCTTCATCCTCTGCTGCTCCAAGCGAAGAGAGACCAACTGTTGGACTTTAGATGGTCACTTGCAAGCTTTTAAGACCCCAAGTAATTGCAATTTCTTATGCACTTCCTATGCTAAAAAGGAAAATTCAGTATCTTTTTTCAAAATAACAACTTTCTAATCATTTATTGACAGTATAACCCTGAAATGCTCTAAACTCCTTCCAAAGACAGTTACAGTTTGAATCCTGCGGATTTCCAGAATATCCATAATTCATTAGTACTATGCCTATAGGGCCACAGTTGCTAAATGGAGTATGGTTTTTCCCTGAAGGGCCAAAAATGATGAGTCAAATATTATAATCACTCTATATGTAACTCTTGCATTGTCAGCTAAAACTTAGCAGGATGCTCTGAATATATAAAAACACGGAGTTAAAATGACTTAGAGTCACAGAAAGTTAGAGTTTAGAAGAAAACTTAGAAGACACCGAGTTCAATTCTTATACTGTGAAACCCGTGAGAGCTACAACTTGGCAGGACTGCCTTGTTTTTCTGGGTCTCGCAAGTTTTTTGCCTTTGACAGGGTGCAGTCTTAATACTTTTCTGTCACTCTCTATTAGTGGAAAATATTTGAGTTTTCCTTCTCTAACAGGTTTCCACCTTACACAGGTTCTGCCTTTCACAGGTTTTACTGTATTTCAAAAGTTGTGATAATTGAGACCCAAAGAGGTTAGATGAATTGCCCACAGTCACACAATTTATGTATAAGATAAGCCCATCCTATGTTGCACACACGTATCTTACCTTTCCGATGATGCCTCAGAAGTGACAGGATGCCCACAGACACCTTTTTTACTTTTATGGTCTAGAGAGATAACCTTATTTCGTAGGCTTCTTTTCAACTAGGAAAAAAAAGAATATAGAATTTCAATAACGAATATAGTAATATGACAATTAAGAGGCACTTAGAATGTCATTTTTATTTAGAAACTTAAGATAAACAGACAAATTCATAATTAACAGAGGAAAAAAGTACAATCTACAGAATACCTGACTCTGTTGCTAGTGCAAGGAGCCCTGGTGGTATAGTGGTTAAGGCACTCAACTGCTAACCAAAAGGTCAGTGGTTTGAAACCACCAGAGGCTCCACAGGAGAAAGATGTGGCAATCTGCTTCTGTAGACATATACAGCCTTGGAAACCCTATAGGGTCACTCCGAGTCAGAATCAACTCAGTGGCAGTGGGTTTAGTTTAGGCTGGGTTGCTGTGCAGAAGCATTAAAAAAAAAAAAACACGAAACCTATTGCCATCGAGTCAATTCCAATTCATAGCAACCCTACAAACCCTATAGTAGAACCCTTAGGGTTTCCAAGGAGCGGCTAATAGATTTGAACTGCTGACGTTTTGGTTAGCGATCAAGCTCTTAACCACTGTGCCAAGTAGAGGACAACCAAAAGATAGTTGGAAGACATTTAAAATATCAAAGTAACTTTAGTCAGGAAATCAATACTTTAAGATTCCAGAATCTAACTATGAAAATTTTTAAATATATTTAAAGCAAATAATAAAAATTATAACATGTCAGATTAAAAAGGGCCTGCAATTTTGAAGCAACTGCATTTATACCAACTGGAAGGGATTACAATTTGTTCCCTATGACATGTTGCATTAAAAACTTTAGAAAAAAGTTAGATATCTGACTAACATGGTTTACATTTAATCTTACTAGAAAATAAGTTACAAACTGACTTATTTAATATAAAAACAGTGTGAACCCGGGAAAATACATTACTTATGTTCTCTATGCCTTCGTTTCTTTATCTGAAAATGGATGCAACAGCAGTAGCCACCTCATAGGGATGTATGACGATTAAATGAGATTATATATGCAATAAGTTTAAAACACTGTCTTAAACATGATAGCCCCTCAATAAGCATTGCCCTTCTTATGCTTCAGGCACCATCTTTTTTCTCATTCTCACAACAGTCCTGCAGAGTACAAAACATATCCTTTTATAAGAGGAAAATGAAACTCGAAGGATAAACCTGCTCAATTGTACCAAGTCTGTCTGACATAAATGTCTATGTTCCTTCCAGTATTGTAATTCTAAATTCCACAAATTCTCAGAAAGTTTTCCTCTCAAGACATAAACCTAAACACATCCATCACCTTTATTTCACTACAAAATGTAAATGTGTCAATATAAATAGACATCTTTTATGCCTTATCTCCGTTCTCACTAACTTTTCTGTTCTAACCATTATTCTGCCTCTTCTTATTTCTAACCTAGATTTTCACAATAGTCTCGTAATGTGTCTCTCTATCTCCGCTCTCTTCCTCCTCCAGTCCAGCATCCAATCCATCATTAAAGTTAAATCTTTCAAAAACACAAATCTAATGTCTTTCTCCTGCTTAAATTCCTAAGCTGCCCTCCACTACTACAGGAGGAAAAAAAAAAAGAACTGAGTTCTCATTTCTCTCTTCTGCTCCCCATAAATCCTGTATTCTGACATTACTAAACTATTTATAATTCCCTGAAAAATTTCATGCAGTTTCATCCTTCTAGATCTTCTATATCTGTTCAACATTCTGCACATACTGTTTCCTCTTTTTAAAATGTATTTTGCACTCCCTTGTTTTCCTCTTCCATTAAGCCCCAACTCTATGCAGCCTTCCTCACCTTCTGAAAGAGTAAATCAGTCTCTTCTGTGATACAACTATACCTTTCAAATACCTCTATTATTGTGGGGGAGCCCTGGTGGCACAGTGGTTAAGAGCTCAGCTGCTAACCAAAAGGCTGGCAGTTCGAATCCTCCAGCCACTCCTTGGAAACCCTATAGGGCAGCTCTGGTCTGTCCTACAGGGTTGCTATTAGTCGGAATCAATTCGACAGCAATGGGTTTGGTTCTGGATTATCGTGGTGTAAATGGTTAATGCCTTCAGCTGCTAATTGGAAGGTTAGAGGTTCAAGTCCACCTAGAGGCACCTCTGAATAAACGACTGGCGATTTACTTCCAAAAAATCAGCCACTAAAAACCCTGTGGAGCACAGTTCTGTTCTGATGCACATGGAGTCGCCATGAGTCAGAACTGACTCGAAGATCCCTGGGTGGTACAAATGGTTTGTGCTCAACTACTAACCTAAAGGTTGGAGGTTTGAACCCACCCAGCAACACCGAGGAAGAAAGGCCTAGCAATCTGCTTCCGTAAAAATTACAGCCAAGAAAACCCTATAGAGCAGTTATACTCTGTAACATATGAGGTTGCCATGAGTTGTTGGAATTGACTCAGCAGCAACTGGTTTGTTTTTTACTTACTATTAACACTTCTCACAGTGAGTTATATATTATTTGTTTACATCAAACTGCAGCTGGGACAACTAATTTGGCTCACACAGCTGGACTCTCAGAACTCCTGAATAACTAGTTCCCGACAATCATGCCATTAATCTCACAATAAATGCAACCTTCACCTTTTGTTACTGATTTTTTTTGGCCCCAATCAAACATGCTATAGTATGCCCATATTTGCAAAACAGTGGAATGACTAGTCTTTGATTCTCATATTCTACACAGAAAAGAAACATTACTCCACCAAAGAAAGAGAAAAAGAAATCTTAAACAATGACAAAAATGAAATAAACACATGGAGAGAAATTGAAGGTTAACGATAATAGAGAAGGGAAACCGACTAAACTTTACTAACTTTGAGTAACAGTAACATGTTTAATGTCCATCTCCACTTCTATCAGAATCAAAGGGTAACATGGAATACACCCAGAGATGTTATCAAAGGAATAAAGAAGTTCACTATTTCTTATATTCAGTAACACACTAAAATGTTTATAAATTTTGATTTTAAAAAAAGAGATTAGATAATATTTGCCGACTGGGTAAAATTTTCTGTTTTTCACAGATACAGCGTGGTTTTCATTTAGACTATGAGATATGCTATCTCTGAAAAAGAAGAAAGGACAACAAAGAATTTTTCCATAACCTGGTTATGAATAGGAATTTATTCACGTATATATTTTGAAAACTACCTGGTCACAAATAAAACGATTAAAATGGCTTGGATAAACTTAATTTAAATATGAAAAAGGCTTTTACAAGAATAAAAGGCTTTAACTTGTACACCCATGTTCACTGCAGCACTATTGACAATGGTCAATGTCTATCAACAGATGAATGGATAAACAAAATGTGGTGTATACATACAATGGAATATTATTCTGCCATAAAGAGAAAGTCCTGATATAGGCTACAACACGGATGAACGTTGCAAACATTATGCTGAGTGAAATAACTCAGTACAAAAGGAAATTACTGTATAATCCTACTTAAATAGGTAAATATAGAGACCAATGTTTATTAGTGGTCACCAGGGGCGGGAGGGAGGGGGAAGGGGAAGTCATTGCTTAGAGGGCACTGAGGTTCTGCTAATGGTGGTAGAAAAGTCTAAAAACAGTGGTGACAGTTACACAGCATGATGAATGTAATCAATGTTGCTGAATTGTACATGTAAAAATTATTGAATTGGCAAATATTTTGCTATATATATTTTTACCACAGTTTAAAAAAAAAAAAAGTAAATGTCTGTTGTTTTAAGCCACTTCAGAATGGAGGGGAGAGGAATAAAAAGAATTTGCTTACAGCCAAATACCTGATTTTGAAGCTCTCATTCTGGCAGGGACAGGAAAATACTATGCTAATTAAAATCAACATTCCACAGAAATTCGATTGAAATCTTTTTTTTTTTTTTTTTTTACAACCAAGGGTAAATGTTAATATTTTCTTTTAAATTTTTCTTGGACAAAATCAATTTTGCATGCATTCTAAGTGAGTATGGGGCTCAAAATCTCAACTGAGTGCCTACTTAGGCTCTGAAATGGAGCTAGCTGCTTCCTGAGGAAAATACTGGCTTTGCTTATTAATTACTTATCCCTGTCACAGCTTATTGCAATCCAGAAGAAAGATGAATTTCCAATCAACTGAGAATACTGGTCAGGACTTAACTTTTATGTACTAATTTCAACTCAACTGACTCTTCATCTAATTTCAAAGTGAGCAATAAAGAATGCCAACACTGAAAACACTTCTTAGATAATATAAGCTGGAAATACTTGCTAACCAATTTTATCAAACTCCTGAATGAATGAGGGCAGGTGGGGGGAACATCTGGAAGTACTAAACACTATATTGTTATAAGCAGTGACTTTTGAAGAATGAAAGTGTATGGCATACAGGGGGACAGGGAATGAGACATTACACACTTCCTTATTGTTTATGTCTTCAAACAAGCATATGTTATTTTTATAATGTTTTTAAAAAGTGATGTTATTTTCTTTTAACCCTGAAAAAACACATTTTTAGTTTACTTTTTTTTGCATCTCTGTGTGTGTGTGTGTGTACGTATACATGTAACAAAACACTGCCAATTAAATAATTTTTACATATACAATTCAGTGACACTGATTATATTCATCATGTTGGGTAACCATGACCACTATCCTTTTCCAAATTATTCTACCACTCTTAACAGAAATTCAGTGCCCCCTAAGAGTCGGTTAAATATATGCTTTCTTCTTTCTTTGGTGGAATTGTTCTTTCTACTTTATTAACCTTCTGTATGTTCTGTTACAAGCAACTTCATATTCTTTTTGGAAAAAGGCATAATAGAAATACATTTTAAATTAGTAAGATGTTTCAGTACTGAAGTAGCAGCCCCCAGCTAGTCCAACAGCAGACTCACAGGAAAGAAATGAGAGGATGACTCTGGAGAACAGGAGGGTTCCTAGGGTCAGTTTTTCACATCACCATTCAGGTTTATGCACATCAAACTAAGTGCCTGATTTTTTTGTTCTTTTTCAAAACTTACCCTGGCTACCAGTTACCAGAAACGTAGCTGTAATGGATTGAATTGTGTCCCCCAAAAATGTGTGTCAACTTGGCTAGGACATGATTCCCAGTATTATGGGGTTGTCCACCACTTTGTGATCTGATGTGATCATTCTATGTGTTGTAAATCCTAACCTCTGTGATGTTAATGAGGCCGGAGTAAAGGCAGTTATGTTAATGAGGCAGGACTCAATCTACAGGATGAGGCTGTATCTTGAGTCAATCTCTTTTGAGATATAAAACAATCCAGGACAGAGCAGGGGGACTTCATTATCACCAAGCAAAAAGAGCCAGGAAAGCCCACATCCTTTGGACCCGGGGTTCCTGCACTGAGAAGCTCCTAGACCAGGGGAAGACTGATGACAAAGACCTGCCCCCAGAATCAACAGAGAAAGCCTTCCCCTGGAGCTGGCACCCTGGATTTGGACTTTTAGCCTCCCAGACTGTGAGAAAATAAATGCCTGTTTAGTAAAGCCATCCACTTATGGTATTTCTGCTATAGCAGCACTAGATAACTAAGACAGAATTTGGTACCAGGAGTGGGATGCTGCTCTAACAGATACCTAAAACATGGAAGTGGTTTTGAAACTGTGAATGGTAGAGGCTGGAAGAGTTTTAAAGTCCCTAACAGTAAAAGCCTAGATTGCCTTGAAGAGACTGTGGGTGGAATTATGGATGTCAGACAATTCTGGTAACGACTCAGAAGCAGTGAGGAGAGCTATTAACACCAGGGACAATGCAGACAGCAAGAAGGAGCAGCAGAGAAACAGCAGAAGCAGAACCAGGAGACTGGCACAAGATGGCATGGGAGCTGAACCACGGAGGAAGACAGATGAGTGTCTTTGCGCAGGAGGCTTCCTGGCAGAATGGGGTGCTTCTGGGCACTCATCAGTGGAGCTAAAGAGCTTTGGAACACTTGCCCTAGCAGGGCAGACACGGGTGGTGAGGCCCAAGGATCCGAGAGGCCAAGTAACCAGGAAGCAGAAGCTAAAGAGACAAGGAACACATAAAGCAGAGCTGTCTCAGTCTCAAAGGGTAGGGTCATAACCTCTGGGGTCTCAAAGGGTGGAGCCATGGCCTCTGGGGTTTCAAAGGGTGGGGCCACAGCTTCCTAGATTTCAAAGAGTCAGATCTTCACCAACTCGTTCAGGAGTGACAGCAGTTTGGGGCTGGAAATGCTGCTCAAATCTAAGGGGGCAGGGCTTCCATGCCCAAGGGGCAGAAGAATGGGGCCTGACGGGGTAGGGTAACCACTCAGATGGACTAGGAGAACAGGGCCGCCCAAAGCCGAGGGGGCACAGTTGTCATTCCAGTGGGCCTGGAAAATGGAGCTGAAGCCTAGGACCAAGAGGCCTCCAGCCAGAATCCAGAGAGTGTGGCCAACACCAAGAGTCTGGAGGGTAGGGTCATTGTCTAAATGGTCTCAGAGAACAGAGGATTATTTTCAGATCTTGAGAGCTGCTAATGTCATGTGTTATGCTGACTTGCTTGGTGCCTCTTACCCCTTCTTTCCCTCCAATTTCTCCCATTTGTAATGGAAATGTCTACCTTATGCCTGTTCCACCATTACACTTTGGAAGCAGATAACTTGTATTCTAAGATTTCACAGATGAAGATGAATTTTGCCCCAGGATAGAATTTGGACTTGGGAGTTGATTTAAGACTTTGGGGATGATATGATGAGGAGAAAATGTTTTATATGTACAAGGACATGAATTTTTAGGGGCCAAAGGGTGGAATGCTATGGATTGAATTGTGTCCCCCAAAAATGTGTACCAATTTGGCTAGGCCATGATTCCTAGTACTGTATGATTGTCCACCATTTTGTGATCTGATGTGATTATCCTATGTGTTGTAAATCCCAACCTCTATGATGTTAATGAGGCAGGATTAAGGGCAGTTATGTTAATAAGGCAAGACTCAATCTACAAGATTAGGCTGTATCTTGAGTCAATCTCTTCTGAGATATAAAAGATAGAATCGAGCAGAGAGGAGAGGGATCTCATTATCACCAAGCAAGAAAAGCCAGAAGCGCACATGCCATCTAGACCCAGGGGTCCCTGTACTGAGAAGCTCCTAGAGCAAGGGAAGACTGATGATAAGGACTTTCTCCCAGAGCCAATAGAGAAAGCCTTTCCCTGGAGCTGGCACCCTGAATTCAGACTTTTAGCCTCCTAGACTATGAAAGAATAAATCTCTGTTTAATAAAGCCATCCACTTGTGGTATTTCTGTTATAGCAGCACTAGATAACTAAGATTACAGTAGCTAAAGATAAAAAACACACAAATTTCACATGTAAAATTGAAAAAGTGGAAGATGTGGAAAAGTTCATGATCTAACCTCTGGACACAAATAATTGATTTAGAATATGAAAAGTTGGAGCCTACCTGTAGCTATAACGGCAAGTATTACCTAATCAGGGCTCCTTAATTATTACCACACTCTGATCTCAGTGCTCTTGTCTTAAAAAAAAATTTTTTCCCAAAATAACACTAGTATAATCCTACTATAACCATAAAGAACCAAAAGAATTATAAAAGCTTAGAAGGGAAATTTCTTCCTGTAGATTTAAATCTTAATAGATTTAAATCTTTAGTAGATTAAAATCTTATGTATGACTCTAGAAATATATCTCTATGATGTATTTTAATACTTGATTTTAAGGCTTGCTATAAACTTAGCAGCCAAGAAAGTGTAGTACTAGCATAAAGACAGACAAATATGTCATTGGAACAACACAGTACAAGAATAAATCCATGAATATAAAGTCAAATAATTTTTTTAAAGGGGTAAATGTAACTGAATGAGGAAAATAAAGTATTTCTAAAAAATGGTGCTAAACCAACAGGAAATTTGTATGGGAAAAAAAATGAACTTTAATTCCTACCACACCATACAAAAAAATTAACAGAAAAATTATATTAAATGTAAAAGCTAAAACTACAAAGTTCCTAAAAGAAAACATGGAAGAATAGCTTTTCAACCTAAGAGTAGGCAAAAATTTCAGAGGCAGAAAAAAACACTAATGAAGACACTCAACAAACTAAGAGTAGGATGGAATCTCCCCAACATGCTAAAGAGCATTTATGAAAAACCCATAGCTGACATCACATTCAAGACCCCTAAGAGCAGTAACAAAACAAAGATGCCCGCTTTTACCACTTCTATTCAACATGGTACTGGAAGCTGTAGCAAAAGATATCAGGCAAGAAAAAGAAATAAAAGGTTTCCAAATTGGAAAGGAAGAAGTAAAACTATATTTGCACATGACATGTAGAAAATCCTAAGTAATCTACACAAAAAAAATTAATAGAGCTAATAAATGAATTCCGCAAAGTCGCAGGATACAAAATCAACACACAAAACTCACTGAATTTCTATACACTAGTAATGAACAATCCAAAAGGAAAATTTAAAAAAACAATTCCATTTACAATATCATCATAAAGAATAAAATACTTGGCATAAATTTAACCAAGGAGGTACAAAACTTGTAGGCTGAAAACTACAAAACATTGCTAAAAGGTAATAAAGAAGATGTAAATAAATGGAAAGATATCCAATGGCATGGACTGGAAGACATATTATTGAGATAGCAATAATCCGCAAAGTGACTAACAGAGTCAATAAAATTCCTATCAAAATTACAAGGGCTATTCAAAAAAACAGAAAAACTGATCATAAAATTTATATGGAGGTATATGAACCCCAAACAGTCAAAACAATCCTGAAAAAGAAGAGCAAAAGGTGAAGACTCACACTTCCCAATTTCAAAACTTACTAAAAAGCTACAGTAATCAAAAGAATGTCATGCTGGCATAAAGACAGACATACAGACCAATGGAATAGAGTATGAGTACAGAAATAAACCATATATCTATGATCAACTAATTTTCGACAAGTGTGCCAACACCATACAATGGAGAAAGAAGAGTCCTTCCGACAAACGGTGCTGGGACAATTGGATAGCCAAAAAAATGGAAGTTGGAGCCCTGCCTCACACCATAAACAAAAATTAACTCAAAACAGACCAAAGACCTAAATATAAAAGTTAAAACTATAAAGCTCTTAGAAAAAAATACAGGGATAAATTTTCATGATCCTGGATTTGGCAATAGTTTCTTAAATACAACACCAAAAGCATAAGCAACAAAAGGAAAAATAGATAAATGGGACTTCATCAAAATGAAAAATGTTCATGCATCAAGGGATGTTAATTTTGTTGTTTTTGTTATATGCCTTTGAGTCGGTTCCGACTCATACAGAGACGCTATGTAAAACAGAGGAAAAACACTGCCTGCACCATCCTCACAATTGTTGCTATGTTTCAGCCCATTGTTACAGCCACTGTGTCAATCCATCTTGTTGAGAGTCTTTGTAAAAATGGCATGGGGGCGTCATCTGACCTCCTCTAACTTCACAATGGGGACGGAGAATCAAGATCAACAATAGTACAAGGTAGACTCCTATAAGGCGAAGGTCAGACGTGCCTCCTCTCTGCGCCATCTTTACCAATTCTGACACCAATCATCCCCCCCACAGCACTCTTTACTTCTCTCCTGGGTTCGACAATTCATTCCAATGGCCACACAGAACTCACAAACAGTACATTTATGGGATTTATTAGGGAAGTAACAGGTTACAATTCAGGCTCAGGAACGCTCAGGATACAGTTCTATCAGGACAGCTCCTTTTCAGCTGTGCTCACAGGCACACCTCTCCCTGGCCATAGGCCTCTGCCCTACTCAGGCAAGTGTTACAAAGCTCTTTTAGCCCCTGTGCATAAACCCCCAGAGGGACCCCAGGCACTCAGCTTTGTTGCTCCATGGGCTGGGAAGCCCACTGCGTGATCTCTTGCCAGTCTGTTCTGCCACCGTTTCTCACCATCTTCAGGATTACAGCTTGCTCACTCTTCTCTCCTGGGAAGTTCCAGGAGGTTCTCAGCTCACAGATCCTGGGCCCAAAGGACATGCTGTTTCTGGTTATTCTTCTTTGGTGGTGGTGAGATCCTCTCTTTCCCGTCTCTTTCCATGGCTCATTTCAAGCCCAGTGGGATGGCAAAACTGACCAATTCCTTTGGTGGGCCACAAATACCCTATCACACAGACCTGCCTAATCACTTGGGTGGGAGTTACCAGTCCATGGCTAGACAGGTCACACAAAAATGATCCATCGCTCCGTAGTCTTCCTTTTTTTCTCTGACCCTCTACTTTACCAAGCATGACGTCCTTCTCCAGGGACTGGTCCCTCCTAATGATAGGTCCAAAGTATATATGATGAAGTCTCGCCATCCTCACTTCTAAGGAGCATTCTGGCTGGACTTTCTCCAAGACAGATTTGTTTATTCTTCTGGAAGTCCATGGTATATTCAATATTTTTCACCAACACCATAATTCAAAGGCATCAATTCTTCTTCAGTCTTCTTTATCCACTGTCCACCTTTAGCATGCAGCTCTCCTCATTCACTGTGCAGCTTTCACAAACCACCACTCGTCTGTCAGCCTGTCAAACTGTGGTGGCTTGTGTGTTGCTGTGATGCTGGAAGCTATGCCACCATTACTTCAAATACCAGCAGGGTCACTGTCTTAGGCTGGGTTCTCTAGAGAAGCAAAACCAGTAAAGCATAAAATATATACAGAGAAGGATTTATATCAAGGAAACAGCTCAGATGACTGTAGAGGCTGGAATGTTCCAAATCCATGGATCAGGATAGAGGCTTCTCTTGATTCATGTAGCCCACAGGGGCTGGTGAACTCAAGATCAGCAGATCAGAGAACAGGGCACTTGCTCACAGGCTGTGAAAATGGATGAATCCTAAGATTCACAGGCAGGACCGCAAGGCTTCTCCTGATTCACGTAGTTGCAGGGGCTGGCAAACCCAAGATCGGCAGGCTGGAGAGCAGGGCTCCTGCTCACAGGTTGTGAAGATCGACGAATCCCAAGATCTGCAGATAAGCTGATAGCTCAAGTCTCAAGAACTGGACGTCAAACAAACAGGAGGCAGCCACAGGATCCAGAGTGAGCAAAAAAAGCCAGAACGTCTGCTTATATTTGGATGCAGGCCATACCCTCAAGGAAACTCTCTTTCAACTGACTGGCTACTCACAGCAGATTCCATCATGGGAGTGATCACATATAAACACTGAGAATCATGGCCCAGCCAAGATGACACATAATCTTAACTATCACAGTCACCCATGGCGGACAGGTTTCAGTGGAGCTTCCAGACTAAGACAGACTAGAAAGAAGGACCTGAATGAAGATCTACTTCTTTAAAAACCAAGCTAGTGAAAATCTTATGAATAGCAGCATAAAAGCATACTATCAACAAAGAACAAAGACAATCCAAAGAATGGGAGAAAATACCTGCAAATCACATATCTGACAAAGGTCTAGTATCCAGAACATATAAAGAACTCTTAATTCAACAACAAAAAGACAAACAAACCTATCATTAAATGGGCAAAGAATTTGAATACATATTTCTCCAAAGAAGATATACAAATGGCCAGTAAGCATATGAAAATATGCTCAACATCATTAGTCATTAGAGAAATGCAAATCAAAACCTCAATGAGACACCAGTTCATACCCACTAAGATGGCTATTATCAGAAAAAATAAAAATAACTAGCATTAGCGAGGATGTGGAGAAACTGGAACCCTCGTCCACTGCTGGTGGGAATGTAAAATGGTACAGCCACTATGGAAAACAGTTTGGCGGTTCCTCAAAAAGTCAAACACAGAGTTATCACAGACCCAGCAATCCACTCCTAGGTATATATCCAAAAAAAATTTAAAGTAGTGATTCAAACAGATACTTTCACACTAATGACCATTGCAGCATTATCCACAATAGCCAAAAGGTAGAATCAACCCAAGTGTCCATCAACAAATAAATGAATAAACAAAATGTGGTATATACATACAATGGAGTATTATTCATTCATAAAGAGAAATGAAGCCCTAATACAACCTGGCTGAGTGAAATAAGTCAGTAACCAAGAGATAAATAGTGTATGATCCTGTTTATATGAAATATCTAGTATAAGCAAATGTATACAGACAAACGCTTTTAGTGGATACCAGGAACCGGAGGGGACGGGGTGAAGGAATGGAGAGTTATTCATTAAAGAGTATCAAGTTTTTGGTTAAAAAACCCATTGTTGATGAGTCAATTCCTACTCATAGCAAATGCTATAGGGTGAGGAAATGATACTGGTGATTTTTGCACAACACGGTGAATGCGATTAATATCACTGAACTATACACTTTAAAATGTTTAAAATGGCAAGTGTTATATATATTCCCATAATAAAATTTTTTTTAAAGGTAAGGGAAAAAATTAAACTGACAGTACCAAGTGCTGGGAAAGGTACAGAGCATCTAGAACTCTCATACATTGCTGGTGGGAATGTAAAATGGTACACCAATTCTAGTAAACAGTCTAGCAGTTAAATATACACTTAACATATAATCCAATAATTCCATTCCTAGGTAGTTACCCTACAGAAATCAACTTTGTGTTCACACAAAAATCTGTACACAAATATTTATAGCAACTTTACTCAAAAACTGGCAACAACCCTGTCTTAGTTACCTAGTGCTGCTATAACAGAAATACCACAAAGAGAAATTTATTCTTTTACAGTTTGGGAGGCTAGAAATCCAAGTTCAGAGTGCCAGCTCCAGAAGGCTTTCTCTCTGTCGGCTCTGGGGGAAGGTCCTTGTCATCAATCTTCCCTGGTCAAGGAGCTTCTCAGCGCAGGGATCCCAGGTCCAAAGGGCGCACTATTCTCCCAGCTAGAGTTTCTTGATGGTATGAGGTCCTCCTCATCTCTCTGCTCGCTTCTCTCTTTTATATCTCAAAGAGATTGACTTAAAACACAATCTGATCTTGTGGACTGAGTCCTGCCTTATTAACATAACTGCCACTAATTCCATCTCATTAACATCATAGAGACAGGATTTACAACACACAGGTACATCACATCAGATGACAAAAAGTGGACATAATACTGGGAATCATGGACTAGCCAAGCTGGCACACATTTTGGGGAGACATAATTCAATCCATAACATTCTACCTTTTGGTCCCCAAAAATTCATGTCATTGTCACATGTAAAATATTTTCATTCCATCGTATCATAGCAAATTTCGTAAATCAACTCCAAGTCCAAAATTCAAAAATTCCTCTTCATCTGTGAAATTGAGAATACAAATTATCAGCTTCCAAGTACAATGGTGCAACAGGCAGGCACAAGCTAGACATTTCCATCACAAATGGGAGAAACTGGAGGGAAAGAAGGGATAACCGGCACCAAGCAAGTCAGTGAAACACATTACATGAGCTCTCAAGGTTTAAAAATAATCCTCTGTTCTCTGAGACCATTTACACAATGGCCCTGCCTTCCAGACTCTGGGTGTTGGCCACACTCTCCTGGTTCTGGGTAGAGATCCCTCAGCCCTGGGCTTCAGCTCCACCTCCCAGGCCCACTGAAATGGCAACTCTGCTCCCTCTGCTTTGGGTGGCACCATTCTCCTAGTCCATCTGAGTGGCAACTCCACCCTTTGAGAACCCAGAGGTCGTGGCCACACCCTTTGAGACTAAGGCAGCTCTGCTTCCTCTGTTCCTTATCTCTTCAGATTCTGCTTCCTGGTTCCTTGGCCTCTCCAGCCCCTCGGGGCTTACCACCAATGTCTGCCCTGATGGGGCAAGTGTTCCAAGCTTTTTAGCTCCACCAGTAAGTGCCTGAGGGCATTCCACTCCACCAGTAAACTGTGGCTGGAAGGCACTCAGCTTTCTGGCTCCAAGGGTCAGCAAGCTTAGCTCCACCAAAAAATGCCTGGAGGCATCCCACTCCACCAGGAAGTATCCTGCACAAAGGCACTCGGCTCTCTCGCTTATTGGATGGCTGTTTCCCACTGGTTTCCTGGTTCTGCTGCTGCCACTTCTTTGCTGCTGCTTCTCACCATCTCTGCCATTTACAGTATAATAGCTCTCCTCACTTCCAAGTCCTCACCAGGATTGTCTTTGACATCCAAAATTCAGCCAACAGTCTCTTTAAGGCTTTTATTATTAGGCACTTTAAAACTCTTCCAACCTTTATCCATTCACAGTTTCAAGACTGCTTCCACATTTTAGGTATCTGTTAGAGTACCACCACACTCTCTTGGTACCAAATTTTGTCTTAGTTATCTAGTGCTGCTATAATAGAAGTACCACAAGACCACAAGTAGATAGCTTTAACAAGGAGAAATTTATTCTCTCACAGTTTGGGAGGCTACAAGTCCAAATTCAAGGTGCCAGCTCCAGGGGAAGGTCCTTGTCCTCAATCTTCCCCTGGTCTGGGAGCTTCCCACTGCAGGAACCCTAGGTGCAAAGGATGCACTATTTTCCTGGCTCTTGTTTCTTGGTGGTATGAGGTCCCCCGTCTCTCTGCTTGCTTCTCTCTTCTATATCTCAAAAGAGACTGACTCAATATACAACCTAATCTTATAGACTAACTCCTGTCTCATTAACATAACTGCCTCTAATCCTTCCTCATTAAGATCATAGAGGTACGATTTACAATATATAGGAAAATCAAATCAGATGACAAAATGGTAGACAATCACATAATACTGGGAATCATGGACTAGCCAAGTTGGCACATTATTTTTTGGGGACACAATTCAAACAAGCTGAAATGTCCTTCAGTGGGAGAATGGATAAACTAATGATAAACACAAAAACATGGATGAATCTCAATGACACACTTAGCATCTTAGTTATCTAGTGCTGCTATAACAGAAATACCACAAGTGGATGGCTTTAACAAACAGAAATTTATTCTCTCACAGTTTAGGAGGCTACAAGTCTGAATTCAGATTACTGGCTCTAGAGGAAGTCTTTCTCTCTCTGTTAGGTCTGGGGGAAGGTCCTTGTCATCAATCTTCCCCTGGGTTTAGGAGTTTCTCAGTGCAGGGACCCAGGGTCTAAAGGATATGCTCCACTCCTGGCTCTTCCTTCTTGGTGGTAGGAGGTCCCTCTCTCTGCTTGCTTGCTTGCTTAATCTCTTTCATATCTCAAAAGAGACTGACTTAAGATACAACCTAATCCTGTAGGTCATATCCTGCCTCATTAACACCATAGAGGTTAGGATTTACAACACATAGAATAATTACATCAGATCACAAAATGGAGGATAATTACATAATTCTGAGAATCATGGCCTAGCAAAGCTGACACATATTTTGGGGGGGCCACAATTCAATCCACAACACTGAGTGAAAAAAATCATTTTCAAAATACTACAGACTGTACGCCTGCATTTTTGTGACACTGTGGAAAAGGCAAAATTATAGGTAGAAAAAACATCAGTGATTGCCAGAAGGGGTAGCAGTATGCATCAACTACAAATGTGGCAGCACAAGGGAATTTTTTGGAGCAATAAAATTGTTCAATATCATAATTGTGATGATACTTATATGAGTCTATACAGGTCTTATAATTCACAGAACCACACACCAACAAATAAACACATACAAATAACACCCACAAATAAACATACACACACACACACATCTTTATTATGGTGGTGGTTGCAAAGATGTATACATTTATGGAAACCATACAACTTAAAATGGATAGATTTCATTGTATGCAAATTAATCCTCAATTAAAAACCAAAAACCAAACCTGTTGCCATCAAGTCGATTCCAACTCATAGCAATCCTATAGGACAGAAAAGAACTGCCCCATAGGGTTTCCAAGGAGCGGCTGGTGGATTCAAACTGCCGACCTTTTAGTTAGCAGCCGAGCTCTTAACCACTGCACCACCAATCCTCAACAAATTTTATTTTTAAAAAGAGCAAAAAATTTGAACAGATACTACACAAAAGAAAATATCAATAGCCAATCAACATATGAAAATTTTTTAACATAATTAACCATCAGGGAAATGGAAATTAAAAAACCTAAAAGTCCACCAAAAGAATTAGATAAAAAAATTATGGTATATTCATATAACGGAATATTACTTAGCAATAAAAAGGAACAAACCACTAACATGCAAAACATGGATGAATCTCAACAACATTTTACTCAGCAAAAGAAGACACAAAGGAGTACATACATAACATATGGTTCCACTTTTATGAAGTCTAAGAACAGGCAAAACTGCTTTATGGAAACAGAAAACAAAAGATTGGTTTCAAGGAGTAGGGTGGTTTTATGGATTGAACTGTATCCCCCAAAAAATGTGTGTCAAGTTGGCTAGGCCATGATTCCCAGTACTGTGTGACTGCCCACCATTTTGTCATCTGATATGATTTTCCTATGTGTTACAAATCCTACCTCTATGATGGTAATAACGCAGTTATATTAATGAGGCAGGACTCAATCTACAAGATTAGGTTGTATATTGAGTCAATCTCTTTGAGATATAAAAGAGAGAAGCCCAGAGAGACAGGGGGATGTCATTCTGCCAAGAATGAACAACCAGGAGAATAGTACATCCTTTGGACCTGCGTTCTGTGCACTGAGAAACTCCTAGACTAGCAGCTTGTTGTCTGACCTGCCCACTTTGGGTTTCACTGTCTTCTTCATCCCTGTGAGCCAGGAGCCTGCCATATGACCTGTCGATTCTGGGTTCGTCAGCCCCTGCAATTACGTGCGTCAGGAGAAGCCTCCAGCTGACACCTGACCCATGGACTTTGGGACTTGCCAGCCTCCACAACTGCGTGTATATATATATATATATATATATATATATATAGAGAGAGAGAGAGAGAGAGAGAGAGAGAGAGAGAGAGAGAGAGAAAGTGTGTGTGTTCGTATGTACGCACATATATATACATATACATGCTTCACTAGTTTTGCTTCTCTACAGAACCCAGCCTAAGACAGTAAGTACGTTCACATGATCAGTAAATGAAATACAATATTTCTTTATGGTGATACTGAGGTCCCTCTCTCTCTGCTTGCTTCTCTCTCCTTTTATCTCTTGTAAGACAAAAGATGACGCAGGCCACATTCCAGGGAACCTCCCCTTACATAGGATCAGGACTGTGACCTGAGTAAGGGTGGTTACTTAAGTAAGGGTGATACATCGTCCCCTAAACCTGTCTTGTTAATATAAAAAAGACAATCTAGTCCTCTTTAACATATTCTAATCCTGCCTCATTAATCACAAGCAAAGGTTAGAATTTATAACACATCACAAAATGGAGGATAATCACACAATACTGGGAATCATGGCCTAGCCAAGTTGACACATATTTTGGGGGGACACAATTCAATCTATAACAGAAGACATAAGAAAATTTGATGTATCTGAATTGTAGTGTTAGCAAAGAATCCATGGACTGCAAGAAAAATGAATAATTCAGTCAGTCTTAGAAGAAATACAACCAGAATGCTTCTCAAAAGTAAAGATGAAGAGACTTAAGCTCGTTTACTTTGGGCGCATCATCAGGAAAAACCAATTGCTAGAAGAGGGTATCGTGTCTGGTAAAGTGGGGGGTCAGCAAAAAGTGAGGGAAACTCTTAATGAATGGATTGACACAGTAGCCACAATAATGGACTCAAACATAGCAATGGTCATGAAGATGGCACAGGACCAGGCAACATTTCACTGTGTTATACATAAGGGCACCATAAGTCAAAACCAACTCAATAGCAACTTACAACAACATAGTGCCATCTTAAACTTCATTCATTAGAGTCCTATTTCTCAACAATAACAAAATCAAAGTCCAGATTTAAAATCAAACTATGTTTTGAAATATAGTTGTGTCACCCTTTAATAAATACCCTCTCAAACTTCTAAGATAGGCAAACAGCAAAAAAAAGCAAAGAATTCTACTAAACTTAAAACTGTAGTAAGCTTAAGATACAATTTATGTTACAATAATGAGATTTACGTTTCATAAAAAAAAACACCATGCATAACAAGGTGCACTTAAATTTAAACTGAAGAATACCCTAACCTCAAAGCATCATTTTATCAATATACACAAGAAAAAAATAATTTAAATCCTATATTTAAGTAACGAAAGACCAAAAGGAAGACATACAAGAAAACAAAAATTTGTTTTACTAAAATACTTTAAACACACCAAATAAAACTATATACTTAAAGTAGTTTTACTCACCTCCTGCAAAGGGAGATTCCAGCGTTCTGAGCTTCTGAGTTTGGACAGTGACGACTGAACATGAATATCCTCTGGTTTTGCATTTAACATCTTTGTTATCCGAAACTAGGGTGAGAAAATAATCAGTTTAACTGAAATATAAATAAAAGCTGGATCAGATAACAGAACCATTATATTACTCTGCATTAATACTTTGCTATTTGTTTTAAAAGTTTCAAATTCAGTATTTAATTCATACACAGTTAAATATAATTTTATAAGAGAAAACACAATAAAAACCTTTCAATGACCATAAAGGTAGGTAGATACATGAAGTATCACACCAGCTTCCTAATTATTTTCTTGGCTATGTCTCTTTCCATTCTAATCTTTCAAACGCTACCCCCAGAGTTCTCTAATAAATCTAACTATGGCTACAATACTTAAAATACAACAATGGTACCCCATTATTTATGAATAAAACTCTTTACAATCTGAGCTCTTTCACATCACCCACACATTGCAAACTCTATTCCCAACCACAAAGTTACTAACCATTGCCCAAACATGTCACATTTTATCTTTAGACCTTTATATATACTGCCCCTCCAACCTAGAATGCCTGTCCCTCTATTTTCCCTTGGTGAAGTATTCCAGGTTCTACTCAAAATTATTCCCTCATCCACGCAACTACCACCCTTACACAAAGGCATTTCTTTCTCTGGATATTAATATTTGGTACATTTCTATTATTTATTTTTATTACACATATTAGACTATATTAAAATTATTTGTCTACATTAACTTCTTCACATTGTGGAGCTCCCTTAAAGAGAGGACCGTCTTATTCACCTTCGTATCTCCAAAGTGCATGGCTCATGATATGCTGAATAAATGAATGAATGAATTTTTAGAGGCTGTAGCCACAGTTTGAAATCATTTGTTCAGAACTTAAATATCTTCACTTTTACACTGAAAAAAATATATAATTGATGGTTAAGCTTCAAGTTCAGGCTACAATATGTAACATATAATAACTAATATATCAACTGCAACCAATAACAATCCAGAAAATCATTTCTATGAGAGGAAAGTATAAGTCAGGGTCATTTGTCTTTTTCTTAAGTTGTTGAAACTTTATACAGTCATACGCCGTTGTTGCACAACGTCCAACCACATATACATCCGTTGTCCAGCATGCTCCCTCCAAGGGATGCCCACAGTCCGACTAGGCAGTGAGCCCACCCCGCCACCTCCCACCCATGGGAACAGGTATCCCTGCCACTGGGAGAAGTCAGCACCCGCTCCCGCTCCCGAGTGTCCAAGGTCGGCAGGCATCTTGGAATCCAGCTAAGGCAGGGGCAGCAGGTCGCCAAGACCACTCCCCTGCTGCCTGGGCCAGAGCTTCCCCACCGTGACCTTCACAGGGATGCAGGGCTGTGCGCAGGGAAGGACACAGTCCAGTGCTTGTCTGAGGCTCCGCAGCAGGAGCTGCTTGGGCCTCGCGAAACACAGCAGCCCCTGGACCCATGCACTCCATGCCCCACAGATGCAGGTGTTCATACAACGTCCAAATCACATAACATCCTATTTCATAGAACATATCTTGGACGTTAAGCAACGCATGACTATATATATTTTGGTTATTAGATTCTCATCAGATACGTGGTTTCTGAAGATACTTTACCAGTCAGTCACTTGTCTTCACTTTTTTGGTAGTCTTTGGATGAATAAAAGTTTTTATTTTTATGAGGTCCATTTATTTGTCTCTTGCTGTTCATGCTTTTGTTATTATATTGGATAATCCACTGTTAAAAGCTAGGCCCAACAGTCTTGCCTCTGTATCTTCTTCTAAGAATTATATGGTTTTAGTTTTCACATTTAGGTTCTAAATCCATTTTGAATTTGTTTTTGTCTATAGTGTGAAGCATGGATCCTGTTTCATTTTTCTGCATGTGGAAATCCAATTTTCCCAACATCATTTACTGAAGAAACTCTTCTTTCCCCACTGAATTGACTTAGCACCCTTGTCAAAAGTCAGTTGACCATAGATACGTGGGTTTGTTTCTGGACTCTAAGTTCTATTCCATTGGTCTATGTGTCTATTGTTATACGAGTACTAGGCTGTTTAGATTAGTATAGATGTATAATATGTTTTAAAATCAGAAAGTCTAAGTCCTATTTTTTCGTCTCCTTCAACACTGCTTTAGCTATTTGGGGCCTCTTACCATGCCATTGAGGAGGGTTTTTCCCATTTCTCTAAAGAAGGCTGTTCAAATTTTGATGCCTCATATTCTTAACTCTCTCTCTCTCTCTCTCTACTCTCTCTCTGAACACAGACCTTGGGAGCCCTAAGCCAATACAAAAGAAACTCAGATAACCTGATGCTGCTATGCTTGAGAAATCATATAGAGAAGCTAAACAGAGATAAAGATGACTGAGAAGCCCCCAGATGTTTAAGTCTTCCCAGCACAGGTATCAAAACATATGAGTGAGTAAGCCTTAAATGAGTCCATCCCCAAGCCTCCAAACCAACACAGCTGACTTCAAGTGGAACTAAGAAAAGCTATCACCAATTGAACCCTGCCCAGGCTGCAGATCCATGAGCAAAATAAGTTAAACCACTAAGTTTTGGGGTAATTTGTTACACAGCCCTGGTAATAACTTAAAGGGAGATCAAGTTCAAAATTGAGATTTCCCAAGAATAAGAGTTGAGTACAGGTGTTGAGTATTTTAACTTTATAAGACTATGGATGTCCTCTGTGGGAGATTTTATATTCTTTTTTCACAATAATTGGTTTTTATCATTATACCTTTCAGCAGCTTAGACAGATGTCATTGAATTACTCAGCCTATTGTCGTGGATTGAATTGTGTCCCCCCAAAATATCTGTCAACTTGGCTAGGTTATGATTCCCAGTATTTTATGATTGTCTACCATTTTGTAATCTGATGTGATTTCCCTATGTGTTGTACATTCTCTCACATGATGTAATAAGATGGATTAGTGGCAGTTAAATTGATGAGGTCTACAGATTAGATAGTGTCTTAAGCCAATCTCTTCTGAGATACAAAAGAGAGAAGCAAGCAGAGAGAAATGGAGACCTCATACCACCAAGAAAGCAATGCTGGGAGTAGAGCATGTCCTCTGCGCAGAGAAGCTCCCAGACCAAGGGAAGACTGATAACATCACAAGGACCTTCCTCCAAATCTGACAGAGAGAGAAAGCCTTCCCCTGGAGCTGATGTCCTGAATTTGGACCTGTAGTCTACTAGACTGTGAGAGAGTAAATTTCTCTTTGTTAAAGCCCTCCACTTGTGGTATTTCTGTTACAGCAGCACTAGATAACTAAGATTCCTATTTATTCATATATACTTCCATTAGGATTGTCACAAAATATTATCTATCCCACTTTCAAAAAGGACAGCTTTCTACTTTCCCCAAAGTACAGATACACGTGCAATCTGCATATTTGTAAAAATTATAAGCCATCATCAAAAGCCTTAAAAAATGATCATATACTCTCTTTCTGCGATCTACTTTTAGGAATTTATATCCTAAAGAAAAAAAATCAAAGAATATATAAATATTTATGAATACGGATATAGACTAGCTAGTACTTACGATACAGAAAAACCAGAAACAATTATAATAAAAAAACTAAAATTCTGGTAAAGTTAAACAATACCATACAGTTGTTATTAAACATATTCCAGAAGAATATTTTGTTTCCAATGCAATAAGTGCAAAAGAAAAGCATCTTTACAGAACGATCCCTCTTTTATAAGACAGACAAAAATCCATGTATAGGAAAAAAATATGAAAGGATATATACCAAAATTAACAGTGATTATCTCTAAATAGTGGGATGGCAAGCAATTTTTACTTTAATTTTTGTGTTTTCTTCTAGTTTCTAAATGTTTCACTTTTTAATAGAAACACCATTCAATTGTTAAAGGCTAGGAAAAAAATAAACATGTAAAGCTCAAGAAAAATCTCTCCTATAGCTTTCTTTTCAATAAATTGCAAGTCTAAATCTTTCTAAAGTCATGTATGAGAGACAAGTAGATTTCAGGTACAACTATTCTACTGTCATTTTTTTTACACTTACTTTCTTCTTAATTATTAATCGATCAAAAAAAATGTAAACCTTCTGCAACATTCTCTATGTTCTCAGACAAATTTTAATCCTGGTCTCAACTGTGTACATTTAACAAAGATTCAAAGCTATTAATGATGCTGCAAAGCCTATAAACGTACTCCTCACTTATCGACTATCTTGTTATCTGACATTTTGCATTTACAATTGTAAAAAATCTACGATCCGACTATTTTGTGCATTAACAACATACGTCTGGCAAAAACAAATGCCGAGGTGCAAGGCGAGAATAACTCTAGCTGTGATGGTTAAGGTTATGTATCAATTTGCCTGGGCCATGATTCTCAGTGGTTTGACAGTTACGTAAAGATGTAAACTGGCAGTTCTGTGATGATGTAACGATGTAGTCATCCTCCATTTTGTAATCTGATGTGGTCATTCTCCACTTACGCATAATGCTGATTTTCACATAATGACCTGGTCTTTGGAACCTAAACGTGCAGATAAGTGAGGAGCCAATGTATTGCAATCAGGTCGATAAGTGAGGAGTGGGTGTATTATAACCAGCATTTTAAACCTGTATATTCCGGTTCGAACCCCTGCTGAGAAATTTGCTTTTCTAACAAGATCTCCTAGGGGATGCCAATGATTTAATCTTAAAATGTAGACTCTGATTCAGAATATCTGGGATGGAATCACTGAAATTCACTGGGAACTTGTTAGAAATGCATATATCTCAGCAGGGGTTCATACCAGAATGAACCAGTTCGAAACCCTGATTATAACTGCATTACAAGAATCAGAATAGAGCACAAAGACTAGAAAAGAAACTAGATAACTGACAGCTCCTAAAAATCAAACACTTATGCTCATCAAAAAACTTCACCAAAAGAGTCAAAAGACAACCTACAGACTGGGAAAAACTTTTCAGCTATGACATATCCAATAAGGGTCTAATCTCTAATCTGTAAAATCTACAAGATACTGCAAAACCTCAACAACAAAAAGACAAAATAACCCAATTAAAAAATGGGCAAAGGATATGAACAGACCTTCGCCAAGGAAGATGTTTAGGTGGCTGACAGATACATGACGAAATGCTCACGATCATTAGCCATCAGAGAAATGCAAATCAAAACTACAATGAGATACCATCTCACCCCAAGAAGGCTGGCACTAATCCAAAACACACAAAATAATAAATGTTGGAGAGGTTGTGGAGAGACTGGAATACTTATGCACTGTTGGTGGGAATGTAAAATGGTACCACCACTTTGGAAATCGATTTGGCGCTTCCTTAAAAAGATAGAAATAGAAGTACCATATAATCTAGCAATCCTACTCCTTGAAATATATCCAGAGAAATAAGAGCTGTCACATGAATTGATATACACAAACCCATGTTCATTGCAGCACTGTTCACAATAGCAAAAAGATGGAAATAACCTAGGTGCCCATCAACAGACAAATAGATAAATAAATTATGGCACAGACACACAAAGGAATACTACGCAACAATAAAGAACAATGATGAATCTGCAATATGGCACATACACACAGTGGAATACTATGCAACAATAAAAAACAATGATGAATCTGCGATATGGCACATAACACACAAGGGAATACTATGCAGTGATAAAGAACAATGATGAATCCACGAAATTTCACAACATGAATGAACCTGGAAGGCACTATGCTGAAATTAGTCAGTCACAAAAGGACAAGTACTGTATGAGACCACTATTACAAGAACTCAGTAAAGGGTTTAAACACAAAAGAAACATTCTTTGATAGTTATGAGGGTGGGGAGGGAGGAAGAGGAGAATTCACTAACTAGATAGTAGATAAGAATTATCTTAGGTGAAAGGAAGGACAACACACACTACAGGGGAAGTCGGCACAACTGGACTAAACCAAACACTAAGAAGTTCCCTGAACATAACCAAACACTTTGAGGGACAGAGTAGCAGGGGCGGGGGTCTGAGGACAATGGTTTCAGGGGATGTCTAGGTCAACTGGCATAACAAAGTTTATTAAGAAAACGTTCTGCATCCCACTTTGGTGAGTGGTGTCTGGGGTCTTAAAAGCTTGCGAGTGGCCATCTAAGATGCATCAATCGGTCCCAACCCACCTGAACAAAGGAGAATGAAGAACGCCAAAGGCACAAGGAAAATATTAGCCCAAGAGACAAAAAGGCCACATAAACCAGAGACTCCTTCATCCTGAGACCAGAAGAACTAGGTGGCGCCCAGCTACCACTAATGACTGCCCTGACAGGGAACACAACAGAGAGTCCCTCCCTCACTGAGCAGGAGAAAAGTGGGGTGCAGAACTCAAATTCATGTAAAAAGATCAGACTTAATGGTCTAAATGAGACTGGAGAAACCCCAGAAAACTTAGCCCTCAAACTATGTTAACCCAGAACTAAAAACATTCCCAAAGCCAACTCCTCATACAAAGATTAGACTAGGCTACAATACTCGTGAAGAGTGTGCTTCTTAGTTTAAGTAGATACATGAGACTAAATGGCCAGCTCCTGCCTGGAGGCAGGATGAGAAGGCAGAAAGGGAGAGGAGCTAGTTGAATGGAGATAGGGATGGAAAGGGAAAGTGTTCTGTGACATTATAGGGATTGGAACTAGGGTCACATAACAATATGTGTATAAATTTTTGTAAGAGAAATTAACTTGAGCTGTAAACTTTCACCTAAAACACAAAAAAAAAAAGAAAAAGAAAAAAGAATCAGAGTAGGGAAGAATAATGTCATACAGGCTCTGAAGAAACTGAGGAGAGCTACAGAGTATAGAAAAAGTCTCTATCGTCTTAGAGAATACATATGGTACCAGCAATAGAACATTGCCGGAAATGTGGATATTAAATATGCTTTCTGGTGAGGCTTTAAAAGAAAATGATGAACAAGTGATTGGACAACAGAGGAAGGGTGATACTTTTTATGCAATGGCAAAGGCATTGTCTGAATCATCTTCAAATGTTTTGTGGAAGGCAGAACTTGTAAGTGATGAACTTGGATATCTGACTGAGGAGATTTCTAAGCAAGATCTTAAAGGGCTGTGGAGTTTCTCCTTGCCACTTATAGTAAACGCAAGAGGAAAGAGATGGACTTAAAAATGAACTGTGCAAAATGAAAACAAAACTTAAAGATTTGGGTAGTTCTGTTGTACAAACTAAGGACAGGTGTCTTAGAATTTTCACCAAGGACGTGGCTACACAATCTTTTGTTAAAGAGATTAAGCCCGTGACTGATGGATCTAACCAACTACCACAGCAGAAAACCCATCAACTTAGACTAAAGGGAGAAGAGAAAGAACAAAAGAAGACAATGCTGTTCTGCCTCTTGGAATTCTACAGGCAGGAAACAGGTCAAAGGAGCTACATCTGTTGTCCTCCAAGAAAAGAAACGAACCATCCCTTGAGCAGCTAGGAGATCAGCAGAACTGTTGGAAGGAGAACAGGAAGAAGGGCCTTCTCAGTTTCAAAGTGTGGGGCTATGGTCTCCAGGATCTCAAAGGGTGTGACCTTGCACAGCCTCCTAGGTTTCAAAGAGTCGGATCTTCACCAACTTGGTTCTGGAGTGTGACGCTGCCATTAAGGTGTGCCAGGGGGATGGAGCTGCCACCCAAAGCAGAGGGGGTAGGGCTGCCATGCCCAAGGAGCAGAAGAATGGGGACTGCCTGGGCCAAGGGGCTGAGGTCACCACTCAGATGAACTAGGAGAATGGGGTCAACCAAAGCCAAGGGAGCAGAGCTGCCATCCCAGTGGGCCTGGAAGGCAGAGCTGAAGCTCAGGGCTGAGGGGCCTCCACTCAGAACCCAGAGGGCATAGCTAACACCCAAAGTCTGGAGGGTGGGGCTATTTCCCAGATAGTCTCAGAAGAACTTGAGAGCTAATATAAACTGTTCTGCTGGGTTTTGGACTTGCCTGGTGCCTGTTATCCCTTTCTTCCCTCCAATTTCTCTCATTTGTAATAGAAATGTCCACTTTGTGCCTGATCCACTATTGTTCTTTGGAAACAGGTAATTTGTATCCTAGACTTCACAGGTTCACAGACGAAAAGGAATTTTTCCCCAGGTTAGGATATGCCTAAAGAGTAATCCATATTTGATAGATAATTCAGAAAATGAGATTTTAGACTTGTAGCTGATTTAAGACTTTTGGGATGATACAATGGGGTCAATGTGTTTTGCACATGGCAATGAAATGTATTTTGGGAAGCCAAAGGGTGGAATGTTATCTACTGAATTATGTGCCCCAAAATTATGTGTTGTAAATCCTAACCTCTGTGCCTGTATGGTTATAATCCCATTTGGGACTGGGTTGTCTTTATGTTAATGAAGCAGGATTAGTGTAGGGTGTTACCTTGTTACCTTGAATCAATCTCTTTGGAGATATAAAAGATTAAACATGCAAACTAAGAAACAGAGATGGGGTAAGACCGATGCTAAGACACAGGGAGATCTCCAAGGAACCAGAAGTTGAAGTTGAAGACAAAAGGAACTCCATCCAGAATCGACAGAGACAGAAAGCCTTCTCCTAGAGCTGGGACTCTGAATTTGAATTTCTAGCCTCCTAATGTGAGAAAATAAATTTGTTAAAAAAAAAAAAAAAGAGAGAGAGAGAGAGAGAGAATGGTGTACACATCCAAATGCCCTGAGAGACCAAGCTACTGGGCTGAGGGCTGGGGACCACAGTCTCAGAAGACATCTAGCTCAACTGGCATGACGTAGTCTATGAAGAAAATGTTCTACATCTGACTGTGGTCTTAAAAGCCTGCATGCTGTCATCTAAGATACATCTACTGATCCTATCCTGGCTGGAGCAAAGCAAAATGAAGAAGACCAAAGACCCAAGGGAAAGACTAGTCCAAAGGACTGATGGACCACAACTACCACAATCTCCACCAGACTGAGTCCAGACAACTAGATGGTGTCCAGTTACCACCATTAACTGCTCTTGCAGAGATCACAACAGAGAGTCCTGGACAGAGCAGAAGAAAAATGTAGAACAAAATCCAAATTCACACACATAAAAAAAGACCAGGCTTGCTGGTCTGACAGAGACTGCAGAAACCCTGAGACTATGGCCCCCAGACACCCTTTTAACTCAGTACTGAAGTCACTACTGAGGTTCACTCATCAGCCAAAGATTAAACAAGTCTATAGGGCCAAAAAAAACACACATGATGGATGTGCTTCATAGTTCAATCACGTATGCAAGACTAAGGGGCACACCAGCCCAAAAGCAAGGATGAGAAGGCAGGAACAGACAGGAAAACGAGACAAACAGAAACATGGAAACTGGGGTAGAGAAGCGGAGAGTGTTGACACGTCACAGGGTTGGCAACCAATGTCACAAAACAATCTGTGTATTAACTGTTTAATGAGAAACTAATTTACTATGTAAAACTTTCACCTAAACCATAATTTTTAAAAACTGATGTTAACTATTGTATTTTTTAAAAAGTGTCTTAGTACTTCCAAATTGAAATTTTATTTTTTAAGATGCAACAAGTTCTAAGCCCCTTCTCTTTAACTTCTACTTAAATACATTCATACAACTCTAACAACTTCCCAAAAAGAGAGCTCAATAACGAAACCAAAACTATTTATTTTGTCACACATTTACCAAAGTTCAAATGGGTAATACTAAACAAGCTCTTCAGCAGATCAATTCACTCAGCTGTTCAAGGTTCATTTTATACCTAATTCACTATATGTTCCCCCCAAAAGAGAATGCTGTCAAAAGCAGATAATCCAGGAAAAAAGATGCTGGATTCTATTGATGTCATACATTGCTAACATATGTCCTTTAAACTGTTCATGCTAAAATGATTTCTGCCAGGTTCTTAACACAAAATTCTCAAACTTAGTCACTTAATTGTTCAGATATTAACTAGATATAAAGTTATTATTAAGACAAATTTGGGGACCACCGATACATATGGCTATGACTTAGCAACAGAGAATAAAAGTTTTTTTTTTTTTCAGTTTACAAAATACCTTTTCAACCTCCCCATGCACAACTCCAAAGACTAGATATCTTCTTCTTAGCAGCATCCAAAGTATTTACACCTCTACTCCACATCTATTCAGAGACTTCAGCCTAGAATTAATCTACTATCCAGATTCTACCAAAAGATCGGCAATAATTTAGTAGGTAATGGTGTTCCAAAGACTTAGCTACAAGAATGATGACTGCAGGAAAGGGCAGGGCCAAGATGGCAGAGCGGTCAGATGCTTCCTGTGGTCCCTCTTACAACAAAAACCAGAAAAAACAAGTGAATTGATTATATATGACAATCTAGGAGCCCTGAACATCAAAGGCAAATTTGAGGAATCGGACTGAGTGGCAGGGGGAGGGAGAGATGGTTCAGAAACAGTGAGGAGTTGCCAGACCTGACCCAATGGGAACTGGTACCCTGAAGCCGGTGCACACAATGAGGCAAGCAGTGACACTCAGGACGCGTCTTCCACATCAGGAGAGACCGAGTGGCAGAGAGTCTACTCGGGCCTCCAAAACCAGAGAAAAGCAGCGTTCAATTGGCAAAAGATAAGTACATGCATGTGACCTATCGCGTGGATCAAAAAATACCCTCTTTGGAAAAACCTCTCTCCCTTTTACCTGCCCTCTCCCTGCTCTACACTGGGTCCCAGGTCAACATCAGCAATTGTGGAGTCCCCAGAGCCAAAAGTTGGACCTGTCATGCACCCGGAGCCATTCTCACGGCCTTTGAGATGGAACAAATTAACGAACAGGAAAAAATAATCTGCTAGTTCCCCAAGGCCAGGAACTCAGAGTAGGCACAGCTCCTTTGCCTAGGCACAGGCATAAGGGGTTCACGGACTTTGAATGTCTTCCCCTCTGCATACACCTGTCTGGGCCCATTTCAACAGCATAGGCTCTCATTAGCACAATACAACAGGGCATCTACCTGAAGCCTAACTTCAACTGTATCGGCTATATGGTGAAGTGGATGGTTCGTGACATTTGACACTGCTCTGCCCATTAAGCAGGGTCCTCATCTACCCACATCAGGGGCCTGAGGCCTGGTGGCTCTACCCATGCCATCTAGCCATCCACGACAGGGGTCCGAGAATAAGTGGTGTCTTCCAGTCCTTACAGTCAACAACATAGTTGACTGCCCACAGTCTGGATGGAAAACCTACCCACTCATGTACTCTAGGGAACAGGAACACGCTTTCCTCCAAGACACTCAGAGGCAGCCGTCAGAACCATGCATTCCTCAGGGCGTGATCCCCCCTACTGCAGCCAGATAACTGTGCCTACACCAAGCATCCCTGCCTTTCTAAGACTGCAGATGAGAGCCTGCACCACACACTTGGTGACCAACTAACTGAGCTGAATCCATAAAAGAAAAGTAAACAGATTCCCGGATTCACATACCTAGTAACAGATCTAACTACCTGATGACAGGACATCAGAGCTTCAAAGACACCAATAATCAAACTAGCTCACATAAGCAGCCTACTTGGGCATATCAAGACAAGCGAATAGGACACAGTAAGCAAACATAAAATAATAACTTACTGATGACTCAGAGACAACAGTCAACATCAAATCACAAAAAGAGGCAGAGGATGATAGCTTCAACAAGCTCCAAACACAAAGAATCAAGAAATTTCCTGGAGAAAGAGAACTTCTTGGAATTACTGGAGACAGAGTACAAAAGATTAATATACAGAACTCTTCAAGAGATCAGGAAGGTGATCAGACAAACACAGACCATGCCAAGAAACACAGAGACAAAGCAACAGAGGAACTTAAGAAGATTAGAAAAGAGCATAATGACAAATATAACAGGCTGCAAGAATCCACAGAGACACAGCAAACAGAAATCCAGCAGATTAATAATAAAATTTCAGAATTAGACAACTCAATAGAAAGTCATACGAGCAGAACTGAGGTAATGGAAGTGAAAATTAGTGAGACTGAAGATAAAGCATTTGACATCAACTTATTTAAGGAAAAATCAGATAAAAGAATTTTAAAAAATGAAGAAAAGCTACTAAGAATTATGTGGGACTTTATCAAGAGGAATAACCTAAGAGTGATTGGAGTACTAGAACAAGGGCGGATAACAGAAAATAAAGAGAGAACTGTTGAAGATTTGCTGGCAGAAAACTTTCCTAATATCGTGAAAGATGACAAGATATCTATCCAAGATACTAATCGAACCCCACATAAGGCAGATCGCAAAAGAAAGTCATAAAGACACATCATAATCAAACTTGCCAAAACAAAAGATACAGAGAGAATTTTAAAAGCGCCTAGAGATAAACAAAAACTCATCTACAAAACAGAGTCAATAAAACTAAGCTCGGACTACTCAGCAAAAACCATGCAGGGAAGAAAGCAATGGGATGACATACACAAAGCCTTGGGAAAAAAACAAAAAAATAGCCAGGCAAGAATAACATACCCAGCAAAACTATCTCTCAGATATGATGGGGAAATTAGATCATTTCCAGATAAACAGGGAATCTGCAAAAACCAAACCAAAATTACAAGAAATACTAAAAGGAGTCCTCCTGTTAGAAAATCAGTAACATCAGATAACAACCCAAGACTAGAAGACAGGACAGAGCAACCAGGTATCAACCCAGATAGGGAAGTCACAAAAATAAGTCAAAGCTAAAACATTGAAAATAGGAAAAAGGAGAGTTCAATATGTAAAAGATGACAACATTAAAACAAAAAAGATGGACTAAAAAATGTAGCCATAGGTCTCTCATATGGAGAGAACGTCAAGGTGATATAAAGAAATAAAAGCCTCATTTAAACTTAGAAAAATAGGGGTAAATATTAAGTTAACCACAAAGAAAACTAATAATCCTACATATCAAAATAAAAAAGAAGAAAAACATAGACTCAGCAAATACAAAATCAACAATAATAAAACAAATGAAAAGAAAAACAACTTAGCACAGAAAATTAAGTAGAACAAAGAAACTGTCAACAACACAAAAAAAAATACATCAAAATGACAGCTCGACTCACACCTATCAATAATTATGCTGAACGTAAATGGACTAAATGCAGGAATAAAGAGACAGAGAGTGGCAGAATGGATAACAAAAGACATGATCCATCTATATGCTGCCTACAAGAGACACACCTTAGACTCAAAGACACAAACTAAAACTCAAAGGATGAAAAAATATACATCAAGCAAACAATCAAAAAAGATCAGGAGTGGCAATATTAATCTCTGACAAAATAGACTTTAAAGCAAAATCCACCATAAAAGATGAGGGACACTATATAATAATTAAAGGGTTAATACACCAGGAGGAGGACATAACCATAATAAATATTTACACACCCAACAACAGTGCTCCAAAATCTATAAAACAAACTCTAACAACACTGAAAAGAGAAATAGATAGCTCCACAATAATAGTAGAAGACTTCAACACACTGCTTTACTTAGTACAAAAACTAAATAAACCTATAACAAAAGAAGAGATTGAAAAGGTAATTAAAAACCTCCCAAGGAAAAAAGCCCTGGCCCAGACGGCTTTACTGGAGAATTTTACCAAACTTACAAAGACGAGTTAAGAGAAGGATGGAATACTCCCAAACTCATTCTATGAGACCAGCATAACCCTAATACCAAAACCAGGTACAGACACTACAAAAAAAGAAAATTACAGACCAATATCCCTCATAAACATAGATGCAAATATCCTCAACAAAATTCTAGCCAAAAGAATTCAACAACATATCAAAAAACAATTCACTATGACCAAGTGGGATTCATACCAGGTTATTCATGAATGCTTCAAAATTAGAAAAACAATCAGTGTAACCCAGCACATAAATAAAACAAAAGATAAGAACCACATGATCTTATCAATTGATGCCAAAAAGACATTTGACAAATTCCAACACCCATTCACGATAAAAACTTTCAGCAAAATAGGAATAAAAGGGAAATTTCTCAACATAATAAAGGGCATTTATACAAAGCCAACAGCCAACATCATCCTAAATGGAGAAAGTCTGAAAGCATTCCCCTTGAGAACAGGAACCGGACAAGGATACCCTTTATCACTACTCTTATTCAACATTGTGCTGGAGGTGCTAGCCAGAGCACTAGGGCAAGAAAAAGAAATAAAGGGCATCCAAACTGGTAAGGAAAAAGTAAAAGCATCCCTATTTGCAGATGATACGATCCTATACACAGAAAACCCCAAAGAAGCCACAAGAAAACTACTGAAACTAATACAAGATTTCAGCAAAGTATCCGAATACAAGATAAACATATAAAAATCAGTTGGATTCCTCTACACCAACAAAGAGAACTTCGAAGAGGAAATCACCAAATCAATACCATTTACAGTAGCCCCCAGGAAGATAAAATACTTAGAAATAAATCTAACCAGAGACATAAAGAGATCTATACAATGAAAACTATAAGACAGTACTGCAAGAAACCAAAAGAGACCTGCATAAGTGGAAAAACATACCTTGCTCATAGACAGGAAGACTCATATTGTGAAAATGTCAATTCTACACAAAGCAACCTACAGATACAATGAAATCCCAATACAAATTCCAATGACATTTTTTAACAAGATGGAGAAACAAATCACCAACTTCATATGGAAAGGGAAAGGCCACGGATAAATAAAGCATTACTCAAGAAGACAAACAAAGTGGGACGCCTCACACTACCTGATTTTAGAACCTATTATACCACTACAGTAGTCAAAACAGCCTGGTACTGGGACAACAGATATATAGACCAATGGAAGAGAATTGAGAATCCAGATGTAAACTCATCCACCTATGAGAAGCTGATATTTGACAAAGGCTCAAAGTCCATTAAATGGGGAAAAGATAGTCTCTTTAACAAATGGTGCTGGCATAACTGGATATCCATCTGCAAAACAGTGAAACAAGACCCATACCTCACATGCTGCACAAAAACTAACTCAAACTGGATCAAAGATCTAAAATAAATAAATAAATAAAATTTCAAATGATAAAGATCATGGAAGAAAAAATAGGGACAATGCTAGGAGCCCTAATACATGACATAAACAGAATATAAACCAGAAGTAACAATGCACGAACACTAGAAGAGAAACTAGGTAACTTGAAGCTCCTAAAAATCAAACACTTATGGTCAAAAGACTTCATCAAAAGAGTAAAAAGACAACCTACAGACTGGGAAAAAATTTTTGGCTACAACAAATCCAATCAGCGTCTAATCTCTAGAATCTACAAGATACTGTAAAACCTCAACAACAAAAAGACAAGTAACCGAACTTAAAAATGGGCAAAGGATATAAACAGGCACTTCACCAAGGGGACATTTAGGAGGCTAACAGACATATGAGGAAATGTTCATGATCATCAGCCGTTAGAGAAATGCAAATCAAAACTACAATGAGATACCGTCTCACCCCAACAAGGCTAGCATTAATCCAAAAAACACAAAATAATAAATGTTATACAGGTTGTGGAGAGACTGGAACACTTATACACTGTTGGTGGGAATGTAAAATGGTATGACCACTTTGGAAATCAATTTGGCACTTCCTTAAAAAGTTAGAAATAGAAGTACCATATGATCCAGCAATTCCATTCCTTGGAATATATCCTAGGGAAATAACAGCCATCACAAGAACAGATATATGCACATCCATGTTCACTGCAGCACTGTTCACGAAAACAAAAAGATGGAAACTACCTAGGTGCCCATCAACGGACGAATGGATAAATTATGGTATATCCACACAATGGAATACCACCATGCAACAATAAAGAACAAGGATGAAGTCATGAAACATCTTATAACATGGAGGAATCTGGAAGGCACTATGAGTGAATTTAGTCAGTTGCAAAAGGACAGATATTGTATAAAACCACTATTGTAAGAACTCAAGAAAAGGTTTAAACACAGAAGACAACATTTTTGGTTACGAAGGTGGGGAGGGAGGGAGAGTGGTAATCACTAACGAGATAGTAGACAAGAATTATCTTAGATGAACGAAGGACAACACACACTACAGGGGAAGTCAGCACAACTGGATCAAACCAAAAGCTAAGAAGTATCCTGAATATAACCAAACAGTTCAAGGGACAGAGTAGTAGGGGCACGGGTCTGGGGACAATGGTCTCCAGGGATATCTAGGTCAACTGCCGTAACAAAGTTTTTTAAGAAAATGTTCTGTACCCCACTTTGGTGAGAGGAGTCTGGGGTCTGAAAAGCTAGCAAGTGGCCATCTAAGATGCATCAATCAGTCCCAACCCACCTGGAGCAAAGGAGAACGAAGAACACCAAAGACACAAGGAAAATATTAGCCCAAGAGACAGAAAAGGCCACATAAACCAGAGACTCCATCAGCCTGAGACCAGAAGAACTATGGTGCCCCACTACCACCAATGACTGCCCTGACAGGGAACACAACAGAGAGTCCCTTACGGCGCAGGAGAATAGTGGGGTGCATAACTCAAATTCTAGTAAGAACACCAGACTTAATGGTCTGACTGAGACTAGAGGAACTCCAGAAGACATGGCCCCCGGGCTCTCTGTTAGCCCAAAACAACAACCATTCCCGAGGCCAACTCTTCAGACAAACATTAGACTGGACTATGGGACAAAATGATATTTGTGAAGAGTGTGCTTCTTAGCTCAAGTTGATACTTGACACTAAATGGGCATCTCCTGTCCGGAGACGAGACAAGAAGGCAGAGAGTGTCAGAAGCTGGCTGCATGGGCACGGGAAATCCGGCATGGAAAGGAGAAGTGTGCTGTCACAGCACAGGGAGAGCAACTAGGGTCACATAACAAATAAAAAAAAAAAAAGATGACTGCAGCACTGTTTGTAATGAACAAATTGAAAACCAATCAAAAGTATAATAATAGGATATTAGTTATTAAATGTGATACATCGATATAATGGAAATAAAACAGCCATTAAAAATGTCTATTAACCAAAAAAAAAAAAAAAAAAAAGGTTTACTGACGTTTCCCTGGTACTTAGTACCTGACACAGTGTCAAATACATGTTAAGTACCCAATATTTGCTGAGCAATGCTTTAAATAAAATTAATTTTAGAAAATGATGTTCAGAATATATAGCTAAGTAGAAAAAGCAGATTATAAAACAGTATTTTGTGGTTTTTCTATTTTTTAATGTTCATTTATTTATGATAGGTAGATAAATAGACAAGACAGACAAACTGGAAAGAAATATACTAAAATATTAATTTTGGTTGTCTCTAGGTGGTCTTCTTTCTATTCAACTGAATTTTATAACTTTTCTACAACAAACCTAATACTGCTGTAGAGAGATTTTTTAAAATACATTAAGCTCAAGAAGTATGTTTCTTATCCCCATATCCATCAAAGCTCTCATCCTTCCAGTAACTTATTTCCACTTAGCTGTCCTGAGAAAAAAAGCAATAATATAAACTACTAAGAAGAATGTAGTATGCTAATTTTCTAAGAAATACCTACATTTTTTAAATGAGTAGTACAACTTCACGTGTATATTATGGTTGAAGAAATAAGTAAATATACTGTAAATAATAACAGAAAAAAAGTTACAAATAAGAAAAGGGAGAAGGCTAGAAGAAACCCTGTGGTGTTTGATTAGTATCAGAAGTATCAGTATTGAACTCATGTTGTTGTTTTTTTTTAATAGATACACAGATAGAGAAATAAAGATATGTGTGTGCATATATGGGTTAATTTACATACTTATATTTTCTGGAGCCCTGGTGGCACAGTAGTTAAGAGTTCAGCTACTAATCAGAAGGTCAACAGTTCAAATCTACCTTGGAAACCCCATAGGGCAGTTCTACTCTGTCCTATAGGGTTGCGATGAGTTGGAATCGACTCAACAGCAACGGGTAATAGTTTCTAGTTCTGTCTGTTGAGAGAGCCTAGGGAACAATGACACCCTAGTAACAATGAACACACCTAGCATTAAGACCTGAGTTTCCAAATACCATTCTTCAATAAAAAGAACCAAGGCTCCTTGGAAAAGTGGTTAATTCCAAGACTGGGACAGGGAAAATACAGGATGAGTCTGGAACATCTTATGGTCAGAAAGTAAGCAAGTGCTAAAAAAAAGGATAGGGGTATGTCAAAACAGCACAGGAGTCAACCTGAAAGACCCAAGCAGTGCCCAAGCTAGAACACTTTGATCAACAAAATCAGTAACAATAATAATGGATTATAACCCATAGAATAAAATAAACATCCATGAGTCTATACTGATTATGTATATATGCATCTCTGGTGAGGCAGTAGTTAAGCGTTTGGCTGCAAACCAAAGATTAGCAGATCAAATCCACCATCCGCTCCATGGAAACCCTGTGGGGCAGTTCTAGTCTGTCCTATAGGGTCACTATGAGTCAGAAGTGACTCGATGGCAATGCGTTATAAGGGAAGAGAGGCAGCTCTCCCTTACAGAAAAGGAATTTCAATTAGTAAATGCAGAAGAAATGAGGAAAATATAAAATCACCGTTAGAATACCATATATATTCATTGTTGCAGACAAGATCCACTGATAGAAGCTAAAGTAGTGGGCAACAGTTCAAGAAACAGCTATATATTCTAAGTATTTCCCCCAAGATAGCTATTAATTGCAAAGGGAAAAATAGTCATTTTACAGTGGAAAAACCAGGCAGATACCACCTTAACCAAGTGATCAAGGTTGATACTACCAGTAATAAGACATATCATCATCAAGTACTCCTTGGTGAACTGAGAAGGGCATATAACTTTTGTGGTACCCTTCCCAGAAAGCTATAACCTTAATCTAACCATAAGAAACCATGAAACAAACCCAAACTGGGGGACATTCTACAAAATAATGACCAACATACTCTTCAAAAGTGTCATGGTCACGAAAGATAAAAGACTGGAAAACTGTCACAGATCGGAGGAAATTAAGGAGACATGACATCTAAACGTAAACGTGGGACCCTGGATTGGAACCCAGAACAGAAAAAGGACATTAGTAGAGAAACTGAGGAAATCCAAATAAAATCTGTAGTTCAGTTTAAAATATTGCACCAATGTTAATTGCTTAGTTTCGATTATCATACTAGCAGCCCTAATGGAGCAACAATAAAAGCACCCAGCTGCTAACCAAAAGGTTGGTGGTTCAAACCAACCAGCCGCTCCACGAGAGAAAGATGTGGCAGTCTGCTTCTAAAAAGATTTACAGCTTTGGAAACCCTGTGAGGCAGTTCTACTCTGTCCTACAGGGTCACTCCGAGTCAGAATCAACTCAACAGCAATGGGGTTTTTTTTTTTTTTTTGGATGTTCATACTACAGTTACGGAAGATATTAACATTAGGGGAAGCTGGATGAAGAGTGTCTTAGCTATCTAGTGCTGCTATAACAGAAATACCACAAGTGGAGGGCTTCAACAAACAAAAGTTTATTGTCTCATAGTCTAGTAGGCTAGAAGTCCAAATTCAGGGCATCAGCTCCAAGGAAAGGTTTTCTCTCTCTGTCGGCTCTGGAGGAAGGTCCTTGTCATCACTCTTCCCTTACACTAGGAGCTTCTCAGCGCAGGGATCCTGGGTCCAAAGAATGTGCTATTCTCCTAGCTCTGGTTTCTTGGTGGTATGAGGTCCCTGTCTCTGCTTGCTTCTCTCTTTTATATTTCAAAAGGGATTGGCTTAAAACACAATCTAATCTTGTAGACTGAGTCCTGCCTCATTAACATAACTGTCTCTAACCCACCTCATTAACATCACAGAGGTAGGATTTACAACACATAGGAAAATCACACCAGATAACAAAATGGTGCACAATCACAAATAGCAGGGATCATGGCTTAGCCAAGTTGACAGATATTTTTGGTGGACACAATTCAATCCAAGACATTCCATCCTTTGGACCCCAAAAATTCACCCCATTATATCACAGCAAAAATCTTCAACCAACTCCAAGTCCTAAATGCAAAAATTCCTCATCATCTGTGAAATCTAGAATACAAATTATCTGCTTCCAAAGTACAATGATGGAAGAGGCACAAGCTAGAAAAGTCCATTAACGAACAGGAGTAATTGGAGGGAAAGAAGGCATAACAGGCACCAAGCAAGTCAGCAGAACATATTACATTAGACCTCAAGGCTTGAAAATAATCCTCTCTTCTCTGAGACCATTTAGACAATGGCCCTGCCCTCCAGACTCTGGGTGTTGGCCACACTCTCCGGATTCTGAGTGACGGACCGTTGGCCCTGGGCTTCAGTTGCACCTTCCAGGCCCACTGGAATGGCAACTCTGCTCCCCTGGCTTTGGGCAGGCCCCTGGTAGCACAGTGGTTAAGAGCTCGGCTGCTATCCAGAAGTTGGCAGTTCAAATCCACCAGCCGCTCCTTGGAAACCCCATGGAGCAGTTCTACTCTGTCCTATAAGGGCACTATGAGTCGGAATCAGCTCAAGAGCAATGGGTTTTGTTTGTTTGTTTTTTTATTCTCCTAGTCCAACTGAGTGGCAAGTCCACTGAGTTAGCTCTGCTTCCTGTGTTCCTTTTCAGCTTCTGCTTCCTGGCTCCTTGGCCTGTCGGCCCCGCGGACTTCACTGCTCCTGTCTGCCCTGCTGGGGCAAGTGTTCCAAAGCTCTTTAGCTCCACTGCTAGGAGGCACACCACTCCTCCAGTAAACTTCAGCCAGAAGGTACTCAGCTCTCTCACTGTGGGCTAGCTCCAGGGCTGTCTCTTGCCAGTCTCCTTTTTCTTCTTTTTTAATCACACTTTAATTTCAGGTGACCAGTGAATATATTACATAATTATTGGTATAACTGTGAACATTCTTTTTTTTTCCCACTATACCCTAGATGAAGGTTTACAGAACAAACCAGTTTCTCATTAAACAATTAATACCCATATTGCTTTGTGACATTGGCGCCAACCCCACCACATGTAAACACCTTCCCCTTCTTGATCCTGGGTTCCCTATTACCAGCTTTCCTGTCCCCTCTTGACTTCCCATCCTTGCCCCCAGGCTGGTGTGCCCACTTAGACTCGTTTTGTTCTATAGGCCTGTCCAATCCTTGGCCAAAGGGTGAACCTCAGGAGTAACTTCATTACTGAGCTAAAAGGGTGTCCGGGGGGCTACACTCTCGGGGGTTCTCCAGTCTCTGTCAGCACTGTTTTTTGCAGGTCTCCTGGTTCTGCTGTCGCCATTTCCCTGCTGCTGCTTCTCACCATCTGTGCCATCTCCAGTATAACGGCTCTCCTCATTTCCTTCTGAGTCCTCTACTCATTCACAGTTTCAAAACCACTTCCACATTTTAGGTATCTGTTAGAGCACAACCCCACTCTCTTGGTACAAAATTCTGTCTTAGTTATCTAGTGCTGCTATAACAGAAATACCACAAGTGGAGGACTTTAACGAAGAGAAATTTATTCTCTCACAGTCTAGGAGGCTAGAAGGCCAAATTCAGGGCGCCAGCTCCAGGGGAAAGCTTTCTGTCTCTGTCAGCTCTAGAGGAAGGTCCTTGTTATCAATCTTCCCTGGTCGAGGAGCTTCTCAGTGCAAGGACATGCTATGCTCCCAGTGCTTCTTTCTTGGTGGTATGAGGTCCCCCTGTCTCTCTGAGTGCCTCTTTTATATCTCAAAAGAGACTGGTTTAATATACAACTTAATCTTATAGATTGAGTCCTGCCTCATTAACATAACTGCCACTAATCCTATCTCATTAACATCATAAAGACAGGATTTACAACACATAGGAAAATCACACCAGATAACAAAATGGTGCACAATCACAAATAGTAGGGATCATGGCTTAGCCAAGTTGACAGATATTTTTGGGGGACACAATTCAATACAGGAATTCTACTATTTCTGTAACTCTTCTGTAAGTCTAAAGTTATTTGAAAATAAGAAGTTAAAAAAATACTGTACATCTAAAAATCAAAAAGAGAAATACATTAAATATTACTAATTTCTAGCAGTGGAATTTCAGATTAATTGTGTGGAGGAAGTAATGATCTACGCAGAACATTTCACTTCACTAGAGATATTACACAGAAAATGTGTAACGAATACAGAGGTATTTAAAACTGAGTATGATGATATTTAGCCTAGCAATATAAGATTTTCTTTACTTCCCTCATCCACCCCAATCAAAAAACCAAACCCACTGAGTCGAGTTATGAGTCATTCACCCCACTAAACCTAAATTTAGAATTTAAGTGCCAGAATTTTAAATTTTAAAATCCGGAATTTTAGAAGCCATGTTCTCTATATGGTCTTAAGGAGCTTTTAATTCCCTCTCACAGACCTCTTTCATGATTTCTTCTCCCTCTTTGCTCTTTGTTACAATTTTATAGTATAAAAAGGTACCAAATTAAAGTTCTCTGTGCATAACTTGGAATGCTTCAGAGAAAAGTAACTAATAAATTATTATAATGTAAATTAGGGTACTATTGTGTTTAAATCACAAAATTCTGGAGGAAAATAAGATTATCTTTCTAAACAAGAATGTATTTTTGAAACACTTCCCACATAGGTAGAAACTTCACATTGCTTATTTTGCTACTCTTCACTTATATGTGAGGTGCGAAAGGATGCATTCCAAATAGCAATTTTCAGCATATGTCTCGTATACAACTCTTCCACATCTGTAGTTTTGTTAATGAAGGAACATGAGGCACTCTAATATATTTGGTCATAAGAGAAATGCTGAGTTATGTTTTATATAAAATCTAAAATGAGGCCTGGAAAGTATACTGGTACATACTACAATGATTTAAACAAGGCTGGTCCCAGAAAGGGTTTCCTAGTTAACTCTCAGTTAATTAGGATACACATTCCCCAAAAACACTAATTAGTCAAAGTTTTACAGTATTCTAAAATTTTATTATAAAAACAAATAATAAAATACTTTCAATATACATAATTCTAAAAATAATAAATAGGTTAAAAATAATGCATACCTCACGTAAATCAGAAGACGAAGACTTTCTCCTTTTTCCTTCTGTGACAATTTCTATAAAAACCAAAGATATGATAAAAATTATCATTTAACACCTAAATGAAACAAACAATTTAATAAAAGAGATTGAAAGTATCCCTTGTTTTAAATTAACTTCTTGTTAGATTTAGGATTTACACTGATACATTTTACAGAACCTGAAGGACTAAATGTAAAGGTCAAAAAAGGATAATTATTATAATTACATGTGACAGAATACCAGATTGTAATAAAATGTCTCTACTACACAATATATGTATGATGACAAAAGAAAAAAGGAGGAAACTTAGCTCTAAGTACTAAATCAGAACTTCTTTGGCAAAAGACCTAGCACCCATCAGGTATTCAATCAATGTTGGTTGAACCATCTGAAGGACAAATTCTTATAATCTGAAGGGGAAAAAAAAGGCAGAAGGTGAGATCTATAAGTTGGAAATATTCTACAAAAACATGTCCAGTTCTACTAAATATCTAAGCACGCTATACAAGTGGGTACCAGCTTAACTCTTCCCTCACCAATATTTTTTCAGACTTCCTATGGCTATTTCCTTTGTGAATTATTTCATTCAATCAGCAAATATTTACTGAATATCTACCACGTGTCAGTCACTTCACTGTGGCAGGCAGCAGTTATAGTGTAGTAAGCAAATTAGACACAGTCCAGTTTCCTGGATCTTACAGTCTATGTAGTATATCACAAATTCCATAACAAAAATAAATGATACAGATCCATATGTATGTGGTCACCTATTTATGACAACAAGCCCTGGTGGCACGACAGTTTAAGTGATCAGCTACTAACCGAAAGGTCTGCAGTTCAAACCCACCAATGGCTCCGCAGGGGGAAAAGACTTGGGAGATCTGCTCCCATAAAGATTAAACCAAAAACCAAACCCACTGCTGTTGAGTCGATTCCTACTCATAGCAACCATACAGGACAGAGTAGAACTGCTCCACAAGGTTTCCAAGGAGCAGCTGATGGATTCCAACTGCTGACCTTTTAGTTAGCAGCCAAGCTCTTAACCACTGCACCACCAGGGCTCCCCATAAAGATTACAGCCCAGGAAATTCCATGGGGTAGTTCTACTCTGTCAACTTGACGACAGACAATAACAACATCTATGACAAAGATATCACTTCAATTCACTGGGAAAGGAATGATCTTTTCAATAATGATGTGGAAGCAATTTGATAACCAAATGGAAAAATAAATAAATCCTGATCCCTACCTCATACCATACACAAAAATTAATTAGAAATGGATCATAAATTTAAAGGTAAAGCAAATAAAGCTTCTAGAATAAAACATAGGAGAGTATCTTCATGACACTGGGTTAAGCAAGGATTTCTTAAACAGGGCACAGATACTCTTAACCATAAAGAAAAAGATTAATAAACTATACTTCATTAAAATTAAGAACTTAATATTCATCAAAAGTCATCGAGAGTGAAAAGGCAAGCCACAGACTAGGAGAGGATTATCTGTAATAAATATATCTGTCAAAAAATAAATTATCTGTCAAAAATATACCTGCCAAAATATATAAAGAACTCCTACAAAGCAGTAAGAATAAGCAAGACAATCCAATCTTAAAAATGGGCAAAAGAAATATCTAGAACAGGCAAATGCACGGAGACAGAAAGTAGACTAGTAGCTACCAAAGGATGGAAGAACAGGGAGTTATTGCTTAATGGGTAGAGTTTCTATTTGAGGCGAGGAAATTTTTTTTTTTTTATTCTAGTTTAAATGAAGTTTACATTTCAAGTTAGTCTCCCATACAACATTTTATACATACATTGTTATGTGACTCTAATTGCTCACCCCATTCTGTGACAGCACACTCCTCCTTTCCACCTGATTCCCCATGGCCATTCAACCAGCTCCTAACCCTCTCTGCCTTCCCATCTCATGAGGTGAGGAAAATTTTTTTGAGATAAATAGTGGTGACAGCTGTACAATATTGTGAATATAATTAATACCACTATACTGTACACTTAAAAATGATTAACATGGCAAATTTTATGTTATATTTTACAATAAAAAAGTCAAGAGCCTTGAATAGGCACTTCACAAAATAAAAAGTCCAAATGGCCAATAAACATATAAAAAGGTACTCAATTTCATTATCAGTGAAATACAAGTTAAAATGGCAATGTGATACCATTACACAGCCCTCAGAATGCGTTAAAATAAAGAAAACTGAAAACAGCAAGTATTGGTCAGAGACTAGAACTTTCATACACTGCCAGTGGGAAGATAAAATAGTGTATCTACTTGGCCATCTACTTGCTAAACACTTGCCTACTCTATGTCCAACGACTACCTTGCTAGATATATAACCAAGAGAAAGAATGCTTATGACCACCAACAGACATGTATAAGAATTCAAATTATCTTTGTTCTTATTAGCCAAAAACTGGAAACAACCCAAATGTCAACCACCAGGAGCATGGATAAATAGAGGTATATTCATACAATGGAAAACTATATAGCAATTAAAAAGAATAGATTACGCTATATACAACATGAATACATTTCACAGGCACTATGTTTAAAGGAAACCAGACACAGAAGTATGCATACTGTATGATTCTATTTATGTGAAATTCAAGATTAAGTAAAACTTACCTATGGTGATACTAATCAAAATAGTTATTGGGAAGGGACACAAGTGAGCCTTCTGGGATGCTGAAAATACTTTATATCTTGAACTAAGTGATGGTGATGCCATTATATGTATACAAGTATGAAAAGTTCATCAAACTATATACTAAAGATATGTGTACTTTACTGTATGTAATATCTCAACTTAAAAAGTAACTTAAAATAACAATTAATTAGAACAAATGGACTATAGCTTATCCAGAAATCTACACAGCTGAAATAATTTCTCTGAGTTAAGGTCATAATACATAGCATTAATTTTACTATATGCATTTCTTGAAGCAAGTACTGATGTAAAAATTATTTTATCCTATATACTTCAGCTTCTGATAAGTTCAAATAATTTTGATATTATATCATTCTTTAACTATATTACAAAAAATAACTTTTAAAATAAACAGTAAGAAAGATTTCACTTTGTAGAAATTCACTTTCTAGTCAATTTTACTTAAATACATACATTTAAAAAAAAAAAAAAAAGTATCACATGAGACTAAATGGGCAGCTCCTGTCCAGACATGAGACTGAGAAGGCAGAGAGGGTCAGGAGCTGGTTGAATGGACACGGCAAATCCGGAGTGGAAAGGAAGAGTGTGCTATCACAGTATAGGGAGAGCAACTAGGGTCACGTAACAATGTGTGTATAAATTTTTGTATGAGAAACTAACTTGAATTGTAAATTTTCACTTAAAGCACAATTTTTAAAAAAATGGAAAAAAAAAGCTGAGTGCAAGGCACCATCAAATTTCAAAATATCTTAAATAAAACCATGTGGAAAGGGCAGCCTGTTCACTGTGATTCCCCACTGGGTCAAAAAAAGAGTATCAGTTGCTTACATTGCAGCTTATAGATTAGTATGTACAAACTGACTCATCGGGTTAAAAGTGCTTCTATCCTGTTGTGCAACGTGTTTCCACATTTCCTTTAAGTAACACTATTGTGATTTCCCAGATTTTAGGCGTTTTTAAAATTGAGTTGCTCCGTCTTACTCTAGATTGATTCTGGAGTGTTTTAATAAACATATGATGTACCTGTACTTAAGACTGTCTGGTACAGTATAGTGCTTAGAGTACAGACATTAAATGCAGACAACCTAAATTTGTATCTTGGCTTACTAGTTGTGACTTCTCTGAACATCAAGTTTCTCATCTGTAAAACAGGGGAGAGTATGTGCCTTTTCAACTGTTAAGATTAAATGAAACAGTCAATATCAAAGGTATTTAGCATTATGTCTGGCATGTAGTTAGTGAAAATAAATAGTAACTATTATTACTACAATGTTTTATATTAAAATATCCCTCTTTAAGAGACCTCGGTATATTAGTATTAATATACAAGAAAATCTCTCTAATTATTCTCATTCTAAATATACTAGTCAAACAATTAAAAAGCATGACTTTTTCCCGAGTAGTTTGTGGAATCAACCACTTATTTATTCTGTAAACAGTTATTTGGAAAAATAATACCATCGCCAGACACCATGCTAAGTGCTTTACACAAATTACTTCATTCAATCTTTACAAAAGTTTATGATAATAACAGTATTATCCTTATTTCAGAGATAAAGAAATTTATGTTTAAAGAATCCAAATAACTTGGCCAAGGTCACAATGGTGATTCATCACCGGTCTGATTCCAGGGGTGGCATTCTTAACCAGTACACACTAGACATGCTGGAAGTTATGAAGCTATAAGATGAGTAAGGCAGTCCCTATCACAGAGTTAACAGTATAGCAGCAGAGATTAGACAATTCACCACAGCTAAAATATATGATGAAATCTGATAAACATTATATAAGAAGCATAAACACCCGTAGAAGTTCAGAAATGAATTTTTTTTTTTTTTTTTTTTTTTAGTTTGTGTTAGATAGTTCTTGGAAAGGTACAATTCAAAAGGGCTTTGAACAATGAATAAGCTTTACACAGGCAAAAATGGGTAGGAAGGTCATTCTAGTGCCAAGTGCAGACCACAGGTGGGTGAGTTATCAATATCAGCATCTACCAACTAGGATGAAGCAGGCCACAAGAGGCATACTCCTAAATTATTGAAGACACAGATTAGTTATTCATCTGGGAGGCAGGATTGAGACAGCACCATATGTCAAAGTTCCAGTCTGATTCTTTAAGGCCACTCAATCCTACCCACAAATGACTTCCTGTGTTACCATGTCCCTCGAATCTACTTTCCGATTCTCTGGCTTGCATTATCAGAGCTGGGAATCGCATTCACCGCCCTAGACGTCAATCCCTACAGCCTGTTCCCTTGCTATTCTCTCATCTCTCGTGTACTTCAACTCTACATTCCTCATCTCTTCCCCTAGCCCACTAAATCCTTTTCCAGAATCAATACAACTTCTTGTATTCTAAATGTTTCCTTGAACATTTCCTCCACCTTGGTTCAGCTTTTTATTGATGAGAACTTTTTTAAAAACTCTCTCAAGGAGATTCTTCTCCCTTTTATAAAACTAGGAGTAAGGATTAACAATCTTACCCACCACTACCCTTCCAATTATTATTCTATATTTATTGCAATAACTCCTCTTCAAAATTCCCATAAATTCAATATACTCCTTCATCCATAATTGTGACTGCCATCTACTGACCCAAGACTCTCCCCAAAACTCCTAGAATACTCTGATATTTGGTTCACTGTTGACGCTCTATCATTAAAATCTACCCTCACTCTGAATTGATTGTCCATGAATTGATGCAACGAATACAATGGATTCACTTTAGTTTACTCCAACAACCTTCTTCTATAAATTCCCACTTCAGCAATACGTATTCATGAGTGGAAAACTGTTCTACCTCTCAAGTTCTCAAATGTGAACTTGCCCTCTCCTTCTCAGCATACTGTCCTTTGACTCCTCCATTTCCTCACTCCCACTGACTTCATTCCTGGTCCCCATACTTGCCACACACTTTAAGTAAAACTAAACTCTTTTTTTTTTCCAAGTTCCTGCCCCTGCACTGCTTCACATTAACTGAAGAAAAGTCACATAACTGTAGCAACTACTACTAAGAACTTACACTGGTTTTAACTAAGACCTTGAAAAAGTATTTAATATTTCTCTTATTCATCCCTAATTCCCCTTCTACTCTATTCCATCAAGGAGATCCTGGGTGGTACAAATGGTTAACTTGACTGCTAACTGAAAGGTTGGAGGTTCAAGTCCACCTAGAGGCGCTTTGGAAAAAAAAGGTCTGGTGACCTACTTCCAAAAAATTAGCCACTGAAAACTACTCTCATGGGGTCACCATGAGATAGAATCAACTTAACGGCATCTAGTACTAGTTATTCCTTCTAATAGCTATTTTAAGCTTTCAATACCACCTAAAAGCCCCTCAAAAGATTATCTTGCCTCCCATTTCACCAGAAGCTATGATTTTAATATCCATAACTTCTCAAATTTTCTCTATCTTCCCTCCTTTCCACGTCTCATTGAACTGTTCTTTGATGCTATCCTCTCCCATTTCTTCTCCCATCTCACCCCGTCAATAATCTCCTACCTACTATCTTCAATCTTTCCCTCTCCACTGATGCCCCTTCCTAGTCTCTACCAACCCAATTTAAGTTTCTCATATTCATAAAAAACTTCCTTTCTACATAATTTCCTACTGAAGGTTGGTCCAGAAATCTGTCCTTCACATCTCATTTTCTCAGTTTACTTTTGCTGCCCGTTTTCTCACCATCCATTTGTTCCTTTAGCCTCTTGAAATCTGGCTTTTATCTTTTCTGCTCTACTATAACCACTTTTTTACCTGCGACCTCCTAATCGCCAAATCCAAAACCCTCACTTACTTCATATTTCTCTAAAACAGTTTTTCACCAGGTTTCAACACACTCTCATCTCATGTTTCACAGAACTATCACATTCCTAATCTGCCTCCTACCTAACTGCTTGGCCTCAGTCTCCTTAGCAGTGTCTCTTCCTCCCTACTTTGAAATAGATGTATGTGGTTCAAGAATTTTCTAACTCTATATTTTCTGTGGGTAATCCCACGCATTCCAATGGCTTTAATTAACATAATGTAGCTTTATCATGATTAATAAGGCACTCCAGGTGGTGTAAACCATTTGCGCTTGGCTACTAACCAAAACGTTGGTGGTTCAAATCCACCCAGCAGTGCTGTGGAAGGCAGGCCTAGCGATCTTAAGATTACTGTCATTTCCTGAAAACCCTATGGAGCATAGTTCTACTCTGATTTGCCATGACTAAGAATCGACTCGATGGCAAGAGATAGTTTTTGGTATCGTGACTAACTGTACTATTTTGAACCTCAATTATAGTGCAATTACATTTAAAATTCAAAATCTTGCAGACACATCCTGAACCTATTGAAAGATGTAGGAAAGATGTATCCCATCACAAACCAAAAACCAAACCATTGCCATCGAGTCGATTCCAACTCCTAGCAACCCTACAGGACAGAGAAGAACTGCCCCAAAGCGTTTCCAAGAAGCAACCCGTGGGTTCAAACTAATGACTTTAACCACTGTGCCACTATAGCTCCATCTCATGGGACATTAGTCACTAAAGATGATAATAGGGTAGAAGTTTGAGAAAACTGAATGCTCAGTCTCTCTCAGAGATGTAAAATGTACTGTAACATAGCCAAGACTCTAAAAAGCCCTGGAAGATTGCAGAAAAGTACGATAATCAGAGTTTCTGTGGGTTGTTTCATTTTAAAAGATTAAAATTTTTATTTTACTCTTAAAATAGTAACTCATTTAAAAGCAATAAATTCATGGTAAGTTAATATAATTATATTTTCCAAAAAATTACTGAGAAGAGAGGTCTAGGTGACAATTACAGTGGTCTTTGTCTCCACAGTCTTATCGAATAAAACCAAGAGGACTTGAGGTTCCCTTCTGTTTTACAATTTTTACTCAAAGAACTTAAAACATGTTCCTCAGGGACAGGATGAGAAGGCACATGACTATAATTTTAAAAAGCAAAATAAAACACTCTAGTTGTATATATACTGTATGGACATGGAAAGTTACGTCGCTAAGGGAAAAATAAAAAACCAAACATGTAGACCAAAAAAAAAAAAAAAAAATTACTAAGAAGAGTGGCACTGTTCTACGTATTTGAAAATCTCTTTCATGTCTGGCTTAATAGAAGACAGCTGAATTCTCCTATCTGGTTCTACATTCAACTGGTTTCAATACACGTAACTTGGAATAAGAGGAAAAAGGCAAACAACATCTTAGATTTATTATGAAAATAGTTTTGACCACACAGATCCAAATGGGCCTGAGAGAACCAAGAAGTCCCCAGACCACACTTTGGGAACCTCTGCATCAAGTGGATACAGTCATGCCAAAAGCCATACCATACCACTCCTATAGTTATCAGTTAAGTGAGTCATAAATACTTGTTTTGTGTTTGCTGGAATTGGGTTTCTGCTACTTGTAACTGAAAGAGTTCTGAGCAATACACTAAGTAACGTTCTGTGATTCTTTCTGGTTTAGGATAAAGTTTAAGGAAGTTTACTGCTGTCTCACAGACAAAACTTCCTGTCTTGTCCCTGTCTTTTTTTCTACTGCTTCCCTTCTTCCCTCTGCCTCTCCCTGTTTTATTAATCAAAGTCTTCTCTTTGTGTACTTACGGGATTTTGATAACTAGAAATGTCACTTTCAGTCACTTGCATTCTAGTTAGCAACTATTCCTAACTGCATGCATAACTATTACACAGAATCTACAGACTCCCTTTCAACCAACTGACCATTTGCTTTGTTTCTGAGAATTTATATTGAAAAAATAAAAATATACACTATTAAGAAAAGGAGAATGATTCCTAAAAATTAGTGTTCATCTCTTAAAACCAGAGACACACTGGAGAATTGCTAGGGTGATATTAGATTTGGGAATGGTTTTTGTTATATGTTAACCACAGTTACTTTTAGAAGGGACATCTCCAAAAGGAAACTCATCAGGAGAAAAAAAAATCCTCTGCAGAAGCATAACATAAATATCAATGTCTTTTAAGAACTAACAGCTTTATTCTCCAAATTCACTTCCCACAATTACTTGCATCAAATCAACCGTAAACCCACTCCTGGGAATACATCCTAGAGAAATAAAGACTGTTGCACAAATAGACATATGCACATCCATGTTCATTGCAGCATTATTCACAATAGCTAAAAAGATGGAAACAACCTGAATGCACATCAACAGATGAATGGATAAACAAATTATGGTACATACACACAATGGAATACTATGCAACAATAAAGAACAATGATGAATCCACAAAACATCTCACAGCATGGATGAATTATGCTAAGTGAAATCAGTCAATCACAAAAGGACAAATATTGTATGAGACCACTATTATAAAAACCCAAGAAAAGGTTTACACACAGAAAAACAATCTTTGATGGTTACAGGAAGGGAAGGAGGAGGGAGGGGAAATCATTAACTAGATAATAGATAAGTGTTAACTCTAGTGAAGGGAAAGACAACACACAATAAAGGGGAAGTTAGCACAACTTGACCAAGGGAAAGTTACAGAAACTTCCTACACACATCCAAACACCTTGAGAGACTGAGTTACAGGGGCTTATGGCTGGGGATCATGGTCTCGGGGGACATCTAGGTCCTTTGGCACAACATAGCTCATAAAGAAAAGGGTCTACATTCTACTTTGGTGGATAGCGTCTGGGGTCTTAAAAGCTTGCGAGTGACCATCTAAGAACACATGAACCAGCCTCCGCCAACCTAAGCTCGGAAGAGCTAGATGGTGCCTGGCTACCACCACCGACAGCTCTGACAGGAATCACAAGAGAGGGTCCCAGACAGAGCGGGAGAAAAGGGTAGAACAAAATTCAAATTCACATTAAAAAAAAAAAGACCTGACTTACCAGTCTGACAGAGATAGAGGAGCCCCCAAGACTATGGTTCCCAGACAACCTACTAACTCATAACTGAAGCCACTCCCTAAGTCCACCTTTCAGCCACAGACAGGCCTATAAAACAGTAACATACACGAAGAACATGCTTCTTAAGTGCAATCAAATATACGAGGCCTAATGGGCATTACCTGAACAAAAGCAAGGATGAGAAAGCAAGAAGGGACAGGAAAACTGGAGGAATGGCCAAGAGGAATCCAGGGTGGAAAGAGGGGGGGAGAGTGCTGACACATTGCAGATACTGCAACCAATGTCACAAAACAAATTTTTCAATGAGAAACTAATTTGCACTGTAAACTTTCACCTAAAGCACAATAAAATTAAAATAAATAAGTCAACTATAAAAAATAAATAATTTAAGTATAATCAGGTAAAGGAGTATACTGATATTTGCAAAAAGAAATGTGATCTGCTGAAGGGCAAAGTTAGTTACTATCTTGTCCCCCTACCCCCACCAAAAAAAACATTAAGGCAAGATGAAATGCATTTACTGAAAAAAGTCACCATAAGGCTGTGCATCTCAAACTCAAGTGTGATTACTCCTAAACCTCTGTGTTACGAAGTACACAAATGACACCAGATAAACACTGCATTTCTCTAATGTGTCTGTTTTACTCAAAAGTTCTGAAGGAGGTAAAAAAGGATATTAAAGCAAATACTGACCTACTGGAGGAATATATATACACACACACACACGCATATCATACATACACCTTCAAAGGCAAAGAATACCTCTAGAATATACAGAAAATTGCTAACATTGCTTATAAAAAGGAATTTCAGACTTTCAATTGACTGCTTCAGGCAATGTCCCCAGAGATCCACGTTCACTCTCCTTTGCAGTTAAGGCTGAGAAAGCTTGAGATGCACTGCCATAAGAAATTCTCAAATAAATATGGAATTAAGACTGTCTCTACAAAAATAAAGAAGCCCTCATGGAGCAGTGGTTAAAGTGCTAACAGAAAGGTATGCAGTTCAAACCCAAGAGCGTTCTGCAGGAGAAAGAGGCAGCAATCTGCTTACTAAAGGTTACCCACTGCGGTCAAGTGGATTCTGACTCATAGCGACCTTATAGGACAACTGTCCCATAGGGTTTCCAAGGCCATAACCTGTGCAGAAGCAGACTGCCACCTCTTTCTCCTGCACAGAGGCTGGGGTGGGTTCAAAGCACTAAGCTCTGGTTAGCAGTGGAGTGTTTAACCACTGCGCCACCGGAGCTGTTCTCCCTAAAGATCACAGCCTTGGAAACCCTACAGGGTAGTTCTACTCTTCCTACAGGGTCCCTACGAATCTGAATTGACTCGATGGCAACGGGTTTGGTTTGGGTTTCTACAAAAATAAATGGTACAATAGGAAATGAAAAAAAAGAAACAAAATAATTGATAATTGGCCTTAGTGTACTAAACTGTAAGCTTATTAAAGGTAACGTCCTTGTCACCGCCTCTTGTGTAAAAGACAACACAAGGACTTGGGGTACTCTTGATGGATGGGATGCTTCACAAAAACTTGTTGGCTGGGAGGAGCTCAGCCTCATGAATTGTAACTCCACTTATGTTTTCAAGACATAGAACCCCAAACCGAAGATGGTCATTTAAACCTTAATGCAATTTCAAAAAGAAAAACATGCTGAGAATAAAAGCACAACGGAAGCACGGCTTCAAACCCGCTGTTCGGCTTTTTAATCACTTTTGGAAAAGCTGGAGAAGGCTTCTGTTCCAGAAGAAGGAGACACATTTCAGTATTTACCTAAGGAATGAAATATCAATTAGTAAGCCCCACCTTTCCTTCTGTGCAGCCCTTCCACCCATCGAGTCGGGATGGGTTGGGGAATCAAGAATCAAAGGAATAGAGAAAAGTGGAATGGAAAATAAGCTGGTGCATTGGTGGAATTACGAGGAAGGCGTGGCAGGAGAGAGGCAGGCCAACCGGAAAGATTCGTGGGCCGAGGAGACTCAAGGAGGGTGTTCGCGGGAGGAGAGAAAAAATGAAACGACTATTGAAGTGAAGAGTCGCCGAAGCTTCGATGACAGCTCGGACTGGGTCTGCGACTCCGGGGGCGGAGGCGACCCAGGAGTCTTCCATTGTGCGCTCCCCCTCTTCTCTCTCCCTCCCCGCCCCGCCCTCGCCCTCGCCCTCGCGACTCCGGGCCGCAGCGCCTGCCGCCGCCACTGCTTCCCATTTGCCCAGTGTAAAGGACAATATGCTCAACCCTCCTCCAACCCTTTCTCACCTGATGAGGCTCGACGTCGCCCAGGCTTCCTCTTGTCCATCTTCTCCCCGTCCTGCAGGAGTCGTAGTTGCAGTCGCTGTCACCTCAAGACCCCTCAGGCTGGGGATGGGGGGAGGGGAGAGGAAAAGGCAGGAAAGTGCAAACCGCGCTTGCGCAAGAGCCATCGCCGGCCCACCGACCGGAAATCAACCACGCCTCCCATCTCCATCCGGAAGTCACTTCCTGGGACTTGCTTTATTTGGCCTGCAGCTTCAGGTGCTTATTTAGTGGCGCTCTTTGTCTCTTTGCGTGTAAGAAAGCGATGCTGAGTGCGAGATTTTTAACCCCGGGTTTAAAAGACTTTACACTGAGTTGACAAAAAATTAAAAAGGGAAACTTTAAAACTTCCTCCAGCTCACAGGATATCGCGAGGTATTCCCCCCCCCCCCCCTTTAAAAAGCCAAACCAAACCCGTTGCCGTCGAGTTGGTTTGGGCTTATAGCGACCCTATAGGAAAGAGTAGAACTGCTCCCATAGGGTTCCCAAGGAGCAGCTGGTGGATTCGAACTACCAACCTTTTGGTTAGCAGCTGAGCTCTTATCCACTGTACCAGAAATGACTAAAACCGTTAATCCTTTTTCAGTGTTACTTTGTTCAAGACCTCTCCTATATATTTGTCGTTAATGCGTTTCCTCAAACTCAAAAAAAAAAAAAGAGAGAGATGGCAAAATCACGTTAACAATAGCCTTGCTATTGAAATACTAGTTAGAGTGGAAATAGGTCATCTGATGAAGAAAAAAATGCCACGGTGAAGATAACTAGTCCTCTATATTTTAAAGCATGAAATGCTGAGATGATGATAGTGGGTGGCTGTAAACTGGGATTCATTCAACTCAGGGAATAGCCTTATCCTGGAACTTGCCTTCCAGTGATCTAAGGCTGGTTAATTTTGAAATGGTAGACCTAGCAGGGCAGTGGTTAAGCACTTGGCTGCTAACTGAAAGGTCTGCAGTTGGAACCCACTTGCCGCTCAGTGGGAGTTGGCTTCTGTAAAGACTTATAGCCGTGGAAGCCCTATGGGGCAGTTCTACTGTCCTAAGGACTCCGTAGGAGTTGGAATCCACTCCAGGGCAACATGTTTGGTTTTTTTGGTCATTTTGAAAGCTTTTCAATGGGCCCATCAGCTTAGAAAATTTTCATATTAATTTTATTAGCCATAAATGTGCATATGTGAATAAAAATTAATGTGTAAAGAAAAAAGAATTGACACGTGAATTTTGCTGTTGGCAAAGAATATTGACTATATCATGGACTACTAGGAGAATGAAGCAAGGATAGCGAGACTTCATCTCGATTACTTTGGGCACATTATCAGGAGGGACTAATCGCTGGAGAAGAACATCATGCTTCAGCGAAAAAGAGGAAGACCCTCAACAAGATGGATTGACACAGTGGCTGCAAAAATGAGCCCAAACATACGTACTATTGTAAGGATGAGGCAGAACCAGGCAACGTTTTCGAGGGCACTTAACAACAACAAAGCTTTAATCACGATTTAATCACAAGTTTAACAAAATTCAGCGGAGCGCTCTCATCAGAGGTAAAATGATACTAGAATGTTCCAAACCAGAAGAGATCCCAGAGACCTTGAGTTTAAACCCTTCATGTTACTAACACGCATAGAGGGGAAGAGACTTGCCCAATGTCACTAAAATGAGTAGAGCCATCCCACATATTGTGAGTGGAACATCTTAATTACAGCGTGGTAAGTGCTGAGGTTGAGGTAAACCCCAGGTGCTGCAGGGTACTGGGCTGAGGGGAGTGCCTTACAGGGCAGGGATGACTGAAAGGCAGGAATACGTCAGGGATTGCTGAGAATGAAATTCAATATAAGGACTTCATTTAGAGGCACTAGTTTATTTCTGTTTAATAAAGGGAAACATTGCTTACTGAAAACAATCAGAATTTTAAGTTTCCTCATAAGTCAACTTTTAATTAAAGAATTTAACTGACTCAAATATCAAGCCAGCTTAACTCATTAGCCAGTATTACTAACTGCAAGAAATGGAAGTAGAGCTGAGAGACCAGAACATAAAAAAAGAATGCGTAAGTAAGAGTAATCCATTCCCCCCTCCAAATTAGCAGCTTCCATAAAAGTGGTTCCTAAAATTTAAGAGTAAGAAGTGAAATTATAAGAAGTTAATCAAATTATTCAGCTTGCAAATATATCATCTCAACATGTCATTACACCAAATAGAGTATTTGTGCTAATGAAGACTGACTGAGCCAGTTTGTTTCTTTGAATTGGAACTTGTTTTGAGTAACACACGAAGATGAATGACGTTTAAGCGCAAGAATTTTAGATTTGCTTTTTTTAACCAGTATTTTTTATTGTTTTAGCCTTAACAACCTCTACTACATAGTAAGTGATATTGCAAACACCTCAATGACTATAAAGTTGATGATTTCATTGTTTTTACTTTTGAGGGAGTTACTTGACAGCCTCATTTTCCTTTTACGAAAGACTAATTGTTTTTTTTTTTTTCTTATGGTGTTTTACGATATTCAGGTGAAAGCTTCCTTATTAAAAAAAAAAGAATAAAAAAGTGAATGATTTTCTTAGCATGTTTGGGGATAATGTTATTTCTTTTATGTACATTTACCTCATACTGCATAGAAGTTTTTAAATTAAAATCATTTGAGATTAGAAATTGATCAGCCTAGAACTTTGTTGAAAGAGAAGAGGATGGACTGGCCTGATCTTAATGGATGTGGTTGTTTATTGTGTGCTAAACACTTTAAAATTAGGTATTCAGTGTATTTTTAAGCAGTGATTATAGTTTTAACAGTTTCAAGCCATATTAGCAATGTGAAAGTATTTGAACCCTTTCCTTACTCCTTGGTTAACCATTTCTGTGAAGAGAACTGAATGAAATCTACAAAAGGTCCTTTCTCATCAGAAGTGAATTAAGTTTACAATATAAATGTAAACAGTTTTGGATGGGCATCTGGGTTTTAAAAATTAAAGTGAACAATCTGGAATTCCTTACCATGGGTTCTAGGAAAGCCTGGATTTACAAAGATATTTGGGGCACTGTGCCAGGTTGCTATTCACCTCATTTTCCTTAGTAATTGATTCTTATCTTTTGGTAAGATTGAGAAAGGTTCTACCACCTAAATTCTTTTTTTTGTAATTGTACTTTAGATGAAAGTTTACAGAACAAATAGTTTTTCATTAAACAGTACACTTACTGTTTTATGACAATGGTTAACAACCCCACTGTCCCTTCTCAAACTTGTGTTCCCTATTACCAGCTTTCCTGTCCCCTCCTGACTTCTAGTCCTTGTCCCTGGACTGTTGTGCCCCATTAGTCTCGTTTTGTTTTCTGGGGCTGTCTCATTACTGAGCTAAAAGTGTGTCCAGGGGCCATACTCTCAGGGTTTCTCCAGTATCTGTCAGGCCAGTAAGTCTGGTCTTTTTTGTGAGTTAGAATTTTGTTCTACATTTTTCTCCACCTCTATCCAGGACCCTCTGTTGTGATCCCAGTAAGAGCAGTCAGTGGTGGTAGCTGGGCACCATCTAGTTATACTGGACTCAGTCTCGTGGAGGCCATGGTAGTTGTGGTCCATTAGTCCTTTGGACTAATCTTTTCTCTGTATCTTATTTTCTTCATTCTCCCTTACTCCTGAAGGGGTGAGACCAGTGGAGTATCTTAGATGGCTGCTCACAGGCTTTAAGACTCCAGACGCTACTCACCAAGGTAGAATGTAGAACATTGTCTATATAAAATGTGTTATGCCAGTTGAGCTAGATGTTCCCTGAGACCATGGTCCTCACAGCCCTCCTCCCAGCAATTCGGTCCCTTAGGGAGTTTGGATGTGTCTATGGAGCTTCCATGACCTTTCCTTGTACAAGTGGTGCTGGCTTCCCCAGTATTGTGTACTGCCTTACCCTTCACCAAAGTTACCACTTACCTATTGTCTATTTAGTATTTCACCCTCCCACCTCTCCCATCCCTGGTAACCAACAAAAATAGTTTCTTTTTCTGCCACCACCTAAATTCTTATGTGCAGGAAGTGTTTCTTCCATGTATAAACCAAAACCAAACTCATTACCATCAAGTCAATTCCAACTCAGAGCGAGCCTATAGGACAGAGTACTACTGCCCTACAGAGTTTCTTAGGCTGTAATCTAAGGAAGCCAACTGCACAGCTTTCTCCCACCAAGCAGCTGGTGGGTTCTAACCACCAGCCTTTCAGTTAGCAGCCGAGCACTTAACCACTGTGCCACCAGGGCTGCTCTTCCATGTATAAATGAAGTAAATATATCATTGACATGTGATTCATGAAAAGACACTAGTTGTTTGGTTTCAAACAGGGCTTTGAAGCGGTTCATTCCAGTTTGACCCCTGGGAGATCTTGTTAAAATGTAGATTCTGATTCAGTACATCTGGGGTGGAAATGCAAATTCTCAGTTGGGGGGTCAAACCAGAACCAACCGGTTCGAACTCATCCTCCTTTGTAAGACTATCAGCAACTGGAACTATCCTGTAATGGAAAAATATCCTGTTCCCAGAAGTTATGAAAATCTGTGATAACTCAAGGTATTTGAGCAACAGATGGATAATCTTTTCCCCAGGAGACTATAGAAGGAATTCATGCACAAGCTTTTAAACCTTTAACCTAAGATCCCTAAACTCTCACTTGGCCCTGGAGATGAGCCCAAGGTATCCAGTGCATACACCAGTAATATCTTTGAAATGATCTATCTTAAAATGTTGCATCTATTTGCATTTCTATACCACAATACATTTGGTTGATTTTAACAGGAAAATTATACCCACTGACACACTCTTACCTCTGAATAATCCAAATCAAGAAGTGTAGGATCTAGGACTGAATAAAATCAGTAAATCCAAAATCGGGCTATATGTCAGAATCACCTGGGAGCATTTTTGTTTTTTTAATCTATTCCCAGGTTTCACCTAAGACCTATGGATACAGAATCTCTTGAAAGTGGGGCCTAAGAATCTATATGTTTAAAACATTTCCCAGAAAGACATAGCAAATTAAAAAAAAAAAAACTATACTATTAGACTATAGGTTCTAAGTATGCACACTTGGGAGACAAAAGCATAAAGAAATAAAAAGCAGTGATTACTATAAAAGTCAGGAGAAAGATTACTTTTGGATGGAGGGAAGGGGCTGTGACTGGGATAGGGCACATAGAATGGCTTTGGAGTGGATGGCAAAGTTCTGTTTCTTGATCTGTTTGTGGTTACAAGGGTGTTCTCTTTATAATATTTCACTGAACTATTTAAAAAATGTTTGCATCGCCGATGGCCCTCATTAAATTTTGGGAAGCCCAAGACTTAGTGACATCTGACTTTTTTCCCTTCTGTCTCTTCAAGTTTAGATATGTCTTTGCCTCAGGTGAATTAAATCAACTTCTTTACTCTTTCCTGGGAGGAGATAGGCAGTAGGGGAACAGGGAGAGCTATTTTGTTTGCTTTTTTTTTTTTTTTTTTTGGAGCCTCCTACACGTATAATTTCACAAGCACTATTATTTTATATTATTTTATAGAATTTACTATATGGCATAATTATTTTTCTAATAACTGCCTAATTGCATTCTGGGCTGGGAAAATAAAAATAATGCTGCTTTTATACCAAAACAGTAATTAGTTTCTTAAAATGCTTTTAGGGTTTTTTGTTGTTTTTGTTTTTCTAAATTCAAATATATATATATGAAAACATGCTCATTGTAACAAAAAACCAGCATTTTTAGATATTGTTTACTTTTCTGAATGAAGTATCCTTCATCCTGTGCTTCTTAATGGCTTAGGATATACAAAACAGCCTTTTTCTTAAATATACCAAAAGACTGTAATTAACATAATAGGGTATTACTGGATAACTTTAGCTTCTCAGGTTATAAAATTTTGTTTTAATAAAAGCTTACTAATCACCTGTGAAGAATGTAAGGTATTGTTAAATATATCCACTTTGTGATTCTAGAGTGGAAACCCTTTGCCATTGAGTTGATTCTGACTCATAGCAACCTTATAGGACAGGCTAGAACTGCCACATAGGATTTCTTAGGCTGTAAATCTTTACAGAAGCAGACTGCCACATTTCTCCGGTGGAGCAGCTGGTGGGTCCAAACCCCCAGCCTTTTGGTTAGCAGCTGAGTGCTTAACCACTGCACCAAAGTGGAAAGAGTTTCCTTAAAATCAAAATGTACCAATTAAAATTATTTGCATCTGTGATTCTCGTGCCCCACCCACCCTCTTCTTAAAGATAACCACACCTAGAGTAGAACATGACAGCTGTTTCACCATCTAATCCAGGTTGGTAGGACCTAGTTTGAAATTTTCATTAATGACTATATACTGCTCTCATTTTTTGTTTCATTCTATGTAAAATGATTAGCGTACTTAACGTAGGGAACTAAGTTCCTAGCAAATGGCCCTCACTAAATTTTTGCTGAATGAATGAAATAAAGGGTCAAATGCTATGCATTTTTAAGATCACTGGTAAAAATCAATCTTCTATCAGGTTTCTAGGGTTATGTAAGTTACCTTGGACATGTCACTTTATCTTTGAAAACCTCAGTTTCTCCATTTATAAAATTAAATATATTAGCTAAAAATGTCAGGTCCCTTCCAGCTCTAATAATCTCATTCTTGAAACTTAAGGTATCTTATTCCAAGCCATTCATTAAAAAAAACTAAGCATATAAGACAATTTGATTCCCCCCTTCTTTATTATAATGGACCATCTTTATTTTCTTGTGAGAAATGGATCACCTTGATTTGCAAAAGAGAAAACAAATATATACAGATTCATAGAATATTCTCTAAGAATAATTCATAAACCTTTGACATTTATTAACTCTGTGAAACCTCTATTTTTTTTTCAAAAGCTTCATGTGTTTCTTCCCTCCTATGTATACAGTTAGAGGGCTTTTAAAGTTCTTTTTACTTCCTATGCCCTTGGCAGAAATCATAAAATTCTAACAACAATATTTAAATGCCTACTATGTACCTGGCACTATTCCAACAGCTAGAGATAGAGTAGCAAACAAAACAAAGCCTCTGCTCCCATGGAACTTACATTCTAATGGAGGAAAACAAATAAGCAAATATAAGTTAGTTGGTAATAAGTACTTTAAAAAAAATGAAGGATTATAAAGAGAGAGGGAGTGACACAGGATGGGAGAGGATTTTCAGATAGAATGGCTGGGAAAGGACTCTCTTATCAGAAAACACATGGGCAGAAATCTGAAGGAAATGAAGCCATACAGCTATGTAGGGAAAGCGTGTTCCAGGTGGTGGGCATAGAAAGAGCAAATGGTGTTAGGCAATAGCGTGCTTTGCCAGTTACAGGCAAAGAGACCAAATATGGCTGGAGTGAAGTCAGCAAGAGAGTGGTGGGAAATGATACCTGAGAAAGAGCTAAGAGTAAGATCATGTAGCTAGCTGAGTAAGCAAGTGAGAGAATGGAGGGAGGTAACGCTAGAGAACTAAGGGCCATGTGAGACCTTGCAGGCCAGGGTAAGGAATTAGGCTAGATTTTATCCTGAGTGAGAGGGGAAGCCACTGAGAATTTTGAGCAAGGGTGTGACATCCAATTTAGATGTTTTGGAAGGATCATTCTGGCTGCTTTGTGGAAAACAGACTGCAGAGCTTATGCAAAGAGGTGAATGGGAGACTAAAAGCTGAAAGTTGATGGTGACTTGGATTTGGATGGCAGAATTGGAGGGATGATCATGATTAGATTATTGATATTTCAATAGAGCCTACAGATTTGCTTATGGATTGGATGTGGGGTATGAAAGAGGAGAGGAAGATATGCAGCATGAACAACTGAAAGAATGGAGTTGCCATTTACTAAGACAGGGAAGAGTAGAGGGAGAATAGATTGAAGTGGGTATTTTGAACATGTTAAGTTTGAGATGCCTATTTGACACACAAGTAAATACATCAAGTAGACAGTTGGATGTGAGTCTGGAATTCAGGGTAAAGGTAAAGGTTGGAATATAATAACCAAGCAAAACCTACTGCAATAAATTTTAAAGAATTGTCTAGCCTTTCATTTTACAGGGTACTCTCCACCTTGTTCTTATTCACTCCACCTCCACTGGTTTCTTATGTGTTGTTATAGTTAGCTGCCATCAAGTTGGTCCCCAACTCATGGTGATCCTATGTGTTACAGAGTAGAAGTGCTCCATAGGGGTAAAAATGGTGTGGCAGTGTCATCTGACCTCCTCAAACTTCACGAGGGCGGGAGAGAATTATTATCATCATCAACAGCTCAAGGCTGATTCCTATGAGGCAGAGGTCAGATATGCCTCCCACGGCACTCTCTACTTATCTGCTGGGTTCTCTAATTCACTGCAATGGCCACATAGAACTCACAGACCGTACTCACAGTTATAGGGTTTATGAGGGAAGCAACAGGTTACAATTCAGGTTCAGCAACACTGCAGATACAGTTCAGGACAGCCTCTTCTCAGCCATGCCCACAGGCACGCCTCTGTCTGGCTCCTCAGCCTCTGCCCTGCTCAGGCAAGTGTTAACAAAGCTCTTTTAGCTCTGCAGATGAGTGCCCAGAGTTACCACACTCTGCCAGTAAACCTTGGCCTGAAGACGCTCAGCTTTCTCACTCTGTGTGTAGGCAAACGTAGCTCCACCAAGTGCCCAGAGGCACCTCACTCCGTCAGCAAGCCCCCTGCCAGAAGGTGCTCGCTTTCTTGCTTCATGGGCCAGGAAGCCCACCGTGCCGTCTCCTGCAGGTCTCCTGCTTCTGCTGCCGCTGTCTCACTGCTGCTGCCACTCACTATCTGTTGCCATCTCTTCTGTTACAGCTCTCTGTCTCCTGGGTCAAGGAAGTTCTCAGCACAGTGATCCCTGGCCCAAAGGACACAGTCTGCTCCCGTCTCTTCGTAGTGATCATGAGATCCCTTTTTCTGTTCTGGAATTGGCTCTCTTTTAAGCCTAGCAGGATGGCAAAACTGACCAATTCCCAGGTTAGGATTCTATGTACCTTATTTGCATGGTCCCACCCCCACAAGGGTGCCATGCACCTTACTTGCATTATTAGCAATGCTGTCCAATCCCCCTGGTGGGCCACAAGCACCTCATTTGCATAGTCCCACTCAGTCATTTGTTGGGAGTTATAAAGACTGTGGTTAGATGGGCCAAATTAAGTAATTCACTGCACTGCAGTAGGGTTTTCTGGTCAGTAATCTTTACAGAAGCAGATTGCCAGGCCTTTCTTCTGCAGAGCTGCTGAGTGGGTTCCAGCTGCCAACCACTGGCATCTTCTAGGTTCCTGTTCTTTATATTGTTGTTGTTGTTGTTGTGTGCCCTCATAGCAACCCTGTAGGACAGAGTAGAACTGCCCAATGGGTTTTCTAGGCTATAATCTTTACAGGAGCAGATGCCAGGTCTTTTCTCCCATGGAGTCTCTGGTGGGTTCAAACTGCCAACCTTTTGGTTAGCAGCCAAGTGCTTAACCATTGGCAAACCAGGGCTTATGTTCTTTATATAAAACCCACTGCCATCGAGTCTATTCCAACTCATAGTGACCCCATAGGACTATGAGTTGGAATAGACAGAGTAGAACTGCCCCATAGGGTTTTCTAGGCTGTAATCTTTATGGAAGCCAACTACCACATCTTTCTCCCACGGAAAAGTTGGTAGGTTCAAACTGTGACCTTTCAGTTAGCAGCCGAGCACTTAACCACTGTGCCACCAGCACTCCTTGTTCTTTATATACCTATATGCTAGTTTTGGTTTTCCAGTTTGTGAAGTTCCATTCTTTCTCCAGAGAATTCTCAACCAACTAGGTACACAAACACTTAACAAAGATGAAAAAGGGTAATCGGATGCGGTACACTATATACTATTAGAAAATACTAATTTTGTTTGTTTTCTGATTGAAGGAAAAGTTAAATAGCTAATAAGTTTCACTGTTTATCTCATAAACTTTTAAATATTTTGTATCCTTCTCTTTATTTTTGGTACAGAGAAAGGCAGTTTTCAGCACAGCATGTGAATAAACAAAGTATTTTTAGGTCTGAGAGATTACTGCTATTCTGTGAAAACCTCCACATCCATTTCAAATAAAAAAATAGACCTTCCTTTTTGGAAAGCAATTTGACAATATTTGGTAAAATGGAAGACGTTGATATGACTCATAAATTCCACTTCTAGGTATATTCCCTAGGGAAACTTTTGATATGTGTACAAACATGTATGTACAAGAATGTTCATTGCAGCTTTTTTATAATGGGAAAACTGGAGCAACCTAAATGTTCTTCCAACAGGAAAATGATTAAAGTATGATATATTCAAACAATGGATTACTATAAATGTAATGGATTTACAAAATGAGCAAACGAACTACATTTATTAATGTGGAAAAAAATCACAATGTCAACTGAAAAAAAAGCAAGGCTGGACAAGAGATATATGTAGTGTTTTTAATTTCACATTTCTGAAAGAAGAGGATTATCCTGTGTGAGGTACTGTGTAAGATGGTTTTTACATCCATTAGGTCATTTAATTCTCATAACAACCTTGTGAAGTAGATGGTGTTATCCTTATTTCACATTTATTCATTCAAAAAATATATATTACGTACAAGACGCTGTTCTAAAGCACTGAAGAAACAGCAGTGAATTAAAGTTCCTGCTCTCATGAAACTTTCATTCTAGTTAGGGAAGACATTTAAAAAATATGCTAACAATTAGGTGGTAATATGTGCTATGAAAAAAATAAAGCAGGGGAGAAAGAGAGTAATAGCATAACTAAACTAACACTCAGAAGTTGAAGAAACTGAAACTCATATTAGTTTAGAAACCTGCTGAAGGTCACTCAACTTAAAAATTTGGAGCTAGGTTTAAACCTAAATCAACCTAATTCCAGAGGCTCTCCTGTTAAGGATGGTTAACTCCATCAGTCATTTACACTTTGGAAAAAATTAAATTACCCCTTCTCCTCACTTATCGACTAACTTGTTATATGACATTTTGCATTCACAACAATAGTAAAAAATCTACTATCTATTTTGCGCATTAACAGCATACATCTGGCAGTAATGAATATTAACAAATGTTGAGGTATGAGGCAAGAGGAACGCTGGCTTTGATGATTAAGGTTATCTGTCGACTTGGCTGGACCATGATTCTCAGTGGTTTGGCAGTTATGTAATGATGTAATTTGGCAGCTTTGTAATGATGTAGTCATCCTCCATTTTGTGATCTGATATTGGTCATCTTCCATTTTCACATAATACCAATTTGGCATAACAACCTGATCTTTGGAACCTAACCATGTTGATAAGTAAGGAGAGGGTATATTTCCATAAAAATACCTGAGATCAGCAACACTAGAAGAAAAGAGTTTTTAATGGAACAAGATGGAATAGAGAGAAGTCTAGATAGGTTGGGTAATTTGGACAGCCAAAAAAACTTCCCTATGTACCTGTGGGGCTTGGGAGTCAGAAAATACCATTCAAAAAGTGAGACAAGAGTTTAAAATTTTACTTTGTCTAGCACTGATATGCATTTTTATTCTTTTTATTTTCAGTGGTTACCAATGACTCAGGAGCTGAGCTTCCAAAAATTTATTGAACAGTCTGGCTTACTAGAAGAATTTAAATATGACTTCAATGACAAAGCTGAATTGAGACACACTGAGACACAACGCCCTTTTGTCTTTAACTATTATAAAAATGTCCATGAGAAGAATAGCAAGCGCTACCAGGCCCTTGGCCATTTGCTTGAGCAATACATCTATGAGCTTTTGGAGAAAATGTGTAAATTACAAAAAGTATATATCCCACTTGAGGCTGATAAACAACCAAGAAGTTTCTTTTTCATGAGTGAAAGTGCATTAACAAGTCATCATTCTGCTCTTCTTGTCCTTCTTCAAGACCATGGGGTCTTCCGAGCTGGACAATGGAGTCAACAGGCAATAATACATCATGGTCTCCAACATGGAAGTCAGATACCATGTATTCAAAGGGCATTACAGGCACATTACGGTGTAATTGTGCCAAACCTCAATGACAGTTTTGTGGACTTAAAGATGGAAAAAGAGTGGAAAAGCCTTCTAGCACAAAATATTGAGTCCTCTTCCCTAAAAATGGTTCAAGCTGAGAGCCTTTTATCTCTTCAGCAGCCTCCCCAGTGTATTCCAGATAGATTCAGCAACACCCCTGAAGAACACATGGCTTACATTTGGGATTACTTCATTTCAAAGACTGAAGGCAAGGATGTTGCCTTCATTGTACATGGTTACGGAGGCTTGGTTTTTATGGACCTGCTTGTTCGTAGAAAGTGGGAAGTGATGAGCAAAGTATATGCTGTTGCACTTATTGACTCTGAACACCATGTAGGACACCAGCTGGGAAGTGACGTACAATTATTAGCATGGATAAAGCACCACTGCCGTGAATGGGTGACAAGCCCTAAGCCTTTGGATAAACCTGCAGCTACTGTTTTGAAAAAAGAGTTTCCTATGGTTTCTGCTGGTACAGAAAAACACAGCTTAGCCCCTTCCTCTAGCCTAGAGTCCATTTTTAAATACTTTAAAAAAGCTTTGAAAGCCAGAACAACTATTAATTTCTCTCCAGTGCCAATAGCAACTAGAAGCGCCACAAAAAGAAAGCAAAGCACATAAGTTACTTTTTGTCATCTAAGATTTTTTGTCCCTCTGTAACTTTGCTGTTGTAGACACTAGAAGAAAAAAGAACACTTTCAGCTCACACACAGGATCATGTTCTGGCTTGAGATTTGATTTATTACCTTTTAAAACCTTGAATATATTCTGTTTTTTAGCCTATTGATGAACCAGGAAGTCAAGTCAGTGCCATCATTAATACTTTACAGTATTAGTGAAGTTTGAGGACCTTTCTTGTGAAAAGTTACTTTCCTATGGTTTAATAGAATCACAACATACTGTAGATGAAAATTAAATATTAAGTCAATCTTTGATTTCTGTATTGTTACTAATGTCACATTAAAATTATAAGTGAACATAAAGAAAAGATTAAATATAAGCAACACTCCATTCTTTGTATGTTTACATTCTTTTGTTTAAATTTTTTGGTCTTGTGTGTGTGTGTTTACTCATACTTTCAACTAATATTTGAGTAACTAATATGTGCCAGCCAAACTGGGTTTTGGGGACACAGTGGCAAACAAGGCCAATATTTATTCTTATGGAATTCACGTTGAACAAGGAATTACAAGTGTGAAGATTATTAATAAGTGCCCCATGGAACAACTAACATGGGAGTTAACCATCCTCAGGGATAAGAGAATACTTCCCAGAGAAAAATATGCTTAGTCTGGAGAACAATAGTAGTTAGCTATGAGAACAAAGTCCAAGGAAAGAAGTAGCAAAGGCAAAGATCCTGAGGCAGGAGAAAGAAGTCTGTTTCAGTTGGAGCTGAAAGATTGAAAGCAGCTGGAAAGTTAAGTTTGAGAGATAAGCAAAGGCAGTTTATGGAAGACGGCATTAACCATGGTTAAGATTTTGGACTTTATTCTATTCTATTATATGAGAGCCATTGGATGGTTTTAGGAGAATATCATCAGATTCACATTTTAGAAAGAATACTGTAGTAGAAGGAGCACAAGCTTGAAAGCAGGGAGACCAATTTAAAAACCCTGGCAGCAGTATGAGAAATATTTAATGAACTCTTAACAAAATTTTGTGATTGATTGGATATTACGAACAAGGAGAAGAGAATAACAAAAATGACTCCTAGATTTCTGGCTTGAGCAAAACTAGACGGATAGAAATACTGTTTGCTGAGATAGGGATCACTAGTAGAGAAGAAGCTACATAAATATACACTGGCTTTTCCATAAATTTTTTTTTAATTTTGTGTTTTAGGTGGGAGTTGACAGCATAAATTAGTTTTTCATTCAAAAATTATATACACAAAATTTTTTTGTGACCCTAGTTGCAGTCCCCACAATGTGTCAGCACTCTCCCCATTTGCCTTTCCACACTGGTTCTCAGTGACGATTCACAGTTTTCCTGTCCCTTCCTGCCTTCTCATCTTTGCTTTCGGGCAGGTGTTGCCATTTGGTCTCATAACACTTGATTGAACTAAGAAGCTCGTTCCTCACATGTTGTTGTTTGTTTCATAAGCCTGTCTAATCTTTGGCTAAAAGGTGGACTTGGGAAGTGGCTTCAGTTCTGAGTTAGCAGGGTGTCCAGAGACCATAGTCTCAGGGGTTCTTCAAGTTACCATCAAACCAGTAAATCTAGTCTGGTCTTTTTGTGTGTGTGTGAATTTCAATTTTGTTTTACATTTTTCTCCCCTTGTCAGGGATCCCTCTTGTGATCCCTGTCAAAGCAGTCAGTGGTGGTAGCCAGGCACCATCTAGTTCTTCTGGGCTTAGGCTGGTGGAGGCTGTGGTTCATGTGGTCCATTAGTCCTTTGGACTAATATTTTCCTTATGTTTTCTTCATTCTACTTTGCTCTGGACAGGATGGGACCAATAGATGTATCTTAGATGGCTGCTTGCAAGCTTTTAAGACCCCAGACACTACTCACCAAAGTAGGATGTAGAACATCTTCTTTATGAAGTATGTTATGCGAATTGATCTAGATGTCCCCCAAGACCATGATCCCCAACCCTGAGCCCCGGTCACTCATTCCCTCAAGGTATTTGGATGTGTCTAGGAAGCTTCCATGACTTTGTTTTGGTCAAGTTGTGCAGACTTCCCCTTTATTGTGTGTTGTCTTTCCCGTCACCAAAGTTAACACTTGTCTACTATCCAGTTAGTGATTTCCCCTCCCTGCCTTGTAACCATTAGACTGTTTTGTGTGTGCATGTGTGTGTAAATCTTTTCTAGGATTTTTAAAATACTAGTCTCATACAATATTTGTTCTTTTGTGACTGACTTAATTCACTCAGCATAATGCCCTCCAGATTCATCCTGTTGTGAGATGTTTCCCCAATTCATCACTGATCTTTATCATTGTATAGTATTCTATTGTGTTTATGTATGATAATTCATATATCCATTCATCTGTTGATGGGCATTTAGGTTGCTTCCATCTTTTTGCTATTGTGAATAGTACGGCAATGAACATGGGTGTGCATATGTCCGTTTGTATGATGATTCTTATTTCTCTAAGGTATGTTCCTAGGAGTGGGATTGCTGGATCATATGGTATTTCTATTCCTAGCTTTTCAAGGAAGCACCATATTGTTTTCCAAAGTGGTTGTACCATTTTACATTCCCACTAGCAGTGCATAAGAGTTCCAGTCTCCTCACAGCCTCTCAAACATTTGTTATTTTGAGTTTTTTGATTAGTGCCAGTATTGTTGGGGTGAGATGGTATCAAAATGTAGTTGGGTTTTTTTGCCATTTTTTTAAATTGTGCTTTAGGTGAAAGTTTACAGCTCAGGTTAATTTCTCATACAAAACCTTATATGCATATTGTTATGTGACCCTAGTTGCAATCCCTATGATGTGCCAGCACACTCCTCCTTTCCACCACGGGTTTCCTGTGCCCATTCAACCAGCTCCTATCCCTTTCTGCAGTCTCATCCTGCCTCCAGACAGGACCTGCCCATTTAGTCTCGTGTTATCTACTTGAAATAAGAAGCACTCTCTTCAAGAGTATTTTATGTTTTATAACCAGTCTAATCTTTCTTTGAAGAGTTGATTTCAGGAATGGTTTTAGTTCTGGATTAACAGCAAGTCTGGGGGCCATGTCTTCTGGGATTCCTCCAGTCTCAGACCATTAAGTCTGGTCTTTTTACAAGAATTTGAGTTCTGCACCCCACTTTTCTTGTGTTCCACGAAGGACTCTGTTGTGCTCTCTGTCAGGGCAGTCGGTGGTGGTAGTCAGGCACATCTAGTTCTTCTGGTCTCAGGCTGATGGAGTCTCTGGTTTATGTGGCCCTTTTGTCTCTTGGGCTAATATTTTCCTTATGTCTTTGGCGTTCTTCATTCTCCTTTGTTCCAGGTGGGTTGGGACCAGTTGATGCATCTTAGATGGCCACTCACAAGCTTTTAAGACCCCAGACAATACTCACAAAAGTGGGATGCAGAACATTTTCTTAATAAACTTTGTTATGCCAGTTGATCTAGAAGTCCCGTGAAACCATGGTCCCCAGACCCCAACCCCTGCTACTCTGTCCCTCGAAGTGTTTGATTGTGTTCAGGGAACTTTTTAGCTTTTGGTTTAGTCCAGTTGTGCTGATTTCCCTTCCCTGTATTGTGTGTTGTCCTTCCCTTCACCTAAGATAATTCTTATCTACTATCCAGTTAGTGAATTCCACTCTCCCTCCCTCCCCACCCTTGTAACCATCAAAGAATGATTTCTTCTGTGTTTAAACCTTTTCTTGAGTACTTATAATAGTGGTCTCATACAATATTTGTCCTTTTGTGACTGACTAATTTCACTCAGTATGCTTTCCAGATTCATCCATGTTGTGGGATGTTTTGCAGATTCATCATTGTTCTTTATCATTGTGTAGTATTCCATTGCGTGAATATACCACAATTTATTTATCCATTCATCTGTTGATGGGCACCTAGATTGTTTCCATCTTTTTGCTATAGTGAACAGTGCTGCAATGAACATGGATTTGCATATATCTATTCGTGTGACGGCTCTTATTTCACTAGGATATATTCCAAGGAGTGGGATTGCTGGATCATATGGTACTTCAATTTCTAGCTTTTTAAGGAAGCGCCAAATTGATTTTCAAAGTGGTTGTACCATTTTACATTCCCACCAACAGTGTATAAGTGTTCCAGTCTCTTCACAACATCTACAACATATATTATTTTGTGTTTTTTGGATTAATGCTAGCCTTCTTGGGGTGAGATGGTATCTCATTGTAGTTTTGATTTGCATTTCTCTAATGGCTAATGATTGTGAGCATTTCCTCATGTCTCTGTTTGCCACCTGAATGTATTCTTTGGTAAAGTGCCTGTTCATATCCCTTGCCCATTTTTTAATTGGGTTATTTGTCTTTTTGTTGTTGAGGTTTTGCAGTATCTTTTAGATTTTAGAGGTTAGACACTGATTGGATTTGTCGTGGCCAAAAATTTATTCCCAGTCTGTAGGTTGTCTTTTTACTCTTTTGGTGAAGTCTTTTGATGAGCCATAAGTGTTTGATTTTTAGGAGGTCTCAGTTATCTAGTTTCTCTTCTTGTGTTTGTGCGTTGTTGCTTATGGTTTGTATTCTGTTTATGCCATGTATTAGGGCTCCTAGCATTGTCCCTATTTTTTCTTCCATGATCTTTATCGTTTTAGATTTTATATTTAGGTCTTTGATCCATTTTGAGTTAGTTTTTGTACATGGTCTGAGGTATGCGTCTTGTTTCAGTTTTTTGCAGATGGATATCCAGTTATGCCAGCACCATTTGTTAAAGAGATGGTCTTTTCCCCATTTAACAGACTTTCAGCCTTTGCCAAATATCAGCTGCTTACAGGTGGGTGAATTTACATCTGGATTCTCAATTCTGTTCCACTGTTCTATGTATTTGCAGTTCTACCAGTACCAGGCTGTTTTGACTACCATGGCAGTGTAATAGGTTCTAAAATCAGGTAGTGCGAGGCCTCCCACTTTGTTCTTCTTCTTCAGTAATACTTTACTTGCCCGGGGCCTCTTCCTTTTCCATATGAAGTTGGTGATTTGTTTCTCCATCTCCTGAAAAAAATGTCATTGGAATTTGGATTGGGATTGCATAGTATCTGTCGATCGCTTTGGGTAGAATTGACATTTTCACAATGTTGAGTCTTCCTATCCATGAACAAGGTATGTTTTTCCACTTATGTAGGTCTCTTTTGGTTTCTTGCAGTAGTGTCTTGTAGTTTTCATTGTATAGGTCTTTTATGTCTCTGGTTAGATTTATTCCTAAGTATTTTATCTTCCTGGGGGCTACTGTGAATCATCTGATTTGGTGATTTACTCTTTAAAGTTCTCTCAGTTGGTGTAGAGGAATCCAACAATTTTTGTATGTTTATCTTGTATCCTGAAACTTCACTGAAATCTTCTATTAGTTCCAGTAGTTTTCTAGTGGATTGTTTGGGGTTTTCTATGTATAAGATCATATCATCTGCAAATAGGGATCCTTTTACTTTTTCCTTACCAATATGGATGCCACTTATTTCTTTTTCTTGCCTTATTACTCTGGATAGGACCTCCAGTACAATGTTTAATTAAGAGTGGTGATAAAACGGATCCTTATCTGGTTCCAGTTCTCAAGGGGAATGCTTTAAGACTCTCTCCATTTAGGATGATATTGGCTGTTGGCTTTATATAAATGCCCTTTATTATGCTGAGGAATTTCCCTTCTATTTCTGTTTTGCTGAGAGTTTTTATCATGCATGGGTGTTGGACTTTGTCAAATGCGTTTTCTGCATCAATTAATAAGATCATGTGTTTCTTATCTTTTGTTTTATTTATGTGATGGATTACACTGATTGTTTTTCTAATGTTGAACCATCCCTGCATACTTGGTATGAATCCCACTTGGTCGTGGTGAATTATTTTGTTTTTGTTTTTTTTTTGATATGTTGTTGAATTCTAGTGGCTAGAATTTTGTTGAAGATTTTTGCATCTATGTTCATGAGGGATATTGGTCTGTAATTTTCTTTTTTTGTGGTGTCTTTACCTGGTTTTGGTATCAGGGTTATGCTGGCTTCATAGAATGAGTTTGGGAGTATTCCATCCTTTTCTAAGCTCTGAAATACTAATGTTAAGTAATGTTAACTCTTCTCTGAAAGTTTGGTAGAATTCTCTGTAAAGCCATCAGAGCCAGGGCTTTTTGTTGTTGTTGTTGGGAGTTTTCAAATTACCTTTTCAATCTCTCCTTTTGTTATAGGCTTATTTAGTTTTTCTACTAAATAAAGTGCTGTGTTGAAGTCTCCTTCTATTATTGTGGAGCTGTTTCTCTTTTCAGTGCTGTTAGAGTTTGTTTTATATATTTTGGAGCCCTGTCATTGGGGGCATAAATATTTACTATGGTTATGTCCTCCTCCTCCTCCTGGTGTACTGATGCTTTAATCATTATATAGCATCCCTCCTTATCCTTTGAGGTGGATTTTCCTTTAAAGTCTATTTTGTCAGAGATTAATATTGTCACTCCTGATCTTTTTTGACTGTTGTTTGCTTGAGATATATATTTTTCATCCTTTTAGTTTGTTTGTCTATTTGAGTCTACAGTTTGTCTCTTGTAGACAGCATATAGATGGATCATGTTTTATTTTTATCCATTCTGCCACTCTCTGTCTCTTTATTGGTGCATTTAGCCTATTTATATTCAGCATAATTTTTGATAGGTCTGAGTTTAATGCTGTCATTTTGATGTCTTTTGTGTGTGTGTTGTTGACAGGTTCTTTGTTGCACTTACTTTTCTGTGCTGAGTCGTTTTTCTGTATGTCTTTTCATCTTTTTCATTGTTGTTGATTTTGTATTTGCTAAGTCTTTACGTTTTTCTTGTTTTTTATTTTGATGTGTGGGATTGTTAGTTTCCTTTGTAGTTACCTTAATATTTACCTCTGTTTTCCTAAGTTTAAACCAATCTTTTATTTCTTGATATCACCTTGACTTCCTCTCCATAGGAAAGTGCTATGACTACATTATTTAGTCCCTCTTTTTTGTTTTAATATTGTCATCTTTTACATATTGACTTCTCTGTTTCCCTATTTTCAGTGTTTTAGCTTTGATTTATTTTTGTTACTTCCCTATCTGGGTTGCTATCTGGTTGTTCTGTCCTGTGTTCTAGTCTTCGGTTGTTATCTGATGTTATTGATTTTCTAACCAGAGGATTCCCTTTAGTATTTCTTGTAATTTTGGTTTGTTTTTTGCATATTCCCTTAACGTCTGCTTATCTGGAAAGGCCCTAATTTCGCCATCATAGGTGAGAGACAGTTTTGCTGGATATGCAATTCTTGGCTGGCAATTTTTTTCCTTCAAGGCTTTATATATGTCATCCCATTGCCTTCTTGCCTGCATGATTTCTGCTGAGTAGTCAGGGCTTAGTCTTATTGACTCTCCTTTGTAGATGACTTTTCATTTATCCCTAGCTGCTCTTAAAATTCTCTTTATCTTTGGTTTTGGCAAGTTTGATTATATGTGTCTTGGTGACTTTCTTTTGGGATCTACTTTGTGTGAGGTTCTTGGATAGACAGATATCTTCTCATCTTTCATGATATCAAGGAAGTTTTCTGCCAACAAATCTTCAACAATTCTCTTTGAATTATCTGTTATCACCTCCTGTTCTGGAACTCCAATCACTCGTAGATTATTCCTCTTGTTAGAGTCCCACGTAATTCTTAGGCTTTCTTCATTTTTTAAAATTCTTTTATCTGATTTTTCCTCAAATAAGTTAGCGTCAAGTGCTTTATCTTTAATCTCACTAATTCTGACTTCCATTTCCTCAATTTTACTCCTATGACTTTCTACTGAGTTGTCTAATGCTGAAATTTTATTGTTAATGTTTTGGACTTCTGCTTGCTGTCTATGGATTCTTGCAGCCAGTTAAATTTGTCTTTATGCTCTTGTATAACCTTCTTAAGTTCCTCTGTTGCTTTGTCTGTAAGTTCCTTGGCTTGTTCTGCGTTTTGAATGATCTCCTTCTTGATATCTTGAAGAGCTCTGTATATTAATCTTTTCATTTCTACCTCCAGTAATTCCAAGAAGTTCTCTTCCTCCAGGGGGTTTCTTGGTTTTTTGTTTTAGTCGCTTGCTGAAGCCTTCATAGTCTGCCTCTTTATGTAATTTGATATTGACTGTTGTCTCTGAGTCATCAGTAAGTTATATTTATTTATTTTATGCTTGCTTACTGTATCCTAGCTTCTGGTTTTGTTTTGATATGCCCAGATAGGCTGGTCCTATGAGCTACTTTGATTATTGGTGTCTTTGAAGCTCTCACATCCTGTCAGCAGGTGGTTAGTGCTGTTACTTGGTATGTGGGCCCAGGAGTCCATTTTCTTTTCTTGTGTGGATTTGGCTCAAGTGTCCATGTCGTTGGTTACTGAATCTGTGATGCAGGCTCTCACCTACAGTCCTAAGCAGGACTATGTAAGGGTGACTGGAGCAGGCACAGGTGTCTGGATGCAGTAGGGGGTTATGTGCTGAGCAAGGTAAGAGGTTAATGGCTGCCCCTGAGTGCCTGGGTGGAAGGCGTGTCCCTGTTCTGAGTGTGTAGGTGGGTGGGTCTTACATCCAGACTTTGGGCACCCAATGCTGTTGGCTGTAAGGACTGGGAGGCACCACTTATTTTTGGACCCCTGCCACGGGTGCTAGGTGGAGTGGGTGGAGCCACCAGTCTTCATGCCTCTGATGTGGGTAGGTGAGGACCCTGCTTAATGGACAGGGCAGTGTCAAATGTCATGAATCTGCCACTCCCTCTTAGCTGTTGCAGTTGAAAATAGCCTTCAGGTATATACCCTGTTTTACTGTGTTAATGAGGGCCTACACTATTGAAATGGGCCTACACAGGTCTAGGCAGAGGTGAAAGACATTCGAAGTCTGAGGAACCCCTATACCTGTGCCTAGGCAAAGGGGTTATGCCTGCCCTGAATCCCTAGTTTAGGGGAGCTGGCAGATTATTTTTTCCTGTTTGTTAATTTGCTTCCTCTCCAAAGCAGGGAGAATTGCTCTGGGCGTGTAACGGGTCTCACTTCCAGTCCAGAGGGCGAAGCAATGGCTGAAGCCCTGGACTGCAGCAGAGTGGGGAGGGGTCAGGTAAATGGGAGAGAGGTACTTCCCAGAGGGTGGAAGGGATTTGTGGTTATTGATCCCACACAGTAGTTTAGGCGCTTACACTTTTGCAGATTCAGTGCTGCTTCTCCCCGGTCTGAGGCTTGAGCAGACTCTACGCGACTGGGATTCTCTCCCAGCGTGGGAAACGCGTTCCAAGTGCTACCACTTGCCTCAGACCACATGTGCCAGCTGATCCAGCCTACAGGCTGCCAGCCAGGTTAGGTCTGGGAAATCCTCACAGCTTCTGAACTGTCTCTCCCGCCCCCTGCTGCTCTGTCCAACTCCTCAACTTTGTCTTTGATGTTCAGGGCTCCTAGATTGTCATATATAATTGATTTACTTGTTTTTTTGGCTCTTTGTTGTAAGAGGTACCACAGGAAGCATCTGACTACACCACCATCTTGGCCCCGCCTCTCCTAAATGTAGTTTTGATTTGCATTTCTCTAACGGTTAATGATCATGAGCATTTCCCTCATGTGTCTGTTAGCCACCTGAATGTCTTCTTCAGTGAAGTGTCTATTCATATCCTTTGCCCATTTTTCAGTTGGATTATTTGTTGTTCTATTTAAGTATTCTGTAGATTTTAGAGATTAGACACTTGTCGAATATTTTGTAGCCAAAAAATTTTTCCTAGTCTGTAGGTTTTCCTTTCACTCTTTTGATGAAGTCTGTTGATGAGCCATAAGTGTTTAATTTTTAGGTGTTCCAGTTATCCAGTTTATTTTCTGGTGTTTATGCATTGTTAGTTATGGTTTGTTTTCAATTTATGCCATATATTAGGACCTCTAGCATTGTCCCTATTTTTTTCTCCCATGATCTTTATAGTTTTAGATTTTATATTTAGGTCTTTGATCCATTTTGAGTTAGTTTTTATGTATGGTGTGATGTATGGGTCCTGTTTAATTTTTTTTACACGTGTACATCCAGTTTTGCCAGCACCATTTGTTAAAAAGACTGCCTTTTCCCTGTTTAATTAACGTTGGGCCTTTGTCAAAGATCAGCTGATCATGGGTGATTTACATCTGGGTTCTTCATTCTGTTCCATTGATCTCTGTGTCTGTCCTTGTACGAGTACCATGCTGTTTTGACTACCGTGGCTGTATAGTAGCTTCTGAGATCAGGTAATGTGAGTCCTCCTACTTTCTTCTTTTTTTCCATAATGCTTTGCTTATCTGAGTCTCTTTCCTTTCTATATGAAGCTGGTGATTAGCTTTTCCATCTCACTAAAGAATGCTGTTGGTATTTGGATCACGTTATGGATTGAATTGTGTCCCCCCAAAATGTGTATCAGCTTGGCTAATCCATGATGCCCAGTGTTGTGTGGATGTCCACCATTTTGTGATCTAATGTGATTATCCTATGTGCTGTAAATCCCATCCTCTATGATGTTAATGGGCAGGATGAGAGGCAGTTATGTTAATGAGGCAAGATTCAATCTACAGGATTAGGTTATGTCCTGAGTCAATCTTTTTTTTTCTTAATTGTACTTCAGGTGAAGGCTTACAGAAAAAATAGTTTCTCATGAAACAGTAGTACACATATTGTTTTATGACATTGGTTAACAACCCCACAACATGTCAACCCTCTCCCTTCTCGACCTTTTTTTTTTGGTGAAAATATACACAGCCAAAGATACACCATTTCAAAAATTTCTACATGCACAGTTCAGTGACATCAACTATGCTCTTCCAATTGTTCTGCTATTCTCACTTTAGATGAAGGCTTACAGAACAAAATAGTTTCTCATTTAACAGTACACATGTTGCCCTATGACAATGGTTAACAACCTCACAACACATCAACACTATCTTTACTCAACCTTGGGTTCCCTATCACCAGCTTCCTTGTCCCCTTCTGCCTTCTGGCCCTTGTCCCTTGACTGCTGTACCTCATTAATCCCATTTGGTTTTATGGGGCTGTCCACTCCCAGGCTGAACGGTGAACCTTGGAGATGACGTCACCACTGAGCTAAAAGGGTGTCTGGGGGCCATACTCTCAGGGTTTCTCCAGTCTCCTTTAGGCCAGTAAATCTAGTCTTTTTTTTTTTTTGTGAGTTAGAATTTTGTTCTACATCCTTCTCCAGCTCTGTCCAGAACCCTCTGTTGTGATCCCAGTCAGAGCAGTCAATGGTGGTAGCTGGGCACCATCTAGCTGTACTGGACTCAGTCCAGTGGAGGCCTTGGTAGCTGTGGTCCATTAGTCCTTCGGACTAATCTTTTCCTTGTATCCTGTTCTCTTCATTCTCCCTTGCTCCCAAAGGGATGAGACCAGTGGAGTATCTTAGATGGCTGCTCAAAGGCTTTTAAGACCCCAGACGCTATTGAGTCAATCTCTTTTTTGAGATGTAAAAGAGAGAAGTGAGCAGATAGTGGCCTCCTACCACCATGAAATGAGCTGGGAGCAGAGTGCGTTCTTTGACCCAGGATCCCTGCCCTGAGAAACTCCTAGACCAGAGGAAGATTGATGAGAAGGACCTTCCCCTAGAGCTTATATAGATAGAAAGCCTTCCCCTAGAGCTGGAACCCTGAATTTGGACTTCAAGCCTCCCAGACTGTGAGAGAATAAATCTGTGTTTGTTAAAGTCATCCACTTGTGGTATATCTGTTATAGCAGCACTAGATAACTAAGACAGACCGGGATTGCATTATATCTGTAGACCGATCTGGGTAGAACTGACATTTTCACAATGTTGAGTCTTCCTATCCATGAGCATAGTATGTTTTTCCATTTATGTAGGTCTTTTTTGGTTTCTTGGAGTAATGTTTGTAGTTTTCTTTCCATAGGTCTTATACATCCCTGGTTAGACTTATTCCTAAGTATTTTATCTTTGTCAGGGCTATGATAAACGGTATTGTTATCCTGATTTCCTTTTCAAGCTTTTTTGTTGGTGTATAGGAATCCAACTGATTTTTGTATGTTGATCTCGTATCCTGCTACCCTCCTGAATCTTTCTACTAGTTCCAATAGTTTTCTTGTGGAATCTTTGGGGTTCTCTATGTATGGGATCACATCATCTGCGAATTGAGACAGTTTTACTTCTTCCTTTCCAATTTGGATGTCCTTTATTTCTTTTTCTTGCCTTACTGCTCTAGCTAGGACTTCCAGCACATTGTTAAATAGGTGTAGTGATAAAGGGCATCCTTGTCTTTTTCCTGTTTCCAGAGGGAATGCTTTCAGCCTCTCTCTATTGAGAATCATGTTGGCTGTTGGTTTTGTATAGATGCCCTTTATTATGTTGAAGAATTTCCCTTCTGTTCCTATTTTATCGAGAATTTTTATCAGTGTGGGGTGTTGGACTTTATCAAATGCCTTTTCTGCTTCGATTGAGATGATGATGTGATTCTTTTCTTTTGTTCTATTTATATAGTGGATTATTTTGATTGATTTTCTAATGTTGAACCATCCTTGCATGCCTGGTATGAATCCCACTTGGTCATAGTGTATTATTTTCTTGATATGATGCTGAATTCTATTGGCTAGATGGAAAATTTTTACATCTATATTCGTCAGAGATGTTGGTCTGTAATTTTCTTTTTTGTTGTTGTGTCTTTGCCTGGCTTTGGTATCAGAGTTATGCTGGCTTCACAGAATGAAGTCAGGAGTATTTCTTCCTTTTCTATGCTGTGAAATAGTTTTTAATGCTGATGTAAGCTTTTCTCTGAATATTTGGTAGAATTCTCCAGTGACACCATCCTGACAAGGGCTTTTGTTGTTGTTGTTGGGAGTTTTTTTTAATTACCTCTTCAATCTCCTCTCTTATGTGTTTGTTCAGATTTTCTACCTCAGCTTGTGTTGGTTTAGGTAGTGTGTTTCTAGAAATTTGTCCATTTCCTCTAGGTTTTAAAATTTGTTGGAGTATAATTTTTCATGGTATTCTGTTATGATCCTTTTTACTTCAGTTGGGTATGTTGTAATGTCCCCCCTTTCATTTCTTATTTGAGTTGTTTGCTTCCTCTCCTATTTTCCTTTTGTCAGTTTGGCCAGTGGTTTGTCAGTTTTGTTGATCTTTTAAAAAAACCAACCTTTGGTCTTGTTGCTTCTTTCTATTGTTTTCTATTCTCTATTTCATTTATTTCTGCTCTGATCTGTATTATTTCCATTCTTTTGGTGGCTTTGAGCTTCCAGAAAATTTTAAACAGAGAAAATGAAAAAAGCTTACAAATTATTTCTTAGTTCTGCCCATAGAGTAATAAAAGAGGAACCCATACTAGACATTGCATTTGAAAATACTCTGCCATTTTTAACAGGACATACAGATTTTTCTGTACATAGCTATCTTTAGTGTCTGCTTTTTAAGCTAGTATGTGCTATTATTTCTTATTAGTAAAGACACAGTATTTCAAATTTCTCTTCTTTCTATATCATATCTTGAGTGGCATAATGGAAAATAAAGCACTGAATTGTAAATCAGTATAGGTAGATTTTATTTATTTGTTTTTGTTTAATTTTTTGTGATTTAGGTGAGGGTTTATAGAGCAAATTAGTTTCTTATTAAACAATTAATACACATATTGTTTTGTGACATTGGTTGCCAACCCCACGACGTGTCAACACTCTTCACTTCTCGACCTTGGATTCCCCATGTAAACCAAGATATGTATATTTTAAATCAATCTTGGCCTTGGGTAAACCAGTTAATCTCTCCAAGCCCTCATTTCCCATTTTGTAAATGAATGAGGTGGGCTTTGAAGTCCCTTCCAACATAGATATTCTATCTAGAATACATTTAATGCACCTAATGTGAACACCAAAAAAGCAAACATTACTATCACTATAAAAGCTGTGCTATTGTAAAAATGGCATGGCATCAGACCTCCTTGCCCAACTTCAGGGGGAGGAAAGAGAATTCAGATCAGTATCAACATCAGCCCAAGGCTGAATCCTATGAGGTGGAGGTTGGACATACCTCCACTCTTCATCTTTTTTTTTAACCAATTCTAACACCAGCCATCCCTCCCAGGGCACTCTACTTATCTGCTGGGTTCAATAATTTGTTGTAATGGTCACACAGAACTCACAGGCCATACGCATGATTATGGGATTTATTAGGGAAATAACAGGTTACAATTCGGGATTAGGATCAAATTGGAAGTAACAGAAACAACTCAGGATACAGTTATTCAATCAGGACAGCTTCTTTTTGGCTGCTGCCACTGGTCCTTTGCTCTGGGCCTGGGGCCTCACTCTCGGGCTAGGCCTTCGGCCCTGCTCATACAAATGTTACAACTTTTTCTTTAGTTTCGCCAGTAGGTACCTGGAGGCACCCCACTCCACCAGCAAACCTCCTACCAGAGGTGCTCAGCTCTCTTGCTCCATGGGTTGGTATGACCACTGTAGCCACCTCACTCCATGGGCTAGGAAGCCCACCACATCTTCTCATGCCAGTCTCCTGGTTCTGCTGCTGCCATTTCTCTGCCACTGGTTCTGCTGTACTTCCTGCCAGTTCTTGCCATCTTGCACTGTCAGCTGGGTCTATCTAGGAGGTTCTCCCCTCCTGGCTTTTCTTCTTGATGGTATTGAGCTTCCCCCTCCAACCTCTGGGATTGGCTCCCTTAAGCCTAGCGGGATAGCAAAACTGACCAATTCCCTACAAGGGTTCCATGTGCCTTATTTGCATTAGCAGGTTGTCCAATCCCCTTGGTGGGCCATAAGTACCTTATTTGCATAGTCTCACCCAATCATTCTGTGGGAGTTACAAGACCATGGCCAGAAGGGCCATACAATAGTAATTCATTGCCCCATAGGTATCTGCACTTAATTAACTGAAAGTTGATGTTTCTCATAGCCCTAAATTTACTATTTAATCTGTTGTTCCTCACAACCCTTGATTTCTTATTTAATGTTAGCTGTATTAGTTACCTATTGCGGCACAACAGATCACCTCAAAACTTGGTGGTTTAAAACAACAAACATTTATTATCTCACTCTTTCTGTTGGTCAGGAATTCAGGAGCAGCTTAGTTCAATAATTCTGGCTCAGGATCTCTTATGAGGGTGCAGACATGACTGCCTGGAGCTGCAGTGATCTGAAGACTTGACTGGATGTTGTCAGAAGGCCTCACTTTCTTGCTGGCTATGGCAGGAGAGCTTAGTTCCTCACCACATGGACCTCTGCCATAGGCTGCTTTAGTGTCTTCGTGAAATGGCAGCTAGCTTCCTCCAGGCTTAGTGATCCAAGAGAGGGAACAAGCAGGAAACTACACTGTCTCTTATGACCTAGTTTCCAAAGTTTCATGAGGCTCCATTTTTTTTCTATTTGTTAGAAGTGAGTCTCTAAGTCCAAGGAAAGGGGAGTTTGGTTCCACTCTTGAAAAGAGTATCAAAGAATTTGTGGACATACATTAAACCACCACATCAGAAATTACACCAACTGAAACTTATGATAAAGCAGCTCAACTCAGTTGGTTATAAAATTATCTGGGAGCACAATTATCTCGTCACTTTTATATTTTTCTTGTTTTGATAAACAGCTCTGTGTGTTTTTGTTTATGTTGTTGTCAGTTGTCATACAGTCAGCTCCAACACATGGCAGCCTTATGTATAACAGAACAAAACACAGCCCGGTCCTCTGCCATCTTCATTATTGTATGTTTGAGGACACTGTTATGGTGATTGTATCAATCCATCTCATTAGAAACTGGCTTTCTCTTTTTCTGCAAAGCATCAATATTTTTCGCCATAGACAAGAAATGTTTGTGTTGAAAACAAAGCCCCGTCTTACTAACGACCCTACCTATAATCATCTTTCAAGCCAGACTATTGAACTTCCTCCTCTCCTGCTTCCCCTATATTCCAATCAGTCACCAATTGGTCATTTCTATTTCTTAAATATCTTTCATATCTGCCCCTCGTCGTGATCTCTACCGCCATCACTCTGGTCCAAGCCATTATCACCTCTTACATGAACCACAGTATTCATTCATCAGCAAATAATTAAATTCCCACTACATGTAAGGTCCTGTTATAGGCACTGAGGACACAAAAGAGAATCAGAAGAGGTCTCCACTTTGTAAAAAACACCTAGACCTTTGGATCCATGTTTTGTCTTCAAACTTTTGATAGAGGCATTGGTACAGAGAAATAATTCTCCACCGTATGAAAAACAGTGCCAGCAAGATAAGTGGCAATCAACACTTATTCCACTGTAGAAAAGACTTGTGGTGGAATGAGTTGTGAAGAACTGGAAAGCAGGTGACTTTCGTACAAAGCAGCCTCTACTTAGATCTACCAGTTTCCAAGCAAGAACATGGGCCAAAGGTATTCAGACTTTCCGCTTATTCTATTTGAGTTCTAATGTGAAGGCATCTTATGTTTTAAGGACAACTAAATCAAAACATTTGAAAACACTGTGTTGGCAAAACAGAACACCTCTGATTGTATTTGGCCCTAAGGCCACCAATTTACAATCTCTGCTTTAACTTCATTTTCACATTAAATTTCCAAATAAGCTGGGAGAGAAGATTAATATTTAGTTTTGCTTACCATGTTCCAAGCAAAGTGCTAGGCACTGGTGATAAACTGGTCAGAAAAGTTAACAAGTTAAAAGGTTAACAAGCATCGAAGAGTTTAAAGCAGGGCTTGGAACTGGGTTCATTCCAGTTGGAACCCATGCTGAGAATTTGCATTTCCATCCCAGATATACTGAATCAGAATCTACAGTTTAACAAGATTCCCAGGTGATTCTTATGTATTACATATAAATTTTGACAACCACTTCCCCACTAGTGGTTCTCAGAATCCATCCCTAACCAGCAGCATTGGCATGGCCTGGGAACTTGTTAGAAAAGTAAATTCTCAGCGGGGTTCGAACCTGAACAAACCGGTTGGAAGCCCTGGTTTAAAGCTATGTGAGACTTGTGAAGGGACTATTTTATGTGAATTAATGCTTATAAATACCAGGCCCAAATATAAAGGATTAGGAACAGTTTTTAAGATAAATAGAAATAAACAGGACCCCATACAGGTTGAGAGGGTCTTCTGCGGCACGCCAAATGCAGGTGCCACCGGCCACCAACACACAGCATCCGCGCTCCATTCCTCTCCAAAGCTTTCCGTGTGCACCGAGTGGAAAGGAGCACACCACCCCCTTGCGTGACGTTATATGCCGGCGCCGAGCTAGGGGGCCGGACTTCCGGTTGCGCGCTGGCGCCGTCGGTTAACTGCCTGGGTCAGTAGCCGAGTTGAGGTGAGAGGTGCGTGTTGAGAGTCCTGTGCAGCGGGTCCCAGAGCGATTCTGCGCGGTTGGGTTTTGTAGCTTGAAGGGTTCGTGCACTTTGCGCTGACGGAGCTGTTGTCTCTGGTAATGGACATGTTTCTTCTGAACTACGTGTGTGTGTGTGTGTGTGTGTGTGTGTGTGTGTGTGTGTCTGTGTGTGTGTGTGTTGGGGTGGGAGAAAGTGTGTCTGTGTGTTGGGGTGGGAGAAAGTGTGTCTGTCTGTGTGTCTGTGTGTTGGGGTGGGAGGAAGTGGGAGATGTTCCAAGATATACTTAGTGTAGCATGCGCTAAGAATGCCCACAGGTAAGAGAAAGAGATAGTGCAAACGGTTAACGTAACCGAAAGGTTGGAGGTTCCAGTCCACCCAGGGGCACCTGGAGAGAAAGGCCTGGGGATCTACCTTTGAAAAATCAGCCACTGAAACCTCTTTGGAGCACAGCTTTACCCTGAAACACATGGAGTTGCCGTGAGTCCGAATGGACTCTACAACAATTGGTTTTAATACAATACCGGATCAAGAGCAGTGTTTCCCAAAGCGATGTTCTTGATCACTTTTTTTTTTCATTTTGGGTTTTTATTTCTATGCTATTCTAAAAATCTTGAGCCAATCATAAAGACAAAATTCATTAAAATATTTTTGTTTCCAAAATCAGTGTTTCTCAGATTGGGGTTGAGGACCCCTGGTTAAATATTTTGGGGAGTTGGAAGTAAGTTGTTTTTTTTCCTTAAAGGTGGTCTAAAATTTTTTCAGAATTAAAAAGCACTGATCCAGGGTATTTATTCAAAAAAAATTTTTGAGTGATTATTGTGAACCAAATACTACCAGACACTGAGTATTCAGTGTTAACAGCATAGACACAGTCCTTGTCCTGATGCAGATTACTATCTAATGGACCAAATAAGTAAGCAGGCAACTACAATATAGTGTTATAAATGCTATGATAGAGAGGTACAGGGTGCACCAGTAGGAGGAATACTTGCTCAAAAATATGAGGTGAAGCATAGCTAGAAATTCAGCTGGAAAAAGTAAGCAAAGGTTAAAAAAAAACATTGTTAAGTCATAGTAATAAGTTTGTACTTTAACCTGGCAGCAATACACATTGAAGGCGATCTGAGTGCCATTGATCAGGTTTGCACTGGCGACAATGGCTTAGACATGGTGGAGAGCAAATCTGGAGGCTAGGAGCTGCAGTTAAGAAAATGAGTTTGAAGAGAAGTGAATGGATTCAGGAAGTATTTAGAAAGTAAAATGAATTTAACACAAATGGATTGGGTATGGTGAGTGTGGGAGAGGACCCATTTTCTGGCTCCAGCGACTAGATGGATAATAGTGACCCTTCCTGAAACAGAACACAAGCAGATGAGCACGTTGGGAAGGGAAGGGGGAGAGAGTATTATTTGCACTTGAGGTGTCTGATGCATGATGATTAAAGCCAGGGAAGTAGATCAGGAAAATGTGTAGACTGAAGAAAGGACTAAGGACAGAACTAAGAGGCACACCACCTTTAAGGGGTAGGTATCTGGTTATCAGTGCATAGGCATTCAGGAGACTAAGTGGTCAAAGAGGTGGGAGACTTAGGAGCAGAGCCATTAAATGAAGCCGAGGGAAGAAGGAATTTTTCTTTTCAGGTGTTTAAGTTGTGTTTTGTAAAAATTTGAATTTCTTTTTTTTTTTTTTTTTTTGGCTTCAGATTTGACACTGGTTTCACATCTCTAAGCATTTTCATCATCTTGTGGACATATAGACCTTTAGGATAAAATTATGAAGCTTTATATTTATATTTGTCCCAATTTTGGACATTTTGTTTAGCAATAACATTATTTGCTGCAAAATAAAGTCTGAACTGGAGAAGAGTTTGATTTGTTTTTTATCAGTAGCTCTGTAAATATTGATATACATTACATCAGTGCCGCAGCCTTTAAGTGCTTATTACCAGTTGCTATCTTCTGTAGCTTTTCTGTCCTTTGTTTTTATGTGTTGTATTTGTGAAGGGTCTTGTATTTAAGTCTGTATCTGAGCTTGCATTAGAATGGGAATAAATGTAGCATCATGATCTCAGCTACATCAGTGGTACATAACTTGGTTGTCCAGTAACACTGATCCTCCAGGCTCTTAGATACAAATCTAATAAGGATATTCAAGCTTTCCATCTGCCTAAAGCAATACTGGTAGCTCTGCTGGCACAGTGGTTGAGTTCTGCTGTTAACCAAAGGTCGACAGTTCTAATCCACTAGCTACTCTTTGGAAACCCCGTGGGGCAGCTCTATTCTGTCCTGTATCGTTCCTGTGAGTTGGAATTGACTTGATGGCAGTGGGTTTGTTTTTTTTGGGTTTAAAGCAATAGTAAACGTGTCTAAAATAAGAACTAAATTCAAAGTTTTTGCCCAGTGAGTGACCATAGGCTGCAGGCCACAGGAGTTTAGAAAAAGATTGTTGTACCAAGATCTCACTTTGTGTTTCAGAAACCAGTTGCATTTTGGTGTCTCAGATTTATATTTGAACAGTTAGTTGGGTTTTTTTTGTTTGTTTGTTTGTTTTTTTAATTATCTAACTCTTCATTGCATTTTTCTTTTACAGGGGTTTTCTTGCATGCCTGTTTTTCTCAACATGAGTGTTAGTTTCACCTTCTTAAGACCTTTTGCTAGATTTTTGGTGCCATTTACCCTTCATAGGAAGAGAAAAGATGTATGTTCAACAGTTCTGCAGAAATACATGTCTTCCAAAGTACCAGCTGTGTCCTATCCTAATAAAGAGCGTACTTTGCCTCCTGAACAGCTAGAATTGGATGGGTGGAAAATTACAATGAAATCTAGTGTGCAAGAAGAAGGTATCTCAGCAGTCTCAAACAGCAAGGATGAAGACCCTCTAGCTGCCACAAGAGAATTAATTGAGATGTGGAGATTGCTTGGCAGAGAAGTACCAGAACACATCAGTGAAGAAGATCTCAAAACTGTTATGGAAAGTCCTTCGAAATCATCAAAAAGGAAATACTTAAAATATTTATATGTTAAGGAAAAAACGAAAAAAGCTAAGCAGATAAAAAAGGAAATGAAGGCAGCAGCAAAGGAAGAAGCAAAAAAAGACAAACTGCTAGAAACCACTGAGGATGATAAACAGCAAAACTTCCTATTTCTGCGGCTTTGGGATAGGAATATAGACATTGCAATGGCCTGGAAGGGTGCACAGGCCATGCAGTTTGGACAACCTTTAGTTTTTGACATGGCTTATGAAAATTATATGAAACCAAAAGAACTGCAGAATGCTGTTTCCCAACTTTTAGAAAGTGAAGGATGCAACAGAAGAAATGTTGATCCTTTCCATATTTATTTCTGCAATCTTAAGACAGATGGTGATTATTACAGAGAATTAGTTAAACGTTATGGAGAGAAATGGGACAAACTGCTTTTAACTGCAACAGAGAAGTCTCATGTAGATTTATTTCCAAAGGAAAATATTATCTATTTAACTGCGGATTCTCCCAATGTTATGACTACTTTTAAGCATGACAAAATTTATATAATTGGGTCTTTTGTTGATAGGAATATGCAGCCAGGCACATCCCTAGCCAATGCAAAACGGCTGAAGCTGGCAACAGAATGCCTTCCATTAGATAAATATTTACAGTGGGAAACTGGTACGAAAAATCTCACCTTAGACCAAATGATGCGTATTTTGTTATGTCTGAAAAACACTGGTAGTTGGGAAGAGGCTCTGAAGTTTGTACCGAGAAGAAAACATACTGGCTTACTGGAGGTTTCTCAGTATTCTCGAGAGTTTGTCAACCAGTTGAAGAAGTCAAAGACTTTTAATACATTTCCAAAAGGCTCTCTAAATATACGCACGAAAAAAAGGTGGCTTAAGTGATAAAGCTTGATAGCTTACAAAGTAAATGGATTGGAAATAAGGTTCTAATTCACTTGGTCTTTCTTTTAAAGCTAGTCTTTCCAAACTAACTACAGTATTGTGTCTTTTCCCAATTGGTTAAATATCTGCAAAACTTAGGAAACTTATTTACTGTTAAAATAATGTGAAAAAAGTAAAGTTCCAAGTTTGTTGAACAGACTACTCTTTATTTTTTTAATTTATTTCATTGCACTTTAAGTAAAAGTTTACAATTCAAGTTAGTCTCTCGTACAAAAATTTATACATCCATTGTTATGTGACCCTAATTACTCTCCCTATACTGTGACAGCACACTTCTCCTTCCCACCCCTGAATTCCCATGTCCATTCAACCAGCTCCTGACCCTCTCTGCCTTATCTCACCACTGGACAGGAGCTGCCCATTTAGTCTCAAATATCTACTTGAGCCAAGAAATACACTCTTCACGAGTATTATTTTATGTCCTATAGTCCAGTCTAATCTTTGTCTGAAGAGTTGGCCTCTAGAATTGTTTTAGTTCTGGGTTGACAGAGTCCGGGGGCCACGCTTTCTGGGGTTTCTCCAGTCTCAGACCATAAAGTCTGATCTTTTTCCTAGAATTTGAGTTCTGTACCCCACTTTTCTCCAGCTCCATCAGGGACTCGGTTGTGTTCCCTGTCAGGTTGGTCATTGGTGGTAGCCAGGCACCATCTAGTTCTTCAGGTCTCAGGCTGATGAAGTCTCTGGTTTATGTGGCCCTCCCTGTCTCTTGGGCTAATAATTTCCTTGTGACTTGGATGTTCTTCATTCTCCTTTACTCCAGGTGGGTTGGGACCAATTGATGCAACTTAGATGCCTGCTCACTAGCTTTAAGACCCCAGATGCCACGCTCCAAAGTAGGATACAGAACATTTTCTTAATAAAACTTGTTATGCCAATTGACCTAGATGTCCCCAGACCCCCATCCCAGCTACTCTTGAACAGACTAATCTTTAAATGAGCTCAGTAAAACAATTGTACCATTGGTGTGGCTTTTTTATGGATAGCTTGAGGTTCATGCTCCACTTTCCTTCATGTTCTTTTAGTCGTGTCAACAACTACCCTTCCATCAAAAATTGCTATAGAAAGGATTTCTAGGGAGGCAGGGCCAAGATGGTATAGTAGTCAGATGCTCCCTGTGGACCCTCTTATAACAAAGACCCGAGAAAACACCTAAGTGAATCAATTATATATGCCAATCTAGGAGCCCTGAACATCAAAAGCAAAGATGAGGAACCAGACTGAGTGGCAGGGGGAGGGAGAGACGGTTCAGAAGCAGCGAGGAGTTGCCAGAGCTGAGCCGGCTAGAGCCTGAGCCCTTCAGGCCTGATCAGCTCATCCATGAGCGGTGAGGCAGGCAAGCAGCAATGGTCAGGAGGCATCCTCTGCACTGGCACAGACCCCAGGGGCGGAGTCTACTCAGCCACCCAGAACCAGAGAGAAGCAGCCCTCGATTGGCAAAAGATAAGTACTTGCGTCCAGCCTACCACGTGGATCAAAAACACCCACCTTTGGAAAAAACATCTCTCCCATTTACCTCCCCGGTCCCTGCTCTGCACCGGGTCCCCTACCAGCCTCAGCAATTGCTGAGTCCCCTGGGCTGGAAGTAGGATCCATCACATGCCCTGAGCCATTCTCCTGGCCTTGGAGAGTGAACAAATTAACAAACGGGAAAAAATAAACTGCCAGCTCCCCTAACCCAGGAACTCAGGCTAGGCACAGCTCCTTTGCCTAGGCACATGCATAAGGGATCCATGGACTTTGAATGCCTTTCCCCCACAGAGACTTGTGTGGGCCTATTTCAACAGCACAGGCCCTCATTACTGCAGTAAAACAGGGTATATACCTGAAGTCTAACTTCATCTGTTTCAGCTGTGAAGGGCAGGTTCATGACATGTGACACTGCTCTGCCCATTAAGCAGGGTCTTCACTTACCCACATCCGGGGCCTGAGGACTGGTGGCTCCACCCGTGCTACATAGCCAACAGGGATAGGGGCCCAAGAATAAGAGGTGCCCCGCAGTCCTTACAGCCAACAGCATTGGGTGCTCATAGTCTGGCCGCAAAATCCACCCAAGTATGTGCTCTAGGGAACAGGGACACGCCTTCCTCCTGGACATTCAGGGGCGGCCATCAGCCCCGGCATTGCTCAGAGTGTGTCCCCCTGCTGCAGCCAGATGCCTGTGCCTACACCAGTCAGCCATGCCTGTCTAGGACTATAGGTGAGAGCCTCCACCACACACTTGCTGGCTATCTACCTGGGCACCTGAGCTGAATCCATACAGGAGGAGTGGGTGGGCTCCTGAGCTCACATACCTAGTAACAGATCTAACCACCTGCTGACAGGACATTAGAGCTTCAAAGGTGCCAATAATCAAACAAGCTTACACAAGCAGCCTATTTGGGCATATCAAAACGACGTTAGGACACAGTAAGCAAACATAAAATACATAAATATAATAAATTGTTGATGGCTCAGAGACAACAGTCAATATCAAATCCCATAAAGAGGCAATCCATGATGGCTTCAGCAAGCTCCCAAAATAGAGAATCTAGAAATTTTCCAAAAAAGGGGAATTTCTTGGTATTACTGGAGACAGAATACAAAAGGTTAATATACAAAACTCTTTAAGAAATTAGGAAGGAAATTAAGCAAAATGCAGAACACCAAATAGAGGAAATTAAAAAGATTAGAGAAGAGCATAATAATGACAAATTTAACAGGCTGCAGGAATCCAAAGAGAGACAGTAATCAAGAAATCCAGAAGATTAAAAATAAAATTTCAGAATTAGACAACTCAATGGAAAGTCATAGGAGCAGAATTGAGACAATAGAAGTCAGAATTAGTGAGATTGAAGATAAAGCACTTGACACCAACTTATTTGAAGAAAAATCAGATAAAAGGATTTTAAAAAACGAAGAAACCCTTTGAAGTATGTGGGATTCTATCAAACGGAATAACTTACGAGTGACTGGAGTACCAGAACGGGGGTGGGGAGGGTGTATAACAGAAAATACAGAGAGAATTGTTCAATATTTGTTGACAGAAAACTTCACTGATATCGTGAAAGATGAGAAGATATCTATCCAAGATGCTCATCAAACCCCAAATAAGGTAGATCCCAAGAGAAAGTCACTAAGACATAATCCAACTTGCCAAAACCAGAGAGAGAGGGAATTTTAAGAGCGACTAGGGATAAATGAAAAGTCATCTACAAAGGAGAGTCAATAAGAATAATCTCGGACTACTCAGCAGAAACTATGCAGGCAAGAAGGCAATGGGATGACATATATAAAGCTTTGAAGGGAAAACACTGCCAGCCAAGAATTATATACCCAGCAAAACTGTCTCTCAAGTGGGATGGCAAAATTAGGGCATTTCCAGATCAGAAGTTTAGGGGATTTGTAAAAACCAAACAAAAATTATAAGAAATACTAAAGACAGTCCCCCAGTTAGAAAATCAATAACATCAGATAACAACCCAAGACTAGAACACAGCACAGAATAACCAGTTATCAACCCAGATGGGGAAGTCGCAAAAATAAATCAAAGCTAAAACACTGAAAACAGGGAAACAGATGTCAATATGTAAAAGATGACAACATTAAAACAAAACACAGGGACTTAAAAAATGTAGACATAGATTTTTCATTAAATAGGGGTAAATATTAAGGTAACCACAAAGGAAACTCCAATCCTACAAGTCAAAATAAAAAACTAGAAAGATCTAAAGACTCATCAAATACAAAATCAACAACAATGAAAAAGATGAAAATACATAAAGAAAAATGACTCAACACAGAAAATTAAGTGGAACAAAGAAACAGTGCACAACACCAAAGAAGACATCAAAATGACAGCACTAAACTCATACCTATCAATAATTACACTGAATGTAAATGGACTAAATGCATCAATAAAGAGACAGAGAGTGGCAGATTGGATTAAAAAAAACATGATCCATCTATGTGCTGCCTACAAGAGACACACCTTACACTTAAAGACACAAAGGAGGGAACAAAATATATCAAGCAAACAACACTCAAAAAACAACAGAAGTGGCAATATTAATCACTGACAAAATAGACTTTAAAGTAAAATCCACCACAAAGGATAAGGAAGGACACTATATAATGATTAAAGGGTGAATACACCAGGAGGACATAACTATAATAAATATTTACGCACCCAACGACAGGGCTCCAAATATATAAAACAAACTCTAAGCATTGAAAAGAGAGATAAACAGCTCCACAGTAGTAGTAGAAGACTTCAACACACCACTTTTGGTGAAGGGCAGAACATCCAGAAAGAAGCTCAACAAAGACACAGAAGATCTAAATGCTACAATCAACCAACTTGATCTCATAGACATATACCGAACACTCCACCCAACAACTGCCAAGTATACTTTCTCTTCCAGTGCACATGGAACATTCTCCAGAATAGACCACATATTAGGCCATAAAGCAAGCCTTAACAAAATCCAAAGCATCGAAATATTACAAAGCATCTTTTCTGACCTGAAGCCATAAAAGTAGAAATCAACAACAGAAAAAGCAAGGACAAAAAAAATCAAACACATGGAAACTGAACAATACCTTGCTCAAAAACTACAGGGTTATAGAAGAAATTAAGGATGGACTACAGAAATTCATAGAATCAAACAAGAATGACAACACATCCTACCAGAACCTTTGGGACACAGCAAAAGCAGTGCTCAGAGGTCAGCTTATAGCAATAAATGCACACTTCCAAAAAGAAAAAAAGGCCATAGTCAAAACATTAACCCTACAACTGGAACAAGTAGAAAGAGAGCAGCAAACGAAGCCCGCAGGAGCCAGAAGAAAGGAAATAATAAGAATCAGAGCAGAATTAAACAAAGTAGAGAATAGAAAAACAATTGAAAGAGTTAACAAGACCAAAAGCTGGTTCTTTGAAATGATCAACAAAATTGATAAACCATTGGCCAAACTGACAAAAGAAAAACAGAAGAGGAAGCAAATAACCCATATAAGAAATGAGATGGGTGATATCATAACAGACCCAAGTGAAATTAAAAGAATCATAACAGAATACTATGAAAAATTGTACTCTAACAAATTTGAAAACCTAGAGGAAATGGACAAATTTCTAGAAACTCACTACCTACCTAAACTAACACAAACAGAGGGAGAACAACTAAATAAACCCATAACAAAAGAAGAGATTGAAAAGGTAATTAACAAACTCCCAACAAAAAAAAAAGCCCTGGCCCGGATGGCTTCACTGGAGAATTCTACCAAACTTTCAGAGAAGAGATAACACCACTCCTACTAAAGGTATTTCAGAGCATAGAAAAGGATGGAATACTCCCAAACTCATTCTATGAAGTCAGCATAACCCTGATACCAAAACCAGGTAAAGACACCACAAAAACAGAAAACTGCAGACCAATATCACTCATGAACATTGATGCAAAAATCCTCAACAAAATTCTAGCCAATAGAATTCAACAACATATGAAAAAAATAATTCACCACGACCAAGTGGGATTTTTACCAGGTATGCAGGGATGGTTCAACATTATAAAAAGAATCAATGTAATCCATCATATAAATAAACTAAAAGACAAGAACCACATGATCTCATCAATTGATGCAGAAAAGGCATTTGACAAAGTCCAACACCCATTCATGATAAAAACTCAACAAAATAGGAAGAGAAAGGAAATTCCTCAGTATAATTAAGGGCATTTATACAAAGCCAACAGCCAACATCATCCTAAATGGAGAGAGTTTGAAAGCATTCCCCTTGAGAACGGGAACCAGACAAGGATGGCTTTTATCACCACTCTTATTCACCACTGTGATGGAGGTCCTAGCCAGAGCACTTAGGCAAGATAAAGAAATAAAGGGCATCCAAATTGGTAGGGAAGAAGTCAAAGTATCTCTATTTGCAGATGATACGATCTTATATACAGAAAACCCCAAAGAATCCCCAAGAAAACTACCAGAACTAATAAATTTCAGCAAAGTTTCAGGATACAAGATAAACATACAAAAATCAGTTGGATTCCTTCACACCAACAAAGTGAACCTCAAATAGGAAATCACCAAACTAATACCATTTACAATAGCCCCCAAGAAGATAAAATGCTTAGGAATAAATCCAACCAGAGACTTAAAAGATCTGTACAATGAAAAGTAGCAGACACTACTGCAAGAAACCAAAAGAGACCTACCTAAGTGGAAAAACATATATTGCTCATGGATAGGAAGACTCAACATCATGAAAATGTCAATTCTACCCAAAGCAATCTACAGATACAATGCAATTCCAAATTCCAATGGCATTTTTTAATGAGATGGAGAAACAAATCAACTTCATATGGAAAGAGAAGAGGCCCCGCGTAAGTAAAGCATTACTCAAGAAGAAGAACAAAGTGGGAGGCCTCACACTACCTGATTTTAGAACCTATTATACCACCACAGTAGTCAAAACAGCCTGGTACTGGTACAACAACAGATGCATAGACCAATGAAACAGAATTGAGAATCCAGACATAAATTCATCCACCTATGAGCAGCTGATATTTGACAAAGGCTCAAAGTCCATTAAATGGGGAAAAGACAGTCTCTTTAACAAATGGTGCTGGCATAACTGCATATCCATCTGCAAAAAAATGATACAAGACCCATACCTCAGACCATGTACAAAAACTAACTCAAAATGGATCAAAGATCTAAATATAAAATCTAAAACGATAAAGATCATGGAAGAAAAAATAGGGACAATGCTAGGAGCCCTAATACATGGCATAATCAGAATACAAACCATAAGTAACAATGCACAATCAGCAGAAGACAGACTAGACAACTGGGAGCTCCTAAAAATCAAACACTTACATTCATCAAAAGACTTCACGAAAAGAGGAAAAAGACAACCTAGAGACTGGGAAAAAATTTTGGCTACGGCAAATGCGATCAGCGTCTAATCTCTAAAATCTACAAGATACTGTAAAACCTCAACAACAAAAAGACAAATAACCCAATTAAAAAATGGGCAAAGGATATGAACAGGCACTTCACCGAAGAAGATATTCAGGCAGCTAACAGACACATGAAGAAATGCTCACGATCATTAGCCATTAGAGAAATGCAGATCAAAACTACAATGAGATATCATCTGACCCCAACAAGGCTAGCCTTCATCCAAAAAACACAAAATAATAAATGCTGGAGAGGTTGTGGGGAGACTGGAACACATACACTGTTGGTGGGGATGTAAAATGGTACTACCGCTTTGGAAATCAATTTGATGCTTCCTTAAAAAGCTAGAAAGAGAAGTACCATACGATCCAGCTCTCCTGCTCCTTGGAATATATCCTAGAGAAATAAGAGCTGTTACATGAATAGATATATGCACAGCCATGTTCACTGCAGCACTGCTCATGGTAGCAAAAAGACTGAAACAACCTAGGTGCCCATCAGGGGATGCATGGATAAACAAATTATGGTATAGCACACAATGGAATACTATGCAACGATGAAGAACAACAATGAAGCCGTGAAACATCTTGCAACATGGAGGAATCTGGAGCGCATTATACTTGAATTTAGTCACAGAAGGACAAATTTTATATAAGACCACTATTACGAGAACTCAAGAAAACCTTTAAACACAGAAGAAAACATTCTTTGATGATTACTAGGGTGGGGAGGGCGGGTGAGGACTATTTACTAACTAGATAGTAGATAAGAATTATCTTAGGTTACTAACTAGATAGCTGCTAAGAATTATCTTAGGTGAAGGGAAGGACAGCACACACTACAGGGGAAGTCAGCATAACTGAACTAAACCAAAGCTAAGAAGTTTCCTGAATACAATCAAACACTTAGAGGGACAGAGTAGCAGGGGTAGGGGTCTGGGGACCATGCTTTCAGGGGACATCTAGGTCAATTGGCATAACATAGCTTATTAAGAAAAGGTTCTGCATCCTACTTTGGTGAGTTGCATCTGGGGTCTTAAAAGCTTGCAAGCAGCCATCTAAGACGCATCAATTGCTCCCAACCCACCTGGAGTAAAGGAGAATGAAAAACACCCAAGTCACAAGGAAAGTATTAGCCCAAGAGACAGGAAGGGCCACATAAACCAGAGACTTCATCAGCCTGAGACCTGAAGAACTAGATGGTGCCTGGGTACCACCAATGACCAACCTGAGAGGGAAAACAACAGAGAGTCCCTGATGGAGCAGGAGAAAGGTGGGGTGCAGAACTCAAATTCTAGTAAGAAATCCAGACTTAATGGTCTGAGACTGGAGGAACCCCAGAAAGCATGGGTCCTGGATTCTCTACCAGCCCAGAACTAAAACAATTTCCGAGGCCAACTCTTCACACAGGGCTTGGACTTGACTGTGGGACAGAAAGTGATACTTGTGAGGAGTGTGCCTCTTAGCTCAAGTGGATACAAGAGACTAAACGGGCAGCTTCTGTCCGGAGGTGAGATGGGAAGGCAGAGAGGGTAAGGAGTTGGCTGAATTGACATGCGGAATCGGGTGGAAACGAGGAGTGTGCTGTCACAGTGTGGGGAGGGTGATTGGGGTCGCATAGCAATGTGTGTAAATTTTTTTTTTTTAATTGTGCTTCAGGTGAAGATTTACAGAACAAATAGTTTCTCATTAAACAGTAGTACACATATTGTTTTACGACATTGGTTAACAACCCCACGACATGTCAACCCTCTCCCTTCTCGACCTTTTTTTTTGGTGAAAATATACACAGCCAAAGACACACCATTTCAAAAATTTCTACATGCACAGTTCAGTGACATCAACTACGGTCTTCCGATTGTGCTGCTATTCTCACTTTAGATGGAGGTTTACAGAACAAAATAGTTTCTCATTAAACAGTTAGTACACGTTGCCCTTTTGTCAATGGTTAACAACCTCACTACACATCAACACTGTCCTTACTCAACCTTCGGCTCCCTACCACCAGTTTTCCTGTCCCCTTCTGCCTTCTAGCCCTTGTCCTTGGACTGCTGTGCCTCATTAGTCCCGTTTTGTTTTATGGGGCTGTCCAATCCCTGGCTGAACTTTGAACCTTGGAAGTGACTTCACCACTGAGCTAAAAGGGTGTCCAGGGGCCATACTCTCGGGGCTTCTCCGGTTTCATTTAGGTCAGTAAATCTGGTCTTTTTTGTGTGTGTGTTAGAATTCTTTCCTACATCCTTCTCTAGCTCTGTCCAGAAACCTCTATTGTGATCCCAGTCAGAGCAGTAAGTGGTGGTAGCCGGGCACCATCTAGCTGTACTGGACTCAGTCTGGTGGAGGCCTTGGTACAATGTGTGTAAATTTTTGTATGAGAGACTAACTTGAAATGTAATCTTCATTTAAACTACAACAATAAACAATTAAAAAAAGATTTCTACACTTCAGGTCGTGGTTCACTTATTAAGAACATTTGATACGATGTAGACATGTCATAGGCGTTAAAGTATATTGCTTAACTGAATCTTGGCTAAAGGTTAAGACATCCCTTGCTATGTCATGGGATTTTGCTCAACTGTTAAAAATGGGTTTGGGAAGGTATGGCTCATTTCTTGTTGTCTTAGGAAAAAAAAAGGATTTATTTGGTTAGTACTGAATATAACTTTCCCTGTTCCCTTTGCTGTCAAGTTGATTCCGACTCATAGCAACCCTATAGGACAGAGTAGAACTGACCTATCAGGTTTCCAAGGCTGTAATCTTTACCAAAGCAGATTGCTGCATCCTCCTACAGAGTTTGAAGCCCCGAATTATCAGTTCGCAGCTAAGTGCTTAACCACTGCGCCACTAGGGCTTTAGTGTAGATAGCTTTCCTTTTCTATGAAATACAGTGAAACCTGTGAGAGTGAGAACTCGATGGGACAGCCTTGTTTTTCTGGGTCTTCAAAGTTTTCCAACTTTGACGGGGTGTAGTCTTACCCCTTTCTGTCACTCTCTACTCGTGGAAAATATTTTAGTTTTCCTTCTTGGACAGGTTTCTGCCTTAGGCACGTTCCAGCTTTTGCAGGTTTTACTGTACTTCTGTTGCTTCAGCCATGTGGTTTGAATGGAATCTAACATCTTTTTTATAGACCTTGCTCTCCTGGCCACACTGCTTAGTCCAAGCTAGGCTGACATAGTACTCTACCTTCCCAGCCAATTGATAGGCCTAGGAATGAGCACCTGACCTAAAAAGGGCCAGCCAGAACTCTTTTCTAAGGAAGATGGAAAACAAGAGATACTCAACCTAAACTTGAAGGATCAGAAAAGGCCATCTAGAGAAGATGATGTATTAACTTAGACCTGAAGAGGAAAAGTGTGATATGAATTAATTTCAACTGTTGTTGTGTGCTGTTCAGTCAATTCTGACTCATAGCGACCCTATATGACAGAGTAGAACTGCCCCATAGGGTTTCCTAGACTATAATCTTTACAGGAGCAGATCACCGGGTCTTTGCTCTTGCAGAGCAGCTGGTGGGTTCAAACCACTACCTTTCAGTTATCAGCTGAGCACTTAACCAGCGAGTCACCAGACCCCACTAAATGGCATAGTAGTCATACCTGAACCATTTGAGATACACTGAAGAAAAACTAGCACAGTAATTAAAAGCAAGGGGTTAAGATTGCCTGGCAGCACTGGGACTAGAGTGAGGCAAGGCTCCTATGATGCCTCACTCGCCTCTAGTCCCAGCCCTGGTTCCTGGGTTCTATCTCTATTCTTACAGGTTCTGACATTGCTTATCTCTCTTGAAAGTTCAGTTTTTCTCATATATAAAAAGGAGATAATAGTTTTAGACTCATAATATGGTATCTGGCACATAAGTGCTCAGTACATATTAATTATAATTCCTAATTCAGACTAGAATTTTAAAAATATGGACTAATACTAGTATGTGCAAGTTATTGCATCCCCTTGAGTACACTCCTAGTTTTTTCTGTGTAACAATATGCTAAAGTATCTCAGTGACGCAAACACTAGAGAAAAACAAAGATCAAAGAACATTTTCGTTCCAAATGGCCAAGCAGTAACTGTATCCTAAGACTCCTTCACTTATAGACAAACCACAGCGGGAAATCACAGTTTGAGCTCATGCTGATTTTAATTTTCCAGTTGTTGTAATTTGAAACTTAGCAAAACCTGAATGAGGCTTCAATTCCTCCAAATAAGATAGTCTGATTGCCCAGGCATTAGACTTGGAGTAAGGAGCCCTGATGGTGCAGTGGTTAAGCACTTAGCTGCTAACTGAAATGTTCAAACCTACCAGCAGCTCCACAAGAAAAACATGGCAGTCTGCTTCTGTGAAGACTGCAGGGTTGAAAACTATGGGGCAGTTCTACTCTGTCCTATAGGGTTGCTATGAGTCAGAATTGACTCAACAGCACACAAGGATAGATTTGGAGTAGAGTCCCTGAATGATGCAAACAGTTAAGTGCTGGACTGCTAACCAAAAGGTTGGTGGTTTCAACCTACTCAGAGGTGCCTCAGAAGAAAGGTCTGCCAATCTGCTTCTGAAAGGTCATGGCCTTGAAAACCCTATGGAGTGCAGTTGTACTCTGCATACATGTGGTTGCCAGGAGTCAGAATTGACTGAGGACAACTGGTTTATAATGCAAGCCACACATGTACTGTGAAAATTTTTAGTAGACACATTAAAAAAAAGTAAACAGGATATTAGTGTTAATAATATATTTTATTTAACCCAATATACCCAAAATATTTCAAAATGTAATTGGTATAAAAATTATTAATGAGATATTTTGCATTCTTTTTTTCATACTAAGCATTCAAAATCTGGTACTTTAATGGCTATAAACCAAAATCAAACCAAACCCATTGTCATCGAGTCCAAGGTGACTGGTGGATTTGAACTGCCAGTCTTTTGGTTAGTAGCCAAATGCTTCACCACTGCACCACCAGGGCTCCATTAATGGCTATAGCACATCTCAATGGCTATTGAACACTTGAAATGTGATTAATGGCTGATAAACATTTTTTTTTAAAAATTTAGTTTATCAGCCACCAACCACATTTCAAGTGCTCAGTAGCCACATGTAGCCAGTGGCTGCCATATTGAACAGTACAGCTCTAGAGTACTGCTGGGTACCCCTGCAGTCTCTTTTGTGCCTGGATCAGCCAGATTCAGTAGCCATTTTTTACTATTGAATTGTGGCATATCTCACTGGACTATTCCCTCCTTGAAATGCTCCTTCCTTGATTTCCATAACAGCAATTGACTTTGTTTTTCCCACCCTAGCAGCTTATCTTCCTCACTGGCTCATTCATTCACTGGGCAAATATTTATTGAGCACCTGCTGTGTGCCCAGAAGCATTTTAGGTGCTATTACTACAGCAGTTGAACAAAATATTACCAGCCTTCATGGATATTAAATCCTGGGAGCAGGGGCGAAGGCAGACATAAATAATACATAAAATGTCAGACAGTGATAAGTGATATGAAGGTTAAGGGAGAAAGGGGAATGCTGGAGTGAGCGGAAGTTACTATTTTGTAAAAGGTGGTTGGGAAATGCCTTCTAAGCAGGTTGCACACAGCACACCACCACCCATACTACCCTCTCCAAGCCATGCACCCTGGCTAGGGCTGTTTGCTAGAAGAGGCACTCTTCACACAAAGACCCTTTCTGCCTTTAAGCCATGTGCTTAAAAGACTGGATTAACTGAGAGTATCCCTTTTCTAATTTGGACAAAGACTGATAAGGTGACATTTCAGCAGAGACCTGGAGGAAGCGAAACTGAGCCATGATGAGGGAAGGGAGTTCCAAGTAAAGGAACAATAAGAGCAAAGACCCTGAGAGAGGGCCTTCATCTCCACCACTTCTGTCGGTCTGTCGTACCATGGCAGTTTTCATGTTGCTGTGATGCTGGAAGCTATGCCACTGATATTTCAGATACCAGCAGGGTCAACCATGGTGGACAAGTTTCAGCAGAGCTCCCAGACTAAGACTGACGGGGAAGAAGGACCTGGCGATCTACTTCTAATGGCCAGTGAAAACTTTATTAATAGAAAGCAGCGCAGGACCGGGCAGTGTTTTGTTCTGTTGTACATAGGGTTGTTATGAGTCAGAAATGACTTAACGGCACCTAACAACAACAACAAAATGCAGGAAAAGCAGGCTTTGAGGGGCTGGTTAATTAAAAGTTAACTTTGGGACATTTCAGAGTTTGACTGTTAGACATACTAAGACCCCTGGGTTTGTGATTAGCTATTAACCAGAAGGCTGGTGGTTCAAATCCACCCAGCAGTGCTAAGGAAGAAAGATCTGGTGATCTACTTCCATAAGATTACAGCTCTTGAAAATCCTATGGAGCGGTTCTACTCTGAAGCACATGGAGTCGCCATGAGTCAGAATCAACTCGATGACAATGGCTTTAGACATCCTAGTGCAAATATCAAGTAGGCAGGTGGATATATGAGTTTGGAGTTCAGAGGTAACGTTTGGGTGGAGATATGAACGTCGTTGATATGTAGTTAAGGAGTCCTGGTGGCGCAACAGTTAAGCGCCTCAACTGCTAACTAAAAAGCAGGCAGTTAGAAACCATCAGCGGCTCCGTGGGAGAAAAGACCTGGCAATCTGCTCCCATAAAGATTAAAAACTTATTGCTGTCCAGTCAATTCTGACTCATAGCAACCCTATAGGATAGAGTAGAACTGCCCCATAGAGTTCCCAAGACTGTAAATCTTTACCGAAGCAGACTGCCACATCTTTCTCCTGTGGAGCGGCTAAGGGGTTCGCCTTTGAACCAATGACCTTTCAGTTAGCAGCTAAGCGCTTTAACCATTGAGCAACCAGGGTTCCTCCCCCTAAAGATTACAGCCTAGGAAACCCTATGGGGCAATTCTACTCAGTCATATACGGTTGCTATGAGTTGGAATTAACTCAACAGTACACAACATGTAGATGGTTAATTAAATGTAGGAGCCCTGGTGGCGCAGTCCAAAGGTCCGCGATTCTAACCCACCAGCCGCTCCAAGGGAGAAAGACGTGGCAGTCTGCTTCCATAAAGATTTAAAGCCTTGGAAACCCTGTAGAGCAGTTCTACTCTGTCCTATAAGGTCGCTATGAGCTGGAATCAACTGGACAGCAATCAAGTTTTTTTTTGGTAGTTAAATGTACCAGACTAGTTGAGATCATCTAGGGAATGAGTGGGAATAAAAAGAGCTCTGAAGTCTGAAACCTGAGGTACTGCAACATTTAGAGGTCTGGGAGGTGAGGAGGAACCAAGGAAGGAGAAGGAAATAGAGAAGCCAGTGAGGAGGAGACTCAAGAAAAAGTGTCCTGGATGCAAAATGGGAAAAGTGTTTCATGCTGCAGATCAAGTATGATGAGGCCTGAGAGTTGACCACTGGATTTAGGTAATGAAGCGGTCACTGGTGATCTTGACAAGAGCAATTTCAGTGGAGGGTTAGAAAGAAAGCCAGATTGGAGTATGTTGAAGAGAATATGCAGCGATACTGGAGACAGTGAATATGAGCAATCCTTTCAGAGAGTTTTGATATGAAGGGAAATGGTAATAAGGAACTAGAGGGAGATATGAGGTCAAAAAAAGAATCTTGCTTTTGTTGTTTGTTTTGTTAAGATGGGAGGTATAACAGCAGGTATATGGGCTGTTGGGAATGATCCAGTACTAGGGAGAAAAATCTAATGAAGTGAGAAGAGTGATGGCCTTGTGTAAGCAAGGGGGATGAGATCCATTGCCTAAGTTACAGAAGAGTAGACAGAATACATGCGTACAGATGCAGATATCATACCATATAGATGATAAGAATATGTACAAGTTCTGTTTTGATTGCTCTTATTTTCCCAGTGAAAATAGGAAGCAAAGTTATCAGTTGACGGAGAGGAGGTATCAGACTGTTTTTTTTTTTTGTGAGCAGAAAGGTGTGAAATAGTTTAAGAGAGTGAATAAATATCAAAAGTGTGGTCCCCAGGCTAGCAGCATCAGCATCACTTGGGAACTAGTTAGAAATGCAGGTTTTCGGGCTCCACCTACTGAATCTACTGAATCAGAAATTCTGGCCATGGGCCAGCAACCTGTGTTTTAAATGCCCTTGAGGTGATTCTGATGTATACTAAAATTTCAGAACCACAAGTCTAGGGGAATGTAATAAGATTTCTAGGCTGCATTCAAACTCACCCAAGGTTAGTGACACCAGGATTAGCTACTTTTCTTCTCCACTCTCATTTTGTTGCAGCTCTCTGCCTGAGTTCCAAGTTCACCTCTTACTTAACTTTTCCTTGGTCCAGTTTCCTCTTCCATAAAAATGGGGATAATTAATAGCACTTAATTCATAGGGCTGTTGTGGTTATTAAATTAAATTAAATTAAATTTCATGCTAAATACTTTCAACTATGCTCAGCATATATCTAAATAAATGTTAGATATAATACTTGTCACCTCACATATTAACATCTAAATTAAAATCATAATTGTTTATCTTACCTTCCCTTTCCAGCTTTATAGCCATCATTTGAATAGGTCTTTAGAGGTTACAAACAATAATAGCTACCATTAAGCAAGCTCCCACTATGTCCCAGACACTATATTACAAATTTTATACATATTATCTCACTTAATCTTATCAGTAAGCCTGTAAGAAATATTCCAGATTCAAGAAGATTGTCCAAACTCACAGAATTATGAAATGGCAGGGTAAAGCCAGTTTTGTCTGATGCAAAGCTGCTGCTCTTTGCCCTCTACTTCCTTTTCATTCCCTAACCCACTGCAGGAGACTAATGAAGCCAACAAATATTTATTGATACAGTACAATCTAGGTTTTGGGGAAATGGTGGTGAGCAAGGCAGACAAAACCTGGCCTTGGGAACTGAGAGGCTAATGGATTGATATCATCCATCCCTTAACTTCTGCAAAGGTAGTGTAGTATATGGAAGTGGATCTACCCCTAGCTAGCAACCTTTCTGGGCTTCCTTTTTCTCATTTAAAAATACAGGTACCTACAAATAAATACATATATAATTTCACATAAAGGTTCATGTTTATGTGTTCGTTTAAAAACTGATCGAACTGAGGGTCTCAATGATTAAGAAACTTGCAAAGATCACATCTAGGAAAAATGAAACAAACATAAAATTAAGCACCTGCTCTATGTAAGATATTCTGGTAGGCACTTTTACATATCCTGTCTTATAAATGGTGGACAAGGGACTTCAACCCAGATCACCAAATCACCACCCAATTGCCCTGCTTTGTCATGGGAAACATACTTTGATTCTTTCTCCACTCTCCAGACTTAAAGCCTGGGGAATCAACCATGCACAAATATGAGCACCTTCCGTATATAAACCAGACAGTACAAAGTACTGTTAAGAAAAAAATAATTTTAAAAAGTCTCTGTTGTCGAAGAACTTTTAAGCCATTTAGAGAGACAATATTAACTCACACAGGGGAGTATAAAGTGACCAAGACTACTATATAGAAATTATCTTATTTGATCCCATGACCACTATGAGCTGGTACTATTATGATTCCTGTTTTACAGAGGAAACGTACATCTGGAGACTGTAAACAACTCCCCCAAGGTTACTTGGCTAGTAAAGGGCTGATCAGTGATTCAAACTCAAGTTCTGCCTCATAAAACTATGTTCTGTAATAAACCAAACCCTTTGCCGAGGAGTCAATTGTGACTCATAGCGACCCCACAGGGCAGAGGAGAACTGCCCCATCGGGTTTCCTAGGCTATAATCTTTTTTTATTTTTATTTTAATTTACTTATTTAAAAAAAAATTATTGTACTTCGGATGAAGGTTTACAGAACAAATAGTTTCTCATTAAACAGTCAGTACACATATTGTTTTATGACACTGGTTAACAAACCCACGACATGTCAACACTCTCGCTTCTCGACCTTGGAGGACCTTTTCTTTTCCCCTTTGGTAAAAATATACATAGCCAAAGATAGACCATTTTGAAAATTTCTACATGTACAATTCAGTGACATCAATTACTTTCTTACAGTTGTGCTGCTATTCTCACTATCCTTTTCCAAATTATTCCATCACCATTGTCTTCTACTCACTGTCCCCTAGGCTTCCCATCAAACCTTTTGAGTCGCTGTTGTCAATTTGATCTCACATAGATAATCCTTTTTTTTTGGAATTTGGATGAAGGTTTATAGAACAAAATAGTTTCTCATTAAACAGTTAGTACACATATTGCCCTATGACAATGGTTAACAACCCCACAACCTGTCACCACTGTCCTTTCTCAACTTTGGGTTCCCTACCACCAGCTTTCCTGTCCCCTCTTGCCTTCTGGTCCTTGTCCCTGGACTGCTGTGCCTCATTAGTCCCATTTTGTTTTATGCAGCTGTCCAATCCCCCGCTGAACGGTGAACCTCGGGAGTGACTTCACCACTGCTAGGATGTAATCTTTACAGAAGCAGGCTGCCACATCTTTCTCCACCTGAGCGGCTGATGGGTTCAAACCGCCAACATTTCGGTTGGCAGAGGAGCGCTTAACCAGTGCGCCACCAGGGTTCCCTTGTTCTGTAACACTCATTGCATATTGAAGCGCAAACCCAGAAACTGCAAACCCAAGAAACAGACTCAGGCGGCGGCTGGATAAATACAGACAAAAAAAAAAGTAAGGTCAGGCTCAAAAGGCAAGGTGGGGTCCAACAAAACGCATGGACGTCATTCTACAAAACCTGGAGATCCATTGAAGGCTTCTAAGACTGGCAGAAATTGCTGCTTTTCGAATTCTCTATTCCTTCTCTTAACTTGATAGGGTAATTGCGGCATATAAAAAAACTGGTCGTTTACCATTCTACGTGACCTCGGAGAAATTATCCTCGCTGGGCCTCAACTCTCACAGCTGATTAAAAGAGGATAGTATATTCCGCAGTGGACTATTGCGATAGTATATGAATGGTGCTTGACACTAGAAGGCGTTCGATAAATGTTGATTCCCCTCCACGGAGGGAAAGACTAATCCTTTACTGTCTTTACGTAAAGTAGGCACACATGATCCAGTAAGACCCGAATGGAGACCCCGCCAGGCACAGCTGCAACCATACCTGGGGCTTCAGAGACCTTCCCAGATCCCCAATATTTCCAGGGTGATGCTCCCATTTCCCTTCACTTCTCTGGACCCACCACTGGGCCATGAAAAATCTAACTGCCTTCTATTAAGTCCCTAGCTAGCCGTCTACAGAGACTGCCCAACTTGCCCCGTCCTTCCTTCAGAGGCACCGATGACGTCACATCCACTTCCGTTTCCGAAAGTACTTCTTTTTACTCTCCAGGGCCGCTCTAGGCTGCCGTCTCGCGGGTTGGTGGCGAAGCTCGATGATTGCTAGGCGGGGCCGTGACGTCCTTGGCGTGGCTGCAGGAGAGACCGCGGCGGGGAAAATGGCGGACGGGAAGGCGGGAGAGGATAAGCTGGAGAATCCGCAACGTGCTGGAGCCGCCGGAGGTGAACACAACCCCACCGTCGCGGGCTGCGGGGAACGCTGTGGTCCATTTTTTTAAACCTTCCCGGGGTGGGGGATGTGCGATGGGCGAGAATGGGTGGGTCTGGCTGGCGCTCACCCGGCCAGGTGTTGGGCCCAGACGAGCCCCGGGCACGCCCGGTGCGGCCGCTGAGAACCTGGCCCACATCGCCTCCTTGCTAGGGGAGAGCCCGCCGCTGTGCGTCACTTCGTGGCCCCAGCGGACCCCCCGCTCTGAGGAGAGGGGAGATAGGCCCCAGCGGACGTCTCACTCTGAGGAGAGGGGAGATAGGCCCCAGAAATGGAGCCCGAACTCAGGGTGGGACTCGGAGCGGCGGTGCAGGAATCGCTACCGCCACATCAGAGACACACATCACACAAAACGCACACCCTACACGGGTCACCGAGCGGTGGCTTCGGGAACTGGCCGCAGGCCGAGTTTCCGAAGGTGTTGGCCTCTCAGTTACACGTAGGAGTTAACTAACGCTTGTTGCTCCCTGTTCTCTGAGGAGGCGGACGATCATAGCCTGCTCTCTCTCCATTTTCAAGCTGAATGCTGGCTCTTAAATGGGGTGGGCCGAGGTAGGGAAAGAGGAAACTCTCTGCCCGCCTGCCGGTTTAAGCTTCGGGGTCTGGGGTTTGTCTTTATCTGCCTTTTCTTAGGCTGTTGCCAGCTGACTGCATGCCAGATACTTAGGCTGGTGTGACTCTTTCAGTATTTCATTACGATGTGGAGTAAACTCAGATTGAAGCTATCTTTATTTTATCTAACCCCCCCTCCCCGTAAATTTTGGTCTTGTGCTTTAAGGAAAAGAGAAACGTTCTCTCTCCATCCCGGCATTGTCGTAACAAGGGAAGTAACACGTGCGAGCTTATCCTAATGAACATTTTAAGTGTTCGCCATCCTGAGTCCCCCAAGTCTTGTTCCTGAAAGCATCTAATAGAGAAAGTACAGAAGAGTAATAGCATATGGAGGCAACTTAAGACCTACTAACGTGATGTTTAATGTTAATTACTTTGGGAACAAAAGCATTGAAAGAAGATAAATGAAATGTTCAGTTACTTTGGACCCCAAAATTCCTTTTTAAAAAAACATGAACAGTGCTATAGAGCCATTTTTTTCCTGGTAAAATAGCTTATGAAACAATAGTTTAAACCATCTAGTGTTAACTCATTTGGGACCCACCCCCCCCACACCCCGCCAAAAAAAAAAAAAAAGATTGTCTTGGAAATTGTTGAGTAAAATTTCATTAATAATTAGAAGTAGTTTGAGAAAAAATAGATCTGCAGCCTAAGGAATCTTATGTGACTTTTCATTTTAGGCTGTCTTCAACTGTCTCGACTGAGTGTAGGGAGATGTGTTTAACGTGCTGCCAAAATATACTTTAAGTGTCAGCATAATTACGCTGTATAATTTATCCACCACTCTGTCAGTTGAGAGAGATTAGTTCTGTAGTATGAATCCTTAATTTGTCTCTTGGTGTTTTCATTTTAGCATTTTTTTTTTCCATTGGTGACTTGGAATAAGTAATATGCCTCAACTACGTAATTTGCTTTGGGTGTATTTTCCTTTGCAAGAAATTAGTGCTGTTGCATATAAACCGGTTTTGAATGTCAGATATTTTTAATGACATTGTACAGAGAACTCATAGTTAAAATATTTAATAACAGCATGGGTATTGATAAATTGTTAGTTCTGTGGCAAGTAATCACTCTTTTGAAAACACTATCAAGTTTCTCTTCAGGACTTACTTAGAAAATATTCTGAATTTTAATTTCAGTTGAACATTCCAGTACATTGGCAGCATAGGTATTTTATGAGTAGATTACTTCCATACTTGACATGACTATGTCAGTGAGAGAAGCTGTTTACTTGAACTACCTGCTTTCACCTTAGAGAGGAGGTACAAGGCTTTGGGTAGGATCCCCCCCACCCCCACCCCCTTTTAGATTTTTGTAGTTCCTTGAAATAAGTAGGAAGTTTAGAGAAGAGCTACTCATATCATAAGCATAGCCATCTCAGGCTTTTTTTTTTTTTTAAATGCGAAGAACGTCTTTAATGGAATTGACATTTATTGTGCCAGACACTAGTGGAGTCTTGACTGTATTCTCACTTAAGCCTCACGCCAGTCCTGTTAGAGAGGTGGCTGTGTGCCCTTTTTTTAGATTAGGAAGCGACACCAGAATGCAAAATGGGTCATGAATGGTGTCTTTATGGACTTAAACTTTCTTATTAGGTAATTTTTTCAAAGTAAGTACCTTTATACTCAAGTCCATCTTTCCCCAACTATTCAGTGATAAAAACCGAAAGTGATGGTACCGTATGTAATTTGATTTCATGTTAATTAAACTACACATTTTGTGTGCTCAGAATAAGTAGAAACTAGATAAAATCCTTTTTGTTAAAATATTCCTTGATAAAGAATCTAGTAATTTTACATAATTCATGTTTTATGTTATAAATTGATTGGTTTAATTATTTTTAAAAAACTGAACATTCTTTAAAATATAATTTCTGTAACTAAAATTTTTACAGTACTGATTTGTGGTCATCCAAAATTTTGTTTTCTACAGTCCTAAAATACAAAACATCTTATTAAATAGACTGGAAATAGCAGTCCCTGATTGAAAGCCCCGAACACAAAAATAGTACATGCGTTGTTTAAAGGAAGGCACTTAATATACTTAGGAATTAATGTTGATATTTAATAGTGTATTTCAAAGCTCACATTAGGTTGAAATAATTTTCTAATTAATTGTACATAGAATTGTAGAAATTATATACGAATCACGTTAATAGCATAAATTTGACTTATCATATTTTCTCACCATAGTTCCTTATTTAATGCATTTGCTTTATTTCCTAAATGCTTTGTGTATTCTGCTACATAATTGTTAGAAGAGGATTACATAAAGAGAAAATGATAGCTCAGTCCAGGTGATACATTCTGCCTTTCAAGGTAATATTGCACTCAACTTCCTTCATGCCCCTCCTCACTGAAGAGTAAATCGTATCTAAAGATACTGATAGAGTTTTTACAATTGACTTTAAAAAGCAAAAACGTAAAAACTTCTTGAGTGGGCAAGGCCAAACAGTGATTTGCTATGTCTAGAAATAACGTGCTGGATCTGGAATCAGTCATATGTAGAAATTAGTTAATAGACATAGTTTTTTTAATCTTAAGTGTGGACCTGTGAAGTAGGCAGTCTTCCTAGTTTGCCCCTTCAGATGTCGAGAACTCAGGGGTGAATAAAATTGAACTGCTGCCAGTTGATTAAGTAATGAATGGTAGAGTAGTTCTCCCAACTCCCCTTTTCATGCTAACTTTTTCTGGAGCGGTCTCCATGGAAATCTTTCCTACAGTGTAATAGGATGGGCACATAACACTGAATTTCATCTATTAGCACATACTAGTTAAGCTAGTTATCACATTTAATATTATTATAGTAAGAATTATGTTTTCGTTTTTCTCATATTTATACTTTTAATTTTTCTAGATTCTCTGTTCCAGAATTATTTTCTGGGTAAAGAGAGACTTAGAATCAGGAAAAGATAGGTTTAAAAAGGACCGGAAACTTTAACTAATTATAGCCCTTGGGTCACAGTTGAAAGATAGAGTTTACACTATAATGAATTCTAATTTTTTTAATGCTGTTTTGATGTTTTTCACAGTTGTCTTTGCACAAAACTTGTGTGTTTAGCGTGTATGTGAAGCCAATTAGTTTTCTGTTTCTGTGTGTCCCCATATGCAGAGCCAATGAGTTTGCAATTTTAGCTGTGTCAGGTACAGAAAAGTAATTATTATTTTGAGTTTTACTATACAATATCATAGTTGACTAAAACTGTAAATAGAATGCAGAATAAAATTTAGCATTAATGCTTTTAGTTATAAACTTAGACTTTGAAAACACTGATGTTTGCACAATACTCTTTTTTTATTGTTTTAAGAAATTGACTTCTGCATTTTAGCTATTGCATAGCAGGCCAATCTTTCATTCTTCAGGTGCTTTTGTAATTTTATATCTAAATGGCACTTCAGGCAATCACTGCCTCCTGGGGAATCCCAGAACCTAATCCTGCTTAATTCCTCCTCTGCATTGTCATTACAACTTTCACCCCTTGTCCAAAAGGAATAAATAATTCCTTTAATTTTTCCTCTAAACAAAATCGAGTGTTCTGTTCAAAGTGTTTATTAATCCAGAGACTCCATCATTCCAAAATTATCTACATCTGCAGCGTTTTAATCCTTTACTTGCGAGTCTATTTGGATTTGGTCTCACCCACCCACCCATTCTGGCTTTTTGTCCTGTTTTCTCAGTTATTGTTAGGACTGTCCCTTAGAGCATCTTCTCTTTCTCCATAAATAAACTATTCATCTAGGGTAGCAGAATACATTCTATAGAGTATAACTGGGAAAAGAAAATAAAATTTTTAATGATCAGCCAGCTTTCTTCTGTCTTACCCTTTAATATGTTCTTAAATAGTCTTCTTGTATAAGAGACCTAAGATACTCAGGATGTAAACTAATCATTGACCTAACACAAAAATAAGCAGAATTACCTAAAGACAGCTTGCATTTCAAACCTACATATGTATGCCTTCTGTTTGGAATTATAATTAACTTGCTCTTTCATGAGAAAAAATAATGTGTAAATGGAAGCATGATTGTTAATTGCTCTTAAATGTAAAACAGGTGATAGCCAGACTTTCAGCGTAGAGTTAAATTACCCAGGGAATACCTTGAAGTTCTCTTCAATTCCTTTCCACTCTTAAGATTTTGTGAAATGTATGTGAGGAACACATCACTTAAGAAAATTAACTCGAGACTGTATTAACACTGTAGTGCCGTTAATAATTGGCCTGTTTCTAACTAGGTACTTTGTGTAATTAAATGTACTTTGTGGTACATTGTTGAAGAATATTAGAATTTATTGCTCAAATATATTGTCTTATGATGTGACTGCCCACAAACTAGTTTGTGTAGAAGAATTTATAGATCTTAACTTCTACAAAGCAGAGTTCCACAAATAACCAGTCTATTGTAAACTTAAACGACAGTGTTTAGTTGAAGGGTCTTTACTTTTGTGAACTCCATGTTTATAATTTTAAATTGCTCTGTATTTTATGCTAGTTAATTCATGGGAGCCTCTTCTACTGCCACACAATCTCAGTTCCTGCTGTATACTCTAACAAACAGTGGAAGAGACTGTTGGGTCAGTAGGTGACAACTGCAGAGGTGTCTTCCTTATAACGATGCTTTTTGAGGTTGCTGCTCCCATCAATCTGCTCAGTAAAAATAGCTCATCTTGGTAAGTTGTTTCGACTTCACCAGGACCTGAAGAAGAAGCAGAAAAACCTGTGAAAACTAAGACTGTTTCTTCCAGTAATGGAGGGGAAAGTTCCAGTCGCAGCGCTGAGAAGCGATCAGCTGAAGAAGAAGCTGGAGACTTCCCAACAAAGCCTACAAAGATCTCCAAGTTTGGATTTGCCATAGGTAGTCAGACGACAAAGAAAGCATCAGCCATATCCATCAAACTTGGATCAAGTGTGAGTTGTTATTTTAAATACGATGTTTGTAATGTGTCTTAAGAATTTGTTTTGGAAGCCTATTTAATAGGTTATGGTAAATTAAGCATAAAAGATACATTGCTTTAGAAGTAATCTTTGATGCATGAACTTCCATGTAAGTATATAAAAAGTGAGTAGCACTGATCAAGAAAGATCTGGAATATTAGAAGGAATAGCTGCAATAGGGAATATAAAGTGATAGCTAACTTAGAATTTTTCCAAATTTGAGTAAAAACCTCTGAAAAATATTTTCAGAGAGAATTTCATTTTTTTTTCTTTCAATGCCAGTAATATTTTTATCTCAAAAAAACTATTAGTAAAGTATTGCTTGATAATAAGAGCTTTTTGATCACCTCACTTTAGAGCTACAAATGAACATTGAGTACTAATATTCTGTGACAGGAGTCCTTACAGATACACTTTCGGTCCCTTTTCTAAAGATATAAACCTTGAATTAATACTTAAATTATTATTAACTGTGGAACCTCTAGAACTATTCAGAATACTAAGTTGAACCATAGGAAGTTGTACTCAACTGCTTTTGAACTACAGAAATGACAGTTTCATTTGGTTCCACCAAATAGATCTCTTCTTTAAGTTATTGAGATAATAGCGTGCTGTTGGTTTTAGAAAATGGTTACATTCATGCTCGTGAGTTGTTTAATTCATGTCTGTTTTATGAAAAATTAATACCTAATTACTATACAGTTTTATTTTCTATATTAGATGTTTGTTCAGAGAGCCTTTAAAAATCGGTCCAGATTACTTTCCAATTAGAGTTGATGTGTTTGAGCTATGTTTCTAGGTTATTAGTTTTGTTTTTTTAATTGTGGTAAATATCTGTATAACAAGTGCTATTTTAACACTTTTTACAGTTCAGTGGCATGAATTGTGTTCATCATGTTGTCCAGCCATCATCATCTATTTCCATACGCTTCTAGTTTTAAAAGAGCCACCATTCCTCAGAGTCCCATGCCCATGCTGTGTTCTTTCTTTTGCTTTTTCCTAAATTTTAATCTGAACAAAAGACATTAAGCTTATAACTTTGTTATAAGGTTATATAAATCAGCTCTTGTTGGAGCTTATTTTTTCGTTTAACCTGTTTTAAGTTGCATATACCTGACTACATAAATACTTAAACTTTTTGATAGTATATTAAACATATACTCTCATGTTCATTTCCAGTACAGATGGTCACCTTGATAATAGATTTTACTTTGCTTGGATACACTCCTAAATCAGATATCCAAATCCTTACTTGTTCTAAATCATTGACATGATATAGTAATTGCTGATCATTTTAGGAGGGAGGGTTATATTTGAAAAAACAAACATAGTAAAACTTTTTAGTCTTTGGAAAACAAAAACTTGTTTTCATAAAATAAATTACAGTGTTAATGTAGTCTTCTGGGGGGAGGGTGTAGGATATAAAAAGTAGTTGAAACTGCTAGTTTTGATTATACATCATGTGAAAATATAGTTGATCAACCAACAAATACCTATTTGTGTCTTGTGTCTACAACATCAAATATGTGACACCTTTAGAAGAGTAAAAGGTGTTTCTAGAGTCTCTGTGTATAATCTCCAAGTAACATTTTTTATTCCTTCAAAAGCAAAAGTTTGTTATGTAGAAGAAGGGATGGTTAACTTTCAGCAAGTCAGCGATTTCACTCACGATATAGAAAATCTTTTATAGGAGGGGAAAAAATGGACATGCAATTAGTACATTAAAATGTATGCAATGATAACCCACATTTTCCAGAAGAATGGATATGTCCAAAGTATTGAGTTTTTTAGTGTATAAGTTCTATGAAAAGATAAAATTGAGTCTTTAAAGATCAATTATTCATGTAATTAAACAAGTCTGTACAAATGTTACTTACATGATATTTTAAAAATTATATTTCTTCTTTAGAAGCCTAAAGAAACAGTTCCAACTCTTGCTCCAAAAACCCTTTCAGTAGCAGCAGCTTTTAATGAAGATGAAGATGTAAGTTTATACCTAGTTTTGTTTATTTTACTTTAACAAATTATTGAAAGAAAGTGCTAGTGGCAAATTGTAGGTTGCCTTAATGACACTAGTGAATTTTCTTTGTAAGTTTGAATAGTTTTTTGTGATACCTACAAAAAGTGGTTGCTTCTGTTTTTTTGTATTAATTTTCTTTGGTTGTAGGATTATTTAAAAATATTGTTGACTTTTGGGTCAAGCAGCTTGAGAACCAGATCAACAGATGCTTATTATGATAGTAATATGCTATCCTAGGAGATATGAAGGATCTAAAAAAAGAAGAAATTAAAACTGCAACCATTAGTAATGTTTATCATTAGGGGTTTTAGTGATGATACATTATACATGCATTTATCTTAGGGAAGGCAACTGTTCATGCTTACTCCCTGCACCCCCAGGAGGAGTAACAGTTTAAATGTTGCAGGTGTTGTACAGTTCTGCTCAATAAACATGTTCAGGAGTGAATGTGAAGGGCTTCTCAGCTCTTCTCAGTCAGTTCCCTTGTGCCACTCAGTGTCCCTGTCTTACGGTGCTTGTGAATGATTTATAGAATTTTCAAGGATGATTTTGACTGTTATTTTGCTTTACACTCTTACTTTAGAACCTAACTCCCACTTACAGTATGACCCCTATAGTATAACAATTAAACGTTAGAGGGTACATGAGTAATTGCTCCCAAAAACAATATGCATAGAATTATACATACATTCAGAGGAGCACAAACCCTGTGGGGCTGAAGTGATTTGGGAAGAATGTGTAGTAGAGTTGGATACTAAATAAACATTAAGCAGGGTTTTGGTGAACCCAGGAATGCTTTTGTAAGCTAAGACATCCACTTCCAAGTCAAGTGATAAATACTGACTAGCTGCAGAATTTTGTAGAGGTGTATTGGGTAAGGATAAGTATGGAATGGTTGGAGCCAAGATCAGTAGGTAAAGAATTACTGTGGTATCATGCTAATCTCCTTTGGATTTTTACTCATTCTACACATTTGAGTGCTTTTTGTATGCAAGGCACTGTGAGGTTACAAAGATAACCCAGATGTGTTCCCTAAAAATTCAGCCTGTTAGGGCAGAAACTTATACACAAAATAGTACAAAATATAAAATCAGAAGTACCTGAAAAGATGAAGTGATGTGGAAATTCAGAGGAAGAAGAGAGGCCAGGTAACTAGATGCAGCAGCATGGGAAGACCACAAGTCTGGGAATTCGAAGACCTGGATTCTTGTCCAGGCATTGCCTTGCCACTTACTAACCAGCAGAAAACCTTTGAGTGCATCCCTTTACTTTTCGGGAGCCTTAGTTTCTCAACTGCAAATTGAAGGCCCAGTTTAGATCATAGATTGTTAAACTATTTTTCAAAGTGCTGGGGTTCTATGGAAGTGTCTCAGGAGCTACTGTGATGTGAAAGGGTGATGCCTAACAAGCAGGGCTGTGGATTCCTCCCATTTTCAAGTTTTCTGGCATCTCTAACATTCTTAAGAGATTAGGTAGCGTGTGGATATGTGAACATTGTATGAGAGAAGGACAGTGTAGGAAGAAGGGAACAGCATGTGCAAAAGTGCAGAGGCTAGAAATTTTAAGCACCTACGTAATAGTAATAGCTTACTTTGAATGCTGAACAGTTTGTATATCTTTTCACATAACTGTTTTACTCTGCATATATCCCTGTGAATTGTGATACATTTATTTTGCAAATGGAGAACCTAAGAAGTGAAGTAAAGTGTTCATGAGTGTGTGCTAATGTATACTAATGCTGAATTAGAATTTAGGTCTTCTGGTTTCTTATCCTGATAGCTTACTGTCTTCCCTACTTTTTTTAAAGAAGCTTTAGACAGGTTCAGACAGCAGTCTTTGTGCTGTAATTTGTTAATGGGAGTAAAGGATAAACTAAAACTAATTTACACCTCCTGCCTTACAGTTGATTCTGACTCAGGGTGAGCCATGTGTGTCAGAGTAGAACTATATTCCTTAAAGTTATCAGTGGCTACCTTTTTGGAAGTAGATCACCAGCCTTTCTTTTGAGGCACTTGTGGGTGGACTCAAAACTTCAACCTTTCTGTTAGCAGCCGAGCACATTAACCATTTGCACCACCCAGGAACTCCAAAGGATAAACTATCTCATAAGTACAACAGCACATGCATCTGAAATCTTCATCCACTTTTCATTGTTCTACAGAGCATAGTTAAGTACCTTTGGATATATTCTGAGCCTGAAATATATTGGACAAACAGGCACCCAAGTAAATAATTACTTTAAAAATATTTAATATTTTTTCAGTTGTTGTCTCTCTTTAGTCTCTTCTCATCTGGAACAATTCCTTAGTCTTCCTGTTATTTCATGTCATTAACATTTTTGAAGAATACAGGCCAGTTATTTTGTAGAATGTCCCTCAGTTTGGGTTAGTCTGTGTTTCCTCATCCTCAGAGTCACATTTCTGACTTTTGGCCAGGAATACCCCAGAAGTGATGCCAGATTTTCAGTGACTGCGTCATGTCAGGGAGCACATGTTGTCCTTTTGTCCCATTACTGGCTGTGTTTACTTTGATCATTTGGTTAAGGTGGTGTCTGCCACATTTCTCCACTTTCTACCTTCTGAAATTAAAATGTATGTTTTGGGGATATACTTTGAGAATATGTGACTATCCCATTATTCCTCGTTTACTCACTAATGTTAGCATCCATCGATGATTCTAGTCTGAATCAGTCATGATGACGGTGTTTGCTGAATAGTGAGATTTTCTAATTCTGTCATCCCTTCTAAGTTTATTAATTGGCTTTTCCTGTAAGGAAGAGTTTTCCCTTAGCTCTTTTGAAATTTATTTTATTTATGTCAGTTTAGACTCATGGATTCTTTATTCAGTAGTTACAATCCTTTATCTGTTACCTGTAATGCTAAAATTGTCCCAGATTTGACCAGAAAAAGTCCCCTTTAAGAATCTGCACAACACACTTTAATGTATATGTGTGTATATGTATGTATATATATGTGTCTATGTGTATGTATACATATACATGTATATAAGCCCTGGTGCTGCAGTGGTTAAGAGCTATAGCAGTTAGAATCCACCAGCCATTCTTTGGAAACTCTGTGGGGCAGTTCTCCTCTGTCCTGTAGGGTTGCTATGAGTTGGAACTCAAAAGCATTTATACATAAAAATATATATCTGAAAGGAAATTGATTTGTTAACATGTATTTTTAACAACTATAAGAATGGAGAAGTAATAAAGAAAGCCATCAAGCTGTCTTTATAGTGGATATTTTTGAGAGTGAGCAGTACAGTAAAGTGGTGAAGAACCTTTGCTTTGATGTCAGACTATTTTGTCATTCGTTAGTTTTATGACCTTGGGTAAGTTAACTTTAACTCATTTGCAAAATGGGAATGATGATACTCATAATGCACCCTATAGGATTATTGTTAGGATTTTAAACAATCATGCATATTAAAGCATTTAAGCACATTTTCCTTTAGGAATTCAGTCTAGTAAACAATAAATAAATGGCTTTAGTTCAAGAATATCAGGGTTTCTTACCTTTTTTTTTTTTTTTTACTTTATGCAAAATCAGTATACTAGAAGCTAATCATTTCTTTTTTAAATGTGGCTAAAATAAATAATTCACTAATTTTTTCCTTTTACTGAAATTTACAATACTGAAAATGTTAAAAGACTTAGATATATAATTTAGCATTGTTAGTAATCAGGTGAATGTAATAAATCTGTATGCCATCATCTTGGTTTAATTCTTCTTTCTCCAGAGTGAACCAGAGGAAATGCCTCCAGAAGCAAAGATGAGGATGAAGAATATTGGAAGGTATTATAATTTTTCATAACTTTAATATTATAGAAAATGATAGGGTGAATTAAGAGCAAGAATAAATTGCACATAATGTTTTAATGTTTAGCATTTTCTCAAGTCTCCTGGCAAAATAGTTTTCAGTACTTTCTATATGCTAGATGATTAAGATTTCAAAGATGAGTACGATATGGACTAATCCTCATGAAATAGAACAGTAGAGTAGTAATAGTGTGATGTTTTGTGAGCTACATGTAACAGTGATCTTGTTTTTCTCTCCTGGTAAGAAAAATTGAGCATATAAGAAAAATAACAGAATAACTTAAGGCTATTTATTTTCAGATACATGTAACTAACCTATATTGTTCAAACAAGAAATAGTTATCAGAAATATTTTTGATTTACATGTTTTCCGCCTTATCAGACTAGTTATATAGGGAAGGGAGCCCTGGTGACACAGTGGTTTAAGCATTCGGCTGCTAACCAAAAGGTCAGCAGTTGGAATCCATCAGCCGATCCTTGGAAACCCTATGGGGCAGTTCTACTCTGTCCTCTAGGCTCACTGTGAGTCAGAATCACCTCGACGGCAGTGAGTATACAGGGAAGCACTGATTAAAAGTTGCAGACTGAAAGCCTGTGGCCAGATCTAGGTCAGAGATGTATTTAAAAAATATATATATATTTTTGATTTAAAATTAATACTTGATTTTTTTTTCTGGTAAAAGAGGAATGACTTTAGTTTTCTTCACTTAGGATGTCATTCTCTTCAATAATCTTGATCCTGTATGTTTTTTCCTTGGTAATTTAGATGGTAAATACCAAAATCAGACAAAAGTATTTTAATTTCCATTTTCCTTCATTGTTCCTCTTGTTAGGGAAATAACATTAACATCAAGTTACATGATAATCAGTTTCCTTTCTTTGCATGCATAAACAGATAGAGAGGCTAGCAAGAAAATTCAACTTGAGATCAACACTATTATGTACCCATTTCTACCAAATGTATGAACCTCTCCAAATAACTGATTACTAACTAAATCCATACACAAGCTTTAGTTTTTAGGCTTTCAGTTTTGTGATTTAATTAGGAACATCCAGGTGGGTGCCTGCCTTTCTTTTATACTGGGAACTAAAGAAATACATCTGACGTTGTAACCTTATCTAAACACCCAGTGTACATATATTTAAACAGATGAAATTGAAACAAAAGCTAATAAAACGATGTTGAGCCTTACTGTATGTGATGCATCTTTTTTTTTTTTTTTTTAAACAAATGTTGATGGCAAACCACCAAATTGGTTTCATGACCTTGTTAATGGGTTGTAGCCCAGAGTTTAAAAAACTGTAGCAGTTCCCAGCCTTACCTGTGCATCAGAATCCACCTTAAATATTTGTTAAAACTACAGATTTACCTGGCCCCACCACAGGCGTACTGAATCTGAAATTCTAGGATTGGATCTGTGGAAAGGTTATTTTTTAAAAATTCTCTAGGGGCTTCTGATGTTCTGCCTGTGTTTATAATAAATAGGTGCTAAATAAAAGTACATTGAATGAGTTCAAAGCATAGCCCAAAAGGCTTTATGTAACATTTTAAATAAACTTCTTTCTGTTAACACAGGGATACACCAACATCAGCAGGACCAAACTCCTTCAACAAAGGAAAGCATGGGTTTTCTGATAACCAGAAGCTATGGGAGCGAAATATAAAATCTCACCTTGGAAATGTCCATGACCAAGACAATTAAATGATGTGTTTGCGATTGGGGTGTGGGGTGGGCGTAAGGTTAAAAGGAACAGTTTCCTTTTTTAAAGAATGGTATAAGACTATCTTTGGAGCCGTTTTTTTTGTTGTTGTTGTTGTTTTTTTAAGTAGAGATTGAGTGGCATACTAATAAAAGAGAGTTTGAAATTAGAGGTAATTTATGTTTTATATACAGATTTCAAGACATTTGCTAATTTTGTAGTTTCATGTGATTAGTTTCCAAAGTTTACAGATAATAAAGAAGTCAGAAATGGTACCTTTTTAAGAATTGCATATTTTTTTAAACACAACTATTAGCACATTAAGAGGGAAGCAAAAAGTTATTACCTACTTAAACTGGTTCAAAATACAAGCAATTACTCTCTAACTTAAATTCCTCATTATGTAAACTGTCTGGCTCCCAGGAACAGCCTTATAGAAAAGGGAGTATTGTATTGGGAGGACAAATGTTAGTGAACAATATTGCCTGAAAGTAAATTTAGATAAAATTAAATACAGCTGTTTTTCTCATGGGCATTTGTTTTGTTTCAAGTCATAAAGTAGTTCTTGCATTGCTGTCAGTAGATAGAGATGCTTAGCTGTTTAAAAGTAACCATTTTTTGAAATTTTATGTAAACTGTTGAATATTTGAAATAACTCACTTCACCTTAATGGGTCTTGTCTACCCTCACTAGTTTTCAAAGAACAACCATTTGCTACCAAAGTAAATCAGTATTTTGAATGTGCTTTTTTTTTTTTTAATTAGCTAGTTCCTGAAATTGTTTCCACCAGAACTGGAGGAAGCTGTTTCTTTTAAAATACAAACCACCACCAAAAAATTTAAATGTACATATTGCTTAAATATTTGGCTGTTTTTATTTTTTAAAAGGTATGAACACCCAGAAAAGAAAATACCGTATGAAGATGAAAAGTGAGAAGATGCACTTTCTGTACGTTGTCAAAGCATTTAAGTTACTGATTTGTGAAATCCAATTTGAATTGACCTTACTATAGGAGTTCTTACTAATAGAATACTGTGGTTTATTTTAAGTGAATATGTATTGACCAGTGGTCTCTCAAAAGCACATTTTAGATACTGAAAATAGGAGGAAAGAAAATGCATCTTCAAACAGTTTATGGAGTCTCTGACCATATATACTTTGTTCTGTGTGTTGTGAGGTTTAGGGTGGTATTGTCTTTTTTTTCCCTTTTATTTTTGTATTGTATATGAACTCTCTTTTTCTTAATGTGACAGTTAAACACATCTTTCAAAACATAGTCACAATCAAAAGAAACAAAATACAACAATTTGCTTGAAAATTCCTACAGTGTTAAATTTGAAGGACATGTCACTATTTTATTGGTGGTAACTGCTCACTGAGCTCTTTGACTAGGTAATAACTCCAGAGAAGCAGCCTGACTGTTGTATATTCCTAATACTTTTGTTCACTTGCATTTAAGTTTAGAATAAGTCCCAAGTAAAACAATGGAAATGTATATAGAACTCTTAGTTCTTACTTACATGATTTAAGTATATCAAGATACATGGATTTAACTTTAACTTACTTTAATGTAGGCAAACTTTCCATTTTCATTCATTTTACTGTTTATGTTAAAGTAGTAATTATCCCTCTCCTGTGTATTCTTTTTTTGACCCAAATGAAGTATTTCTTTAGGGTCAAGAAGGGAGAGAAATGATTGAGATGAGTGTCTTTACTAAAATACCAATAAATTGTCAAACTCAATAGTGTTCTTACTTTCTATTCCACTTATTTGTTGCTTGTTCTTTGTTTGCTTTTATAAAAAGTTGAGACAAATGTTAAGGTTGTTGCTTTTGCCCGTATTGTTAGCCAAAGTAATAGGGGATTTGAAAGTCTTAGTTATTAAAGTCTATCTAATTTAGCAGCAGTTCTGTAGCATTACAGTATCTCAGGTTGGACAAGACTTTAGGTCAAACATCCAAGTCCTCTATTACCAAAGGGTTCTCTCTGTCCTGTGCTGTAGAAAATCCTGTAGAGGCATATATACCTTTGAAAATCCCCAAATACTAGAATGTATTCTCTTACTAGTGTCTGTCATCCATTAGCCCTATATATAGATTTAAGGCCATAAAGAAGGAAATACATTGACTCCCTCTCCTGCTTAAGGGCTTTCATCAAATATTTGAAGTGTTCTTTCTGCCCTGGGCCTGTGCTTGCTCCCTGCAGATTAACTATGTCCACTTCCTCTGATTACTTGTTAGTATTGTTACACAGTTTGCTTTCTTTATCTTGCAAACTATGAAGCCTTCTCTCAACACATTCCAGATACCCAAACTTCTTTTCCTTGGTTATCATGAATTCTAAGGTCACATTGGTTGCTTTCTCCTCATTTCCATCACTTTCACTTTGCTAACCATTTCCTCCCGAGTCATTAGAGCAGCCAGTTAGTTTCTTCTGACCTCTTGACAAGAACTTGTTCGATATTTCCCGTTTACAGTATCTCCTTTTAATATTTATAGTGCTGGTGCTTAACACTTCAGGCTCTAGTAAATAGGTTGAGCTACATTTTAGAATTAGATTCATTTCTCGTTTGATTACAAATGAAGGCTGAGTTTCAAACGTGTTTTCATAATGCTAATGTCAAGGTTAGCTTGACATACTGTGGAGGGATTGTTCAAGTTACTTTCCTGGTCAAGGGTATGTACTTTAAAATTTTTTTTTAACTTTCATTTTGAAAAAATTTGAGACTTAAATTTCAGAAACATTAAGTATCTCCTTTTAGTCTTTGCATATATTCACTAAATATTAACATATAACTACAGGATAACTGTCAAAGTCAGTAAATTAACATTATTAACAATACTGTTGTCTGTTATTCTACATTGTACTATTCTTCCATGGACTTTATTCAGATTTCACCATTTGCCCCACTAATGTCGTCCTAGCCCAAGATCTAGTTCAGTTCCACAACTGCATTTAGTTGTCATCTCTCTCAACCAGTGGCCATCGAGTTGATTCTGGCTCATGGCGACCCGAGTATGTCAGAGTAAAACTGCTCCACGAGGTTTTTAAATGGCTGATTTTTCAAAAGTAGATCGCAAAGCTTTTCTTCTAAGATGCCTCTGGGTGGACTGAAAAACCTCCAACCTTTCGGTTAGTAGCCAAGTGACTCCCGTTTCTCTTTAGTCTCCTTTAATCTGGAACACTTTGGTGTTTATTCTTCCTGACTTTGGACTTTTTGAAAAGTATAGGCCAATTATTTATAGATGATCCCTTAATTTTGTGTTTCTCTGATGTTTCCTCATTAAATTTATGCATTTTTGGCAAGACTACCACAGAACTGATAAGTCCTCATTTTATTGTAGCAGGAAGCACATGATGTCAGTTTGTCCCATTACTAGTAATGTTAACTTTGGTTTCTTGGTTAGAATAGTCTTATCAGATTTCTCCACTGTCAAGTTACTGTTTTCCGTTTGTAATTACCCATAGTTAGCAAACTGAAAGGTTTGACGGTTTCATAATTTGCTAGGACTTGCAGAACTTATTGAAAGCTTTTGTATTGTACTCACCAAAACCAAACCAAAGAGAACTGACTGCTTCATAAGGTTTTCATGTTACTGTTGGGTTTTTGGTCCTTTCTCGAATTTTAAGAAGCTCTTATCTGTGATACATGTTATAAATATTCTCTCCAAACTTCTTAGTTGTCTTTGACAATGGTATTTTTTGCTATGTAAAAAGCTTATCTTTTATGTATTTATCAATCTTTTGTTGCCTCTTAAGTTACATTTAGAAAGCCTTTCCCCACATTGAGGTTAAAGATGAATTTACTCATGTTTTCCCAGTGCTCGTATGGTTTCATTTTTTACATTTAGGTAGAGCCTGGATTTATTTCAGAGTTTATTCTTGTGCATGTGTGAAATAGGGGTCTAATTTTAGTTAATTGGTGTCTTTATGATTTTAAGTCATCCTAACCAAGAGCAGTCTATTTTGTGTACTTCAGGAGTGTTTTTCTGATACAGGTTTTACATGTTTCTTGTTAAATTTATTCCTAAGTATTCCATTTTGTTGTTACTATTGAAATGGGATTTTCTCTAGCATTTATGTGCTCTACTGGTTGTAGATGTGAAGGTGATTGATTTATGTATGTTGGTTGTGTATCTTGCTACCTTACTGAATTCTTACATTGTTCCTTAGCATTGATTCTCTAGGGTTTTTTAGGTATACCATTATATCACCTGCAAATAGAGATGGTTTTACATCTTACCAATTTTTGTGCCTCTGATGGTTCTTGCCTAATTGCATTGCTTAAAACCTCTAGCACGATGTTGAATAGTAGCAGAGAAATGGCATCCTTGCCTTTATTCTTGCTTTTAACGGAAATGCTCCAATGTTTTACCATTAAGTAAGATGCTGGCTTTCAGACTAAGGTGAACATATTTTATGACTCATAGAGACCTTATAGGATAGAGTAGAACTGCCCTATAGGGTTTCCAGGGCTGTAATCTTTACAGAAGCAGACTGTCCTGTCTTTCTCCCGTGGGTTCGAACCGCTGACTTTTTGGTTAGCAGCTCAGTCCTTTAAACCCTGCACCACCAGGGCTCCTCATCATGATAACCAAACCAAACAAAAAAAAAAACCAAGCCTGTTGCCCTTGAGTCGATTCTGACTCATAGCAGCCCTATAGGACAGAATAGAACTGCCCCACAGGATTTCCAAGGAGCTGCTGGTGGATTCGAACTGCCGAACTTAGGGTTAGCAGCCAAGCTCTTAACCACTGCACCACCAGGGCACCGTCATAACAGTATCCATCAATTCCTATTTTCTTAAATGTTCTCATTATGAATGGGTATTGCATTTTGTCAAAAGCTTTTTCAAATTGTATTAATGGGAATAATACAAAGACTTGTTAACAAGAGAACTCTTTAAGTTGTAGCAGAAGTAGTAACTGTAGGAAGAAACTACCACCCCTAGGGAACAAGTGAACAAGGGAAAAATTTAATATCTTAGGGGAGGGGTCCACTGGCTGAAATTCAAATCTCTGAGAAGGGTTGGCTGCTGCAGGGAAGAGCAGCACATCAAGCTGCCCATTACCACGATGAAGACAACCTTTGCTTGAAAAATCCCTTGGTGTGTGTAGCCCTCCTCCTTCTCAGGAATCCATTGTTGGTTAGCAATAATTATTTATTTTTTACTTTTTTTCCCCCACTTTTCTGTAGGGTTGCTATGCATCAGAATCGACTCACTGGCAACAGATTTGTTTTTTGTTTGTGTGTTTTTTATACTCTACAAATTTTCTATGTCAATCCTTCATTACTTTGATAATTGGAAGACTTGGTGGGGAGTATATAAAACAAAGGCGCATTTCCTACATCACGCAAATGAAGTTTTGCTGTCAAGCTGGGGCTTCTCAGGCACATGAGAACTTCTCAGCCCAAAGGCCTTGAGCGAGATCACAGTAGACATCACTTAATCACTGCACATGGACATAGAACTCATTCATATCTGTGCACTTCTGTAATATAAATATGCTGTTATCCCAAAAACCTTTTAAGAGTCCTCTTGAGAGCATTTTTATTTGCACTATGCATTGAACTTAAACGTTGCTAGATATTTAGAAAACAAACAAAAACAGTTGTATATTATGTAAAATACCAAGAATGACCAATGCAACTTTATTGCAAGAACAGTTACTCTTGGGAGTAAGCATCACTGCCTGGTGTGATTCACAAACCACAAATGAATGTCACTCAGAACCCAGCAGAGTCCCAGTCACATGCTAGTCACACACCTGGAGGTACTTTATTCCTGCTGATAGAATTCATAGCTGATGGGAAACTTCAAAATCAATAGATCAATAGAAAATATGAACTTATACATGTAACCATGACTGACAAAGTTTCTGTTATAAGGAGAAGAGATCATGACAAGAACAGAATGCTTAAAGTGAGTAATGCAAAGAAATTACTTGCACTTGAAAGAGTGCAAGTAATAGGTGTTGAAAATAGTTAGATGGTTAAAGCCAATCTAACTGAAGATGAACATGAAAATGAAGGTGTGAGCATGGCTTGACTCAGGAGATTCACAGGGTACCTCTCTTCACTATGAACATAGTTGGATATAAAATCCCACCAAAATTAACTATTGTGTATGAACATTAATGCTGCATATAATGCTCATTTAATACTGTTTATATATATATAAGTAAACATTCCAGTGAATTTCCCAAAACAAAATGTCATTTTCCCACTGATTTTAAACATGGGTGTTTCTTGTCATTCTATACCATTTGAATTCTATGCCTAGGTACTGACTACATGATATTCCAAGTAAGAGAATCAGAAATGTTAATCAAATATGACTTTCCAGAGGCCTCGCTTTCCCTGGCAGGAGTAACTTAAGCAGCTGCTGTTCTGTGCTCTCAAAGGGAGCTAGTAGTGCCACCAGGCTGAAAAGGAGATAAACTGATAGCAGCCATTTCTTGCCACATACAAAGGTTATTTACTTTCATACCTATTTGTGGCTTGCTTGCTATAGTTATAGGAAACAATTGCTGCTGAGTTCATTCCAACTCATGGTGACCATAGATCTATGCCCTATAGGTTTTCAATGGGTAGTTGTTCGGAAGTAGATCACTAGGCCTTTCTTCTGAAGTGCCTGAGTGAACTAAAACTGCCAGCCTTTCAGTTAGCAGCCATTAACTGTACCACCTAGGGATTAAATACACATACAGAACCATGAGAAAACTGGGGAGCTTCTAAGATGAAGGGCAGTTTCAAATATTAATCTGGAAGTAATGTAAGAAAGAAAGTAACGTGGGGCACGTATGGAGGCCGAGAAACCAGTTAAGAGGTTAGTAATATGCTGGAGGAGGCATATTGGTTAAAGCGTTTGGCCGCTGTCTTAGGCTAGGTTCTGTAGAGAAGCAAAACCAGAAAAGCGTTTAAATAGAGATTTACTTCAAGGAAATGGCTCAACGCGGTTGTAGAGGCTGTAATGTCCCAAATCCGTGGGTCAGGATAGGGACTTCTCTCAATTCATGTAGCCGCAGGGGTTGCCGAACCCAAGATCATCAGGTCGGAGAGCAGGGCTCTTGCTCAGAGGCTGTGAAGTTCCACGAATCCCAAGATGACATATAAGCTGCTAGCTCAAGTCCCAAGAACAAGAGGTCACACAAACAGGAGCTAGCTGCAGAATCCAGAACTAGCAAAAGCCCTCCTGCCCAGTCCCTTCTGAATGTCCACCCACACACACCCAAGGAAACTCCCCTTCAACCAACTGGCTACTCATAGCAGATCCCATTATGGGGGTGATCACGTATCAAATCTTAACAGGTAAGTGAGAAAATCCATAGAAGACTTTCAAGGGGAACTAGGGTATTTGGGGGAATAGGGTCAGTATGAGGCCTGATTTTGTAATGAAAAGCACCATTACTGTGGGAGTTGAAGACTTTTTGGTTCCATTTCCCGTTTTCATTTCAGACTACCTACCTTACATCCTCTGTTTCCACGTTTTGAATGGGGTTGATACATACCTGTCACATGGCTCTGAGTGGATGCCAATGAACAGAAGGCACTGCCAAGAATTTTAATGTAATATCTTGGCAGACTACTAATAGTAAAAATAATATGATGATTAACAAGCTAACAGGAGGAGGGGAATGGAATGTTGAAAAAATAATTTGAAAAGGGGACCTAGATCAGGCAGAGGAAAAACAAAAAAAAAACCTTCTGATTACTTAAGGTGGTGTATGTAATCACCACCATGAGGTTATCTTTTCCCCTTTGTATTTAATAAGTATTTTGTGGGGAAAATCTATGTAAATATGCTGTTCCCTCATCAAATTTTCAATTTATTCATTTGTACTTTGGCTCTCGTGGACTTGTTCTAATTTTCTTTAACTTCAACTTGGCATATGAGCAATTGATGGTCTGTTCTGTATTCAGCCCCTTGCCTTGTTCTGACTGATGATATTGAGCTTCCACAGATGTAGTCGATTTGAATCCTTTGTATTCTCTCCAGTGAGGTCCACGTGTATAGTCACTGGTTATGTTGTTGGAAAAAGATATTTGCAATGAAAAGTTGATTGTCTTGCAAAATTCTTTCAGGCGATTCCCAGTGTTGTTTCTATCACCAAGGCTGTATTTTCCAACTACTGATCTTTCGTCTTTGTTTCCAGCTTTCACATACCAGTCACCAGTAATTATCAATGCATCCTGATTGCATGTTCAGTCAATTTCAGACTGCAGAAGTTGGTAAAAATCTTCAATTTCCTCATCTTTGACCTTTGTGGTTGCTGCCTAAATTTGAATAATAGTCGTGTTAACTGATCTTCCTTGTAGGCATATGGATGTTATGACAATGTTGTACTTCAGAATAGATCTTGAAATATTCTTTTTGACGATGAACGTGATGCCATTCCTCTTCATTTTTTATTCCCAGCATAGTAGACCATATGACTGTCTGATTCAAAATAGATAATACCAGTCCATTTCAGCTCACTAATGCCTAGGATGTCAATCTTTATGTGTTCCGTTTCATTTTTGACAACTTCCAATTTTCCTAGATTCATACTTCATACATTCCACATGCCAGTTATTAATGGATGTTTGCAGCTGTTTCTTCTCATTTTGAGTCATGCCGCATCAGCAAATGAAGGTCCCAAAAGCTTGACTCCATGTCATTAAGGTTGACTCTGCTTTCAGGAGGCAGCTCTTCCCCAGTCATATTTTGAGTGCCTTCCAACCTGAGGGGTTCGTCTTCCGGCAATATCGATGTTCAGCTGCTATTTCTAAGGTTTTCACTAGCCGATTTTTTCAGAAGTAGACTGCCAGGTCCTTCTTCCTAGCCTGTCTTAGTCTGGAAACTCAGCTGAAACCAGTCCACCAAGGGTGACCCTGCTAGTATTTGAGATACTGGTGGCAAAGCTTCCATTTTCACAGCAACACATGAGCCACCACAGTACGACAAACTGAGAGACACGTGGTGGGGGATGGTCTTAGGGACCCCCAGCTGTGGACTTATGGTTTCCTATTTTGTTCAGTGGCTTTTTATCTGATGTTATGTTGCTGTTCACTCAATTTGCCAAGATTTGACCAGTGGGAGCCCCTTCAATGACTTCTGTGTTCTCTGGACATGTCCCCCTCATTCTTTGAGCATCGCCTTGCTTTCTGATACAAGATGTTCCAGACTCACCTTGTACTTACCTTGCCCCAGCCCTGGAATCAGCCATTTGCCAAGGAGCTCTAGTTCCTTTTACTGGGGAATGGCTTTTAGAAACCAGTATCTGGATGCTAGGTGTAATCATTGCTGTCGAGTGTCACTGCTCCCAGGCTATCTTGGCAAACAGAACAATACATATACATACACATGGCATCCCTGGGTAGTGCAAACAGTTAAGTGCTCAGCTGCTAACGACAAGGTTAGCAGTTCAAGTCTACCCACAGGAGCCTCAGAAAAAAGGCCTGGCAGTCTACTTCCACAAAACCAGCTACTGAAAACCCTATGGAGCACAACTCTACTCTGACACATATGGAGTTACCAGGAGTTGGAATCGACTTGACAGCAACTGGGTCTGGGTTATACACACACATACGCATAATACATTTACATAAATATTTCCTATCTGTATATTGACAGCTATTAATTTACACTGATACCTCCAATTCCACTTCATTATCTCCTTTTCTCTAACTCCCTTCTCTGACAGTGAGAAAGCTGGCTTCCAATATCCTTAGTATGTTTACATATCTTATCTATATATAACCGATTTCTCATTTCATTCATTGCCCACCATGGACACCCTTTTAGCCCCACCTGATTGCTGGCAACTAATTCAGACCACCCTTCTACATGGATGCCTTTCTCTCCCTACCCAGGCTTTGATGCCTCATGCTGTACAGCCCTTCTACATAGACATAGGTATCACCCTGCTCTGGCTTCAACAAACCCAGAATCCACAGTGTGCCTACTTCACTGTTCCCCACCTGAAAACATTAGGGTTGTTCAGAAAGGGAAAGGAACTCATTTCATACAGAGAGCACTGCCCTGAGAGTGGAACCAATAAGGACATGAGAAAGGAAAATTATAGGTCAACCTCAAACATGCAAAACTCCTAAACAAAAATGGTAGCAAACTGAATCTAAAGATACATACCAAGTGGGACTTGAATGGATGGTTGATTTGACATTCAGAATATTAAATTCACATTAATACAATGAGATGCAAAGAATATAAAATTCAGCATCCACTCATAATTAAGGAAACATTCTCTTAGTAAGCTTAATAAGAATGCCAACTATTGCAACATCTATTTAACATTGTACTAGAAGCCTAGACAGAGGAACAAGACAAGCTAGAAGTGGAAAAGGAAACATAAAACTTTGTTATTTGCAGATGATATAATTGGGTATGCAGAAAATCTATTTAAAATAATAAGGGGCTTTCCCAAGGTTGCTGGATGAAAGGACTTTAATAATTTGTTGTTCTTGAAAATATATACAGCAAAAACAAATCAAGTTTTTACAATTTAATGATTACATTCAAGTTGTGCAACCATTGTCACACGCCTTCTCTTGAGTTGTTCATTTTAAACTCACTGCCCCCTATCCTTTGTTGTCAATTTGATGCCATATAGATAGATCTTAAGAGCATAATGCTCAAGGCAGACATTCTTAAAATAGTTAACCTATTGTTTGGTTTTAAGATGATGTCAGGGGATATTCTTGGTTTAAGGTTTAAAGATTATCTTAGGGCAATGATCCAGCCTCCGTGGCTCCAGGAAGTCTGATTCCATGAGAAAATGAAATTCTGTTCTGCATTTTCCCCCTTTTGATCAGGATTCGCTTATGGAATCTTTGATCAAGATGTTCAGGGAGGCAGTTAGCCACACATTTCCATATTCACCTCCTATTCCTGACTCTTCTTCTTCCTGTTGCTCCAGGAGAATAGAGAACGTTTGTTGTTGTCTTGGATGAACACTTGCCCTTAACACCCCAGGCACTGCACAACAAACTAAAAGCACTAAACATTATTAGACCAATTAACTGGGATGTCCTATGAAACCATGACAAAGGACTTATTTTCAATCTCAGTGAAAAACATTTCACTATTTAGAATGTTCTGCAGACTTTTTTTAATCAGATGAAGAAGGTTCCCTTTATATATAGAAATCTTGTATTTCTATATACCAGCAAGAAATAATTGTGAAATGAAATTTAAAAAACAATACCATTGAAAATTGCATAAAAACAATAAACCTAACAAAACATTACAAGATACACATGCGCACACTATATAAAACGTTCCTGAAAGCAAACCTAAGTAAATATGGAAATACACAAGTGTTCGTGGATTGGGAGATACAACATTATAAAGATGTCAGTTCTCTCCAAATGAATCTATGAAACCCTTGCTTAGGAATCTTCTTGAAGATTGCAGGTGTGAAAGGATTAAATCACCAATGCACCAATAATTTACACCAGTGCTATAAAAAACCTGAAAGTTTGGATCTAGCTTTAGGTTCAGGGCAGGTAATCCTGTGAAATTCTGCACACAGCCACTGGTTTTTAATAAACAGGTTAAAACCCATGCTAGAGGAGTACTTAATTTATTTCTGATAACACATGCACTTTGGTGACTAAAAGCAACAACTCACTGCTTAGCAGCTGTAGAGGTAACAAACAGGCAAAAGTGCTTAAAATCCTCAGATTTGACCAGAGGACACTCACAGTTTGGGAAAACCATCTAACAATAAAAACACTTTGTATTTCTAAAAAGGGATTGTTATGAATACGGTAATTTCCCCCATTGTAACATTAAAAATGTGCTGACTTTTCAGAACTTTAACATTTGTCTCTGCATGGAACTGGTAATTCTACAAATTATCCAAAGTTGATAGTTATTTGCAATACATTTAATTTTGTGATAAGATTATGTTTGAATAAGACGTTTTAATATTATTCTGTGTTCCCTCAATAATTACTTTTTAATGTGTTCAGTTACTCTTCCCTTTTAAAAATTAAGTGAATAAAATCAAATAATAGCAATTGATTTATGAATTGAAAATAGAGACAAGTTCAACTCCAAAGCTTATGCTTTTAAACAAGATTCAACATCTTTTATTTACATATTGATGACATACATTTATGGTCTCATACAATTAACTAAATCTAATAACAATAGTGAGGATGGAACATAAAGACACAATTCCAAATTTTAGTCATGTTGAAGTACATTTTCACAAACTGAAAATACAGTAACCTAGCAGCCATTATAAAGTTATGGGCTATATGTGAATTCACTTCTTGAAATTGAAAGTCAGCCACACAGCTATTAAAACAATGGAACATTTGCAAATGCAAATATTACATGTACAGGTATAATGCATGCATGGCTATCACATTTATTCTTTAGCCTTAAAGCCATTTTTAAAATAAGCAAGGAAGTATCTCAATAATATATGTACATCAAGGCACATTCTTTTCTTGTGCTTTAGGAATGATTTACATGTGATTTGCTTATTTCTTAACTTTACACCTTGTAATAGCTTCTAATACTTAAAAGTTTAATTTTGACAATTATAGCTTCAGTGGTAATTTCTTAGAAAAGTGGAATCTCCTTATGGTTATTCTGAAAATCAGAAAATTGGACAGCTTCAAGATGTGGGAATTTAAAATCAAACACACAAATTAATATAGTTTTCAGATAACTTTTTAAAATAATTTACTTTCAATAATTTGGTGGACTGTAATCATTTAATTTCTTCCAGTAGTGTACTATAATGAGGGCTTCATTGAATTTTCAGTATTTCTCAATTTACTTGATGATTATATGGTATCATGGGGCTACTGCTGATGTCTATATTTCTGTCCTATTTCTAAACTGTAGTTTTTCAACAATATTAAACAATTAAACATGATACAATAGCTGAAAACATACCAAACCGAGTTTTAACTTGTTCATTCTTCAGCGAAAGAACTGGGTTTTTTTTCTTTCCATGTATCGACCTATGTTATCAAGGAGAAATTTCCATCAACACTATTGCATAACAGAGCTCTTTTCTCATGGCCAGCTTACCTGCCTTGAACAGATTGTATACTAAGGCTTTAATAGGCATTGCATGCATTTTAATGGCATTTAAAAAGTTAGCTATTAATTTATGGTTTCCCCATATAAGTATACTGTGCAAACTTGATTATAACATGTAACTTACTAAGTGCTTTAAAACAGAATAAAGATCCCTGACTTAGAGGGGGTTAAAATAAATAGTAAGTCAACAATCACAGATTTGAAGCATTTAAAAAATGTAATATACATTCTACTAAAATGCTTTATATTAGAATTTTCTTTTTAATCCATAAATGGGACAAATGAAATCATAGAACCTTACCTTTATATTTGAGGATAAAAAGAGAAGAAAAGCCCATTGGTGCAGCCTCTTAAACTCAAAATATATAATAGTGTCAAAATGCAAATGAAACTGAGCAGTTTTTGATTTAGTACAGTCCTTTATAAACATTAATTCATAAAAAATTATACCATGATAAACCACTGCCATCAAATAGATTCAATTTCTTTACAGTAAATGGATCTCTCTGCAGGACCCACTGGCCAAACAAACCATTTAGAAATGTCGCACCATCGGTAAACAGCGCAGAGCCTTGACATACAAACTCTAAGTGGGTAATCACACAGTACTGTAAACAAATGTTCTGTGAGTTCAGTGTACATGAAATGTCACTTCGTTTTAATCTCCATTACTATTTATTTATTCTGCTTCTGAAATATGTGCCACCTCTACTTCAACAGTCTGAATAGCTTCTGCAACTTCAGAGAGCTTCTGTCCTTGCTGCTGTGCCAATACATAATTAACCACTTGCATAATACTTTGGTCAGAAAGCGTAGACATGGATGGACATTCTTCAGTAGCTGCAACAGCTTCGAGAGCTTCCATAGTTTCTCCTGTCACTACTACAGTCTCCAGTTCCTGAGGACCACTGCTTTCTTGTTCCTGCATGTCTGCTGTTAAGATGCTAACAGCATGCTCCACTTGAGTTCCTTGGTTATGAAACTGAAGGGTGTCTTTCTCCAGCATAATTTTGCAAGGCACATAATCTCTGTGGAATTTAGTCATATGTTTGCGAAGTGTTCGAGCGTCTATGTAGGCTTCGCTACATACAGGACAGACATAGGGCCGCTCACCAGTATGTGTTCTGACATGGCGTTTTAGAGATCGGGCATCAGCCCAAGCTACTCCACATGTTAAGCACTCAAATGGCTTAACTCCTATTAAAAAAAAATGAGGGGGTGTGGTGAGGTGCAAGTACCAAAATATATTAAAGTTGCCTGCTAAATGTTTTTCTTTTAGTAGTAAACCACCAGCCTTTCTATCTTGACTTTGGCAATCTTTTATTCAGGACCTAATTATTTATCTTAGCCTAGAATAAACAAGATTCTGCACTATAATCTCTCTAAAGATGTTCTCATGTGTAGATACTACTGAGAAACAAATCTGAGTTAAATGGGTTCCATGCATAATCTTATTCCATCTTCACAGCAATCCTATAATGATAAATACCTAAGATAAGGAAACTGAGGATTCACATAGTCTAGTGCTACATAAAAATGCTCATATAGCTCACTAAAAAAGAAATCTACATATATATATCATTAGATAATCTGGTTCAGAATCACCTGTATCAACTGAATAAGTGTTCCAAGATGTGGGAGTAATCTCTGATCAAGGAAGGTATGGTAGTAGGCAAGAGGAGAGCAGATGAAAGGAGAATCACTGCTGGACTGACTTTCATTTAGATACACATGATATTAAGTACAGTTACCTTCATGGTTGTTCATGTGTCTCCTGTACTCTCTCAGCTGAGTGAATTTTCTTCCACATTGTTCACATACCCATTCCAGGTTTTGCTTTGCTCTTCCTTTTTTGCCATGGGTAGCTTTCTTTACATGCCTTCTGAACAATGCTTTTTCATAAAATTCTTTGCCACATATATTACACCTAAAATAGGGGGAAAAACCCTCAATTATTTTTTCAAAACACCAGGAGCCTTAAGAATCAATCCAAATATCTATCTGTGTATGTGATGTGTGTGTGTGTATCAAGTTCAGATCCTTCTCACATTCACCCACCTGTAAGGCTCAGTGACAGAATGAGACTTCACATGAGAATACCAATCCTTCTTCCAACTATAGCACTTATCACAAAATTGGCACTGGAACGGCTTGACACCAAGATGTTTGTTCATGTGCTGACGAAGATCTCTTGCTTCAAAGAAACTTTTTTCACATCTGCAATAATAAAGTTCAATCACATAACTGGATCATCTTATTCTTTTAAAGCAAGTTTCCAAGAACTCACTATATGCTTAAGTTTCTAGAACCCCACAATAAAATGATCCCAATTTAAAATAAAAGAATTTCCTAGCATTCCAATCTTGTATCAAGGCTGCAGGATTTTAAGTTCTTTTACCTCTAGAGCATTAGAAATATTTTAGAAAGAATCATGAGGAGTTCCCAAAAGTTATTATAATGGACATTGTCTCCTCCCTTTTACAGAAGGAGCCCTAAATTTTCATTTTGAGATTCACCCCTCTCCCACTCTCTGTCCATGTGCCAGGGATAAGCTTCACCACTGACTCCAGGGAGGGAGCAGTGACTCAGGCCTAAATCGGAACACAGCGTTCACCACAGTGTTTGATTCAGGGGTGACCAAATGACTTAATCAAATCAGAGAGAACCTCAGGGCTTTTACAGGAACTACTAGAAAAGAAGCTTGACTACCTGGGAGCTGAAGTGATGTGAGGCTGGAAAGCTGCCACTACTCTGTAACCATATGAAGCCTGAGGGAAACCAAGTACTAATGAATCTGAACCCAGCCGAATTAAACCATTCAGACTCCTAGACTTTACCTTTCAATTCAAGCCAGTTTAGGTCAGCTTTTCTTTCATTCACGACTGGAAATGTCTTGATAGTAAACTTCGTTTTAAGATAAGACTGATTAGAGTGATATCAGCAAATATGGCAGAGTAGGGAACTCCAAAAGACTATCCCTCCAAAAAAGCAGGGAATAAACTGGCAAAAACTGTGAGAACCAGCTTTATCAAAACTCTGGAAATTAATAAAAAGTTTACAGCAATGAGGCAAATACTTAATCAAGAACAAAACCTGAATTTCACTAAGAGCTTTGTGGCATTTTAACTTACCTTACAGCCCCATGCCCTGCTCCCCAACTTGGCAATGGCCTTGAAGACAATAGCCCACATTCCCAATACAGGTCTCTAGTATCACAGGGAGCAAAACGTACCTTACTGTCAAAGGCAAATGTATTAGCTGCTGACTCCTGGGGCAAGGAATAACAGTTGGACATACAAGAGACAAATCAAAAGCTTGAGGGTCAAGGCTGGGGAATGAAGTGCTTTGGGGAATGTTCTTGTTGTGTGCTGCTTAGTCAATTCCAACTCATAACAACCTTATATGACAGAATAGAACTGCCCCATAGGGATTCCTAGGCTGTAATCTTTATGGGAGCAGATTGTCAGGTCTTTTCTTCTGCAGAGTGGCTGGTGGGTTCAAACAGCCAGCGTTTCGGTTAGCAGCCGAGCGCTTAACCACTGCACCACCAGAGCTTTCAAAAACTCTCACATATTCCTGGGAATCTAGAAGGCTATGTGCACATCCAGGGCTGGGCTGGGCATATGCTCAGAAAAGACCTGAGAAGGCCCTAAGCTCTCACCTCTGGCTGACCTTCAGGCTCTGCACAAGCAGGAAGCAAAAGCTAAGGCTGAGCTATAAACTGCCTGCCTGAGTGTCATGGATTGAATTGTGTCCCCCCAAAAATATGTGTATCAATTTGGCTAGGCCATGATTCCCAGTGTTGTGTGGCTGTTCTCCATTTTGTGATTGTAATTTTACCTTAAAGAGGATTAGGGTAGGATTGTAACACCACCCTTACCTACCTCACATCCCTGATGCAATGTAAAGGGAGTTTCCCTAGGGTGTGGCCTGCACTACCTTTTACCTTACAAGAGATAAAAGGAAAGGGAAGCAAGAGAGACGGGGGACCTTATACCACCAAGAAAGCAGTGCCAGGAGCAGAGTGCATCCTTTGGACCTGGGGTCCCTGCAAGGAGGGGCTCCAAGTCCAGGGGAACACTGATAAGAAGGCTGACAGAGAGAGAGGGCCTTCCCCTTGAGCTGATGCCCTGGATTTGGACTTGTGGCCTGCTGGACTGGGAGAGAATAAATTTCTCCTTATTAAAACTATCCACTTGTGGTATTTCTGTTAGAGCAACACTAGATGACTAAGACACTGAGCGTTGAAGGCATTCCGGAATTAGACAGTGGTGATGGTTGCACAACACTGTGAATGCAGTAAAAGCCAATGAACTGTACACTGTAACTGGTTAAAACGGTAAATTTTAAGTTATGTGAATACTTGCATTAGGAAAAAAAAAAAAGTTTCAAGAGGCTTTGAAAAATGAAAAAGGAGAAAGAGAAGGAGAAAACCAGCAGTGTCCAGGGACTTCAGAGGAACTGCCTAGAAACAATTTCTGGTTGGCAGTGAGGACTCTTCTTTCCCATAGTCCCCACCTCTCAGTAGCCCATTCCCCCTGGGAATCTCTCTAAGTCACTTTAAATGAGTTATTTGTATGATATGTGATTTATACCTCAATAATGCGGTTTAAAAATAATAATAAATAGCCACACCTAAGCAAAAAAAAAAAAACCAAAACAGACTGATGTGATGGTTAAGGTTATATGTCAACTTGGCTAGGCCATGATTCTCAGTAGTTTGGCAGATAGTATGTAATCCTCCATTTTGTGATCTGATGTGAGCAGTCAATTAGTTGAAAGGCCAATCAAGTTGAAAGCCAATGAGTTTCCTTGGGGGTGTGGCCTGCATCCAATATATATCGATGTTCTGACAAAGCTCTCTCTGGATCCTGTGTCTGACTTGTCATCCTCTGACCTCCGGTTCTTGGGACGTCAGCCAGCAGTCTGCTCCCTAACCTGCAGATTTTGGGATCTGTCAGCTCCCACAACCCCAGGAACCAGCAAGCTTCCACTTGGCCTGCCGATTTTTGGTTTGTCAGCCACTGCAACCACATGAGTCAGGAGAAGCCTCCAGCCCGATGCCTGACCCAAAGATTTGGGACTTGCAAGCCTCCACAACTGTGTGAGCCGTGTCCTTGAGATAAATCTCTCTATATATATTTACACTTATGTTGCTCCTCTAGAGAACCCAGCCTAAGACAACTGATTAAAATCAAGAGTAAACTGAAATTACAGTTTAATATTATCTTCTAATACTTTCTTTTGAAAACAACTTTTAAAACCAAGTAAGAACATAATGAAATTAACTGAATGCTTCACATGTGAAATACTTACTGAGTACAATGATAGCCTCGAACCTCAGGCTTTGGCTGGTGTTTCTTTAGGTGCTTGCTGAGTCCAGAGCCCCTATGAAAAGACTTTCCACAAACTGAGCAAAGGTACTTGGACTCTCCTGTAAAAAATAAAAACCACGTCACAAATCCAGCAATCAGGTCCACTCCAACAAAATTCTTTATGCTGTATTTCAGAAGTTATTTTATGTAAAGGTGACACAGAAGCAGTAACATTTGGCAGCCAGCCACCTTCTGAGAATAACACCATGTCAAAACCTCCATTTCCTCTGAAATATAGTACCAGCAAAAGCTACTATGCAAACAATGTGACGTGCTTGCATAATGTATGGATTATAATAGTAACAGAGGAGAATACAAGTTCTAGAGCAGATATCTACCCTTCATCAGCCATTTCCACACATCTGCTGTAAAGCATCTGAAAATAACTATGTGTAGACTAAAAATTCTAATCAAATTATAAGCCACTTACCATGCTGATTTTTACATCTGCCTATTGCTTAACTTTTTTAAAGCATGACAATCTCTTCAGGGGCCTGAATCTAAATTACGCACAATTTAACACCCAGTACGCAATTTTTCTACACTGAGGAAAAAATTCTTTTACACAAATAAGACAGCTCTAAAACTAGCTTTAAGAAAACTTCTTAACTTCAAACACTCATTAATTAAAAAAATGTACATATACAACCATCAGTATATATCAATATAATTTCCAATGTAATTATACCATACCAACATAACAGTAAAATAATACTATATGAAATATAAGTATGTCAACATAAATTTCTTACTACCTGTGTGAATGCTCGTATGTTCTTGAAGACTTCGTTTGGTAACAAATGACTTAACACAGAGTTCACACTGGAACTGCTTCTGTGATTGGTGGAGACTCTGGTGTAATTTTAGACCATGCTTATAGATAAAAGTCTTTCCACAGACCTAAGACAGAACAGGGGTGTCTGAACCAGTAAAACAAAAGAGAAGGTAGGGGCTTTTTCTGAAGAATGAGAGCAGAGAAACTAGTATGCTATTTTAAATAAAACTTTAAATTAAATTTTAAGTAAAATTACAAAATGAAAGTTGAAAGCACAAGTGCCACAGATATTAGCTGGTCGATCCCCTTCAGACTCAGCACTTAAAACAAATACTGCTGCTATTTTTCATAAATCCATGTGATCTCTGGAGGAGTTCAAAACAGTGCAAACAAACCTTTTGCCACCCTTGTGAGATTGGTAAACAGTTAAAAAAAAGAAAAAACAAACCCCTTGCCATGGAGTCAGTTCTGTCTCGTGTGTGCCACATGTGTTACAGAGTAGAACTGCTCCCATGCTTATTCCCTATTTCTTTTCTTCCATGGACAACACTCTGTGGATAGTGCTGCACTAAAAGACCAGAGGCCCAGTTAATGCTTAGTATTTAAATTGATGAAGAAAATGATGCTTGGTACTTGGCTCAAAATACTAGGACGCAGAGGTGGAGTGAGTGGCAGTATACATACAGTAAGACTGACCCATGAACTGATAACTATCGAAGCTGGGTGAAGGGCACATGGGGGTTCATTCTAGTCTCATATTCTATTCTCAAGTAATAAAAATCTAAAAATGGGAACTATAAGAAATCTCACTGGTTCTAAAACTGTTTATTAATAAAAACAGCTATTAATAAATACAGCTGCTACTAGAAATTTTTCACTGTTCCAAATAGCCAGATGCTGGCTAATCATACAGAATTCTTTACCCAGGAGTCATATTTTGGCATTTAGGAACCCTCAGTCCTCAGCTCTAGAAGGACGCATGACTTAGGCAGCAGGACTTTTGCTGACCCAGGAGATTTGTTTCAGCCATAGCTTCCTTTCCAGTCCAGGTTGGTCTTGCTGAAGGTTAAGGAATGGCTGGGATGATGAATTGGTCATTCCCACACAGTACATCCTCTGGACCCTAAAAAGTTCCGTGAACATTCTAAATAAATCCATTTCATATTACAACCCCTAACAGCAAACTAAAGAACACAACAACCCCAGAAGACAACCTAGATAACTGGGATCTTCTAAAAATCAAACACCTATGCTCTTCAAAAGACTTTACAAAAAGAGTAAAAAGAGAACCTACAGACTGGGGAAGAATTTTTAGACAGTACAAATCAGACAAAGGTCTAATCTCCATAATCTACAAGAAAATCCAACACCTCTACAACAAAAATACGAATAATCCTATTAAAACATGGGCAAAGGAAATGAACAGACAATTCACCAAAAAAGACATTCAAGCAGCCAACAGACACATGAGGAAATACTCGTGATCACTAGCCATTAGAGAAATGCAAATTAAAACCACAGTGAGATTCCATCTCACCCTGGCATTACTGGCACGAATCAAAAACACTGGAAATAAATGTTGGAGAGGCTGCGGGGAGATTAGAACTCATATGGACTGCTGGTGGACATGCAAAATGATACAACCATTTTGGAAAATGATACGGCGCTTCCTTACAAAACTAGAAATAGAAATACCATACGATCCAGCAATCCCACTCCTAGGAATATGTCCTAGAGAAATAAGAGCCGTCATACAAATAGACATATGCACACCCATGTTCATGGCAGCATTGTTCACAATAGCAAAAAGACGGAAACAACCTAGATGCCCATCCACAGATGAATGGATAAACAAACTATGGTACATACACACAATGAAGTACTACACAATGAAAAAGAACAATGATGAATCTGTGAAGCATCTCATAATGTGGATGAAACTGGAGAACATTATGCGGAGTGAAATAAGTCAATCACAAAAGGACAAATATTGTATGAGACCTCTACTGTAAAAACTCATGAAAAAATTTACACACAAAAAGTAACAATCTTTGTTGGCTATGAGGGGAGGGGTGGAGGGGAATACTAAATAGGCAATACATAAGTGGTATCTTTGGTGAAGGGTGAGACAGTACACAATACTGGGGAAACCAGCACAACTTGTACAAGAAAAGGTCATGGAAGCTCCATAGACACACCCAAACTCCCTGAGGGACTGAATTGCTGGACGGAGGGCTGTAGGGACCATGGTCTTGGGTAACATCTAGCTTAACTGGCATAATACGTTTTATAAAGACAATGTTCTACATTCTACCTTGGTGAGTAGCATCTGGGGTCTTAAAAGCCTGGGAGCAGCCATCTAAGATACTCCACTGGTCTCACCCCTTCTGGAGCAAGGGAGAATGAAGAGAACAGGATACAAGGAAAAGATCAGTCCAAAGGACTAATGGACCACAGCTACCATGGCCTCCACCAGACTGAGTCCAGTACAGCTAGACGGTACCTGGCTACCACCACTGACTGCTCTGACCAAGATCACAAAAGAGGGTTCTGGATAGAGCTGGAGAAGGATGTAGAACAAAATTCCATCACACAAAGAAGACCAGATTTACTGGCCTGAAAGAGCCTGGAGAAACCCCGAGAGTATGGCCCCTAGACACCCTGTATCTCAGTGGTGAAGTCACTTTCGAGGTTCACTGTTCAGCTGGGGATTGAATAGCCCCATAAAACAAAATGGGACAAAAGAGGCACAGCAGTCCAGGGACAAGGACTAGAAGGCAGAAGGGGACAGGAAAGCTGGTGTTAAGGAACCCAAGGTTGAGTAGGGACAGTGTTGACATGTAGTGGTGGTGTTAACTATCGTCAAAGGGCAACATGTGTTCTGTTTAATGGAAACTGTTCTGTTCTGTAAACCTTCATCTAAAGTGAGAATAGCAGCACAACTGGAAGAACGTAATCGATGTCACTGAACTGTGCATGCAGAAATTTTCTGAAATGGTGTATCTTTGGCTATGTATATTTTCACCAAAAAAAAGGTCAAGAAGGGAGAGGGTTGACATGTCGTGGGGTTGTTAACCAATGTCATAAAACAATATATGTACTGACTGTTTAATGAGAAACTATTTGTTCTGTAAACCTTCACCTAAAGTACAATAATAAAAAAAAAAAGAACACAACGGAATCAATCACCCTTAACCTAGGCAATAAACTGAAGAAGCCACAGATTTCACTTTGACTTTGTACATGAGAGGGGGTGACGCTAGCATATACATCAACCAGTCCCATTACCACAGTTAAGTTCCAATCTTCTTTAACAAAATAAATGTAAGGCTTTACCTGGCATGCGTGTGGCTTTACACCTGTGTGCTTTAACATATGTATTCGAAGAGAATATAATTTAGGTAATGTCCTTCCACATATGGAGCATATAAACTCTCGTTTGGTTCTGCCCTTCTCAGATGATGTTCCGGACGCCTCGTTGGATGTGGAAGTGGAAGAGGATGAAGTGGGGGCATCTTTTCTGGCATGCCGGATAAGGTGTGCTCTCAAGGAGGCACTGTACTGAAACTGTTTTTTACACAACTAAAAGAAAAAGTAAACAAAGTTCTGTCTAAATGCATTCCATTACAAAATTCTAAGTGAAACTCAACCTGCATTTCAACTTTTCATTTGTTACTATTATATAAATAAACCCATGTATTATGTAAAACACAATGTGCTGTACCAAATGATAAAGAGGGACAAGACCCAGCCCCTACTCCAGAGAAGCTTACGATCTAACTGCAGAAACAAGATTTATATACAAAAAAGGCAAAGCACTCAAGCAGAGGGACTGATGAGAACAATCAGGAAAGGCATCATGCCCAAGGTGGGGGCCTGAAGGAACTGTAGGACCCAGACAGAGACTAACAGTTGTTGGGTGGAGCACAAATAGGCATTGGAAAAAGGAAAAAGAACTATGATAGTTCTTGGATTTTATCCTGTATGTGTTGAGGAGTCATGAAAGCTTTTGTTGTTTCTTTTTAAATCAGTTATATATGCTAAACATTTATAAAAGTTATTTAAAAACAAAAAAAAAAACAGGTCTCCTCATCCACCCCTCCACCTTTGCTTCCTAGAGGTAACTTTTCTGACTCATTTTTGATGCTTATCTTTGTAACTCTAAGTATCACGCAGGATGGAAGATGACAACCTCTCACCCCTCTACTCCCTACACATACATAAAAGCTCCCCATTACCCTACCTTCCCAAGATACTCACATTAGAATTTTGATTGCATCAGTTTCAGGGTTTACGTTATTAGTTAGGATGGTGTAAATGTTATTATGACTGGGCCATATAGTACACTATGATTCTTTTTCCTTTCTTGCTTTTTTGTTTTCCACTTTGCTGGTTTCCTTATGTATTTACCACTAAATCACCAAATATTTCTCCCAACTGCCCACTGAGAGGAGATTTAAAACACATCATGTTATTGGAGCATTTTCAAAGAATTATGTCCTATTCCAACCTGGGACCATTGTTCCCTATGCTTGATACAGTTTCATCCTAAGATCTCCTTCACTATCATCTTGGTGAATCCCTTAGACTCTACTGAACTGGATCCCATGTTTCCTATGCCTTGCTCATTTTGGTGGAACACTTCTGCCAAAAACCGAGGAAGAGGGCCTCGGAGGTAAAACTTTTAAAACTCTGCATGTCTGGAAATGTTCTTATTCTACTCTCATAAACAACTGACAATTTGATTGGCTATAGGTTCCAAGTAAGAAACCATTTCCCTTTAGAATTTTGAAGGCACCATGTCTTTGTCTTCCAGCTTCCATTGTTGCTCCTGAAAAGTCTAAAGCCATTCTGATCCTTATTCTTTTCTATGAGACAGAATATCTGTTTTCTCTCTGGCAATTTACAAGATTTTCTCTTTGCCCTCTGTATTCTGAAATTTCATAATGTACCTTGATATGGATTTGTTTTCATCTACTGTTCTGAGCATTCCATGCACCCTTTTCAATGCACTGAATCAAAGCATTCACCAATTTCAATGCACTTTTTTAATATGCAAACTGATACCCTTAAGTTTTAAAATTTTTCTTTGATTACTGCATCAATTACTTCTTTCCCTCATGTTCTCTGTTTGGAATGATTACTTGGATACTGGACAGCCTAGACCAATCCTGTGATCTTCTTTTCACTCCCATTTTCTAACTTGTCCTTTTGCTCTATGTTCTGGGAGATTTTGTCAAGTCCATTTCTCAACTTTACTGAGATTTTTATATTTGCCATTACATGTATTTTATTCATAAGATTTTTCTCTTAATGTGCTCTTTTTTAAAGTATCTGGTTATTATTTTATATTTGAAATTTTTTCATTTATCTCTGATATAAAGGATACTCTTTTTAAAAGTTTTCTTGTCTCTATATTCTCAGATTTTTCAAAGTTGTATTTCTTGAAACCTTTTGTCATGAGTCTGATGATCACTGGTGTCTGTTCATATTTCAGAGTAAGACATTAAAAAACTAACTGGAATTTCTGTGTAGGGGAGTCAACCATGGGTTTTAGTCAGTTATCTTCAGGTCTACTGTTCAGATTTCTCAAAGATAAGCCTTTCTATCTTTTGCTTTTAGGGTTAAGAGTTTGGCTGCCAACATCCTGGGACTTAAGTGGGGAACGAGAACTTAAAAGTTTCAATATTCAGTATGTAAACTTTTATTTTTCCCTGTTTTTGGCACAGTACATCCACCCTTACTGTAGTGTTCCCCAGCGCAGTTATGATTTTATCTTTTCCAAAGAGGAGAAGATAGAGCTTTAGCGAAGGAGGTGGGAATAGTGATTTAACTGCTTCTTCAAACAATTTTCTAACAACCAGACCTACCTGTACTTTCAAGGTAGTTGGTACCACCAACTTTTGAATATTTTGGGGGCTCTGGAATATAATTCGGGTTAATTCTTAGCTTTCCCTACTGAAAGCCTAGAACTGAGTTCTTGCAAATCTGCTAAATCAGTTACTAAGACAAAAAAAAAAAAACCAAGCCCATTGTCGTCAAGTCAATTCCGACTCGTAGCGACCCTACAGCACAGAGTAGAACTGCCCTATAGGGTTTCCAAGCTGCGGCTGGTGGATTCGAACTGCTGTGGAATCCACCACATTCAAACTCTTTTGGCAGCAGCCAGGCTCTTAAGCACTGTGCCAGCAGGGCTTCTGGTAAATCAGTTACTAGCCCTCCATGTATTTATCAGCTTCAAGAATTTAGTTGCTAAGGACTCCTTATCTGTTTTTTTTGCCATTTTATGAGTTTATATGTATACAGATATATTTTATTGCTGTACTTCAAGTTTACAATTCAAGTTAGTCTCTCATACAAAATTTATACATGCGGTTATATGACCCTAATTGCTCTCCCTATACTGTGAAAGCACACTCCTCCTTTCCACCCCTGATTTCCCATGTCCATTCAACCAGCTCCTGACCCTCTCTGCCTCCTCATCTCACCTCCAGACAGGAGCTGTACATTTAGTCTCATGCATCTACTTGAGCTTGAGTTTGTATTTTTAAAACAATCTTTTTACTGTTGTCTTACTAGGGTATCAAGAGGAAGCAGAGGTAAGTTACTGATTTTTTTTTTTTTTTTTTACAAGGAAATGATATGTACAAATCAAAAGGTGAATCTTACAGCAATATGTAGAATGTTGCAAAAGAGACACAGAATACAATTGGTAGGATAACAATCAAGCAGTAAATAGGATTCTGTTTATCATGAAGTTAGACCATCTTTTCAATTAGCTTTCCAGACACTTACTGGACATTTGTAATCTCTAGCTCTTTCATGTTTCAGTGTGTGCATTATAAGGGCATATCGTCTCTGAAAAACCATCCCACATTCCCCACATTTATGGGTTGCTTCTTCGGTGTTCTCTTTAGCATCTCTTTTTGGCTGTTTCATCTTTTTTCCTCTTTGAACTAATTTCTGGGCCACCTATTAAGGGATAGAAAACACAACCTAAGTAAATATACTCATTTTGATTTTTAAAGTTATGAGTCGTGTTATAAATTTCTAACAAAAACACTGCAAATTCACAGTATCTTATTGTTTGTATTTGAAATAGTAAGTTGCTTCCCTGCACCCCTCCCAAATAATGTTCACCATAGCATAAGTTTATAAATAGAATGCTTTCACCTGAAGCTAAAACTACAAAGGTCAACCCCTTTACCTCATACCTGTTGAACTGCTGACTTGGGAACAGCTTTCCGCTTCTGCAGCTTTTTCTCCATTCCCTTGTGCAGTCGGATATATCCTCCTTCACTAACTGAACGCTGCCGAAGCCTGCTTCTGTAAGTATCATCATCAGGGCCAAGGTCTGCCTTTGCTGTCAGTGTAACTAGATTTTCCTGATCTTTTAAAGGTTGGGCAAGGTTCTGTCTATGTTCTGGAGTGTCCTCAGCACAGACATCCTCAGTTGATATATCATTTCCCATATCACTGTTCTCTGGGGAGCTACTGATTACACTGTCTTTTGAAAGTTTAGGAGGAATATTAGAGATTGTGCTATCTTCTCTACTGCTGGAGATTTCTAGTTTCACCTGGTTGTTCTTTGTTGCTAAGTCAACAGATTCCATTTCAGGATGGCAATCAGTGATACACTGAACAGGTGACAGAGCAGCTTCAGCCTCTGAAGAGACCTGGGGCTCAGTCTGTCGACCTAGCTCTCCATTCTGCTCAGCTTCTGGCAATTCTCCATTTACTACCAGTACAATTTCACAGTCCTCTAGTTCAGTAGATAAAGTTGCTGTAGTTCCCTCACTGCTAGCCACAGGAGGTACTATTCTTACTCCATTCTGTTCTGGTAAGTCCTGGGTAGATGCAACTGTTTGTACTTCACCCTTTTTATATACTGTTAGCTGCTTCTCTTCCATCAGTTTGTGTACACTTTCACAGATTTCTAAAACTTCTGACATGAAGAGATGACGAGCCAAGATGGCTACATCAGCCATGCTACAGAAGTCAAAACTTAGCACAGAAGTATAGGCAAATTCTAGTAAAGGAAGGAAACTTGCCTTACAAAAACCTGTATGAAACAAGAAAGGCAGGAGGCAAAAACATCAATCACCATTAAAACATCTTACAACAACAATTAACACGCATTACGACAATATAAAATAGAATATAAAGGCAAATGTGACCATTTATTTTGCAATTAAACACCCCTGGATTTGTTTTGTGTTGTTTGCTTATAGACCTTAACTAACTCACTTCTATGAGCCTAAGTATCTCAGTACCTAAAACATAAGATATTATCAGACTTACTACCTCAAAGAGTTGTTGTAAGGCAGTCATTTTCAAACTGTACTCCTTTAGAACCCCAGGGGTTCCACAAATTCTCCTCAAGAGACAGTTGTTGGACAATGGAAAGTAGAAAAAGGGAGGGAGGGAGGTGAGTAGGCAGGGGATCAACCAACCTGTGCTCTAACTGCGCTTCTGGAAGTATAGCTGTATTTTTAATAATAGAAACCTATACTAAAATTTGCCTGAGCAAAGGGTGGTATGACTAACAATTAAAAACCAAGGTCTAAGGCAGGGGCCAGCAAAATTTTTCTGCAAAGAGTCACATGCTATATATCGCAGGCTGTAAGGTATCAACTCTGTCATGCAGCTGGAAAACAGTGGCCATAGATAATATGTTAATGAATCAGTGTGGCTATGTTCCAATACAACTTTATTTACAAAAATAACAAGGGGAAAGGTTGGCCCTTAGGCTGTAGTTTGCCACCCCTGGTCTAAGGAAACACATGAGATATTCTTATTTTGTTCGAGAAAATAAGGTCAGTTTATTTCTAAGTTCTCAGTGCTTCAACTTTCAAAAGCCATTTAAAATTTTTAATAAATGACTCAAAACTGAGGAAAGACAAACGATTACACACTCATACCCAGTATGACTAAGTATTTGTATAGCTCCCCCAAGTTTGTTTATAGTCAGGCAGGCATTCTTCTTCCCCTCCTTATAATAGGTACCACTAGGTTACACACACAGTTCTGCACTTTGGTTTTTTCATGTAACAATTTATCTTTGAGATCTTTTGTGAACATATAGAAAGCCAAAGCAACCTTTTAAAAACTCCCATTTGCTGTGTTTGCCAGTTTTAACTCAAAGGACATAAAAAGTGGTCCTTTTACGTAGGAAGACAGAGGATAGACGAGTATACAGAGAAGCCTTGAGCTGTGAGATATATTGGAAGCTGAAAAATAAGAAGACTGCACACCAACATATCATCATGGCTAGCTAATTCAGCCATTCCCAGGAAAACTGATAATTAAATAGGATGAAACCATCTTAATCCTGCTACAAATTATGAGAACAAGTTAAGCCTGAGGTAAGCAAGAAAATTTCTCTTAAAAAGAAAAAGATCACATACCAACAAAATTATGTATTTTGGTCTTTTATCTAATACTTTTTTAATTTCTGAGTTCAAAATTATAAGAAAAATTTCCCATGAACCATCAGAAACAAACAGGCTGAATCAGATCAACAAAGATTTTAAATATTGTTATCACACATAAAAAAAAAAAACCAATAACCTTCGTAGTTTGTTCTGGAAAATTCTAGTTAGTTAACTCTGTAGCTGTGTCTAATTTGCTGTTAATTTTAGGCTTTGTAGGTCATATGGTCTGTGTTGCAACTATTCAATTTTGCCCTTAGCTCAAAAGCAGAAACAGTAAGATGTAAATGGATAGGTATGCTGTGTTCCAACAAAACTTTATTTACAAGAACAAGATGCAGGCTGGAATTAGCCTGAATGCTACAGCTTGCCAAATCCTGCTTCATCAGGATTTAAAAAAAAAATAAGTCAATAAAACTCTTGTAAGAATAAAAAATGAGAGAAAAATTACAACCAATTATCAGGAATAAAATGGGGACACAACTACAGTTGCTGCAGACATTTTGAAGAGGATATTAAGAAAATTTTTTTCCAATTAACCTGCAATTTTAGATGAAATAGACAAATTCTAGAAAAATATAGTTTTATATAAATTACTCAAGATGAAATTAAAAACCCAAACAATTCCATAACCAGTAAGTTCTCATATTTTGTAGTTAAAAATCTTCCTCCAAAGTACATTGCAGGCCCAGGCAATTTTAGCCAAAATTCTACCAAAAATTCAAGATAAAAATAATTCTAATCTTATAGTAACTATTATAGCGTACGTAAAAAAATTAGAGGCGAACACGTTTTACAAGGCCAAAACAACTCTGATATCAAAACATGACAGAAATAGTGTGAAAATTACGCATGAATATAGATGCAAATGTTCTAAACAATATTACGAAACCAAACAGCAATTCTATGAAAGGTAATCATGGCTAAACTCGATTTACCTGAGGAATGAAAAACTGACTTAACATTAAAAAATGAATGTAATTTTGCACACTACAGAATAAATGAGAAAAATAAAGATAGTCTCAATAGATGCAGAAAAAGTATGTGGTAAGAACATCCATTTCAGAGGAAATCTCCTTTATGTTAAATGTGATAAAGGGCTATTAATTAAAAACATTTACCAAATTATGTACTTAATACTGAAAAACCACCTCCTATTAGAATTGGGAATGAGGTAAGAGAACCCTCTACTGTCATTTTTATTAAACTGCTGCTTTTTTTGAGGTCCTAGCCAACATTGTAAAACAAGAAGTTCAAACTATAAGAATTGGAAAGGGAGAAACAAACCATTATTAATAGCAAATAACAGGTTTATTTTATGTAGATAATTCCAAAGCATCTATAGATAAATGTCTGAACTGTTAAAGGAATTTAGCAATATCACTGTATACAAAATTAACCTACACCAAAAATAAATTAGAAAGTATACAGTTTTAAGAGAAACAAATTATAATAGTATCAAAAACTATAAAGTTCTTTGGAATAAATCTAACAACAGATATGTGAGACCTTTATGGATAAATCTGTAAAACTGTAGTATTAATTCAATGCGATCTCTATCAAAATTCATTCTTTTCTCTTACTTTTTTTTTTTGTTTTGTGGAAGTCCATAGCTGACTTTACAATTTACATGGAAGAGCAAAGGGTTATGAATATCCAAAAATCACCTGATAATACGGGTAAGGAACTTTCCTTATCTGATAAAGAATTATTATAACGCTAAAGTTACTAAGACACACATCACACATATACATACACACATCCCTCTTCCAGAATGGACTTAAAAACAAAAAGCAAGAATATTAGAAAATTCTTACCAGAAAGATCCACCACAGTCTCATGACTGGAAACAGCTCCTTTTTCAAGAAAAAGATCTCGAAAATATTCACTATTAGCTGACAAAACAGATTTATGAGCTTTGTACTCTTCTCCTTCAATTAACAAAGTAACATCACAGAACTGGTTGGAGAGTCTCTGCTGGTTCAGTTGTTTTAAGACAGCCTGACAATGTTTTGGAGAAGATCGTTTTACCACACCTTTTGTGTCAACCTATCAAAAGTTAAGACCCAGAGTTGAATTATACATTATCTATATTTTCATCTTTGACAGAACTTAAAACAAGACAAACGATTCCTTTTTAACAGATATCACTAATTAAAATGAAGAAACAACCTGATATTCTCTTTGTTACCCACGTATTTAAGTAAAAAGATATCTTGTCCTCACTATTTTGTTTTGCTCTACTTGACCTAATAAAATCTTCCTACTGTCTCTTCTTACTAATCAGGAATTTGATAATGCGTAAAACTGATAAAAACAGACAAAAAACAAAGATCTAGCCAGTCTGATTTACCTTACCACATGACCCTGAGACTCCTTCCAGAAACGTGTTGTCTCCCTTAACAAACTACCATTAAAAAATGAGAGGAGTGGTAATTAACAACAAATCTGTAGGCTATTAAGTGCATTCTGGAGAGAAGAAACAACAGGAACATCTGAAGAGGTGGTATTAGCATATTTTTAGCTTATATAACATAGTACATTACCCACTTTGTCTTATTCAACAAGTTCTACTTCAAGCACATAAACCTACTCATAGCTTCAATGTCAGTGCCAACAGTCACTCAGTCTTGGTGATTTGAGAAAAATAAAATTCTCCAAGTCTGCAAATACTGACATACTATCTACAAACATTAAAGTGGAATGAAAAGTACCACTTACAAATACAAGTTCGTGTTTGGATACTGGCTTCTTTCTCACAGGCTTAGAGGCTGTAGTTGGAGGTGAAGTAAAGTTGCTCAGGTCATCCTCTGATTCATTACTTTCTTCTCCAGACTCAAGGTCTAGCCCCAATTCTTCCAACATTTCTGAGGCATCTGATATTGGGCGAGAACGATCTAGTTTCTCCTGACATTTGCTACACTGTTTAATGTAATCTTTGACTTGCTTTAATATACCTACAATGGAAAAACATGTATACAGGTCCACTTTAATACTGCTGTTACTTGGCAACTGAAGCATATACTGTATCACTGATTATTTATTTAATCTGTGTAACACTAACATATGTTTGAGTGCATAAGTGCCAAAACCATATTCCCCATGAAGTATGTCAAGTGAGTTCTTTAAAATGTATGGTACTTTTTTCCCACAAAGATATAAAGTTATAAATGATAGTTCATTTTCACGCTGAGGTAGACGGTTTTGTTGTTTATTCCCAGTTATTTATTCCCTCTCCCTAAAAGATGATTATGCAGCCCCACCTGTTTCCATGTGAGTTGCAATGCGTTCATGCAATAGGAACTATATGACACTGACAACATTAAACTCTTTTTGGTTTATATAAACAGCAATTTAATAAGACTCAAATTAATGGTTTCCTACCCTACTGATATTAGGATTCCCTGGGTAGCGTAAACATGCATGACTACTAACTGAAAGGTTAGGGTTCAAATCCACCCAGAGGCACCTCGGAAGAAAGGCCTGGCAATTCACTTCCAAAAGGTCATTGTTGTTAGTTGCCGTCAACTTGATTCCGACTCATGGCAACCTCAGGTGTCCAAAAGGTCACAGCCATTGAAAACCCAACGAAATACAGTTTTACTCTGAAACACAGTCACCATGGGTTGGAATCAACTTAATAGTAACTGATTGTTTGGGTTAAAATCAGACTTGACCATGCAATTTGCTTTGACCAATGAAATATGATTGGACATGATGTGTACCATGTCTGAACAGAAGCTTTAAGAGGCACTGAGTGTTTCCCGCCAGTTCTCTGGCCTTTTCTGTCTCTGGTAAAGGAATAGCATGTCCCAGATGGATGCTGTCCTTTGGCCTGGCCTGCAGATGAAAAAACACTGGTGGAGCCTACAACCAATGCTCCCAACTTGTGATGAGACAGTAAATTAAGTCTTTTGTTTTGGAAAGCCTGATTTTATTTAGGGCTGTATGAAGGAACAGCACATATAATCTAACAAACACTGATGTACAAAAGCCACTCACGAAAGCCTATTTTTTAATTTAACTTCCAGCTCAGCATACTGGGGTGGGGATGGAGGAGCAGGGAGAAGACTTTATGTGTGCGTGTGCATTACTGAACATTTTGAGCAAAGATTCTACAGAAGAATCCTGATCAAAAGGGAGAAAATGCAAGACAGAATTTCAAATTCTCATGGAATCCAGTCTTGCTAAAGCCATGGAGGCTGGATGGACCCCTGAAATTACTGCCCTGCGATCATCTTTAAACCTTAAACCAAAAATATCCCCCAAAGTCTTCTTTAAACCAAACAATAGCTTAACTAGTAAGGAATGCCTGCCTTGAAATCATCTTTTTAAGATATACCTATTTGGGATTAACTGACAACAGCAAACTCAAAAGATTAGATATGACACTTAATGGGGCGAAACAACTTGGAAAGGAGGGTGAGAATGGTTGCACAACTTGAAGAATGTAATCAGCGCCACTGAATTGTACATGTAGAAACTGCTGAATTGGTGTATGTTTTACAAAAAATACATATAAATAAATTTCAGATAAACAAAGAATATTTTTAAGTATGTCCCATGCAATATTTGCGACGTATTCATACTAAAAAACTTCGTTGTTTATTTGAAAAACAGATTTAAAAAAAAGCATTTACATGTGCACAGATTTAGAGGCCAACAGAGGTTATATAAGGAGCCATGGTGGCACGGTGGTTAAGCTCTCAGCTGCTAACCAAAAGATTGGCGGTTCAAACCCACCAGCCGCTCTGCCGGAGAAAGATGTGGCAGTCTGCTGTTTCCATAAAGATTACAGCTTTGGAAACCCTGTGGGGCAGTTCTACTCTGTCCTATAGGGATTCCAACTAGATGAGTCTGAATCGACTTGTCGGTAAGGGGTTTTAGAGTTTATATTCTACCGTTTGATGTTAAAATCAATAACAAGCCTGTACTTGTATGAGATAGGCAGTGAGGTTTTATGATTCTATACATTTAAGTATATTCTGCATACAACAGAAGTTTGATTAAAGTATTAACTGGCTGAATTCTAATGGTATTGGAGAAACTACACAGAAAGCATTTGAAACAGGATGAAAAAGAGTAAGAAAAATTACAGGGAAAAAAGATACCAACGTATGATAATCCATCAACTATCTCAAAATTCACCCTATTATTTGTTTTTGGTGGAATCTTCCACAATGGTTATTAGAAGATGTCGCCCTAACTTTTTCTCCTGTTTTTTTTTTTTTTTTTTTGGTGGGGGGGAGTATAGTAAAATATCCATAAAATTTACGATTCTAAGCAGTGAATTGCATATAGAATTCAGTGGTGCTACACAGATTCACAATGTTGTATAACCATCTACTATTTCCAGATTTAAAAAATCTTTTTTTATCATCCTAAATAGAAACTCTATACCCATTAAACAATAACTCCCCCATTAGCCCCTCCTCCAGCCTCTACTAACTTCTATTTTACTTTCTGTCTCTATGAATTTGCCTGCTCTAGATATTTTATATAAGTGGAATCATACAATATTTGTCCTTTTAAATCTGGCTTATTTCACCCAGCATAACATCATCAAGGTTAATCCCTGTTGTAGCACGTATCAGGATTTCATTCCTTTTTATGTCAGCATAACATTCCACTATATGTACCTATTATGTCTTACACATCTTTTAACTCCAGGATGTCAGTGTCTTGATGGGATCATCTTAAATCTAGCTTTACAGATTCAGAAACTTGACCTCCTCAGTTCATCCAGAGCTGATCAGGCTTAAAGAATTTGACTCAAGTTAACCACTGGACACTAACATATAAATACAGTTAACTATTTTAAGAAATTACTGCAAGGGTTGAAATTATTTATACAGCAGACCAAAGCTTAAATCCACTAACTAGCTCTGTGACCTTGGCCAAGTCACTGAACTCTGTGCCTTTGTGTCATCTGTAAAACAGGGATAATAGTGTTTACCTTACAGGGCTGTTATGAGGATTAAATGTTAATATTTATAAAACAATTTGAACAGTGTCTGACACGCAGTAACGCTATATAAGTGTTTGCTAAATGATTCTCTCACTAGTCAACCTCTCTTGTACTGCCCCCCAATCCACATAAAATATCAAGTTACCCACCTAAAATGCATCGATTGGTCCCAAGCTGCCTGGAGTAAAGGAGCATGAAGAACACCAGAGACACAAGAAAAGTATTAGCCCAAGAGACAGAAAGGGCCACATAAACCAGAAACTTCATCAGCCTGAGACCCAAAGAACTAGATGGTGCCCAGCTACCACCAATGACCACCCTGACAGGAAACAGAGAGTCCCTGACAGAGTAGGAGAAAAGTGGGGTGCAGAACACAAATTCTAGTAAAAAGACCAGACTTAATGGTTTGACTGAGACTGGAGGGTCCCCAAAAGACATGGCCCCTGGACTATGTCAGCCCAAAACTAAAACCATTCCCGAGGCCAACTCTTCAGACAAAGATCAGACTGGACTATGGGACATAAAATGATACTCGTGAAGAGAGTGCTTCTTAGCTCAAGTACATACATGGGACTAAATGGGCAGCTCCTGTCCAGAGGTGAGATGAGAATGCATGGAGGATCAGCAGCTGGTTGAATGGACACGAGAAATCTGGGGTGGAAAGGATGAGTGTGCTGTCATAGTATAGGGAGAACAACTAAGGTCATATAACAATATATGTATAAATTTTTGTATGAGAGACTAACTTGAATGGTAAACTTACACTTAAAGGACAACAATTTAAAAAAAAAAAAAAACCAACCAAGTTACTACTAAAAGGTTGTTTACTGAGCATAGACTCACAAGAAAAGGAAATAAATGACCTCAGTGCATAGTTTCCTAATAAAAGAGCCTGAGGATCAGTTTTTCCCTCTAGAGCAGGGATTCTCAACCTCAGCACGAGGTTATATTGTACACTGTAGGATGTTTAGGAGAATTCCTGGCCTCTACACACTAGATGTCAAAAGCACCCTCCCTCCTCCCCAAATTACTGCCACGGAGAACAATCTAAAGATCCTTCTGCCAAGGTGAACAATTTGCTGAGGTCAGCTGCTCAAGAACTCCTCTCCCTGGCCAGTGCTGGATATAATGACCACCTCCTGCTCAGAGGCTCCTTTTTCTAGTCTCCATGCATATTACTCCTTTGGTTGTTTTGTTTTCTTAAAAAAGGTTATCACAAAAGTAGTTAGTTACAGCTTTATTTTACATAAATCCAGTTGTCAAGTTTTCCAGAGATTACACCGTCATCTTCTAGATTACGTAACAGCATCAATTTATCCCCATGGTCTAACCAATTACACAACAATTGTTAGGGTAAGAACTTCTAAAGTAACTGATACTATGTGATTTTACTAGTTCAATTTTTTTTTCATAATTTAATCTTATCTCCACATTTTCCATGCATTTAACTCTACACTCCCACAAATCAGCTTCTGATGAATGTTTTACATTCTGAAATGAATCTGGTAGCTAATATACACAAACTTTAGGCTCTGAGCCTGAGTTTTTCATGGTTTGCAAACAAGAGAAGTTGTTAACAACCTTGCCTGAGCAGTTTATGATGGCAGCATTCCACAACAAGCAAAATAAATAATGAATCCCAGTTATCTATCCTTGGTACAACTTCTAGTGGATTGACTTTGAAGTACTGTCCCTTAGCAAATATATCACACTATACATCTACTTAAAAATGGAAAAGAAATGAATCGATGGAACAGTTCTCTGGTGAGCATTTAAACTGACCAACTCGAGTAAGCTCCTGGATAAACAGTCCACAATGGCTTCAGAGTATGTTATGTAGTTTACGACAGACTTTAACCTGGTAGTCAAAAATGGTTGTTTTTATCAATCATCATTCTAGACCATTACCAATACTTGCTATAAATACCATCTCCAGAAGTACAATCAGCTTAAGCATTGTTTTTAATTATTCAGAAATTTGTTATGTAAGTTGATTATGAAAAGGCTTTAAAAATTTGAAACAAATTATTTATGGAGGAACTCTGAAAACTCCTTCAATTCCACTACGGTGTAAAGAATGTATTTTTTTCTATGTAGTTTTGGTAATAGTAATAAGCTTATAATAAAAAAACAAGTGTACTGCAAAATTTTAATGTACTGGCAAATAAACATGTCAAAATGAACAGCTGATAACTGAAGGCAAACTGCTTTGATGCTTATTGACTATCAATTCCAATTTTAAATGAAGAGAAATAAAAATGATTATCAAATAATGTAATAAACCCATTACATGTTAACATAAATAGCATTTTTATGAAAAATAACTTTTTTTTTCAAAATTAGCGAAGAGTAGCACTGTTTTACATTTTTGCAAATCTTTTTACCTGTAGCTTAATAAGAAACATTATTACAATATACGCTGCTGCATTCAATCTATTGCCACACATCATACATCATGTAGCCTCTGGAAAACTCCACTGTATACTCATTAGAGAATGACTGTGGAAAACATTAATAATGCCTTAGTAGTATTATGAAAATATTTTTGACCTAGTAGATTGGGATTCGAAGCGACCAAGCCTCTCCTTTGCAGAAAGACCTGTGATCTGCTCCCATAAAGATTACAGCCTAGAAAACTCTTTGGGGCAATTCTACTCTGTCACATAGGGTCGCTATTGGTCGGAATCCACTCCATGGTACCTAACAACAGATTTCCCAGTAGGATCTCAGCCCCTATAGACTTCTAGGAGACCATACTTTTTGAAGAACTGTTCTGGATATTTAAGGATTCTGAAACTCCACACAACCATAAATGCATTTCTTTTATTTTTTAAAATTAAGCTAACATAAACACAGACTCAGTTTTTTTTCTGCACTTTAAGACAAAGCACATTTTTTCAAAAACAACAAAAACAGCTGAATTAGATATTACCCACAGATAATCAATTCCAGAAAAGAAAATTCTGAACATTAAACCCCATATACCCAAAACCAAACTCACTGCCATGGGGTCGAATCTGACTCATAGAGACCACACAAGGTTTCCAAGGCTGTAAATCTTTACAGAAGCAGGCTGCCACATCTTTCTCCCGCGGAGCCCCTGGTGATTTCCAACCGCCAAACTGTTGGATAGCAGTTAATTACCCTCTGCACCACCAGGGCTCCTAAACCCCGTATAGCACATATAATAGTGGTTAAGAAGAGCGTCGAATCACAGAAGTAATCCTTTGACATATTATTTAACTTCCAAGTGCTTGTAGTTTTCCCATCTGTACAACAGCGATATAAATATTTACACCTTACAAGGCTTTATGAAGATTAAATGAGTGAAAACAAATTAAGTCCCCATAACTATGTATGCAATAAAAGCCTGATCAATAACTCCCTTTAGCTATAACTATCACCTTTAATCTCTTTTAAAGTATTAAACCTGAGACACTGGTTCAAGAAAACAATGTCTGCCTAAACCGATCCTCACAAAACGCAGCGATCCCTCCATACTGTTCACATTTGTGCCTCTTCAGGTGTTTAAATGAAACGAAAGCATTTAAGAATAATAAACGTGGAAAGAACGTTTAGAAACTATTTAGTAGCCTGATTTCTTTATCTCAGATGAAGTTACTGAGACTCATAATGTCTCCAGAGCCATACGGATAGCGGCAAAATCCTTCCAAACAAAACCTTACATGGGCCCACAATCTCACCAAATCTTAACCGAGCAAGTTAACTATTCCTCATCAAATTTGTGGCGAAAGATGAAGCCAAGGACCCTTGCTCTCCTCTCCTAACCTGGTCCCCACGAAGTCGAGAAACTTCTCCGCTAACATTTCCCAACAACACAAATCAGGGTGATAATCATATCTTTTCTGGGTATATACATCGCGTCACAGTTTCAAAAGCGCTTTTCACATTTTCCCCCATTGCTCTTAGGGCAGAATACTAAAACACTAAGAATTACAGAGTATCTGCTATACTTTACATTTTAAATTTCTGCCTAAAAACGAAATTTAAGACTACTGGGTTCATACAGCCACTCCAAACGACACACATAACTGCATTATTCCTTATTTCGCCGGAATAACACAATTAGAGGAAGACGGGCAAACAGGTCCAGAGAACCACAAACGCGTTCACGAAAACCCTAGCGAAGACACTGAAGAAGGCAACCAGGCTTGAGGAGAACCGTTCGTCGCCAAAGCCGTCAGCACAAACACGATTTCAAAACGCGGAGCACGCAGCTTCCCCACCGCCCGCCGCCCAGAAGCTTCCGCAGGAGAAGCGATCTCCGAACGAAGGAACGGCTGCCTCGGGCGCCACCTAACTAGGCCGGCCGCAGGCCGTCGCGCCGGCTCCTCCCCGCGACTGGCCCGGCCCCCGGGGAAGCCCCCTTCGCCCCACCCCGGCCAGGGCCCGCCCCCAGCTTCTCCGGCCTCCTTCCTGTGGGAAGTGCGGATCTTTTCGCGTTCCGCACCCTCTCGGCTCCGCCTGGCAGCCGCTCCGCCGCCGAGTGAATGCTGGGCTGACGAAGGGCGTCCGGGAGGAGCAGAGCGGGGACCCTCAAAGCCGAGTGCGTACACAGACTCCGCTGGCGGGCCTTGCCCGGACAGCAAGCCGCCGCCCGCCCCTCGCCGCGGGCAAGCTCTCACCTCGCCACCAGTACGTCTTGGACAAGTCATGCCAGGTCTGATGCCGGGTGTGGTGAGTGCCGCCCGGGCCCAGGTGCGCCGCCTCGATGAGCCCCCGGCGCCGCTCGGGCTGCAACACTACCTCCAGCTCCGCGAAGGTCTTGCGGTGCCGCTGCCGTCGCTGGTAGTACAGGGTTCCGTGGCGCACCACGTAGCAGGCGGCCGCTTTGCGGATCTTACGCTTGACATTGCCCTCGGTTCCCGGCGCGTAGGGCTCGCGCTCGTTCGTCAGGTATCGTAGGATGGCCCTGTAGCTTTCCTCGCTTGACATCGCGGATGGCGGCTCCCGGAGGGCGCCTGTCAGTGGCCGGGGAGGAAGACAGCGCACTAGCTCCGGGGGAATGCACAATAGCAGCGGCGATACTATCGGAAGGAACGGCTGCGCCTTGGTGAGCCCTTTTCGACGGCAGCCGCAAGGCGAAGGGAGAGCGGACGAGTTGGTAACCAGGGGGAACTGCACTTCTCCAGCGCGCGGGATCCGCTGGCGACTGACAAAATGGCTGCTGCACCACCGGAAGTGACGTGAATCAAAGGCAGTGGGTGAGGGTACTGAAGCCTGATTGGAGCAGACTCGCTTTTTTTTGGCTTCATGAAGCCGAGTGGGTGACGTCAGGATTGCGGGCGTACATTTTGGAAGTTGGTAGACCCTTCCTTAGAGATCGAATTCTCTTTAAGCAGACATCTTAAGTCCTGGCAGTTTCCCTCCCCCCACCCTTTCCGTTTTTTCCCACGCTTTCTGAGGGGCCACGTGTAGGGCCTGGTGGGCGGTTGTGAACCCACCGGAGAGAGAGCCCAAAAGAGTAAAGGGCGATTTTCTTTTCCCTTCTACTTTCTAAGACACCCGAGTTCATGAAAACATCAGACTGAGGCTACTGGTAAAAATCTTAACCTCTGGACATAGAATAAAACAAAGCCCCACTTACATGAAAATGTAGGCTCCAGTTAAGCGTTACAAAGTCTAAAGCCGTCGATGATAACCCATTGCCATTAAGTCGATTCCGACTCATAGCAACCCTATTTAAATTTGAGCTTCAACTGCTAGCTCCAAACTACCCCTTGGAATACTCAGGATTTTTCTGAAACGATCAATTTACGTGGTGACAGATTTCTACATATGAAGAGCAATCGTGTTCGAAAGGGGTGGGTAGTAGCTAGCAGAATTTTTTTTTTTAAGCTTCATTTGCATGTATTTTCACATAAGCTTGCTTTCGGAAAGTTCTCCATTTTGCACCCAACATACACCAGGGGCACATGAGGCCCAGAGGACTTGAATTCTTTTCCAGGGAGTAGTGATAGTCTGGACTGGTGGTCCTGGTCAGTCCGCCCGAAGCACCACTCCCCAGCGACTAGTATCCGACCAGAGCAGCGAGTAGCGGAGCCGCTAAACTACCGCAGCAAACGCGCTTCTTCCGCGTTCCACCCTCCCGAGTTCTGCAGTCGCTAGGTGAGGCTCTTTGGCCCAAGGAGACAAGTGAGGGGCGGACTGTGAATGCAGTGGGCTGAAAAGCAGGACGATGCACCTAGTCTCCGTAGTATTTGGTGTTGGGGTCACATGAAGCAGCATCCTTGAAAGACTAATTGTAGGGATGTGAGTTCCCGGGGTCAGAAGAAAGACAAAACTACCTGTCCACAAGCCTGATCTACGTAGAGCCACTCAATCCGCAGACTTTCCAACTACAACTGCAGGAGGGAGGAAGAATTAGGTGGAGATGCACCCGTCACACCTATGGAATGGGGCACACACAACTCAGGTCCAGATTGTCCTTCCAAGAAGCTGGTCTGTATGCTGGCCCAGTCCTACCACTCTCTGAAACTGATTCCTTTTAAAACTAAATTTAATGTAAGATGTGAGTAGATCTAAATAAAATTTTGATTAAGTAATACAGGTAGGATGTAAGTGGCAAATACTACTAAAGAAAATCTAAAAAAAAAAAAATTCCTCTCCACCAATTCAGTTTGTGCCAAAACACATGAAAACACTCAGAAGCCCACTAGTAAGTATTTAGTATTTCCTCTGTTGTGCCTTTGGGCCAATATGGAGATGTTTTAATAAAATACTTTCTGGGTGGGTAAAGTATCTTTTAGAGTAAAAATTGTCTATCTGAGCAAAGCTGCATTTGTGGTACTAGGACAAGAGGTAGTGGTTATTTCAAGCTTTGTTTGGTCACAGCTTAGATATTTTACTTGTGATTTCAGAGATAATTAACTATAAGGCTTTTTTTCCCCAAGTAAAATCTTAATATTTAAACTAATGAGCTAGTGTACTCTATCTTGCCTTTCTTATACTGATTCTTGTTAGTTATATCTTTATCTTATACTATTCTTGTGTATCTATCAGTTTTCAGATTATGTTTCCCAAAATGGATGATCTTATTATCTGCAACACCTACAACAATGCCCGAATTTAACATACACTAGAATGAAAAGCAATCATTAATTCCATCACCTTGGATAGAATGAGGGGTAGAGAGAAGACTGTTGATGTTGACTTAACCTTCATCTAGTATTCATATGTGTAAAAACATGTTTCTCAAGTTTACATAAGATTTCAACACAAGTCTCTACTTCGTATATTTCTAAAATGTGTATGTAACCCGGTTGAGTAGAAAGAGTTAAACTATATTATGGAAAGTTAACAGAAGCAGGATCTCAGAGGCTCTTCCTCCTCCTCTAGTTCAAGAATAGAAGCTTAATGGAGGTGCACAGGTAAGCTAGAGATGTATACGCCAGGCCAAGGGACCACCGTGCAAAATCATGGTGTACTATGAATGTTTATCCAAAAAACAGACACATCTACCTCTGATAGTCCAGGATAAAGACCATGAATGTAGCAGACTGATAATATGGTAAGTTCTCCGCAAATCAATTTTAGCTTCCCCACTAGAACATTCAAAAAAACCTTAATAGAGTGAAACCTGTGAGAGCAAAAACTTGATGGGACTGCCTTGTTTTTTCCAGGTCTCACAAGTTTCCCACCTTTGACAGGGCGCAGTCTTACCACTTTTCTGTTGGTCTCCATTGGTGGAAAATATTTTGAGTTTTCCTTCTCTGACAAGCTTCCACCTTACACAAGTTCTGGCTTTCTCAAGTTTTACTGTAGTAAACTCCAAAGGGGGATTGTGGTTTGTTCATTTTTGTATCCTTGCAACTTGGCACAGCTTGGTCTGCAACAGATGCTCAATGATAAAGACCATCTATTTACCTTCTGCAGATGCCCAAGTCTGTTCTTTACATAAATTAACCATTTTCATATTTTACATACATACATCTCAAACATCAGCAAGCTACTCAAGATCTTTTGGTAATTTAACTATGACTCTGTCAAACTCCCAGCTCAAAAAACTACTCTAGCAGTGGTCAATATAGCTCTTTATTCAAGGAGCAGTGCTTTCTTTTAAACTTATTTCTTGGAAACAAAAGATCGTTTTTAAGCACCTTCAGCTCAACCACTAACTAAATACTAAGGAATAGAAGGTCAACCTAATACAAACATGTCTATTATCAAAGCAACAATAAGTTTATCCTTTTTTTGGCCTATTAATTTAGACTTATTTGGGGAAAAAGGAAATTGTATTTAACAATAATTCATTACTTTTGGGACAGAAATGACAGGAAAATATGCATCTTTTAGAGATCAACCTGGACTAAATAATTTATGCACCATTCTAGTATGTGCAACCATACATGCAACGTGTCCTTTATCTCAGCTGAGCTAAGCTAGCCTTCACCACACAGATCTCGGTCACACCATTTTGCTTAACATCTCTCCAAGTAGAACTAAAAGATTTTGCCTCAGACTATGAAATAGACAACTAGGTGGAATCCCTACCCCACTGCATGGTCTGTGGATTTTAGAACACAAGACTGCTGCTAAAGAGGCATTATTCTTGCAAAACAAACTCTCTTAAAAAAATCCATTACTTTGTAGTCCAGCTATTACCATGCAGACCCAAAATGCCTGTTTTGAGAGTAACAAGTGAACACAATCTAGAGTTATAGTCAGATCTTTATTTAAAAGTCTCATCTGCCAACTTAGCGTTTTCCACCAACCCGGGGAGCAGAAACCTTCACAGGCTTGGCAATCTTCTGTTTAGGTGCTGCCTTTGTAGGAGCCTGTAAAAAAGATGATTTTATGTGATATCCCATGCAATTTTTTTTAACCACCTTCCTCATGTCTAGATCCTGTAAGTATTCTACACTGCTTTCTTATTTAATGGTATTCCTAATATCAGTCTTTTTAAATTAAGCACAAATGTTAAAAGTTCACCTTTATAATGAAGACACAGACAGACAATGCCACAGATAGGAGATGAGTAAAGAAACACAATAAAACAGTGTGGGATCCTGAATTGGTTCCAAAGGCAGAAAAAAGGACATTATGGAAGAGTTGTTGAAATTTGAAAAGTTCCTAGTTTTATTAATCATATAGGACCAGTGCTAATTTTCTAGTTTTGAAAACTGTACTATTGTTAAACCAAATTGTTAATATTAAATAAAGCTGAGTGAAGGATAAAACTCTGTATTATCCTCAGAATTTCTCTGTAAATCTGAAATTACTTCAAAATAAAGTTTAAAAAAACAAAACCCACTTATTTTCTCCCTTTCCAAATTCCTGTCTAACACTAACAAACTCATCTGGCACCAGTAAATGGGGATCTCTTTAGAGAACTGCACCCAAAAAGCAGTTACGGACATTTCCATTAGTGCTCTGCACTAAATTTCTTGGATTAAAAATAAATCTCCCTGTTGTTTTATTTATGAAATCTAAGAAAACCCCACAATTACCTTAGCAGCAGCCATTGCTGTCTTTTTAGACGCCTGCTTAGCCTTTTTTGCTTCCTTGGCAGCCCTGAGGGATTAAAAACGAAAACTTAACGTGAAGCATATTAGTCCTTAATAAACGGTACAGCTTATTAGTAAGGTCCTAGAGTGTTTGGAGAAAGTAGAGCATATTCCTGACCAATCTGTTTATTTGTAGGGTAAAATACAAAAGGTTTGTCAACAAATTTCATTAGCCACCAAACAAGCTTAACATATAGTGGAAATCATACAATAGCTTTGACACTAATATTGCATATATAACAAACCATTATTTGGATTATACAATTCTGCATTTTTAAGTCAAAGTATTTGTGATTGACAATACGTATATACATGCAAGTATCAAAACAAAATAACATCAGATTAGGTTCCTATGCCTATAAACCCAAACAGTATAACCTAAAATCCATCCAATACCTGAAATGCTCATGAAACATTCCTCACCTGATAGCCTGTTCCCGCTGTGCCTTTCTAACTTCTGGTTTCTGATTCCTCTTGGCCATTATATCAGCAAGAGATGCACCAGTGATGGCCCTCTGAAATTTGACTGCACGGCGGGTTCTTTTCTTTTGAATTTCTTCCTACAAAACAAACAAAAAAACAGGGTGCACACTTACAAGTTTTGCCTTCAAGAATTTGGGGGAGATGGAAATTAAGTCCTTCAAGATTCATATACAACTTTAAATATGCAGGTTTCCGTAAATATGCAGGTTTCCGTAAGTTTTCCACGTATGGACTGGTTAAACCATCTATTACAAATTTGCCCACTTTTTACTACTTTATTAAAAGACAAAAATTTAAACTATAAAAATATTAGTTATTTCATTAACTGGATAGTACCTTAAAACTGATTTTAGTAAGAATCTACTTCTAAGAATTTATGGAAAACACATCAAGCCTCAACTTACCTATTTTAACATTCAAAGAAATACTGATGAAAACAAAATAGCAATTGTAACAATGCCTTCAGATACTGTACTGGAAACCTAGAGTGCTTATTGTGGGGGAGAAAAAAGATCTCGCAGGTCACCTCTAAGTCCAAGAAAAATTAAAATATATTTGAAGACTTAAGGCAGGGATGTGCAAAGATGTCCTAAACACTTTAACAAAACATATGGAGAAAACGGCACGTTTGTGTGGCTAACTAAAATAAATACTCATTTCATTTTAAACTTATTATATATTTCATGGCATCTATTTTCCACCATACCAACTGGTGTCTTTCACACCCAGGAGGTGTTCGCTAAATATTCCAAGGCTCCTGGATACTAATCCTACTGCCCTGGCAACTCAAAACTTTTTGTTTCTCACGAATCGCCTTCATCCAGCTAAAAGGACACTTCAAAAAGACAAAAATAAAAAGCAGATACAAAACGCATCCAGGCTTCTTGAGAATTAACTAGTATGCTGCAAGATTCCATTTATGTCTGTTAGAACTAATACAACAAATATTATAGTCCAAGTCAAGTTATTACAGTAACTGCTCACTTTCTACCCACTGGAACACCTTAAACCCTTTCAGGGTGCCCATAACCCAAGTATGCTTAATTAACTTATGTGACCTGTGCAAGGGGATGCTTTCCAAATTTCAGCTCAGCATTTACCGTGAGCCTGAGATGTAAAAGGAGATAAGGTTTTATGTCAATTTCACATCATTGTTCATTGTTTACAGTTTAAGAGCGCTCTCAACATATTGTCTCGTTGTAATTTTACAGAGTTCAAAACTGATACTCAGAAAGCTTAAGTAACATCAAAGCGCATCTTACTTACCGACTGTCCCTTTTTGTGCTTTCTTCTGTAGAGGACAGTCCAGTTTATCTGCCGAGGGTTCCTCTTGGAAAGGAATGCCGATTCGCATTTTGCGTTAAGAAACTGGAAAACCTATCGTGAAAAGTTTAAATCACTTACTCAACTATACAAAACAGAAGAAGCTGAGCTTGAAATCCTTACGAGATTAACGTTTAAGACTGAGGCCCAGAAAGACCAAAAGGCTTGTTATCACACAGCTGGCAGGTAACTGGGTGGCACCACGAAGGTCTTTGCGTTTGGTCCTGTATTTCCTCTAGAGCAGGCATTACCTAAGCTCATAACGCGGGTGCGGGTAGGGTGTCAAATTCTGGGAGGCGTCCAGCTCCTGTTTTCTCCCGGCATTCCAACAGGATCTGGTACCCTCAATTATTTCCCTTCGACCAAGAGAAGCATTAAAGTTATAGAAACCCCTGCTCACTTCCAAGCTCGCTTGCACTGGATCGAGGCTCGAGACTGGTTCACTTACACGCCTCTCAACTCTCTCATTTAACCTTTTCCGGGACCAAGGGTGATGTGGGGAATAAGCCCGCCTAGATAGAACTTCATCTGCCTCCCTATCTTGGAACTCAAGAAGCTGCTTTTAACCGTCGCGGCCCCTTACCTTCCCGTCGGTCCTGGCGTAGCGCCTCCCATGTCCGGGGTAGATCTTGTACCCGCTGAAACTGCACAGCTCGACCCTGTAACGAAAAGTGAAGGCCCATTAGGGAGAGTGTCTACGGCAAGGAGAGGCCATGCCCGGAGCAGCGATCTGTACCGAAGATGGAAGCGGATTGAGGTCCAAAGTTCCTACTTACTTCATGGCTCCAACAGCAAGGGAACAGGGAAGATGGCGAAGAGAAGAAGAGGATCATGGGAAGAGATCTTATAAGGTGGCGAGGGAATCTCCTCCCTAAAATCGCTTTGCTGACCCCGCGCTCGGTGATGACGTCATCCCGGCGAGGCGACCGGTCTAAGGCTCCAAGGCGGCCGCTTTCCGCTGAAGAAATTTTGCCCGAGGTGCAGTGAGACTCTGGAATCGAGAGGCAGGCGACCGGCCACACACGCAGTCGGGCGGTTGGTTTCTGGGTCTTCCCGTCTCTGGTACAGTCCAGTCTTTCTAGAAGCATCGTCCTCCTGTGGGAACGTGGACTGAAAAGAAGGGGGCCCTACCCCCTCTCCCTCAGTTTTATTGACCAGCAGACGAATAACCCTCATTTAAAGTCCGAAGAAGTCACATTTTGCCCTCCATGTTGGCCCATTTCCTCCACCAGCAAAATTACACTTTAATAATAATTTCACCGTTTGCAAGAGTGATAACACTTGAACTGTCTCCCTGGCCGTCCGAATCGAATTATGCATGATAACGCTTTGCATTAATTATAATTAAAAATTAGTGAACGCTTTCTCTGTGCCAGGAATTTTGCTAAAGGCTTTACATACTGTAGCTCGTTCGGTACACAGAATCTCTGTTTAAGCGCCCAAGCACCGCAAAATGACGAATGTCTGAGTGCCGGTGGGGAGAAACTTGGTCGCGGGGCTCCTGCCTGGTGGACGTGCAGGGAAGGGTAAAGCCCTTGCCTGGAGACCTTAAAAAAGGGCCCTGGGCAGGCCGACTAGGGGATCGAGGTCTCTCGAGCTATTCTGTGATGCTGGATACTTACGCGACTGCAGATGTGGCTAGAGGCAATCCTTATATTGGGTGAGAGCCTGGACGTACCTGACTAGGAAACATAGAAATGTAATGATTGACATAAGCTATATAAGCAACTCGCCCTTAAAAGATCTTACAAGAAAGGTGGTTGAAGACATTTGGAAAGTCCACTAAGGTGGCTGACTAATGTTAAGAAAACTGTACATTTGTGTTGGAACCTGTCTCAAGAATGAGTTAGAGATCTGCACGGAATCGAAGAGCAGGGAAAAGAGGAGGAATATGACAGCCTGGCTAGCTCTGACTAGTTGTTGAGAATACCCTGTGTATGTTACGGTTAGTTGCCATCAAGTGGCTTCCAAGTGTGCAGAGTAGAACCGCTCTGTAGGGGTTTCCAGGCCTGTCTTCTGAGGCGCCTCTAGGTGGGTTCCAACCACCAACCTTTCTCTAGTAGTCGTGCGCTTAACTGGTTGTGTGCCACCCAGGGACCCCTCTTATTGCGGTGCAAGCGATTCTGACTCGTTGCGATTCTATTTGGAAAAACAAAACAAAACCCTTGCCATCCAGTAGATTCCAACTCATAGCGACAGTATAGGACAAGGTAAAACTGCCGCCCCATAGGGTTTCCAAGGCTATAGTCTTTATGGAAGTGGACTGCCACATCTTTCTGTCAGTGGAGCAGCTGGTGGGTTGGAACCACCCACCTTGCTGTTAGCAGCTGAGCACTTAACCACTGCCCCACCAGGGCTCTGCAGGGACTCCTAAACCCTGTGTATGGACATTGGCTATATGGACTGCAGGCAAATGCCTCAGATGTCTATGGCTTGATGATGTTGTCCAACTCTAACATTAAACTGTTTGTTTTAAATCATTGCTGATTAAACATACTTTTTTGTGTGTTTGATCATTTAAAACAAAAATCTTTCTGGAATAGTCCTGGCTTCTACATGCTTCATGGCAGAACTGGGTGTGTGTAGGGAGTGGAACTTAAGATCTACCTTCAGAATTTGGTCCAGTTTGCTCCACAGAACCCCAGAATTTGTAGTCCTTTCTCGCTATGTTAGAAACATTTTATTTTATTGGCATTAGAAATTACATTTGACCTAACTAGCTATGTGGAGGAAAAACTGAAAATTGGGTCTTAGGGATTTTAGCTCTATTTTACACTTTCCAGGAGGGCATTCTTGAGATAGTATTTCAGGGTTCTCAGTAAAATACTGCCTATGTCACACCTTAAATTATGCTGAAACAATCTTAAAATAAGGAGAAATCATACAGAAACTTGAGAGGCAGTAGTCCTTTGACAAATGGCTGTAATTTACTCCCCGTTCCTTCCCCCACCCCCACTAGCATCTTTGGACTTCTGAACAAACCATTGCACCTCCGCCTCTGAAGCCTAATGTTTTGTTTAAATAAGCAGCGGGGCTAGTGAGATATAATCTGGGCTAACAATTCCGGGCTGGCGCCCCCACGTCTTGACTGCTCTCCCTCTTCAGGTGATCAGGCAGGAAAATTTGCATTGCACTTTGTGCCGTGAAATATACAGCCCCTGGAATACAAAACCCGATGGGAGAGATCCTCAGAGCCCTTCACAGTGCAAAGAGAGAGGGGCGTCTGTGGCAGTTTTCTATCCTGCCTGGCCATCTTTTGAGCCAGGGAAGCTGTTCGTGATGGAACTTTTCCTGTTGTATGTTGTCTGTTGTCTGTGAGTAATTAAAACAGCTTTCACTATTGCCATCAACACCCTGTTCGTGTCTCATGTGTACGACTTCATCGGGATAAACGGACATAACACCCGTGGAGTGGTTGGTGCCACTGGGAGGAATTCTCTTTCCAGTACTCTGGTGGGTGCTTGGGATCTGGAGATAGCCTTTAAGGCAACCTGTGTGTGTAACACAATCCAATAGATAGACTTTTCAGACCCCGGTCCCAAGGCCACCCCCAGACTGAGCCCTAATTTTGGACTTCACTTATCTGGGTTCCCAGAGCACCCTGTATATATAGTTTTTTTGTTGTTGTTATCTAATATTGCCATTTATAAAACTTGCTTACTGTGTTCCAGTTTAGGGAGACTAGATTACTTGCACAAAGTCACACAGGCAATAAGTGCCACAAAGAGGATTTGAATTCAGGACCGAATTGACTTCAGAGCCAGTGCTTTTAACCACTACTGTCTCCCTATTGAAGGAGCCCTGGTGACGCAGTGGTTAGTGCTCAGCTGCTAACCGAAAGGTCAGCAATTCAAATCCACAAGTAGCTCCCTGGGAGAAAGATCTGGCAGTTGGCTTCCATAAAGATTACAGCCTTGAAAACCCTATGGGGCAGTTCTACTCTGTCCTATAGGGTTGCTATGAGTCACAGTCAATTCTGCAGCAAAGGGTTTGGTCTCCCCATTATCACTGAACTTCCCATACTGATAAAAGTTTTCTGGAGTTTATTAAGCATCCCATTTGTTAGTCCCCTCCCAAACTAGAAACTCTTCCATTGTAGTGATGATGCCTTGTTTCTCTAACTCTGCTGAGTCCATGCTCATTAAACTGGAGGGATGAACGGGTTACGTGCATAAATTCTGGAGCCAGACTGCTGGAGTTTTGATCCCATTCTGCTGCTAACCAGCTATGTCACTTTGGGCAAGTTACCGGTCTTAATTACCTAGCACTGTTAAAACATAAATACCATATGTGGGTGGCTTTAACAAACAAATCTGTTTCTCACAGTTAGGAGGCACCAGCTCTAGGGGAGGCTTTTCTCTCTGTCTGCTCTGAGGGAAGCTATTTGTCTTTTCAGTTTCTCCCTGGCTCCTTGGTGATCTTCATGTGGCATAGCATCTATCTTCCCCCATCTCTGCTTCCTTGCTTAATCTGCCCCTGGTGCAGTGTTTAAGAGCTCAGCTGCTAACCAAGAGGTCCACAGTTAGGATTCACCAGCCTCCACTTGGAAACCCTGTGGGGCAGTTCTTCTCCATGGGGGTCTCTATGAGTCGGAATTGGCTCAACAGCAACAGGTTTGGTTTTTGGTTATATCTCAAAAGACACTGACTCAAAACACACTGTACTGTAATACTGTCTCATTGATGTAACAAAGAAAACCTATTCTCAAATGTGATTATAACCATAGGTATAGGAGTTAGGATTTGCAACACATACTTTTGGGGGACACAATTCAATTCATAATATTACCTAACCTCTCTGAACTTTATGATAAGTTTATTTTTATGAGTATAAAAAAGGTAATGATAATACATTCCTCACAGGGTCATTGTAAGGAGTAAATGAGTACAGATACTTGGTAAGGAGTATTTTTGTTAGCTGCTATTGGTATCAGCAGTGCAGTGAATTACTTAATAATACCCTTTTAGCCATGGTCTTATAACTCCCACACAGTGATTGGGTGGGACTATGCAATTAAGGTGCTCGTGGCCCACCAAGGGAATTGGGCAGCTTGCTAACAAGGCAAATAAGGTTCAGGAAACCGTTGTGGGGGTGGGACCCTGCAAATAAGGTGTATGGAACCCTAATGAAGGGATTGGTAGTTTTGCTATCCCGCTAGGCTTAAAATGAGCCATCCCAGAGGTGGGAAGAGGGGACCTCACTACCATCAAGAAAGAAGACCCAGGAGGGTAGCTTGCCCTTTGGACCCTTTGAGAACCTCCTAGACCCAGGAGACAGACAGCTGTTATACAAGACGGCAAGTGGCGGCAGCAGAAGAACCAGGATACCAGCGTAAGATGGAGTGATGGGCTTCCTGGCCCATGGAGAGAGGTGGCTGTGGTGGGTGTGCCGAGTCACAGAGCAAGAGAGCTGAACACCTTCAGGCAGGAGGCTTCCTAGTGGAGTGAGGTCCCTTCGGGCACTTGGCAGAGTAGGCTCCCTCACCCATGGAGTGAGAGGGAGCTAAGTGCCTTCAGTCTGAGTCTTACTGGCGGAGTGAGGTGCCTCTGCGCACTTATTAGCAGAGTTAAAGAACTTTGTAACACTTGTTCGAGCAGGGCAGGTACCAGGCCAAGAGGCCAAGGGCCAGAGAGAGAGGCCTTCCTGCGGGCATGGCAGAGAAGAGGCTGTACTGATTGGAGAGCTGTATTCTAAGTTGTTTCTGAACCTGAATTGTAACCTGTTACTTCCCTAATAAACCCTATAATTATGAGTATTGTCTGTGAGTTCTTTGTGACCATTGCAATAAATTATCAAACCCAGAAGAGAAATAATGCCATGGGAGGGATGGCTGGTGTTAGAACTGGTAAAAAGGTTGGAGGGTGGAGGTATGTTTGATCCACCTCATAGGAATCAGCCTTGGGTTGATGTTCATCTTGATTCTCTCCTCCCCTTTGTGAAGTCAGACAAAGAAGTCTGATGCCGTAGCACGACACCATTTTTTACAGTATCACCATTCCCACTACCTCTACCACTTTTGTTTCCCTAATGATTAACACAGACAAGACCTGTAGTAAATAATAAGGGAAAATCATTGTAAATTAGCTCCAGTGCAAAACTGAGGCAAATGTTTTTGCAAAAAAAATACATTTTCAACTCTACAATGTGAATCATATTGGAAAATGTCTTCCATAGGCAGCTGAATTATAGAGACTTGTTAAATGGTTAATTTATTTAGTGAAAACCTCGTTCAACTTGTCAGTGTGACAGTCTAATGCGAAAGGATTTTATATATGTATATATGTATGTATAGATAGAGAGAGAGATGCTTCACTGGTTTGCTTCTCTAGAGAACCCAGCCTAAGACATTTGGTACCAAGAGTGCCTCTAGAGAAACAAAATTGTAAGGATGAGTTTTCTAAATTGGTTCTCAAGTGTGGTTAGTCTTAAAGACATTGAGGACTCTGCTTCCAGTGGTAAAGAGGGCACTGCTAATCCATGGCATGAAGTGGCAATAGAAATATGCAAAATATCACCACCAATAGATCAGGTATTGGTGAGAGGCAAGGCTCGAAGTAATTGCATGTTTGATACTTCTCTACAATTTTCTCAGAATTAAAAGTATGAGAAAGCTGGTTGGTTGGTCCTACTTTCACTAGACAAAGTGGTAAAGAGACGAGCTCAGGGCTTCAGAGTCACAACTCAAATGCCACATAAACGACCTCAAAGTTGCCACTTATGCCTTGAAAGAAAACTTTATTTCTTGTAGTAACAGAGCTGATACTGCCAAAAACCAAACCCAGAGTCTTACCATAAGAGTGGCTAAATTACAATGTCAATGAATTGCCAACCTCGAATGGTGTCTGAAGTTAAAGTGAGGGCATTGATTGGGGAGAAATGGGATCCTGAAATTTGGAATCAGGACATATGGACAGATAATCAGGAAGCTGGGGGCACGGAGTCCCTAAATTCCATTGAATCACTCCTGCCAACGGAACCAGCCCTCTCACTCCCATCTGAAGAGATTACTCCATCTTTGCCTGCTAAGCCACCCTTGCCAGTGAAACCACCTCCATCTAATGAGAATAACCCAACTGTGTCTGAAGAGCCTTTGTCTGAGTCATCCCCTGGGGAAGCTTCTGTGTCATTGCCTGCAGCATTGCCTGAGCCAGATGCTTTATAAGCTATTGCTGAATGTTCTCAAAATGCATCCCCACCACCCATTTTTGCTTCTAGACCTATAACTAGACTTATATCCCAGTAAGCCCCAAAACGTGAAGTACAAAATGTGACCCAGGAGGAGATACACTACATTTCAAAAGAACTGCCTGAGTTTTGGTAAATTAGAGGGTCATCAAAAAAGAGGAAGACCCTCAACGAGATGGATTGACACAGTGGCTGCAACAATGGGCTCAAGCATAACAACAATTTCGAGGATGGCACAGGACTGGGCAGTGTTTCGTTCTGTAGTACATGGGGTCGCTATGAATCGGAACTGACTCAACAGCACCTAACAAGAGCAAGAACAATGATGTTGGCTACTTAGTCATGGTGTCCCTAGAAGTGAAATATATGGGAAATCTACCAAATATTTACTTGATCAGTAAAAGCAGAAGAATTCTAGGTCAAGTGAATGGCAGTATAACTTGAATTGCCAGAACAGAAAGTCGCAGCCCCTCAATCAATTCCCAGACTTGAGCTAGTTTACAGACCCACAACCCTCTGAATAAAAGGAGGCTGGGTCCACTTGAGGAAGGACACCACTACACTGCCAAAAATTCATACTGTTGATCTTTCTTCCAGCCTTTCCCAAAGGGATCTATGGCCTTTTACGAGAGTGACAGTTGGTTGGGGAAAAGGAAATAATCAGACTTTTAGGGGATTACTGGATACTGTCTCTGAACTGACACTAATTCCAGGAGACCCAAAATATCACCGTGGCCCACGAGTCAGAGTAGGGGCATATGGAGGTCAATTTATTAATGGAGTCTTAGCTCAGATTCGGCTCACAGTGTGTCCAGTGTGTTCCTGAATCTATCCTGTAATGTTTTCCCCAGTTCCAGGATACGTAATTGAAATAGTGTCTTAGGCTGGGTTCTCTAGAGAAGCAAAACCAGTAAAGGGTATATATATATATATATATATATATATAGATTTATATAAAGAAAATGGCTCACGCGATTGTAGAGCCTGGAAAGTCCCAAGTCCGTGGGTCAGACTGTAGGCTTCTTCTGGCTCACAGGCTGCGAAGACCAACAAATCCCAAGGTAGGCTGGCAAGATGACAGGCAAGCTGCTAGCTCAAGTCCCAGTAACTGGAGTTCAGACAAACAGGAGCCAGCTGCAGGATCCAGAGTGAGCAAAAGCCATGAGCCTTGCCAGAAAGTCCACCTATATTGGATGCAGGCCACACTCTCATGGAAACTCTCTTTGAATTGTTTGGCTACTCAGAGCAGATCCCATCATGGAGGTGATCACATTATATCAGATCTCATCATGGACATGATTACATCATTATACGACTTCCAAACTATATCATAACTGCCAAACCACTGAGAATCTTAACCCAGCCAAGTTGACACACAACCTTAACAATCACAGCTTAGCAAGTATTTTGGTATATTTAGTCAGTAGTCAAAGAGGCAATAGGTCTCAGGGGACATCTAGGTCAACTGGCATAACACAATTCATAAGGAAAATCTACGTCCTACTTTGATGAGTAGTGTCTGGGGTCTTAAAAGCTTACGAGCAGCCGTTTAAGATTTATCTATTGGTCCCATCATGTTCGGAGCAAAGGAAAATGAAGAAAACAAAAGACACAAGGAAAATATTAGCCCAAACGACTAAAGGCCCACATGAACTAGAGCCTCCACCAGCCTTAGTCCAGAAGAACTAGATGGTACCAGGCTCCACCACTGACTGCTCTGAGAGGAATCACCACAGAGTTCCAAACCGAGCAGGAGAAAAATGTAGAACAAAATTCAAATTAATGAGAAAAGACCAGACTTACTGGTCTGACAGAGACTGGAGGAACCCACAAGACTATGTCCGCTGCTGACTCAGAACTGAAGACACTCCCGAAGCCCACTCTTCAGACAAAGATTAGACAAGCCTATAAAATAAACAATAACACACAAAAGTCTAATACATAGTTCATAGTGGACATATATGTGTATAAATATATATATATTTTTCTTCTTTTCCTGGAGCCCTGGTGATGCAATGGTTAAAAAGCTCAGCTGCTAGTCAAAAGATTGGCAGTTTGAATCAACGAGTTGCTCCTTGGAAACCCTATGGGGCAGTTCTACTCCATCCTATAGGATCACTATGAGTCAGAACTGATTTGATGGCACCTAACAACAAGGTAAATTCTGCCGGACCAAAGAATATGCACATTTAAAATTTTTATAGGTACTTTCCAACGGTTCCCTCAAACAGCTCTACCAATGTATATTCCACTAGCATATTTTCCATACCCTTATTAAGATTGTATTTTATCAATATTTCTAAATTTTCACCAATTTTATGGCTAGAGAAGTGATCTTATTCTAATTTCGTTTTGCATATATTTGATTATTAGTGAGTTAAAGAATATTTTATATGTTTATTGACCATTTATATTACTTCTTCTGAATTGCCTCTTATTCTTTGCCTTTTGTTTTTGATTTGGTTGTTTTTTTCTCACTGATTTGTAGGGACTTTTGAGAGAGAGAGAGAGAGCGTGAGCAAGAGCTAAGCTGCTCTTGAACTCCTGACCCATTGAAACTGTGAGACCATAAATATTTGTTTTAAACCACCTGCTATGGGGATAACTTGTTAATGCAGCAATAGAGAACTAATACAGAGAGATAAGGAAAATGTGGAGATGGATACTTGGTGAATGGTGGTGGCATTTGTCAAGAGAGGACAGATGGGAAGAAGGAGCAGGTTTGTGGGGGAAAATTTGTTTTGGAAAGGCTGGGTTCAAGATGTCCCTAGGGACATTGAGGTGGAGCTATGTAGTAGGAAGCTGTACAAGTTCAGGAGAGTGATCTGAAGCATATTTTAGGAGTAATGAGCCTATAAGTGTTCGTAGGATATGTAGGATATGATCGCCTAGTGCTGTAGGTTGGGTTCTCTGGAAGCAGTCACTGAGACTGAGTTTAGGGTGCAAAATGTTTACTAGGAATCAACTCCTGTGAAACATTATGACTCCAGTGCCACTTTTAGTGTTTCCTTCTAACAGTGTTCTCTCCTCAGGTGTGGGAGGGATCCTGCCTTTTTAGAATCTACCACCACAGTTCCCTGCAGGCTGGCCAATCCCAAGATACCCAGGCACTGATTTCAGGGAGAGCTGTGAAACGAATGCCTAGTAGAAACAACTAGATTAGAAAATGACTAGGTTTAAAATTTATGCAGTTTCTTTTGATGGAAGTGTACAATACTACCAATAAAGCATTCTTTTTATTGTGATGAAATTATACACAGCAAAACATTTGCCAATACAACAACTTCCACATTTATAATTGAATGACATTGATAATGCCAACATTATCTCTGTCATTTTCCAGAATATTCTACCACATTAACATAAACTCAATACCCCCACAGAAAAACTCTCCCTTTACCCCTCCCTCCTACCACTGGTAACCATTAATAATTTTTGGATTCTATATATTTGTTTATTTCATATAAGTGAGATCATACAGTATTTGTCCTTTTGTGACTGACTTATTTCACTCAGCATAATGTTTTCAAGGTTCATCCACGTTGTGGCATATATCAGAACTTCTTTTCTCTTTATGGCTGTATAATATTCCATTGTAGGTATATACCACATTTTGTTTATCCATTCATCTGTTGATAGACATTTTGGCTACTGTGAAAAGTTCTTATGGAGCAGTGAGTTTCTGTTTATGGTGATGGAAATTTGCTTTGATTAAGGGTAATTATTGCACAGCCAGTTGGAGTAATTGATGTCACTAAGTTGTAAAGGTGTAATTGGTAAATGTTGTGTGATATATATTTTTACAACAACAACAAAAAAGAGCAGCTGCTGAGCCTGCTTATGTACAACCAAATACCTCATGGGATTTGGTTTCTTTGTTTGGAGGTTTAGGTTCATGGTTTCATGGGACATCCCAACTAATTGGCTTAATACCGCTTTTAGTGCTTCTGTTCTACCTCCTAGTTTGTTGTGTAGTACCTGGGTTCTTAAAAGCTTGCCAGTAGCTATCCATGTTACAACAATTGATCTCTATTTGCTGGAGCAACAGAGGAAGACTAGAAGAGGAGTCAGGAAAAGGAGGAGGAAATGGACTACTTGGCTAATTGCCTCCATGAACAACTGCCTCCTCTGCCATTAGACCAGAATAACTGGATAATACCAAGCTACCATTATTGAACATTTTTATCAAAGATTATATAGAAGAATACTGATCAAAAGGGTGAGAATGGTTGCACAATTTAAAGAATATAATCTATGTCACTGAACTATACATGTAGAAGTTGTTGAATTGGTGTATGTTTTGCTGTGTGTATTTTCAACAACAATTAAAAAAAAAAAAGACCCAAAAATGTGCTACAATGAACATCAGGGTACAGGTTTCTGTTTGTGTTCCTGACTTCACTTCTTCTGGGTGTATACCTAGTATTGGGATTGCTGGGTCATATAGTAGTTCTATGTACAACTTTTTGAGGAACTGTCAAACTGTCTTCCACAGTGGCTGCCCCATTTTACATTCCCACCAGCAATGGACGAGGGTTCCAGTTTCTCCACAACTTCATCAACATCTGTTGTTTTCTGTTTTTTTAATCATTGCCATTCCAAAGCAAGTGAGGTGATATCTCATTGTGGTTTTGATTTACATCTCTTCAATGGCTGATGATGTAGAACATCTTTTTATGTGCTTGTTGGACTCTTCGGTGACCTGTCCAAGTCCTTTGCTCTTTTTTTTTTGGATTAGGTTGTTTATCTTTTTGTTGTTAAGTGGTAGAAGTTTTATATATATTTTGGATATTAGGCCCTTATTCATACATGGTTCCAGAAAATTTTCTACCAGTCTGTAGGTTGTCTTTTCACTTTGTTGATAAAGTTCTTTGATGTACAAAATTATTTAACTTTCATGAAGTTCCCTTATCTATTTTGTTTTTGCTGTTCAGGCTCTTGTGGTCATATCTGATGATCTATCATGAAACACTAGATCCCTCAACCTCACCCCTTGATTTTCTTCTAAGAATTTTATGGTTTTAGTTTTCACATTTAGGTCCTTGATCCATTTCGAATTGGTTTTTGTGCTATGAAGCATTCTTAAAAAAAAAAAAAAAAAAAGAAAATCTAAATCTAATCAAGGCATATCTAACTACTAATTACAGGAAATACAGCAGACGGAGGAACATGGGAAATTGCTCCACAGGAATGCAATTGGCAAAATCTAGACTGTGGAACTCTACAGGATGACTTACTTTCTTCAGCAATACATAAATTGAAAGGAAAGAGATAGATGGATAAAGAGAGAGGGAAAAAAAAAAAACAGATCCATAGACAGGAACAGCTACATAATTTGCAGAGCCTAGTGCAAAATGAGTGTGAGGCCCCTTGTTCAAAGGGCAGGAAAAATGTGCAGTTAAAGGTACTAAAACATAAAGCAGCTTTCTTTCTTCTGCAGTCTCTCTCTCAACCTTTCATCAGTGTTTTTTATTTGCTACTTAACAGTCATGCTCCCTCAGGCATGAAGACAGGTTTGCTGTCACACTCACCACCCACCAGCTGCTAGGGTCCTTCTCCAGCCAGCTACTGGACCAACGCGCTGTCCGCCAGCTGATGGAGGGGAAGTCGAGTCAGCCATCTCGCCTTCCAGAGGCCTCCTGCCCCAACCACAGCAGACTGGCAACTCCCTGAGACATGCTATGTACCTGGATCTGGTGTTGGGCACTTGCGGATGAGAGGTTGCACTGCTAGCTTGGAGGTGTGGAGAAGGAGGACAGAGTGCTCATGAGGGGGAGATGAGAGGGAGAGAGGAACGAGGACTAGGGAACCAGTGGCCTACACTGGGAAGGTGGGGAAGTAGCATGTGAGCTGCATGTGAGCTGAGGCTCTAAGTCCCTGGCACATGCTCTATGGTCCAATTGTAGTTCTCTTGCAAAACACAAATTCAAACATAAAATTGTTAAGACTTTTAAGATAGTGATTACAGAATATTAAACCCCCAGCATGGGGCCCTTTTGATCATGGGGCCCTGCATAACTGCACTGGTAGCACACCTTGAAACCTGTCCTACAGAGATTAAAGAGCCACAACAACCAATTGTAACGTATAGATTTAATCTGAGCCCTGATTAGAACCAAAAAGCTGAAAAGACAATAGGGTTAATTTGCATACTACTGGATTTTTTAATTACATTAAGAATTATTGTTAATTTTTTAGGTGTGATAATGGTACTGTGGCTATGTTTTCTAAAAAAAAAAAAAGAGACAGTTCTTATCTTTTAGAGAAAGTATCATTTACAGATGAAATAACATGATGACTGGGATTTGCCTTAAAATAATTGAAGTGGGAGGGTAGTGGATAAAGATATGGGAGAAAAAAGATAGGCCAGGAGTTGATAATGGTTGAAGCTCAGTGTTGGGTATCAGGATTCATCAAAATAGTCTATATTCTAATATACTTTTTAAAATTACTTTTCCATAATAACAAATTTTAAACAATTATAATGTGTTTTGGGATTGAAATTCTTAAGCCCCATAATTTAGTCCTCAAAAATAGAAAGAGCAAGCACCACTTGTATTATTTTGTAATTAACATAATTTTTAAAAGAAAAAAAGACTTTATACATGAATATTTATAGAAATTTTATTCATAATGGACACACACAGGAAACAATCGAGGTGCCTATCAATAGGTGAATAAACTATAATTACACAGTGGAATACTACTGAGCAATAAAGTGAAATGAACTATTGATTTACACATCATCATGGGATGAATCCCAAAAACTTTATGCTGAGTGAAAGAAGCCTTACATAAAAGAGTACATACAGTATGATTCCATATATATCAAGTTCCAGACCATGGAAAACTACAATGGAAAAAAAAAATCAATACAGTGGTTGCCTAGGGGAGTAAGGGTTGATTGGGAAGGGGCATGAGGGAACTTTCCAGAGTAGTGGCAATGTTATATATCTTGATTGGGTTTAGGTAACTCTGTCTGTCAAAATTCAGGGAATGTTTATTTAAGATTTGAGCATATCATTTTACGTAAATTTTACTTCAAAAGTAAAGAAACTAAACAAATAATGAACAGTAATGAAATACATGTTGAAGTATTTAGAGGGAAGTGTATCAATGCAAGCCCTGGTGAAACAGTGGTTTAAGTGTTTGGCTGCTAACCAAAAGGTCAGCAATTTGAATCCACCAGCTACTCCTTGGAAACCCTATGGGGCAGTTCTACTTGGTCCTTCCTGTAGGGTTGTTACTAGTGGGAATTGACTCCACAGTAACGAGTTTTTGGTTTTTTTTGGTTTGGTATCAGTGTATCAAAAAACAAGATGGAGTGGAGGATGGATGGAGAGGTATGTAGGGGTGAATCGATATGTGATAGAATAAATATGGTAGAATGTCAGTATACCTAAGTGGTAGGTATGTGAGTGTTCACCAAAGTCGTTCAACTTTTCAGATTGAAATTTTTCATAATAAAATAAAGGACGCCATCTTCTGGAAGAAACTGGTATTACTGATCGGCTCACAAAGGCAAAGGGAACAAAACATGGTTTTATAAGATTGGGCACATAATAACTGCTTATTGTTTTTTTCATATACCCTATTGGTTATTGCTCATGTGCCCAAGCTGTCCTCTTTGGCTGGAAAGCTTTCCTTCCTTCCACTGGCTAACTCCTGCTCAGATTTTACTTCCTCTAGAAGAAACTGAAGCTGTCAATAATTTCATTCTACTTGGATCAACAATAAACATCTATGGAAGCAGCATTCAAGAAATCAAATACAGTAACATACTGATTTGGGTAAATCTGCTACAAAAGACCTGTTTAAAGTTTTAAAAAGTAAAGCTGTTATCTTGCTAACTAAAGCCATGGGATTTTCAAACGCCTTATATGCATTGAAAGTGGGTTAAAGAAAAAGGAAGACAGAAGAATTGATGGGTTTGAACGGTGGTGTTGGTGAAGAATATTGAATATACCTTGGACTGCCAAAAGAATGAACAAATCAGTCTTAGAAGAAATAAAACCAGAATGTTCCCCAGAAGCAAAAATGGACCAATCACTAGACAAGGACATCATGTTTGGTAAAGTTGAGGACCACTGAAAATGAAAGAAACCCTCAATGATATGGGTTGACACGATAGCTGCAACAATGGATTCAAACATAACAATGACACGAGGACTAGGCAACGCTTCCTTCCGTTATACGTAAGGTCGCCATGAGTCTGAGCAGACTGACAGCAGCTAGTAACAACAGAACCAAAAACTAAAAACCTGTTGCCTTTGAGTCAATTCCGACTCATAGCAACCCTATAGGACAGAGTAGAACTGCCCCATAGAGTTTCCAAGGAGCGCCTGGTGGATTTGAACTGCTGACCTTTTGGTTAGCAGTTGTAGCTCTTAACAACTTACACCACCAGGGTTTCCCCAATAACAAACAGAACAGGGCTCAGCAAATGTTTTCTGTAAAGGGCCAGATAGTAAATATTTTAGGCTTTGCAGACTAAGAGGCAAAATCAAGAATATTATGTAGGTGCTTATATAATGAGAGAAAACCAATTCCACAAAATTTTCATTGATGAAATTAAACATATATATATTATGATGTATTATATATAAACATATTTGTAATATAAATATGTTTTTGTAATACTGGTATGCTAATGAGACAGATAAAATTCTTTTTTTGGAGTGGTGGGTAGCATTTTGCTTAATTTGGGTTCAAAATTATTATTCCCGGTCATCAAAATGGATTGCAAATGTTCATCTGTTGATCCTGATCTGTAATGAGGTTCTATAAATTTCATCTCTGAAGAATGTATTTTCACATAGTACTGCCCAATTCTCAAATCAATTATAGGGATATACTTTTAATTGAACACATTGATCTCTTGGAAGGCAATTATAGAATTAGACTATTCTCTTGATTTGCTTGTTAGCATGTCAGATTAATCACTTCTAACTGAATGTTAGGTGAAAGCTCCTTGTGATGGTTAAGATTGTGTGTCAACTTGGCTGGGCCATGATTCTCCGTGTTTTAATGTAATCACTCCCATGATTGAATATACTGTGAGTAGCCAATCAGTTGAAAGGGAGTGTCCTTGGGGGTGTGGCCCACATTTGTATATAAGCAGACGTTCTGGCTTTTTGCTCTCTCTGGATCCTATGGCTGCTTCCTGTCGTCTCATCTCCTGTTCTTGGGACTTGAGCTGTCAGCTTATCTGCCGAACCTGGGATTCGTCGATCTGCACAGCCGGTGAGTGGGAGCCCTGCTCTCTGACCTTCAGATCTTGGGCTTGCCAGCTTCTGCAGCTGCGTGACTTGGAAGAGGCCTCTACCCTGATCCACGGACTTGGGACGTTCTAGCCTCTACAATCCCGTGAGCTGTTTCCTTGATATAATCTCTCTCTATATATATATTTATACACTTTACTGGTTTTGCTTCTCTAGAGAACCCAGCCTAAGACACTCCTCAATTGCACAGTTTAAATGGACTTTGAAATATGGAAATTTTTTTTTCACTTGCACTGAGATCTGTTAAACACTGTGTCTTAGTTTCCTAGTCCTGTTATAACAGACATACCACAAGTGAATGGCTTTAAGAACATTCATATTTAACTGGTATTCTCTATTTCATCTGGCAACCCTAACTTCTTGGGATCTACTTGCAGGGATTTTGTGAAAATTAGGGGTAATATATGCAACATAGTTATTGCAAAGCCTAGCACAGAGTAGAAGATAAACCATAATCATGATAATAATAATGATATTAGGAAATTGAATACTCATTTGGGGCTTCTATATAACCCATGGAACCCTGGTGGCACAGTGGTTAAAACACTTGGCTGCTAACCAAAAGGTCAGCAGTTCAAATCCACCAGCTGCTCCACGAAGAAAGGTTTGGCTGTCTGCTTCTGTAAACATTACAGCCTTGGAAACCATATGCGGCAGTTCTACTTCATCCTGTAGGGTCACTATGAGTTGGAATCAACTTGATGGCAATGGGTTAGATAACCCTTGGATAGACATTTCATCGTGGCAGTCAGTCCTTCCATCCAGGAGGTCATAGATAAGGAAACAGAACCATAAAAGGCTACCAATAAATACTAACCAGAGAAGAAAATGTTTAATTTTATCTTGCATGAATAAAGAATTTTTACTATAAGAAAAATTGGTGCATTTTCAAAATCTTTACAGTGTCAAAAATTCTTTATATTAATAAGATCCTAGGTTTACAACTTAAAAACTCCTAAATTATTATTATATTTACTTCCTTCAAATGTTAAGTTCTCATTCTAATTAGAAAATCACCTTCATTTTGACAAGGTAAATTGCACTGTCCACACCTTTTGCTTTAGTATCCTGCCTACCTCATCTCTTAACTCCATCTTGCCTAACTTATGTCCTAATACTCTACTGAAACTGCTTTGTTGAAGATTACTATCCACTATTACAACAGTCTCCTTCCTGCCACGATGATCTGTACCTTCTAATCCATCCTGCTTTATGATCAGTTTAACCTTTCTAAAACACGTTTCATTATGTCAATCCCTCACTCAAAAACACGTAATGAAAACTAGTGGTGGGAAATAGCGTGAGGCCAGATTATTGTGGTTTTTAGAAGTTGAATTTCAAGTGGGACATTTTTGAGGACAGGAGTAACATGATAACTTGATCATGCCAGTAACGTGGGCTGGATGAATTAGAGATGGGGGAGATGAGTCAGGCAATCAGCTGTTGCAGGAATCAGGTATACTGTGCTGGCAAAAAGGAAAGTCTTCCCTGTGGGGCCTGCACCTGTCAAAGAAATGCTGCCTTGCCAAGAGGCCATAGTGTTGGTTAGTAGAATCTCCTAAACTGGTTGGAGCTTGTAAGCTTTAACATATATAGAAGACAATGCAATTTATTTTAAGTGTGGTAATTTGATTTTAGATATAAAAGCTGTATCTGAATATAAGAGTTTCTGTCCTGTCACTTTAAAGGGTTGCTGGGTCACTTGGGCATGTAGGGCCTTGCTCAGGAACACCCAGGGGTGGATTATTCAATAGGCAAGGTAAGCTTGGTGCTTACCTTGCTTACTAGATCATCTGTAGTGAACAATTTCACATTTTTCACCACAACAAAGATTCTGCTTCTAGTTACTGCTGGCATCACAGCACCTTCTTACAGAATCAAAGCCTCCTTTCATATTTCCAGTCCCTGACAGGGGACGGATCACTTAGTAAGCAAGGTAAGCACAGGCTTATTTGTGCTTACATGCTAATCTGTAGTGACCAATTTCACACTGACCAATTTTATATGGAAATTGGTCACTAGAGACTAGTAAAAAAGCACAAGTAGCCTGTACTTACCTTGCTTACTGGGTAATCCGCCCCTGGAAACACCTGTCCACTCTCTTCAAGAGTCATGATTATAACTGGTTAGCCCCATAAAACGAGTCTTTTGGCCCTTTCCTCAGAACACCAGGGCAGATGAACCAATCAAAACTCTGGTTCAGTTATTGCTGTAAACTTAAAGGAAGCTGTGCACCTCAAGTACTCTTCAGACTTCCAGAGCTCCTCTCCCAAGTCGTTACCCTTCTAAAGTGGAGAGAACTGTAAATGCTTTCTCTCCTTTGGGCTAGAGACTCTCCTCAATCCTTACTGCTCATTCCAGGGAACAAGTGTTAAAAGGACCCACCACTGAGGCTTGCTTTATTCATATATAGTAAGTCTGTGTTCTCTACGTAAAGGGTCTCTTTGTTAGAGGGAAAAAAAATCCTACTCAATTCCTTCTTCAGAACTAGCATATTTGTCTTCAGACTAAACCAGTGGGAAACAGTAAAAAAAAAAAAAAAAAAAAAAAAAAGGAGTTAAGGCAGATGCAGTCAGACAGATAGGAGGAGAACCAAGGAAGGAGGGAATACTTACAGAATCAAGTGCCTGGAAATTAAAAGGATGAGTTACTGGATTTTCCCAAATAGAAATTATCAGAGACATTGGAGATTACGGTTTCAGAAAAAGGTGAGATCAGAATAAAGACTAAAAGAGAGAACGAGTGAGTTAGTGTAGAAAGTGGAAACTCGCTTAGTATATCCTATTGTGCTGTCAGGTTAGTTTCTCACCTCCTGTGAGCACAGCTTCATGACCACCTGCAGGCTATGCTCATGTCTTTTCTTTCTTTTTTTTTAAATTGTACTTCAGGTGAAGGCTTACAGAACAAATAGTTTCTCATGAAACAGTAATACACATATTGTTTTATGACATTGGTTAACAACCCCACAACATGTCAACCCTCTAACTTCGCAAACTTTTTTTTTTGGTGAAAATACACATAGCCAAAGATACACCATTTCAAAAATTTCTACATGCACAGTTCAGTGACATTGACTATGCTCTTCCAATTGTGCTGCTATTCTCACTTTAGATGAAGGCTTACAGAACAAAATAGTTTCTCATTTAACATTTACTACAAATATTGTCCTATGACAATGGTTATCAATCTCACAACACATCAGCAATATCCTTACTCAACCTTGGGTTCCCTATCACCAGCTTCCTTGTCCCCTTCTGCCTTCTGGCCCTTGTCACTGGACTACTGTACCTTATTAGTCCCTTTTGGTTTTACAGGGCTGTCCACTCCCAGGCTGAACGGTGAACCTCAGAGATAACTTCACCACTGAGCTAAAAGGGTGTCTGGGGGCCATAGTCTCAGGGTTTCTCCAGTCTCCTTTAGGCCAGTAAATCTGGTCTTTTTTTTTGTGAGTTAGAATTATGTTCTACATCCTTCTCCAACTCTGTCCAGAACCCTCTGTTGGGGTCCCGGTCAGAGCAGTCAGTGGTGGTAGCCAGCCACCATCTAGCTGTACTGGCCTCAGTCTGGTGGAGGCCTTGGTAGCTGTGGACCATTAGTCCTTCGGACTAATCTTTTCCTTGTATCCTGTTCTCTTCATTCCCCCTTGCTCCCGAAGGGATGAGACCAGTGGAGTATCTTAGACGGCCGCTCACAGGCTTTTAAGACCCCAGACACTACTCGCCAAGGTAGAATGTACAACATTGTCTTTATAAACTGTGTTATGCCAATTGATATGCTCATGTCTTTTCAGCTGCCTACTTCTGAACTTTAGAGTCTCCTCAACTTTTAAACCCTAGCTCAATTTCACTTCTTCCAAGTCTTCCCTGAAGATTATAGTTGCCATTCTCTGAAATCTTATTGAGCTCCTAGTTCAATTATACCATTTAGCATGCAACAATTCTATTAAAAGTGTGAGCCTACCTCTGTCCAATTACCCGTTGCCGGCGAGTCGATTTCGACTCATAGCGACCCTATAGGCAGTGTAATTCTTGAGTTTGGAGACTATATACATTTTAAATTTCTTTTGTATACTTCCTGGAAAAATTCTGGGGTCATACTTACTCATTAAATGTACCTCCAGGTGAGAAGTTCTGTTAAATACTCAAGAACAACTGCTTAAAAAATTGTAAAAATGTTTCTGTATCAATATACTTTAAATCCTGTAGCTTAGCTAAATTTTTATAAAATGTATCCATTTGACTATCACAAGATAGCTGAAGTCATTCCTATAGTGGTGACAGTCCCCACGAGACTTCTATGAGCTCTCAAATTCAGTCTGCATTTAGTAGTCTTTATAATCATCCCCATGCTAAAAGTGTCAAATTTCGCAAATGCCTAGAAAAGGGGCATAATGATTATCCGATAATGCAGTATGCTTATCTGTCAAATGAGGGAGTTGACCAGTGTTCTGGAGCTCATGACCGGTGAGTTTCTAATCCTGGTTTTACTTTGTTAAGGTTAAGCAGCCAATTAGGTCATCTGGGTGCTGTGCATCCTGGGAGTTGTAGTTTCCGGCTCCCTCCTCCTGACTACAAGCTCCACTGAGCGGCTGGAGGACGGTTGCCTGGTATTATTAGGAAGCGGGAAGTATGGCGGTGGCGCACATCGATGCGGCTTTGCCTCCCGGAGAAGGTAAGGCTGTCCCTACCTCTGGGTCCCAAATTTTACTCCACGGAGCCAAATTATATAGTTGCCTGGTGGAGAGGGGAAGCCTGGTTTAGGGGTACGGTTCTGGACCAGTTCTTTTGATGCGCGGCGGTGGGCGTCGCGGAGGCGCGCTGCCCTCTGGGAGTTGTAGTCACCAGGCGCTGTCCAGCTCTCTGACCTCCGGGCGAGGGCCAAGCGAGGGACTACAGGCCCCAGGGGTCTTCGCGCGGGCTGCCGCCCCGGCTCTCGTGCTCCAATGGCTGGCTGGTCGGTGGGTTTCGGATTGCGATGTTTTTTTCTGGATATTTGCTTTGTGTTTCGGGGGCCCAAATGAAATTTGCAGAATCTCCTTCTTTCGCTGCCACGTCCACCTTTCCCTTCGGTTTCTAGAACATTCAGGAAATCTTGCCTCGAACACATTTCCCTACACTGACGTTGAATCCCTCCTCCTTGAAAGTGCCAGCGGCCGTGATAAAATTTGAGGGGTGATCCAGAGCCGACAGTTTTCCACCCCTCGTTATGCATACGGTGTCCTGGGATCGGATTTGGTTGCTGCTCAGCGGCTCTCGGGGTGTGGGTTCCTCGGTGGCCGGGAGGTACTTCTTTGGGGCGTGAGCAGGGCTCCTTTGTTTTGGTTACGGCTCCGAGGTTCCGCGGCGGCCGTTTGGTTCGGGGTCTGGGCGGGAGTCGGGACACATCTCCACCAGGGGCTCTTTATCTGGGACCCGTAAATTGTTCGGGGATGGGAGGAGGTGATCCAATCGTTCTGAGAGGTCTGGCAAACGCCTTGGAATTGTGTGCAAAGACTGTGCGTTTTCCTGGGACAGTACGTTGCTTGCTTCAGATTGTCAGAGAAGCCCATGAGCCCCCAGATACTAAGCGCCATTTTAGACGCGGAAAAAAGTTGAAACCCTCCAGGTAGCAATCTTAGTGTAATTACTTCCCGCAGCCCTAATCTGCGTATAAATTTGAAATTGGTAGTTTATCGGGGCCCGCCCCCCAGTGATATCTACTTTTATTAAGCTCCACTTTCTCTGCCTACCCAGGCGATTTACTGACAATAGTAGCAGTTAACATTTACACAGCAATTTTTATGCGCCAGAAGATGTTCCAAGTGCTTTTCTTACATTATCTCATTTTCTGTGTAGAACAGCATTGTAAAGCAGGCATTATCGTCCCCATTTTACAGAGTAGACAAGTAAGCCTAAACGAAATAAATAATTTGCCTAAGATATCACAGTGGGTAACCAGTGGAGCCAGGATTTGAACGTTTGTTCTATTACTTTATTGAATGCTGTGTGACAGGAACAGGGCTAAGTGCTGTTCATATGGCTTCTCTTTTAATACATACATCAGCCTAATGAAATAGGTGTATTGTCCCCATTTTATAGATGAATTAACTGAACTATGCCTTTTTTTGGAGTTCTCAAAAATTTCAGATTAAATGCAACTTTGAAGAAGCTTGCAGACAATTTTATGATAATAATAACAAAGCCATATTGAAAAAAGTATATTCCTCCAAAAAAACACCAGTGACACATTTTTGGAGACAAATATGGCTAAGAAGACTGCTTAAAGTACTTGAATGATTAAAATACTTGAACAACAACCATGAAACTCCTAATATTTACATTGTAGAATATTTAGATAATATATCTACTGATTTTATTTTTAATATGTAAATACTATAAAGTTAAAATTCGTTTTGCTGTAATATACAAGGTGTGTTTTTTTATATTTTAAGAAATATTTTTATTTTTGAAAATAGTTTTGGAATAGGCCCACAAATACAATAAAATCAATTTAAGAGTCAGTAAGTATTTCAATATTATATGACTTGTGATTTTAACCATCATTTTTCACTGTGAAAATTTTTCTGGTTTGGACCATACTCTATATTGTTATCCAGCTGGGAAAGGAAAGCAGTTTTGGCTCAGCATGTGCAAAGCCATTTATCAAGTTGAAGGAAGGCTGATGAGGCTTTTGTTAATAAAAGGCTTCTTTTGGTTAATAGCCTTTGTCTTGGCTCTCTTTTTCCTGAGAGAAGTGAACTATAATTTTCAAAATAATTTGAGTACTTGATGCTATATTGGGAGTTAGGTTATAAGCAGGTTGATCTTTATAAAAAGTTTGGTTCCATTTTTTAAAAAGCGATCATTATTTAGTCGTAAAATACAGATGTAATAGTTCATATATAAATGTGAAGAATTCTAAACTATTATAGAAACTTGAGTAGAAAATCACAAATCTAGTTGTACTGCTTTATTTTTGAGGAGAAGTGAATAATTTCAATCTGTGGTCATACAGAATTCCAGATTGGTTTACTTTTAAAATCTTGATATTTATTATACTCTAGTGTTTTCTACTCGTATGAATCAGAATCAGTTTGATGGCACACAACAGCAACAACGTTTTCTAGCTTTAAATGTATAAGTTTTTTATAAGTATAATTTCATTCTTATGCTCAGCTATTGTATTTGCTTTATTTGTGTTTTTCAACGACTTCCCTTCTCTTTTTCAAGGATCAGTGGTAAATTGGTCAGGACAAGGACTACAGAAATTAGGTCCAAACTTACCCTGTGAAGCTGATATTCATACTTTGATTCTGGATAAAAACCAGATTATTAAATTGGAAAATCTTGAGAAATGCAGACGATTAATACAGGTAAGTATTATTATCTGGGGAAATAGTTACTTAGGACCAGTTTATTATTAAACAAAATAAAACAATAAAATAACCAAATAAAAATAACTCTACAGGCCTGGAAAGCAGTAAATCTCTTAAATTTTTACATAACAGTTTCTCATGGAGGTGAAAACATATGTGCTACGTTTAGGGTGGACTAGAGAAAGAAGACTTGTTAAAAAAGGAAAACATTTTATGTTGACAAAATATTGTGTTGTAAAGATAACCTTTTTTTACCTCACAATGGGGGTAAAGAGTTCATTCATTCATTTATTCATTCAGCAAATGTTTATTCAGCCTCTGTTAGAGTCGCCGAGTCGGAATCAACTTGATGGCAACAGGGATTTTTCTTATGTGTGTGGCACTGTTCTAAGTCCTGAGTAAGACAGGGTGAGGACCTTGTTCTTGTGGAGCTTAGGAACAACGACAATAAAACCCCTAATATTTACATTGTAGAATATTTAGATAATGTATGTGAGAACTACAAATTTGGTTTGTATATGTATTTGGGACTGCTTGGCCATTTGAAGAAACTATTTAACCCAAAGGTGACAGTAAGATATATATTTTACTCCTAACAATAACAAGATGTTTCTTTCCCACAGTTGTCTGTGGCTAATAATCGGCTGGTGAGGATGATGGGTGTGGCCAAACTGACTCAACTCCGGGTATTAAATTTGCCTCATAATAGCATTGGCTATGTGGAAGGACTAAAGGAGCTAATACATTTGGAATGGCTGAATTTGGCAGGAAATAATATCAAGGTGATTTTTTTAAATTACAAAAGTATTCATTGTAAAAAAGAAATTCAATCAGGATAGAAATAAGTAGAGTAAAAAGTGGGAGTACTCCCACTCCTCAGGGATAATCTCCATTAACATAGACTAAAAAACAAATCTAATTTTGAAACATGTAATGCAATGTAATATTCTTTTAAGTATTAACAAAGAATCTACATTATACTTAGAGAAGCAGATCAAATGGTAGACTGAAGTGTTGAGAGGGAGACTATATCATCCTGAATTAGCCTTAAGTGAATGTTTAATAGTATAATGAAAAACATACCGTTTCAAAAGTCAGGAGATCTGATTTCTGGTCCTACTTCATGTACTTAGTAGCTGTATAATTTTGGGTAAGTTAATAAATACCTTTGTGTCTTATTTTTTGATATGTTAGATGAGGGGACTATATTAAATGATATTAATAGCTGACTTTTATTGAGCAATTGTGCTAGCTATGATTAGGAGCCCTGGTGGCACAGTGGTTAAGAGCTCAGCTGCTAACCAAAAGGTCGGTAGTTCGAATCCACCAGCCATTCCTTGCAAACTGTATGGGGCAGTTCTGCTCTGTCCTGTAGGGTTGCTATGAGTTGGAATTGACTTGATGGAAATGTTTTTTTTTTTTTTAAAGATAACGATTAACACTTAACTCTATGAACTCATTCAATCTCATGATAGCCTATAAGGGAGATATAGTTATCATGCCCAGAGACATTAAGTAACTTGTGCAAGGTCACACAGCCAGGAAGTTGTAGAGCTGTGATTTAAATCCAGGCCATCTGGCTCCACTCGTAACTTGTAAACTCTATACTATGCAAACTGTCGTGTGTCATCACTAAAGTTTCTTCAAATTGTAAATATCTGGGATGATATGAACTCCTTGTTAGCTTTCTGCTCCTAGAACAATAATGAAGGTGGAAACCTGCAACATGACAATTTACCAAATTTTGTTAGTACTGCCTCTTCTTTCTTTTGCTAAGCCATGTTCCTCTGCTTCCAGGAATGAAGAGAGGAGGCAGGAGACTCCTTTAGCTTCAAGGAATAGAGAAGAATTTTATACTCTGATTTTGTATATGCAAGGTAACATAATGCTTTTCTTGCTATAGGCCATGGAACAAATCAATACCTGCACAGCTCTGCAGCACCTCGATTTATCAGACAATAACATACCCCAGATAGGTGATCTATCTAAATTGGTATCCCTGAAGGTAAGTGTGTTTTCAAAATTTTACACCAACATACCAAAAAAAAGTGATCGATTGGCTTGAAACCACCCTCCCACATATGAAGAACAGATTGTGTTTATTATGATAAAAATTCTGTTGGCTTACCAGAAATTAAGTATGAAACTTCTTCTTGTTAGTTTCTGTAACTGATTTATTTTATGTAAAACTGGTCATTGTCTCTCTGTGGTCCTGTCCTCTGAACAGGATGGAATTCCCTTCATGCCCAACCAGCCAGTGCTAGCAACTCATGTTATATAGCTTATAACGTGGTGCTGGTGAGCTTGGGAGTCATCATCACTGAGTCTGAATCTGTTTTTGACACTCAGAATTGTTTTTAATGTTATTATATTATGCAAGTTAATTTTTCTTTAATTAAAAAACATGTACCATATAGCACTTTAATGTAGGGGAATACATCATGCCATCAAATAAGTTGTGATTAGAATCATAGCTTCAAGAAACATATGTAGGGCTTTTTCCATATTTGTGCTTCCTTGGATATTATTAGCACCAGAAGGACTCATTAAGCCTTGAAAGCAGTAGTTTAGTTCAGTGTGCCCCATAACTTTAATAGAAATCATTTTTAGCAACTGTTACTCTAAATGATTTGATGTAGCCAGATGCTGTATTGATAAATGTCAAGAGAATTCAGATGGACTAAGGATGAGTGAACCTTTTTTTTTTCTTTGCAGTGGAGGCGTGATTATCTTACCAGTATTCTGGGGATTCAGAGTCTTGGATTGATTCTTTTTTTAATTTTTGTTGTTGTGCTTTAAGTGAAAGTTTACAATTCAAGTTAGTCTCTCATACAAAAATTTATACATACATTGTTATGTGACCCTAGTTGCTCTCCCTGTACTGTGACAGCACACTCTTCCTTTTGGATTTATTCTTGATTGTTGCTGACTTAATTTCAGTCAGCTTTGTCTGCCAGTAGCATATTCTACCTTCCTTGAATTTTTAGCTACCAAGAGAATACAGTTGCAAATTACGAGTTGTAAGTTGTCTTTCTCTCTCTTTTGAAAAATTTGCTGCATGTGCGGTTGTTGTAATGAGTCTTTTTTTTCCACCCTCTATTTTGATTCTTTTTATAAGGAAGTGAAAAAGTGTGTTGGAAATTGCTCAATCCCTACTAACTTAAATCTTGCAGCATGTTAGTTGCTACACCAAACATGTTTCTTAGGAAAGTCAAAACTTTCTTGGGCTTATGATGCTGCCGTGGAAAGAGGAAGTTGGACTGGAAGACCATCTAGGGCCGTTGTGACATCAGCCGTTTTTAATTTGTGTGCAGTGAGAAGGATAACAAAATGGGTTCCTTTGTTCTCGTTTATGCCATTTTGGCGCTGTTAAAATAGACCAATTTATTTGTAATCTTTTGATTTGTAATTCATCCTGTTTTTACTTTCAAGACCCTGCTTTTACATGGAAACATCATCACCTCTCTTAGAATGGCACCTGCTTATCTACCCAGAAATCTTGCTGTACTTTCCTTGGCAGAAAATGAAATCCGAGACTTAAACGAGGTAAAATTTGAGGGTATTCTGTGGGATCAAGGAAGCTGGCAATACAGGGGGGGATGCAGGAGAAGGTTTTGAGCTCATTTTTAGACTGTGAACATCTTGAAAGAAACTGTTATCAAGAAGAAACACTTGACTCTAAATGTTGTTTTTCTTTCCACTTTTGCTTAATGCCAGTGGGGATATTAAGGCTTAATTTTATTTGTAATGCTGCAATTATCATTCCATTGGGAGATGATTGGTGATAGAGGGACATCTGCATTAAAGGGTTAATAAGATGCCCTGTCTACCAACCTGTCCTGGTTGCTGTTACATTTTTAAGATAGGGTTTTCTCTGTTAGGAAATAGTGCTGATATTTTCTAAGGGACTTTGTGCAGCAAGAACAGATGGCCATATTGTTGGAATTTTGAAAGTCAGTGGACAATAGAAGAGCGTTGTTACTTTGCAGAACAAGAGGGAAGTTGTTCTATTGTCAAATTTTGTCAAAGATGAGTAACCAGCGGAAGCCCTGTACTTGACACTGAATAGTCCATTTTATTCAACGAAGATGTCCTTTGTTCCAGATCTCTTTTTTGGCATCTTTAACTGAATTGGAACAGTTGTCGATTATGAACAATCCTTGTGTGATGGCAACGCCTTCCATTCCAGGCTTTGACTATCGGCCATACATCGTTAGCTGGTGCTTAAATCTCAGAGTCCTAGATGGATACATGATTTCTCAGAAGGAAAGGTGAACATGACCTCTTTAACATCACATTTATCATGGAGTTACTGAACGGACCATTTCTGGTTTACTACAGTTTAATAAGCTGAATATTTCTTAAAATGTGCATTTTGAATTAAGATTGTTAGTACAGTCATGTAGCAGACTATATGCTAGCAGACTATATGCTGGTCATTTAGGACTTTCTGTCCTTTCCAAAACGGATAGGAAATAAATGTCAGTCCCCTAAATGTGGGCTAGTGGGTATAACTTAGTGCCCAACATACAACAATTTTATTTCTAAAAGTTTTTCTTGTTAATCAGTTGTTTGGGGCTTGAACCACATTTTGCATAGAAACCATGTTATAGATGCTGCTTAGTGTCTCAGATCATCCCACAAAAGCTTGTGACCCCTCACCTACATGAGGGCAGTATTATAATGCCTTAGAACCCAACTAACTTTTATAACAACAACTCTGTGGGAAAATATGGACAGAGTTCCAATTTTGAACTCGTAGCTGACTTGCTGATTGGTCCTTTCCTTGTCGTACCTGTGAAGCAGCAGTAGTGGGAACTGCCCCGACTCTAGATAATTGATGGTTTCTATGGCTTGGATGGGGTGACAGTGATACATGGTCAGTGAAATCAGAGATTTAGGGGTGGTAAGTCTGTGGGAGGAGCCTCGGTGGTGCAGTGGTTAAGTACTCAGCTGCTAACTGAAAGGTCTGTGGTTCAAACCCACCAGCTACTCCATGGGGGAAAAGACCTGGCTATCTGCTTCCGTAAAGACTACAGTTTAAGAAACTCTGTGGGGCAGTTCTACTGTGTCTTTTAGGGTCACCATGAGTTGGAATCGACTTGATGGCACACAAGTCCCTGGGAGGCAAAATGGTTAAATGGTTAGCTGTTAACTGAAAGGTGATTCAAGTCCTCCCAGGGGTACCTCAGAAGGAAGCGCTGGTGATCTACTTCTGAAAAATCAGCTGTTGAAAACCCTATGGAGTACAGTTCTACTCTGACACACATGAGATCACCATGAGTTGGAATCAACTCAGTGGCAACTTGTTTGGCTTTTCTTTTTTTTTAAAGGAACTAGCATGTGGACAAGAGGAGGTGAGTTACAGGGGATAGTGAGAGTTGAGATGACTTTATTCTCTTTACTAAGCCTCATTCTATTTTCTCTTCTTAACATATACACATATGAGTGAATAGACACTATACAGTCTTTCTCAACTTCTTTGTCCTTCTGTACTACAGACTGATAGTCACTCAAGAGATTTCCTAATTGGGGGATGAGTGGTAGGGTACAGACCCCCCAGAATCTAAACCCCTTGCCGTTGAGTCAATTCCGACTCATAGTGACTCTATAGGACGGAGTAGAACTGCCCTATAGCGTTTCCAAAGAGTGGCTGGTGAATTCGAACTGCTCTTTTGGTTAGCAGATGACCTCTTAACCACTGTGCCACCAGGGCTAGTTTTCCAATTCCTTCTCCCTACTCTGATCTAGTTGTTGAATAGGGTGGGGTCAGTAAGGAATGGCAAACAGGAGCTAGATAGTGGTGGCATTGGTGTAGCGTGAGGGACCTATGTTAGGTTCAGTTTGCCTTCAGAGAAGGGTGGCTTTTCCATTTCCTGCAGTTAGTGTTGCCCTGAGAAGAAATGTTATTTTGTTTCAAACTGTGACTAGTTTTAAAGCTGGAGTATGGGTTTACTTGGTTATCCTCTCTGAATCTTCAGTTGAAAGGAAGAAGATACATTGTTGGACTTTTCTGTGTGAGGAGGACTGGCAACATTTTCATATTCTGGAGGCAGTATGGTGAGCTAGGGGTTTGTTATAGAGAGACTGGGAAGAGGATTGACCTAGTCGGGAGACAGTCACATCTTTTCTGCTTCCTGTTAGCTGTGTGGCCTTGACAAGTTCTTTAACTTCTCTGAGTCTCAGTTTCCTCATTAGTAAAATATGGATAATATTACCTAACTTTCAAGGATGTTAGGATTAGAGAAGCCCTGGTGGCGCAGTGGTTAAGCCCTTGGCTGCTAACCAGAAGTTTGGCAGTTTGAGCTCACCAGCTGCTCCGTGAGAGAAAGATGTGGCAGTCTGCTTCCATAAAGATTACAGCCTTGGAAACCCTATGAGGCAGTTCAACTCTGTCCTGTGCAGTCACTGAGTCAGAATTGACTCAATGACAAGGGGTTTTGTTTTTGGATTTTTATGAGGATTAGATAATGTATGTAGCATAGTTCTGATCATATAGTAGGTATTTAATAAATGGTAATTGTCATTTATTGGAGTCCCTGAGTGGTGCAAACAGTTAGTACACTCAGTTTCTAACCAAAAGTTGGAGGTTTGAGTCTACCCGGAGGCACCTTGGAAGAAAGGCCTAGTGATCTACTTCTGAAAAATCAGCTGTTGTAAACTCTGTGGAGCACAGTTCTATTCTGACACATATAGGGTCACCATGAGTCAGAATCGACTTGACGGCAACTGGTTTATTACTTAAGGATTGGGGCTAAGGATTGAAGAGCTCTTTTGAAACTAAAGCAAGCATTAAAGGAGGCAGGACGTAAATATTTGTTGAATGACTGAGTGAATACTAATGCAAAATTTGTGTTCTACACTGTGGGGATTGCTTTCATCCAAGTGACTTTAAGGATAATTTGAACTTTCTTTGAGCTCTGTCTACAATGTTTTCAAACACTCAATTTCAGACACTCCAGGAGGTTGGGAAGGTCGGCTCCCACCGGGAGCACCCTCTCTTTCTGTGGGGTTGCCCTTCACCAAAGACGTGTGGGAGAAATGAAGCGGTGGGAGGGGTAGCTCAGTAGCAACCTTTTCTCAAACAGATTTCCCCTTTTTAAAAAAATTGCAAAATGTCATATAATTCAGATAAAGAATAATAATGAAAAATACCCATGTAATCATCTCCTTAGAGCAAGACTAGACCATAACTAGTACTCAAAGACCCCCATGCCCCACTCCCATCATAACGCCCCTCCCCACTAGAGGTAACCACTGATACTGACTTTTTAATAATTCAGAAAGATTACTGTTTCCTGGTTATTATGGAGTCTTCAAACTATCCAGCATCCACCAGAATGACTGAAATTAAAAGGATCGACAATACTAAGTGTTGCTGAGGATGTGGAGTGATTAGAACTCTCAAGCACCGCTCTGAGAATGTAAAGGCTACAACCACTTTAGAAAACTGGCAGTGTTTGCTGAAGTTAAACATATATATATACCTTATGACCCAGAAATTCTACTTCTGGTATATATACTACAGAAATAAGTGCCTGTGTCTCTCGAAAGACTTGTACAAGCATGTTCATAGCAGCCTTATTCATGATAACTCCAAACTGGAAACAACCCAAATATCCATCAGCTGAAGACTAGATAAATAAACTGAGTTATATTCCAACTGAGGAACCTAGATTGTTGTCGATGCCAGCCTAGAGAGGAAATGCTACTGCAGTTGATGTTTGAGAAAACTCTGTAGTCTTTGTAAACAGTGCTTCATGTTTTAAAAGAACTCTGGAAGTATTCTGTTGAGGTGGGAGAGAGCTATTACATTAAATATTGTTAAGAGGTCTGAGTAGTGTTCAAAACATTTTCTTGGTCAACCTTGGGAATTGCCCTGAGTTACAGCAATTTCCAGCTTTGTACCTATCCAGGAGCCCCGATGGCACAGTGGTTAAGTGCTCGACTACAAACCAAAGGCTGACGATTCAAACCCTTAGCCACTCTGTGGAGGAAAGACGTAGAAGTCTGCTTCCATAAAGATTACAGTGTTGGAAACCCTGTGGGGCAGTTCTGCTCTGTCCTATAGGGTTGGTCTGAGTCAGAATCGACTTAGCAGCAATGGATGGGTGGTGGTGTATCTATCTAGCCTAACTGGTACTCATCAAAAGCATCCAGGTTAAAGTTCTCCTCCATTGTGGAAAGTATCCCAGGCTCTTGGATGATTTTAGGTAGACAAATCCTGGGTGTATATGTCTCCCGAAAGAGTAGTTTGAGCAGTAACCCAGCCCTGTGATGCGTTGGCTGGCTACTGCTCAGAGAGAAGCTGCTGCTGTTGTGTGCTGTCGAGTTGATTCCGACTCATAGTGACCCCATGTGACAGTAGAACTGCCCATAAGGTTTTCTACACTGTAATCTTCATGGAAGCAGATTGCCAGGTCTTTCTCCCACAGCACGGCTGGGTAGGTTCAAATCGCCAGTTTTTCCATCAGCAGCCAAGCACTTAACCATTTGTGCCACCAGCGAATCACACCTGTGGAAAGACTAGCACCTTTGTGTAGCACCAGTATTTTGCATTCTTCATGAAGTTTGTTTCGATCTCTGTTTTACTGTTTATAGGACCTTGCTGGACCTAGCATCATTTAGTTAGACATCTGATGGGAGCAGAACTTCGGAGAAAGTTGATAGTCCTTTTTTAAAAGAACGTTTTGAACATATACTAAAGTAGAGAGAATAAACTAATGAGTCCCTTGTACCCACCATGCAACTTGAACAGTTGTCAGCATTTTGCCAATTTTGTTCCATCTAGCTCCCTTTTTTTTAGGGAATATTTCAAGCAAATCCCAGCTATCATATCATTTCATTCAGTACTCTCTTTTGAGGAGCAGATTATTTTAAATTATCTTTCTTAATAGTTGTTATTTCTGTGTTACTTTAAGTAGACTGCTCCTTTAATTTCGAGAGAAGAATTGTAATCCAGTGATATGAAATGAATGTGTGAGAGCTGAATAAATTTTAGTTTTGTTTTTCTTTGAATTGTAATGGTGTTTTAATTGGCGAGGAAGTTCTTTTTTTACCTAGGAAAGTATCTTACGGATTTTATAAAACTTGCATGTTGTTCTTAGTTGCCACCAAGTGGATTCCAACTCATGGCAACCCCATGCTTGCAGAGTAGAATTGCTCCATAGGGTTTTCAAGGCTGTGACCTTTTGGAAGCAGATTGCCAGGCCTGTCTTCCAGGGCACTTCCGGGTGGGTTCAAAACACCAACCTTTTGACTGGTTAAGTTTGCACCACCCCGGGAGGCCCCCAAAATTTGCATAATGATGTTTATTGATAAATTCATGTGAAGTAAAGGCAAAACAAACAAACAAAAAAAAAATCTTGCAGTAATTCATGCTCCTCGGTTTGTGTTTTTTCACACACTTAAACTGTGACATATTCAAGGTTGAACCTTCTCCTCTATTCTCTTTCACTTCTGCTTATTCTTCCTGCCAAACTACAAACCATCTGTAATCTGGAAATGCTGCTTGCTGACTCATATTTAAGGTGGTGATTGTCCTCTACTCTGGCCCCTGTTTTTTTTTTTTTTTTTTTTTTTTTTTGTGGACAGCTTTTCAGTAAGATGTTTGCTTGGGAGCAGAACTTAGGAAAATTTAGAGCAAATTTCATGAGGATTCTGAATGGTTTTGATACAGTCAATAGGAATGTTTCCATGGAGGAAATACTTCTAATTATTTTTATTAGATAAGATGATTCTTTTAATTGTTAGACTAAGATTGGGATTATAGAGCTTCATTTAATCAGTTTGGCATACCTCATTTCTCATAGTTAGAAACCAGTTTTTCCTTTCTTGTGACATTGGCAAATCACAGAAAACATTTTGCCAATTGCATCCCTGTGTCCTTTCACATGTTCTTCCCTCATCTGCATTTCCTCTAAATTGGTAGTTGGATGTGGAGGTTTGACCTAATTCAGGTTTGATTTTTTTGGTGGGGGGAGGACTATGTGGGTTCTGTTGGAAGGCACACAGTATCTTCTTGTCTCTCTCTCTCTTTTTAAATATTGTGTTTTAGGTGAAAGTTTACATGGCAGATTAGGTTCCCTTTTAACAATTTTTATATGAATTGTTCCATAACATTGGTTAAATTTTTCACAGTATTTCAACATTCTCATTATTGCCATTCTGTTTGTTTTGTTTCCGTTAATCTAGCTTCTCTGCCCCTCTTTAGCTTCTCATCTTTGTTTTAGGGTAAATGTTGACCTTTTGGTCTCATATAGTTGACTGTTTAAGGGAGCACATTACTTACAGGTGATATTGTTTATTTTATAAGCCAGTCTATTTTTGGATGAAAGGTGACTACCAGGAGTGGCTTCAGTTTCAAGTTCAATTCAAAGGGTGTCTTAGGGCGATAGTCTCAGGAGTTCCTCTAGTCTCTGTTGGTCCAGTAAGTCTGGCCTGTTTTAGGAATTTGAGTTTTGTTCTACACTTTTCTCCCTTTCTACCCGGGACCTTTTATTGAGTCCTTAGTCAGAACGGTTGGTGATGATAGCTGGGCATCATCTAGTTCTTCTGATCTCAGGCTAATAAGGCCATGGTTCATGTGAGCTATTAGTCCTGTGGACTAGTTTCTTCTTTGAGTCTTCGGTTTCCTTCGTTTCTTGTTTCAGATCAATAGAGACCAATAGCTTTGTCTTAGATGGCCACTGAAGAGCTTTTAAGACCCCAGTTGTTACTCACCAAACTAGAATCTAGAACATTATCTTTATTAACTGTGTTATGCCAATTGACTGAGTTGTCCCATGAGACTATGGTCCCAAGCCTTTGACCCAGTAAACCAATCCCGCAAGATGTTTGGTTATGTTTAGGAAGTATCCATAACTGTGCCCCCAAGTGGTTTATTATATACATGAATGTATAGGCAGTGCACACAAACATGTATATACATATACCTACAGATACACCTATACATGCACGCTCATATTCACGTGCCTTCCTATATACACATATGCATGCATATCTTCTACCTATGTAACCACACATATATTTTTTGGTTATTACTGTTGTTGCAAAATTGTATGATACAGCATTTACCAGAATTGTCCCTTATTCTTACATAATTCTTAGTGTCTTCATTTACCTTGGACAAGTTGTGCAGGTTTCACCCATATTGGGTGTTGCCTTTCTCATCACCAAAAATAAGAAGTGTCCACTGTCTAAAGGAAGACCCTCAACGAGATGGATTGACACAATGGCTGCAACATAGCAATGATTGTGAGGATGGCACAGGACCGGGCAGTGTTTTTTTCTGTTGTCCATAGTGTCCCTTTGAGTTGGAACTGACTCGATGCCACCTAACATCGATAACACTATCTAGAAAGTGATTCCTCCCCCCTCCTCATCCCATCCCTGGTAACCATCAAAGAACATTGCTTTCTGCGTGTATACCTATTCTTCACTTTTATAAAAACGAGACTATACCATATTTGTCCTTTCGTGATTGATTTATTTCACTCAGCATAATGTCCTCTAGATTCATCCATGTTATAAAATGTTTTGCAGACTCACCATTATTCTTCATGGTTGTGTAGTATTCCATTGTATGTATGTACCACAATTTGTTTATCCATTCATCCATTGATGGGCACTTAAGTTGTTTTCATCTTTTTGCTATTGTAAATAATACTGCAGTGAACATGGGTGTGCATATGTCTCTTTGTGTCACTGCTCTTAATATCTCTAGGATACATACCTAGGAGTGGGATTACTGGATCATAAGGTATTTCTATTTCTAGCTTTTTGAGGAAGCAGCATGCCATTTTCCATAATGGTTGTCACATTTTACAAATTCCACCAGCAGTGTTTGAGAGTTCAACTCTCCCCACAACCTTGCCAGCATTTGTTGTTTTCTGTTTTTTTGATCAGTGCCATTTTTGCAGGGGTGAGATGGAATCTCATTGTAGTTTTGATTTGCATCTCTTAGGTGGCTAATGATGGCAAGCATCTCTTCATGTGTTAGTTAGCTGCCTGAATGTCCTCTTTGGTGAAGCATCTGTTCATTTCCTTTGCCCATTTTTGTTGTTGAGGTGTTGAAGTGTTCTGTATGTTTTAGAGATTAAACCCTTATCAGATATGTTGTTGCCAAAGATTTTTTCCCAATCTGCAGATTTTCTTTTTACTTTTTTGGTAAAGTCTTTTGATGAGCATAAATATTTAATTTTTAGGAGGTCCCAGTTACCTAATTTGTCTTGTGTTGCTCATGCATTTGTAGTTGTGTTTGATGGACTGTTTATGCTCAAAATTAGGTCCCCTAGTTTTGTCCCTGTGTTATCTTCCAGGAACTTTATAGTTTTAGCTTTGACATTTAGATCTTAGATCCATTTTGATTTAATTTTTGTGTATGGTGTTAGGTATGGATCCCGTTTCATTTTTCTGCAAATGGATATCAGTTTTGCCAGCACTGTTTGTTAAAGAGACTGTTTCTTCCCCATTGAATGGACTTCAGCCCTTTGTTGAAGATCAGCTGCCCAGAGATGGATGGATTTTCTTCTGGGTTCTCAAGTCTGTTCCATTGGTCTATGTGTCTGTCATTGAACCAGTACCAGGCTGTTTTGATTACTGTAGCTATATAGTATGTTTTGAGGTAGGGAAGTGTGAGGTCTCCTCCTGTTTTTAGTTTTACTTTGCCTATTCAGGACCTCTTTCCTTTCCATATAAAGTTGGTGATTAGTTTTTCCATTTCATTAAAAAATATTGGGATTTGGATAGAGGTTACATTGTATCTATAGATCGCTTTGGGTAGTATTGACATTATCACAATGTTGAGTCTTCTGATCCATGAGCATGGAACGTTTTATCATTTATGTAGATCTCTTAGTTTCTTTTTTTTTTTATTGTTGTAGTTTAGATGAAGTTTATATTTCAAGTTAGTCTCCCATACAAAAATTTATACATACATTGTTATGTGACCCTAATTGCTCTCCCCATACTGTGACAGCAACTCCTCCTTTCCACCCGACTCCCCATGTCTATTCAACCAACTCCTAACCCTCTCTGCCTTCTCATCTCACCTCCAGACAGAAGCTGCCTGTTTAGTCTCTTGTGTCTACTTGAGCTAAGAGGCACACTTCTCATGAGTATCACTTTCTGTCCCACAGTCCAGTCCAATTCCTGTCTAAAGAGTTGGCATCGGAAATTGTTTTAGTTCTGGGCTGACAGAGAATATGGGGGCCATGTGTTCCGGGGTTCCTTCAGTCTCAGACCATTAAGTCTGGTCTTGCTAGAATTTCAGTTCTGTACCCCACCTTTCTCCTATTAGGGACTCTGTTGTGTTCCCTGTCAGGCTGATTATTGGTGGTAGCCGGCACCATTTAGTTCTTCTGGTCTCAAGCTGATGAAGTCTCTGGTTTATGTGGCCCTTTCTGTCTCTTGGGCTAATAGTTTCCTTGTATCTTTGGTGTTCTTCATTTTCCTTTACTCCAGGTGGTTGGGACCAATTGATGCATCTTAGATGGCCGCTTGCAAGCTTTTAAGACCCCAGACGCCACTCACCAAAGTAGGATGCAGAACATTATCTTAATAAGCTTTGTTATGCCAGTTGACATAGATGTCCCCTGAAAGCATGGTCCCCAGATCCCTACCCCTGCTACTCTGTCCCTCGAACTGTTTGACTGTATTCAGGAAATTTCTTAACTTTGGTTTAGTCCAGTTGTGCTGACTTCTGCTGTAGTGTGTGCTGTCCTTCCCTTCACCTAAGATAATACTTGTCTGCTATCTAGTTAGTGAACAACCCTCACCCTCCCTCCCTCCCCTCGTAACCATCAAAGAATGTTGTCTTCTGTGTTTAAACCTTTTTTTCGAGTTCTTATAAATAATAGTGGTTTTATACAACGTTTGTTCTTCTGTGATTGACTAAATTCACTCAGCATAATGAGTTCCAGCTTCCTCCATGTTATGTTTCATGTCTTCATCACTGCTCTTTATCATTGCATAGTATTCCATTGTGTGGATATGCCATAATTTGTTTATCCATTTGTCCGTTGATGGGCACTTAGGTTGTTTCCATCTTTTTGCTACTGTGAACAGTGCTGCAGTGAATGTGGGTGTGAATATATCTGTTCGTGTGACAGCTCTTATTTCTCTAAGATATATTCCAAGGAGTGGGATAGCTGGATCGTATGGTACTTCTATTTCTAGCTTTTTAAGGAAATGCCAAATCAGTTTCCAAAGTGGTTGTACCATTTTACATTCTCACCAACCGTGTATAAGCATTCCAGTCTCTCCTCAACCTCTCCAGCATTTATTATTTTGTGTTTTTTGGATTAAGGCTAGCCTTGTTGGGGTGAGATGATATCTCATTGTAGTTTTGATCTGCATTTCTCTACTGGCTAATGATCATGAGCATTGCTTTGTGTGTCTGTTAGCCGCCTGAATATCTTCTTTGGCGAAGTGCCTGTTTATATCCTTTGCCCATTTTTTAATAGGGTTATTTGTCTTTTTGTTGTTGAGGTTTTACGGTATCTTGTAGATTTTAGAGATTAGATGCTGATTGTATTTGTCGTAGCCAAAAATATTTTACCAGTCTGTAGGTTGTCTTTTTACTCTTTTGGTACAGTCTTTTGATGAGCATAAGTGTTTGATTTTTAGGAACTCCCAGTTACCTAGTCTCTCTTCTGGTGCTTGTGCATTGTTACGTGTGGTTCATATTGTGTTTATGCCATGTATTAGGACTCCTAGTGTTGTCCGTATTTCTTCTTCCATGATGCTCATCATTTTCGATTTTATATTTAAGTCTTTGATCCATTTTGAGTTAGTGTTTGTGCATGGTTTGAGATATGGGTCTGATTTCAGTTGTCTGCAGATGGATATCCAGTTATGCCAGCACCATTTGTTAAAGAGACTGTCTTTTCCCCAATTAACAGACTTTGGGCCTTAGTCAAATATCAGGTGCTCATAGGTGGATGAATTTATGTCTGGATTCTCAATTCTGTTCCATTGGTCTATGTATCTGTTATTGTCCCAGTACCAGGTTGTTTTGACTACCGTGGTGGTATAATAGGTTCTGAAATTGGGTGCTGTCAGGCCTCCGAGTTTGTTCTTCTTCTAGAGTAATGCTTTACTTATTTGGGGCCTCTTCCTTTTCCATATGAAGTTGATTTGTTTTTCCATCTCATTAAAAAATGCTGTTGGAATTTGGGTCGGGATTGCATTGTATCTGTAGATTGCTTTGGATAGAATTGACAGTTTCACAATGTTGAGTCTACCTATCCATGAGCAAGGTATGTTTTTCCACTTATGCAGGTCTCTTGGTTTCTTGCAGTAGTGTCTTGTAGTTTTCATTGTATAGATCTTTTATGTCTCAGGTTAGATTTATTCCTAAGTATTTTATCTTCTTGTGGGCTATTGTAAATGGTATTTATTTGGTGCTTTCCTGTTCGAGATTCTCTTTGTTGATATAAAGGAATACAGCTGATTTTTGTATGTTTATCTTGTATCCTGAAACTTTGCTGAAATCTATTAGTTCCAGTAGTTTTCTTGTGGATTCTTCGGGGTTTTTTGTGTATAAGATCATATCATCTGCAAATAGAGGTACTTTGACTTCTTCCCTACTAATTTGGATGCCCTTTATTTGTTTTTCTAGCCTAATTGCTCTGGCTAGGACCTCCAGCACAATGCTGAATAAGAGTGGTGATAAAGGGCATCCTTCTCAAGGGGAATGCTTTGAAAGTCTCTCCATTTAGGATGATGTTGACTGTTGGCTTTATATAAATTCCCTTAATTATATTGAGGAATTTCCCTTCTGTTCCTATTTTGTTGAGTGTTTTTATCATGAATGGGTGTTGGCCTTTGTCAAATGCCTTTTCTGCATTGATTTATAAGATCATGTGGTTTTTATCTTTTGTTTTATGTGATGGATTATATTGATTGTTTTTCTAATGTTGAGCCATCCCTGCACACCTGGTGTAAATCCCACTTGATCATGGTGAATTATTATTTTTTTTTTATACGTTGCTGAATTCTATTGGCTAGAATTTTATTGAGGATTTTTGCGTCAATGTTCATGAGGGATATTGGTCTGTAATTTCTTTTTTTGTGGTGTCTTTGCCTGGTTTTGATATCAGGGTTATGCTGGCTTCATAGAATGCGTTTGAGAGTATTCCATCCTTTTCTATGCTCTGAAATACCTTTGGTAGTAGTGGTGTTAAGTCTTCTCTGAAAGTTTGGTAGAATTCTCCAGTGAAGCCATCCAGGCCAGGGCTTTTTTTTGTTGGGAGTTTTTCAATTACCTTTTCAATCTCTTCTTTTGTTATGGGTGTATTTAGTTGTTCTACCTCTGTTTGTGTTAGTTTAGGTAGGTAATGAGTTTCTAGAAATTTGTCCATTTCCTCTAGGTTTTCAAATTTGTTAGAGTGCAGTTTTTCATAGTATTCTGTTATGATTCTTTTAATTTGAGTTGGTTCTGTTGTGGTATCACCCATCTTATTTCTTATACGTGGTATCTGCTTCCTCTCCTGTTTTTCTTTTGTCAGTTTGGCCAGTGGTTTATCAATTTTGTTGATCTTTCAAAGAACCAGGTTTTGATCTTGTTTTCTTCCTCAGATAAGTTGGTGTCAAGTGCTTTATCTTCAATCTCACTAATTCTGACTTCCATTGCCTCAATTCTGCTCCTATGACTTTCTGTTGAGTTGTCTAATTCTAAAATTTGATTGTTAATCTTCTGGATTTCTGATTGCTATCTCTCTATGGATTCTTGCAGCCTGTTAAATTTGTCATTATGCTCTTCTCTAATCTTTTGATTTTCCTCTATTGCATGTTCTGCGTTTTGTTTAATTGCCTTCCTAATTTCTTGAAGAGTTCTGTATATTAATCTTTTGTATTCTGCCTCTAGTAATTCCAAGAAATTTTCCTCCTCTGGAAAATTTCTAGATTCTTTAGTTTGGGAGCTTGCTGAAGCCATCATGGCTTGCTTCTTTATGTGATTTGATATTGACTGTTGTCTCTGAGCCATCAATAAATTATTATCTGTATTTATTTATATGTTCGCTTACTTGTCCTAGCTTCTTGTTTTGTTTTGATATGCCCAAATAGGCTGCTCTTATGAGCTGGTTTGATTACTGGCACCTTTGAAAGTCGAATGTCCTGTCAGCAGGTGGTTAGATCTGTTATTAGGTATGTGAGCTCAGGAGTCCACCCACTCCTCCTGTATGGATTCAGCTCAGGTGCCCAGGTAGATAGCCACCAAGTGTGTGGTGTAGTCTCTCACTTACAGTCCTAGACAGGCATGGATGATTGGTGTAGGCACAGGCATCTTGCTGCAGCAGGGGGCACACTCTGAACAAGGCAGGGGGCTGACGACCACGCCTGAGTGTCCAGGTAGATGGCATGTCCCTGTTCCCTAGAGTGTGTAGGTGGGTGGGTTTTACAGCCGGACTATGAGCACCCAGTGCTGCTGGCTGTAAGGACTGGGGGACACCTCTTATTCATGGGCCCCTATTGTAGGTGGCGTGGGTGGAGCCACCAGTCCTTAGGCCCCTGTTGTGGGTAGGTGAAGACCCTGTTTAATGGGCAGAGCAGTGTCAAATGTCAAGAACCTGCCACTTCACAGTTGAAACGGTTGAACTTAGAGTTCCGGTATATACCCTGTTGTACTGTGGTAATGAGTGCCTACGCTGTTGAGATGGGCTCACGCAAGTCTATCCAGGGGGAAAGGCACTCAAAGTCCATGGATCCGTTATGCTGTACCTAGGCAAAGGAGCTGTGCCTACCCTGGGTTCCTGGCTTGGGGAGCCGGCAGTTTATTTTTTCCCTTGTTTGTGAATTTGTTCACTCTCCAAGGCCAGGAGAATGGCTCAGAGCATGTGACGGATCCTACTTCCGGCCCAGGGGACTTGGCAATTGCTGAAGCCAGTCCAGGACCCAGTGCAGAGCAGGGAGCAGGGAGGTAAATGGGAGAGAGGTTTTTCCCTAAAGGGGGTGTTTTTGATCCGCGTTGTAGGCTGTACGCAAGTACTTATCTTTCACTGATTGAGGGCTGCTTCTCACTGGTTCTGGGTGGCCAAGTAGAGTCTCTGGTTCTGTGTCTCTCCCGGTGGGGAAAAAGTGCCTCCCAACACGGCTGCTTGCTTGCCTCACCGCTCACCCATGAGCTGCTCAGGCCTGAAGTGCTCAGGCTATCACTGGGTCAGATCTGGCAACTCCTCGGTACTTGTGAACCATCTCTCCCTCCCCCTGCCACTCAGTCCAGTTCCTCAACTTTGTCTTAGATGTTCAGGGATCCTAGATTGTAATATATAATTGATCCACTTTTTTTTCAGATCTTTGTTGTAAGAGGGTCCACCGGAAGTATCTGACTACTCCGCCATCTTGGCCTCGCCCCCTCTTTTAGTTTCTTGCAGTAGTGTTTTATAGTTTTCCTTGTACAAGTCTTTTACATCCCTTGTTGAGTTTATTCCTAGGTATTTTATCCTTTTGAGGGCTATTGTAAATGTTACTTTTTTTAATTTCCTTTTTGGTGTTCTCCTTGTTGGTGTAGAGTGATTTTTATGTGTTGATTCTGTACCCTGCTCTTGTTGCCTCTTGTATTATTAGCCTAAATCAATGCCTAGATTTATTAAGTCATTACTACTCCATTGCCACTGAGTTGATTCCACCTCATAGTGACCCCATAGGATAGAGGAGATCTCCAAGGCTGTTATCTTTATGTTATCTTTATGTTTCTCCCATGGAGCAGCTGGTAGATTCGAACCGCCCTTTCAGTTAGCAGTCAAGCACTTTTACTGCTGTGCCACTAGAGCTCCTTCATTACGTCATTAAGGGTTGCAAAATAGTGGCATTCCAGTTCTGTCATTCATTTCTTTATTAGCTACAATACTTCTATGAAGTAACTATTTGATTATCTATTATAATTTGTATAGGAAAGGTAGAATTAGTAATATTTACTTCTTACCTTTTGTTTACCGGTTTTTAAGATAATGAGTTTGTGGTTCACTAGCTTCCGCCAGCTGAGAGCAAGTAATTTTTTTTAAACTATCCTATGAACTCATGGGTTTAAACACACTTGGTGCATTTAGGCGGTTCAGTTTGACAGAGTAAATGGAGGGGATACTCATTGCTTCTTTGAAAATAATTTTAAAATATTTGGAACCACTAATGCAATTTTGTGGAAGTGCCCCTAAGCAAGAAAAAAGGTTTAAAGTATATTAGAGTAAGGGGAGTGAATCAAAAGGATTAATTTTTTAAAAAACTTGAATGAATAGTTTCATTTATGAAAAATACTCAGTGGTGCTATAAAGATAAATCAAGAAGGAAGCTCATTGTTGCTTAAAAATATGTCTTGTTCACCCTGGTGCTATTTCCTGTCGTTTATTTTCCCCAATTTCAGTTTGAAAGCTGAATGGCTGTATAGTCAAGGCAAGGGGAGAGCCTATCGGCCTGGCCAGCACATTCAGCTTGTCCAGTATTTGGCCACAGTATGTCCTCTCACTTCTACACTGGGTCTTCAAACTGCAGAGGATGCCAAACTAGAGAAGATTCTGAGCAAGCAGAAGTAAGTCCACTTATTTATAGTAGCTGATGAACTCATGAGTGAAAATACTGCTGAGCTTTTCTATGGTGTTAGTGGATCTAATTGCTAGGTTTGAGGCAAGCACTGCAGCCCGCTTGCTCCTGGGCACTCAGCCCTTGTCACTGTGACAGTGCTGCAGTGGAGCTGAGTCACGCAGGGCAGTCCCTCTCACCCATCCCCTGAGAACTGCATTGCTGATCACTTGTGGAGTGGGAGAACTGAGCAGTATGGGGAAATGGGGTTTTTAAAAAATGTCTTTGTGCTATTCATGTAGATGTTTCATGTGGGTCTTTAAATAGCAGTAAGAAGTCTACCAAAAAAAAACAAAACAAAAACCAAACCCATTGCCGTCGAGGCCATTCTGACTCATAGCAACCCTGTAGGACAGAGTAGAACTTCCCCATAGGGTTTCCAGGGAGCAGCTGGTGGACTTGAACTGCTGACCTTTTGGTTTGCAGCCAAGCTGTTAGTCACTACACCACCAGGGCTCCAGTAGGAGGTATAGCTAGGAGCATTTAGTTGTTACTTCTGTCAGAGATGAGGGTGTCTCTTTGTGCGATTGAAAAATAGGTTTCTTAACCTTTTCTATCCCATGTTTTCACATGAAGCTTTGTAATTTGGAGGTGATTAAAGGTACCTACTTTTAAAACGTGAACTTTCATTTTTTAGACTTTATTACCTAGGAAGCAGAAAAGCTTCCTCTTTGTTTTGTATTAAATTACATCAGACATTGATTTTTAGGTTTCATCAGAGACAGCTGATGAATCAAAGCCAAAATGAAGAATTGTTTCCTCTTGCTCCTATTGAAACGAGGTCACCCCTTGTACCTGAGCATTCAAGTCCTGTTCAAGATTGCCAAATAATCCAAGAAAGTGGTGAGTCATTTGATCTGGTGGGGACCATAAAACAGAAGAAAGTGCATATTTTCATAATTTTTTTATTAGTCGGGTAATGTAAGTAATCATTTGGATCTCATTTATATATATACACACAAATATATATATGTGTATTCGTGCATGTATATTACTTTTCTGTTATTTCAAAGCATTTATAGCACTGCTGCCTTTTATATAGAGCTGTTGCTTTGATTATTCTTATGATTAATGTGAGAATTCATCTTCTTAAAGAATGTTTGATTTGATATTTTAGCCATTGTAGAGGAACTCATTAAGGCATTTTATTGCATTTTACTAAATTTAAGGGATTACATTTAATTTAAAGGATACAACTAAAAAGAACTCTTTAAATATTCAGTGGTATGAATGATACTCTTTGTTTATCCTTCCAGAACCCGTCATCCAAGTCAATTCTTGGGTTGGGATAAGCAATAAAGATGATCAATTATATGCTGTTAAGAATAACTTTCCAGGCTCTGTACACACTACAAGATATTCTCGAAATGATCTGCACCTAGAAGACATACAGACAGATGAGGACAAGTTAAACTGTAGTCTTCTCTCTTCAGAGTCTACTTTTATGCCAGTTGCATCAGGATTATCTCCAGTATCTCCTACGGTTGAGTTGAGGCTACAGGGTATTAACCTGGACCTAGAAGATGATGACATAGCAAATGAATCTGTCAAAGGGCTGGAAAACCAGGACTTGGATAAGGAAGAGGAAAAGGCTTTATGGGCTGCAAAAGGGAATTCTGTTAAAATAATGCAAAGCGAGATCAGTGCAGAGGTAAATGAGAAAGCTGGGCTGTTGCCTTGTCCTGAGCCACCCATAGTCAGTGCTGTCTTGAAGGATGATAAGCATAGTCTTACATCTTTTCTTCAGTCAGTTGGACACAGTGTCTTCCATACACAACCAGACAGTGAAGAAACCATGTCTCAAACAGCTTTAGAGAAACTTCCCTGTAGGATTTCAACCCAAAGATCTGTTGCTTTGGGGCAAGATAAAGTTGCCATTCAGAAATTGAATGAAGCAGCCACCAAGTTGCAGGCCTTTTGGCGGGGCTTTTATGCCAGAAACTACAACCCTCGAGCCAGAGATGTGCGTTATGAAATTCGGCTGCGCAGAATGCAGGAACACATTGTCTGCTTAACTGATGAAATAAGGAGGTATGTCAAAAGTCCAGTTTAAGTGCCATCGGTTTGCCAGGCAGATTCTCAGAGCTGATTTAGCACATGGAGTCATTTCTGGTGTGGTCTGAACAATTTTCTCACACTGTGTTGGTACTGTTGGTTTGCTTGTTTGTCTCCTACAATAGACCAAAAGCATCTTGAGGACAGAGACTGTCATGTGCATCCCCATCCCTAGCACAGAGATTGGTACATAGATGCGGTATAGCAATATATGTTGAATGAATGAATGTGAGCATTATGGAAGAGTTTTATGGGCATCTGTAATTCTAATTGTGGAAAATGTAGGAGAACTGAAAAAGTATAAAAACGGGAAAATGAGAGAATCTAACTAGAACCTAGTAGGTGACATAAGCGTTAAAGGAAGTAGCAGGGATTCAAAAGGGTCCAAAATCCTGGGGCTGTGGTGGGAATTATTCCTTAATTCCATGGCTCATATGCTTTACTCAGTGCCAACCCAGGAAAGTTAGGATGTCATCAATTTGTTTTGAATATTAATACCTCAACCAGCAATGCTTACTAATATCAGATGGAAGAGGAGGAAGCAGCAGAAGAGACTGGAGGGAGCAGTCAGAGTGGGAGGAGAACTTGGAGAGCGTGTCCCACCTCCAGCAGAGGAAGTGTTTCAGGAGAGACAGAAGATGCTGTAGGATGACGACAGGAGAATGGTCCTTTAGATTTAGCAGCTGGAGGTTATTGGTGACTGTGGGGGGGTGGTCCCCAACACTACCCTGAGGGTCAGTCATTTGCTAGAAGGGCAGAGTACAGGAGAGACCAGGCACAAGCTTCCAGTTTTCATCTTCCAGTGGAGTCGTTTCAAACCGGGGTGAAGGCCAGATTAGGATGGGCTGTCTAGTGAGTAGGGGTGGGGGCAGAGCTTAAAGGGTGAGTATCCAAACCAAAACCAAACCCGTTGCTGTCAAGTTGATTCTGACTCATAGCAACCCTATAGGACAGAGTGGAACTGCCCTGTAGGGTTTCCGAAGAGTGGCTGGTGGATTTGAACTGCCGACCTTTTGGTTAGCAGCTGAACTCTTAGTATTCTATTACGATTCTTTTAATTTCAGTTGGGTCTGTTGTGAAGCAGCCGAACTCTTAACCCCTGTACCACCAGGGCTCCAAAGAGTGAGTACAGCAACTCCTTTTGGGGAGTGTTGCTGTGAGGAGAAGAGAGTGGAATGGTTGCTGGAGGAGGATGTGGAGTCAAGGAAAGTTCTATTTAAAAGATTGGAGATGACACAGCTTGTATGTGTGCCGATGAGAATAATTCAGTAGAGAGGGAAAAACTGATGCTGCAGAGGAAAGAGGAAATAATAAGAACAGAACTGAGGTGCTTGAGAAGGTGAGAGAAGAGATCCAGTGCACAAGGAGAGGGAGTGGCCTGAGGTAGGAGCAGGTGCAGGCCAGCTGGGAGGATGGGGAAGTCCCGTCTGATGCCTCATCATTTTCATTAAAGTAGATGGTGTGGTCAACACTTGAGGATGAAGAGAGGGATAAGGGTGTGGGAGACTTAAGAGGAGAAGTGTGAGGTTGTTGTTAGGTGCCCTCAAGTTTGTTCTTACAGCAACCCCAAGTGACAGAGTAGAACTGCTTCATAGGGTTTTCTTGAAGGAGGAAGGTAAAGAATCATTTGAAAACAGCAGTGAAAAGCAATCTGATATATGAGAGAAAAAGTTAGCCTCCATTTGAGATGGCTGTGGTGCCCTTAGAGGAGGGTCTGGCTGGGTAAAGGAAAAGTTCAGAGAAAAAGTTGAGTATATAAGAGAGTTTGCTGATTACAATTCAGGAGTTAGATGGCACAAGGAGTCCCTAGGTGGTGCAGACGGTTAACGTGCTCAGCTGCTAGCTAAAAGATTGGGGGTTCGAGTCTACCCAGAGGTGCCTTGGAAGAAAGGCCTGGCATTCTGCTTCTGAAAAATCAGCTATTGAAAACCCTCTGGAGCACAGTTCTATTCATGGGGTCACCATGAATCAGAGTCAACTCCACTGCAACTCATTTTAGATGGTACAAGTGAAGGGTTTGAGAAAGTATGGAATTGGGTCAGAGCTTCAGAGCAGAGTAGTGAGGACAGTCTGGGAGATAATGGATAACTGAGGAGCCTAGAGTTTCTGTTAGTGGGAATAGGAGAAGGTGGCAGTGAGCCCATAGCTAAAACGTTAATGAACGAGGGGGAGTGATGGATGAGGAGGTCTGTTAATGATGACAAAATGAGAGGACCTGGGGGCAAACAGGGATGTGAAGTTTGATGGGATTAGCCCTGTTAGTCTCTTAGAAGAGGGTGGTTCAAGCTGTGATCCTGAATACAGGTAGTCCCTGACTTACGAATGGGTTTCTTTCTGATGATTCCCTTGTAAGTTGGTTCTGACATAAGTTGAACACCTTATTTTTTTCCTTTTTTTAGTTTTCATTATTATTGCCTTTTGTTACCAGTATCTTTATAAATCTGATCTTTGTCTTTGGAGGTTGGAAACATTGCATATAAGCTTACAGATATGATAACATTAGCAAAGTATGCTCTGCAACATTGTATTTAGTACATATTACTAATGATAAAATGTAAAAAAAAAAAAACCAACATGGTCGTAAGCGCGGTTTGTCGTAACTTGAATATGTCATAAATCGGGGACTACCGGTACTAAACTCGGTGTTTTGGAGCCTTTGAGTAACTATGCCTTTCTGCAGCTTCTGCGCTCTTTGTGTTGGGGCTGGGAGGTTGAAGCCAGATAAAGAGCCGTTTCATATTTTATTTTTTATCACTGGCAGTACTTTGTAGAATTAATATAATCTGAATTTCAGCCACATCTCATTTGGCTTCTACTTTGAGTCATAGTTTAAAGTTTCAGCTTAGATCTTCTGAAAGTGGAAAGGGCTGTTAGAATATTCATCTGTTCACACTGCATGCATTTAGTAGTTGTAACAGGAAGTGTACATCAAAGCCCCCTTCCTTGTATCAGTCATGTATTTTGAATTATTGTAGATTGAGAAAAGAAAGAGACGAGGAGCATATTAAAAGATTTGTGCAAGAAGAGGCTGTCAGATGCCTTTGGAACCAGGTAAACCCCCTCTTTCTGATTTACCTAATACGTGAACAAAGAAAAATTCTAGACTGATTGAGATATTCATAGAGTGGTCAGGTATATTAAACACCCTTCTCAAGGTGAAGGGTATGGCTTATTTACTTTTTTACTAACTCTGAACTAAGACAGTGAATTTTATTACATTTTATTTAGTCTGGAGGAGAATATTTTCATAATTTTGAGAAGGAAGATAAAAGTCGTAGAAAGCTGAAGGAAAGTAGCTAAATTGAGAGATGTTGTTATAACTTTCCAATATATATAAAAAACCTAATTGGAAATTTTGTGTAGTTAGCTGGTCTTATCTTGTTAAACATTATTTTGGAAATATTTGAATGAAAGGTGACAAAGACGGTATTTGATGGCTATAGTATGCTTGTCCTAAGAATGCATGACTGCTTGGGAGAAAGTTTGAATCTTGTACTAGCACACTTTAGGGACAGTTCAGATGATTGATTTTACTGGTGCTTTATTACATCAAATACTTCTTTTTTTTTTTAATTGTATTTCAGGTGAAGGCTTACAGAACAGATAGTTTCTCATGAAACAGTAGTACACATATTGTTTTATGACGTTGGTGAACAACCCCACAACGTGTCAACCCTTTAACTTCTCAAACTTTTTTGTTGGTGAAAATACACATAGCCAAAGATACACCATTTCAAAAATTTCTACATGCACAGTTCAGTGACATTGACTACGCTCTTCCAATTGTGCTGCTATTCTCAGTTAAGATGAAGGCTTACAGAACAAAATAGTTTCTCATTTAACAGTTACTACACATGTTGCCCTATGACAATGGTTAACAATCTCACAACACATCAACAATATCCTTCCTCAACCTTGGGTTCCCTATTGCCAGCTTCCTTGTCCCCTTCTGCCTTCTGGCCCTTGTCACTGGACTACTAATTTGGTTTTACGGGGCTGTCCACTCCCAGGCTGAACGGTGAACCTCGGAGATAACTTCACCACTGAGCTAAAAGGGTGTTTGGGGGCCATAGTCTCGGGGTTTCTCCAGTCTCCTTTAGGCCAGTAAATCTGGTCTTTTTTTTGTGAGTTAGAATTATGTTCTACATCCTTCTCCAGCTCTGTCCAGAACCCTCTGTTGGGGTCCTGGTCAGAGCAGTCAGTGGTGGTAGCCGGGCACCATCTAGCTGTACTGGCCTCAGTCTGGTGGAGGCCTTGGTAGCTGTGGACCATTAGTCCTTCGGACTAATCTTTTCCTTGTATCCTGTTCTCTTCATTCTCCCTTGCTCCCGAAGGGATGAGACCAGTGGAGTATCTCAGATGGCCGCTCATAGGCTTTTAAGACCCCAGACACTACTCACCAAGGTAGAATGTAGAACATTGTCTTTATAAACTGTATTATGCCAGTTGAGCTAGATGTTCCCCGAGACCAAGGTCCCCACAGCCCTCCACCCAGCAATTCAGTCCCTCAGGGAGTTTGGATGTGTCTATGGGGCTTCCATGACCTTTCCTTGTACAAGTGGTGCTAGTTTCCCCTGTACTGTGTACTGTCTCACCCTTTACCCAAGATACCACTTATCTATTGCCTATTTAGTATCCCCCCCCCCCCCACCCCTCCCATCCCTGGTAACCAACAAAGATTGTTACATTTTGTGTGTGAACTTTTTCATGGGTTTTTACATTAGAGGTCTCATACGATATTTGTCCTTTTGTGATTGACTTATTTCACTCAGCATAATGTCCTCCAGTTTCATCCATGTTATGATATGCTTCACAGATTCATTGTTGTTCTTTCTTGTTGCATAGTACTGCATTGTGTGTACGTACCATAGTTTGTTTATCCATTCATCTGTTGATGGGCATCTAGGTTGTTTCCATCGTTTTGCTATCGTGAACAATGCTGCCATGAACATAGGTGTGCATATGTCTATTCGAGTGACGACTCTTATTTCTCTAGGATATATTCCTAGGAGTGGGATTGCTGGATTGAATGGTATGTCTATTTCTAGCTTTCTGAGGAAGCGCCATACCATTTTCCAAAATGGTTGTATCATTTTGCATTCCCACCAGCAGTGCATAAGAGTTCCGATCTCCCCACAGCCCCTCCAACATTTGTTATTTCCAGTGTTTTTGATTCATGCCAGTAATGCCATGGTGAGATGGTATCTCATTGTGGTTTTTAATTTGCATTTCTCTAATGGCTAGTGATCGTGAGTACTTCCTCATGTGTCTGTTCGCCATTTGAATGTCTTCTTTGGTGAAGTGTCTGTTCATTTCCTTTGCCCATTTTTTAATAGGATTATTTGTCTTTTTGGTGTAGAGGTGCTGGATGGAGATTAGACCTTTGTCTGACTTGTACTGTCCAAAAATTCTTTCCCAGTCTGTAGGTTCTCTTTTCATTGTTTTGGTGAAGTCTTTTGAAGAGCATAGGTGTTTGATTTTTAGAAGATCCCAGTTATCTAGTTATCTATTGGGGTTTGTGTGTTGATGGTTATGGTTTGTATCCTGTTAATGCCGTGTATTAAGGCCTGTAGTGTTGGTCCTATTTTTTCTTCTATGAGCTTTATAGTTTTAGGCTTTATATTCGGGTCTTTGATCCATTTTGAAGTAGTTTTTGTATACAGCATGAGGTATGGGCCCTATTTCATTTTTTTGCAGATGGATATCCAGCTTTGCTAGCACCATTTGTTAAAAAGACTGTCTTTTCCCCATTTGATGGACTTTGGGCCCTTGTCGAGGATCAGGTGACCGTAGGTGGATGGATTTACACCTGGGTTCTCAACTCTGTTCCATTGGTCAATGTATCTGTCGTTGTACGAGTACCAGGCTGTTTTGACTACTGTAACTGTGTAGTAGGTTCTGAAGTCAGGTCAAATACTTCTTTAATACGAGGAACATATTAAAAAATTTGTGCAAGAAGAGGCTGTCAGATTGCTTTGGAACCAGGTAAACCCCCTCCTTCTGATTTACCTAATACGTGAACAAAAAAAAATTCTAGATTTATTGAGATATTCACAGAGTGGTCAGGTATATTAAACACCCTCCTCAAGGTGAAGACTATGGCTTATTATTTAATAATTTCTTGGAAATGTTTTTATAAAATATTGTCTTATGTTAGGATTTGGCCCACAAAATTAAAAAATAGTTATTGATTTGTAAGGTTTTATAATTACCAACCGTAGGGGAGTGATTTAATTATGGAAGAACAGTACTATGGTATAATACACTGAAAAAAACCAAACCTGTTGCCATTGAGTTGATTCCAACTCATAGCGACCCTACAGGACAGAGTAGAACTGCCCCATAGGTTTTCCAAGGAGCGACTGGTGGATTCAACCTGCCGACCTTTCGGCTAGCAGCCTTAGCTCTTAACCACTGTGACACCAGGCTTCCAGATGGAATAATATGGGACAGAAAAGAATAAGGTAGTAGTTTGGACTGACATGGAAAGGTCTCCAAAATAATGTTGCTTGGTGAAAAAGTTGTAGAACTATATGTCTTTTAGGGTTCCACACATGTTTTAAAAAGCCCTGTGTATTTGAAAATACATAGAAAGAGGTCTGGAAGGATATGTATCAAACTACTATCAGTGATTACCTTGAAGGATGGTCATAAAATTTTATATATCACTTTTTTGCTTGCAGTTTGAAATTTTAAGAATATTAAAAGTAAAGGTCATATTATCAAGAGTTTGGAATATTTTTAGATATTTTAGAGAATTGCATATACTATATTGTTAGTGTTTAAAAACTTATCCCTACACAGCTATCTAAAATGACACTTTTATTTTAGAGAATTTACTTACATTAATAGGCACTAATCTGTCGTATTGAATAGGCCTCAGTGCATATTCAGTATATTATTGGCCCCTTGGTCAGCTAGATATGTACTGTTGTGCTTTGGATTGTCTTTTCCTGTAGAAGCAAGAGAATTGTTTTGGACCATCCCCACTCTCCTGGTGAGAGCCTTTTGTAACCAAGGACATGTACCACTTACACCAGCCTGGTTTAGGAAAAGGCTAAGGCTTTGGAGGTAGGCAGTTTCTAACTTCTGGTTCTGCCATTTACCAACTTCAGGACTGCTGGAAAAAAAGTTTAAAGGGCAATTGTCCAACAGGCGTGCTTCTCATTTTATAATAAAACTATATTCTCTGATTTATAGGTAAGGTCTTTACAAGCCTGGCAACAGACCCTGGACCAGCGCCTCAGTTCTTGGCATGCTGATGTTCCTAAATCAAGTACCCTGGTGCCACCTAAACCTCCATTATTCGCTCAGAGTCAGGAGCCCTCTTCAGATCAAAATTCAGACTGGTTCATTGCTCCTGATGTAGCTCCTCAAGATAAATCCTTACCAGAATTTCCAGACTCTGGTTTTCATTCCTCCCTAACAGAACAGATTCCTTGTTTACAGGATTCTTTGGAATTTGAAAAAAGTTCCACAGAAGGCAGTGAAAGTTCTACAATGGGTAATTCCACTGACACAGTCAAATATGACAGAGAGTCAGATTTAGGGGATGTTAGTGAAGAAAATGATGACTGGAATAAGGAAAGCTCAAACAATGAACAGGATAATAGTCTACTTGAACAGTATTTAACTTCGGTTCAACAGCTGGAAGATGCTGATGAGAGGACAAATTTTGATGAAGGAATAGCAGATAGTAAGCTTCATATAGCTTGTTTCCCGGAAAAATTAGATGCCATGTCTGACAGTGCTTCTGTAGATGAGACTCATGGCCTGTCTCTTCCTTTGCAAGATGAAATCAGCCAGACACCAGAGAATCATAAGTTAAATGCAGAAGTTCAAGGGCAGCAGTCAGAGTGTGATTCTGCATTTCAGGTATTGCATGTTGGTATCACTGTGTAGCGTATCTGGTCTCTTGGGAAGCAGAAATCCACTTTTCTTAAAAATGTTTTCAGTTGCCTGCTTCGTTTTAATTTTTTTTTGGAGAGGAATACTCCCCTCAATTTTGTTACTATTTATATAGGGTTTGTATTCTTGTCTTGTATTTTCCAGATTCTACATAATGAACTGAGTCGTCGTTTTGATTTTGCTAGCCTTTTACTTAGCTGTAATGTACCAAACAATATTTGCATTGAGAGCTATATGCACTTTATTTCATAACAACTGAATTGCATCAGTGATGTTCTTATTTCTTTTATGTAGTCAGATTATTTCCTTTCAAAAATAATTAAACTGGAATATCTTAAAGAAAATAGGAAATTTTATCTTCAAGATATAAATAAGAAAATTTTGATTCTTCTGTATATGAGGAAATTAATTATGTAGTAAGGAATGTAATTGTTAAACACAATGACAAATTTGAGGATAATGAATTGTTGAAAATATCCAGTCTTCTTGGAGTAAGAACATGTTATTTAAGACTTTTGCCTCCCTTAAGAGTAAGGAAAGCCTTCTTTTGAGCAAATTCAGGAAGAAAAGGTAAGATTATAAAATTTCTCAGTGGAGATGATTAATTGGTCTCATGGAAAACTTTAGTTAATATCATATATCAGTTTTAACATACGAAGTAGTTTTCCACCCAGGTTTAAAATCAGGCTTACTTAGACTGCACAAGAACATTTCTCTTAGCTGTGAAGAAAGCAAATGCTAGACTCCATTTACTTGGGATATTATCACAGCAAACATTTATTATTTTTTCATTAAGTGCTTTTTTTTTACCCTGCTGATAAGCATTTATGTGCCAATATGTTTCCAGAAATTAATGTATGTTCATGTTCTTTGTTCCTGCTTGTGTTTGCTCATGTATTTCAGCAGAAGGTTTGTGGCCATTCATTTCACTTTTGACCTCTGCCTCCGTAGGGAAGAACATTCAAAGTAATACTACTGATAGAATATGCATCCCTTTTTAAAAAACAAAACAAAAAACTTTTATATTTAAAATGCTGAAAAAGTGCCACATTTGGAATACAGTTTAGTGATGGTTAAGAAAAAATATAAACCTCACTTATTTTTTACTTGTTAAAGAGAAGATTTATCTGTAACTTCGGGAAGAAATGATAAGATTATGCTCAAATGTTATAGATAGATGCATTTGCAAATGATGGGTAATTTTTGGAAACTTGGTATTTTAATCTTTGAGAATGTTCTGATACCATTGAACAACATAACTGATTTTCCCCAATCCATGAACATACAGTTATATACAACTATGGCAATGTTTAATTAAGTATTCTCTAAAAATTTAGGTGCTAAATATCTACTTATAATTCTGTTATCGTCACTAGGTCCCCTTCTTTGAAGCTATATAAAATAAAAATTTCTGATCCTTCAAGGATAAAATCAGGGATCACATGTTATACTTTGCTGATAGTTAGAAATGTTTCTCCAAGTCTGGTCAAATGTGTTTTTCTGGACTTATAAATATGTAGCACTCAGGTTGAGAAGACTTGGATTTCATTCTCAGAAATCCAGGATCTCTTGCAGAGGAAATGTTTTCTGTATCTTATAACCCAAACAGCAGTTTTACCTTCAGAAGGATTTTCCCTAGTAAAACACGTGTCACGTTGAATGCATGTTAAATAAAAATTGAATTTTTTACTTTTTGAGTAATGCTGGTTATCTTTTTATGAATGATTTTGAATTTCTTCTTAGATAAGCCTTATTTTTCTATTTTACAGTTAAGTGCCTCATTTGCTGCCCATAGTTAGACAAAGAAAAACCAACTTGCACCACACTAGTACCAAAGTGCTACTTCATGGTACATGAACTTTTCATAAAATCTGCTGAAACGTCCTTGTTCAGTATTATTACCTGCGTAGGTGTCTGCTAACATCCTCTCCTGTCTTTCTTTAGCAAGAAATGGTGAAACACAACTAAATTTGTTTGAACATCAGAATTTATCAGCAGGATTTCCTTTTAGCCCATAAATAGTATTCAGAATACTTTTGTAAAAAATTGACAGAATTATTAATTTTATGCCATCTGTATTTTGTTTTATTACTTTTGAAGTACAAGAATATTAAGCAGCCTGTGCCCCTTAACTGTACAGATTATCTTGAATGTAGATAGAATGAAAATAATGTAAATTAGAATGTAGGAAGTTTGTGGCATAGACAATATATTTTGATGGGTTTACAGTATAATTTAAAAGTGATTTATGTAACTAAATTCTGGTAACTATGGGCTATTGATTGGTCTGGTTTTAGAGGGAATGGGTGTGGACATGTTTGGGAAGTTAAGCTTTGAACACAGTCTTAGTGTTTTTTTCTAACAGGAGTGGTTTAGTTCCACTGTGCTATTTTATTTCACATCAATTCCCTTGATTTATGAAAATTTCAATATATTAATAGAAGCTTCTGCAGAAGCACAGAATCATACCATGGGAGAGCTGGAAGGAACCTTAGAGATTATAATTCTAATCTCTTTATTTTAAAGATAAAACTAAGGAACAGAGAAGTTAAATGATTTGTCTAAGGTTATAGCTAGTTAGTAGTAAATAAACTGTGAAAACTTAAATGGTATTTATTGTATCTGAAAATTTTATTTTACCCTTTCTATTAATCTCTCCATTTAGTAAGTCAATAGGGGAGTCCATATATTTTTCATTCTCTTGGAAAGAGGAAAAAAGTTCTAAGAGAGCTAAAACTCTACCACTCAAAATAGAGTTGCTTGTAGAAAATAACTAATTCCTTCGAATCCCTGAGTGAATTTTCTCTAAGAAATGTGATTTGATTAGAATGTTTTTTAAAGAACAGTATAGTAGAAATTAAATATTTAGAAACACCTGCATCTAAGAGTTACTTTATTTGATGACAGGAGTATGACAGGTTACTGATAAGTATAAAATTTCCTAGTGAAATGTTAAGTTTAATTATGTTTCATCTTCAGTTTTACAGAACAGATGTTAAAGTTTAAACTCTCCCGGTATGCTGAAAACTTTAATCACGACAGTTGACACGTACACAATTTAGTTTGGTTTTATAAATTTAATTATAAAAGACCTTATAATGTGCATGTTTTAGGAAAATGTTCATTTATCTGCACAATTAATTGTATATATGCAAATAACTTAATTCTTGAATAATGTGGGTACCATTCTTGTGTGTGGGTTTTTCTCTTATTTGTTTTAATTATTTTAAATACATAAACACTATAACAGTGTATTTTCCTGTTATCTACCCAAGACAAGTGTATTTCCACTTTTTATAAGTATTTCAGGAACAATAGAGGCTTAAGATATTATACTATCTCCCTTGGTACTTTTTTTTTTTCCTGCACAATTTCTTAGAATTGGTTTTATAACAATAATATATAAAACCCCGTTTTCGGAAGAATTAATACACAGTAAAAAGGGAAAATATAGGATGAGTCTGATCAATTTCCCATTCATAATGAAAAGGATAAGGTACTTCATTGTGTAGTGTATATTTTTATTTTGCCACATTCCTTATTAAAGAATATTTATTATATTGTTATATTTTAACTTATATGACCCCCTCATTATGCAGTGAAGCAGAAAGGGCCTATAAAGAACATTCTAAACATTTTAAATGAGATTGCTTTCACTGATCAAACCTGTTGTGCCATATTAAAATGAAAAGTCAAGTAAAGCAGTCCTCACAGCCTTGGGGAGAAAATAATTATCTTTTAAAAATGAGGTGCTTTTTATTTGTATATGAATAAAAAATCATACTAAATTTTAATTATTGAATTTAGTGGATAGCAGGAATCACTGTAGTGGCTTTGTTAATTTTATAATTAAATTTCTTTGAGTGTTTTATAATAATTTTAATGTTGATAGCAAGAGTTTAAAAATAATTTGATTGTGGACTATTAGATATCCCTTTAATTTTGTTGTTGAAATAGTAGATGATAAGAAGTGGTCTGTTTTATGAAGGCTTAATAAAATATTTTATATTATACTTATTTAATTTGTATTTGTGTCTCTAATTTTAAATAAAAGCTTTGTACATTTGTTTGAGTATATCATCTGTATTATAGTGACTGCTGGTAATGGTTCTTATTCACTGTTTGTAATTTATGGGTAAATAAAATTCAGAATAAGTTGCAACTAGAACTCTACTAAGTAAGATCCTGTGTAGTGGTGTGATATAATTGAGGTCACAATCGAACAGTCCTAGCCTTATGAAAATGAATATGAAGTGAAAGAGATGCTGATTTATTTGGTATAGATTTCATTATTTCCTGGATACTCACTGGAATTTGCTGGGTAGAGAAGAGCAGATATCATTCCTCAAAGAGCATAGATAACATTGTTAGATGCTGTGAAGACAGTGGACACTGGAAGCATTTGGGGTGAGTAAGAAGAGTAGAAGCTCTCTTATTTGGCACATTAGCACCTGTAGTTGGTTGGTTAATCAAAAGATTGGTTACAGCAGGGAATCATTAAAAGAATACATATATCATAAACTTAAAAAAACACTTTTCTTGAGGTATAATTGATCTACAATAAACTGCACATATTTAAAGACGACTGGTTGATAAATTTTGGTGCATATGACCCATGAAACGATCACAAAAATCAAGGTAATGAACATATCCAGCACCCCCAAATGTTTTCTCACCCCTTCTGTAATCCCTGCATCTATAGGCAGTCCCTGGATTACAGACAAATTCCATTTCTAAATCTGTTTTTAAGTCGAATTTGTACGTAAGCTGGAACAGTCAGGTACGGTTCGTATCTAATGTCAGTCAGTCAAATGTTTGTCTTAGTATATAGTATACTGTGTACATTTCTATGCATAAAAAACATTAAGGAAACACTTTCAGATACATTAAAGTATCTTTAACATAAAGATACAGTAATAATGTTTTGATGCATGTCATAGAATAGTACCCGTTGGTTATTGCGAGCTATTGTCTATCTTGAATTTTTAATATAATAGACTACATGGGGGCAGGTTCGTAACTGCGGGTTGTACATAGGTCGGACGTTCATAACCTGGTGTCTTAGTCATCTAGTGCTGCTGTAACAGAAATACCACAAGTGGATGGCTTTAACAAAGAGAAATTTATTCTCTGACAGTCTAGTAGGCTACAAGTCCAAATACAGGGCATCAGCTCCAGGGGAAGCTTTCTTTTCTCTGTCATCTCTGAAGGAAGGTCCTTGTCTGTCTTCCCTGGTCAAGGAGCTTCTCGGCGCAGGGACCCCAGGTCCAAAGGATGGACTATGCTCCCAGTGCTTCTTTCTTGGTGGTATGAGTTCCCCCTGTCTCTCTGCTCGCTTCTCTTTCTTATATCTCAGAAGAGATTGGCTCAAGACACAACCCGGTCTTGTAGATTGTGTCCTGCCTCATTAACATAACTGCTGCCTATTCCACCTCATTAACATTACAGAGGTAGGATTTACAACAGGAAAATCACATGAATCACAAAATGGAGGACAACCACACAATAGTAGGAATCATGGCCTAACCAAGTTGACATATATTTTGGGGGGACTGCCTATATTTTGTCTGGTTTCTTTTACTTAACGTAATTATTTATTTTGAGATTCATCCGATAATTAATTCCTTTTTATTGCCAAGTAGTATTCAACTGTATGTGTTTGCTATAATTTATCTATTCATCTGTTGATGGACATTTGGGTTGTTTCCAGTTGTTGGCTGTTAAACAAATGAAGCTTCTATGGACATTCATGTACAAGTCTTTGCATGATCATATGCTTTCATTTCTCGTGGGTAAATACCTGGGAGTGGAATGGCTGGGTCATAGAGTATGTGTATATTTAACTTTTTAAGAAGCTGCCAAACCAAATTTTGTTTTCCAAAGTGATTGTATCATTTTGTATTCCCACTAGCAGTATAGGATAGTTCCAGTTTTTCTACATCCTCACCAGTGTTTTGTGTGGTCAGTCTTTTTATTTTAGCCATTCTAGTAGATGTATAGTAGTATCTCATTGTGGCGCCCTGGTGTCACAATTGTTAAGAGCTTGGCTACTAACTGAAAGGTCAGCAGTTTGAACCCACCAGTGGCTCCTGGGAGAAAAGTGATCTGCTCCTGTAAAGATTAGTCTAGGAATCCCTATGGAGCAGTTCTATTCTGTCGTATAAGGTTGCTATGAGTCAGAATCGACTTGAAAGCACACAACAGCAATGACTATTGATGTTAAACATCCTTTTATTTATTCATTGTCTGTATAGCTTTGGTTAAGTGTCCCAAAGTTTGATGAAGTATTCCAAAAATTTTCCCACTTAATAAATTGGGTTGTCTCATTTTGAGTTATATGAGTTCCTATATAACCTAGATACAAATCCTTCATCAAATGTGTTTTGCAAATATTTTGTCCCTGTCTGTGGGTTGCCTTTTTATGTTTTTTGAAGAGTAGAAGTTGTAAATTTTGATGAAATCCAACTTACTAATTTTTTCTTTTATAATTCGTGTTTTTGTGATGTCTTTAAGAATTTTTTTCGCCATACTCAAGGTCACTAAGGTATTCAATATTCTCAAATTTTATAGTTTTACCTCTTACATTTAAGCTTATTATCCATTTCTAGTTAATTTTTTCAATATGGTGTGAGATAAAGTTTGAGACTTATTTATTTTTTGCATGTGGTTATCCAGTTGTCTGGCACCATTTGTTGAAAAGATTGTCCTTTCCCTATTTAACTGCTGTGGCACCTTTGTCAAAATCAATTGGCCATATATGCATGAGTCTATTTTTGGATTCTATTCTGCACAATTGATTTATATGTTTATATGTCAGTACCAGACTATCTTGATTAATATAGCTTTATAATAAGTCTTGAAATCAGGTAGTGTAAGTTCTCCAACTTGGATCTTTTTTAATGTTGTTTTGTTTGAGTATAGACACTCTGGAGTTCTGTGGCTTTTGTGTGTAAATTCTACATATAATGGACCATTTCTAGTTTGGGTTTCTTTAAAATGGGGGGAGAATTTAAAAGAATTTGTAAAGACATCTGAATGCAGAATACATCTAGGTTTTTTTGTTTGTTTTAATTTCTCCCTCTGGTCTTTTTATCTTGCTCTTACCTAGATCGATGGCAGTTTTTTTTTTTTTTTTAACTTTTTAAAACAATTTATCTTTGAGTCTTTCTAAAGCACTCGATTTTGTTTTCCAAGAAAATTTTCTCTTTTTCTACTTGACTTCAAAGGTTCATGTAATATGTATTCAGACTGTATAATTACAATAAAGTATAACTGGCATGAACTGGTTTGGAAACAAACACATTGGTGGGAGTAGAAGTGCACACTCTGAAGAGGAAGTATAAAAAGCAAGTCAGCAGAATAACAAAGCTTTTCTTGTACTCTCATTTGTCTTTGAAGGAAAATAAAACCTTATACTTCAAATAAGTTTCTTCTAAATTATACAATCTAACATGCAGAGTTGAGAGGCTATATCTTTTTAAAATGTATCTAAATTGATGCTGATTCCCAGTTTGGTGGCCAGGTGGATGTTGGTATTTGTTTTAGATAGTACCTGAATTAGCAAGAGTAATGATTTCCAAACTTTCTGGTGATCAGAATCTGGGGAGTACATATTTTATCATTCCATTTATATGACATTCTGAAAAAGGTTACATCATATGGGCAGTAAACAGATTAGTGGTTGTCTTAGGCTAGGCTCTCTAGAGAAGCAAAACCAGTAAAATGTATAAATATATATGTATAGAAATTTGTATCAAGGAAATGATTCACACAGTTTTTAGATGCTGTAACGTCCCAAGTCTGTGGGGCTGGAAAGAGGCTTCTCTTCCCACTCGCAGGGGCTGGCGATCCCAAGATCAGCAGGCTGGAAAGCAGGGCCGTTGCAGGCTTCTCCTGACTCACGTAGCCACAGGGGCTGGCAATCCCAACTTTGGCAGGTCGGAGAGTAGGGCCATTGCTTACAGGCTGTGAAGATCGACGAATCTGAAGATCAGCAGGCAAGACCTCAGGTAAGCTGCTAGCTCAAGTCCCAAGATCCAGAGGTCAGACAAACAGAAGCCAGCTGCAGGATCCAGAACAAACAAAAGCCCTGGCAAGGCGAGCAGGATGGAGTAGGTGGCGGAGGAAACGGGAGCCAGGTGCAGGATCCAGGACAAGCAAAAGACCTGGCAAGGCGAGCAGGTGGCGGAGGGTGGAGAGATGAAGGCTGAGGAGGTGGCGAGCCACCACAAACCCCGTCCCACCAGTACCACTCACTGCAGATCCCATTGTAGGGGAGATCACATATCAGATCTCAACAGGGAAGTGACCACAACATTATACGACTGCCAAAACACTGAGAATCGTGGCCTAGCCAAGTTGACACAATCTTAACCATCACAGTGGTTGTCTAGTTGCAGAGGGATTGATTTTAATGGGGCTGCATGTGGGAATTTTTAGGGTATTGAAACTATTCTATATGGCACTGTGATTGTGGATTCATGATTCTACATATTTGTCAAAATCCATAGGATGGTACACCACAAAGACTGAACTTTACTATCTGCCAATTTTACCCCCCAAAACATCAACTAGGATGTCAGGGGATCTCAGGATGGAATGTAGACAAATGACTCTAACTGTATTACAATGTGTGACGGAACCTCACTGAAGGAGGTGAGGAAAAAGGGGGGATACCTAATAACTCTGGAAAACCATGTTTTGATAGAATAGTGTAAGGCTAAAGACAAAAAAAGGACCATACATACACACTGTACTCTAGTTGGTAAATTTGTTTCTTACAGGGGTACAGGTTAGCAATTCTGAAACTATTTTACATGTATACTAAACAACAACAAAAAACCCACTTCACTGTTGTCAAGTTGATTCTGACTCATAGTGATCCTCTCTGTATACTAGGGTTGAACAAGTAAGCATGATAGGCAAGTATCTCACTGTTGGAAAAAAAGAAAGGGAGAATGCTAGAACGAGCCCTGTGGTGCTGGATTAGAGTTGAAGATAGTAGCATGAACTCATGTTTATTTCAAGATATATACAAAAGTACAAGATTATGGAACTACAGATGTATGTGCGTACATGAGTTAGTATACACACATGTATTTCCTAGTTTTGTCGAGAAGACCTAGAAAGAGTGACACTCCAGTAGCAACAAGCATACCTAGCACCCAGGTCTTGGCCTCTAAATACCAATCTTGAATAAAAGGAACCAGGGGTGGGGCAGGGAAAATACAGGGTGAGTCTGGAGCATCTTATAGTGACAGAAAGTTAGGAAGTGATTAAAAAAAAAGGATGGGACATATCAAAAGGACATAGTAGCCAACCTGAAAGAGCTCCCAATGACCAAAGATGGAATAATTTGAGCAACAAAATAAATATTGGATTATAACCAAAGGAATAAAATAAATACCCAAGAGTGTACACTGATGTAAATAAACTTGAATAAATGATTGGAGGAAGAAGGGCTAACTCTTCCTTACAGAAGATTTCCAGTAACAAGTGTAGAAGGAATGAGGGAAATACAAAATCACCATAAGAACACCACAATAATAATTGCTACAAGAGAGATCCACTGAGGAATGCTAAAATTGGTGGGCAAAAATTTAAGGACAGACAGGATATTTGTAGAGCCTCAAAGTATCTTTTCCCAAATATGTATTACTTTGGTAGTTTTAATATATACCCACAAATTCTTTGATACTCCTCCCTTCAGAAGGTAAAGCTTAATTTCCCTCTCCTGAGCATGGGCTGGATTTAGTGTCTCACTTCTAACAAATAGAAAGGGAAAAATACAAATGACTGTGGAGAAACTTAGCAGATACTACCTCGGCCCGTGATCAAGGTTAACATCACCAGTGATAAGTCATGTTGATATCACACGTCCCCTGATCTGATGTGATGAGAATGGCACTTCATTTCTGGTACTCTTCCCCTAAATCCCAAATTCAATCTAATCATGAGAAAACACCAAACATAAATTCAGGGACATTCTACAAAATACCTGACCAGTTCTCTTCAAAAGTTTCAAGGTCATGAAAAACAAGGAAAGACAAAACTGTCACAGATAGGAAAAGACTAAGGGACAAGATGACTAAATGCAACATGGTATCCTGGATTAGATTCTGGATCAGGTAATGGACATTAATGAAACAACTGGTAAAATCTGAATAAAGTCTAGTTTTGTTAATAGTATTACACAAGTGTTAGTTTCTTAGTTTTGGGTATACAAAGTATACGGAACTCTTTATAGAAGCTCTTTGTAATTTTTTTTGTACATCTAAAGTTCTCTCAAAAAGTTTTTTAAAAATCTGGGGAGCTTTAGAAAATGAGGATTTCAGATAACTCCTGTCCCTAAGACTGACTCAGCAGATCTAGGGTGGGGTCCAGAATCTCTATTTTTAAAAGAAGTTCCTGGTGTGATTCTGATTGTCAGTGGAGTTTGATTTGAGGACTACAGAGCCAGAGAAGTCAAGAGGGAGGAAACAATTTATCCCATTTTTCCCTAAATCATACATGTGGGCCAAAGGGATCAGCCTTCATAGATTAGAAATTTAAAAAAGGAAAAGGCGCCCATTAATTTGAGAGAGTGGATCAAGGCAGTAGCTGTACGAACTACCTCTCCAGTCTCCCTCCCTTAGCAGCATCCTCTCATAGTCCCCGGTGTCTTGGGGTCCAAATTTCAGTCACTTATTTAAAAGGCAGAAAGCAAAAGAACTGAATCAGGAACTGACCCGGGCTCAGGAGTGCCGTGTCCCTAACGTCTACCATCAGAGACGGAGCCAGATTTGCTGGTGAATATCCCCTAAGGATGCTGCATCAGAAAGGGGGATTAGTTTGTTGTGGCATATTTACCTTTAAGATCCATGCTTTGTTTTGCTTAGAGAAATAAAGTTTAGCAACATTAGCATCCGAAACCTTTTTTTTGCAGACAGGTGAGCAAAGATCAGTTCTTTTGGTTTCATATACAAACTTTTTTTTTTCAACTCTCAAGGTGAAATTACCATAAACAGAACAGTCAGAAATTCCTTATGCTGTGTCATAATCTGAAAGAGGGAATTCAAGAGGAAGAAATTTGGAATGCTGGATTAGGTCTTTTTTATTTGTCATCTCATTTAGGTGGTATTGCCCCTAATTTCCAGTTGAAGAAAATGGAGCTTAAGTAATTTGCCTGGGATGGCACTGTAAGTAAGAGGCAAGCTGTGGTCCAGCCCCAGGCAGGCTAGGATCTTTGCCTCGTAGCATTCTGCATTGGATGTGCTGAGTTGGGAGCGTGGTGACTTTGCAGTCAGAGATCTTTTAAGAATCTAGTAGTGTTGGACAGGTTTCTGTGGTTCTAGCTACTCATTTGTGGCTATGGCAACTGTCAAATATATTTAAGATCGCTCAAATGCCTCAGGGTTATGAGTGCTTGTGTGAAAGGGGGTTAATAAGGATCATTAAATCGGCCCCAAACCATGACCTAGAAGTCATCATGTGCTGGCTAAGCATTTGCTGCCTGCCGGATAGCCAAACTGTGAAAGTTGGGTGGCTGGGAGTCCACCTACTGTGAGACAGGTTTAATCAGAGCCAAAGTCTAGCATATGGGACTCTTCCTCGGTAGGCAGAGAGGCATGGAAGTCACCTTTTATGACTACAAATGGCCCTGGAAGGCTGAATTTCCTCGAGGAAGGAGAATGAAATGGTTACTCCAGAAGAGGCTGCCCTGTGGGCAGAACCTCCTTTTATTCCATTTATGGGTCCGGTCACTCATACCTGTAGTCCTGCCATGAAAACACCTGAATGAGCAGAGTCCATTGTGGTCAATAAGTGTAAAAATGTCAGTTATAATTTATATTAATTCTTTTTCTTCTACCTTGGGATAATAGCCTGGAGCGGCTATTATCATGCCTACGCTTTGCTCGGGTAAATTCGGTTAACCCCAGGGGGCTCTGAGCACTGAGGGACGCAGCAGTCTGAGATCCTTCCGGCTTTCTGAGCAAGGGCTTCTGGCCATCAAAGGACTCATCACAGTTCCTCAACTTCATACTACTGCTACCGGCCTTTCACTGGTTAGAAGAATGTCCAAAATAGGACAACCCAGAACTGGGAAAAAAAAAAAAAAAAAAGTGCATCACCTACATCGTGTACACGGAGAGTAACAGTAACGGGGCTGTTTAAAGGGCGAATAGAAGAATAAGTCAGTTCATTCAAAGCAAGGAAAGATCCAAGGACCGGCCGTCTCGGTGTTCGTGCTTGGCAAATCGCTTTTTTCCTGCGCAGTGGACAACAAATTCCGCTATTGCAGAGGAACGACGGCTCAAGTAGGAACCGCGGGTAATAGTCTCGTTCGCTGACGAGAAGAAAGCCTTGAGGAGGGTGCTCCCTGGGGAAGCCCTGACGTATGAAAGCCGACAAGGAGCCGGTGCGCGAGGGGCGCTGGACGAAGGGCTAGAGCTGCGGCCACCGCGGGTCGCGCGGAGCGCCAAGGCGCCCGCTCCTGTCTCGCCTGCGGCTGTCAGTCACCGTCCTCGGCCCGCCCCTCTCGGAGCTCCACCAATCGTAGCCGGAGGTCGGGGTGAGGAGACGTAACCGGGTTAGGGAAGCCAGGGCTGGGGCCGGCGCTGGGGCGCAGCGGGTGCAGACTGCTGGGCGGGAGCCGTGGGCGCGCGGCGGGCGGCGGGGCAGCGGTGAGTGCGGGGCTGTGGAGGTTGTGCGGGCGCCCGGCTGGGCCTTGTCGCCGGAGCGACCCGGGCCGGCACCTCGAGCGTGGCTCTCGGCTGCGTTGGGGCAGGGGCCTGGCGGCGGGGCTCCTGCGGCGGAGGCAGAGTTGGAGCCCCTGTCCGCCGCGGTGTCGGAAGCGAGGAGCGGAGCCGAGGCACATCCCTGGCAGGGAGGGCTAGAGCTGGGCGCGACACCTCCATCCTCCGTTTTCGGGTTGCTGCTACGTGGGCCCTGGCAGCCTAGCGCGGCGGAACCGGGATCTCCGGTGGCCTCTGGGGATGCGGTGGGGTGCTGGCACGCACGCCTCGTGTCCCCATCTTGCGCCTCATCTCTGCGCTGGGCACCGGCCGCCGGCCGCCTCTTGGCTGGCGGTGCTCTCACACATTGGGCTGACCCGGCCTTACCAAGCTCTTGTTTTGGGGGATCCGATTCAGGTCGTCTGGGGAGAAACGAGTGTGACTTTACCAGGTGTGATGTGGAGACCCTGTCCTGTCGCCCAGCTCCGCCTCATCAAAGGCCCTACTAGGGTGGCGGTGAGAGCGATTCTGAGGCAGGGTGTCAGGGAACCGCTTGGAATTACACAAAATATGTGTGTAGATTTTAGTGATTTTTTCCCCCTCGCTTTCTTTATTTAAAGGGGGATTGTTGTCCCATTTCCTGAAGATGAAGAATCACACAGCTCTGGTAGGCCTCCTCTCTCCCCACTGTGGTTAATTATCATTTAGAACATCAGAGTGTGTTTGAAGCTGGCGGGACTCCCAGACCCTGGTAATTAATTGTCTGATTCCACGCAGTGGAGGCAGCAGCAGGCTATTCTTCCATGATGCTTGGATTCTGCTTTCCTTTGACTGTGTTTAGTATCATCTCTTCATGTCTGTTATCTTCACAGTCTCTTTGGAGCTGATAAAGTGCCCTTATTTGTTACTGAGAAAGGAGAGGAAGGGATAGATCACTGCAGTGGGGTTGGCCTTCCTCATTGCCCCTGAACTGGCTTGTCCCGATGGAAGAATGTAAGTTACAATTTAATCACCATTTTAAAGAGGGCATCCCTGACCAACTGATACAAGTAACACCCCCTTATACTCTGTACTAGTGGTTCGCCCGCTTGGCTGTGTATCATAATTGTTACCCGATGGGAATGGGCCTGGTGTGACCTCTCGAGTCAGTTGAGAGACACCAGGCCTTTGAGAAAGAGAAAGTGGACTTTATTGCAAGGGGGTCAAGCAAGGAGCTGGGAGATTAAGTCTCAGATCAAGCTCTCTGAAGTTGGGGATTTTAGGGCAGTTATAGGGCTTGGGATAGGGAACTTATGCATAATTCATGAAGTTTCTGGAAGTAGGTGGGCAATTTCAGGAACTGATTAACATGTATGTGGGTGCAGTGCGGGTACAATATGATGGCTCAGGGTATGATACATGAAGTTTCTCTAAGGCCAGCTTTGCAGTTTATTGCTCCTGTCTGTCAGGAGAGGGGAGCGTTGACTAGTAGTGAAGCGGCCTTGAGCAGAGAAAGCAGTAAGACAACGTTGTGTTGTTACCCAGACAACACAGAAATGTCTTACCAGGAGCTTAGAGAGCCTGGCTGGGATGGGAGGAGGAGAGGGGAATAGTTTAACCCCTATGGTTACATTTCAGAAGGGGGGGCAGTTTAACCCTGTTGGTTACATACTCTTCTGGTCTGCTGACCTTTTTAAAAAGCTGTTTCTTGGGCCCTCCTCTCACAGATTCTGATTTAATTGGTATGGTGGGACCCAGGCATAGGTTTTTGTTTTTGTTTTTAATTGTGCTTTAGGTGAAAGTTTACAGAGCAGATTAGTTTCCCATTCAGTAGATTTGTACATAAAGTGTTTCATGACCTTGATTTCATTCCCCACAATGTGTCAACACTCTCCCCATTTCCGCCCTGGTTTCCCCATTTTCTTTTTTCCTGATTTTCTACCACTTCCTTCCTTCTCATGTTTGCTTTAGGGCAGATAATGCCCTTTTGATCTCGTATGAGTACGTTCCTCTCTGGTGTTATTGTTTATCTTATGTTCTTGTCTGTGGTTTGGCTCAGAAGTTGTCTCTGGGAATGACTTCCTTTCCAGGTCAGAAGGGTGTCTTAGGGCCATAGTCTTCGTAGTTCCTCCAGTGTCTGTCAGACCAGCAAGCCTGGTCTTTTTTGTGCTACAGTTTTCTCCCACTGTGTCCAGGACCCTCTGCTGTGATCCTGGTCAGAGCAGTTGGTATTGGTAGCCAGGTACCATCCAGTTCTTCTGGTCTCGGGGTCGTGTAGGCTGTGGTTCATGTGGTCCGTTAGTCCTTCAGACTAATTGCTCCCTTGGTTCTTTGGTCTCCTTCACTCTTCCTTGTTCCAGATGGGAAGAGACCAATATTTGTATCTTAGATGGCCACTTGCAAGCTTTTAAGACCCCAGCAGCTGCTCACTGAAGCAGGATGCAGAACATTGTCTTTATGTACTATGTTGTGTCAATTGACGTATATGTCCCCCAAGTCTATGGTCCTTTGTCTTCTAGCCTAGGAACTTCATCCGATGAGGTGTTTGGTTATGTCTAAACCAGACATCCCAAAACAAGAACGAAACCTGTTGCCATCGTAGGTATTTTTAAAACCTTCTTGGCTAATATTTAATGTGCATTCAGGATTGAGAACCACAGCCTATCAACATGCCTCCCCCCCACCCCCATTTTTCTTATAGCATTTACTACTAGTGACTTATTTAACAGATTTATTTGATTACTTCTCTCCCCGCCCCGTAATCTCCATGAAAACATGGGGTGGAGCTTTGGAAGAAGGGCAAGGGAAGGCCTAGGTGAGTCAGCACTTTGGGCATATGAGGTGGGTACTCCTGAAGGAGAAATGGAATCTGGGGGAAACAGCCCTGCCGACCAGTGTCCCTGCTTCAGCTTTGTCCAAGGGTCGCGTAGTGAATTTGAGGGAATTCAGGGCTGATCAAGGAAAAAGATACGACTGTGAGATAGCAGCGATGTACAGCAACCTATTTATTGGGGCTACTGCATTGACAGCTGCATGCAGGGGTTGGTCCCCCACAGCAGGAGGTCATCCAGAGACAAGTGGCACAGGGAACCACCAGAAGGGGAAGTGGACATGAAAAACCCCAGGGAAGAGGAGAAGGGGGCGGGGAAGGTTTATGTGCACCTTACATGATGTCCTCCTGCAGCAAAGTGAGGAGTCTCTGGGCCAGAGAACTGCAAAGGCAGCAGCATCTAGGGCCCTAGTAATTACAAGGTTTTATTTCGGGTAAGGCTACCAGGTGTTGGGGCAGTTTCTCTGGGTATGTAAAGCAGGCAGTTGCTCAGTGGCTAAAAATTTGCTTATTTGGGGTATTTTTAAAACAATTGATGTGTACAAGTTTGAGTTTGGTGCCAGCGGGGGTTCCCGCCACCCCAACAGGCCTCAACTTGCCATGAAGAAGTAAACGACCTGGGGTCAATACACAGATAAAGAAACAGATTCCAAAGATCATTTGAACCAGAGGTTATTTTTGACTCATTTGTATAATAGACTGACCGTATTTAGTTGACCCATCATTGGCATGGTCTTGGATGGGTCTCCAGTTCTCTCTCTACACCCTGCCCTGTTTAGTTTCAAGGTCTTACTCAGCACCTATGAAACCATGTAAATCTGCTTTAGTCTTTTACACAAGAAAAACAAAAACCCCAAATAACTAGTTGCCAGTGGGTCAATTATAACTCCTGGTGATTCTGTGTATTTCAGAGTAGAGCTGGCTCCATAGGGTTTTTAATGGTGTGAACTTTGGGAAGTAGCCCTTTCTTCGGAGGTACATCTGGGTGGATTCGAATCTCCAGCCTTACTGTTAGTGACGAAGTGTTTAACCGTTTGTACCACCTAAGGACTTCTGTCTTTTACGTTGTTATTGTTCGGTGCCATGGAGTTGGTTCAAACTCATGGTGAGCCTATGTACAACAGAATGAAACACTGCCTGGTCTTGCGCCATCCTCATGATCATTGCTATGTTTGAGCCCATCGTTGCAGCCACTGTGTCCACCCATCTCGTTGAGGGTTTTCCTCTTTTTCACTTACCCTCTACTTCACCAAGCATGATGTCCTTCTCCAGGGACTGGTCCCTCCTGATAACACATCCAAAGTACATGAGATGAGATCTTGCCATCCTCGCATTCTGGCTGTACTTCTTCCAAGACAGATTTGTTCATTCTTCTGGCAGTCCATGGTATAGTCAATATTCTTTACTAATATTATAATTCAACTGCATCAGTTCTTCTTCAGCCTTCCTTATTCATTTTCCAGCTTTTGCATTGCATACGAGGTGATAAAAAACACCGTGGCTTGGGTCAGGCGCTTCTTAGTCCTCAAGGTGACATCTTTGCTTTTTAACACTTTAAAGAGGTCTTTTGCAGTAGATTTGCCCAATGCAGATCTTGACTGCTGCTTCCACGGGCGTTGCTTGTGGATCCAAGTAAGATGAAATCCTTGACAACTTCAGTCTTTTCCCATTTATCATGATGTTGCTTATTGGTCCAGTTGTGAGGATTCTTTTTTTTAACAGATTTTATTTTTTAGAGAAGTTTTAGGTTTACAGAAACATTGCACAGATGGTACAGAGTTCCCATATACTCTCTCCCCTCTTCGCAGATATTATTACTATCTTGCATTGATGTCCTGCTTTTGTTAGCATTGACAAACCCATATCAATACATTATTATTAACTAAAGTCCATAGTTCACATTAGGGCTCACTCTTTGTGTTTGACTTCTATGGGTTTTGACAAATGCAGAATATCAGGTATCTTGTCCACCATTATACTTATCATGCAGAGCTTGCATTCCTGTGCTATACTTGCTACAACTGAACAAATATTGATACGTTATTAACTAAAGTCCATAGTTTACATTAGGGTTGACAGTTCTTTGGGTTTTGACAAACACATTATATCATATGTCAATTGTTACAGTTACGGTATCATGCAGAATTAGTTTCACAGCTCTAAAAAGGCCCTGTGTTTCATCTATTTATCTGTTCATCTACCTACCTACATAAAATAAATTTGTATAGATTTTTTTGACTGGCAACAGCTAACCTTTTTACTATAGTGTTATCTATTCCACAGTGCCATATAGTTAGAATCATACAGTATGTAGGTATTTCAGCTATACTTAGCACTATGCATTTAAGATTCAGCCCTCTCTTTTTGTAGCTTGATAACTCATTTGTCTTTGTTACTAAAAAATACTCCATTATATGGGTGCACCACAGTGTATCTAGTCACCCATTAAAGGGCATCTTGGTTGCTTCCAAATGTTAGAAATTATGACTAAAGTTGCTGTAAATGTTCTTCTGCAGGTTTTTGTGTAGACATAAGTTTTCAACTCACTTGAGTAAATATTTAGGCACAGGATTGCTGGATCACGTGGTAAGCTTGGCTTTGTAAGAAACTGCCAGACTGTCTTCCAAAGAGGCTGTACCATTTTGCATTCCCACCAGCAATTGATGAGAATTCCTGTTGCTCCACATCCTCCCCAGCATTTGGTGTTGTCAGTGTTTTGGATTTTAGCCATTCTCATAGGTGTGTAGGGGTATCTTATTGTTGTTTTAATTTGCAATTCCCTAATAGCATGATGTTGAACATTTTTTCATATGCTTATTTGCCATCTGTGTGTCTTCTTTGGTGAAATGTCTGTTCAGACCTTTCGCCCGTTTTGTAATTGAGTTCTTTGTTTTCTTATTGTGGAGTTTTTAAGAGTTCTTTGCATATCTTGGACACAAGTTCTTTCACAGATACATGTTTTGCAAATATTTTCTCCCAGTCTGTAGCTTACCTTTTCATTCTCTTAATGTATGTTTTTTTAAATTATGTTTTGGTAAACTTGACTATAACTCCAAGCTCCTTCAGAGAATGCCTATTGTTCCTCTATGCAAAGGAGGAATAGTTTGCACCATAGCTTTAAAGATAAAGGAGTAGAGTTCACAAGGTAGGAGCAGTGAATTTGTACCTTCTGATTGCCAAAACGGTGCTTATAATGACAAAAAGAAGGAGGCACCTCCTAATGTCCCCTTGACTTTCTGCCAGCATCATTGGAAACAAAAAGGAGAGTTGGGGAGGGCTTCAGTAAAATGTTAGTGTGGTCATGGTAGTGGTATGATGGGAGGGAGATTGGTTTAGTTGCAGTCTACTCCAGAAAGATCTTTCTTCTGCATGTCTTGTGGACCTCTCTAGTGAATGATTCATTTTGATTAGTCTACTCTTTATCTCCAGAATTTCTACATGGTTTCTTTCTGTAATATCTATCCCTTTATTGATGAGCTCATAATTTTCGTTTGCTATATTCTTGATTTCCTTTAGTCATTTAGTCAAGCTTTCCACTTTTTCAAGCTTTCCCGTATCTCTTTGAACATATTTACGATAGCTAGTCGCCAGACTTTGACCATACTCTATATTCTGACCACATTCCATCTTCCAATAGCTGACCTCCATCAGGGTCAGTTTGTGTAGATTTATCTTTTTTTCTGTGAATGGGCCGTTCGTTCCCAATTCTTTGCATGCCTTGTAACTCTTGAAAACTAGGGTCAGTTTGCACAGATTTACTTTTTTTCTGTTTATGGGCCATACGTTCCTGATTCCTTGCATGCCTTGTAACTCTCCATTGAAAGTGGGGCATTTTGAATAGTATAATGTGGTAACTCTGGAAATCAGATTCTCCCTTTTCTCTGGGGTTTGCTTTTGTTGGATCTTGATGGCTTAGTAGTCTGTTCAGTGACGTTTCCAAAGTATTTTTGCGAAGGCTGTATTCCTTGTAGTGTGTGACCAGTAGAGTTCTGTTATCTCAGTGGTCAGCCAGTGACCTGACAGATTTCTTTTAAAGCAAAATTCAAGTCCTGTTTTCTTCATTAAGCGGCCCCCTGGTTGCTGTAGATTTGAGATTAGACTCCAGAATTCCAAAAGAGCTGACTCTGTTGATCTTTGCCAGTTTTGGCTGTTTCAGTAGAGAGGCCGATTCTTCCAGCGCCCTACCCTGCAATGTTCCATGACGTCACTTGATTTTTGTTTTTTTAATGTTAAGGTATAATTCGTACTGAAGGTTATACAGTCTTTGATCTTCATCACTAAGTGCTTCAAGTCCTCTTTGCTTTCAGCAAGCAAGGTCATGTCATCTGCATATTGAAGGTTGTTAATGAGTCTTTCTCCAATCCTGATGCTGCATTCTTCATATAGTTCAGCTTCCCAGATTATTTGCTTAGCATACAGATTGAATAAGTCTGGTGAAAAGATAAACCCTGACGCACACCTCTCTTAACTTTAAACCAGTCAGTATTCCCTTGTTCTGTTTGAATGACTGCCTCTTGGTCTTGTACAGGTTCCTCATGAGCACAGTGAAATGTTCTGGAATTCTCATTCTTCACAATGTTATTCATAATTTGTTATGATCCACACAGTTGAATGCTTTGCATAGTCAATAAAACACAGGTAAACATCTTTCTGGTGTTTTCTCCTTTCAGCCATGATCCATCTGACATCAGCAATGATATCCCTTGTTCCATGCCCTCTTCTGAATCTGGCTTGAATTTCTGGCAGTTCCCTGTTGACGTACTGCTCTTTTACATAAAACCCGTTGTGGTTGAGTTGATTCCGATTCATAGCAACCCTATAGGACAGAGTAGAAATTGCCCCATAGGGTTTTCAAGGAGCAGCTGTTGGATTCAGACTGCCAACCTTTTGGTTAGCAGCCAAGCTCTTAACCACTGTGCCACCAAGGCTCCATGCTGTTTTACATAGGCGACCATATTTCATGAATTACAATTCCAGACACTTGCTCTAGTGAGTACAGTTAAATTTATGTGGATAACATTCCCAGTAATATAAGCAGTCACTTTGCAATTGTCTGTGAATGAGGGTAGGAAGTCAGGTAACTAATGGCAGCCTAGGGTTGTTGCCCACAGGCCATAAAGAAGTTAGATTGGCCACTACATGTCCCGGTAGTACTTGGAAGTAGTCTTATTCAAAATTTGGCAAAACAGCCCCAACAAATGCTGGGCTCCAAATGCAAGACAGACCATGCATTTTACTTTTTGCTTGTCCTTTGCACATAAAAATAAAGCGTGACTTTATATGGAAAGGAAAGAGACTCTGAATAGCCAAAGCAATACTGAAGAACAACAACAAAGTAGGAGGCCTCATATCCCCTGTCTTAGTTATCTAGTGCTGCTATAACAGAAATACTACAAGTGGATGGCTTTAACAAAGAGAAATTTATTCTCTCACAGTCTAGGAAGCTAGAAGTCCACATTCAGGGTGCCAGTTCCAGGGGAAAGCTTTCTGTCTCTGTCGGCTCTGGGGGAAGGTCCTCGTCATCAGTCTTCTCCTGGTCCAGGAGCTTCTTGGTGCAGGGACCCTAGGTCCAAAGGATATGCTCCCCTCCTGGTTCTTCATTCTTGGTGGCATGAGGCAGGCCCCTCTGCCTCTCTGCTTGCTTCTCTCTTTTATATCTCAAAAGAGATTGACTCAAGATACAACCTAATCTTGTAGATTGAGTCCTGCCTCATTAACATGTTGTTGTTAGGTGCTGTCAAGTCGGTTCTGACTCGTAGTGACCCTATGTACAACAGAATGAAACACTGCCTGATCCTGCGCCATTCTCACAATCATTGTTATGCTTGAGCCCATTGTTGGAGCCACTGTGTCAATCTATCTTGTTGAGGGTCTTCCTCTTCTTTTTCACTGATCCTTTAAGTTACCAAGCATGATGTCCTTCTCCAGGGACTGTTCCCTCATGATAACATGTCCAAAGTATATGAGACGAAGTCTTACCGTTTTTGCTTCCAAGGAGCATTCTGGCTTATAAACGTAACTGCCTCTAATCTGCCTCATTAACATCATAGAGGTGGGATTTACAACACATAGGAAAATCACATCAGATGACAAAATGGTGGACAATCACACAATACAGAGAATCATGGCCTAGCCAAGTTGACACATATTTTTGGGGGATACAGTTCAATCCATAACATTCCCCAATCTCAAAATGTACTGTATAGCCACAGTAATAAAGACAACCTGGTACTAGTTCGATGACAGACACACAGACCAATGGAATAGCATTGAGAACCCAGAAATAAATCCATTCATCTATGGGCAGCTAATTTCTTGCAAGGGGTCAGAGCCCATTCTATGGGGAAGAAGCACAGTGTCTTTAACAAATGGTGCTGGCAAAGCTGGATATTTGCAGAAAAATTAAACAGCGTCCATAGCTAACACCATACATTAAAAACTAATTCAAAATGGATCAAAGACTTAAATGTAAAGCCAAAACTGTAACTGGAAAATAATATAGGGACAAAACTATGGGATCTAATTTTTTTTAGTAATAGATTACCAAACACATCTACAAATACATGAGCAATAGAAGATAAGTTAGATAACTGGGGCCTCCTAAAAATTAAATGCTTATGCTCATTAAAAGACTTTACCAAAAGAATAAAAAGAGAACCTACATATTGGGAAAAAATCTTTATGAATGACATATCTTAGAAGGGTCTGTCTGAGTCATCTAGTGCTGCTATAATAGAAATACCACAAATGGATGGCTTTATCAAAGAGAAATTTATTTTCTCACAGTCTAGTAGGCTACAAGTCCAAATTTAGGGTGTCAGCTCCAGGGGAAGGCTCTCTCTCTCAGCTCTAGAGGAGGGTCCTTGTCCTCAATCTTCCCCTGGTCAAGGAGCTTCTCAGGCACAGGTAGCCCAGGTCCAAAGGATGTGCTCTGCTCCCAGTGCTGCTTTCTTAGTGATATCAGGTCCCCCATTCTCTGCTTGCTTCCTTTTCCTTTTATCTCTTCTAAGATAAAAGGTGTTGCAGGCCACACCCCAGGGAAACTCCCTTTACATTGGATCAGGGATGTGACCTTAGTAAGGGTGTTATACAATCCCACCCTAATACTCTTTAACATAAAATTACAATAACAAAATGGAGGACAACCACACAATACTGGGAATCACGGCCCAGCCAAATTGATACACAGATTTTTTGGGGGACATAATTCAATCTGTGACAGGGTCTAATCTCTAAAATATATAGAAAACTTCAACAACTTAACAACAGAAAAACAAGCAACTCGATTAAAAAATGGGTGAAGTAGAGGCGGGGCCAAGATGACGGAGGAGTCAGTTGCTTCTGGTGGACCCTCTTACAACAAAGACCCGAAAAAACAAGTGATTTGATTATATATATGGCAGTCTGAGAGCCCTGAACATCAAAGGCAGAGTTGAGGAACCGTCTGAGTGGCGGTGCGGGGAGAGACAGTTCGGAAGCAGCGAGGAGTTGCCAGACCTGACCAGGTGAGAGCCTGAGCCCTTCAGGCCTGAGAAGCTCGTGGGTGAGCAGTGAGGTAGGCAGGTGGCAGTGCTCGGGAGGTACGTTTTCCGCACCAGGAGAGGCCTAGCGCCAGAGAGTCTATACAGCCACCCAGAACCAGTGAAAAGCAGCCCTCATCAGCGAAAGATAAGTACTTGCGTATGGCTTACCGCGTGGATCAAAAACAGCCTCCTTAGGGAAAAACCTCTCTCCCATTTGCCTCCCCTCTCCCTGCTATGCATTGGGTTCCGGACTGGCTTCAGCAATTGCTGAGTCCCCTGGGCCGGAAGTAGGATCTATCACACGCCCAGAGCCATTCTCCCTGCCTTGGAGAGTGAACAAATTAACAAATGGGAAAAAATAAACTGCCAGCTCCCCTAAGCCAGTAACCCAGGGTAGGCACAGCTCCTTTGCCTAGGCACAGGCATAAGGGATCCATGGACTTTGAGTACCTTTCCCCCTGCATAGATTAGTGTGGGCCCATCTCAGCAGTGTAGGTGCTCATTGCCGCAGTACAACAGGGTATATACCGGAAGTCTAACTTCAACTGTTTCAGCTGTGAAGTGACAGGTTCTTGACATTTGACACTGCTCTGCCCATTAAGCAGGGTCTTCACCTACCCACATCAGGGGCCTGAGGACTGGTGGCTTCACCCACGCCACCTAGCCACCTGCGATAGGGGCCCATGAATAAGATGTGCCCCCCAGTCCTTACAGCCAACAGCACTGGGTGCTCATAGTCTGGCTGAAAAACCCACCCACCTACCTGCTCTAGGGAACAGGGACATGCCTATCTCCTGGACACTCGGGAGTGGCCGTCAGCCCCCTGCCTTGCTCAGAATGTGTCCCCCTGCTGCAGCCAGATGCCTGTGCCTACACCAGTTACCCATGCCTGTCTAGGACTGTAAGTGAGAGCCTACACCACACACTTGCTGTCTGTCTGCCTGGGCACCTGAGCTGAATCCATACAGGAGGAGTTGGCGGACTCCTGAGCTCACATACCTAGTAACAGATCTAACTACCTCGTGACAGGACATTAGAGTTTCGAAGGTGCCGATAATCAAACCAGCTCATAAGAGTAGCCTATTTGGGCATATAAAACAAAACAAGAAGCTAGGACACAGTAAGCAAAGATGAAATAAATAAATATAATAACTTATTGATGGCTCGGAGGCAACAGTCAATATAAAATCACATAAAGAAGCAAGCCATGATGGCTTCAGCAAGCTCCCAAAATAATCTAGAAATTTTCCAAAGAAGGAGAATTTCTTGGAATTACTGGAGGCGGAATACAAAAGATTAATATACAGAACTCTTCAAGAAATTAGGTAGGAAATTAAGCAAAATGCAGAACATGAAATGGAAATTAAAAAGATTAGAGAGAAGCATAATGACAAATTTAACAGGCTACAAGAATCCATAGAGAGACAATATTCAGATATCCAGAAGATTAACAATAAAATTTCAGAATTAGTTAACTCAATAGAAAGTCATAGGAGCAGAATTGAGGCAATGGAAGTCAGAATTGGTGAGATTGAAGATAAAGCACTTGACACCAACTTATTTGAGGAAAAATCAGATAAAAGGATTTAAAAAAATGAAGAAACCCTAAGAATTATGTAGGACTCTATCAAGAGGAATAACCTATGAGTGACTGGAGTACCAGAACGTGGTGGGGGGGAGGGGGAGGGAGGGATAAAAATACAAGGGAGGGATAAAAAAAAATACAGAGAGAATTGTTGAAGATTTGTTGACAGAAAACTTCCTTGATATCCTGAAAGATGACAAGATATCTGTCCAAGATGTTCATTGAACCCCACATAAGGTAGATCTCAAAAGAAAGTCATCAAGACATATTATAATCAAACTTCCCAAAACCAAAGATAAAGAGAGAATTTTAAGAGCAGCCAGGGATAAATGAAAAGTCATCTACAAAGGAGAGTCAGTAAGAATAAGCTTGGACTACTCAGCAGAAACCATGCAGGCAAGAAGGCAATGAGATGACATATATAAAGCCTTGAAGGAAAAAAAACTGCCAGCCAAGAATTATATATCCAACAAAACTGTCTCTCAAATATGTTGGTGAAATTAGGGCATTTCAAGATAAATACAAGTTTAAGGAATTTGCAAAAACCAAACCAAAATTACAAGAAATACTAAAGGGAGTCCTCTGGTTAGAAAATCAGTAACATCAGATAACAACCCAAGGCTAGAACACAGGACAGAGCAACCAGATATCAAGCCAGATAGGGAAGTCACAAAAATAAATCAAAGCTAAAACACTGAAAATAGGGAAACAGATGTCAATGTGTAAAAGATGACAACATTAAAACAAAAAAGAGGGACTTAAAAAACATAGACATAGGGGGACCTCATACCACCAAGAAAGCAGTGCCAGGAGCAGAGCGTGTCCTTTGGACCTGGGGTCCCTGCGCGGAGAAGCTCCCAGTCTGGGGGAACATTAATGAGAAGGCTGACAGAGAAAGCCTTCCCCTGGAGCTAACACCCTGAATTTGGGCTTTTAGCCTACTTTACTGTAAGGAAATAAACTTCTCTTTGTTAAAACCATCCACTTGTGGTATTTCTGTTATAGCAGCACTAGATGTCTAAGGCAGAATTTGGTACCGAGAGAGTGGGGTGCTGTGCTAACAGATACCTAAAACGTGGAAGTGGTTTTGAAACTGTGAATGGATAGAGCAGTGGTAGCAATGAAGGACCACCAGCAGCAGAGAACCTGCAACAGTAGAGAAGCAGCAGTGGCAGAGAACCTGCAGTGGCAGAGAACCAAGAGCAGCAGAATCAGGAGAGAAGTGAGAGACAGTGCTGGAGCCGACCCACGGAGCCAGAGAGCTGGGTGCCTGCACGTAGGAGGCTTCCTGGCAGAGTGGGGTGCCTCCGGGCACTTACTGGTGGAGCTACAGAGCTTTGGAACACTTGCCCCCGCAGGGCAGATGCGGGCATGAGGCCTGAGGGCCAAGAGGCCACAGGAAACAGAAGCAGAAGTTGAAGAGACAAGGGACACAAGAAGCCCAGCTGCCTTAATCTCAAAAGGTATGGCCATGACCTCAGGGGTTTCAAAGGGTGGAGCAATGGCCTCTGGTGCTTCTAAGGGTGGAGTCGCCACTCAGATGGACTGGGAGAATGGTGCGCCTAAAGCCAAGGGAGCAGAGTTGCTGTCCCAGTGGGCCTGGAAGGTGGAGCTGAAGCCCAGGGCCTAGGGGCCTCCACTCAAAATCTGGAAAGTGTGGCCAATACCTAGAGTCTGGAGGGCAGGGCCATTGTGTAAATTGTCTCAGAGAACAGGATATCATTTTCAAAGGCTTGAGAGCTAATATAATGTGTTCTGCTAACTTGCTTAGTGCCTATTGTTCTTTCTTTCCCTGAAATTTCTCCCATTTGTAATGCAAATGTCTAGCTTGAGCCCGTTCTGCCATTGTACCTTCGGAAACAGATAACTTGTATTCTAGATTTCACAGATGAAGAGGAATTTTTGGATTTTGGACTGAGAGTTAAGACTTTGGCTGTGATATGATGGAGTGAATATGTTTTGCATGTTGCATGGATGTGATTTTTTGGGGGCCAACGGGTGGAATGTCATGGATTGAATTACGTCCCCCAAAAAATGTGTGTATCAGTTTGGCTGGGCCATGATTCTTGGTGTTGTGTGATTTTCCTATATGTTGTAAATCCTGCCTCTATGATGTTAATGAGGGAGGATCCTGGCAGTTGTGTTAGTGAGGCAGGACTCAATCTACAAGATTGGATTGTGTCCTGAGGCGATCTCTTGAGATATAAAAGAGAGAAGTGAGCAGAGAGAAGAGAGGGAACTCATACCACCAAGAAAGCAGTGCCAGGAGCAAAGCGTGTCCTTTGGACCCGGGGTCCCTGGGCAGAGAAGCTCCTAGTCTGGGGGGAACGTTGATGAGAAGGCTAACAGAGCGAGAAAGCCTTCCCCTGGAGCTGACACCCTGAATTTGGACTTTTAGCCTACTTTACTGTGAGGAAATAAACTTCTCTTTGTTAAAACCAAAAACAAAACAAACAAACAAACAAAAAAAAAAACCCCAAAAAACGTAGACATAGATTTCTCATATGGAGAAGAAGTCAAGGCGATATAAAGCAATAAAAGACTGGTATTAACTTAGAAAAATAGGGGTAAATATTAAGGTAACCACAAAGGAAACTATCAATCCTACAAGTCAAAATAAAAAACTAGGAAAATATAAAGACTCAGCAAACACAAAATCAACAACAATGAAAAAGATGAAAAGAAAACACATAAAAATGACTCAGCACAGAAAATTAAGTGGAACAAAGAAACTGCTAACAACACACATAAAAAAACATTGAAATGACAGCACAAAAGTCATACTTACTAGTAATTATGCTGAATGTAAATGGACTAAATGCACCAATAAAGAGAGAGTGGCAGATTGGATTAAAAAAACATGATCTGTCTATATGCTGCCTACAAGTGACACACCTTAGGCTTAAAGACACAAACTAGAACTCAAAGGATGGAAAAAAATACATCAAGCAAACAACACTCACAAAAGAGCAGGAGTGGCAATATTAACCTCTGACAAAATAGACTTTAAAGTAAAATCCACCACAAAGGATAAGGAAGGACACTATGTAATGATTAAAGGGTCAATACACCAGGAGGACATAACTGTAATAAATATTTACGCATCAAATGACCAGGCTCCAAAATACATAAAACAAACTCTAACAGCACTGAAAAGAGAGAGAGACAGCTCCACAATAGTAGTAGGAGACTTTAACACACCACTTTCGGTTGAAGGACAGAACATCCAGAAAGAAGCTCAACAAAGACGTGGAAGAGCTAAATGTTACAGTTAACCAACTTGATCTCATAGACATACTGAACACTCTACCCAATAGCAGCCAAGAATGCTTTCTTTTCCAATGCACATGGAACGTTCTCCAGAATAGACCACATATTAGGCCATAAAGTAAGCCTTAACAAAATCCAAAGCAACGAAATATTACAAAGCATCTTTTCTGACCATAAAACCATAAAAGTAGAAATCAACAACAGAAAAAGCAAGGAAAAAAAAAAAATCAAACACATGAAAACTGAACAACACCTTGCTCAAAAACTACAGGGTTATAGAAGAAATTAAGGATGGAATAAAGAAATTCATGGAATCAAACGAGAATGAAAACATATTCTACCAGAACCTTTGGACACAGCAAAAGCAGTGCTCAGAGGTCAGTTTATAGCAATAAATGCACACCCAAAAAGAAGAAAGGGTCGTAATCAAAGCATTAACCCTAAAACTGGAACAAGTAGAGAACAGCAAAAGAAGCCCTCAGGTGCCAGAAGGAAGGAAATAATAAGAATTAGAGCAGAATTAAATGAAATAGAGACTAGAAAAACAATTGAAAGAGTTAACAAGATCAAAAGCTGGTTCTTTGAAAAGATCAACAAAATGGATAAACCATTGGCCAAACTGACCAAAGAAAAACAGAAGAGGAAGCAGATAACCCGTGTAAGAAATGAGATGGGTGATATCACAACAGACCCAAGTGATATTAAAAGTATCATAACAGAATACTATGAAAAATTGTACCCCAACAAGTTTGAAAATCTAGAGGAAATGGACAAATTTCTAGAAACTCACTATCTACCTAAACTAACACAGAGGTAGAAAAACTAAATAAACCCGTAACAAAAGAAGAGATTGAAAAGGTAATTAAAAAACTGCCAACAAAAAAAATCCCTGGCCTGGATAGCTTCACTGGAGAATTCTACCAAACTTTCAGAGAAGAGTTAACACCACTACTACTAAACATATTTCAGAGCATAGAAAAGGATGGTATACTCCCAAACTCATTCTATGAAGCCAGCCTAACCCTGATACCAAAACCAGGTAAGGACACCACAAAAAAAGAAAATTACAGACCAATATCCCTTGTGAACATGGATGCAAAAATCCTCAACAAAATTCTAGGCAATAGAATTCAGCAACATATCAGAAAAATAATTCACCATGATCAAGTGGGATTTATACCAGGTATGCAGGGATGGTTCAACGTTAGAAAAAAAGTTAGTGTAATCCATCACATAAATAAAACAAAAGACAAGAACCACATGATCTTATCAATCGATGCTGAAAAGGTATTTGACAAAGTCCAACACCCATTCATGATAAAAACTCCCAACCAAATAAGAATAGAAGGGAAATTCTTCAGTATAATTAAGGGCATTTATACAAAGCCAGCAGCCAACATCATCCTAAATGGAGAGATTTGGAAAGCATTCCCCTTGAGAACGGGAAGCAGACAAGGATGCCCTTTATCACCACTCTTATTCAACATTGTGCTGGAGGTCCTAGCCAGAGCAATTAGGCTAGAAAAAGAAATAAAGGGCATCCAAATTGGTAAGGAAGAAGTCAAAGTATCTCTGTTTTCAGATAATATCATCTTAGAAAACTCCAAAGAATCCACCAGAAGACTATTGGAACTAATAGAAGATTTCAACAGTTTCAGGATACAAGATAAACGTACAAAAATCAGTTGGATTCCTTTATACCAAAAAAGAGAACCTCGAAGAGGAAATCACCAAATCAATACCATTTACAGTAGCCCCCAGGTAGATAAAATACTTAGAAATAAATCTAACCAGAGACATAAAGAGATCTGTACAGTGAAAACTACAAGACACTACTGCAAGAAACCAAAAGAGACCTGCATAAGTGGAAAAACATACCTTGCTCATGGATACGAAGACTCAACATTGTGAAAATGTCAATTCTACCCAAAACGATCTACAGATACAATGCAATCCCGATCCAAATTCCGCTGGCATTTAAAAAAAATTTTTTTTATTGTACTTTAGATGTTTTACAGAACAAATAGTTTCTCATTCAACAGTACCCGTATTGTTTTATGACATTGGTTAACGACCCCATGACATGTCAACAATCTCCCTTCTTGACCTTGGAGGACTTTTTTTGGGGGAAAATATACATACCCAAAGAGACACCATTTCAAAAGTTTCTACATGTGCTATTCAGTGACATTGATTACATTCTTCCAGTTGTGCTGCTATTCTCACTATCCTTTTTGAAATTATTCCGTCACCGTTATCTTCAACTCACTGCCCCCTAGGCTTCACATCAAACCTTTTGAGTTGCTTTTGTCAATTTGATCTCACATAGATAATTGTTTTTTTCTTCTGTGCCTTAGATGAAGGTTTGCAGAACAAATAGTTTCTCATTAAACAGGTAGTACACATATTGCCCTGTGACAATGGTTAACAACCCCATGACGTGTACTGTCCTTTCTCAATCTTGGGTTCCCCGTCACCAGTTTTCCTGTCCCCTCATGCCTTCTAGTCCTTGTCCCTGGACTGCTGCGCCTCATTAGTCCCATTTTGTTTTATGAGGCTGTCCAATCCCTGGCTGAACGGTGAACTTTGGGAGTGACTTCAGCATTGAGCTGAAAGGGTGTCCAGGGGCCATACTCTCGGGGTTTCTCCAGTCTGTGAGGCCAGTAAATCTGGTCTTTTTTTTGTGAGTTAGAATTTTGTTCTACATCCTTTTCCAGCTCTGTTCAGGACCCTCTATTGTGATCCTGGTCAGAGCAGTGAGGGGTGATAGCCAGGCACCATCTAGTTGTACTGGACTCAGTCTGATGGAGGCCGTGGTAGCTGTGGTCCATTAGTCCTTTGGACTAATCTTTTCCTTGTATCTCGTTCTCTTCATTCTCCTTGCTCCTGAAGGGGTGAGACAAGTGGAGTATCTTAGATGGCTGCTCACGGGCTTTTAAGACCCAGATGCTACTCACTAAGGTAGAATGTAGAATATTGTCTTTATAAACTGTATTATGCCAATTGAGCTAGATGTTCCCCGAGACCATGGTCCCCACAGCCCTCTACCCATCAGTTCAGTCCCTCAGGTAGTTCGGAAGTGTCTATGGAGCTTCCATGACCTTTCCTTGTAGAAGTTGTGCTGGTTTCCCCAGTATTGTGTACTTTCTTACCCTTCACCAAAGTTACCACTTATCTATTGTCTATTTAGTTCCCCCCCACCCCTCCCATCCGTCGCAACCAACAAAGATTGTTTCTTTTTGTGTGTAAACTTTTACATGAGTTTTTATAGTAGAGGTCTCATAAAATATTTGTCCTTTTGTGATTGACTTATTTCACTAAGCATAATGTCCTCCAGTTTCGTCCATGTTATGATATGCTTCATGGATTCATCATTGTTCTTTATCATTGCATAATACTCCATTGTGTGTATATACCATAGTTTGTTTAACCAGTCATCTCCTGATGGGCATCTAGGTTGTTTCCATCTTTCTGCTATTGTGAAGAGTGGTGCAATGAATATGGGTGTGCATATGTCTATTTGTAGTGTTTTTTTTTTGTGTGTGTGTGTATGTGTGTGTGTGTGGTACTGATGTTTTCTTAGTTCCTCTTACTCTCCTGTGCTGAGTTACTTTTGTTTGTGGATTTTTTTCATTGCTTTTATTTTTGTAGGTTTTTTTTTTACTGGGACTTTGTTTTTCTTCTTTATTTTGATGAGTAGGTTTGTTAACTTTCTTTGTGGTTATCTTGAAATTTACCCATATCTTCCTAGATATGAACTAGTCTATTATGACTTGGTATCGCCTTGCCTTCCTCTCCATTAGAAGTTTCTATACCTACACCGTTTATTCCCTCTTTTATTGTTCTGATACTGTTGTCCTTACAAATTAACCTCTCTGGTTCCCTGTTGTACTTCTTTTGGTTTTGCATAGTCCTTAAGTGTTCATTACCTAGGTTGGTATCTGGCTAGTACCATTCTGTGTTGTATATTCAACCTGTCATCTGATGTTTGTTCTCAGATCAAAGGACTCCCTTTAATAAGTCTTGTAAGTTTGCTTTGGTTTTTACGTAGTCCCTTAATTTCTGTTTATCTGGAAATGACCTAATTTCACTATCATATTTGAATGAGAGTTTTGCAGTATATATTATTCTTGGCTGGTAGTTTTTTTCTTTCAAGGTTTTATATATGTCATCCCATTGCCTTCTTACCTGCATGGTTTCTGCCAAATAATCTGAGCTTCATCTTATTGTTTCTCCTCTGTTTGTGACTTTTGGTTTTTCTCAAGCTGATCTCAGGATGCTTTGTCTTTGGTTTTAGTGAGTGTGATTATGATATGCCTTGGTGATTTTCTTTTGGGGTCTATCCTATATGGGGTTCATTGAGCTTCTTGGATGGTCAGCTTTTCATCTTTCATGATTTTGGGGAAGTTTTCTGTTAGCAATTCTTCAATGATCCTCTCTGTATTTTCTTTTTTCTCCCCCTGTTCTGAAACTGTGATCTCTCACAGATTTTTGCTTTTGATTGTATCTCACATAATTCTCAGAGTTTCTCCCTTTTTCTTCATTCTTTTTTTCTGATTTTTCCTCAGAGTTGTATCCAAGTGTTTGTCTCCAATTCACTGATCCTGTCTTCCATCGTTTTATACCTGCTCCTCAGACCTTTTATGACACTGTCCATTTATGAAATCTGTTGTTTACCTTTTGGATTTCTAATTGTTGTTTTTGTATGATTTCTAGTTGTGAATTTATTTTAGCATTTTGTTCCTTTATTATTTTCTTGAATTATTCCATTTTATTGTCCATATATTCCATGAATTTGTCTGCCTTTTCCGTGAATTTCTTTTTGTATTCTTCATTTTTTTCTGGTCTTTGCTTCAACTCTTGGATTATTCTGAATATTAGAGATTTGAATTCTCTATCAGTTAGGTCTAGTGCTTTTTCTTCTACTGGAAAGTCATCTGGGTGTTTTATTTTGGACGCCTACTAGAACCATTCTGTTCTGTTTTTGTAAATGTTTTGATACTGTCTGCTGTCCGTGGGGCATTCAGTCATTATTTGCCTTCTTAATCGATTGTAGATTTGTTGTTTCATCCTGCTTTTTTATTTTATTTGGTTATGTCTGAGCAGGCAGGCTGTGCATTCTTTGTTGCTTGCTCGTCTGTGGGCATGATACTTTTCACCTGCTTCTCTAACGGGCAGGGTCAGTCACTCAGGTATGGTACAGCAGGACAGGTCCAGCTAAAGGGGAGTTGCTGGGATGGGTTGTTTGTGGCACGTACGAGGGCTGACAGTGCAGACCGGGAATCAGTGCAGGGTAGGTTCCAGTGGGCTGTGCCTTTGTTCCTTGGGAGTGTGATGTTCAGTGCATGGTGCAGGTAGGTAGGAAGGAGGGAGTAGACTGTGATGTGTGGAGCTAACATTGGTGTGGGAAAGAGGAGAGAGAGGAGAGAGGAACAGGAGCCAAAAACAAACAAACAAAAAAGAGTGCTAAGAGAACTTGCAATTGGAGTGGAGAGATGAGAGACTGAGAAATGGGGAAAACCAAAATGAGAAAAAAAAGAAAAATGGTAAAAGAAGAAAATGAATAAATCGGGAAACTGGAAATGCAAAAGGATAAAAAGGGAATAAGAGCAAGCAGAAAACAAAACAAAGAAACAAACCAACAAACAAAAAACCAAAACAAAAAAAAGGAAAAAAGAAATGCTCCCAGGGATGTCCCTGTGCATTTGCGGAGAATAAGGGAGTAGCTTCCAAGCTGCGCAGTATTGCCTGGCTATAGGGGGATCCCAAGCTGAGGAAAAAAAGAGAAAACAAACAAATCAAAACAGAACAAATCAGAGCAAACAAACAGAAAAGCCCCGGGGTTCCCATCACCGTGGCGGTTTGGGCCGGGAAGCAGTTTCACAGTTGAGTGGTGTTTCGCAGCCTTTCAGGGAGAAGCAAAGATGGCACATGAAACCAGGTATTTGAGAGAAAGGAGGGGGTGATGGTGAGAGATAAGGAAGAAATCTAAAAGAAGTGGAAAAAAGCAACACCAGCAGCCAACAAAAGGCACTCAGGGAGCCAGCCAGTGCGGGCAGGTGGAATCCAGGCAACACCGGAGTGAAGCTGGTGCTTTCCGACCAAGAGACTGTGGCTACAGGAAGCAGAGGAGGCTAAGTGGGAGTGAAGAAGTGTGGAGGGGTGGAAAAGCATACACTGCTGGTTACCGGTTGTTCTTTCTCCTGCTGGAAGCTCCGTGAAGCTGCTTTCTTGTACCCCCGTTCACTGATCTCCGATAGGAGTCCAAGATGGTGGATCCATGCTGCGGTTGCTGATACTGGACCTCTGCATGTATCTTTCCTCACTCTCTGTTCTCAGTCAGTTTCTTATTCCATTCAATGCTTGGCTGAGTTCTTTATCTCTTCATTTGATGCTTAGGGTTTCAGGATTGACATGTGACATTGTTTGACTTAGTTTTTCTGATCTTTGCTGCGGTGGGATGGCGTGGTGCTTCTGACTCCACTGGCATTTTTTCATGAGATGGAGAAACAAATCACCAACTTCATATGGAAAGGGAAGAGGCCCCAAATAAGTAAAGCATTACTCAAGAAGAAGAACAAGGTGGGAGGCAAACACTACCTGATTTTAGAACCTCTTATACTGCCACGGTAGTCAAAACAGCCTGGTACTGATACAACAACAGATACATAGAACAATGGAACAGAATTGAGAATCCAGACATAAATTCATCTACCTATGAACAGCTGATATTTGAAAAAGGCCAAAAGTCCATTAATTGGGGAAAAGACAGTCTCTTTAACAAATGGTGCTGGCATAACTGGGTATCTATCTGCAAAAAACTGAAACAAGACCTATACCTCACACCATGCACAAAAACTAACTCAAAATGGATCAAAGACTTAAATATAAATTGAAAATGATAAAGGTCGTGGAAGAAAAAATAGGGACAATGCTAAGAGCCCTGATACATGGCATAAACACAATACGAACCATAAGTAACAAAGCACAAGCACCAGAAGAGAGACTAGAAAACTGGGAGCTCCTAAAAATCAAACACTTACGCTCATCAAATCTTCACCAAAAGAGTGAAAAGACAGTGTACAGACTGGTAAAAAATTTTTGGCTATGACAAATCTGATCAGTGTCTAATCTCTGAAATCTACAAGATACTGCAAAACCTCAACAACAAAAAGACAAATAATCCAATTAAAAAATGGGCAAAGGATATGAACAGGCACTTTGCCAAAGATGATATTCAGGCAGCTTACAGACATATGAACAAATGCTCATGATCATTAGCCATCAGAAAAATGCAGATCAAAACTACAATGAGATATCATCTCACCCCAGCAAAGCTAGCATCAATCCAAAAAACACAAAATAATAAATGCTGCAGAGATTGTGGAGAGACTGGAACACTTATACACTGTTGGTGGGAATGTGAAATGGTAAAACCACTTTGGAAATCGATTTGGTGCTTCTGTAAAAAGTTAGAAATAGAAGTGCTGTATGATCCAGCTATCCCACTCCTTGAAATATATCCTAGCAAAATAAGAGCTTTCACATGAATAGATATATGCACACCCATGTTCACTGCAGCACTGTTCACGATAGCAAAAAGATGGAAACAACCTAGGTGCCCATCAGTGGATGAATCGATAAACAAATTATGGTATATCCACACAATTGAATAGTACACAACGATGAAGCTGTGAAACATCTTATAGCATGGAGGAAGCTGGAGGTCATTATGCTGAGTGAATTTCGTCAGTCACAGAAGGACAAATATTGTATAAGACCACTAGTATAAAAACTCGAGAAAAGGTTTAAACACAGAAGAAAACATTCTTTGATGGTTATGAGGGTGGGGAGGGAGGGAGAGGGTTATTTACTAACTAGATAGTAGATAAGAATTATGTTAGGTGAAAGGAAGGACAGGACACACTACAGGGGGAACTCAACACAACTGGACTAAACCAAAGCTAAGAAGTTTCCTGAATACAGTCACTTTGAGGGACAGAGTAGCAGTGGTAGGGGTCTGGGGACCATGCTTTCAGGGAACATCTAGGTCAACTGGCATAACAAAGCTTACTAAGAAAATGTTCTGCATCCTACTTTGGTGAGTGGCATCTGGGGTCTTAAAAGCTTGCAAGGGGCCATCTAAGATGCATCAGTTGGTCCCAACCACCTGGAGTAAAGGAGAATGAAGAACACCAAAGTATTAGCCCAAGAGACAGAGAGGGTCACATAAACCAGAGACTTCATCAGCCTGAGACCAGAAGAACTAGATGGTGCCCGGCTACCACCAATGACTGCTCTGACAAGGAACACAACAGAGAGTCCCTGATGGAGCAGGAGAAAGTGGGGTGCAGAACTCAAATTCTATTAAGACCAGACTTAATGGTCTGACTGAGACTGGAGGAACCCCAGAAAGCATGGCCCCCATATTCTCTGTCAGCCCAGAACTAAAACAGTTTCTGAGGCCAACTCTTCAGACAAGGATTGGACTGGACTGTGGGACATAAAGTGATACTCGTGAGGAGTGTGCCTTTTAGCTCAAGTAGATACAAGAGACTACATGGGCAGCTTCCATCCAGAGGTGAGATGGGAAGGCAGAGATAGTTAGGAGCTGGTTGAATTTACATGGAGAATCAGGGGTGGAAAGGAGGCGTGTGCTGTCACAGTATGGAGAGAGCAATTAGAGCCACATAACTATGTATAAATTTTTTTATGGGAAAAAAAATGGATGAAGTACATGAACACACACTTCACCAAAGAGGACATTCATGTGGCCAATAAACACATAAAGAGATGCTTGTGATCATTAGCCATCAGAGAGGTGCAAATGAAAACTACAGTGAGATACCATCTCACCCCTCCAAAAATGGCATTGATCAAAAAACAGAAAACAACAAATGCTGACAAAGTTGTGGGGAGATTGGAACCATGCTTCACTGATGGTGGGATTGTAAATTGGTTCATTCCTCTGTGGAAAACGATATGGAGTTTCCTCAAAAAGCTAGAAATATAAATACCCTATGATCTAGCAGTCCCACTCCTAGGTATATTCTAGAGAACTAAAACTGCTGACAGGAACAGGTATATGCCACCTGTGTTCATTGCAGCATTATTTGCAATAGGAAAAAGATGGAAACAACCTAACTGCCCATCAACAGATGAATGGATAAACACATTGTAGTACATACACACAATGGAATACTATGCAGCCATAAAGAATAATGATGAGTTCTCAACACACACTATAACATAGATGAATCTGGAAGGCAGTATGCTGAGTGAAATAAGTCAATTATAAAAGGTCAAATACTGTATGATTTCTCTATTATGAAATGACAAGAATAGGTGTACATATAGAAAGCATCATTCTTTGGTGGTTACTAGGGATAGGAGGAAGAGGAAGGGAGAATCACTTTCTAGATAGTAGACAGTTGTTAGTTTTGGTGATGAGTAAGGCAATAAATAAGGGTGAAGTCAGCACAACTTGTCCAGGGTAGAAGATGGCACTAAGAAGTATATAAGGGACGATTTTGGTAAAGGCCACAACGTATACACTTTTGCAACAATAATAACCAAAAAAAGTATGTGTGGTTACATAGGTAGATATGTATGCTTCTATATGTAAAGGTAAGCACATATGACTGTATGGGTGCACACGTATAGGTTTTCTTTAGGCAACTGTATATACATATTTGTCTGCGTTGCGTATATATCCATATATAAAATAAAGTACATAGGCAGCAAAGTTATGGATACTTCCTAGATATAATCAAACACCTCATAGGATTGGGTTACTGGGTTTGAGGGCTTAGGACCATAGTCTTGGGGGGCAGTTTGGTCAATTGGCATAACCTAGCTCACACAGATAATGTTCTGTATCCTAGTTTGGTGAGCAACATCTGGGGTGTTAAAAGCTTGCAAGCGATTCAGCTGTCGGTCTCTATATGTCTGGAGGAAAAGGAAGAGCAGGAAACCAAAGTCTCAGAGAGGAAGCTAGTCTGTAGGACTAATACAGAACCATGGCCTCACCTACCTTAAGACCAGAAGAACTGGATGGTGCCCGGCTACCACTATGGACCATTCTGACCCGGGACACAATAAATGGTCTTAGATAGAATTGGAAAAAAAAAGCAGAACAAAACTCAAATTCCTAATAAAAAAAGGCCAGAATTACCGGACTGATAGAGACTAGAGGAACCCCCGAGACTATCGCTTTGGGATCCTTTTTTAACTTGGAACTCAAACCACTCCCAGAGGTCATCTATCAGCCAAAAGATAGAGTGGCTTGTAAAATAAATAACATCACCTGTGAGTACTGTGCTCCTCTAAACAATCATCTAAATGAGACCTAACGGTCAGCGTTTACCCTAGACCTAGACCAAAGATTAGAAGGTAAGGGGTGGGGTGGGGGGGACAAGGAAGCCAGATTAATGGAAACAGGACAACCAGAATGGAAATAATGTGAATGCTGACACATTTTGGGAAGTGTAACCAATGACACTAAATAATATGTATAGAAATTATTAAAGGAGAACCTAATTTACTATGTAAATTTTCTCCAAAATCACAATAAAATATTAAAAAAAAAAAAAGCTTGACTAAGTAATGGACTGACACAACAGAAAGATTTGAAAACCAGACCACTTAAGTTTAGGGGCAAATTTAAAGGAAATAGTTGTGCTTTTAGTAGCTGAATTTTTGAATAAGTGGGATTTTACTAGTTTTTGTTTGAGGGACACGGCTGGTAGCAAACAGTAGACGAATGTAAAGAAAAAGACAAGAAGAAGCAGTGTTTCTAAGTTTATGTTAGACCTGTGGCCTCTGTATAATAAATCCTTACATTTATCTGGTGCTTTCCTCTTAGAGTCTTTTCTCTAACTTTCACTACTCTCTAACCTTCAATACTTTGTTTTGTGTGTTCCATACACTAGGCATGTAGGGATGCATGTTGGTCTTATGCCTGTTTTACAGATGAAGAAACAGATTCCAAAGATCATTTTAACCTTTTTAGAGCAGCAGTGGAACTCATCCTCATGGAATAATCATAACTTTTAAATCTCTCCAGATACTGCTTATTTATTATAGTTGGAGGATGGATTATTGAACTAAATGATTATTCTAGAAAAAAGAAAAATAACTTGAAGAGAATGTAATCAATGTTACTGAATTGTACATGTAGAAATTGTTGAGTTGGTGTATGTTCTGCTGTGTATATTCTCAACAACAAGAAATAAATTATAAAACAAAAAATAGCATGGAACTTTTATCTTTGGTTTTTTTTTTTTTTTCAGTTATATTGTTATTTATAAAGTTTTGACCTTTAATTAAAATCTGAGAGTGGTTTGCCATGTTGAACTTAATTTATATTAACAGCCAGTTAGTGTTTTTATTAGTAGGAAAAGAAAATGTTCCTATTTCCACTTCTCCCGCTGAATTGTACTTAAATCTCTGTATAGCTTTCTGTCCATAAAATTGTACTCTTAATTTCTTTTTTGCTAGGAATAATTATTTATTTATTTGGTCTACTAACACCAGGATCTGCAAAAAACAGTCTGTAAACACAGGATAAGAAAAATTGAACATTCACATTTTTCTTTAATTTTTATGTAAGCTCTGCAGCACGGAAAATATACAAACTTCGAACAGCTGCAAAAACAGAGTTTTTGGAAGAAAATAGTTTCTATATCGATACAAGAAAAATAGGCGTTTTTCTAATCCAACCCAGACCTGGAAGAGTGGAGGGTGTAGAGTCACCACTTGCCACCCAGAGGAATGCCAGCTCTCCCCCTCCCCTACTAATCACCTGGGCTGGGCAGGTTGGGCTACTGCTTAAGACGATCTAGTCAGGGTGAAAGCGAGATGAAAATGACACTTGGGAAAACCCTTGGTTCCCCCCTCTGCCAGCAGCTGAACTGGTCAAGTGTTTTGCCCTTTAGTGTGCTTTGCTGAGCACCTCCAATGAGGGAGCCATGGGGATGGGGCTGAGGATGGGGTATCTATCTTCTGGTCTCCTTATCTGTGTGTGTGGAGGAGGAGAGGGATGGGGATCTGTGGCATCCCCCCTCCTTCAATCATGACCAGCTTTATGACAATGACAAGGGCCTCATGTACAGTCCTTTGGACTCACGCCTAGGGGTGGGGTACCCAAGACCTTCTGGGTGAGTTTTGCACCAAGTGAGGGAGGTGGCGGGGACACAGGTGTGAGTTGTGAGCTGCTCAGCTGCTAGTAGGGAAGGCAGGTCCCCTCACATGAGGAGGGGCCGGTGTCCATCAAAAAGAGGACCCAGGGCTCTGACACAATAAATGAAAGTGCTGAAATGCTGAGAGGGAAGGGCTTCTCTATCCCTCATCTCAGGGGGGCTAGGGAGGAGGCTGCTGTCAAGGCACTGGTTTCCATTGTACAGTGGAGGGGTGAGACCTCAGACCACCAGGGAGCTCTGGAGAAGCACAGGTTTGTCTGGTGGTGGGGTGCGCTGCCATGGCTCAAACAGCAGCGGGGAGGCCTTAGAGGCGTCTGGATCCTTCCAAGGAGTTGGCCTGGGGCTGGTCGGGGGAAGGGGAGACCCTGGGCTTGAGGGGCAATTACGGAAGATGAAGCCCATGCTGGGGAAGAGGGACTTCATCAGGTTGACAGGGCAGAAGGCCGAACTGGTCGGGTTGAAATGGACTTTGTTCTTGTCAGGACAGGAAGTCAGGAAGATCAGCTCAGGACCTGTGGATGTGACGTCTTCAAACACCTGCACTCTCTCACAGACTTCTGGGGACCCCTGTTTGAAGACATAGCTGTGATTGGGCCGAGGGGAAGCGGCAAAGGCAAGGACTGGAGATGGGCCGCCCTCTTCCAGGAAGGCTGGGTGGCCTGGAGAGGAGGCTTGTCCCTGGGGATGGATGGCAGCTCCTCGACTGCACCCCGGTGTTACTTGTGGCTGGTGCAGCCAGATGGCTGGGGGGATGCCGGGACATGGAGGGAGAGCTGGCCAGGTTGCCAGGCTCCAGGGGAAGGAGAGAATGATTGCAGCTGCTGCTCTGGGGAGAGGTAGGGGCACGGTGTCCATTGGGGATATTGAGGATCCTTAGCAGCTCCTTTTCACCTTGCCCCTTCACAAACACCTCCTCCAACTCTTGGTTGAGCCCTTCTAGGCTTTTCAGCAGGCAAGGGCTAAGTCGCAGGACAGTGGACCCTGAAGGGAAGCTGGGAGGAGACTCCCTCAGAGCTCCCCATGCAGCGTGGTCCCCTTGGAGTGAGGAACCCCGCTCCTTCTCTTTCCCGCTGTGGCTCAGCTTTGTCCTCTGCAGCTGTTGTTTCAACTTGGTGATATCTTTTCGGTGGTCTCTTCTGCCCCAGGACGCAGAGCACTTGTGTGTGCAGGAGCTGGCCTGCTTGTCTTCCAGCTCTTGCCAAGACGGAGTTCTGGATGACATTGTCATTGTTACAGCAGGTGAAGGCCCCATCAGCATCATGTGGTCACTGGCTAAGAAGGCAGGTGCTGAAGATGGCGTTCAGAGAGAATGTACGTTGGGCCTGGGGTGGCTGAGGCCTACACACTGACTTTTCTGGGGCCACCAAACACGGGATGCTGGCTGCGCGGCCACCCCAGTCCCGGCACTGGTGCGGCTACTGCCGCTGGAAGGGGACTGTGGCCCTGAGTGGCTGTAGCGCAGCCTGGGGGGAGCCGGCAGGGGCTGGGGGAGAGCAGTCCCGCCGGAGCCCCCCAGACCCTCCGTGCCCTGGCCCTCAGGCACCTCCATCTGCTGAGGCCCCCACCATTGCCTGCCCGACAGCCCTCCTGCCTCAGCCCCACAGGGAGCCACACATTATACTCTTAATTTCTAATATGTTTTCCTTTGCTTCACTTTCAGTATCTTTAACCTTTAAAATTATTTGATTATTTCTTTTGCAGCAGGAAGGATGGCCTAAAAATGAAAAATCAATGTGAGCTTCAAATGTGGCACAGAAAGAATAAGGACCACTGTCATCATTGTCTGGGCTCAGGACTTCATGCTGGAAGGAAACTTAGATATAGACTGTCATGTCTTAGTTCCAATAAGCATCTCTTCTTGGGAACTGGAAATTTCCAACAAGGTAAATTACAATGAATTATATATTTCTGTTTTTTTGGGATAGACCTGGGAAGCTTTTTTCTAGAGTCATTCTGATCTAGCACTGTTATTCTTACTTGATTTTAAGGTGATTTTAAATACCAAATGATTTTTTTTCTTTTTAAAATTTTTTTAGTGTGTTTTAGGTGAAGGTACAGAACAAATAGTTTCTCATTAAACAGTCAGTACACATATTGTTTTATGATATTGGTTAACAACCCCACAACATGTCAACACTCTCCCTTCCTGACCTTGAGGACCTTTTTTTTTTTTTTTGGTGAAAATATACATAGCAAAAGATACACCATTTCAAAAATTTCTACATGCACAATTCAGTGACATCAATTATGTTCTTCCAGTTGTGCTGCTATTCTCACTATCCTTTTCCAAATTATTCCATCACCATTGTCTTCAACTCACTGTCCCCTAGGCTTCCCATTAAACCTTTTGAGTTGCTGTTGTCAGTTTGATCTCACATAGATAATTCTGTTTTTTTTGTACTTTAGATGAAGGTTTACAGAACAAAATAGTTTCTCTTTAAACAGTTAGTACACATATTGCCCTGTGACAATGGTTAACAACCCCAAGACCTGTCACCTCTGTCTTTTTTCAGCCTTGGGTTCCCTATCACCAGCTTTCCTGTCCCCTCCTGCCTTCTATTCCTTGTCCCTGTACTGCTGTGCCTCATTAGTCCCACCAAATGATGTTTTCCTGCTCCCTTTGCAATAACTTTCTTGTTATAATGCTGCATCATAATGGATTGCTCTTTGTATATGGCCTTTCTGGCCCTGGCTTTGTTGTTCTGTCAAGATGATTTTCTAGGCTACAATCTTGCGAAGGGGTTGGTGAGTCTACTGCAAGTAGGGTGAGTCATATAGGGTGGTCAGTAACTATACAAATTAGGTGACTGTGTCCTACCAAGGGGGTTGGTCAATTCGTGGTCTTGGTGGAAGGAGTAGGCTTATAAAAGGGCCAGTCCCACAGAGGTTGAGGGGAACCTCATACCTCAAGAAGAACCTGGAGCAGAGTGCATCCTTTGACCCCAGGGTTCCTGCACTGAGAACCTCTTAGACCAGGAGACAGAGCTGTAACAGTAGAGATGCGGTGGGATGACACTAGACCAGTGGCAGCAGTATGAGCAGCGGGAACCAGGAGACTGGCACAAGGAGGCTGCTGTGGGCTTGCTGAGCCATGGAGCGAGGTGGCTGCAGTGGGCTTACCAATCCATGGAGCAAGAAAGCTGAGTGCCTTCAGGCAGGACACTAGCTGGTTGAGTGGGTGCCTCTGAAGCCAAAAGAGCTGTAACACTTACCTGAGCAGGGCAGAGGCTTGAGTAGGACCTGGCGGCAGGACGGCGGAGAAGCAGCTGGGAGCTGTCTTGGTTGGAAGCTGTCTTCTTAGTTGTACCCAGTTATTTCCAAGTTGATTCTGATCTTGAGTTGTAACCTGTTACTTCTCCCACTAAACCACATAATTGTGAGTATGGTCTGTGAACTTTATGTGGCTGTTGCAATGAATTATCGAACCCAGCAGAGAAGTAGAGAGTGCCGTGGGGAGGGCGGCTGGTGTCAGAATTGATAAAAAAGGTGAACAGTGGAGGTATGTCAGACTTCCGCCTCACCGGAATCAGCTTTGTGCTGATGCTGATTCTCATCTCTCCTGCTTGTGAATTTAGGTGGTCTGATGCTAGTAGATTGAAAATACCTAGGTTTGTATTTGTAGGAAAATAATAGAAACCTGTTACAGATTTCTTTTTTCACTTAGAGATCTTTCATTTTAATTTGAATTATTTTTTCAAATCTGATTTAGTGCCTTGTTTCTCCTTATGTCTCATCTTGGGCTTTTACTTTTAAAAAACACCTTTATTTTTTACATTTGAGATTTATATTTCCTGGTGAAAAATTAAGACATATAGATAAAGATAAAAGGAGAAAAACAAAAGCTACCCAGACATGACCACTATTAACATTTTGGTGTATGTCTTTTCAAAGAGAGCTCTATCTACTGTACCTCAGACTACATATATATATATTTTTTTTAAATAATATTGTGTTTTTGGTGAAGGTTTACACAGCAGTTTAGTTTCTCATTCAACAATTTCTACATAGGTTGTTGAGTGACATTGATTACATTCTTCACAATGCGTTAACATTCTCATTATTTCCGTTCTGGTTGTTTCATTTCCATTAATATAGTTTCCCTGCCCCCTTACGTTCTCATCTTTGTTTTAAAGTAATTGTTGACCATTTAGTTTCATATAGGTGATTTTTTAAAGGAGCACAGCACTTACAGGTGATATTCATTATTTTTTGAGCCAGTTTGTTATTTAGCTGCAAGGTGACCTCAGGGGTTAGTTTTGGTTCAAGGTTTCAAGAGTATCTCAGGGCAGTAGTCTTGGGGAGTCCTCCAGTCTCAACCAGTCCAATATGTCTGTTTTCTTCTTTTTTTAAGAATTAGAGGTTCTGTTGCACATTTTTATTCCATTCTATCAAGGTCCATCTATTGTGGCCCTGATAAGAATGGTCAGTAGTGGTAGCTAGGCATCATCTAGTTCTTCTGGTCTCAGGGTGGATGAGGCTGTGGCTTATGTAGATTATTTATCCTGTAGACTAGTTTCTTTTTTGAGTCATTGGTTTCCTTCTTTCTCTTTTGCTACAAACAAGTAAAAACCAATAGTTGTATCATAGATGGCGACTTGCAAGAGTATGCCTAGGATGTAAAACATGACTTTGTGAACTGTATTATGCCAAGTGACTGAGATGCTGCATGAAACTATGGACCTAATTCAGGCTACATCTATTTAATGTGTACGAATGGGTCTCAAATCTCAGTGCTCTGCTTGCTTGTAGCAGGATGTCAGGTTTTTTCCTGGCATGACCTTCCATAGTGATTTTCAGTAGGTGTCCCTGGCCGTGAGTGGCTTCTTGCCTCTTTTCATTGCTACTTATAAGCCTTATAGTTCCTTTAGCTTTGGAGTTTGTTGCCCTTGCCATCCTTTGACACCTTGACCACTGACTTCTGTGCTGCTGCTGACTGCTTCTGAACCATGCTGACATTCTCTACACTGCCAATGTCCACACAGCTCACAAACCACTCCTGTCCATGCTGTAGCTGAATTCCTGGGGAGCTTCACCTTTTGTCTTCTCCCTCATTAGCCATCAGAGAAACCATTTTTATGACCAACTCTTTGAAAAGGTGTTTCTCCAGCAAGCAGTTGGGGCCCTGATGATAGCTGTTCCCACTGTTTTGCAATCATTTGTTTCCCAGAATATACAGGCACTTCAGGATGGCTAGATAGGTGCTGGGGATTATGAAATAGTGCTGTCTTTCACAGTGGTGCCTGGCAAACCAGTAATGGTGGATTTTTTCCTCTTTAAGAAGGGAAACTACTCCTTGCCTAATATGAGTGTAAGCTTTTCAAGGGGAAATTTCTGGCACTTTGTACAGTACCCTGTACAGAGTAGGCCTCCATAATTACTTGTTTTATGAATTGTTGAATCACTACATACCATGTGGTGTGGTAAGAACCAACACGAATCTAATCCCCAAGATGTGGAGATCGAGCTGGTCCTCACATTCCCACTTCTCCATTCTCATCGCCAGCTGCCTTCATGACACTCTCTCTGACCCTAGCCACCTGGAGTTAGGTCAGGGCTCACAAGTTAAAAGGACATAGGCCTTCAGACTGCTAAATAGGCAGATGCCAGCTGCAAATTTGGGGGAGTCCACATGACATCTCAGCCTTCTGTCTGTCTGGCTACATATTTGGGACTGGTTTCTCACTACCCCTTTAGGATGCCAGCTGCAAGCTTGGGAGTCCACATGACACCCTTACTTTTTGACCTGCTGGCTCCCCCTGCCCCTTGGGGTTCAATAATTTGCTGGAACAACTCACAGAACTCACGGAGTATGCCGTGCATACAACAACAGATTTATTACAGCCAAAAAGGATACACATGAAGAGATGCATAGGGCGAGGTCTGGGAGGGTTCCTAGTACAAGCTTCCTTGTCCCAAGGGATGCACTACACTCCTGAGAGCAGATGTTCTCATCAACCAGGAAGCTCTTCGAGCCTCCATGTTCAGGGCTTTTATCGGCTAGTCCTGTATGATAGGCTAAATCATGTCTCCTGAGGATAGTTGATATCGGCCTCCCAGGGGAATCTTCTGATCTGGCCAGCCCCTGTTCACCAGCACAGATTCTCAGATGTGACCTGGAAGTCCCAGAGCAAGACACTCCAGTTACTCCATAGGTCATTTCTCTGGAGCCAAGGACAAAGGCCACCTTACTTAGTATAAAACTAGGTCCTTTCTCCCACACAAGTTAAAAGCTAAGTATGATGAGGGAATCAAAAGAGGATAATAAATTGTTATCACTAGGTTGCTTATTCTCTGATATGTGGTTCTGTTTTTTTAATATAATTAGTATAGTCGAGTTGGGGAGACAAGAAATACATACAAGTACAGAGATCAGCTGAGAGGTGAAAATAGTAAGTGCTATGGGAATTCTAAGAACAGAGCACAGAGAGTATATTGGGATAGTACAGCAGTACAGCCTTGTCTCATTTATGCAGCTGGGGTAGGGAAGAGCTGACCTGTTCCTTCTGGGATCAGAATGTTCATATAGGTGGAGAGGAGTGATGCAAAGGTGCTTGCCAGGTTGAACCCAAAGTTAAGGGAAGGTTTGTGCAGCTAAGGCATTCTGAGATACTCTACACCATGATTATGTACCCCTTTCCACTCCTACAACCATGGAAAGCCTCACTGGGAACAAAATACTAACACCTTTTTTACCTATATCAGAATAGCAGCTGTGGGAAGCATTTTGAATTTACTACATGGGAGAACAGTGACTGTTAGGAGTGGCAGGCCCTGAAGTCCTGCTTCTAGCAGCTGTGGTGATGGATTTGGGTGTCCTGTTGCCTACTCCCCAAGCTTCATTTTTCTTCCCTACATCTCCAGGGCAGGACTCTCCTCCTCCTCTTTGTTAATAAACTGAGAGAACACCAGGACCACACGTATAGTGGGGGAGCTGGTAATGAGCACCTGCTTCCCCCCATCAGGATGACTTCCAGGCTTCTAAAGAGGGGAAGGAATAGGAGAGCCCTCAAAACCCAAATGCTATTTCCTGTCTTCGTCCATACCAAGGAATGGGACTCCTCATTTTCGAGAGAATGTCAAGATGATTTGCACATTATCACAGAACTCCTTATAAAGATGCAAGATTTCCTGCTAATGTTCTTTAAATGTAATTCATTTAGTAATGTTATGTAATTTAAGAGAGCAATGGTGGTTCAGTGGTAGAATTTTTCTCCCATGTGGGAAACCTGGGTTCGATTCTTGGCCAATGCACCTCATGTACAGCACCACTCCTCTGTCAGTGGAGGCTTATGTGTTGCTATGATGCTGAACAGCTTCCAGATTAAGACATAACTAGGAAGAAAGGTCTGGCAGTCTACTTCTGAAAATCAGACAGCGGAAACGCTGTGGACCACAATGATCTGATCTGCAACTAATCATGGGATGGCAGCATTTTTTTTTTAATCGTACTTTAGATGAAGGTTTACAGAACAAACTAGCTTCTTATTAAACAGTTAACACACATATTGTTTTATGACATTGGTTAACAACCCCACGACATGTCAACACTCTCCCTTCTTGACTTTAGGTTTCCTATTACCAGCTTTCCTGTCCCCTCCTGGCAGCATTTTTGTTCCATTGTGCATGGGGTTGCCGTGAGTCGGGGGCTGACTTGAGGGCAGCTAACTGCAACATATGACTTAACACTGTAAGGAAAAAGAAGCTATTACTTTCTCTGTAGAAATTTAACAGTTACTTTTATTTTGCAATTTCTGAAAATTTGAGGACATTCTTTTCTCTCTTAAAGGTTAAAACCTAAATTGTAACAGGGCAAATACTGCTGTATTTACACAGGATCCTGTGCTTGGGAAAGGAAACTGTGAGGAGATTAGAAAGGAACAGTTGTTACTGTGTCCCGGGTCTTTGCTTTCTCCTCATGATTTTGGCCCTAGATTAAGGCTAAGGAAGAGGAAATGTGGTGCCTTTCTTCTTACCCTACACTAGTCTGTTGCAATTGGTGATCTGTTTTCTCATCTTCCCTCTTTGAAGGAGTTATTTGAAGAAAAATGGGCTTCGTAAATCGACCCCAGTCTCTCCTCTACACAAAGAACCCTTAAGGATACTAGCAGGGAAGAAGCAAATTAAACGGAGAGCTCATCTGCACCTCAGAAAAACAAAAACATGGTGTTTTGAGGAGTGAAGGTAGCATGCTGTCGGCCATGGGTGATCAAGACACAGCCAGACAATGTGGACCAGTTTCTTCACACTACGGCTTTTCTGCTGTCTGTTTGCAGTGTTGATGGTGGCGGTGCTCATCATCAATGTGACTCAGGTGGAGGTGAGTGCCCAGCATACTTCTTCATGACTAAGGGAGCCAAATCTAGGATTTGAGGCTAACTTGCCAGGGACATTATTGGTCATCAGGAAACTTATCCTGGTCACGGTTCTTATTTTCATTTATTTAATAAGTATTTGGTGCCTACTTTGGTTATATGCTGTGTTAGTCACTGAGGGTGCTGGTGGTGGGGGCAGGTGCTGATGAGTGGTGAAGAAGATAGACTTATTTCTTAACTTACGGAGCCCATATTCTAAGTGTGCATGGGAAAAAAAAATAGTAAGTGATAGTCAATCATCTAGTATAACAATAAATGATAATTAGAGAGTGTGAAAAGAGCTATAAAGAAAGGAAAGGGAGCTACTTTAGGGTGATGAAGGAAACCCTCTTGAAGGAGGGGACTTTTTAGCTGTTACCTGGCAAAAATCTGAAAGAGATTTTAGGAGAGGGAGTTGATGATGAGTCCATTTTGAAGAGTACTATATAGCACTCAAGGTCAGGGACTGTGAATTACTGAACCCCTCCCAAGTGCCTGCCACTAAGAAAATGCTTAGTAGTACTCTCCTGCCTTCTGCATGAACTCATATGTCACCAAAATTTATGGAGTAGTTACTGTACAAAAGGGTGCTGTCCTTTTTATTTTGTTGGCTTGTGGTACTTCTCAGGTTAAAGTTCCATCTTAATTATGGCATTTCTTTGCTTCTTGCCTTTATTAGCACAAGATGTTCTAAAGCTAAGCCCTACATTTTTTCATTCCTCCTGTTTGACTCACTTTGTGATTTTAGCAGAACCTTTAATCTCATTGTGAAATGGGAACGCCAAGGTCCTGCAGATATTTTTTGTGAGCCAGTAGTAAAATTTGTAAGGTACTTTGAAGAATGTAAAAGTGATTCTGTTAAAGATCTATTGAAATGCCTTTAAGTGTGAAAGCCAGGTATTTCCCCTTCCTTTTCTTTGCTTAAACTATCCTTACATGTTTTGCTAAAGATGCCAATTCCACACTGACAGTGCCTGTACCCAGAAACTGTCAATGATGCTTCTAGATATTATAGAAACTCCTAATCTCTTAAGAATTTTTTTTTTAACCTTTCTCTTTTAAAAATGTGATCATTTTTCTTTTTTTTCCTCCCCATATACGTAGGCCTCAGTTTTGTTGAATTTGAACATTTAATATAAGGCCACTTAAAAAAAAAAAATTGTTGTTGACTTGATTCCGACTCATAGTGACTGTCTTAGTCATCTATTGCTGCTATAACAGAAATACCACAAGTGGATGGCTTTAACAAAGAGAAATTTATTTCTTCACAGTAAAGTAGGCTAAAAGTCCAAATTCAGGGCGTAAACCCCAGGGGAAGGCTTTCTCTCTGCCAGCCTTCTCATCAGTCTTCCCCCGGACTAGAAGCTTCTTGGTGCAGGGCCACCGGCACTGCTTTCTTGGTGGTGTGAGGTCCCCCCTCTCTGCTCACTTCCCTTTCCTTTTTATCCCTTGAGAGATAAAAGGTGGTGCAGGCCACACCCTGAGGAAACACCCTTTGCATTGGGTCAGGGATGTGACCTGGGTAAGGGTGTTACAATCCCACCCTAATCCTCTTTAACATAAAATTACAATTACATAATGGAGGGCAGCCACACAACACTGGGAATCATGGCCTAACCAAGTTGACACGTAGTTTTGGGGGACACAATTCAATCCATGGTAGTTACCGTATAGGACAGAGTAGAACTGCCCCACAGGGTTTCCAAGGCTGTAAATCTTTATGGATGCAGACTGCCACATCTTTCTCCTGCAGAGCGGCTGGTGAGCTTGATCTGCTGCGCAGCCAAGCACTTTAACCACTGTGCAACCAGGGCCCCTTAAGGCCACTTAGCAGGTGTCAATTTTGTCTGAATATATCATGATACTTAATAGGATGTGATGTTTGTTGTTCAGTATCAATAATGGTATGTTAAAGCCTCAATTAGCCAGAATCTCTTAGTTAAAATATTTGCTATTATTTTTGTAAGTGCTTTGAAAGAGGTTTTCTGTGAAAAATGAAAAACACACCAACTTGAAGAGGTTATCCTGGATTTCCATTCTCCTGCAGACTCTGTTATCTGCAGCTAGGTATGTGTAGATCTGATTTTCAGAGTGATGACCACAAAGCCCTAGAAGATCCTTAATAAATAAAATGTTCTGCTATGGTTCCTTAACTGCCAGTTAAGTAGCAAAATAGTATCAGTACGTCCCAGAAAGGTTTTCAACAAGACATGTCTTTGAGCTTAGCTTTCAGATAAAGAGCTCAGTCGTTCAACTGCTATTCTCTCAGCAGTCCAGTTAAGGTTTTTGCTGTATCGAGCAGTTGGGGAAAGATCATTGTAGCAATATGTGTTTTACTTGGTGACAGTTTGTGTTGGACAGCTTGGAAAAAGTAAGTCAGAAATCTTACTTTCATTTTAGAGAAAGTCTGGGTCCCAGGAGAATCTTTGATACTGAAGAGTAACAGTCATTGAGAAAGGAAATAAAATAGGAAACATCTGGTATGTTCCAGGGAGGACTTGTTAGAGATCTATTGGTAAAGAATGAGAAGTGGGAAGGATGTGAGATCAGGATCAGTCTGTATGATTTCCATTAAGATTTGTAGAGTAAGTTAATAACAGAGAGGAGGCTAGGAAAGAAATAAGAAAATAAGTAACAGGGAATAAAAATGTAAAATGAGTCCCTAGGTGTGCAAACGGTTAAGTGCTTGATTACTAGCCAAAAGGTTGGCCATTCGAACCTACCCAGAGGTGCCTCAGAAGATGCGCCTGGCAATCTGCTTCTGAAAGATCACAGCCTTGAAAACCCTATGGAACAGTTCTACCCTGCACAATGGGGTCATCGTGAGTTGGAATTGACTGGATCGACAGCTAACAACCACCATAGTGACAATGACAGTGATATCATGATATATTATTGTTCCATAACTTATTTAGCCAGTCCCTATTGATGGACTGGTTGATCACTATACTAATAAGTGTCAGCAGTATGCTCCGATTTTCTGATAACCAGACACAGACACAATGAGGGTAAATCAGTAACGGTGTGCTTATATAAAGGATATAGAAGGAAGTCATTTCAGTCTGGATGAATGAAGGTGCGATCTTCTAGAATTCAGTCCTCAGTTATAGGCAGTGATGTCTGAGTGAATTAGGGTCCTAGAAGACCTTCTGGAAGCTTGGCTGTCTCTCTCTGGGCCCAGCCTTATATATTAGTTTAGAGTAGTTCTGCAGATAGGCTATTCTGGATATGTGTTGGGGACCGCCTTATCTGAGCCAAGTGTATCTCAACAAACTTGCTGTTATAAGGTATATAATATAAGTAGAGTACAGCTCTCCCAGGCCGACTCAGCTTGGTCCAAGTACACATTCCTGAACCTAGAGCTGCAGATCTATAATAAGGGTTGATCACCTGGATGTCTTTGAATGTCACATTCACATGCTCTTAGACTTTATAGGACCTTTCCTGTATAGACATTTAGGGTGTCTCTGGTATTATTATTTTTTTCTATTACAAATAGAAAAATGTGTATAACATTCCTTTAATGTGCATCAGAATCACCTGGAGGGCTTTTTTAAAACATAGATTGCTGGATTCCTCTTCTAGATTTAAAGAAGACTAATGAGGTGTGACAAGTAAATGTAACACATGATCCTCTATTAGGTCTTTTACTGGAAAAATTTTGCTATAATAGATATTATTAGGACAATTGACAGCATTGGACTATGGACTGTAGATTAGATGAAAGTGAGTCAGAATTGCCTTGACAGCAACGGGAGTAGAACAATGACAACTTTCCTGAATTTGTTAACTCTACAGTAGTTAGTTAAGAGAATGTTTTTGTTCTTTGGGAATACACATTGAAGAATCAAAGGCTAAAGTGTCATGATATATGTATGCAACCTACTGCTAAGTGGTTCAAGAAAATAATATATATGCAGAGAAAGAGAATAAAGTAAATTTGGCAAAATATTAACAATTGATGAATCTGGGTAAAGGGTATATGGTTGTTGTTCGTGCTATTCTTGTAGCATCTGAGAGTATGAAAATATTTCAAAATATAAATTAAAAATTAAAGTTATAGATTGTTTAAAATTTTGATGGATGCAGGTTGCCCTCTATGTCACGACACCAGTAGTTCCATACCACTATGAGTGGGTTGGTGCAGCTGTTCGATGTAGCTATTTTGATACAGCTATCCTGATGTCAGTGGAAACCCTGGTGGCATAGTGGTTAAGAACTGCCATCTGCTAACCAAAAGGTCTGCAGTTTGAATCCACTAGGCACTCCTTGGAAACTCTATGGGGCAGTTCTACTCTGTCCTAAAGGGTCACTATGAGTTGGAATCGACTCGATGGCAACAGGATTTTGATATCAGAGGACACTTTGTTTCCAGTTTATTATGAATATTTTTTCAAAAGTATAGAAAAGTTGAAAGCGTAGTGCAGTGAACAACCCATGACCCAATACCCGGAACCAATAGTTGTTGATATTTTGCCATGTCTGCTTTACTTCTTGATAATACTTTCTTTGCTGAATCATTAGAAAGTACGTTGCAAACATTCTGACATTTTACTCTTAAGCACTTCAGTATGCGTCTCCTAAAAATAGTTATTTGCCTACTTAACCACAATCCCATGATCACATCTAAGAAAATTAACAGTTCCCTAATGTCATCCATTACGTAGTCCATATTCGTATTTCCTCAGCTGTTACCCAAACATCTTTTATAGCTATTTTTTGGAAACATGATCCAAACGACATTTACATATTGTACTAGGTTATGTACCTTTAATCTCTTAATTTAAGAAGTTTACCACCTTTCATTTTTTATGATATTGACTTTTTTGGATAATCAGACCAATTGTTTTATATAATGTGTTCCGCATTGTGGATTTGTCAGGTACTGTTATCATGGTGAGGAGCCCTGGTGGCGCAGTGATTAAGAGCTTGGCTATTAACCAGAAAGTCAGCAGTTCGAATCCACCAGCAACACCTTGGAAACCCTATGGGGCCATTCTCCTCTGTCCTATAGGGTGGCTATGAGTTGAAATCAACCTGATGACAACAAGTTTTTTTTTTTTTTGGTCTTATTATCATAGCATTATTTAACTTACTCCTCTAAACTATGTATTTTTTGCAAATGCTTGATTAGATTTAGGTTAAGCATTTTTGGCAAGAATATTTCATAATTTCCTGTTTCATACCTCGTATTGCATCATGTCCGGTTGTTCTGGGGACTTCTAAAAACTTTTTTATCATGAAAAATTATAAGCATTCACAGATGTTTGCAGAATGAGCCCCAGTAGTACCCTATCATCCAGCTTCAAAAATGATCATGCTGCCATACTGCCAGTAGGGTTTCAATATGAAACCCTTCATATTTGTTTGTTTGTTTATTTGATTATTTGTTGGAGTATTGTAAAGCAAATCCCAGACGTAAGGTAATTTTTCCCTTAACTACTTCAGTATGTATCTCTAACTTCTAACATTTTAAGATATAATCACTATGACATTGCCATATGTAGCAAAATTAACAATTCCTTAGTATCATTTAATGTCCAGTCCATTTCATGTTTCTCTTAATATTTCAAAGATAACTTTTTATAGTTGTTTTGCTTGAATCAGGATCTAAAGAAAGTCCGCTCATTGCTTTTCCTTGTTGCGCCTCTTAAGTTTCTGTTATTCTGTAATGATACACATTCCTTTTTAAAATTTTTGTACTTTTGATTATTGGACAAACCTGGTCATTTGTACTATAGAATGTTCCACATTCTGGATTTGGGTGATTGCTTTCTTGAGGTTTGTTTCTTTCATATTTGCTGTGATTGTTAGAGCAAAAGGTTTGATTAGATCTAGGTTCCAATTTTCTTGGGCAGTGGAATTGATAGGTTGTGCTGTGTACTTCCTTACATGGTATCGTTAGGCATGTGATGTCTGTTTGTTTCATTTTTAGTGATAAGATTTATCAGTGAGTTCAGGTGCTAGAGAAATTTTGATGAACTTTAAACATCAAACTTTAATCCATCGGCTTAAAAAAAAATAAACCAAGTAATGTGCAAAAGAGAGAACTTTTCCCTTCACTTACCCTCATTCCATTGCCAACCTTCATCCCTGAGGTGCATATTGGGGATGAGGTAGAGGAGGATAGAAGCAAATCGAGATCTGACTCTAAAGAAAGACCTCTATTTTTATTTATTAGCTGTCTTATTCAGATTGTTTTAGGGAAATCATAAATCATCACTGCCTGTATCCCTGTTGCAAATCACACCAAAGCACAGTACCTTGATTCTTTCCATTGGAGCACAGATCCACACCTGCAGCTTGGAGGGTCAGCTTCGTGCCTTTTGATTACAGACTCATATATGTAACACCCCTTATTTTTTCCATCCTCAGTGCCCTAATTCAGAAAGCTTGTCCCAGTCAGCAGTCACCAGGCCTCTCAGGCTCTGGAAGGTGACAGCTTACCTTTGGGTGATCCCCCAAGGTAAATTTTATAGTCACCACAAGGCTGTGTTTTAGGTAGATTGTCCCATATTTTCAAATTTGCTGAGTATCCATTTTCTTCCAGTGCTCTGGAAGGTGACTGCCTATTGCTGTATGCACCACAGGGTCTTTTGGATACTGTTTCAAAATAGCCCTGTCAGAGAGGCTGTATTTTGCTTCCTTCGGGAGGGTGGTGGAGAATAATTTTCTTCATGCACAAAGACTGTATATTGTAAGGTACAAGTCTGGCTATTCCAGTTATACCAGAAGAAAAGTTTTCCCACATGTGTTGCTATAGCATAGTAAAGCAGATTTCTAAGAAGCAAGCAGCAGTCTAGGAAGATAGTTTTAAATATTAAAAAAAGCCTTACTAATGCCCATTGCTTTCCAGGAGATTGGTGGAGCTAACGTTACTATTGCACTCTTTGGAGGGACAGATCAATTAGATGTTACTCATCTGTATTCCCCATTGTGCCTTGCAGTGGCCTTCACATTATGAAAGTTAAATTATGGTACCAACAATTGAATCAGTGGTGCAAGTGAACATTGGGTTTGTGGGACAAAGAACTTGGTTTGACTCCTTGACTCTAGTTTCTGAAAATAACCTGAGCAGTCAAGATGCCTGTGTTTCCAAAATAGCTGGGCTAGTAGAGGCTACACAGGCCCCACACCTGGCCAACTAACCTCTGAAAGAGAGGGGCACCTAATATAGCCATGCGTATTCATTGATTGGATTGATCATAACTATGTATTAAGGCCCAAGTCATGCAGTCATTGAGGTCCCAATCACTAGGGGACCCAGGACCTTGGAGCACTCTTTTCTGTGAGGCCTCCTGGATCTGTGAGAACATCCATGCATATCCCTGGGGACAATGGAGGCCCTGTGCTGGGAACTCCCCCAGACTTTGCCTGTATCCTTTCTGGTTATAATCAGTGGGTAACTGTAAGTATAGGTTATAGTTTCCTTGAGTTCTATGAGTCATTCTAGCAAATTATTGAACCCATGGTGGGGGTGGTGGTGGTGATGGCAGTGAGAACCAGCAGAGAGGCTGGCGTTTGCCCATTTGGCAGGGCCTGAAAGGACAGAGTTCTAACTTGTGAAGACCCAACTCTGGGTGGTTAGGGTCAGAGAGAGAAAGTGCCACATGAGAGGCTGGTGTCAGAGTGATAAAGAGGAAAGTAGGCGTATGAGTTATCTTCACAATTTGGAAGTTAACCTTATGTTGGCTATTATTCATACAGGGTTTAAAATAATTACCCTAAAAGCCATTTCCAAAAAGAAATCTTCCAGAGGGACAATTTATTCTTGGATAAATCAGATAGCATTGCTAGTTAGACAATTTCACTGCAGTAAGTTGCTATCACTTAGCTTGCATACAGGTGGATATCAGAAGATCTGGGCCGAACTCTGACCAACTGGACGATCTTCAACAAGTTACCTGATCTGAATTTCCTCTACATAAGAAAAGATTAAACCAGTTTGATATCTAAAATCATTTCCACATTTTACTTTTCTGATTCTGTTATGACCCAAATATTGAACAGAATAGCAACATCCCCTGATATAAGTCATCTTTAGAATGTACTTCAGCTTTGTTTCTTCCCATCCTGATTTTATTGTATTTTACAGTAAGATAACCCCGTAAAACTTGTGAGCTCTGGTTTTTGAAACAGTATTATCCCAAGTGGTTTTATTAATGTTTAAATGAGGCAGAAATTTGCTTGGCCGAACATAAAGAGATTTATTATAGCTGTTGTTTCTGTTGTTTGTGTCTTTCTCTTCAGTTCTTGGACAATGAGACCGTTTCAGCCACATTCGTCGACAACAGTGGACACTTTCTTCCTCCACAGATGACAGGAATTAGCCGGAATCCCTACTGTGGCTATGAGCACCAGGCCCTGTCCAGCCGGGAGCGTGTGGAGGAGGACTCGTTGCTAGCGGCCTTGCAGTGGCAGGTGCCTGGCGTGGGCCCAGTTCCCTTTGTTAAGAGTACTGACCCTGCTTCCAGCTACTTTGTCATCTTGAACTCTACAGCCTTCTTCAAGGTGGGAAGCCAACTGGAGGTGCTGGTTCATGTACAGGATTTTCAAAGAAAGCCCAAGAAGTACGGTGGAGACTACCTGCAGGCCAGAATCCACTCTCCCAAGCTACAGGCTGGGGCTGTGGGCAGAGTGGTAGACTACCAGAATGGGTTTTACAAGGTCTTGTTTACTTTGCTCTGGCCAGGCAAAGTTAGAGTGTCTATATCTCTGGTCCACCCCAGTGAAGGAATCAGAGTTCTTCAGCACCTGCAGGAAGAGAAACCAGACAGGGTCTATTTCAAGAGTCTTTTCCGTTCAGGAAGAATTTCTGAAACCACTGAGTGCAATGTGTGTCTTCCCGGGAGTCTGCCCCGGTGTAACTTCACAGATCTCTACAGTGGAGAGCCCTGGTTCTGCTTCAAACCAAAGCAGCTCCCTTGCAGCAGCAGAATTAACCATTACAAAGGTGGCTACCTGAAGGGCCTACTAACTGCCACAGACAGTGCTTTCTTCCAGAGGTATGTGCTCCTTGTTCTAAATAAAAAAAAAACAACAACAAAAAAAACAAACCCAAACCCATTGCTGTTGAGTCCAACTCGTAGTGACCCTGTCGGACAGAGTAGAACTGCCCCATAGAGTTTCCAAGGAACTCCTGGTGGATTTGAACCACCAACCTTTTGGTTAGTAGGCATAGCACTTAACTACTACACCACCAGGGTTTCCATGGTTAGATGCCACAAAGTAGGTGGCAATACCTTAACCGTATGTGTGTTGTAAGGCCCAAGGGCCTCTTCCATCCTTATCAAGGGGAGTGCTAACCTTCTCTCCTTTCTAAGGGTGGTTTAAAGAGCCTTTTTCCTCCCTCCTTGTCCCACTTAGGAGAAGCTTTCTTGTTTTGGCTATGTGTTCCTGATAGCTTCCTAAACTTGGCCTAATTCAGGTAAGGTAGTACATAAGAAAATAAGTACAGATTTGTATTTTGTTATAAGTTTTATGGAGCACTGGTGGTGCAGTAGTTAAGAGATAGGCTGCTAACCAAAAGGTCAGCAGTTTGAATCCACCAGCTGCTCCTTGGAAACCCTATGGGACAGTTCTTCTCTGTCCTATAGGGTCGCTATGAGTCGGAATCGACTCAGCGATAGTAGATTTAGTTTGGTTTTTGGCATCAGTTTTCTAATAGTTTCATATAGTTTACTATAAGTGAAGCTTAGTGCATGTTCAAGTTCAAATTAAAGACCTTTCACCCCTCATTTTTTGTTTTTCACCTCATGTCTATGTTTTACCTCAGAAATGTATGGCATATCTATGAGCAAGATTACTTACTCATAGAACAGATAAAGAAGTCATCTAAAAACAGCCCTGTGAAGGATCTAGTAGTCAGGCTGGTGTTTTAATTTTTTTAGGAATTTTATTTTACTTCCCAGCTGCATGGACTGTTGAACACAAGATTTAATTTGTGTTAATAAAATAAATTGTTTAAATTATAATAACATCAGTTTTTAAAATTATATAAAGGAATACCAGTGCAAACTACTTTTTTTTTTAAAAGTTTACAATTGTTGAAATCATTGCAGTATTGTATACAATTCCTCTTTAGAACCCAGACATAGAACATTTCAGCATAATGATCAATATATGGAATAATGTGCAGGATGGAATAAATAGAATCTGTATGAATTAAACTTTGTGTTCAAGATTCCATAGAGTCCTAAAGTAAATTAAAATTCCCAAAAAATTAAAAATTATAAGAGCTACAGGTTAAAATGTACAAATTATTATTTTAAAGCATGTATAAATGTTTTAAAAATTTTAATGAAATATATACTTTTTTAACATTTGCTGGTAGAGAGGTATTTTTGTTGAGTACATCTGGGCATCCTAAAAAATTCCATGTTTCTTGTCTGCTCAGTACTTGATTGGGCAAAATTTGGTACCATAAGACATGTGGTCTATAGGAGTTCCTAAAATTACACCCTCTAATTTTCCACTTCTGGAATTAGTTTTTGGTCCTCAGCTTAAGTGTACATATGGTGGGCTCATGCCATACTTTTAGAAGGCCAGCAGAGGGAGCACTACTCAATGTCTTTACTGTTCTTGCCTAGTATCATGTATGACTTGGTACGAAAGGTCTTTAGCTTTAGTTTTAAATATGGATTCAGATCTCAGACTTGCTATTTACCAGTGACTGTGAGCACGTTCTTTTATTTATGTGCATGTTTTGCCTATGTGTGAGGACTACTCAGTTACCCCCCTTTAGAGTTGCCGTTGTCAGTCTGCTAAGTGGCCTCGTGAAGGGAAGGAAACAAAATTTACATAATTTCCTCAAATTCCATGTGGAAAAAAGTGGTCAAAAGGCTAGAGAATTAGATTAGTAAAAATTAAAAAAAAAACAAACAAACTATGCCTGATACTATATCTCACTATTAAAAAACAGTAAAGTACTTCTGAATCCAGAACAATAAAATCATGTTTTTGTTTCTTCCCTTGCCTGGATACCCTGGGTGAAGCATGATGCAGTAGAATCATTACAAAATTCTCCTCACCTGGGAATGAGCTGAGAAAACAATGTTTGGGGCAGCATAGGTTTTTAGATACCAAAAATTTGACAGAGTCTAGATACTGATTTTATTTTTTACATTTTTGATTTTGTTAAAGTTCTGAAATATTGCACTAGGCCATATGAAAAGAAAATAGTGTCATGGATTGAATTATGTCCCCCCAAAAATGTATCAGTTTTGCTGGGCTATGATTCCCAGAATTGTGTGGTTGTCCTCCATTTGGTGATTGTCATTTTATGTTAAAGAGAATTAGGGTGGGATTGTAACACCCTTGCTAAGGTCACATCCCCGATCCAATGTAAAGGAAGTTTCCTTGGAGTGTGGCCTGCACCACGTTTTATCTTACAAGAGGTAAAAGGAAAAGGAAGCAAGCAGAGAGGAGGGACCTCATACCAAAAAAGAAATAAGCGTTGGGATCAGAGCACATCCTTTGGACCTGGGGTTCCTGTGAGGAGAAGCTCCTACCTAGTGCAGTAGAAGATTGACAAGAAGGACCTTCCTCCAGAGCTGACAGAGAGAGAAAGCTGGAGCTGACACCCTGAATTTGGACTTCTAGTCTACGAGACTGTGAGAAAATAAATTTCTCTTTGTTAAAACCATCCACTTGTGCTATTTCTGTTAGATCAGCACTAGATGACTAAGACAAATAGATTGAAATTGATCTTTTCAGGGATCTTTGGGTATACTATTTTGAGTTCATGACCTGAATATATTGAGTTGTACTAATTTTTACCTTTCTGCTCAAAAGATTACTTAATTCAGAAAAAATTAGGAAGCTTAGCCTTGGTCCTTGGTTCCCTAAATGAAGTCGGACAATTAAGGCAATTGTAGTCTGTTCTTTACCCACAAGGAAATAAGTGTTAGTCTTAGAAAGGATACTATTTTTGCTTTAAAAAATCCCTTTAATATGAAGGAATGCCTTTTGAAATAATGAGCCTATCATATAAAAAGCTTCCCTTTTATTTTAGCCTGATTTATGCCTAAATCTATTTTGGACCACTGTTTCTTACATTGGGTGCCAAGGAATTTAAGGGAACAGTGAGGGGGTTTGTGGGCCTTACAGTGACCTACTCTGTTGGGTCATCCAGCCCCCCGCTTTTCACGTCATCATCTACCTTCTTTCCGTCATCACCTCTTCTTTTTTTTTCTTTCTCTCAAACTTTGTATTTTGAAAAACTTCAGATCTTTAGAAACATTGCAAGAATAATAGCAGGGACCACTCATATACATTTAACCTAGATTCATCATCATCAGTATTTTGCCACATTTGCTTTCTCTCTCTCTTTCTCTGTATGTATATGTATGTGCGTGTGTTTAATATTTTTTTCCCTGAACCACTTGAGAGTAAATTGTACCTGAACATTTGAGAGTAAGTCATAGACATCATGGCACTTCACCCCTAAATACTAAAGAATAAGGACTTTCACAATATAGTTATATCATGGATTGAATTGTGTCCGCCAAAAAATGTGTATATCAATTTGGCTAGGCCATGATTCCCAGTGTTGTGTGGTTGTCCTCTATTTTGTGATTGTAATTTTACATTAAAGAGGATTAGGGTGGGATTGTAACACCACCCTTACTCAGGTCACATCCCTGATCCAGTGTAAAGAAAGTTTCCCTGGGGTGTGGCCTGCGCCACCTTTCATCTCTCAAGAGATAAAAGGAAAGGGAAGCAAGCAGAGAGTGGGGGACATCATACCACCAAGAAAGCAGTGCCAGGAGCAGAGTGCATCCTTCGGACCTGAAGTTCCTGCACAGAAAAGCTCCTATCCAGGGGAAGATCGATGACGACATGGACCTTCCTCCAGAGCCGACAGAAAGTATCCCCTGGAGTTGATGCCCTGTATTTAGACCTGAAGCCTACTAGACTGTGAGAAAATAAATTTCTCTTTGTTAAAGCCATCCACTTGTGGTATTTCTGTTAGAGCAGCACTAGATGACCAAGACAAGTGATCACATTCAGGACATTTATTATTGAAACAATTCTGTTATTCAATATGCGGTCTGTATTCAAGTTTCTCCAGTTGTCCCAATAATGCACTTTAAAGCCACCTTTTTAATTTTGATTTAAGCTCTAATTGATGATCACACAGTATGTTTTATTCTGCTTAATCTCCTTTAATCCAGAGCAATTCTCTGATTTATTTTATTTTTCATGACATGGGCATTTTTGATGTCATTGTTTGCAGAATGCCCCTTAATTTGGGTTTGTTTTTTTCTACACAGCTAGATTCAAAAATTAAACATTTTTGCAGGAAAACTATAGAGGTGTTTTCTTCTCTTTCTTACTTAAAGGTCTAAAAGAAAAGTAGGTTTTATGTACTGTCTTAAAAGCCATGTTCTCTCTTAAATGTCACTCAATTTAAGTTATGAAAGTCTATTATTCTCTAACAGAGCTCTCTATACTTCACTGCTTTGTTTTTTTGATCTATCTTCCCATTAAAATGTCATTTCCACAAGGCGGAAGTGCTGTGTGTTTGGTTTACTGTTATATCCCTGGCATCTAGGACAGTGTCTGGCATATAGAAGGTGCTGAAAATTATTAAATGAATGAGTGAATCTCTTCTGAAATTGATGAAACAATGAAAAGTCATGACTTCAAGTTCTCATATAAATACTTTGGAAAGTTAGCATTTTATTTTTCTGTTTGTTTTTTGGTGGAAGCAATCCAGTTACAACTGTAACCAGTTTCTCCCCTAGTTTTTCATCCATCAAATATTTACTGAATACCCACTCCAGTTCAAGTCTGTGCTAAGTGCTAAAGATACAAAGGTGAATGTAGTACAATCTATGCGTTTGAACAGTGTATATTTTAGTCAGGGTAACGTACCTTAAAGAGCCATAGTAATGACAAACAAAGTGCTGCATGAGCACATCAGGGCAAATGTTCCCAGTAGGACTCGTCCCAGATCTGGGCAAGGCCTAAGAAACCTGACATTTGACTTAGTGCTGCGTAGACTTGTAACTTGAAGACTGTTGTTAGGTGCCATTAAGTTGGTTCTGATTCATAGTGACCCTGTGTACAACAGAATGAAACACTGCTCAGTCCTGCGCCATCATCACAGTCATTGTTATGCTTGAGCCTATTGTTGCAGACACTGTATCAGTCCATCTTGTTGAGGATCTTCCTCTTTTTTGCTGACCCTCTACTTTACCAAGCATGATATCCTTCTCCAGGGACTGGTCCTGCCTGATAACATGTCCAAAGTACATGAGACGAAGTCTCACCATCCTTTATTCTAAGGAGCATTCTGACTATACTTCTTCCAAGACAGATTTGTTCATTCTTCTGGCCCAAACCGATTGCCAGTTGATTCTGACTCATAGCAACCCTATAGGACAGAGTAGAACTGCCACATGGGGTTTCCAGGGAGCAGCTGGTAGATTCAAACTGCCGACCTTTTGGTTAGCAGGCTCAACTCTTAACTACTGTGCCAGCAGGGCCCCATTCTTCTGGCAGTCCATGGTATATACAGTATTCTTAGCTAACACCATAATTCAAAGGTGTCAATTCTTCGGTCTTTCTTATTCATTGTCCAGCTTTCGCATACATATGAGGCAATTGAAAACCCATGGCTTGGGTCAGGTGCACCTTAGTCCTCACAGTGACATCTTTACTTTTTAACACTTTAAAGAGGTCTTTTGCAGCAGATTTGCCCAATGCAATATGTTACTTTCCTGACTGCTGCTTCCATGGATGTTGAGTGTGGATCCAAGTAAGATGAAATCCTTGACAACTTCAATATTTTCTCCGTTTATCATGACGTTGCTTATTGGTCCAGTTGTGAGGATTTTTTTTTATTTGCTATTTTTTTTTATTGTGCTTTAAGTGAAAGTTTACATTTCAAGTTAGTCTCTCATACAAAAATTTATGCATACGTTGTTATGTGACCCTAGTTGCTCTCCCTATACTGTGACAGCACACTCCTTCCTTCCACCTCGGATTTCCTGTGTCCATTCGATCAGCTCCTGACCTTCTCTGTCTTCTCATCTTGCCTCTGTACAGGAGCTGCCCATTTAGTCTCTTGTATCTGCTTGAGCTAAGAAGCACACTCTTCACAAGTATCATTTTATGTCCCATAGTCTAGTCTAATCTTTGTCTGAAGAATTGGCCTCGGGAGTGGTTTTAGTTTTGGGCTAACAGAGAGTCCGGGGGCCATGACATCCAGGGTCCCTCCAGTCTCAGTCAAACCATTAAGTCTGGTCTTTTTACTAGAATTTGAGTTCTGCATGTTACTTTTCTCCTGCTCCATCAGGCACTCTGTTGTGTTCCCTGTCAGGGAGGTAATTGGTGGTAGCTGGGTACCATCTGGTTTTTCTGGTCTCAGGCTGAGGATTTTTGTTTTCTTTTTGTTGAGGTGTAATCCATACTGAAGGCTGTAGTCTGATCTTCATCAGTAAGTGCTTCAAGTCTCTTTGTTTTCAGCAAGCAAGCTTGTGTCATCTACATATTGTGGTTGTTAATGAGTCTTGCTGTAGTCCTGATGCCATGTTCTTCTTCATGTAGTCCAGCTTCTCGGAATATTTGCTCAGCATACAGATTGAATAAGTATGGTGAAAGGATACAACCCTGATATACACCTTTTCTGATTTTAAACCATGCAGTATCCCCATGTTCTGTTCGAATGACTGCCTCTTGGTCTATGTACTGGTTACCCATGAGCACAATTAAGTGTTCTGGAATTCCCATTCTTTGCAGTGTTATCCATAATTTGTTATGATCCACACAGTCAAATGCCTTTGCATAGTCAATAAAACACAGGTAAATATCTTTCTGGTATTCTCTGCTTTCAGCCAAGATCCATCTGACATCAGCAGAGATATTTCTCGCTCCACATCCTCTTCTGAATCTGGCTTGAATTTCTGTCAGTTCTCTGTCGATGTACTGCTGTAACCGCTTTTGAATGATCTTCAGCAAAATTTTAGTTGTGTGTGACATTAATGATATTGTTCGATAAGTTCCGCATTCTGTTGGCTTGCCTTTCTTTGGAATGGGCACAAATGTAGATCGGCTTCCAGTTGGTTGGCCAAGTAGATCTCTTCCAAATTTCTTGGCATAGACAAGTGAGCACCGCCAGTGCTGCATCCATTTGTTGAAACATCTCAGTTGGTATTCTGTCAATTCCTGGAGCTTTGTTTTTTGCCAACACCTTCAGTGCAGCTTGGACTTCTTCCTTCATTAACATCAGTTCTTGATCATATGCTACCTCCTGAAATGGTTGAATGTCGACCAGTTTTTTTTGGTGCAGTGACTCTGTGTATTCCTTCCATCTTCTCTTAATGCTTCGTCTTCATTCAGTATTTTCCCTGTAGAATCCTTCAGTATTGCAACTCGAGGCTTGATTTTTTTCTTCAGTTCTTTCCGCTTGAGAAATGCTGAGCATGTACTTCCCTTTTGGTTTACTAAATCCAGGTCTTTTCACATTTCATTGTAATAGTTTGCTTTGTCTTCTCAAGCCATCCTTTGAAATCTTCTTTTCAGTTTTTACTCATCATTTCTTCCATTTGCTTTAGTTACTGTACATTCAAGAGCAAGTTTCAGAGTCCCTTCTGGCATCCATTTTGGTCTTTTCCTCCTTTCCTGTCTTTTTAATGACCTTTTGCTTCTTCATATATGATGTCCCTGATGTCATTCCACAACTCGTCTGGTCTTTGGTCATTAGTATTCAACGCGTCAAATCTATTCTTGAGATGATCTCTAAATTCAGGTGGGATATACTCAAGGTTGTATTTTGGCTCTCATAGACTTGCTTTAATTTTCTTCAGCTTCAACTTGAACTTGTGTATGAGCAATTGATGGTCTGTTCTGCCATTGGCCCCTGGCCTTGTTCTGACTGATGATATTGAGCTTCTCCATCATCTCTTTTCACAGATGTAATCGGTTTGATTTGATTCCATCTGGTGAGGTCCATGTGTATAAAACCAAAAAACCAAACCTGTTGCTATCAAGTCAATTCCGACTCATAGCGACCCTATGGACAGAGTAGAATTGCCCCATAGGATTTCCAAAGAGCGGCTGGTGGATTTGAACTGCCAACCTTTTGGTTAGTGGCTGAACTCTTAATGACTGCGCCACCAGGGCTCCTCCATGTGTATAGTATCTGTTTATGTTGTTGGAAAAAGGTATTTGCAATGAAGAAGTTGTTCGTCTTGCAAAATTCTAACATACGATCTCCGGTGTCGTTTCTATCACCAAGGCCATATTTTCCAACTACCAATCCATCTTCTTTGTTTCCAACTTCGGCATTCCAATCAGTAGTAATTATCAGTGTGTCTTGAGTGCAGTTTGATCAATTTCATACTGTAGGAGTTTGTAAAAATCTTCAATTTCTTCATCTTTGGCCTTAGTTGTTGGTGGGTAAATTTGAAAAATAGTCATATTAACTGATTCTCCTTGTAGATGTATGGATATTTACCTATCACTGACAGCGTTGTACTTCAGGGTAGATCTTGAAATATTCTTTTTGACGATGCATGTGACACCATTCTTCAATTTGTCATTCCCAGCATGGTAGACCCTATGATTATATGATTCAAAATGGCCAATAGCAGTCCATTTCAGCTCACTAATGCCTAGGATATAGATCTTTATGCATTCCATTTCATTTTTGATGACTTCCAGTTTTCCTAGATTTGTACTTCATACATTCCACGTTCCTATTGTTAATGGATGTTTGTAGCTGTTTCTTTTCATTTTGAGTCGTGGCACATCAGCAAATGAAGGTCTTGAAAGCTTTGCTCCATCCATGTTAATAAAGTCGACTCTACTTTGAGGAGGCAACTCTTTCCCGGTCATGTTTTGAGTGCCTTCCAACCTGATGGGCTCATCTTCTGGGACTATGTCAGACAATGTTCTGCTGCTATTTATAAGGTTTTCACTGGCCATTTTTTTAGAAGTAGACTGCCAGGTCCTTCTTCCTAGCCTGTCTTAATCTGGAAGCTTTGCTGAAACCTGTCCATCATGGGTGACCCTGCTGGTATTTGAAATACCAGTGGCATAGCTTCTAGCATCACAGCAACACACAAGTCACCACAGTACGAGAAACTGACAGATGAGTGAAGGCTAGGTATTAATAAAATAGACATTCTGGTCAGTATAAACCATTCTCCAGCTGAAGGGTAGTAAGTAGTTCAGTGAGGAGCCAGGGTAATGTAGTGGTTGAGTGCTTGGCTGCTAACCTAAAGTTCAGCAGTTTGAACCTACCAGCCCCTGTGCAGGAGAAAGATGTGGCAGTCTGCTTCCGTAAAGATAACGGCCTTGGGAACCCTATGGGGCAATTCTACTCTGTCCTATAGGGTTGCTAGGAGTTGGAATTGACTCCATGGCAACGAGTTTGGTTTGGTTTTGGATTTGACCTCTAACGGAGCCCCAGTGGCACATATGGTTCAGTGCTCAGCTGCTAACTGGAAGGTCAGCAGTTGGAATCCAACAGCTGCTCCGAGGAAGAAGATGTGGCAGTCTGCTTCCGTAAAGATTACAGCTTTGGAAACCCTATGGGGTGGTTCTACTCTATCCTATGAGGTCACTATAAGTCAGGATTGATTTGACGGCATTGGGTTTGCTTTGGTTTTTGGTTAAGTAGTTCAAACTCATGTGCTCATGTAGAAACTGTACATAGACCAAGAGGCAATCATTCCAACAGAACGAGGGGAAACTGCATGGTTTAAAATCAGGAAGCGTGTGTGTCAGGGTTGTATCCCTTCACCATACTTATTCAATCTGTATGCTGAGCAAATAACCCAAGAAGCTGGACTGTATGAAGAAGAACCCGCATCAGGACTGTTAATAATCACTCATTAACAGCCTGTGATACACAGCTTTTACAACCTTGCTTGTTGAAAGTGAAGAGGACTTGAAGCACTTAGTGATGAAGGTAAAAGACCACAGCCTTCAGTATGGGTTGCACCTCAACATAAAGAAAACAAAAACCCTCACAACTGGACCAATAAGCAACATCATGATAAACGGAGAAAATATTGAAGTCATTATGGATTTCACTTTACTTGGATCCACGATCAACGCCCATGGAAACAGCAGTCAAGAAATCAAATGACATATTGTATTGGGCAAATCTGCTGCAGAAGACCTCTTTAAAGTGTTGAAAAGCAAAGATGTCACCTTGAGGACTAAAGTGGGCCAGACCCAAGCCGTAGTGTTTTCAATCATATCGTATGCATGGGAAAGCTGGACAATGAATAAGGAAGACTGAAGAGGAACTGACGCCTTTGAATTATGGTGTTGGTGAAGGATATTGAATATACCATGGACTGCCAGAAGAATGAATAAGTCTGTGTTGAAAGAAGTACAGCCAGAGTGCTCCTTGGAAGTGAGGATGGCGAGACTTCATCACACGTACTTTGGACATATTATCAGGAGGGCCCAGTCCCTGGAGAAGGACATCATGCTTGGTAAATAAGAGGCTCAGCGAAAAAGAGGGAGACCTTTGACGAGATGGATTGTCACAGTGGCTGCAACAGTAGGCTCAAACATAGCAATGATTGTGAGGATGGTGCAGGACTGGGCAGTATTTTTGTTCTTTTGTACATAGGGTTGCTGTATGTCGGAAACAACTCGACGGCACCTAAGAACAACAACAACCAGTTTAAACTGCTTATTGGTTATTTTGGAGTTTATAGCCTTTGGCTGGGCTAAGTAGTAGTCAATGTGAAAAAATATTAAAAACTTAGTAATTCTTGTTCAGTTTCTATATATACATAATCTGTTTTTTCTAAGAGACCTAAGTTATTAATTAATTATTGTATTGGTTAACATTTTTAAGTACAGTAAAACTTGTGAAAGCTGGAACCTGTGTAAGGTGAATACCTATTAGAGAAGGAAAACGCAAATATTTTCCACTAAAACCAGCATCAGAAAAGTGGTCAGACTGCACCCTGTCAAAGGTGGAAAACTTGCAAGACCCGGAAGAACAAGGCAATCCCTTTGAGTTCTGGTTCTCACAGGTTTCACTGTATATTTAATCTTAATAAGGCTCTGTGAAATCATGTCCATTTTTTTATTTGCAAATAAAGATACATAAATGAAAATAAAAAACTGCTCCTAAATCTTGTGTTATTTTTATTTCTTTTAAAGTGGTGTCAATATCAAAATGCCAATCAACTCCAGTGGACCTGACTGGGTGACCGTGGTTCCCAGGAGAATAACAGGTAAAAGGAAATGAGCTTGATGATTTATTTATTGCTAAGTTGTACGAGGCACTGTAGTTTCACTTATGTTACAAAAACTTTTTTTCCTTTAATATGCAATGATAACTTCTTGGCATAATTGAAAATACTGAAAGGACTGTTTGATTTAAAAAAACCCAGAAGTAGACCTTGTTATGAGTTGAATTGTGTTCCCCATTATGTATACAATTCTGGGTTTTGTTATGTATGCTCATGTAAAAGTTGTCTGTTCCTCTCCCCCACATTTGTCCCCTTAAGGACCTCTAGAACTGTGGTGTCCAATATGGTGGATATTTAAATTAAAATTAAATGAAATTAGAAATTCAGTTCTTCAGTCACAGTAGCCATGTTTCATGTGCTTAATGGTCACGTGTGGTCAGTGGCCACCATATTGGACAATATTTGATATAAGATGTGTCTGTCATCGCTGAAAGTTTAGTTGGATATTTCTGTTCTAGACATATTCAAGAGACGTGTGTGAAACTGTCATGAAAAGTGTTTAAATGGAAAAGCACGAGGTTAGTGAATGACAGTTGTTCTCCAAGCATGGTTTCCTGACCAGCAGCATTAGCATTACCAGGGAACTTCCTGGAATTGCACATTCTTGGGGCTCCACCTCAGACTACTGAATCAGAAACTCCAGAGGTAGGGGTGCCTGTGTTTTAACAAACCCTTTCAGAGATTCTCATTCATTGGTGTAAGATGTTGTTAATAATAAAAGAATGCAATTCAGAAGTATAGATTATGTGGTGCAATAGCTAAGTGCTTGGCTGCTTACCAAAAGGTTGGTGGTTTGAACCTACCAGCCACTCTTTGGGAGAAAGATGTGGCAGTCTACTTCTGTAAAGATTACAGCATTGGAAACCCCATGGGACAGTTCTACTCTATCCTATAGGGTTGCTATGAGTTGGAATCGACTCCATGGCAATGGGTTTTGTTTTGTTTTGGACTTGACCTCTGAAGGAGCCCCTGTAGCACAAATGGCTAATGCTTGGCTGCTAACTGAAAAGTCAGTGGTTCGAACCCAGCAGCTGCTCCTGGAGAGAAAGATGGGGCAGTCTGCTTCCATAAAAATTTACAGCCTTGGAGACTCCCTTGGGCAGTTCTACTATGTCCTATAGGGTCACCATGAGTCAGAATTGACCAGGTGAAAGTGGGTTTGGTTTTTGGGTATAGTATTATTAACTATAGAATTTATCTGGATTTCGTCAGTTTTTCCACCAATATCTTTTTTCTGCTCCAGGATCCAGTCCAGGATCCCACATTGCATGTAGTCATCATGCTGCCTTAGTCTCCTCTAATCTGTCACAGTTCCTCAGTTTTTCATTGTTTTTCATGACCTTGACACTTTTGAAGAGTATCAGTCAGATATTTTGTAGAATGTCTCTCAGTTTGGGTTTGTCTGATGTTTCCTTGTAGTTAGAAGAGGTTATACATTTTGGCAAACTAGCACAGAAATGATATTGTGTTCTTTTCATGGAGTACCTGATGTAGATATGTATTGCTAGCAATGTTAATGTTAATCACTGCCAGGGTTTTCCATTGTAAAGTTGTTATTTTTGTCTTTATATTTATTCAGTATTCTGGGGAGATACTTGAGACTATGGTAGGCTGAGTAATGACCCCCAAAGATATCCAGGTCCTAATCCTTGGAACCTGTGAATGTAACTTTATGTGACTAAAGAGACTTTGCATGTATGACTAAATTAAGCACCTTGAGACGAGATTATCCTGGATTGAGTGGGCCTGAAATGCAGTCACATATGTCCTTGTAAGAGGGAGTCAGAGGGAGATTTGATAGAGAAGACAAAAGGTCATGTGATGATGGAAGTAGAGAGAAATTTGGAAGTGTTTCACTTTTGGCTCTGAAGATGGAGAAAAGGACCATGGACCAAGGAATGCAGCTGTAGGAATTGGAAGACAAGGAAACGGATTCTCCCTTAGAGCCTCCAGAGGGAGCATGGCTCTGGTGACACCTTGGTTTTGGCTAATGAAACTGATTTCCGTTCTGGCCTCCAGAACTGTAAGAGAATCAATTTGTGTTGTTTTACGCCATTAAATTTTTGATAACTTTTTACAGCAGGAAACTAATACAGAGACTCTGCAAACAATTCTGTTTCTGGTTAAACTTTCACTCACTAATTTTAGCATCCGTCAGTAGATCTTGCAGCAGTTATTTCTAATGGTAACTTTTAATATCTTTCATTCCTTTGACTTTTATTAATCGAAATTTTTCAGTAAGGAAGAGTTGTCTCTCCTTCCTAATTTATTTAATTATTTATATCAGTATAGATTCATGAGTATTTATTTCATTCTTTCAGTTATAATCAATACTATCATTATTTATTTTGTTGCTCAAATTATTCCAGCTTTGGCCATTGGGAACTTTTTCAGATTGGCTTCTGTGCCCTTTTGACATGCTCTCATATTCTTTTTTTTTGGTTTTTGGAGCATTTCCTTACTTTCTGGCCTCACAAAATAGTCCAGGCTCATCTTGCATTTTCCTTACCCCAGCCTTGAAAAGGCTTGTAGTCTTTTCACTTTTATTATTTTCACTTAGGAATCCAATGTGTTGAAGTTTTTTTCCCTATGCAATTGTGTTATATATTAGTTAATGGATTTTCCTACAAGGTAAAATTATTCTAAGATGCATATTTTGATGCATATGAGATGCATTTTGCTTGACAGTGCCAGTGCTACCCTCATGAGTGTATATAATTTCAGTCAAAAGCAAAGAAACACAACTTTTTTTTTTATTGTACTTTAAGTGAAAGTTTACAATTCAAGTTAGTCTCTCATACAAAAATTTATACATACATTGTTATGTGACCCTAACTGCTCTCCCCATACTGTGACAGCACACTCCTCCTTTCCACCCCAGATTTCCCGTGTCCATTCAACCAGCTCCTGACCCTCTCTGCCTTCTCATCTCACCTCCGAACAGGAGCTGCCCATTTTGTCTCATGTATCTACTTGAGCTAAGAAGCACACTCTTCACAAGTATCATTTTATGTCCCATAGTCTAGTCTAATCTTTGTCTGAAGAGTTAGCCTCAGGAATGGTTTTAGTTCTAGGTTGAGAGAGAGTCCAGGGGTCATGCTTTCTGGGGACCCTCTAGTCTCAGTCAAGAAACACAACTTTTAATTAGACTGGACTACCAGATCAAGGCAAGAGGCTGACTTTTGACAGGCCTCCCCAGTGTCAGAATTGCTGCTGGTTCTCATTAGTGCCTGTACTGTGGTCCCCAGGCCCCAGTAGCTAAATGGTTTGGGGACATTGGTGGCCTCTAACTTCACCAGCGGGGGCAGTGGTGGTTCAGTGGTAGAATTCTGGCCTTACATGTGGGAAACCTAGGTTTGATTTCTGACCAGTGCTTCTCAGGACACCAGCTGTCTTATCAGTGGACACTTGCTTGTTGCTGTGATGCTTAACAGGTTTCAATGGAGCTTCCAGACTAAGACAGACTAGAAGAAAGACCTGGCGATGTGAAAAATCAGCCAGTGAAAGCCCTGTCAATCACAGTGGTCTGATCCTGTTGTACATGGGGTCGCCATGAGTCGAGGGCCAACTCGACAGCAGCTAACAACAACAGCCTCATTAACAGCTAGACGTCATATTTTTTGTGGGCGCTTTTTGAGAGTTTGAGATAAGACTAGATCTAATAGTAATAAAATAAACACTAATATAAAATAAACACTAACATCTTTACAGCTCTTTGCTATTTGTCATTATTTATTGATCTATATTTTATATACAACAGGACACATAATCATAAGTATATAGTACAATGAAGTTTTACATTTGTATATATCTTTAATAACTAACCGTGGTAGGCAGAATTCTAAGATGACTTCCAATGATCCATGACTTTATATAATCCCTTCCCCTTGAGTGTTGGAGGTACCTGTAAATATGATGGATGTCCCTCCCATGATTAGGTTAGATTATATGGCAGTTTTGATTTTTAAAAAGGGAGATTATTCTGGGTTGACCTGACCTAATCAGGTAAGCCTTTAACAGGACCAGACTTCCTGAAGGAAGAGATTCTAAGTGTGAGAGGGATTCCACATGAGCGAGATCCTTTATTCCTGGCCTTGAAAATAGAGGGGGGTCAAATGGCAAGGAATATGGGTGGCTTGTAGATGCTGAGGGCAGCCCCTGACAGACAGTGAGCAAGGAAGCAGGAGCCTCAGTCCTGCAAGCGCAAGGAACTAAATTTGGCCAACAACTTGAATGAGCTTGGAAGTAGATTTTTCGCCAGAATCTCTAGAAAAGAACGCAGCCCTGCCGACACCCTGATTTCAGCTTGTGAGACCCTGAGCAGAGAACCCAGCTACACAGTACCTGGACTCCTGACCTACAGAACTGTGGGACGATAAATGTCCCTTGGTTCTAAGCCATTGATTTGGTGGTAATCTGTTACACAGAAATAGAAAATGAATACAGTAGTGTTTAGAGCATATAGAATGTTTTCAGCATCCCAGCCAGCCCTTTACTACTAACAGAGTGCTTTTATGCTTTTGTAGTACTGAATTTTCATAACAGCCCTACAAAATAGCCCATAGTTTCCCTGTTTTATAGATGATAAAACCAAGGCCCAGAGACTCATTCACTTAGTCATCATTTTGCCACCTGCTCTGTGCCAAGTGCTAGACCATACTGTGAGGATCCAGGGGGTGCCTAAGATGAGACTTTAAGTGATTTCTGGAGTCTCATAGTTGGAGATCGAAACCCTGGTGGCGTAGTGGTTAAGTGCTATGGCTGCTCACCAAAAGGTAGGCAGTCTGAATCCACCAGCCGCTCCTTGGAAACTCTATGGGGCAGTTCTACTCTATCCTATAGTGTTGCTATGAGTTGGAATCGACTCAATGGCAGTGGGTTTGGTTTTTGTTTTTTATAGTTGGAGAGGTGGAATCAGACATAGCCCAGGTCCTCTGACTCCTGTAGGGTCACTATGAGTTGGAATTGACTCTGTGGCAGTGGGTTTGCTTTGGTTTAGTATCCAAATGCATCCAAGTGATAGAGTGAGTGTTTTTCATGTTGTGCAGTGAAAACTAAACTAGTGTCTTTATGGATGAGACTTCTATCTGGTAATAATTTCTTAAAAAATGACAAAGAAGAACTGCCATCACAGCAAGTGGGACAAAGCTATTTTAAAGGCAAATATTTTCCAATTGTTGGAACAATAATTTGATACAGAGTACATTGTAGTTACCCTACAATATTAGAGGCCTAATATCCTTCTTATAAAACCCAGCTAACTGATGTTATTTGGGGGAAGAAAGCCTGCTCCCAAAACTACATCAGTCATGATATGTAAGGTATTTTTATGCAAATAATGTGCACATTATACTTTTTTTGCCAACCTCGCAACCCGTCCTTGCTATTTTCGTAAGTGAGCAGTGCCACACATTATATGTGTGGGCACATTATTTGTGAAAAAATATGGTATATGTCTTTGCAGACGGCATGGGTATGTTTGAATGCTGCCTGTACCACTCTCTGAGAAACTTTGGCAAATTACTTGATCATGCTGTGACTTGCTTTCCTCACCTTTAAATGAGATATTTGGACTGGCTTTTGGCTGAGTTCCCTTTCAACTTTGATATTCTATAAATCTACAAATATTCCTACTTATACAACATTTTTAGCTTTCCTCTGTAAAATGCTTAGCTTTTAGGGGACTAAAATATAAAGAAAAAAAAAATCTGATTCACAAGGTATTATGGGAGGAACTCAAGGAGTAAGCTCAAACTCAAGCCACTATTAATTGCTGTGTAGTCAGGCCCTTCTCATACTCCCAGCATGTGACAGGGTGTGCCTAAATGGCTTGTCACTCCCTGTCCTCATTCTGTATCCACCTGAGGTGGCGCCCAAGCTTTCCTGTGCTCATGGTGTTCCCTGGTGCAGGGATTGTTTGATCCTGTTCCTTCTCTGTCTTGTCTTTTTCCCCCTTCACAGATCACATACCCCCTCTTTGTCCTGTCCTTTACTGTTCTAAATTCTACAGATTATGCCATACCATATAATGTATATAAAAACAAACAAACAACAACAACAAAAAACTCTTGCTATTCTGACTCATAGCGACCCTATAGGACAGAGTAGAACTGTCCCACAGGGTTTCCAAGGGGCGGCTGGTGGTTTCAAACTGCCGACTTTCCTTTTGGTTAGCAGCCAAGCTCTTAATCACTGTGCCATACCCTTAATTCACCTGTAGCCCTCTCCTCCAGCTTTTTCTAGACAGCTTGGGGCAATGTCAGTCCCTCTGCTTTTTCATCTCTCATTTTGTCCTATTTATGGCCCACATAGCCCCCATCATGGCTGATGAATGATGTGGTCCGACTCACCCTTTGAGGGCAAAGGGAAGGCATGGGCTTTCAAGAGAAGCCAAGCCATTATAGAGAAGCAAGAACTTTACTTTCAAAGAATCAAACATGTCCTCTCTGATTTTGTACAAAAATCCTCCTGCCTGTTTTTACCACCACCTCCGTTTAAACCTTTTCCTTCTCCACCAGTGTTCAAGATAACCATAAAATTGAGTAATATCTCATTTTTATTTCACATGCATAGTACATTAGGGGTTACTTTATCAATTTAAGGGACTTTCATATTTAGTTATCTGACGTGAAAATGTATCCTGAGTTCTAAGAAACTTAATGACTTTTGACACACCACCTCAGAGACTGCTTAAAAAAAATCGTATTGAGTCAGGAAATGGTTCCTGTCCCAGCTGACCACAAGGGGGCAGTGCAGTCACATTCATTTCACTTGAAAAATGCAGTTCTGCTCTCTAGTGTGACTTGTTTAAAAGATTAACATCAGGTTCAGTAACTGATTTGCTTGGCTTGGCTTACCTCTGGTAGTAAATATAATTAATATTTGAATGGAATGTAATTGTTTACTCTGTGATATGCACTGTTCTTTATAACATGTATTTGACACAGAATAGTTGACTAACTACTGAATTAACCTTGGTGAAAACTGTACTTCAAAATCACTTTTAATTGCCGTTCCAGTAAATGTTTTCTTTGGGCCCCGGGTGTCTTCTCTGAAGCCCTTTAGCCTATCCAGCCTTGACGTACTGATCTAATGACAGAGCTTCAGGCTAGGTGTGGTAACATGGTAAATTCACACTTGGTAACATGTTGAGAAATTGTTTTCGAATAAACCAAATAAATATTTACCCTACCCCCCATTTTTACTTTGACAATCTCGTTTGCTCAATAAAGCTTTTAAAAACACTGTTTACTTTTCAGCTTGGATCCTGAAACTGCCAAGAATTAGCAGATGCCTGAGAACAGAGAGTAAATGAGCAAATAGGGCATCTTTGAAGGGAGTACAAACAAAAATAATCTTGAGTAAAATGGATGATATCAAGGAGTAAATTTAGCAGCAAATAGTCACAAATAGAGGACTCAGTTAAATTTCTGAATCGTATAAGGATTTAGACTTCAAATTGTAGTTTAGCAGATAACTATAGAATGACTGGATTATGATCAAGGTTGAACCTTAGGGTATGTAAGGAAGTGATGTAAAATGACTGGTGGCTTCCTGAAGATTATAGATTTGAATACCTATTAGAAATGAATAAGTATACATCTTCAAAAAAATCCAAAAAGCAATGGCTGACATGCATAACCATCTTTTCTCAGAGGCGGTCTAGTGCAGTGATTAAGAGCATGGGTTTCAGGCTCATCTGCTTGGATCAGGTACCGGCTTTGCCTCTTACTAGCTCTGGGACCTTGGTCAGTTTGCTTAACCGTTCTGAAAGATGGGGATAATAACAGAGCCTACCTAAAGGGTTGTTGTGAGCATCAGGTGAGATAGTACATTTAATTGCTCAGAACCGTATCTGGTGTAAAGTAAGCTTGCAAGAAACGTTGGCTATCGCTGTTTGTTTCGAAGCATGTAAAGAGTGTTGTTCCCATAGCAACATCTTCCAAGGGAGGCGTTAGGGCAGTGGGATGTTGACTGCCTCTGAAAAGTGTCCTGGTGCTTGTGTTATTGAGTGTAGCTAGGCTACAACCATTAGTACCCATTGCTGGTGCATTTTTAGTATTGTTCATTGTGCATAATGATCTTCTAAATCTTCGCATTGTGGGAAATAATTTAGATTATATGTCACTAGTTTGTTCTCTGTATTAAGTGGTGGTTCTCTGAATTAAAATTTGATTGTAGGACTCATGGATTAAAACTTTCCTTTTAGTCGGCTAAGCAACAGTGGACTAATGTTACTCTGCATATGTAACAATATGAATTGAAGTTGTTAACACCTCATAGGCATTTGGTTGAGAAATTGCTTTCTTTTGCTGGGATAATGTTGGGTGGCACATCCACACATTTCCTTGTTTTTTTATCTTCCTTTATTTTTGAATATGATAAAAACATGCTTACTCAGAAGCAATGCTCTAGGTCCCCTTTTCCCATTCTGTCCACCAACACCCTCCCCCTCGTTTCATATCTGCCCATTTTTGTGCAAAGGAGAACCCTTTTTATCAGGGAAAAGTCTGGGATTTCTTTGAGATATGATGGCAGGAAATGCTGCCCACATGCCAGTAGCCTAGCACTGTATGGACATAATTGTGTGGGAACATTTTTCATCTATGGTTTGTTGGAGGAAAATGTCAGAATATCTTATTTTTCCTTTTTTGTTCCAGACACTGACAACCCAGAACTCTCTCAAGGCTCAGGAACTTTTCCCTCCGGGTATTATTACCAAGGCCAGTGGTGGCCCAGAAAGTTCAGGATGCGCCAGTTCAATGACCCTGACAATGTTACAGAATGCTTACAAGGGAAAGTGGTGTATTTATTTGGTGACTCAACAATCAGGCAGTGGTTTGAATACCTTACTACGTTTGTTCCAGGTTGGTACTTTGCTTTTTGTTTCTTAACTCTTTCCTACATGCATGAAATCAGCTTGGAAAACAGCACAGACTCACTCAGGTGCCTGTAGAAAGCATCAGGTGAGGAATCAGTTCTCTCTCTGCAGGACTGAGGAGGTATCCCAACCCTGGAGGGATGTGTGTCTTTCACTTCTAATATTCTAGCTGTAAAACAGAAGTGGACATTTTCAGTTGTTCGCCCCTAGTTATGTGTGGTCCAACGCTAGGGTTACAGTAGATTCAACTGGAGGGAAGCAGCCAAGCCCGCTGTGGCTCCATTTTAATGTGGTGTCATTGGCCAGGCCTTCCACTGGCGTGGCTCTGAGGTGGGACTGCCTCCCACCGAGGGAGTCTGTGTAAGTTCAGCATTCTTAGCATCCTGGTTTCACTGCTGGGCTCTGGGATCGCTCTCCAGATTCAGAATAAAACCCCACTGGCTGAAGGGCCACTCCTTATTCACAAATGGGCCTTCTCTTCTTGGAAGGCCTGTGGTTGGGATGAGGATGGATGGATCCTAAGGGCTGGAAATAAAGACCCTGCTTACAGTTCAGAGAGTTGATAAACCATTTTGTAGAACTGATTTTGATGGCTGTATATTGACAGGGCCTTTCATAAAGTAAATCCCCCTGCCTTGTTGTTAGTCATCATTTCGTGATGTTTGATGTTTTCTTTTCATCAGCTCATATTTATTACATCAAGTTAGTTTCAAGTTTAATTTTCAGGAGGAAAGGGGGAAACATATTACTCCCAAAAGTGGGAAGTCATTTTCTAGTTTTTGTTGCTTTTTATTTTTCTAAAATCAAAATAGACATAGCTGAGTTCTAGTTGATAAAGAATAGACTTAAAACTCAGGAGAAGGGAAATGGTTTGTGTGGCATGATGGTAGGCATGGTTCAGTGCTGACCAGGCAGGGCCCTCCAGGAGTCTACAGTTTTATTCTTTGGTTCTAATGACGTAACTCGGCATTTCCTTTGATAGCAGTGATCCCATTAACCATCTTGATCATATTCATCATATCCTCTACAGACAGATGTTTACTTGATAAAGCCTATGTCAGTGTTTGATCTTAATCAAAAGAAAGAATGATAGCTGGAGCTTGTATGCAACTTAAAAGCTAAGTAGTAATGAGTTAGGTAGGAAAACCTAGAAGAGAAACTAGGGACTACACGGAGAAAAAAAAGTGAAACATTTATTTTAAATCTAAAAAGTAATAGAGAACAATTATAATCTGATTTTACTTCTTCAAAATTGATTGTCAACTTTTCAGCAAGGACTGTGGCTTATTCACCTGAATGTTGTTGGCTTGTAGCACTTTATAGTAGCTGGCATTGAATAGGTGCTTCCAAAAACCAAACCCATTGCTGTCGAGTCGGTTCCAACACATAGCAACTCTATAGAACAGAGTAGAACTGCCCCATAGGGTTTCCAAGGAGCAGGTGGTGAATTCGAACTGCAGACCTTTTGGTTAGCAGCTGAGTTCTTAACCACTGCACCACCCTGGCTTCTTAATAGGTGCTTAGGAAATGTTAATTGAATTTCCAAAATTTACTTTTATTTGCCAGGCTCTTATGGGAATATGTAGGGCTATGAGGCAGACCCTCTTTCCTTGTGGGACATATATGAAGTGATAAATGAATTGTACAGATAGTCTTTTAGGAATTATGAGGAGGGAGTCAGTCACTGCTTCCCTGGACCTTCAGAAGATTTCAGAGGAGCTGGACCTTGAAGCTGGGCTTAGATACAGGAGAAGGGCTAAGGACATTCTAACTTGTTGTGCTCCCTTTGTTATTCGCCTGGTAGGGATAGAAGTTCTTCTCTAGGGCATTAACATGATTTTCCAAACTTAGGTGAAATTGAAAGTTAAAAAAAAAAAAAGAAAAAACCAAACCATGGCTGTTCCTTTCTTTTATTGTTAGCTTATTTCAAAAAGAGGCATTTACCTATTAATATGTGTTACTATAAAACCAGAAGTTACAGCCCTTGTCCTGGAAGAAATATTTATCTGTTAGAACAATAAAATTTAAATGCAAAGTTGAATTTTAAATTTTCAGTGATCAGTGGAAACAGCAGGATTTCTTGGCTTAATAGCTATAAGTGAAACAGGTCATTTTGTTTCTGAGGCATAGACATAGTTGTAGAATTTATCACGGATGGTATTACTTGTAATGGCATGTTTTTTGAGTGATTGCAATAAGAAATATGTTAGTAAAGCCCCATTGATTTAAAGTGGGCCAAGGTGCAGTAAAATAGGTATTCCCTTTACATTTGTATTGTACTTATCAACATTGTTCTTTTATTTTGAAAATTGTTCTTTGAAGCCACTCAGTAAAGAATAATCAAAATATGTATGCTTGACTGAACATTTTTATGAATTTGAGTTTTCCTTGTTTCAGATTTAGTAGAGTTTAACTTGGGTAGTCCCAAGAATGTCGGTCCCTTTCTTGCTGTGGACCAGAAGCACAACATCCTGCTCAAATACCGCTGCCATGGTCCACCCATTCGCTTCACAGCTGTCTTCAGCAATGAGCTCCGCTATGTGGCAAATGAGCTGAATGGCATTGTGGGAGGTAAGAACACGGTGGTTGCCATATCCATATGGTCTCACTTTAGCACCTTCCCCTTGGAAGTATACATCCGGAGGCTCAGGAACATTCGTCGAGCAGTCATCCAGCTCCTGGATCGAAGCCCTAAGACTGTGGTGGTCATCCGGACCGCCAATGCCCAAGAGCTGGGGCCTGAGGTAAGCCTTTTCAGCAGCGACTGGTACAACTTTCAGCTGGACACCATTCTTCGGAGAATGTTCTCAGGGGTTGGAGTATACCTTGTTGATGCTTGGGAGATGACTCTGGCCCACTATCTACCCCACAAGCTACATCCAGATAAGATTATTGTGAAGAACCAGCTGGACATGTTTTTGTCGTTTGTGTGCCCCTTGGAGACCTAGCCTATCCTTGAAGGGACTGAAGGAATCACATCACTTGCATCACAGGAAGTTTGTGTGTGGCTCCATGGAGGGACCGCTGCCATTGACTTCAAGTAATGACTTGCAAGGAGCTTAGAAACTGCAGGTTACATTTATATATACCTATAGGATTCTTTGCAAATTTGACGTCATGGGAGAACCATTATTAACAACATCTATACACTGTGTTGTCCTTGTAACCAAAGATGCTAATGAGTGTATTTGAACTAACTTCTCTTGGGAGGGGAGATGAATGTCCCAAAAAATGTTCTGCCCTAAATGGAAGGGACAAGTTTGGTTGACAGTGGAGTGTTCGTAGCTTATCTAGTAAAGTAAATTGAGCACATGTGCATGAATAGCACAAGTGGTGTGTCTTCAGCCAGGTAAGCTAGAGAAGGCTCCTAGTCAGTGGCTTCTGTGGACACACTGAAGGCCGCCTGCCTCATCTCAGGAGTTTCCCTGAATGCCCTTCCTTTTCTGAATTGCTTGAAAAGGTCAGTATGCTTGATCAGAATTTTATAATGAGGATATTTACTTTTTCCTGCTTTTTTCTAGAATAGAAGCAAAAGAGAGAAATATGAAATCAGTATATATAAAATCTGTGCTTTGAATTGATATTTACATTGGATGAATGTTTCTTGATTCAGCTAAATTTTACATAATGAGTATTTATTCTAAGAGAAACCACTTTGGAACTGGAAGCGGGAAATCTATAAACTGAAATTTATTTTTATGCTCTGAAATGTTAGGGTTTTGAGAATTGACTTTTGTGTAGAGAATGCTATTGACTGTCATAAAGTTGTGGAGGCTGTTTCCACAAATTTGAAGTGTTTCTTTTTTTGTTGTTACTATCTTGAACTGTGTACCAAAACTAGAAATTAAGATCTAATTAGAAAGTAAAGTTAGATATTAAAATCTATGATAGCTGTTTCTTGATTTGGACATAAGGTACACATTCTCATGCTTAGAAATAAAAACCTGCTATTCCTTCTGGTTATCTAAAAATAATTGAATTATCAATTTTATTTGACCATCTTATTAATTTTAAATGAGTTTAAGTTAACTTGCGATCATTTAGTAAGTACTTTTCTTTTTGAGCCACAGTGGATTACAGTCTACTTTTAGTTGTCTGTAAATGGACATGAAGAAGCTGGAGAGGCTTTAGAGATGAAGATAGATGCTTAAAACATAAAAAATTTACACCCTTACAAGAATGGCTTAAAGAATTTGGGTGTTTAACTTAAAACAGAGTCTAAGGTCTACGTTCCCTAACCCTGACCACCTTCAAGTCTATAAAATATTTTATGAGCAAAGAAGATATTTAATTATTTTCTGAGTCTAAAGAATATCAACTAGTTAACTATATCAAGATAGCTTAATTGTAATGATCTTTAAGTTTTAGAGTACCTAAGGCCCACTTGTAATGTTTGATAAAAATGTAGAATTAGGGGCCACACCTCTGGGAATTCTGGACTCAACCTGTGTGACGAGTGACCAGTGATTTTGATGCAGTGGTGCTCATCAACACTTTGAGAAACCCTGACTAAGGGAAGAGGGAAGATGAAAATAGGAAAAGTAACATTGCTTGTCTGTTTTTTCAGGGGGGTTGTCAATAACATATGTAATTCTGATCATGATTTAGTAGTGTAGGTGATAGTAGCTCCGGGGAAATTGAGTTTGGATTTGAACTAAGGTATGTGAGAGTCTAGAGCCCTTTTAAACTACAACTTGCTAAACTTTGTAAAGAGAGGTTTTATTTTTCATGAAAGAACTTTTGACCACTTTCTCAAGGATCACTGAAGTAGACTGCAGTAACTTCCTCCTGGGAGAGTTTCAAGAAGAGAGACAACACTCCCTCTTCAGTGGTTTGTACAAATGATTTCTTGTGATCTTGTCCAGTTTCTGGTGTTTTTTTTGATTTGGTGACATACGGTCCTAAAAGATTTGATGACACAGTTTCTTGAAGTATTTACAGTCATTTCCTTCCCTCGTCTAGTTTTGCTTTCTAAACTTTAGTGTGGAAAATTTTTAAAAAATGCATAAGTGTAGAGATTGGAATATTACCTAAATCGTTCTCAGAATAATTAGATAAAATAATTTAATTCCTTCTGAAAAATTTATTTTAGGCCAGTATCACATAGTTGTGAATATTAGCATGCCAACTTAGTAATACAGCTTGTTATAAATATGTATTTTCCTTATAAACATAAAGGACATAATTAAAATTGTAAAATATGGAAGTAGAAAAATCATAATTCTGTCATCTGATTGTGATGAGCATTAGCATTCTGGTATATTTCATTCCATGTTTTTTTTTTAAACTGCATCATTGTAATCATACCAAACCAAACCTGTTGCCGTTGATTCCTACTTATAGTGAGTTGTAATCATAGAGAATATATCTATGTGATTTTTATTAAACATACAAATATTTTTCTGTTAGATGGTCTTCATAACTTATTTTAAGTGTCTGCATAATAGTTCAGCTAATGCTATTATCATTATTTATATAAATTGTCCCATAATGGTTGAACACTTAGGCTTATAATAAAATATTAAAATATTTATTATAATAAAATATTAAAATACAATTTCATTGGATTAAAATAAGGATTTTTATCTTGAAATGACAGGATTAATTTCACTTGGTAGATTTCCTCATATTCCAGAATGCAAATGATTGATTTGATGTTACTTCTGAAACTGAGAATCTATTAAGCCCATAAGGCCCTTCTATGCTAATTATGGAGTCCCTGGGTGGCACAAACTGTTAAGTGCTTGACTACTAACTAAAGGGTTGGCTGTTTGAACCCATCCAGAGGCACTTGGAAGAAAGACCTGGCGATCTGCTTCCAAAAGGTCACAGCCTTGAAAACTCTATGGAGCACATGCAAATTATATGGTATAGAAATTATACTATTAAAGTAACCTTTCTTTAGCAAATACAAAAGAGACCTTCTCTGTTCCAGCATGATCCATATTTGCCATTCTGAACAATTAAATACCAGTTACCTGACACTTCCTGGCTTCAGGTAGTAGGTTTCAGACTGATAAATAGGGGTACTTGACAAGAGTAAACATGGTAAGCCTTTACATATTCATGTGTTACGTGCCAGAAGTAAGTCTGTTTCTGAGTCCAATTAAAGGAAATAGCAATTGCTGAGAGGTGCAGGAAAATAAACACCCTAGTAGAACAACAGAAACAACACCCCCTCCAAAAAAAAAAAAAAGCTGCTCAACATTATCTTAGAGAGTTTCGGGTAAATTCAGCTTTTTTATGTTGTTGTTATTGTTAGTTGCTGTTAGTCAGCTTCAACTCCTGGGGACCTTATGTATAACAGAATGAAACATTGCCCATTCCTGTGCCATCTTCATAATTGTTGGTATAGTTGAGTTCATTGTTGCAGGTATTGTGTCAATCCATCTGTCTTAGCCAACTAGTGCTGCTGTAACAGAAATCCCACAAGTGGATGGCTTCCACAAACAGAAATTTATTCTCTCAGTCTAGTAGGTTACAAGTCCAAATTCAGGGCGTCAGCTCCAGGAAAAGGCTTTCTCTGTTGGCTGTGGAGGAAGGTCCTTGTCAACAGCTTTCCCTTGGTATGGAGCTTCTGTGTGCAGGAACCTCAGGTCCAAAGGATATGCTCTGCTCCCGGCACTGCTTTCTTGGTGGTATGAGGTTCTCATGTCTCTCTGCTTGCTTCTCTCTTTTATATCTCAAAAGAGATTGGCTTAAGACAGTATCTAATCTTGTAGATCTCATCAATATGACCGCCGCTAATCCCTTTTATTACATCATAGTGATAGAGTTTACAACACATAAGGAAAGTACATCAGATTACAAAATGGTACACAATCATACAATACTGGGAATCATGACCCAGACAAGTTGACAGATATTTCTGGGGGATACAATTAAATCCATGACACCATCCCATTGAGGGTAGTGTCACTATCACGTGCCATTGAAGGTTTCCCTTGTTTTTGCTGACCCTCTACTAACCGTGTGTCCTTTTCTAGTGAAAAAAGCCTTACGGATGACAGCAGAACATTTTGACCTTAGCTAGTTGGCAATGCCAGAAATTCCACTTGAAGTGTATTCATTTTCTTGTGTTAAACATTATTTCCCCAGCACCTAGGGTTGTGTGTTCTCCCAGGCTTATGTCTATAACGCAGTCTCAGTGTGCTGCACCTGACACTTCAGTGTGCAATAAGTAAATAAACAAGATTTTGAAGTTGCTGTTTTTCTCTTTGAAAGTGAGACCACAGTCCCTGAGTGCTTGGGCACCTGAATGTCTCCGGGGTTGAAGATAAGAGGGTTGTTGAGGGCAGAAGTTTACAGGACACACAAGCGCGAGAAGGGCACAAGATAAGGACTTCAACTTCTCAATCTAGCCAGTCTCTTAAAAGTGCACTTACATTTTGACTTAAAAAGCGTGAACTTAAGTATTATATTTTCCCTTGTATTTTGTGTTTTAAGGAAAGGAAACCCTTCTGGTGTGTAGCTATCCATTCCCCTTGGAGAACTGGAGATCATTTCCTGTCTAATCACAGAGCCCTGTTGTAACATTGCCTGGAGAAGATTAAAAAAAAGAAGAGGAAGCCGTATGGAGATCACAGCAGCAGGAGTCCCAAAAGGGAAAGAAGCAACTGTGAAATCAAGTGTCATAAGGAGAAACCTTTTCAATGTTGTGCAAAGTTCATTCCCTGTTTAAACGTGCCCCCATGAAAATAACACCTTCCTCTTACAAGATCGCCGCTTTACTTAGGCCGGAGATTCCTGTTCCTTGAATTTTTCAGTGAAGGCACGGGATAGCGACACTACTTTTTGATTGCTGTGTTTAAAAAACTCTGTTGGAGAAGCTCACCCCTCTTCCCCAACACACACACACACACACACACACACACACACACACACGCGCACACACACACACACACACACACACACCCCTTCCCCAATACGCCCCACAACCCCAATACACACCCCCCACGCATACACCCCCCCACACCCCCCCCACCCCTTCCCCAGTACACACACACACACACACACACACACGCACACACACACACACACACACACACACACACGCACCCCTTCCCCAATATGCCCCACAACCCCAATACACACCCCCCACGCATACACCCCCCCCACACCCCCCCCCCACCCCTTCCCCAGTACACACACACACACACACACACACACACACACACACACACACACACACACACACACACACACACACACACACACACACACACACAACACACACACCTTCCCCCATACAGAAAAAAAAAACAACGAAATCCAAAGAGAAGGTGGATCTAATGAGGCAATATTAATACCCGGCAGTGGGCAAACTGAGACATTTTTAAAAGGCATCCTTAAGAAAAAACATTGGTTTGTAAATTATGCCTCAGAATCCTCTGCCAAGTTCCAGTCCGGGTCTTGGAGTCGGCCCCCGAGGGGAATGTCCGGGACTTCGGTACCTTTTTAGTCTGGGAATTTCCAGTATGCAGAAAAAGTCCACGAACCTCGTCCTTGCTGCCCCACTCCCGCCTCCTCTGCTCCTCCTCTGTGCCCACGCAGCGGCGTTGGGACTAGAGGATGACCGTATTTTGTATTTTAGAAAACAGGCCCTTAGCTTCCCCCGCCCCCACTCCTCATTTGGGTCTTGAACCAGAAAGCCAACGCTATAAAGGGGGCCCCGGGAGAGGTCTGGTCTCCGCCACGCGGTCAGACGCTGAGTTCTTAGAGAAAAAGGCTGCTTAGCTGCTGCTTATCATGTAACCTCAAAAGGAAACTGATCATCTTTCTCATGCTCTCACGTACTTGGGTTATTATCGCTGATTACAGCTGGAAACAATTTATTTGCTTTTACGTATTTGTATGACTTGGCTCTTCAAACACAAAGGTATATTTTTATTATTTGATATTTAATATGAAACTCTCTTTAAAATTCTGTTTTTTCCTCCCCTTTCCTTTTCTCCTATTAAGATTCTTTGGAATCACTTTCTGATGTTTGGTAAATAATACTTGTTTGGGGGCAGAATACTGGGGGTAGTCTTTTGGGGAAAGAAAATCCTGTTTTTTAAAAATAGTTTGGTAATGGCCACAAATCGTGTCTGTTTGCCCAGGAAGGACTAAGATGCTGTTAGAGGAGGTGGACAGGACAGGTAATGAACGTAGCCTAAAGCTAATGTAACATTTTCTCTTTAGTGAGTGATGTAGAGCTGTGATACCCCAAGGCAGAAATCTCTGAGGAAGTCCAATGTGGGGTTTAGAGGTGTGCTTTCCCACAATGGGTAGACTTAAAACTGTATCTTTATGGAAAACTATGAATGGATCAAAGTGTTTTGTAGCATATCCTCATTAATTCTTATATTGCCTCTGTAAAATTAAAGACAAGTATTTCAAGACCATTTTATGAATGAGGATGTCAGAAATTTGTTGGCTTGGCTGTAGTTACAGATTCATTACAATGTGTATTAAGTGTTTTAAGGGATTCTGTGTGAATAAAAGCACATTCCTAGGTGGAATAGATTATAGATTCTCTTCACAGGGATTAGTGAACTGTAGGGTGGCATGCATATGTCCCAAAGAGGAAGATGATAGCTGACATTTATTATGTAAAGTACTTGGTCATAGATGTATTCACTCACCTTGAATCTGGTATTATATATACTCCCTCACTTTAAATCTGGCTAGGTGGAATATTTTTGCCTCTTAGGCAGCAGGTTGTTTAAACAATAAAAGGAGAGAAAAATTTTCTAGGGCCTACTCATCACCCTTAATGATCCCTGATTGAGGATGGGATCAGTCACACAGATCATCCAAACATGCAAATAACCCTGCAGTCTTTTATTTGGCTTCAGAATACAGTGTGTGATCCACCACCACACCTGTCCATCTTTCTAACATTACTTAGCTTAGTGGAATGAACTAGCATGGCAGGGTACAGGCAAGGAGCATGGGATGGTAGAAGGTCTGGCAGCATCCTTTGCATTGTGGAGGCAATGTTGACAACCTTGGTCAGCACAATTTAGTTGTCCACATACAGACTTTTCCTCACTGAGGCAGACCCTTCTCTTTGTACTTTCTCCTGAAACAGGCCCCTCTTTCAGAAGCTAAAGCCACAGAGAGCACTACTGAGGGGGAAGATTCCCTGATTGTTCTGAGATCTGTAATGAATTACTCCTGAGAAAGCCATTTCTCTTTGGCTCATAGCAGACACTGATCTGGCTGCCTCTTGATTCTCCTCCAGGTTAACAGGAAGATCACTAGGGTGCAGGCTGAACTTCACCTTTCGGCTTTCCTGACCTGATGCTGAACTCCAGAGGGTGAGAAGGACGGACATGTCTAACCAAGTAGGGCCCAGGTGCTACCTAGGCCTTGGCTGATGTGGTCACATTGGGCAATGAGATGTTTTCTAAGGTTCCTGGGATTCTTAATTTAATCAGACCCTTTGAACTCCATCTCTTATATTAATCAATTTTGAAATTGCCTCCGAATTACTCTGAATTTTGCTAAGATAGGCAGTTTCCTGAGATTTCTTATGAACTAAGGTTTTTTGGTGGTTGAGCATCTTTTTAACTGATGGATTGAATGGCCACCCTTGGATATGTAATCATCATTATTACTGTTTTCCATGGGAGCAGGACACCCGCGAACACACACAGGAGGGGAATTCGGCTCTCTGTGCTGATGGTTTCAAGATTATGCAATCTTTTAACCTACTTGGAGAGGAGCATTGTGCCTCCTGGTTTTCATAAAGGGCTCATTAAAGTTAGCATGTGTGGTTTCTGATGAAAGCACTTTCTGTTCCTTTAATTTGGGACTGTCTGAGAGGTAAAATACTTTCCTTCCAAACTTAGTGGATGAGAATATTATACTGATCCTGGGGGGTTAGTGGGTAGGGAATTAACATTTATTAAATACTCATTTTGGGAGCTTCCCAGCAAGGTGTCATCTAGCCCTCTTAACAGCATTTGAGGTAGGCATTATGAACCTCAATTATAGATGGGAAAATTAAGGCTCAAGGATTGATTAACTGGCTGAAGATCACCCAGGTAGTAAGTGGAGAGCTTGGATTTGAATTTGAGGGAGTGTGTCTCAATAGCCAATGCTTTCCTCCAGGCCACTGGGATATTAGCAAAGGTACAGTGGGGAGACATCACCCTCTTTCCAGGACTCTAATTTCCCTAAGATCCTTCCCCTTTCCTGGTTCAGACCTGGCAGCCAGCTCTTCCCAGTTCAGACTTAACTGATAATGTTTTAGTTGATAACCACAACCCTTCACACTGTAAGAAGACCACAGCGGAATCTTTTAGATCTCAAAGAGTGAAGCGCTAGTGGTGGAATTGATGAGTGGTTGGGGCTGATGTTTTGGGGACAGAAAGCATCTTACTAAGCTGTCTTTGGACACAGCAGCTGGAATTATAAAGAAAGGGGCAGCCTGCTGCCTTTTGCCTTGCTTCTCTCAGGAACCCAGGACTTGGAACAGCATTGCTAGTGACACCTATGCTGCTGCTTCTGAAGGCGGGAGCCGCGGGCACCTGCCACACCCAGTCTCCTGTTTTCTACCATCCTAGCTATTGCAGAGTGAGTTAATAAACAATTTTAATTAACTTCTTTCAGAGATAGTCCCCAGGGTAGAAATTTGTATATTTTGCATCTCTGGTGATTTTTTTTCTTCTTAATCTCACATGACCCTTTTCTAGTTGCATTTCCTATGGGATCTGTTCCGACTCTGGCCCTGTGAGTCGAAATCAACTCAACGGCAGTGGGTTTTTAGTTATAGGATCTATGGTATATAGGGTGAGTGGAGGAATCAATAAATCTAGTTGGGTGGTTAAAGCATAAAATGTTCTGAGGAATTAAGGAAGAATTTGATGTTTGTCTTTTAAGGCAGTGCTTCTCAAACTTTACTGTGCAAAAAATCACAGTAGGTATGGGGTGGAGCCTGTGGTTCTGTACTTTTAACAAGCTCCCAGGTGATACTGCTAGTCCACGCCCACAGTTTAAGTAGCAAAGTTCTCAGGCATGTTAAATTCCAGTTAAGAAGAATTATGGAGTCTTTCTATAAAATCTACATATATAATTTTACCATGTGGGAAAATAAATTGTCATAATAAGGTTAAACAACAATGGTAATGCTATGTTCTCTATACATGACACTGAATATCTGACTTAAATTTATCAAAACTCTGTTAATCGCCTAGGTGTTATACATATGCAGTGCCAAACTTCCACATATTTGGAGACATTAAAAAATGAGTTTTTCACTTTTTGTCCAGATGTTTTGAAGTGTGCAGATACTTTTAATATTGATGTGAGACTTTTGGGTACCTTTTAGCACTGGTTAGTCTGTGTGCATCCCAGTCCTCTGATTGTTTCAGTCAAATTTGTCACGTGACCCCACCTGTTTTGTAGAATGGCTAATACTGTAAATCATGCATTCTCAATGAGGGTGATATTGCCCCCAAAAGGGCAAAAATGGATTCTTAAGGGGAAAATCTTAGCTATTCCAGTGGTCTTGACTGGGGGTCAAAAAGATTTTTCTTTCCTCAGTTTTCTCTTTGTGTCTTGCTTTGTGTTTACATCATTGCCTTGGATTTTTAATGTACTGGCTTCCAGAGGAGGGATAATTGCTGCTTAACTCATTCTGTGCAGTCTTTAGCAGAGTGCAGTAAGTATGTACACCATGATATATGACAGAAAGTGATACAGAGTGCAGAGTGAATAATCTGCTAAATGATTCAGCACCATGACTATTAAAACAAAACATCCTCCCCTACACATTCACACATGGCGTGCGAAACATACTACAGAACAGGGTGTGGTTAGGAATAATTCCTATGAACATTGCTGAGGGAATGTATTTATGTTCTATATGGGTCAGACCCTTTGAAAATGCAGACCACTTGCCATGCAATGCCACATTGAAAAGAAAATCTTGAGAGGCCTGGTGGAGGTTCAGGAGGACCAGACCTACAAAGGTCATCTACACGTGTGGGAATTAGACCTTGTAAATAAAGGTGAGCTGAACCAAGAGCACCTTGAGAATAGAAATTATGTCAGGTTCTCATTTTTACCCTCCTCTTCCTCTCTCTACCTCTTCCCCTCACCTCTGCAGTTTAGAACAGGGCGCCCCATGAATTTTGGTTGAACAGATAACTCAGAATGGAAAAAAAAAGGTAAAAGAATTATTGAAGTAATTGTTTTCTAATCTGTGAAAAGACCATAAGCACTTTCTATTTTGTATCTCTGACAAGGGCAAAGGAGGTGAGTTTAACTAAGGGCACAGTGGAAGTCAGGAGTTGGCGGAAACCAAGAGATCCCTGGGCAAGGCTGTTGAATTTACCTTGGGCATCTCTAGTGTCATGATAGATAAAACTGGAGCTTTCTGAAGGATGGCAGAGGCTGATACATCGTGGACCTTCCCAGCCCTGCTGCTCTGTGCTAATGGTTCATATCTTTTAAACAGCCAGTGAAAACAGTTTTATTTGTAATGTTGAACACATCCAGCATTAAGATAAGAATTCTTAAACACAACATTGATGTCAAAATCTAGGGGCAAGGTGACAGATTGCAGCCAGAGAAAGTGTTTGTAGCAGGCAGAAGGTGGAGTATGGAGTGATAATGTTAAAGGAAACACTCTTTCCACCCATGCGTCGCTTATGTTTGCCAGTTCTCCAGATTTCATGGTTGTTCATTTTGGCGTGGGGAGGTGGGGGGGGGGGGGTCTCTTAAAATGCAAATAGCTTTTAAGAAAGGTAACAGTTTTATGTTTTGGTGTGAATTAATTTTGAGATTCTCTCTTGAAGTTTTGTTGGAAAGAAGAGCGAAGAGACTGTCCGGATGACAGTGCAGATGTGACGTTTGATGCAGGGCCAAGAACAGCAGAGGGATCAAATGTGAAGGCTAAAATCAACTCCCCTACTCCTTTCACCTGGTTTTCTTATTCCTGGTCATGGTGCCACCACTCTCTCCATCTCATGGCCTTGAATTACCTTTGACTCTGCCCTCTCTGTGTTCAGGCTGTTGCCAGTCCTATTAAGTTATATCTCGAAATGTTTCTCTAAACATTCCCTCCTTTCCATTCCCATGGGCACCATTCTAGTTCAGTCCTTCATTACCTGTGACCTTGACTATTGCAAGCGGCTGCTGCTTTCTCCTTCCTAAAACATAGCTCTGGTCATGCTTTTACCCTGTTCAAAAATCCTGAATGGCTCCCAAGGACTTATCACATCAATCCCAACATGCTCAGGTGCCATCAAGGCCCTCGAGGGTAGGGCTCCAAACTTGACTTCCATGATTCTCTTCCCCTTTGTGCTCTTCCAGTTGGGCTGGTGGTCCAAAGAGGCCAGAATGCTTAACAGTCAACAAGTATTAAATGGACCTTTGAAAAATCGATAATAATTATAACTACTGTCACTGAGTGCAAACTATGTACCAAGAGTTGTGCTAGGCATATCACTTACACTACTTCATTTAACCTACATACAGACTGAATGCAGTTGATAATATCCCCATTTTATGGATGTGAACTAGAGTCTTAGAGAAGTTAATTAAAGCTACATGGTTATTAAGTGAAGGGAGCTGGGATTGGAGCCCTAGTTTGTTTGATTTCAAAACTCTATGCTTTTAAGCACAGGATGAGGAACTTTATAAGCAAGAATTTCAGACTGAGTAAAACTGTAGGAGAAAGAATTAGTGTGCTGCTTTCCAGGATAATCTGTAAGAACTGCATGTTGAAGAATAGAAGGAAGTATGATGTGATAGGTTTGATGTAGCTGGATTTCTGAGGATGTGAAAACCAAGCATAGAAATTTAATTTTGATATGGAATATCATAGGGTCAACTGTGTTTGAACTGGGAAAACATGATTTGTTGTGGCTTCTCCAAACAATTCCTACTGCTCTTGATGTGATGGTAGTGAGAGTGAGGACTTAAAGGTGAGTGGGATGCATTTTGGAGAGGAACTATTAGGACTGTTAGGAGCAGAAGGAATCAGAGAATCTTTGAGGCACCTAGGGGTTTCTGAAAGGATATAACTACTGGCAAAAATAAGGATAACTAGGCTTGCTGATCTGACAGAGACTGGAGAAACCCAAGAATATGGCCCCTGGATACCCTTTTAACTCAGTATTGAAGTTACTCCTGAGGTTCACCCTTCAGCCAAAGATTAGACAGGTCTATAGAGCCAACAGTAACACATGTGAGGGATATGCTTTATATTTCAACCATGTATATGAGACTAATAGGCACACCAGCCCAAAAGCAAAGACGAGAAGGCAGGAGGGGACAGGAAAACTGGACGAATGGAAATGAAATCTGGGGTAGAGAAGGGGAGTTGTTGACACTTCATGGGGTTGGCAACCAATGTCACAAAACAATTAATGTATTAACTGTTTAATGAGAAACTAATTTGCTCTGTAAACTTTCACCTAAATCACAGTAATAATAATAAAACAACAACAACAACAACAACAAAATGAGGGTACTAGGAAAATGAAGCTGGGCTTTTGGTGGAGTAGAGGGCAAAGGGAGAATATGATGAGTTTGGTTTATACCTGTCAATTATGATGTTGGCAACATGGAATTAGAGCTCAGAGAAAAGGTCAGAGCTGGAGATAGGGATCTGGAGTCTTTAAACAGGTCAGAGTTGAACCTGTGGGAGTGGGTAAGATTGCCAGAGTTCAAAAAGGACAGGAGACAGAAATTCCCAGCTCTCAAACTGCTTTGTTGTCACATAGGTTTGGAAGATAGTAGGGAGGCTTTCCAGGACCTGTTGAGTTAGAATAGCACCTCTGGCTCTCCCATTACCTTACTTTGGTTTTCTTATAGCACATGATCACCACCTGGCATCATCTTATACAGCTATGTGCTTATTTTCTCTTCCAGGAGAATGTAATCTCTATGAGAGCACAGACTTTGTCTTTTAGTTCAGTACTGTATTTCTAGCAAATGGAAAAGTATTCAAAACATTGATAGATACTCAATAAATATTTATTGAATGAATCTATGAATAGGTTAATTTTTATGAACAATTGAATTTAAATGAATGGTAATTAGATTCCTGGATATTACCTTTTTATCTTAAAGTAAAATTTTGTTCATTAGCAAATGCTTTTTGGTAAATGAACATGTAAACACATGTATTTGAGGATCTTCTGGAAATATACAACTTAGACACTTAGTTTTGTTGATATTTGTGTTTTCCCTTAAACTGTGCTTTCCTCAGATCAAGATCACCTAGTCCCTTCTTTGAAACGCCATTTCTTTGTGAGAAACTAGGTGTGACTGTCTGAAAAAATCTAGGCACTTGGATACTCTAGTAATTCTTATCAAGTTATCTATTTGCATCTACTTCTTTTTTTTTTTTTAATTTTCATAGATAGTTATTTATGGAGTCCTTGGTTTCCAGTCAGTTCACTTTTCCCTTTGCTTAACATACTTGTACGTAAAGATTCTCATCTCATTGTACTTATGTGGGTGCCAACAGTCCATACAAACATAAAAGTCTTTTTATTACTTTTCTCTATGGTTTTCTCAGGAAGTTTGCTGGGTATAGGATGGTGTGATGAGGTTTTCATAAAATACAACCATAGTTAGGATAGGGATTTAAACCAAGTCTCCCCTGCCCTCTTTTTTAAATAATATTTTATTGTATTTAAGGTGAATGTTTACACAGCAAATTAGGTTCCTGTTTAACAATTTCTACACAAATTATTCAGTGATGTTGGTTACATTTTTCACAATAGGTTGTCATTCTCATTCATTCCATTTTGGTTGTACCATTGATAGCACTGTAATTTCCCTGCCCCTTACCTTCTCATTACTCTCTTTGGAGTAATTTTTGACCATTTGGTTTCATCTAGATTATTTTTTAAAGGAGCCCATTACTCACTGGTGATATTCTTTATTTTATGAGCCAATATATTATTTAGCTAAAAGCTGACCTCAAGGGGTAATTTTGGTTTAAGGTTTAAAGAGTATCTCAGGGCGATAGTCTTGAGGAATTCTCTAGTCTCAATTGGTCCAGAGAGTCTGGGCTTTAAGAATTTAAGTTCTGTTCCACATTTTTCTCCTGTTCCATCAGGATCCACCTATTGTGGCCCTGATCAGAATGGTCCGTAGTGGTAGCTGGGCACCATCTACTTCTTCTGGTCTCAGCATAGATGAGGCTGTGTTAATTTTTCACAAAATGTGTATACTATTAGTCCTGTAGATTACTTTTTTCTCTGAGTTTTTGGTTTCCTTCTTTCTCTTTTGTTGTGGATGAGTAGAGACCAATAGTTGTATCTTAGATGGCCGCTCACAAGCTTTTAAGACCCCAGACACTATTCTCCAAACTAGGATGTAGAACGTACACTTTATGAACAATATTATACCAATTAACTGAGTTGTCCCACAAGACTATGGTCCTAAGTCATCAAACCCACAAAACCAATCTCGTGATGTGTTTGGTTATGTCTAAGAAGTATCTGTAACTGTGTCCCACGTATATATACGCACACACATACCTGTATGTACATATGCCTATCGATATATCTATTGTGCACACATATGTACTTACATATTCATATCCATACACATGTATTCCTATGTACATATTTGTATAACCACACACATATCTTTGGTTGTTGTTGGTTTCCTCTATTTTTTTAAGGAATCATAATCAAAGGTAGATCTGAATCTGTATTTCATACAGGTAAGGATTCTTATTAAATCTAACTTGTCTTTTTCAGATAGTCTGAGTGGTATAAATGACACTAGAACTATTGGGTAAAGTAATTTAAAGCAGTGGTTCTCTAATAGATGGGGGGTATTAGAACTATTGGGTAAAGTAATTTAAAGCAGTGGTTCTCTAATAGATGGGGGTATCTTAGTGATCTAGTGCTGCTATAACAGAAATACCACAAGTGAATGGCTTTAACAAAGAGAAATTTATTCTCTCACAGTCTAGGAGGCTAGAAGTCCAAATTCAGGTTGCCAGCTCTAGGGGAAGCCTTTCTCTTTCTGTCAGTTCTGGGGGAAGGTCTTTGTCATCAACGTTCCCCTGGTCTGGGAGCTTCTCAGTGCAGGAACGCTGGGTTGAAAGGATGTACTCTGCTCCTGGCACGATTTTCTTGGTGTTATGAGGTCCCCCTGTCTCTCTGCTAACTTCTCTCTTTTATATCTCAAGAGATTGGCTTAAATTGTAGATTAATCTTGTAGACTGAGTCTATATAACTCTGCTAATCCTATCTCATTAACATCTTAGAGACAGGATTTACAACACATAGGAAAATCACATTAGATGACAGAATGGTAGACAATCACACATTACTAGGAATCATGACCTAGCCAAGTAGACACAATTCTGGGGGACACAATTCAATCCACGACATTCTACCCTTTGCCTCCCACCCCAAATTCATGTCCTTGCCACATGTAAAACACATTCACCCCGTCATACCATAGCAAAAGTCTTAAATCAACTCCAAGTCCGAAATCCAAAAATTCCTCTTCGTCTGTGAAATCTAGAATACAAGTTATCTGCTTCCCAAGTACAGTGGCAGAACAAGCACAAGCTAGACATTTCCATTACAAATGGGAGAAATTGGAGGGAAAGAAGGGATAACAGGTACCAAGCAAGTCAGCAAAACACACTGCATTAGCCCTCAAGGCTTGAAAATAATCCTGTTCCCTGACACCATTTACACAATGGCCCTGCCCTCCAAACTGTAGGTATTGGCCATACTCTCCAGATTCTGAGTGGAGGCCCCTTGGCCCTGGGCTTCAGCTCTGCCTTCCAGGCCCACTGGGATGGCAACTCTGCTTCCTTGCATTTGGGTGGCTCCATTCTCCTAGTTCATCTGAGTGGCGACTCCATCCTTAGAAGCACCAGAGTCTGTAGCTCCACCCTTTGAGACCCCAGGAGTTGTGGCCATACCCTTTGAGACTGAGGCAGCTCTGCTTCCTGCGTTCCTTGTTTCTTCAGCTTCTGCTTCCCAGTTCCTTGCCTCTCAGTTCCTTGGGCCTCACCGCCCACATCTACCCTGCTCGAGCAAGTGTTCCAAAGCTCTGTAGCTCCAACAAGTGCCTGGAGGCACCCTACTCTGCCAGTAAACTTCAGCTGGAAGACAGTCAGCTCTCGCTCCTTGGGTCAGTGTCATGGATTGAATTGTGTGCCCCCAAAATATGTGTCAACTTGGTTAGTCCATGATTCCCAGTATTGTGTGGTTGTCTTCCATTTTGTGATTTTCCTGTGTGTTATAATTTCTGCCTGTGGTTAAAGAGGATTAGGGTGGATGTAACACCCTTGCTCAGGTCACAGCCCTGATCCAATATAAAGGGAGTTTTGCTGGGGTGTGGCCTGTACCGCCTTTTATCATACAAGAGATGAAAGGGAAACAAGCGGAGAATTGGGGACCTCATACCGACCAAGAAAGCAGTGCCAGGAGCAGAATGCGTCCTTTGGACCCAGGGTTTCTGCATGGAGAAGCTTCTAGTCTGGGGTAAGATTGATAACAAGAACTTTCCTCCAGAGCCGACAGAGAAAGCCTTCTCCTGGAGCTGACGCCCTGAATTTGGACTTCTAGCCTACTATACTCTGAGAAAATAAATTTCTCTTTGTTAAAGCCATCCACTTGTGGTATTTCTGTTATAACAGCACTAGATAACTAAGACAGTTGGCAAGCATAGCTCCACCGATAAGTGCCTGGAGGCACCCCACTCTGCCAGGAAACCTCCTGCACACAGGCACTCAGCTCTGTCATTCTGTGAGTCAGTTCCAGTGCTGTTTCACTCTGGTCTCCTGGTTCTGCTGCCGCCAGTTCTCTGCTGCTGCTCATTCTCTGCCTCTACCGCTACCAGTTCTCTGCCACTGCTTCTCACCGTCTGCGCCATCTCCAGTGCAACAGCTGTTCTCACTTCCTTCTGAGTCCTTACCAGAATTGTCTTTGATGTCTCTAATTCCACCAACAGTCTCTTCAACGCAATCTAGGCACTATTAGGCACTTTAAAACTCTTCCAGCCTCTATCCATTTACAGTTTCAAAACCACTTCCACATTTTAGGTATCTGTTAGAACAGCACCCCACTCTCGGTACCATATTCTGTCTTAGTCATCTAATGCTGCTATAACAGAAATACCACAAGTGAACGGCTTTAGCAAAGAGAAGTTTATTCCCTCACAGTCTAGAAGGCTAGAAGTCCAAATTTAGGGTGCCAACTCTAGGGGAAGGCTTTCTCCCTCTGTTGGTTCTGGGGGAAGGTCCTTGTCATCAGTCTTGCCCTGGTCTGGGAGCTTCTCCGTGCAGGAACCCTGGGTCCAAAAGACGTGCTCTGTTACCAGCGCTGCTTTCTTGGTGGTATGAGGCCCCCTGTCTCTTTGCTGGCTTCTCTCTTATATCTCAAGAGATTACCTTAAATTGTAGATTAATCTTGTAGATTAAGTCTACATAACTACTGCTAATCCCACCTCATTAACATCATAGAGATAAGATTTACAGCACATTGGAAAATCACATCAGATGACAAAATGGTGGACAGTCACACAATACTGGGAATCATGGACTACCCAAGTTGATATACATATATATATATATATATATATATTTTAGAGTTTTAATCTGAATTCCATCATTTTTTTTTTTTTTAATTGTACTTCAGGTGAAGGCTTACAGAACAAATAGTTTCTCATGAAACAGCAGTACGCATGTTGTTTTACGACATCGGTTAACAACCCCACAACATATTAACCCTCTAACTTCTCAACCTTTTTTTTTTTGGTGAAAATACACATAGCCAAAGATACACCATTTAAAAAATTTCTACATGCACAGTTCAGTGACATTGACTACGCTCTTCCAATTGTGCTGTTATTCTCACTTAAGATGAAGGCTTACAGAACAAAATAGTTTCTCACTTAACAGTTTCTACAAATGTTGCCCTATGACAATGGTTAACAATCTCACAACACATCAACAATATCCTTCCTCAACCTTGGGTTCCCTATCGCCAGCTTCCTTGTCCCCTTCTGCCTTCTGGCCCTTGTCACTGGACTCCTGTACCTCGTTAGTCTCATTTGGTTTCATGGGGCTGTCCACTCCCAGGCTGAACAGTGAACCTTGGAGGTAACTTCACCACTGAGCTAAAAGGGTGTCTGGGGGCCATACTCTCGAGGTTTCTCCAGTCTCCTTTAGGCCAGTAAATCTGGTCTTTTTTTCTGTGAGTTAGAATTATGCTCTACATTCTTCTCCAGCTCTATCCAGACCCCTCTGTTGTGATCCTGGTCAGAGCAGTCAGTGGTGGTAGCCAGGCACCATCTAGTTGTACTGGACTCAGTCTGGTGGAGGCCTTGGTAGCTGTGATACACATGTATCTGAGGGATACAATTCAATCCATGACAGGGGAATTCCTCCATCAAGGACTATCAGAATCACTGGAGAAATGTTTCAAGGGCCACATAACCGTATTTTGAGGACTGTAGTGTCCAGAGAGTACCTTACTGATGGATGTGTGTCATAACTCTTAGGTGTGCTGGTGGAGAAAAAGGGTTGAGAATCGTTGGTCAAAGATTCCAAGAGTTAAAGTGAAAGGAACACATGAAACTAAAAGATGACTTTGTTTCTATCTGTCCTCTATTGCTTACAGCAGGCTTGCTTTTTGGTCCCTCAGACCCTGTTTACTAGAATTTTATAAAATTTTAAACTGTATAGGATAATGTAGGCTGACAGAAATCTTTAAAATCCAGAAAGAGGCTCAGAGATGATATTGTAAGTGTGTGTGTTGGAGACAGAAAAATATGGAAGGAGGTTAACAGGAGAACCTGTATACTGAACCTGGTGGCCAATTAAGTGTCTCTGTAGGAGTTGTTCATTATGATAGTTTTCTAACTTACAAATTATACAGTCATGGTTGTTTATACATGGGATTCCTTCCTAACCAGTTTGATTGCGCTAAGTATGGAAGTGCTTTAGGGGAAAAAAATGCTGTGCAGACACAAGGTGTGGCTACACAAGTTTTTGTCCCATCTGTAATCTACCCCATCCTCCCCCTGCAGCTACACACACAGCGAGGTGGAGAGTTACTCAATGGTTGTAATTTACAGAAAATGATGTATGATCAGTGCTTAGGATGTGCCAAGTACCTTGCCTACATTGCACATTATCTCATTGATCTTAGCAATTTGATTTAGATACTAGTATCCCAATTTATGCAGCCCTGGTGGCACAGTGGTTAAGAGCTTGGCTGCTAACCAAAAGGTTGGCAATTTGAATCCACCAGCCACTCCTTGGAAGCCCTATGGGGCAGTTCTCCTCTGTCCTGTAGGGTCACTATGCGTTGGAATTGACTCGACGGCAATGGGATCCCAGTTTATATGTGAGTAAACTGAGGCTCAGAGATTAAAGGACTTGCCCAAGGTCACACAGAGCTGTGTTTGCGGATTTCAAAACCCTGACACCACAGTGTCTCCAAGCACTTTTGCTTAAAGGAGAGGTTGGCAGACTTTTCCTGTAATGGACCAAATAATAAATATTTTTAGTCTTTGTGGGCCAAGAGGCAAAATGGAGGATATTATGGAGGTACTTACATGACCATTTAAAATGTAACCATTTAAAGATGTAAAAACCATTCTTAGGTCTCAGACTGTGCAAACAGAGGTGGCAGCCTAATCTGGTTTGCAGGTGGTAGTTTGCCAGCCTCTGGCCTGCAGGATTCAGAAAATGCAAGCAAAAGCAATTTTGGGGAGATGAGGTGATTGTTTGAATGAATAATTGTCATTAACTTTGTATGACATTAACTTTGTATGTCTTTTAGTACCTGAGAATTCAGATTTCTTCATTAATTCTGATATCAGATTATGCTTTTAACCATAAAATTGTTTCTTATTGGTCGTTATGCATGTCTATTGTATTTTATCTGCTAGACTGGATTGTGGTTGGAAAGATTTTACAACTGCATATTTCTCCTCAATCCTTGACCCTTCTCCCAGCCATTACTTAACGTTAGAGATTACATATATAAAGTACCTAACATAGTATTCAGTACATGGCTGTCATTCAATAGTGGCAGTTATTATTAACTTTACAGGTATATGAAAGGATTATTATATTGTGGGTCCATAATTTTTTATTGTTTTATGATACCTGTTTTGACCATGAGCTAGGCTGATTTCTCCTTATCTGCTCTTCAACATTTTTCTAATTAGTCTTTCTATCTGACACATGCTACTGCCCTTACTTATAGGAAATTAAAAATAAACCTGTGAAGACTTATTGTTCAGAGGTAGGATTCTCACCTTCCATGTGGGAGACCTGAGTTCAGTTCCCAACCAATGCACCTCATTTGTAGCTACCATGAATCTGTCAGTGGAGGCGTACAAGTTGCTATGATACTGAACAGGTTTCAGCTGAGCTTCCAGACTAAGATGGACTAGGAAAAAAGGCCTGGTCATCTACTTTCAAAAATCAGCCAGTGAAAACTCTCTAGATCACAACGGTCAGATCTGCTACTGATCATGGGGATCACGCCCAGAACCAGGACCAGGCAGCGTTTTGTTCTATTGTGCATGGGGTTACCATAAGCCTGGGGCCAACTCCGCGGCAGCTAACAACAAGAACAAGAGCAGTAGACTTAGGTAAAAAGTCAAAACACCCTCACGTTTTAAATTCTGAACTGAAAGTTCTGGAAGTAAAATTCTTAAAAAATGTGGCGTAAGGCATTAAATTATATTTTTTCTCATCCCTTACCCAATTTGACAAATATTTATCTATGTTAAAGGAAAGAAAAGATTATGAGTATGAAAGTTCTGAAAAATATATGTCCACATATAAATCAGTTCAATCAACTGAGCATTTACAGGTAAGCTATCCCATTTCTAGGTTATTGGGGCATTAAATCCACTTTTCAAATTTAAGCTTTTCTTCTAAAAAAGAGCAAGTTTAAACCAATACCTTAAAAATAAAGTAGAATAATGCTTGGAAGTTTCTTAGCTTCATCCCTTTGCAACTGAAAGTAGGCCAATGCATTATACAAAGAGTGAACTGTCAAAATCTTCTTTAATTAAATGCTGTAGATCCTAAAATTCAACCATGAAACATTCAGTCCTTTGGGGTTAACTGCCGTCAGAATTTTTACTCCTTGAAAAGTAAATATTCCCAGGAAAGGCAACCAACAGTTATAATTTACATTACAGTGTGTATTAGTTTATCAGTGGTTTCTTCCTGAAAGCTGAGATAACTTCCCAGAGGATGAGAGTTTTTTACAGTGGAGAAGGGGAGGGTAATTTTGGACTACGTAGTACTGCCTGGAAGCCCCAGATTTGTGTGGGAAAAGTGTGGCAAAGAGAAGAATGGAGAGGAAACAAGGACAGAGGAAGGGGAGTTGGAAAGAGAAGATACTTTTCTTTTTTTCACCTCTCTGTGTATGGCACTTCAGGTTTTAGTATCTTTTAAAGTAGGTGAGAGTTGACAGTAATCCTGCATTGAATGTTTATGATGGTGGTTTCATTCACACTTTGTGTGGAACTGAAATCTTTGACTATCAACAAGGCAGAGAAAGCAGAAGCAGCCACAAAACTTGCACCGCTCTGCCCTTGGGCTCTGCCCTTGGGGGCGAAGCTCCTCTGTGTCACTTTTATTTCTGTGTATGCGTCCACCATGCAGTTCATTGTCATGAGTACAAACCAGGAGACCCACTCGTGAGCTGAAACCCTACAGGGTGAATTTTTGGAGAGTGCACTTGTTTTCATGTGAATGTTTTGTGTGAGTTTTGATCATTGCCTATTAGAGAATGTGGTCCACCAGGTAGGCTTCAACCAACACCAAATGTTACTCCATCATACATATGATTTTGCATGAATTATATACACATTTATAGTATGTGAATATTTCCCAAATCAAATAGAGAACCTTTTTATTACTTTGGAGAGAAAAGTGTTAAAGGGGAAGGCAAATTTCCTTTGTTTTTCATTTTACATGTTGTTGTTAGCTGCCATCGAGTTGGCCCCCGATTCATGGCAACCCCATGCACAATGAAGTGAAATGCTGTTTGGTGAGTTGCCTCTTGGACCGTTGTGATCCATAGGGTTTTCATTGGCTGGTTTTTCGGAAGTAGATTGCCAGGCCTTTGTTCCTAGTCTGTCTTAGTCTGGAAGCTCCGCTGAAACACGCAAACCTACTCTGACATAAGGGTGGTGACTGCTCATGTGGTGCAGTGGCTGGGAATGAAACCTGGGTCTCCTGTAGGGAAGGCGAGAATTCTCCCACTGAACCATTCATTTTACATACTTGGATTTTAATCTATTGCTGGGCTAGAAGGATATGAAGCTGAGAAAATATTTAAGGGTACTGTGGCGCTGCTATGGGGTCGCTGTGAGTCAGAATTGACTAGACGGTGACGGGTTTTGGTTTGGTGGCGCTACCGTGATTCAGCTTCTGTTTACAGGGCATCTAATTAACTGGCATGTGTAACTGTGTGACCTGGCTTGCACATGGAGCCTCTCCTGCCCTTCCATCAGGGGACGGACCTTGTGCACCTAATGAAAGCGAGGAGTTATGTTATAGAGTCGACGACCCATCTAGTACATCGTGTGTACTCAGAAAATATTTTGTGGAATGGAAAAAGTGGTATGTAGCACATCTTCTGACACTTCATGAAAGAGAAAGCTCCAGAGGGACACTCCACAGTTGACTTTGCCTTGACACAATCAGTCCATAATATGCAAAGTTGTACATACTGTATATACAGTACTTAGAAGTGTCTCAAGTTCATTCTTTCAGCACTGAGGAGAGCATACCAAAACGTACAAGCTTGTTGCTGATCTGTCTGCATGGTGATTAGGTCACTGGACAGGTATTTCTGCCTGCTTTGAAACATTTCCTAAGCAGAGATGTAATGATATAATGTTCTTTGGCATCAGAATATAATAATTTGCTACAATCAGAAACTAGAAGATTATTTTAGAAGACATTTCCGTCCTTCTTGACTAAACTTATATGCATTATTTGTAGAGAAGAATGTGTTACGCCATTTAGAAGGAAGCAGCTTATGGATTGTACTAATTTCAGCTGTCTGTGCCATAGCCTGGGAGGCCAGATGTTGTAGGTTTTCTATTGAGAAGCATATGAGTTCCCAATAGAACTCAGTATATGTATTTTAGTATCTGAATATATGACCAGAATGGTCATACCTCCAGATACAAGCTCCGTGAAGACAGGGATTTTTGTCTGTCTGATGAACTGCTGTACCCCAGTGCCTGAAAAGGTACATGCCACTCAGAAGGCACTTCCATATTTAAGAATAAATGGCCCTTAAAAATATATGATCTAATCTGCTCCTCTGCACTTTTTTGCATCTACTAGAACAGTCAGAAGTTTAAATGTTTCTTGAGATGTTAAAAAATGTTTTACATTGCTATGGTGAGAATGAGGCATTGGTGGTTCAATGGTAGAATCTTGCCTTCCTTGTGGGAGACCTGGTTCGATTCCTGGCCAGTGCACCTCAGGTGCAGCCACCACCCGTTTGTCAGTGGAGGCTACGTGTTGCTATGATGCTGAACAGGTTTCAGCGGAGCTTCCAGACTAAGGCGTAGTAGGAAGAAAGGCCTGGTGACCTACTTCCAAAAATCAGCCAGTGAAAACCCTAACAACAGTCTGATCTGCAGCTGATCATGGGGATGGTGCAGGACCAGGCAGTGTTCTGTTCTGTTGTGTATGGGGTCACCATGAGTTGGGGTTAGCTAACAACAACATGGTGAGAGTAACAAATTAGTATTTTTTCAGGAAGAGCATCCAGCAAATCAGTATATCACATAAAATGATATCTGTTTTGAAATTCCCTGAAAACATTTTATATTCTTTACAAATTGATATGAACCAAAAAAACCTGAACAAAAGAGAGCTGGGGTTTTTATGTTTAAAGATATATGAAAATAGTTTTATAATCTAGGTGCTGAGAAGAAGGGGATTCTAATTCATGGGGCCAGAGAGTCTATTTTGATGTGTCTAACATAATTTTGGAAGCGTTTCCATTTGTTTCCACCATTCAGTTAAATATGTACTGAGTACCTGCTTACTAAATGACAGGCACTTGGCTGCAGGGGATACGTGTCCTGGGAGCTTACAGTAGAGTAGGAGGAGGCACACCCATAAATGGACAATTTCAACACAGCCTAAAAGCCATGATGGAGGTCTCTGTGGGAACACAGAGGAGGAGCCCTTAGCCCAGACTAGGGGTGGGGGGAACAGGAGTCAGGGAAGGCTCTAGGTGTGTTGAGTGTTAAGCTGAGTCTTTGGGGGTGAGTATGAATTGGCCAGTGAGAAAGGAGAGGACATTCTGGGCAAAGAACAGCAGAAACAATGTCCCAGAGCCATGGGAAACTATACCCGGTTTGGTTTCACTGACGGTAGTGAAGAAGTCGAGGCTTGTGAGGGAGGTAGGGCTGAGACACCTCTGCCATTCTAAGAAGATAGGACTCGATGCTAAAGGGGATAGGGAGCTATTGGAGGATTTTTAATAGAGTGAAGGCATGCTTAGATTTGGTTGTAGCGTGGATTTTGGGTGGGCAGGGCTGTATGCAGGGTGATTATTTGGCTCAGGTGACATATGAAGGCCTGTATGTTTCTGAACAGCAGAGCTTCCAGACTAAGATGGACTAGGAAGAAAGGTATGAGATCTCCTTCCAAAAACTCAGCCAGTGAAAACCCTATGGATCACAATGGTTTGATCCACAATCATGGGGATGGTGCAGGACTTGGCAGTGTTTAATTCCATTGTGCGTGGGGTCGCCATGCGTTGGGGGCCGACTTGGTGGCAGCTAACAACTTGGGCAGTAGAAGTAGTGACGGAGAGAAAGGAGTAGGTTCTAGAAATAGGCATTCAACAATGATTAGCCTAATCCGGAACTATTGGATTGGATAATATGACATTGTCTGCATTCTACATTTAAAATTTTTTAAAAATCTTTATTTGCTAATTTATTTAAAAATAAGTTGTTGATGTAAATAGCATGTATTTAAATAGAACTATATTTTCCAAACAAAAGAATATTTAGGAGAAGAGCTGCATTATTCTACATTTTTGCATAAATCTGAATGTCTGCCTTTATAGAAGGCAGATTCTCATATCTGCTTCTGCATTTAATTTGTTGCAATATGTTGTTTTGGTTGAAGTATATGAAGAAAATCTAGCCTCATACAGATAGGTAGGTGGAAAAGAGATATTTTAATAGTCTTTTCAGATAATTGAGGATATTCTTATTTAATATTACACTAAAACAAGTGGTAGTTCCTTAAAGGAGAGTTGCAGTATGGAATCTGAAATCATACCAGTGAAATTTCTGCACTCTTCATACATTAAAATATATTGGTCTCACTTGCACTCGAAATGCATCTTTTACCTAAGTGCGATTGTGTAACATCTTGCATTGTTCATTTGGAAAATATTGGTTCACTGAGTTAGGAAAATCTTCCAAATGTTGCCACATTTCATTATTTACCATCAAAAAATTGAGTTTGTTAATAACACAACACCAGTGATCTCATCAGAAAAAATCTTCAAGTATTGGGAAGCTGTCAAGCTCATGGTGTCAGCAGTTTCCCAGAATTCTAATTTTTGTTTGAAAGTTGAGTTTTATGACTGGCAGCAAATACTGTTCGTTGTCTTCCTTGACTTGACAGTCTTACTTGGTTCATTTTTGAAAAAAAGAATCTGTCAAATACCCAGGTCTGAACAGCCACAGTTTGTCAGTCATTTTCAAGTAAAATTGGGATTCCATGAGAAACAGTGGCCAGTTCAGCTCGCAATTCAAACAGTGTTTGATTGGAATAAATGGCAGTGTCATATCATTCAACCTAATAGACAAAGTGCTTTTCCTGAAGACAGACTTCAGGAGCAACAGAGTCATTAATGCAGATTTCCCATTTTGTCACATAAAATATTGAAAATATGTGTATATCAAAGGTCAGGATTTAGTAAAATTAATAATTGCTACCATTTCATCAAGGACATTCTTAAGTGAAACTGGCTTTTTTGCCCCAGAAGTGGGTGGTGGTGAAGAATACATGACTACTCGTTCTTTTTTTTTTCTTTTGCCACTTCCTTGATTTCTTTTAAGGTACTAGCAACTTTCCCACCATTGCTTTCGTACCAGCAGTGTAAATGTCAATACAGTTCCAGGATAAACCATGAGATTCCAAAAAATTATTGTATATTTTTGAAGTTTCAGTCCCACTGTTTGTTGTCAAGTATTCATATAAAAGAAATCTTTGATGATTAGTTGGAGCTGATACTGAATGAGCACAATCAGAATAGCAAACTGACAGTCCATTGATTCGTCCATTTCTGAGGCAGAAGTACAATTCTGCAGATGTGATGTTAGCTCAGTTTTTATGTTTGTTAAATCTTTGATTTGATTAGTTATTGTATCAGTGGAAAGTGGCAGGTCACGATTTCTTTTGCTAACTTTTCATCTATCTGGCATTTAGCAAAATAAACCCCCAGGCTTTAGTGCTGTCTCAGCTATGGTTCACTTCTCCAGCCCAGGCACTACAATAACATACTCTGTAAGATGCTTCAGTGGCTTTCAAGTTTTAAAATCTGCAACAAACATTTTTTTGGCTTTTCAGAAGTTCATCACATCTATGTTTAAAAATTCAGTTCCTTCTTTTTTTAAACTCTGAATGACTGGTGTCAAAATGATGTCACAATTTAAATGCACCATAATACTATTCAAGAATGTTCTGTTGTGTGAATTATTAACATCTCTAAAGCCCAGGGAAAGGCAGCTTCGTTATATATATATATATTTTTTTTTTTCTTATTTGCAGCTTCTTTCATTTGCTTTGGGATAGATTTCTCTCTTCTGTGAATCAGAGAACTCTCTGCTATGTATTTTAATCTTTTTTAGTATCTTTAGATGTAGACTGTGCAGCTGAGGCTTAAGAAACGAGTCTTTTAATCTCTTTTGAAAGCAAAACATAAGGCTCCAGAGTCAGACAGATGTGGATTTTAATCCCCTCTCCACCAACGATAAGCAGTGTGTACTTGAGAAAAGGCCCCATTTTTCTTGTACAGTTTCTGTGGGTTAGGCACCTGGGAATGGCTCTCAGAGGTTCTTGTTCAAGGTCTGTCATGAGCTGATGTCATTGGAAGGCTGACTGGGATTGGACAATTGGGCAAGTTGGTGCTGGCTGTTGGCCTCAGTGGACCTTCCCACAGGGTGCCTGTGAGACTTGGTGGCTGTCTCCTGAGTGAGTGCTCAGCCACATTTGGTTAGAACAACATCAGTGTTGTATCATTCAGTCTAATAGACAAAATTGAGTTTGTATTCAATATTAAAATGAAGCAAAGTATTTAAATTTCCTTTTCATAGTGCTGTTAACAAACAGCTCTTCATCACTATGCAGAGAGGACTTCTGGGGGGATTGTGGTCTTCTAAATCAGACAGTACTATTGCTTTGGCATTTCATAGAAAACTTAGAATGTCTGTTTTGAAACATTAACCTTTCACTGGACATATTCACCTATACTAAGTTCTCCAGAGGCCATGACTTTGAAGTTTTAATTTTGGAAGGACTTTAAGGGGGAGAATTAATTTAAAAAAATTTTTTTTTGCCTTTGAATTTCTTTGAGGGGGATTTAAAGACCTTATTACATGTAAAATATGTTAAAAAACCCATTGCCGTGACTCATAAGTGACCCTATAGGACAGAGTAAAACTGCTCTAAAGGGTTTCCGAGGTTGTAATCTTTACAAAAGCAGACTGCCACATCTTTCTCCCATGGAGTTGCTTGTGAGTTTGAACCAACTGACCTTTTGGTTAGCAGCTGAGCCCCTAACCACTGTGCCAGCAGGGTTCCTTAAAGTATGTTAGTAGGGAGAAAAAAAAAAAATCCCACAATCTTTTGGGAAAGCCCAACATCTCCTTTGGAGCTCCTTTTGAATGACTTTGATTTCTGAGGAATTGTAATTACTGGAGCCTTCTAGGATTTTTGGGGCCCTGGTGGTGCAGTGGCTGAGCGTTTGCCTGCTAACCCAAAGATCAGCAGTTCGAATCCACCCGCTGCTCCTTGGAAACCCAATGGGGCAGTTCTGCTCTGTCCTATAGGGTTGCTATGAGTCAGAATCAACTTGATGGCAATGGGTTTGGCTTGTTTGTTTTGGTAGTATTTTCAGCAGATAAATCAGAGGAGTTGTTTCCTTTTTAATTTATTTTTTAATTTACAAAAACCCAAAAAAAAAAAAAAAAAATGGGGGAAGGGAGAGGCAGCAAGAATACGAGCAATACGCTGTTGTGAGAAGAAAACATTTACTTTGGAACTACACCACCACACATTACACTGACTAACAAACCAAGTTCATGGTCTCCTTCCTCCCCTGACTCCTAATAAGTGGCTTCTGCTAGTTTCCTGTGATCTGAAGCTGGCATGCCTGTTCTATTCATCCTGCCCCAAGCTCCAGCCTGAATGGGGGGCCCTTCATTGTTCCCCACCTCCAGTCGTGCTAGCCTTGTGGATTCTGCCCTGACAATGTCCAGCTCTGTTTTCTTTCCCCTTTCCCTCTGAGGAGGAGTCCTTGGGTGGCAAACAGATAACACACTTGCTACTAATCAGACAAATCCACACAGAAGTGCTTTGGAAGAAAGGCCTGGCCATCTACTTAAAAAAATCAGCCACTGAAAACTCCGTGGGGCACAATTCTACTCTGACACACACGGGGTCACCATAAGTTGGAACTGACTCAATGGCAACTTGTTTTGTTTTTTTCCCACTTGAGGCTACCCCATAGTCATGTCAGTTCTCTCCTGAGATATTGCAGAGGTTTTTTAATGGCCTCTGGGCCCTCAGTTGCACTGCCTCTGAACTGCTTCCAGGTTAATTTTTTGTTTGTTTATATAGCACTTCATTATCTATAGAGATCTGCCCTATTAGCTCATTTAATACTAATAGATACTGATCCAAAAACCAGAAACCCATTACTGTCAAGTTGATTCTGACTCATAGAGACCCCACATGTATCGAGTCGAACTGCTTCATATGGTTTCCAAGGCTGTGACCTTTTGGAACTAGATTGCTAGGCCTTTCTTCCAAGGCACCCCTGAGTGGGTATGAACCACCATCTTTTGGTTAGTAGTCAATGGCTCTACCATTTGCATTTCCCAGGGACTCCTAATAAATGCCGATAGGCTGACTAAAATTGACTTAAAGAGCAGTTACCCTTTCCCACAGTGGAATACATGGCCGGTTTGCACTGCCAGACGTAATCTTCCAGATTAATTTTGCTTGCCTAAAATTCTTTCATGTTTCTCAATATTTATTAAACAAAGTTCCAGTGTCTCAGCCTGCCACTGGAAGTGCTCCACCCAAAGGCACCAAGTTACCTTTTATATTTAAAGTCATCATGTTCCTTTTGACCATCCTAACAGGACTGTAAGCGGTCATCCCACTTCTCTCCTTAGTTCTTTGTTCATCTCTTCCTGGGTGAGAGACAACACTGCCAGACCCTGCTTTGGTGTGTCATAATCACGGTGCAACATGGCAAATCTGCGGTGTACTCACCAGTTGTTCTCGATTTCTGGACAGCCAGGAGGCCATTAGAAAAAGGACGCCTATAACTAATATGAATTGCTCCATTTCTATCACATCCTTCTGATGAGAGCCTGAACGCACATTAGCACATAGAAAGTAGCTTTTATTACTTACAATAAGAAGTAGACAGTATAGAACAAACCAGCAGTCCTGGCTGGCTCAAAAGCTGTCTGGGCTAAGATGACGACTTCCGTGCACTCCCCACTTTGTGTTGTGGGTGAGGGACTTAAATGGGACAGTCACAGACAGGACAAGTTGTACCCCCAGCTTCTGGAAACAGTCTTGGTGGATACAAAGAACCCTTCCACCCAAGCTTTCCACCTGGCATTTGGCTGAGGGACACAATGGGAGCCTACCTTTTGCCGGTGTCCACCTGGCCAGGTAGGGCTACTTGGGTGGGCTGTAAACTTAATGCTATACATGCCCCAGTAGCAGGAGGTCCCCCAGCCAACCATTTTTATATTCCAAAGCCCACGTGGCAGGCTACATGGGCAAGCCTGAGAGCTCAGATGGTGGTGTGGTGGAGGTCTCAGCAAGCTTGCTGCTAAGGAGATGAATTAGGCACTCCCAGTCATTTACATATGTTTAAGTATGGCCTGGCTCTTTTAGAAAGACAGGTTTCCTAACTGCTCAGGCTATTTTCAGGAGGAAACCCTGGTGGTGTAGTGGTTAAGAGCTAACCAAAAGTCGGCAGTTCCGATCCCCCAGGCGCTCCTTGGAAAACCCTGTGGGGCTGTTCTACTCTGTCCTGCAGGGTTGCTATGAGTCGGAATCGACTTGACAGCAACGGGTTTTCTTTTAGGGAACCAGTATTCCACTCTGTAAATGGCTGTGGTTTGAAATTCCACCCATTTTTTAGGGCCAATCTCAAATGCCTTCTTCTCTGGGCAAAAATTTCCCAGGCGCCCTATGCCTTTCCTCCACTAGACATGTTCACTCCTTTTTGGAAGCCCATGAACTTTGTACTCCTCATAATATTTAATCATAATCGTTTTAGTATAGCATGTGTATACTTACCATTCCTCCAAGATAATGTACTTGAAAGGACCGACTTAATCGTTCAAGTAATGGGACTTCAATAAATAGCTGTATAAATCCACTGGAAAAAAGTAAGATAGGAGAGAGCAAAATTCCTGGTTATCAGATGCAGCGTATTTATGCAGAATTAAAGAAAAATTACACGTACACACATATATGTATGTATATTTATCATTTTACTAAGATGGCTTTGTGCTAGGACTAAAGTATACTGGGATGTGGATATTGCATTCTATTCCAGCACTGTGCAAAACATTAAATAAAAAGTTCCTCAGATTTTATGAAGACAGAAAAATGATTTCAACACCTCGTTCAATTTGAGACTGGGTAAAAGTACACTGGCAAACGCTGAAAAAGTTAAGAGAAAATGTGCTCTAAGGAGCTGGAAGTGACGCACCTGAAAGAAACTTCCAGAGACGCCTTGTGCTGGCTAGCAGCCCGCCGCGCCGGGGCGGACAGAGGCGTGTGGGGCGGACAACTTGCAGATTTCCTGCTCCCGGGGAACGAGGCCGACCAGTTCCCACCGCCGCCTTCCGCCTCCTCGCCTCCCTCTGCAGGCCCATTGCCCAGCGCCGCGCGCCCTCTTACTGGACGCCGAGGCCCGGCCGGCGCGCGCCGAGGGCAGGGCGGCCCCAGCATCCCTGTGCCGGCGGCCGGGGCAGCGGGCGGGGCCGCCGAGGCTGCACTGGGTCGAGCTTTCCAGGCGCGGGCAGACAAACAACCGGTTGGCCTGGGCGGAGCCAGGCGGGCGGGGCGAGGGCGGAGGACACATTGCCTCATCCTGTACATTTTACTGGAAACGGGGCGCATCCGGAGGAGGGGCCGGAAGGCGGCCCCGGCGTCGCCAATGGCCGGGCCGGGCGCGGGGGAGGTCGGCGAGCCAGGCGGCCCACTCCCCCTGCCTCCACTGGCCGCTTAAATACGCTGACGGCCCGGGGCCGCGGCCGTACCGGTGTAGTCCGCCTGCAGTGCGAGTCCCGCGCCGCCACAAGTACAGCCGGGAGGCAGCCGAGCTCAGCGACCTTTGGCACAGGTGTCTGGGGGTTCCCGAGCGTTGCGCCCGGGAGCATGATCGTGGACAAGCTACTGGAAGACAGCCGCGGCGGAGAGGGGCTGCTGGACGCTGCCGGCGACTGCGGCCTCATGACCAGCCCGCTCAACCTGGCCTACTTCTACGGCGCGTCGCCGCCGGCCGCGGCGCCGGGGACCTGCGACGCCGGGTGCTCGTCATCGGGGCCCTCGGCGCCCGGCTCGCCCGGCTCCGACTCCTCAGACTTCTCCTCTTCGTCCGTGTCCTCCTGCGGGGCCGTCGAGTCCCGGCCGAGAGGCGGTGTCCGCGCCGAGCGGCTGCCAGGTACTCACCGCAGGGCCGGCGCGAGCTATTAATTTCCCTGGAAGGGTGGGGTCAGGGCTCCCCAGATGTGACCACATGTGACCTCGACCACATGTAAGCTGGCTACTGCGCCTTGGTTAGCTGCAATACACAATCACATTATGTATTGATGAAGCGATACTGGATGCGTTGGCCAGTATTGGGCGCTTGACAGTCTGTGAAATCCAGCTGTACTCATAGCTTGAAACACTGGTCATAGCAGAGGTCTGATTACTGGGGGGAATGAAGCACATTCGACCTTCTTTTGGTGAGGGTTTTGTTTTAGTATTGTTGTTTGTGTGTGTGTGCCTTTTTTTTTTTTTAACAACTTTTTTGAGCTATAATTCATATACTGTGGTGAGGTGTTGAGTCCGTTGTAGTTAATTTTCTCCTGTGGCTATTTTAGTGAAAGGCCATAGCTAGACATCAGACTTTGGTACTGTGTTTAAGGCCCTGATTTATTTCTTCAAGTACTCGTGGAAATTTTAAGTAAAAGGACTTTATGTTAAAGCAGAGCAACTGCTGTCAAGATGTAAGATGAAACTGGACTGAAAACCAGCAGAAATTTTGCCTTTTGTTTTTGATGTTTGCCAGTTTCGGAAGTCAGAGTCAGCAGGATCTGTGGTCTTGTTTTTGTTCTCTGTGCTTTAAAATGGTTAAGCCATATCTAGTAAAGAAAGGCATCATGTTTCCTTTCTTTGGTTTTTGAATTGGTTAGTTTCCTTTTTGTAACGTAATGAACTGAGTTTCATAAGTTGGGGGAAAACAGGATGCCACCGTGAGTAGACTCAAGAAAGTCTAGATAATCTCAAATGTTGGAGTGTCTAATCAGCAGTATTCTAAAGAATGTTCTCTTTCAGGTGTTCCCCACTGCTAGCCACTCCTGTTTTGGTTGTCTTTTATTTTTAAAAAGTGCTTTTCCTGTGTGATTTATTTTACGCCACTTGGTTATGTAAAGCGCCCACTGTACATTGTCTGGTAGTGCCTGTACCCCCATCCGTTGCCGTGGAGTGGATTCTGACTCACAGCGACCCTATAGGACAGAGTAGAACTGCCCCGTAGGGTTTCCAGGGAGCGGCTGGTGGGTTCAAACTGATGACTTTTTGGTTAGCAGTCATAGCTGTTAACCATTGCGACACCAGGAATTTAAAAAAGTGTGTGTGTACATTGTTAGAACCTTTTCTCCCACATTTGGCCTTCATCTGGCTGAAACTACTTTGCTAGTTCCTTGGTTTACCACATAGCCGTAGGGGATTTCTGAAACTGAATTTTTCTCTTGGTGAGATGATGTTAAATTATTAACTGCTGTCATTCCAGAGAAATTCTGTGTTAGAATCTGGCAATTCTGGTATCCCTAAACCTAAGCAAATGTAAAACCAACTAACTGCTTACTTTCCTCTATCATTGAGTTATTTATCTTATGAGGTATATATACATATATATGTATGTATTCAAATTAGCCATTATTAGTTGTCCCGTCTTCTTTTTTCTACTCTTAACGGAGTGGCTAAATTATTCATTTCCTGACTTTTTGCATGTTTACTTTGTGATCAACTCATATCCCATGAGATTGTGACATAATAGTGGTCAGGAATGGAATGCTGTACTCATATGTTACATTTTCAAGTGTATTTCAAAGTTTGAATGTGAAACAAGCATATTTCCTTTTTACTTAAAAGGTCTGTCTTGCCATTCCACAAACAGTTGGTGAGAGGAAATCCTGTGTGTGTGTGGAAATGTGTTTCAGCGTAGTGAATTTAAGCAGCTTTCTTGGCATAGCTGAACTGAGGGAAATAATGAACAAGTCTAAGGCATTGTTAATTGTTAGGCTTTGGTACATTGAGATATTGGAGGAAGTTTGCTTTTGCTTTCTTAGGTGAATGGAATTAATAGATTTAAATTTCTGAACATAAAGTCTTTGGTTTGAAGAGTGAAAACTTTGTTATTTATCCTTTGCTCCCCTAAGGTTTTTCAGAAGTCAAGAATAATTAGAGATCTGTGAGAAGGTGGCAAAATCTGTGATCCTGCCTTATGGGTAGATAGGGCTGAGGGAAAAGCTCGATTGGCTCTGGGGACCCCTGACCAAACTTTTGTGAACTTGAGTTCCTGAAGAAGCCTGGTGGGGAAAGTTTCAGACAACATAAAACCTTTCGGGCTGGGGACTGACATGCGAGTTGGAAGGCTTTGTGGTCTGTTGGTGAGGACTTTATCCATTAGACAGCTATGCTTTTGGGGTTAAGATTTGTGTCTGTAAAGAGTTTTAATTGCAATATTTTTTTTTCTTTTGATCAGTTGAGCCCCATATGGGGGTAGGAAGGCAGCAGAGAGGACCCTTTCAAGGTGTTCGTGTTAGAAACTCGGTGAAGGAACTCCTGTTGCACATCCGAAGTCATAAACAGAAGGCTTCGGGCCAAGCTGTGGATGATTTTAAGGTGGTGCCTGTTTTTTATTTGGGGGGTGGTAGAGAGGTTAGTCTGGGCTACTATTCTCTGTTGACCTAGGTCCGGTTAGTAACTTGCAGTCTTTCTTAACCTGAAAGATCTCTAGGACAGAGGTCACAATTGTCTTGTTGTCAGCTGTATTCCTATCACCCAGCCCAGTGCCAATCACCTAGGAGGTGTGCAAGAGAAATTTAATAAATGAATAAATGAAAGCAAGTTAGGGCCAGGAAAGAAGTAGAATTTAATTGAAATGGAACTTTTCGACTAAAAAGGGAAAAATCAGATGGCCTTATTTTCATCTTGACCTGAGTTGAGCTAAGGTGAAAGTGAAAATGAGGAAGTTGCCAGCTAGAATGGAAATGAAGTTAGAAAATAAGTATTGATAGAATAACTATATCAGAGATTTATCGTGGGCTGTAAAGGGTCATAGAGATAAGTCTGTTGATGTATATTAAGCAGGAAGCCGTTTTATATACACTAAATTGGAAACTTTTTTTTTTCCTTATAGACACAAGGTGTGAACGTAGAACAATTCACAGGTAGGAGTTATTTCTATTTATTATTTTATGGGGGCTTTAGAGTAAAATAATTTAGTGTGATTATGAATAAATGTTGTAAAATAAAAAACATAGGATCCCATGTTCCTTTCTTGGGTACAGAACTGAAGAACACAGTATCATACAGTGGAAAAAGGAAAGGGCCTGATTCATTGTCTGATGGACCAGCTTGCAAAAGGCCAGCTCTGTTGCATACCCAATTTTTGGTAAGTATCTCACTATTTCTCTCTGAAAACCCTTCTTAAATTTTTCCTGGGATAATTTTAGGAGGAAGTGAGTGTGCAACTTGGTTTTTCTTCCTTTACAGACACCGCCCCAAACACCAACGCCGGGGGAGAGCATGGAAGATGTTCATCACAGTGAATCCAAACATGACAGCAATGCCGATCTGCTTCAGAGCATTATCAACATTAAGAATGAATGCAGCCCCGTCTCCCTGAACACAGTCCAAGTTAGCTGGATGAGTCCTGTGGTTGTCCCCCAGAGTTCCCCTAGAGAGCAGTTTCAGGACTTCCATGGAGGGCAGGTCTTTTCTCCACTTCAGAAATACCAGCCATTCCAAGTCAGTGGCTCCCCACAGATGATGGACCAGGCTTCCTTATACCAGTATTCTCCACAGAACCAGAATGTGCAGCAGCAGCAGCACCATTATACCCATGATCCAAATTTGGAATATACCCCTTATTCCAGATTGCAATCCCCCAACTATGAACCAAATCTCTTTGATGGTCAGGAACCGCAGTTCTGCCCAAACCAAAGTTTTGTATCTCTTCTAAGTAATCATGGGGAATCGGAGAACGTTGCTGTTCCTATTCAGACTCCCCCCAGCATCCAGCAACACAGCGATGCCCACCTGCAGACCTTCAGCATGATGCCAAACCGTGCGTGTGAGGCCCTGGCAGAGCACAAGGCAGGCTCTCCGCCTCTAAACACCTCACTGCCATTCCAGAACATCACCGAAAATCCAGTGAACACTACACAGTTAGGAAAGTCATTTTTTCAGTGGCAAGTAGAGCAAGAAGAAAGCAAATTGGCAAATATTTCCCAAGACCAGTTTCTTTCAAAGGATGCAGATGGTGACACGTGAGTATCTCTTTATCTCCTGTACCTAATTTGATAAGCCACACTTGTTGGACCTAGTGGGCACACACAGTTTCTCTAAGGTATACCATGTTATACCATAGTAAGTGGTCAGCTTACCAACAGAACTTGTTTAGGTGGAAACTGCTACTCAGCGATAGCTAATACTTCAAGAAAGGGTTTTTGTTTATTCGTTTTCCTGGGTAAACAAATTATCTGTTCTAAATTGATAAAATTATTTGTATCTTCTTTGAATAATTGGTTTTGGAAGATCAGCATAGACTGTTCATAGAGTGGAAACAATTCTATCACGATTAGCTATAAACTGTTAGTTGACTTACACATTGAATCTTGATCTGTCCTGATGTCCTTATGGCCCTGGAAAAGTCATTTAATGTCCGTATGCCTTAGTTTCTTGACATGTAAAGTAATACTTTTTTCATAGGGTCTTTATGAGTATTAAAAATAATAGATGTAAAGTGATGAGCATGGTGTGTGCTAGGCATTCTTATTTCTGGTAGCTGAACTCCTTCTCTTGAAATTCAGACATGTTATCAACCTAGCAGAAAAGATGAATTATGCTCTGTAGTGTTTCATGTGAGTGCATATCAAGAAAGGGGCTAAAGGGAGAATTTTTTTTTTAAATGAACTTAGTGAAATTGAAAGTAATTTTTACCTCTTTCCCCTTCAATGTTCCCCAGGTTCCTCCATATTGCCGTTGCCCAAGGGCGAAGGGCACTTTCCTATGTCCTTGCAAGAAAGATGAATGCGCTTCACATGCTGGATATTAAAGAGCACAATGGACAGGTGAGACTCTTTGACAGAGTCTGAAATGGCAAAGATGTAGTCATGGTGAAGAGGAACGATAGCCAGCCTCATGCTTACGTGTAGACAGTTTTAGAGCTCAAGAACAAGAGAGTTTAGTTAATATTAACTTTGAGATGTTGACTCTTTGCCACCATTAACCTTGAAGTTATTAGTGTTAACTTTGTAGTTATTTGACCAAAGACCAACTGGGTGTAAAAAGCCACACCCTGAACTTATTTTAGTTTCCTTGTCATACAGTGTTTGATTGATTATTAGTAGGATTTATTTTCTGTGTGGGTTTTCCCCCAGTTTACTTTTGTATTCTTCGTTGTGGTAGTGTTAAATATTAAAAAATAAATTTCCCTCTGAATGTCCACAGAGTGCGTTTCAGGTGGCAGTGGCTGCCAATCAGCACCTCATTGTGCAGGACCTGGTGAACCTCGGGGCCCAGGTGAACACCACAGACTGCTGGGGAAGAACGCCTCTGCATGTCTGTGCTGAGAAGGGCCACTCCCAGGTGCTTCAGGTAAGAGGCCACGAGGGAGGCACCCTCATCATGGGGCCAAAGAGATCGGGCTGGGGTATTAGAAGTTGTATGTGTATTGTCTGTTGCAATCATTTATTTTGAGTTGACTTAATCATTTCCTGGGATACTAGTAGATAAGTGGTTGTGTAGCTTGGCTTTTGCTAATGGATAACTGTTTTAAAATTCTGCAGGCAATTCAGAAGGGAGCCGTGAGGAGCAATCAGTTTGTGGATCTTGAGGCAACCAACTATGAAGGTAAGCAACTGAAATTTTACTGGACAAAGAACCACTTAGAGAGTGTCACCTATATGTTCTAAGGGTATTAATTAGCATACCAAGAAGGAAGGGGAGTAACTAAAGCAGAATAGTCTATAAATAAAATTAGCACTCAGTTCCAGTGGAGGGACTGTTCGGAATTCCTTAGTAGTTCTTGGGTAGCCCACCTGTAGGTCAGGGTAGAGGCATCCTCAAGGTTTGCATTTATAGAGTGACACAGACTAGATGGGTTGCTTGACCATGCTTCATTATGCTTTACTTCTAGGCCTCACTCCTCTCCACTGTGCAGTAGTGGCCCACAATACAGTGGTGCATGAACTCCAAAGAAACCAACAGCCTCATTCACCTGAAGTTCAGGGGCTGTTACTGAAGAATAAGAGTCTGGTTGACACCATTAAGTGTCTGATTCACATGGGAGCAGCAGTGGAAGCTAAGGTACATTCACAGAAGAGGTTTGGAATGGGGTGGGGGGGAGGTGGTTATAGCAAAAAGCGTTTATACCTTGCTCCCAACTACAGGTGAAAACTATTTTTTCTTGATTAATGATGTGAGTAGCAATATATGGATAGTTAAGGAGCTTAGATTTTCAAAGATCACCTCATGTCCTTTCTTGATCGGCTTTTACCCTGTGGATTATCATTCCAACAGTCGTTTAGTTGTGGAATAAATCAGTCTTTGTTTGAAAGGAAAAGGTTGGGATTGATACTCTCATTTTGACTTCCGTTTTCATACACTGACAGTACAAGTAGTGCTTTCCATAAGGGTTTCTTCATGGCTGTGGGATCTGAACAAAGTCTTTTGTTTTTTGAACTGTAAAATATTTTATTCTTTTCAAATTAAAGGTTTATTCCATTGGGTACCACCTCATGGTCAGGTGCTTTGGGGGGAAAATGGTTAAACCAACTAGGGGCTTGGGGAACTTGCTGTCTAATAGAAGACGTGAGTGATGCAGTTAAATATGGCTCTACATGGTTGACATCAAGTCTGGAAACAGGAAAATACATAATAAGTGGCTTATTTATATTATATTACAACACATGATAAAACAGTCTTGTCTGTGCTTCTCTATTTTATACAGGATAGACCGTGGTAAGAGGCACGTAGGCAAATTAATAGGGGATTTAAGGAGGAATGAGAGATTCCATCTGACTTGAGGATTAAGGAAGGCTTTAGGGAGAAGGGAAAACCTGGTGGCATAGTGGTTAAGAGCTACATACAGCTGCTAACCAAAAAGTTGGCAGTTCGAATCCACCAGGTGCTCCTTGGAAACTCTATGGGGCAGTTGTAGTCTGTCCTATAGGGTTGCTATGAGTTGGAATCGACTCACCAGCAACAGGTTTGGTTTTTTTGGTTTTAGGGAGAAGGAAGCAGTCAGAGTCTGCAGGGCTGAGTCAGAGCTTTGGGAGGCTGGGCAAAAGGAGTATTCCAAGGCATGGTGTCTGAAAGTTTGTTTTTTTCTCCTTGCCTTTGACAAGGACCGTAAAAGCGGCCGCACAGCTCTGCATTTGGCAGCCGAAGAAGCAAATCTGGAACTCATTCGCCTCTTTTTGGAGCTGCCTAGTTGCCTATCTTTTGTGAATGCAAAGGTAATGACCTTTACACCTTCCTCAAGCTTTTGAGCACCTTTCATGAAAGCCTGCCCTCCTGATGGGTGTTATTTCATCTCTTTGTCTTCAGGCTTACAATGGAAATACTGCCCTCCACGTTGCTGCCAGCCTGCAGTATCGGGTGACACAGTTGGATGCTGTCCGCCTGCTGATGAGGAAGGGAGCAGACCCGAGTACTCGGAACTTGGAGAACGAACAGCCAGTGCATTTGGTTCCTGATGGCCCTGTGGGAGAACAGGTGAGGGCCACAGAAGGGGGAGGAGATAACCTTCAGGCACGCCCATCTGAAAGGGGGATGAGGTTGTGTAGGGCAAAGGCCACCAGTGCTTTTCAGGTGGCTCAGTCAGTGTCCACATTTCAGTGTTCATTATGGCACTTCAGAGTTAAGTGCTTTGTTTCCAAAGGAAGAGTAAGGAATTTGAGAGTTCATCCATGGATCCAAAATGGTCAGAGGTCAACAGCTAGTCTTTTCTCCTCTTCCTTGATACAGACTTGGTTTTAGAGTAATTCAGAATGGTCTGAGGTTTGGAAGCTGATAAAAAGCTATATCTGCAAGTACCAAGGAAAAAGAATCTTAGCTTTGTGTGTGAACTATGAGTCTTCAAAAAAGATTACTGTGGGTATGAATATGTCAATACCTGCAGTGTTCAGAAAAGTCCCAGGCGCGTTGTAAGCGCTCAGTAAACTTCAGCTGTTACAAGTATTTCTGTCAACTCCTTGATACTAAACAAGAAACAGAGAGGCTATTTACAGGACATAGAATGTAGAAATGTTTTACTCTTTAAACAAGATTATGCTTCAGTAGAGGTTGAATGGTTTTATATGAGTGAACTTTCTGCATGTCTTACCAAAATAAAACTAAACCCGTTGCTGTCGAGTCGATTCTGACTCATTGTGACCCTATCGGGCAGAGTAGAACTGCCCCATAGAGTTTCCAAGGAGCACCTGTGGATTTGAACTGCCGACCTGTTGGTTAGCAGCCATAGCTCTTAACCACTCTGCCAGGGTTTTCTCTACATATCTTAGTGCTGTTTTAACAGAAATACCACAAGTGGGTGGTTTTAAAGAACAAAAATTTATTTTTTCATAGTTCAGGGGGCTAGAAGTCTGAATTCAGGGCACCAACTTTAGGGGAAGGTGCACGCTCCGTCTCTGTCAGCTCTTGGGGAAGATCCTTGTCTCAGTCTCTGTAGCCCTGGTATTCCTCGATTCCTTGGCAATTCTCATGTGGCATGTATCTTCCCCCCCGATTTGTGCTTGCTTGTTTCTGTGTATGCTGCCCCTTATAACTCAGAATGATTAGGTTTAGGACCTCCTACACTAATAAATCCTTGTTAACATAACAAAACCCTATTTCCAAATAGGATTACATCCACAGGTATACGGGTTAGGATTACACACCTATCTTGGAGAGATACAATTCAATTCATGGAGCCCTGGTGATGTAGTGGTTGAGAGCTCAGCTGCTAACCGAAAGGTCAGCAGCTCGAATCTACCAGCTGCTCCTTGGAAACTCTGTGAAGCAGTTCTACTCTGTCCCGTAGGGTTGCTATGAGTCTGACTAGGAGTCGGAATCGACTTGATGGCAATGAGTTTGGTTTTGGTTTTAATTCAGTCCGTAACACTGTTGTTAGGTGCTGTCGAGTCAATTTTTGACCAGAGCGACCCCATGTGACAGAGTAGAACTGCCCCATAGGGTTTCCTAGGCTGTAATCTAGGAGCAGATCACCAGGTTTTTCTCCTGCTCCATAATACTAGATAACAAGAATTTAATCTTTTGAGAACTTAAATATTTTTGATGGAAGTCTTTCCCTGAGGGGAATGGTGGCTGTGGGTAGGTCATTACATACTTTTGTAATCATGAAACAAAATATGTGGAATGCAATTTAATCTTTTCTTTGACTCATAGTCCTCATCATGATCATAATGTTATAGTAACCCATATTTGTAACAGCTTTTTATAAATTAAAATTTCTTTATAGTTTATAAAGGTTTCTGTGTATATTATGCCACTTAATTTTTATGAAAAGTGTGCAGTATAAAGGTTCAACTGAGAAAATTGAGATTCAGAGAGGCTCCAGGGATAGAAGCCAAAATCATTAAATAGTAAATGGCAGAGTCCTAAGCCCAGTATTTGCTTCTACTTCACTTTTGGTGTGCAGCCACATCGCAGTGTTCTCGAGGAATACTGAGGTGTGGAGGGCTGTTTGACTCTTCACTAAATGTTCTCAGATAACTCTCTTTTGCTTTTGGATTTTTTTTGGAGGGGTGGTCTTTTCTCGTATTCTTTTGTCACACTGTGGTCGTATTCTTTTCTCACACCGTGGTAGTTGTGTCTCCTAGCAGCTATCAGTTGCATCTCCTACCCTCGTCTTCCTTTTTTTAATTGGTTGTTTCTAATCTGCTCTGGGCTGAGAGACAGATAAAATGTGTCAGGCTGCAGTATAAAATCAATGACTGGGCTCTAAGTGAAAGCTGGGGCCTTTCCTGTGACCCATAAAGTTGTGTGCGGTTGCTTTGGTGCTTGGATATTACTACAGCTATTATGACTTGAAGCGTATTCAGAATTTACTTGTATGTACATAGGGTGGGTTCTGGGCTCTTGTTAGTTGAGGCTGACTTCAAGATAAGTATGATATAATATACACCATAAATAATTGTATTAAATATTCTCACAAATAGCAAGAGTAAAGATTAGGAAATGAACGTAGATCTTATTTAAATTGTTAGAGGTTGTCAACTTCAGATAATTTTTAATGGAGTTTTACTTTCTTAAACTTAAAGATTATTATCATAGGAGATCTGTAATAAGCTTTAAAAAGAGTTGTAATATCTTTTCTTAAGTTCCCTTAAACCCAAACTTGTTGCCATTGAGTTGATTCTGGCTCATAGTGACCCTGTAGGACAGAGTAGAACTGCTCCATAGAGTTTCCAAGGCTTTATCTTTTATGGAAGCAGACTGCCACATCTTTCTCCTGTAGAGTGGCTGGTGTGTTCGAACTGCCAACTTCTCATTAGCAACTGAACTCTTAATCACTGTGCCACCAGGGCTCCTTTAAGTTGTCTTAAAATCTTGAAAAATATTGTTGCATATTTCTTCATGCACTTACAAGTCAATAGGAGTGGTGTAGCTTATATAACAAAGGAATGCAACTCCGAAGGAAGTGTGGCACTTTGTCCCTGAAAACAAACCTCATAAATCCTATCTATTTCTATTGCAGATCCGACGTATCCTGAAAGGGAAGTCCATTCAGCAGAGAGCCCCACCGTATTAGCTCCACTGACTTGGAGCCTGGTCGGCAACACTCACTGTCAGTTAGGCAGTCCTAATGTATCTGTACATAGACCATTTGCCCTGTATTGGCAAATGTAAGTTGTTTCTATGAAACAAACGTATTTAGTTCACTATTATATAGTGGGTTATATTAAAAGAAAAGAAGAAAAATATATAATTCCTCTTGGCAGATCTGAGTATTTCATACCCAGGTATCTGGGATCTAGACATCTGAACTTAATCTGAATGGTAAAATTGACTTCAACTAACAGTAGCTTTTGGGTAGGAAGAGACTTTGGTTTGTATGGTATAAGGCATTGCTCATGTAGCTATTGCCAGTTTAAAAGCAGGTAAATTGTAAACATTTCTTTAAGAAAAATGAATGCATTTGAAGGGAAAAGTACTATTTATGCCTAAAAATTATATATAAATATCATGTTGAGGCTGCTTTTGGCCTGATGCAGTATCTAGCAGTGTTCGAAACTTTCTAGTCATTGGACTAGATGAAAAGTGTCCACGGTTAAAATTTGATCTTTGCAAACTGTATATAATTGTTATATTTGTTTAAAAATAGAGAACCTGTACATATTTGGTCATTAACATGGCCACATTTGAAGTGTAAATGAATAAGATAGCAAAGAACCAGTGAATTGTCACTGTTTTAAAAGATGGCACACATTCAGAGGAGCTGTTATTTTATCATCATCCAACTAAAGTCTCCATAGAGGTGGCAGATGGAGAGTTGTTCCCTTAGTGCTGGTCAAGCTGTGTTTGGACTGTAAATATGCTTGTTCTCATGCATTGAGATGAAACCGTTGTGGGGAGTTAAGTGCATGCTCTTGAACACCTCTTGCCTAACTTTCTAGAATTTATAGTTCACATGTTCTGTTGGAATTTTTGTTTCACTCTTACGTGAACAAGAAGTCAATATTGAAACATGTCTTACTGTTTTCTTAATGTAAAATAATGATAATATGCCATGATGTTTTATACTACTACTCAGAAAGTATGCTTTGTTTTATTTTTTAGTAGCCTTAATCTATTAATGTTATTTTGCTTACCTGCAATATGCCCTGAGAAACTTTTTTGGCTTTGATTGCACACTAATTCTTTATAATAAATTTGATTCATTAAAAAATTTTTCTTTTCTTCTTTTTTTTTAATGAGAAGTCTCACAAATGACTGACTGATAATCATCTTTGTAGTTCAGTACTTAAATCCTTTTTAAAAAGATACCCTTTGGATTGATCACATTGTTTGACCCAGTGTGTCTTGTGGACAGAAGTTATAGTCGCTTGCTGTCTATGAATACAGTTCTGATACAAACCAGTCCGTTCATGCTCGAAAAACTCATGCATGGTTTTAAACAAATGTTAACTCAATAATAATATTCATTTTAAGGATGTGCATTTTGTTTTCCTAGGACACTATTTATATTTTTCCTAGGTAGAAAAGTACTATTAATTACTAATCTAAATTCCTTTAAATTAGTATATTTTAATTTGGATTTTTTGGAGAATACGTTTCCTGAAGATACATGTGGAAGATTTAACACCAGAAAACTGCCAGGTTTCTGTTACTATCTGAAAATACTATGGAAGTTTAATAATAATAAAGACTAAACCCATTGCTGTCAAGCAGTAGCGCCTCATAGCTACCCTGGAGGACAGAGCACAACTGCCCCGTAGAGTTTCCAAGGCTGTCATCTTTACGGAAGCAGACTGCCACATCTTTCTCCAGTGGAGCAGGTGGTGGATTCCAACTGCCAACCTTTTGGTTAGCAGCTGGGTACTTAACCACTGCCATACTGATAATTATTCAGAAGTTTATATGCCAAAAAAAAAGCTAAGTCCCGCAGGATATTGATTTTTATGGTTTTCATGTTTTGTGGGAGCAGTGAACATTGGAAACAGTTTGGAGATTACCGGAATTATCCTGAGACGGATGTAAACCTGGGAACAGCAGTTGATGGGCTCCTCCTGCTTCTGGACATGGCATTTTGACATGTGAGAACAAACGCTTCAGCACCTCTGTCAGCATCAGTCTTTACAACAATTGCTTCACATGGATTACTAGTTCTTAATTACAGACCCTTTTGAGAATCTGGTGAATGCTATGAATTTCCCTGGAAAAATTCATATGTATATAAATGGTATATATATAATGTCAAGATAGGACTTCACAGTCCTCAGGAGTCCATGGCACACAGGTTAAGAATCTGCTTCAGTTCCATTTCTGTACATGAAGTTATTGTTGAAGAATCAGTCCTTTCATATAGTTGAAATCATAAGAGTAGTTTGCTTTACAAATGCAACCTGGTGAAAAGTTGAAATGGTATGCCCCCAGTGAACATAAGACATATAGTAAGCTTTCTCCAAGCTCTCAGAGTGTTGTGTGTGTGTGCAAAGCTGTATACGAGACAATATGAGGCATTGAAAGACATGAAAGGCACATTTCTTACCTTTAAAATGTTTAGTGAGAGACAAGGCATGCACCTTATTAGGCAGATGTTAACAAAAAAGCAAACCCAATCCGTTGCGGTTGAGTTGAAGTTGATTCCGACTCAAAGGAAGAAATACTCTGTAGGAAGAATTTACATCTGAATAGGGGAACTGGATAAAGCTTCAAGGTAGAGAAGGCATTTGAGTTGAATTTTTAGAAAAGTTGACTTGGGCATTTGTAGAAGTGGGGAGAGGTGGGATAAACAGAAAACATGAAGCAAGGCATGGTATTTTGGGGGAACTGGAGGTGACTCAGTGTAGTTTGATTAGAACCTGGGACAGCCACTAAATTTCATCTTGTGTTCTACCTCTGACTGGCAAAGTCCTTGGAGTATCATGTTGAGAAAGATTCTCAGGCAGTCTAGAGGCTTTGCAGGAGATTAGCAATGTCTGCCACATGGAGGGTGGTGGCTGGTGATGGAATATGCCTCAAACAATCAGTGGCAGCCAAGACTGTTCATTGCTGCAGCCTCAGTGCCTGGCATACAGTTAAAAAACAAAAACAAAAACCCAAACCCGTTGCCCCACGTATAGTAGGAGCTCATAAAATACTGGTTAAATGAGTGAATGTATGCCTGTCCTGGTTGGGATCACTGTGTTTTGTTTTGGTTTTTTTTTGGTGGGGGTGGGAATTGGTGATTTGAGCCAGCAATATACTATTAAACAATAAATTAATGACTGTCATAGCTCTGAACTTGACTCAGTCATATAATCAATAATACGTTAATGAAAATGGGCCTAGTTGGGCCCCCCTTTTTTTTTCAATCAGGTAGTCCCTCTTTGCAAAGGACTAACTCTAGTACTGTAGTTGGGCATTTCATCAAGGAATCCCCCCAAGTGTCAAGGCAAAATCTTTCAGTTCTATTTGTTAATCAAATTAGTAACATCTAATATCCTTTCTGGAAACCTGGTGTCGTAGCGGTTAAGAGCTACAGTTGCTAACCAAAATGTTGGCAGTTTGAATCCACCAGGCGCTCCTTGGAAACCATATGGGACAGTTCTACTCCGTCCTATAGGGTGGCTATGAGTCGGAGTCCACTTGACGGCAGTGGGTTTGGTTTTCTTTTTTCTAATATCCTTTCTATATTCTTAATCAGGAGCTGAAAATTTCCTTAAACTCCTTTAACCTTTACTAAATGTCAGGTTCTTAAACTTAGCGCCATTGACTTCCGTTTTCTGATAACATAAGTTGTTTTGTATAGAATGTGACCACAGGGAGAAATCAGCGTCAGCCACTGGCGAAGTTCTTGATGGTTTCTCTGGGATTAGGTTCAAGTACAAGGTTTTAGACTAGTTACAACCAGGCTATTGGTTTTCTGTTTTTCCTTCTGGTGTCCATAAGAGGAGGACAGCGACCTAGCGCAGTACTTGACATGTAGCAGACAGTGAATACATTTTAAAGTGAATTTAATTTTATGGCTCTCTTTTAAATTTGTTTTTTTCAGTATATTTTTATACTTCAATATATAAACATTTTATCATTCACGTGGAGTTTATGATTTAATTCAGAGATATTTTAATGCTTCAACTCTACACCAAGTCTGATTTTTCACTTTGCTTTCCCAGTCCTCTAGCTCTACCTCTGGAGTCTGCACAAACCCAGAAAAACTGCATGAGGGGTATAGTTCCAGAAGTAAGATTGTAGAGTCCTCTAAAGATGGCTCTTGACTTCTTTTTAAATTCATTTTTAAATTTTATTGTGGTAAATATGTAACAAAACATTTGCCATTTCATCATTCTTCACATGTACAATTTGGTGACATTTTGTTCATAATTTTGTGTAACTCTCACCATTATCCATTTCCAAATTTTTCCATCACCCTTAACAGAAGCTCCATGTTTCCTAAGCAGTGAGTTTCTCTTTCCCCACCTCCCCTCCCACCTGCCCCTGGTAGCCACCAATAATGTTAGGTCTGTATATACACTCTCGTATTCTAGATATTTTATGTAAGTGGAATCATACAATATTTGTCCTTTTTGCAACTGACTTATTTTACTCAGCATGATGTTTAAAAGGTTTATCCGTGTTGTTACATGTATCAGGACCTCATTTCTTGATGGCTGAATAGTATTCCATTGTATGTTTGTACCATATTTGTTTATTTATTCATTTGTTGTTGGACATTTAGGTTGTTTCCATCATTTGGCTGTTGTGAATAGTGCTGCAATGAACATTGGTGTACAGGTTTCTGTTTGTGTTCCTGCTTTTGGGTATATACCTAGAAATAGAATTGCTGGATTGTATGGTAATTCTATGTTTAACTTTTTGAGGAACCACCAGACTGTTCGCCACAGTGGCTGTATGTTTCCGTCAGCAATAGATGAGAGCTCCTATTTCTCCACATCCTTGTGACTCTTGTATGTATTCTTGGTCCTCCATCCCCATGGTCCCTGCTCCCTGCATCATACCATTCCATCAGCTAAAGTTATATCAAATCTGTTGTCAAGGTCAAATGGCTGTTGAATTAATCTTTTTTTTCTTTATTTTCCCTGCCACTATCCACATTTAATGCTCCTTAAAAGCAAAGATGGCGAGACTACGCCTCACATACTTTGGACATGTTATCAGGAGGGATCAGTCCCTGGAGAAGGACATCATGCTTGGTAAAGTAGAGAGTCTGTGAAGAGGAAGACCCTCAACGAGATGGATTGACACAGTGGCCGCAACAATGGGCTCAAGCATAACAATGATTGTGAGGATGGCGCAGGACCAGGCAATGTTTTGTTCTGTTGTACATAGGGTCGCTATGAGTTGGAACCAACTCGACAGTGCCTAACAACAACAACAACAATCCACATTAGGTTTGCATGACCTCATTCCTCGATTACCACAATAGCCTTAAAACAAACAAAGAAAAAGAAATCAAACATTTTATTATGGAAATATTCAAACACGCACACAAAAATAGAATAGTATAGTGAGCCCTCACATACCTATCATCAAGCTTCAACAATTATAAACATTTTGCTATCCTTGTTTCTTCTATTCCGTTTTTTTTGTGTAACATGTTAAAGCACACCCCACTCATCATAGAATGTCAATATGTATCTCTAACGGATAACTGATTTGTGTTTCTTATAGACTTCTAATTTATTCTTCCTCCAATCTTCTTTTTCTCACCAATTCAAAAATTTCCAACCATTTCGCGTATTTTTACAGAAACCTAAAACAGTTTTCAAAGGCTCAATATTGCCTATTGAAATCAAATACAAACTCTTATCCTGGTTTATCAAGACATCTTTAATTTAGCTTCACCTTGTCTGTCCAGTTTTGTCTTCCACTGCTCCCCAACTATCAGCTGAGTCTCCTCACTGCCTCAGCTGATGCCATGTTTATTCCTGACTCCAGCCATGCCCTTGCCTACCAACTCCTATGCATTCCAGAAGGCCCTGATTGGGTGCCGCTTCCTCTATGAAGCTCTTCCTAACCCACACTGAACTCAATCCCTTCCCTGAACTCCTGGGATCTCAATACAGTTCCTCTAACTTCAAATCTGGCGTTTTTCATGGTATCTCAGTCTTAATTCTTACAGTCTGGAAAGTGGGCTCTGAATCATGAATACCAGCAATATATTTTTTTTAAAAGATAACTTTAAATTGTCTTGATGAATGGTATCTCTAAGGAAGATCAGGTCAGTAGTGTTGGATACAATCTAATATAGGTGTGGTAGGCAGAATTCTAAGATGGCCCCCATGATCTTTGCTCCCTGGTGTTACTCCCATGATTATGTTATGTTACATGGCAAAGGAGATTTTCCAGATTTAATTAAGGTTACTAATCAGTTGACCTTAAGATAGGGAGACTATCCAGATGGGTCTGACTTCATTACATGAGCCCTTCAAAAGCAGTTTTCCCCAATAACAGGAGAATACACATTCTTCTTCAGTGCACATGGATCATTCTCCAGGATAGACCTATGTTAGGTCACAAAACAAGTATCAATACATTTAAAAATATTGAAATCATACAAAGTATCTTCTCTGACCACAAAGGAATGAAACTAGAAATCAGTAACATAAGAACTGGAAAATTCACAAATATCTGGAAATCACAAGGGAAATTAGAAAATTCCTAAAGATGAGTGAAAATGAAAGCAGAACATACCAAAAATTATGGGATTCAGAAAATTGAGATTCAAGAAAATTCTCAGAGGGAAATTAATAGCTGTAAATGTGTCTATCTTCCCCCATCACCCCGTGTGCCAGTCCCTTTTTATAAGACACCACTCAGAAGGAATTAGGATTAGGACCCACCCTACTCTAGTATGACTTCATTTGACTCAACTAATAACGAAAGAAAAACCCTATTTCCCAAATCACAGGTACAGGGGTTAAGACTTCAACATAATTTTTGTGGTACACAATTCAATCCATAACATAAATTCTTAAATTCATATGGAATTGCAAGGGGCCCTGAATAGCCAAAACAGCCTTGAAGGAGAACAAAGTAGGAGGACTCATGCTTCCCGATTTTGAAATGTACTACAAAGCTACAGTAATCAAAACAGTATGGTGCTAGTATAAGGACTGACAAATACACCAATGGGAATAGAATTGAGGGTCCAAAAATAAACCCATACATCTCTAACCAATTGATTTTAAATTAAGGGTACCAAGTCCATTTAATGGGGAAAGAATGGTCTCTTTAACAAATGGTGCTGAACAACTATAACTCCACGTGCAGAAGAACCTCTACTTCATACTGTATATGAAAATGAACTGCAAATGAATCAATGACCCAAATATAAGAGCTAAAATCATAAAACTCTTAGAAGAAAACATAGGGGCAAATCTTTAGAAGCTTGTATTTGGCAATAAATTCCTAGATAAAACCAAAGCATGAGTAACAAAAGGGAAAAAAAAAATATGGACTTCATCAAAACAAAAGACTTTTCTGTATCAAAGGACATTATCAAGAAAGTGAAAAAACAATCTATAAATGGGAGAAAATATATGGAAATCATATATATATCTGACAAGGGTTTAATATCCAGAATATATAAAGAATCCCTACAACTCAACAACAAAAAGATAAACAACCCAATCAAAAAATGAGCAAAGGACTTGAATAGGCATGTCTCCAAAGTAGATATACAAATGGCCAATAAGCGTGTGCAAAGATGATCAGCATTATTAGTTATTAGGGAAATGCAAATCAAAACAACTTCACACTCGTTGTTGTTGTTGTTAGGTGCCATGGAGTCGGTTCTGATTCATAGCGACTCTTTGTACAACAGAACGAAACACTACCTGGTCCTGCATCATTCTCATGATCTTTGTTATGCTTGAGCCCATTATTGTAGCCACTGTGTCAGTCCATCTCGTTGAGGATCTTCCTCTTTTTCACTTACCCTCTACTTTACCAAGGATGATGTCCTTCTCCAGGGACTGATCCCTTCTGATAACGTGTCCAAAGTATGGGAGATGAAGTCTTGTCATCCTTGCTTCTAAGGAGCATTCTGGCTGTAGTTCTTCCACGTACAGTTTTGTTCGTTCTTTTGGCAGTCCATGGTATATTCAGTATTCTTCGCCAACACCATAATTCAAAGGCATCAATTCTTCTATGGTCTTCCTTATTCATTGTCCAGCTTTTGCACACGTATGAGGCGATTGAAAACACCATGGCTTGGGTCAGGTGCACCTTAGTCCTTAAAGTGACATCTTTGCTTTTTAACACTTTAAAGAGGTCTTTTGCAGCAGGTTTGCCCAATGCGATGCATCATTTGATTTCTTGACTTCTGCTTCCATGGGTATTGATTGTGAATCCAAGTAAAATGAAATCTTTGACAATTTCAGTATTTTCTCCGTTTATCATGATGTTGCTTATTGGCCCAATTGTGTGGATTTTTGTTTTCTTTATGTTGAGGTGTAAACCATACTGAAGGCTGTAGTCTTTGATCTTCATCAGTAAGTGCTTCAAGCCCTCTTGGCTTTCAGCAAGCGAGGCTGTGTCGTCTGCGTAACACAGGTTGTTAATGAGTCTTACCCCAATCCTGATGCCCTGTTCTTCATATAGTCCAGCTTCTCGGATTATTTGCTCAGCATACATATTGAATAAATATGGTGAAAGGATACAACTCTGAAGCACACCTTTCTTGACTTTAAACCATGCAGTATCCCCTTGTTCTGTTTGAATAACCTCCTGTTGGTCTAAGTACAGGTTCCTCACGAGCACAGTTAAGTGTTCTGGAACTCCCATGCTTCACAATGTTATCCATAATTTGTTACAATCCACACAGTCAAATGCCTTTGCATAGTCAGTAAAACACACCTATTAGGATGGTTACCTTATATATATACATATATATATGTGGAAAATAACAAGTGTTGGTTAGGATTTAGAGAAATTGGAACCCTCACCCATTGTTGGTGGGAATGTGAAATGGGAAAACTACTGTTAACAATAGTTTGATGATTTTTCAAAAAGTTAAACATAGAATTAATACATGGCTCAGCAACCCATTCCTGGGTATATGCCTCAAAGACTTGAAAGCAGGGACTCAAGCAGACACTTGTACAGCAACGTTCATTGCAGGATTATTAATAAACAGCTAAAAGGTGGATATAATCCAAATGCACATCAGTAGGTGAATGGATAAACAAAATGTGGTATATGCATACAGTGGAATACTATTCATCCATAAACAAGAAATGAAGTTTTAATACATGCTATAACATAGATACGGAGCCCTGGTGGTGAAGTGGTTAAGAGCTCAGGCTTCTAACCAAAAGGTCGGCAGTTTGAATCCACCAGCCACTCCTTGGAAACCCTATGGGGCAGTTCTCTGTCCTATAGGGTCGCTAGGAGTTGGAATCGACTCGATGGCACACAACAACGTAACACAGATGAACCTTGGAAACATGCTAAGTGAAATAATCCAGATACAAAAGGAGAAATGTTGTTTGAGCCCATTTATATGAAATGTCTAGAATGGGCAAATACACAGAAAGTAGATTCGTGGTTACCAGGGGCAGGGGAAGGGGAAAATAGGGACAGAGTTTCTGTAGTGGTGATGGTTGCACAACATTGTGGATATAATTAATGCCACTGAATTGTACACTTAAAAATGGCAAGAATGGCAAATTTCATGTTATATATATTTTACTATGTCAAAAACAAAGCATAACAAAACAAAATAAAACAAACAAAAAAAACCCAAAAACCCAGCAGAGTTTTCTCTGGCTGGTCATGGAAGAGGAAGTCGCAGTTCTAAGGCTGAGAAGGATTCAACCTACCGTTGCTGACTTTGAAGGTGGAGGAAGGGGACCATGAGCCAAGGAATGCAGGCTGTTTCTAGAAGCTGAGAGTAGCCCCTGCCTGACAGCCAGAGAGGAAATGGGAACCTCAGTCCTACAACCTCAAGAAACAATTCTGCCAACAACCTGAAGGAGCTTGGAAGCAGATTCTTCCCTAGAGCCTCCAGGAAAGAGCCAAGCCCAACTGATACTCTAAGCAGAGAACCCAGCCAAGCCCACCCAGACTTCTCATCTGCAGAACAGTGAGATAATAAATGACTGTCATGTTAAGCTGTCAATTTTGCGTAATTTGTTATGCAGCAATAGAAAAATAATACAACAGGTAACCTAGGGATTGAAAGTGTAGTGAATTAGTATGCATTTCCCCGCTGTTCTTATTAAGGCTCCAAAGCAGCAAGGGAGGCTTTCCAACAAATGGGGGCACTCGTCTTAGCCTGTGTGGCCATCATACCTGCTAGCAGTGACTTTAGTTTATGGTATCTAGCTCTTGTCCATCATATCCCACTCCAGACAGGAAAACTCAAAGAATGGAAAGTCTTGCTTCCCTACTGCCTGTGTTTTCAAAAGACTCTGTAAGAGGGTCCTTGAGTAGGGGAGGGTAATTCAGATAGCATGTCTGACCAGCAATAGCATCGTTTACTCAGCAGCCAGTCTCTTACTATTTACCTCTGCTATGAGACTGGGGAATATTTTGTAGGGAATGTACTCCTAAGCCCTGCAGCAGTCGTGATTTCAAATGGTATAATTTGTCTATAAAGTAAATACATACGTTCACTCACCACAGGAGCGGATCAACAAATAGTTACTGAGGGCACCTAGAAAGATGGGAACTGAACTTACAGTTTCTTTTCAGCAGTCTAGAATCAGATGACGAGCAGGGCCTTTATTAGTTTAATGGGCATCTATTTCTCCAGCCACGCACATATAACAAATGAATGGTTAGACGTGCTGGGGTGCCTGTGAGCGATTCATAAAGAACTTGTTCATTTAAAATTTATTGCTGCATGACACATTACAGGATGATGTTGAAGATAAGGCTTCTAATGTAAAGGGTTAGGCAAGCATGCTTTTGAAAATCACCTTTTTGAGGTATAATTTACATAAAAAGCATACATTTTAAGTGCACAGTCCAGTAAATGTATACACCCATGTAATCACCACCCCAACCAAGATATAGACCACTTCATGACCTCAGAAACTTCCCTAGGGCCCTTAGCAGCCAATCCCTCCTACCACCCACTGCTCCAGGCAACCATTGATCTGATTGCTATGACTATAGATCAGTTTTGCCTCTGCTAGTACTTCATATAAATGGAATCACACAGTATGTACTTCCTTGTGTCACACTTCTTTCACTAAGCATGGTGTTTTTGTGATTCATCCACATTGTTGTATTTATCAGTAGTTTTTTACTGTTGAGTAGTATTCTATTGTATTAATACTCAATTTGTTTAGACATTCACGTATTGGTGGACATTTGGGTTGTTTCCAGTTTGGGGATGTTATGAATAAAGTTGCTATGAATATTAGTGTACAAGCCTTTGTGAGGACATATGTTTTCATTTCATTTTGGAAAATGCATGAGAGGGGAATAGCTGGATCAAATGAAAAGTGTATGCTTAACTTTAAAAGAAACTGTCAAACTGTTTTCTAAAGTGATTGTACCATTTTTCACTTACAATAGCAATGTATATGGGAGACTCAGTTGTTTCTCTCCCTCACTGATACTTAATATCGCCAGTCTTTTTAATATTAGCCTTTCTAATGGACGTGTAGTGGTGTCTTATTACAGTTTCAATTTGCATTTCTCTGATGACTGATGATGTTCATTATCTTTTCTTGTGCTTGTATCTTCTTTGCTGAAGTGTCTGTTCAAGTCTTTTGCTTGTATTCTTATTACTGAATTGTAAGTGTTCTCTTGTATTCTGGATACAAGTCCTTTGTCAGGTGTATGTGTTTTCTCCCAGTCTGTGGCTTGACTTTTTATTCTCATAATGGTATATTTTAAAAAGCAGAGCAGAAAGTTTAAATTTTGATTAAGTCCAATTAATCAATTTTTTTCTTCTATAGTTAGTTTTTTTTTTTTTTTCCTGTCCTAAATTCTCTGCCCACTCCAAGATCACCAAAGTATTTTCCTTTGTTTTCTTCTAGTTGTTTTATGGCTTTGATTTATAACATAGATTTAGGTTTAAGATCCATCTTGAATTAATTTTGTTTATGCTGTGGAATACAGGTCAAAGTTCATTTTTTACCAGACAGATGTCTAGTTGGTTCAGCACCATTTATTGAAAATATTGTATACTTTCCTTATTAAATAATGTTGGTGCCTCTGTTGAAAATCAATTGCCCACCTATGTGTGGGTCTATTTCTGTACTATCTATTTTGCTCCATTGATGTACATGAATAGCCTTCCACCAGTACCACTTTGTCTTGATTGTTGTTGTATATCGTGAATTCTGACTCATGTTGTTAGATGCTGTCAAGTCTGTTCTGACTCGTAGCGGACCTTAGGTACAACAGCGTGAAACACTGCCCAGTCCTGCACCATCCTCACAGTCGTTACTATGTTTGAGCCCATTGTTGCAGCCACTGTGTCAATCCATCCCGTTGAGGGTCTTTCTCTTTTTCTTTGACTCTCTACTTTACCAGGCACGATGTCCTTCTCCAAGAACTGGTCCCTCCTGATAACATGTCCAAAGTACACGAGACGAAGTCTTGCCATCCTTGCTTCTAAGGAGCATTCTGGCTGTACTTCCTCCAAGACAGATTCGTTCATTCTTCTGGCAGTCCATGGTATATTCAATATCCTTCATCAACACCATAATTCAAATGCATCAGTTCTTCTTTGGTCTTCCTTATTCATCGTCCAACTTTCAAATGCATATGAGGCTATTGAAAGTATCATGGCTTGGGTCACGTGCACCTTAGTCCTCAAAGTGACATCTTTGCTTTTTTTTTTTTTTAAACACCTTAAAGAGGTCTTTTGCAGCAGATTTGCCCAATGCAATGTGTCGTTTTATTTCTTTACTGCTGCTTCCATGGGCATTGATTGTGGATCCATGTAAAATGAAATCCTTGACAACTTCAATCTTTTCTCTGTTTATCATGATGTTGCTTGTTGGTCCAGTTGTGAGGATTTTTGTTTTCTTTATGTTGAGGTGTAATCCATACTGAAGGCTGTAGTCTTTGATGTTCATCAATAAGTGCTTCAAGTCCTCTTTGTTTTCAGCAAGCAAGGTTATGTCATCTGCATAACGCAGGTTGTTAGTGAGTCTTCCCCTAATCCTGATGCCATGTTCATCTTCATATAGTCCAGCTTCTCGGATTATTTGCTCAGCGTACAGATTGAGTAAGTATGGTGCAAGGATACAATCCTGGTGCATACCTTTCCTGCTTTTAAACCAAGGATACAACCCTGACACACATCTTTCCTGATTTTAACTGACTCATAGCGACTGTACATGACATAGTAGAACTGCCCCATGGGGTTTCCTATGCTGTAAATCTTTAAAGGAGCAGATCATCAGGTTTTTTCTCCCGCAGAGCAGTTGGCTGGTGTGTTCTAATCACCGACCTTTCAGTTAGCAGCTGAGTGCTTAACCACTGCACTGCTAGAGCTCCTTTTGTCTTGATTAAGCCAAAAAAACCAAACCCATTGCCATCTAGTCAATTACTGTATCCTAATTCCACCTTTTGACTTAGAAAGTGTTAGTCCTCCACCTCTGTATCTTTTTCAAGATTTTTTTTTAGCTATTCTAATTCCTTTGTGTTCTATATAAATTTTAGAATCTGCTTGTCCGTTTCTTACAAAGAGCCTGCTGGGATTTTAACTCAATAGATTAATTTGGGGAGAATGAATGTCTTACTTAGCAGTAGAGTCTTCCAATCCATGTACATGCTATATCCCTCCATTTACTTCGATATTTAAAAAATTCTTCCTGCAAAGTTTTGTAGTTTTCAGGGTAGTAAATATTGTGCTAAATTTATCCCTATGTATTTTGTGTATCTTGATTATAATTGATGCTATTGTAAATTTTATTTTAAAAATCCTTCATTTTCCAAGTGTTTGTTGCTAGTATACTGAGGATAAATTGATATTTTAAATACTATGACCTTTCTATATTATTAATTTTGGTTGTTTTCTCATCAATTCTTTGGGAAGTTTTATGTAGACAAGCCTGTCATCTGTGCATAAAGAGAATCTTTACTTCTTCCTTTCCAATCTTTTTTGCCTTCCCTTTCTCTTCCTTCCTTCCTCAATCCCTCTTTTGTCTTACTGCATTGGCTAGAACTTCTGGTAGAATACTGAATAGAAGTGGCGAGACTTGTTCCTAATCTTATGGCAAAGTCTTTCACCACCAAGGAAGATGTTAGCTGTAAGTTTTCCATATATGTCCTTTATTAGGTAGAAGAAGTTTCTACTTCTAGTTTGGTAAGAGTTGTTTTCCATGAATGCTTTTTGAATTTATTAAATGGGGGTGATTATGTGATTTTCTCCTTTATTCTGGTAATGTGGTGAGTTATGTGGATTATTAAGTGTTGAACTGACCTTGCATTCCTGGCATAAAACCCACATGTTAATGACATATTATAATTTTCATACAATTTTGGATTTTGTTGAGGATTTTTGAGTCGAAATTCATGAAGGATATTAGCCTATACTTTCCTTTGCTTGTAATGTCTAGTTCAGGTTTTGGTATTAGTATTATGCTGGCCTTATAGAATAAGCTGGGAAGTGTTCTTTCTCCTCTATTTCTGAAAAAGTTTGAGTAATGTCATTATTATTCCTTCCCTAAAAATTTGATTGAATTTACCAGTAAAACCATCTAAGCCTCAAGTTTTTTTGGGGGAAGGTTTTGATTATGAATTCAATTTCTTTAATGGAAATATGGTTATTCAGCCTTTTCTTGAGTCAATTTTGATAAGTTGTATTTTTAAAGAAATTTTCCATTTTATCTAAATTCATTTGATAAGTTATTGAATTTATTGACCTAAAGTTTAAAAAATATTCTGTTATGCTTTTGATGTCTGCAGAATCTCTATTGCTATCCCTTAATGTTGGAAATTTGCATTTTCTTTTTTTATTTATTAATCTTGCTAAGGATTTATCAATTTTATTAATCTTTTCAAAGAACCAACATTCAGATTTGTCTATATTTTATATTGTTTGTTTAGTTTCTATTTTCTTGATTTCTGGTCTTTATCATTTCTTTACTTCCATCTACTTTGTGTTTAATTTTTTTTTTCTAGCTTCTTAAGGTGGAAACTAAGAGCACTGATAATAAAACTTTCTTTTTTTTTTTTTAAACATATGGCATTTAAAGCTCTAAATTTCCTTCTAAGCACTTTAGCTCCATCTCTCATATTTTGATATGTTTTATTTTCATTAAGACATCTCACTAAAATATTTTCTAATTTTTCTGTAATTTCTTCTTTGATCTATGGGTTATTTGGAAGTGTATTATTTAATTTCCAAGTATTGGATGATTTTCTTTATTTTATTGATTCCTAATTTAATTCCTTTGTGACCTGAAAACATACTCTGTAAGATTTTGATCTTTTCAAATTTAATGAGACTGAGATGAATATGTAGTCTATCTTGGTGAACAATTGCATTTGCACGTGAAAATAATACTACTTCTGCAGGTTAAGGGTGGGAGGAGAGTGATTACAAAGCGTTAGCAATGGAAAATTTTTTGCGGGGAGACAAAAATGCTCTGTATCTTGATTGTGGTGGTGGTTACATGATCTATGCATCTGTAAAAACTCATAGAACTGAAGATTGACTATTTTACACTACCCTGGACTCTTCCTTCCTTTTCCATACAGCTTTGTCTATATTTCAGCTATCTTAATGTTCAATAGCACTGCTCACTCCTTTATCAGAGAAGTGAAACTGAACTTAGACAGTTATCTTACCCAGTTATGCCTCGTATGGAATCATTTGAGCAGATAATGACTACTTAGAATAATAAGGAGATGGACGCTAGGTCAGTGGGGTTTTTGCCAGTGGTCTGTAATTTCCACTCTCTTAACTGCTCTTACATCTGCATGCATATTTACTTCACTACCCCTGCCTTTTCTCAGGTTCATGGTCTCATTTAGATCATTGCAATGGCCTGCATCTCGGTTTCCTTGATTCTAGTATTTCTTTTCTTTATATTCAATCTCTGCATTTCATTCAGAGTGAACTTTTTAAGACTCAAGTGGAATTGGGATATGCTCCTTAAAACTCTTCGTTGGCATCCCAGAGAGCCTCAGCACTTTAGCATATCATTCACGACTCTTCACTAGTCCCCTGCTTACTTTTTCAGAACCATCTTTATTGGATCTTTTTCCCTTGCACTATATGATGTTCCAGTTGTCCCAAATTATGATATTTTTCAAATGTGCCATATATTTTATGTCTAAGTACTTTTCCTCATGCTATCCTACTTGTTTTTGAAAACTCAACACATGCTGCCTCCTGCTTTCTTCCCCAAGAACCACTTGACTATTCCCTCTTTTGTCCCTTCGGTTATAGCACCCACAATTTCTTAGTATATACGTATGCTCACATAGCTGTCTCCCACCTACCAGAAACAAAACTCCTTCAGGTCAAGTACGTTTCTTATTCATGTTTGAATGTCTAGTGCCTAGAAAACTGCCTGCTGTATAGTAGGTGCTCAATAAATATTTGCTGAATAAATGTATCAATAAAGTTTTTATTGTATTGTTCATTGAGCATTTTAATTATTTTCACAAATCTGTTTTAGTCTTTTTTTTATGTTTTGGATAATATTTGATCATGTACTCTCTCATTTTCACAAGAAGCTGATGATCTCACGTGGGCACATGAAGATCACTCCAGTCTTCTACTAGAAACTATGTGTGTATATCTGTGTGACCTGGTCAGTTGGCATGATTTCGACTGGGCTTACCCATGGCTGTCTGCTTGCGTATAGAAACTTGATTTGTAACTGTGGAAGTGAAAAAGGGAAAAACTGGGGATGTTGAAAGTGAATATGAATTTCCCGTTAGTGGCTAACTGGCTTTGAACTTCCTCTCCATTGAAACTCTGAGTAAAGTCAAAGCTATCCCTGTGTGCTCAGGCCTGGACTGGCTACAGGTCATACTGTTATTCTGCTCTTTATCTGTTGTGTCCAGTACCTTGTTAACTGTATGGACTTTCATCCCAGGGATCTTAGTCCCAAGGTGTTTGTGGTTCAGTGTGTTTGCTGTGGAAGTAGAGACTAAGTCCTTTTAGGAAAGTGATAACATTAAGTCCTCTAAAAAATATTCCCAGTCCGATTATCATGTCATTTCATTATAAAAAACAAACACTGACATAGAATATGATTTTTATTAATAAAGTAATCATATTTGTGACCAGCTGGTTCTTGGCTAGGGGTGAAGGCAGATGGGAGAAAGGAGGAAATAGTTTCTATTTTTACGTCAGTTATGGCCAGGGTTAGAGTCCGAGTGGGAAGCTACCTTCTCCTTGTTGAATGCCCACAAGTGTAAGCTTGGAGTTCTCTGGAAAGGAAATTTTCACCTTTTAGGACAAGTATGTATTCTAGAAAATCCCAAGTTGAAAGAAAATGCTTAGCACCATGAATTACTTTTCAAATTATCATGTCATCAATTTAGGCTGCAGCTATGTTTCTCTAACTTACAGGAAACCAGGTGTCCTGGATTTCCACCCTGGAAATTCTGGTTCAGCAAAAGACCTCTTTAAAGTGTTAAAAAGCAAAGATGTCACTTTGAAGACTAAGGTGCACCTGACCCAAGCCATGGTATTTTCAATAGCCTCATATGCGTGCAAAAGCTGGACAATAAATAAGGAAGACTGAAGAAGAATTGATGCCTTTGAATTACGGTTTTTGCAAAGAATATTGAATATACCATGGACTGCCAGAATGAACAAATTTGTCTTGGAAGAAGTACAGCCAGAATGCTCTTTAGAAGGGAAAATGGTGAGACTTTGTCTCACTTACTTTGGGCATGTGTTATCAAGAGGGACCTGTCCTTGGAAAAGGACATCATGCTTGGTAAAATAGAGGGTCATCGAAAAAGAGGAAGACCCTCAATGAGATGGATTGACACAGTGGCTGCAACCAGGGGTGGATTATCCAATAAGCAAGGAAAGCACAGACTTGCTTGTGCTTACTTACTAATCTGTAGTGAACAATTTCACATGGCTTTGACCACATTGTGCTTACCTTGCTTACTGGGTCATCCACCCCTGTCAGGGATTGTAAATTTCAAAAGTGGCTTTGATTCTGTAGGAAGGTGCTGTGGAGTTGGGAGAGAGACAGAGGCACTCCATACCTAGAAGCAGAGTCTTTGATGTGGTGAAAAAATGTGAAATTGTTCATTACAGATTAGTAAATTAGTACAAATAAGCCTGTGTTTACCTTGCTTATTGGATAATTCGCTCCTGGCTGCAACAATGGGCTCAAACAGCAACGACTGTGAGGATGGCACAGGACCAACCAGTGTTTCGTTCTGTTGTACATAGGGTCACCATGAGTCACAAGCCACTTGACAGCACCTAACAACAACAACAACAGAGTTAGAGTGGGCAACTGCATTAAAAAAAAATTTTTTTTATTGTACTTTAGGTGAAGATTTACAGAACAAACTAATTCCTCATTCAACAGTTAGTACACATATTGTTTTATGACATTGGTTAACAACCCCACGACATGTCAACACTCTCCCTTCTCGAACTTGGGTTCCCTATTATCAGCTTTCCTGTCCCCTCCTGCCTTCTAGTCCTTGCCCCTGGGTTGTTGTACCCATTTAGTCTCGTTTTGTTTTATGGGCCTGTATAATCTTTGGCTGAAGGGTGAACCTCGGGAGTGACTTCTTTACTGAGCTAAAAGGGTGTCCGGGGGCCATACTCTCAGGGTTTCTCCAGTCTTTTTCAGGCCAGTAAGTCTGGTCTTTTTTTTTAAGTTAGAATTTTGTTCTACGTTTTTCTCCAGCTCTGTCCACGACTCTCTATTGTGATCCCTGTCAGAGCAGTCAGTGGTAGTAGCCGTGCACAATCTAGTTGTACTAGACTCAGTCTGGTGGAGGCTGTGGTAGATGTGGCCCATTAGTCCTTTGGACTAATCTTTCCCTTGTATCTTTAGTTTTCTTCATTCTTCTTTGCTCCCGAAGGGGTGAGACCAGTGGAGTATCTTACATGGCTGCTCACAGACTTTTAAGACCCCAGACACTACTCACCAAAGTAGAACGTAGAACATTTTCTTTATAAACTATGTTATGCCAGTTGAGCAGCTGCATTTTTAATAAGCCTCCTGGGTGATTCTGATGCACAAAGATGGAAAACTATTTTTTCTTGGATTATGGGAGCTTAACAGGACAATGTGATCATTCTCAAAGGAGCCCTCGGCATTCCAAGTTTGTTGACAGTCCAGTGAACCTTTATAAAAAGAGGTTCCCAAAACTGAGATTTTCTGTCCCACGCCTCATCTATTTTCAACGTCTGGAAGCCCGTTTGATCTTGTGGGAAATATCCATGAGCAAAAAACAACGGTGGCATCCAAGACGGAGTTGTAGTCTTGTTCAGTGGAATGCTCATCCCAGCAGAATCTAAAGATAGATTTTCCAGCTCACTCCTGATACTTCTCAGGCTGTGCCCTTGGAGTGAGCTGAATTTGCATCAGTGCATCTTCCAGATCTGATTTATGTAATTGTTGTAAGGGCAACACCAACCAAAGTTTGGACACGTTTGACATGGTGTTTGTAGAAATGGGGTGGAAGCTGAGCAGGATAAAAGATGCACGCTGCTTAAATAGACGAACACAATGTAGACACGGTTAACTCTTAACCTGCTTACTGCTATGAGTTAAAATTACAAAAAGTTGAATCAATTCTCCAGGTGTAGTTCAGGTCCCAAAAAATAGGTTTGGATCTCAATGTTTGTAGCGTCTTTCTGCTGGATAAATTCTGAAATTAGGGGTTGCTTGGGTGAGGGAGGGGAGTGGAGTTAGCTAAAGATTTCCTCTTAAGTTTCATTGAATAATAACTCAGACAATGTTCAGAGAGACCTTTTAAGTGACCATTTCCCAGATACTATCTCTATCTTGGGGTGTTCTGAGAGGTGGGCAAACTCTAACCTTGTGGTAGACTGCAGAAAACACTTCAACTTATCTCAGTAACCAGAATGTTACATATGGTCAAGGACAGGGGATTGCTATGGTTTCTTTTTGAAGAGAAAATTTCTTGTAACTGACAAGAACAATTTTCTATTTACTATATCCTCATTTCTGGGACTGGATAATTAGTTGAAATTGTACTATTCTTAAAAATTGTTGTTGCTGTTAGTTGCTGTCAAGTAGATTCCAACTCATCAGGACCCCATGTGTGCAGAGTAGAATTGTTCCATAGGGTTTTCAAGGCTGTGACCTTTCAGAAGAAGATCGCCAGGCCTGTCATCCAAGGTGTCTCTGGGTGACTTTGAACTGCCAATCTTTTGGCTAGTAGTGGAATGCTTAATCATTTGTGCCACTCAAGGACTCCTATTCTTAAAATAGTGAGACATAGTTAATGAGACATCATTATGTTTAGGTTTGAAAAATTAGAAAAGAGCACTAAAAATCAGGGAATTATGGAATCTGACAGGGAAGTGACATTAGAGATAGCATGTTCAACCCCCTGGAATCACCTTATTTCTTTCTTTCAAGTGGTTGTCTGGCTTCATTTTTTTTTTTTAGTTTTTTTTTTTCCCTTTTGTTTTATTTTTTTTTTTTTAATGTGCTTTAGGTGAAAGTTTACAGCTCAAGTTAGTTTCTCATACAAAAATTTATACACACATTGTTATGTGACCCTAGTTGCTATACCTATAATGTGACAGCACACTCCTCCTTTCCACCTCTGATTTCCCGTGTCCATTCAACCAGCTCCTATCCCTTTCTGCCTTCTCATCTCTCCTTTGGACAGAAGCTGCCCAGTGAGTCTCATGTATCTACTTGAATTAAGACGCACACTCTTCACAAGTATCATTTTATGTCTTATAGTCCAGTCTAATCTTTGTCTGAAGAGTTGGCGCCGGGAATGGTTTTAGTTCTGGGTTAACAGAGTGTCCAAGGGCCATTTCTTCTGGGGTTTCTCCAGTCTCAGTTAGACCATTAAGTCTGGTCTTTTTACTAGAATTTGGGTTCTGCACCCCACTTTTCTCCTGCTCCATCAAGGACTCTCTGTTGTGTTTCCTGTCAGGGAGGTCATTGGTGGTTGCTGGGCACCATCTAGTTCTTCTGGTGTCAGGCTGATGGAGTCTCTTACGTGGCTCTTTTTGTCTCTTGGGCTAATAATTTCCTTTTATCTTTGGTGTTCTTCGTTCTCCTTTGCTCCAGGTTGGTTGGGACTAATTGATGCATCTTAGATGGCTGCTCGCTAGCTTTTAAGACCACAGGCACCACTCAACAAAGTGAAATGCAGAACATTTTCTTAATAAACTTTGTTATGCCAATTGACCTAGATGTTTCCTGAAACCATGGCCCTGTCTGGCTTCATACTGATAGAGTGGTACAATCTACAGCTCTTTTCCTGCTTATGCCACTGAAATTCAAACACAAAGGGACTTCTGACTTGCCCTTTGCCTCTTTGGAGTGAAGTACTCCAACACTTGCTGTCACCCAACCCATAAAGTTTTAGGCCAAGGAATCAGTGGAGTGGAACATAAAGTCCAGACACAGTCTCTTTTGTGTACAAAATAGCATTGGTGTTGGAGCCAGACACAGCACAGTGAGAATTTTCTGGTTGTTTGACTTTGAGTATGTCATTCAACCTGTAAGAACCTTTGTGTTCTCACCTGTAAAATACTATCACCTGTGACTTGTGTGGACTGAATAATACACATGTACAATATTTGGTACACAGTAGAGACAATAAATTAGATATATACTTTTGCCTGGGTAAATAACATTTTTATGATGGCATTAACAATACTCTCCATTACTCACTGCATTCTTTCAAAGGAGACAGACATGAGACTGGATTTAACAGGGGACGCTGAGAAGGAAAAATGGATCTAATTTGGAGGAGTGGGTAAAAGTGAGCCTGCTAAAAACAAACAACCTGGAGCACTTCTTTTCATAGACAGCATCCTGTCTGTCTGCACTTTGGCAAAAACATGTGTGGATAAACAAATATTTTATTTGATATTATCCTAAAAAGGCCAAACTCCAAAGAAAATGTTTGCATCTCTGTCCAACACTCTCAAAAGAATATATTCATTTAAAACGTTTGACATTATGACTCTGCAAAGAGAAGGTATTAGGATCAGAAAATTGCTTGACCAGAGCTCAGTTTTTAAAAGTTGACTCAGACACCTCTTGGAGCATAATTAATGATGCATAATCATCTTTGTTGTTGTTAGGTGCCGTCGAGTTGGTTCCAACATATAGCAACCCTATATACAAAAGAACAAAAACCTTGCCCAGTCCTGCACCATCCTCACAATCATTGCTATGTTTGAGCCCATTGTTGTAGCCACTGTGTCAATCCATCTCGTTGAGGGTCTTCCTCTTTTTTACTGACCGTCTTCTTTACCAAGAATGATGTCCTTCTCCAAGGACTGGTCCCTCCTGATAACATGTCTAAAGTATGTAAGACACAGTCTCACCATCCTCGCTTCTAAGCAGTATTCTGGCTCTACTTCTTCCAAGACAAATTTGTTCATTCTTCTGGCAGTTCATGGTATATTCCATATTCTTCACCAACGCCATAATTCAAAGGCATCAATTCTTCTTTGGTCTTATTCATTGTCTAGCTTTCGCATGCATATGAGGCTATTGAAAATACTATGGCTTGGGTCAGGCGCACCTTAATCCTCAAAGTGACATCTTTGCTTTTTAACACTTTAAAGAGGTCTTTTGCAGCAGATTTGCCCAGTGCCATATGTCATTTGACTTGTTGACTGCTGCTTCCATGGGCATTGATTGTGGATCCAAGTAAAATGAAATCCTTGACAACTCCAATCTTTTCTCTGTTTATCATGATGTTGCTTATTGGTCCAGTTGTGAGGATTTTTGTTTTCTTTATGTTGAGGTGTAATCCATACTGAAGGCTGTAGTCTTTGACCTTCATCAGTAAGTGCTTAAAGTCCCCTTCACTTTCAGCAAGCGAGGTTGTGTCATGTGCATATGGCAGGTTATTAATGAGTCTTCCTCTAATCCTGATGCCTCGTTCTTCTTCATATAGTCCAACTTCTTGGATTATTTGTCCAGCATACAGATTGAATAAGTATATTGAAAGGATACAGTCCTGACTTACACCATTCCTGATTTTAAACCACGCAGTGTTCTTTGTTCTGTTCGAATGACTTCCTCTTGGTCTGTGTACAGGTTCCGAGTGAACATGATTATCTTTAGGTCTGGAAAATTAGAAAAGGGCATGTATGTACACGTCTGTCTATTTGCACTGCTCATGCTTACAGTCTGTGCCTTAAACTTCCAGGCAGCCATAAGACAGCTAAGAATGAGACACATACACCCACTGGCATCAACCATTCTATGGTGCTACATTCATCTGTGACTCAGCCAGACACAAGATACACTTACACAGTGCTGGCAAAGTGAAAGCCATTATTATTATTTATAGAAAGTAAAAGGTAAATAATAACAACAGATTCTCCAAGGGGAAACTCTTACCCTCCCCAGAATTATCCATGCCCATTCTTATGTTGCTGGACAAACTCGCCAGTGGTTCAGGTCAGGTGCTGTGTGCATGTCACCGCTGCCTCTGGCTACCACCATACTGCTCAAGGCTTCTGCTCTGCCCCTGGGCCTCCCCTCACTACCTGTGGGAAGACCTCTGTCCAGGATCTTGAGATCCTTTGCCACTGGCCTTTCTAAGCCTCCGCCACAGGCTCCCGCCATGCAAGCGTTACAGCTCTTTTAACTCTACTGGCAAGCCTCCTGCCTGAAGGTGCTCAGCTCTCCCTCTATGAGCCAGCAAGCCCACCGCAGCCAACTCACTCCATGAGCCACAAGCCTAACACTGCTGTCACTTGCTATCTTCAGTGTTTGCTCTTTCTTCTGGGTCTGAGAAGTTCTCAGTGCAGGGACCCCAGCTCCTTGGTCCATAGGATGTGTTCCACTCCAGATTCTTCTTCTTGATGGTAGTGAGGTCCCCCTGGACCTCTGTGATTGGCCCTTATGTAAGGAAACACCTTGTAAATTTTAAGGCTTGGCCCTCCCACCAGGGCAACAAACTCAATTTGTATCGTTCCAGCCAATCATTTTGTGGGAGTTACAAGACCATGGCTAGAAAGGCCATATAAAAGCAATTCATTGCAACACAGAACACTAAAAAAATCTGTGCTTTTTTAATTTTCAGTAAGTACATTTTACTTGTTTTGCTTCCTTCACTTGAAACCATGGTAGTTCGATATTATTGTCTTCCTAGCCCTGGTGACGCAGTGGTTAAGAGCTTGGCTGCTAACCAAAAGGTTGGCAGTTTGAATCCACCAGCCGCTTCTTGGAAATCCTATGGGGCAGTTCTACTCTCTCCTGTAGGGTCGCTATGAGTCGGAATTGACTCCACGGCAACGGGTTTGTTTTTGTTTTGTTTAGTGCTCTTTTTCCAAGTCTAAATTTCACCCTTTTCCTTCTGCTCCAACCCTTCCCATAACTTGGCCAGTGCCTACCACCCACTCCCTCACTTTATTGGAAGGGTATCCAGAGTTGGTAACTTCTCACCGTCATGATAACAATAACAAACACCGAAATAAACCTCTTTACTTTGCAAACTGATTTGACAGGCATGGCTTGTTTATGCCTGATAATCTGGTGTGGTAGGTTATCTCAACTCTGAGATTGAGGTCAGGAGAGATGACAAAGCAAGTAATTTCAGCTCTTGACAAGTTTCACCTTATCTTTTATTAGTCTTCTGCTTTATCTATTGTATAACATTGTCTCCTCTGCAGAGAAAAATCTTGTTTTGACCAGTGGATCCTGTAATCTGCATTTTAAAAGTCTTGATTCCAGGTATTATTGAAATTAGGACAATACTTTATGGAGATTCTTGTATTGTGTGTATGTCTATGTTAGGATGAACAGAAAAATGAAATTGCCTTTGTAGTTAAGAAACTGCTGAGTATCAAAAAAAAAAAAAAAAAGGGAAGGAAATATTATTTAATACAAAAGACAGAACATTTGAGTTACTAAAACAAAACATGATTTAAATAATTATGAGTCTATAATCCACAGTCTCAGGAAATCTTGCTAGTGAGATTCCCTGAAGGCTATTCTAGGACTTTGCTGAGCAATCAGTGGAAAAAAATAGCTGAAAAGACAAACAAAGACAATTCTGCCAGTTCCCTGTTGTGGTTGTGAGACAAATTTTATGTAATGAAGTACTATTGTACTTTAGTGAAGTATGTTAGTATGAGTTGTAGTTTTATACAGCTGATTTTTCTTAATTCTAAAGAAAAAGAACATTTACGGTTGAACCTTAGGGAGCTGTAGCTCTAGCCACATAATTTATTTAAATCTCACAACAGCCCTGAAAGGTTGGTATTTTTCTTTTCTCTCGATATTTCCTAACTCCGTGCCTTTGCCATGTCATTCCTTATGTAATAGCCTTTCTTCATTATTCCCATTGATTTGTATTCATTACCCCTTCATTCCAGAAAGGATTTAACATGGCCATCTTCATTTTGGAAACCCTGGTGGTATAGTGGTTAAGAGCAGTGGTTGCCAACCAAATTTTGGCAGTTCGAATCCACCAGGCGCTCCTTGGAAAACCTGTGGGGCAGTTTTACTCTGTCCTATATGGTCACTATGAGTTGGAATCACTTGACAGCAACGAGCTTTTTTTTTTTTTTTAATCTTCATTTTTGCTGAATTCCTGCTCATCTTTGAAGATCTGTTTAAATAATAATTTCCATATCTTTCCAATTATAAATTAATCTCTGAACTTCCATAGTATTCTGTGTTGCCTTCTATCTTGTAGTATAAGGTTTTTGTTCAAATGCCTTTATTTTTGTAGTACTAGCATCTAGCAGTGACTTGTGCATGGTAAGTGTTCAATACTTGTTTTTAGTACTGTTTCTAAGAGCAATTTCAAAGTGGTTTCCACAGATATTTTGAGTAATAGGTATAGCTTTCCAAGGATATTTTAATGATAGTACTTTTTGGGTGTATATATTCTAAAATTGTTTTTTTTTGGTTCCGTAACTTCAGTGAGCCACAGTGGTAGGTTGTCTTTCCACATGTTCTTCTTACAATGTGACTTTGAAATTCCTCCCTTAAAGGGGTAGGATCTATGTTTCCTATTCACAAATCTACATGGACTTGTATCTGTAGCAGAAATGATGCCATGTGACTTCTGAAGCTAGGTCATAAAAGTGATATAGCTTCTGCTTGGTTTTCTTGGGAAACTTGCTTTTGGAATTCATGCTGTGAGGAAGCTCAAGTAGCTTGTGGAGAGCACCATTTGAAAAGGAATCAAGGTACCTGGCCCTCAGTACTGGGTAAATTCCCAGTTGACAGTCACACCCATTTGACAGCCATAAGAGTGGGCCATTTTAAAAGCGAATCCTTCAGCCCCCAGTTGAGCTGCCTCAACTAATCAGCATGGAGCAGAGATGAGCTGCTCTCATTAAATCTTGCCCAAATTACAGATTTAGGAGCACAATAAGTGATTTTTGTTTTAAGCCACTAGGTCCTGGAGTGGTTTATTATGAAGCAATAGATAATCCATCTTATATATAGCTCACATATTATAAAGTTTTGATCTGTTAAGTCTTATACATTATCTGACCTATCCCCTCACAAGCCCCAAGAAATTAAGATCTGTGTAGGATTCAATTATATTTTGGATATACTATTACTGTCCTCATTTGGCTGGAGGAACATGGTTTGAAGGAAAGAGCCCTGGCTCTGAAACGAGAAGACTGAATTTGTGGTCTAGTTCTCCACTTAACAACTAGGTGACTTGGGCAAGAGACTTATTCTTTCTGACCTTAGTTTCTTCTTTGGTTAAGTGGGACTACTAATAACAGACTTGTATTGTCTTTTCTCCCCCACCCACCAAATTCACTCATTCATTTACTTATTCAACAATCACTCATAGATGAACTACAATGTACCATGGCACTGTGCAAGCAATGAACATATAAAGATCAGTATGACAAATTTGTTATTGTCATGGAGTTCATAGCTTACTAGGGGAGCCAGTGATATAATAAAGTTATTGTAAAAAGAACTTAAAAGGAACTCCCAAAAGAGAACTCAAACACTTGAAAGAGAACCCCCAAAGTAATTAAATCAAGAGATAACAGGATTGGGTTGTAATTTAGGAAGGCCTGGAGTAGTGTGGGGTATGGATTTTGGAGGGAGGTGGTGAAGAGGGAGGAAAAAGCAAGACAGGATGCAGGCTGTCTGGCTGTCTGGTTAGGATGCTAAACATGAAAGTCCAGGTGAAAACTGATGGGGGCCTGAACTAAGGCAGAAGCAGAAGGGAAGGGGGGGAATGAGTTAGGTCTGAGAGAGTAGGGGACAGAATATATGGGACTTGGGATGACTTTTGGACTGTTGAAGGATCAATTATATGCTCAATTATAAAATATAATGTACTGTACAAAGATGAAGTGTTATCAAATAGTTAGTAATGGGATTTGTCATATAAAATATCTTACACATTACCCAAAACAAATTGTATCAGAAATGCCTGCCAGATTAAAGATATATATTTTCTCCAATGAATCAAAAAAAAAAAAAACAAAAACTGACTTTAATGGAGCAATTAAAGAAATGAAAATTCAAACTAATTTGATTATTTTCTGCTAAATATTTAATCTAGGTCCAGTGATCCTGGAACTCTAAACCTGGTGGAACTGGTGGTGGTGAGATGGAGAGAAATACTGAGAGGAAGGGGGTGATATTAGTGTAGAAGGACTCTCACAGATCCACGTGCTGTGCTCTGCAAGGTCTTCAGTGGGGTATGGGCCTTTGCTACCAAGACCCTTTTAAGAAAAGGGTGGCCTTTCCTCTTTAGGGACCTTAAGGAAAAGCACAAACTTAAGTTTTCCTCCATCAGCTTCTCTCTAGGCAGAAGAGGTTCAACTGCAATGGCTTGAAAAGAGGTTTTGTTTGCTCATTCCCCACAAAAAGTGAGATCTGCTGAAATCTAGGTGAGCTGATTGAAAATGGCAACATGAAAATGAGCATCACTGCCTCAGGGAGATTTGTGGCTCTTTGCTTTAACTCAGGAAACACCCAGAATTGACCACACCATTAGATAGTATGGGTTTATCTGGTGGTCAAACATTGGAAAAAGGGAAAGATATGTACAAAGGCACAGAGATATAAAACGAATAAAACAATTTTGTGTTGACTTATTTGCAAGAGTTTGAGATGTGAAATGTGGGAAAAAAGATTGAAGAGCGAGAGAGGCAAGGGCTAGACCTTGTATGCCATTCAAACGAGTTGGGATACAGAAGAGAGGAATCCCAGAAATAATTCAGTCAAGGAAGAGCCAGGATCAGGCTGTAATTTAGAAAGACCTGAATGTGTGTGGAGTTGGGGAAGATTATCCAATAAGCAAGGTCAGCATGGGCTTACTTACTTGTGCTTACTTACTAAATGTAGTGAACATCATGTGGTGAAACCCATGTGAAACTGTTCACTACAAGTTAGTAAGTAAGGATAAGTAAGCCCATGTTTACTTTGCTTACTGGGTCATCCACCCCTGTCAGGAACTGTAAATTTGAAAAGAGGCTTTGATTCTGTAGGAAAGTGCTGTGGAATTGGAAGAGAGACAGATGCCAGCTATACCGAGAAGCAGAATCTTTGATGTGGTGAAAAAATGTGAAATTGCTCATTACAGGTTAGTAAGTAAGCACAAGTAAGCCCTGACTGTGGGGGATGGGTTGTGGTCCACAATATGCCTGTGAAAGTTGAGATTTGAAGTCCCTGTTACCCCAGCAAGAATACAGGAAAGATAATAAGGGTGTTTGCGTTATGAGCAAGGTATCAGGACTTTATTACCTTAACATCTTTCATCACAGATATACCTTCTTTACACCAGCCTCTCAGCTCTCACCTGAGAATCATTGGTCCTTGTCCCAGGTGGAAGATCAGAGAACGGGAGGTTTCTGTGGAGCTCCATTAATCACCAAGGAGAGGCAGGGGCTATAAAACCCACACGGAATGTGCTCTAGGTAAGTTAAAAGAGTGGCTGAAACCCAATAAATACCTCACTCTAATTTTGCCCTCCCTACCCTTGGGTGAAAATGAGTCAAGCAAGGGAGTGCTCCGGCAGAATGTTGGGGTAGAGTCTGGTTCTTACAGAGAGGGAGGCCCCCATGGTTATTAAGGAGAAAGGAATCCAAGCGGTCTGGAAGTCCCTGAATTTTTTTTCCTATTTGGATGACTCCATTATTTTGCTCTTTCTCTAATCCAGTTCTCCAGCACAATAATTTGTCTCTTTTTCAGAAAATCTATCACTATACTGAATAGTTGATACTTAAAATTTGCAGATAAACTATTTTACTTAAAAAGGTTAAATAAGAATGAGGAAGCAAGACTTAGAAGTAGTAGATTCGTTGACTACTGAGGGTAGAAAGACAATTCAGTAATTCATGCAATTATTGACTCTCTGGTCCAAAAGGCATCTGAAGATCCAACGCCTCTGACTTGATTCCCCTCTCTTAACTCCAAGCAGCAGTTGCCCTGCCTATGAATACACATAGCACGGAGATCTCATTACCTTCTCGGGCAGCCCACCTCCGACTGGTTTCTGACTGAAACCTGCTGTCCATCATGGCCACCACTGCTCATAGTTCCACTCTTTGGAGCCACACTTCTAGAACAACCTTTTCTCTTCTCATTGCAGAGGAAGGGAGACAACAAGGGCAAACGCTCAGCTCCCTTTGCCTCCGACAAACCCTAGGACCAGTGCCTTGGGTTTTGCAATAATCACACCTTGTGATTGACTTTGCTGCCCTTTGCAAATAGTTGCTCTGTCTCCTCTTTGCCCCTGCTTTCCCTTCCCTTTAGCCCACTCGCCTAATATGTAAAATATGTAGAATTTGGTTTTTACCAACAGTAACATAAATACTTGATTTTTAAGCCATTTTCAATATGCAGAACCATATATTATCTTATCCTGAGCATCAGATTAAGGTCTGATTTTCCATGAATTGAACTTTGGAGGATTTTTTGTTTGTATGTTTTTATTTTTCTGGCAAGAATCTGCACCTTTTCTGAGAAGGAACTGGTGGAGAGGGAATATCCGGACTTCCTATCTTCTGACAACAGACTTTCTTTCTCTAGGATCCTCCACTGTCACATTAGGACTTAATCCTGTTGCTACTAAGGAGTCTGCCCAAATAAATTTAACATAACAACAGATTGGTCACAATTCAAGATACTGTTTTAAAAATTCAAGATGCAGTTTTGAATGATTTCTCTTTTGTGATCTCTCTTCTTCCCTCTATATAATAAGTGAGTGGGTGGGTGGATGTGTGTAGCAAAATCTGTGAGGAAAATGTGGGTTGGAGTGCATGCAATTGTTTCTTAGTGTGGTTAGTTCTCAGTTTTTTTTAAACGGTTGTTTTGTTCTTACTCTTCTAGTTGTCTTTTGACCAACTGCTTCCCCATCTCTTCACCCTAAGTCCCCAAAAACCACAACCACAGTCAAATAGCTAACACATGAAACAAATAAAACTCCTCTGCGTGAATATGCCTCTCTGGTCATGCCATCCCTGTGAGAGACACCTCGCTTGTCAACAGTAACAGGTAGAATTTCTCTAGTGAGCCAGGCACACAACAGACTCTGTACCTGCAGGGCAAAAGGGAGAGGGAAGGCCAGTGCCTCTGCAATGCTTTGGGCCTGATGGTTCTTGGAAGCTAGGGGGCCGGTGGGGCAAAGTCACTCCTAAGAGTCCTGGCAGACCCAGAAGGGAGAGGAAGAAAAATTCCCCATTTTTTCTGGCTATCAGGGCCATTTGTTCGTTGAACAAAATTTGTGACTTGGTTGGTCCTTTGGGCTCTTGGCTGAACTAGAGTAAGAGAGATCTCCTGGGATTGCAGATCTGGCATGACCATGGATTAACCAATTTTAAACAATTTAAAAACTTTTAAGGAGGCCTTTAAAACATACTCTACTGTTTCAGAATATTAGAGCTCCATCTACAATCTAACTAAAGGGTTAAGTTCTAAAATGATAGTTCTGCAGTTTGCAAATTTCCTGTCATTAGTTCTAGCATGGGGTGACAAGGTTGCTGGTGAGCACTAAAACTCACCTGGGAAGCTTTTAGAAAATATTGTCTGGGGCCCACCCAAGATCAATGAAACCAGAAATTCTACCGGATGAGGTAAAAGTTCCTGATGCATTTAATGCACAGCAAGGATTGAGAACCATTGCTTAGATGAACCAATTGATTAACTATAATTTATAGAGATTTCCTCAGCGTTAACATTGTGCTATATTCGGGGACTAGAGATAAAGAGATGACATGGGCCTCAGTGAGGGGAACTGACAACAGCTTGTAGGGATCTGAGGAGGGCTCAGTCTGAAGGAGGAAACCGGGAGAGAACAGTGTCAAGGAAGACAAAAGAGGAGGGTATTTCAGGGACTATGGCCTGGTCAACCGGGTCTGGTGCTACAGGGCTGTCCTATAATAAAATGATTTAAAATGTCCCTTAGATTTGACAACAGGATGATTATTGGTGAGATCGGTTGCAGTGAGATTTCAGTTGGCTGAGGAGATAAGGAATGAAGACAAGTGGGGCCTACAGTTTTTAAAATTCTGGCTGTGAAGTGACAGAGTTTTAAAAGGGGATATAGGGTCTAGGAAGTTTTGTTTTGTTTTGTTTTTAATAGAAAAATGGGTGAGATCTGAGTATACATATATACTAAGGGGTAGGAATGGATGAAGATATAGGGGAGAATGAATAATGGATGAAACATGGTTCCTGAGAATACAGAAGGGATGGAATCCAGAGCATAGGCCAAGGGATTAGCCTTGAACAGGAAGAAGAGACTCCACTGCCATTGTAACGGGAGGAAGACGTAATTGCCGGTGTGAATGGATAAGTGTTTAGGCATGGCCGTGGACACATGTTTTCCTGATGGTCTCTAATTCTCTGTGAAGTGGAGGTAAGGTTAGTTGCAGGATTCATTAGTAAGCCTTTCCCCTCTGAGGGCTTCTGGAACTATTGAGGTAGAGTAGCAGCCAGGGTTGAGCACATTCTTATTTCTAGGTCAGTCCCTTCTGACACATGGAACAGGGGTGGCTACTCTGACACACATCGAGTCAACTCGATGGCAACTGGTTTTATTTATTTATTTGTGTCTGGAAAGAACTGAGTTGGGGGCAAGAGGGGGTGGGGGCACTTTGTCCTCTCTGTGTGACCCTTTCATCTCTCATCTTCCCCTACTTTCCTCTACCCACTCCCCTGCCTCTTGTGGACCACAGAACTATTCTGTCTTCTGTCTCTTCATTTTCCTTTTCATTGTGTAAGACTATCAACCTTCAACTGGTCACCATTATTGCTTTTCCTAGATGTCTTTTTGGGTTTTTGCATGAACGCTAAAAGTCAAGTGGTTTGTCAACATCACTAGTTAATCAGAGGATTTCTTTCCTTCCATCAGGTTGGTCGGTCAATACGGTGTCCTTGAGGTCATTACACACTGTTAGAAACATTTATAGACTTCTCAAAACAGGCCTGAATTATACAGCGAGCAGAAACAATGCCATTACGAGGAGCCAGGCTTCTAGCCCAGTGTTCTTTCATCTTCATCTTATGATTTCTGTGAACTTCTCAAAATTCAAGCCTGGGAAAGATGTGGTGAAGGCCCCTGAAAGATGGGCTCAAAGTGTTGTAGGCAACAGCTCCCAAAGGGTAACTTGATATCAGCTTTCTCCTTAATGAGACATAGGCTTGGCTCCCTTAACATCCTGCTTGAATCAAGCAGACTTTGGGCTCAGTTCTTTTGCAATTGGCTGTTGGCATGAGGATTCGTTCAATGGAGAAACTGGGCTAATAGCATTTTAAGATTTTTGCAGCATGTATTTGAAGTTACATTACAGGGTCTTATTAAATCCAAGGCTTTTTATTTTTCTCCAGTTACTCTATCACAGTACCTGTTGTGAAACAGAGTAGTTAAATGGCTCTTTGAGGTAAATTCCAATTTTAAGCAGCATTAAATGTGGCTGTGCCCAGTTCTTTCATTTTCATTTATGATGATTTGGTTCAACTTTTTTTTTTTTTTAATATATTTTATTGTACTTCAGGTGAAGGCTTACAGAACAAATAGTTTCTCATGAAACAGTAGTACACATGTTGTTTTATGACATTGGTTAACAACCCCACAACATATTAACCCTCTAAATTCTCAACCTTTTTTTTTTTTTTTTGGTGAAAATACACATAATCAAAGATACACCGTTTCAAAAATTTCTACATACACAGTTCAGTGACATTGACTACGCTCTTCCAATTGTGCTGTTATTCTCACTTAAGATGAAGGCTTACAGAACAAAATAGTTTCTCATTTAACGGTTCAACTTTTTTAGATAAATCAGATACTATGTCTGGACATAGCAAACAGGAAAGTATCCATTATTCTCTACGCTGGTAACAGGTTCTACACTGAATCGTTGTATTCTGTCTGGACGAACAGCTCAGTATCGAGTGCATCATTTTTAGAAAGCATTCCTGTTAAATGGAGCCACACAATTCTGTTGAGCAGGTTAGTGTAGTTATGTTTTGGGGGTGCTAGGCTGGTGATGTATACTTTGGAACCAGTTCCTCCCATGGGAGCCACCAGGATTCAATTCTGCTCTAAATTAACGGTTCCACATGAGCCATATTAAAGTTCGTAAGTGGCAGGGGCAGATGGTTGCTAGATTCTTCCCTAAAAATCTTTCAGGACAAGGATATCTATTAAGTATTGTAAATGTAGAAATGTAGGGCTTCACTATACTTGGTAGTGCTTTGGATCCACAGCTGCTCTTTTGAAAAAAGTCTTACTTACCTATAGGTGTTTATAGCCCACTCCTTCTTAAAGTCACACCACTGGGCAAGAGCATAAGCCACATCCTTTAATTTCCTTAATTATCTGCATGATTTGGCATCTATAGCATAAGGATTGCCTTCCAGTCAGCCCCAGGGAATAGGTAGGAAGATAATGAACTCAAGTTTGGATTGTTTTCTATAGAAATCTTCTTAATGCCCTGATGAGAAAAATGGTATGTGAGAAGTACAGCCAAGGAGAGATGCTAACCACTCATTCCTTGAACTTCATGAGCTCTTGCCTGATATCAAGTTTCAGTGCCCAAAACTAGGCGATGCAGTCTATTGCTCTGACTCCACACAGAAAATACTGCCTACAGCAACACCTAACAACCTTCCTTTAACTTTTATTGAGGCTTTCTATAAGAAATAGCCATGAACTTTTTTTTTTCTTTTTTGGTAAAACTGCAATAAACCACACTATCCGTGTGCTGTTACTCTGTACATACAGCAATACGGAGTACGTTATTTTCAGAGGTCCAAGCCAGGAAAGAAAAGTCTTTTCTGAAAGATACTTTGCTTCCTTTTTTAAAAAACCCTATGCATTTCTTTGTTTTGTCTTGGCTGCCAGGAAGGTCAGTTTTAAACGCAATCGTTCTCATATTGTTTTAATTTTCATTTCCCTAGTGATTAACTATGTTGAGCATCTTTTCTTGTGCTTATTGGATATTCATATATTTTCTTTAATGAAATGTCTAGTTGAATATCTTGCCTATTTTTAAATTGGGTTGTCTTATTATTGAATTGTAAGAGTTCTTTATATATTCCGGATACAAGTCCCTTATCAGGTCTATAATCTGCAAATATTTTCTGTTGGTTGTCTTCTGAAACACAAAATTTTAAAATTTTGATAAGGTCCAATTTATTACTTTTTCTTTTATAGATTGTGCTTTTGGTATCATATCTAAGAGATCTTTGCCTAACTGAAGGTCTCCTTCTATGCCTTCTTGTACAAGCTGTATTGTTTTAGCTCTTACATTTAGCTCTAGGATTCATTTTGAGTTAATTTTTATTTACAGTGTGAGGTAAGAGTCTAAAATAATAGCTTTCCCTGTGGATATCTAATTGTCCCCAGCACCGTTTGTTGAAAAGATGGCTCATGTATTATTGGTTCTGCTTTTAGTACATTTGTGCCTTTAAAGAAAAGGTGAAGTAGGTAGGGCATAAAGAATTAATGTCTGAATGAAGATAAAGAGACTCTTCTGTGTTGAAATTTTAAACACATGTATCTCCAAAACAATGAACATCTGGCTTGTTTTTTTTTTTAATAATATTTTAATGTGTTTTAGGTGAAACTTTATACAGCAAATTAGGCTCCCCTTTAACAATTTTTATACAAATTGGTCCATGCTATTGGTTACAGTTTTTACAGTATGTCAGCATTCTCATTATTTCCATTCTGTTTGTTCTGTTTTCATTGATCTAACTTCCCTTCCCCTCCCTGCCATCTCATCTTTGCTTTTGGGTAACTGTTGACCATTTGGTTTCATATAGTTAATTGTTCAAGGGAGCACATTACTCACAGGTGATATTGTTTATTTTATAAGCCAATCTACTATTTGGCTGAAAGGTGACCTGCAGAAATAGCTTCATTTCCAAGTTCAAATGGTATCTTAGGGCGATAGTCTTGGGGGTTCCTCTAGTCTCTATTGGTCCAGTAGGTCTGGCCATTTTTTTTTTTTTTTAGGAATTTGAGTTTTGTTCTACATTTTTCTACCATTCTGTTTGAGACCTTCTACCGAATGGTCTGTAATGGTAGCTGGGCATCATCTAGTTCTTTTGGTCTCAGGTATGACGAGGTTGTGGTTTGTGTGAGCTGCTAGTCCCGTGGACTAGTTTCTTCTTTGATCCTTTGATGTCCTTCATTCTCTTTTGCTCCATACAAGTAGAGGCCAATAGTTGTATCTTAGATAGCTGTTCACAACCTTTTAAGACCCCAGACGCTACTCACCAAATTTGGAAGTAGAATGTTATGTTTGTGAATTATGCTATGCCAATTGACTAAGTTGTCCTCCGAGACTATGGTCCCAAGCCTTTTCACCCAGTAAACCAATCCCATGAGTTGTTTGGATACATCTAGAAAGCCTCTGTAACTGTGCCCCCTGTGTGTTTTGTTATATATGTGGATATATATGCAGCACACACAAATGTGTGTATACATATGTCTAGAGATACACCTATATGTCTAGAGATACACCTATTTGTGCATGTGAAGTTACTTGTATATGTCTTCCTACACACATATAATGCATCCATATTTACCTATGTAACCACACATATTTTTTGTTGTCTTTACTGTTGTTTCAAAATTGTATATGTTATAGCATTTACCAAAGTTGTCCCTTTTTCTCATGTACTTATTAATGTCTTTATTTTCCTTGGTCAGGTTGTGCTGACTCCACCCATATTTGGGATTGCCTTTCCCATCACCAAAAATAACAAGTGTCTACTATCTAGAAAATGGTTCCATCTCCTTCTCCCTCCCATCACTGGTAACCATCAAAGAAATTAGCTTTCTGTGTGTATATCTATTATTGGCTTTTTATAATAGTGGGACCATAGACAATACTTGTCTTTTTGTAACTGACTTATTTCACTCAGCATAAGCCTCCAGCTGCATTGTGTTATGTTTCTTGGACTCCTCATTATTCTTTATAGTTGCATAGTATTCTGTTGTATGTATGTACCACAATTTGTTTATCCACTTATCCATTGATGGGCACTTAGGTTGTATCCATCTTTTTGCTATTGTGAATAATGCTGCAATGAACATAGGTGTGCATATGTCTATTTGTGTCACTGCTCTTATATCTCTAGGATATATACCTAGGAGTGGGATTGCTAGATCAAAAGGCATTTCTATTTCTAGCTTTTTTGTGGAAGTGCCATACTATTTTCTATAGTGGTTGTACCATTTTACAACCTCACCAACAATGTAAAGGACTTTTCCCCACAACCTTGCCAGCATTTGTTGTTTTCTGTTTTTTTGATCAGTGTCATTTTTGCTGAGGTGAAATGGAATCTCATTGTAGTTTTGATTTGTGTCTCTCTGATGGTTAATGATCGTAAGCATCTCTTCACATGTAGGTTAGCTACCTGAATGTCCTCTTTGGTGAAGTGTCTGTTCATGTCCTTTGCCCATTTTTTGATTGGATTGTTTGTCTTTTTGTTGTTGAGTTGTTGAAGTTTTCTGTATATTTTAGAGATTAGACTTTTATCAGATATGTTGTTGCCAAATATTTTTCCTAGTCTGTAGGTTTTCTTTTTACTCTTTTGGTAGAGTCTTTTAATGAGCATACAGATTTAATTTTTAGGAGGTCCCAGTTATCTAATTTGTCTTGTATTGCTCACGCATTGCTAGTTGTGTTTGATAGACTGTTTATGCCAAAAATTAGGTCCCCTGGTTTTGTCCCTAAGTTATCTTCCAAGAACTTTATAGTTTTAGTTTTAACATTTAGGTCTTTGATCCGTTTTGAGTTAATTTTTGTGTATGGTGTTAGGTATGGATTCAGTCTCGTTCTTATGCAAATGGATATCCAGTTTTGCCAACACCATTTGTTAAAAAGAATGTTTCTTCCCCATTGACTGGACTTTGACCCTTTGTCGAAGATCAGCTGCCTACAGATCGTTGGATTTACTTCTGGATTCTAAATTCTATTCCATTGGTCTATGTGCCTATCATTGAACCAGTACCAGGCTGTTTTGATTACTGTGGCTGTATAGTATGTTTTGAGATCAGGAAATTGAGGCCTCCTACTTTGTTTTTTTTTCAATATTGCTTTGGCTATTTGAGGTCTCTTTCCTTTCCATTTAAAGTTGGTGATTAGTTTTTCCATTTCATTAAAGAATGTTCTTGGGATTTGGATAGGGATTGCATTATATCTAAAGATCACTTTGGGTAGTATTGACATTTTCACAATGTTAGGTCTTCCAGTCTATGAGCGTGGAATATTTTTCCATTTATGTAGATCTCTTTTAGTTTCTTGCACTAGTGTTTTATAGTTTTCTTTGTATAAGTATTTTATGTCCCAGGTTAGGTTTATTCCTGGGTATTTTATCCTTTTGGGGGCTATTGTAAATGGTATTAATTTCTTGATTTTCTTTTCAGAGTCCTCTTTGTTAGTGTAGAGGAACACAGTTGATTTTTGTATGTTGATCTTGTACCTTGCCACTTTGCTGAATCCTTCTATTATTAGTTCCAGTAACTTTCTTGTGGAGTCTCTGGGATTTTCTATGCATAGAATGATGTCATCTGTGAATAAAGATAGTTTTATTTCTTCCTTTCCAATCTGCATAACTTTTATTTCTCTTGTTGGCTTATTGCTCTAGCTAGGACTTCCAGTATGATATTGAATACGAGTGGTGATTAAGGGCATCCTTGTCTCATTCCTGTTCTCAAGGGGAATGCTCGCAATTTTTCTGCATTGAGAATAATGTTGTCTGTTGGTTTTGCACCAAAAATCCGTCGCTGTTGAGTTGATTCCAACTCATGGTGACCCTGTAGGACAAAGTAGAACTTCCCCATACGTTTCCAAGCAGCAGCTGGTGGATTCAAACTGCCAGCCTTTTGGTCAGCAGCCGTACCTCTTAACCACTGTGCTATAAATTTTACTCTGAGTACTGTTTTTGCTGTGTGCCAAAGGTTTCTGTTTTCTTTGTTGAGTTTCTTTCTAGTTGTTCTGTCCATCATTGAAAGTAGTGTGTTAAAGTCTCCTACTATTACTGCAGAACAGTCTATTTCTCTTTTCAATTCTGTTAGAGTTTGTTTTATGTATTTTGGAGCTCTGTCATTGGATGCATAAATATTTATTATGTTATGTCCTCTTGGTGTAGTGAAGCTTTAAATATTATATAATGCCCTTCTTTGTCTCTTATAATGGATTTTGACTTAAAATCTATTTATCAGTGATTATTATTGCTACTCCTGCTCTCTTTTGGTTACTGTTTGTTTGATATATTTTTTTCCCAACCTTTGATTTTTAACCTATTTATGTCTTTGTGTCTAAGGTGTCTCTCTTGCAGGCAACATATTGATGGGTCATATTATTTTATCCATTCTGCCACTCTCTGTCTCTTGACTGGTACATTTAAACCATTTATATTCAGTGTGATTATCGATAGGTATGAATTTACTGCTGCCATTTTTTTTTTGTGGTGTTAATGGTTTTTTGTTTTGCTTAATTTTCTGTGAATTTTTTTGTTTATGGATTTTTTTTGTGTGTCCATTGTTGTTGATTTTGTGTTTACTGTTTTTGATTTTCTTCTTCTTTATTTTGGTGAGTAGATTTATTAATTTTCTTTGTGGCTTCTCTGAAATTTACCTTTTTCTTCCTAAGTTTAAGGCAGTGTGTTATATCTTGTTATCACCTTGTCTTCCTCTCCACATGGAAGTTCTATAGCTACACCATTTATTCCCCCCTTTTGTTTTGAAGTTGTCCTCATTTGCAGATTGACATCTCTGTTTCCCTGTTTTCAATTTTGCAGCTTTATTTTACTTTTGAGAATTCTTTATCTGGGTTGGTATCTGGGTGATGGTGTTGTGTGTCTTAATCTCAGGTTGTTGACTGATATCGTTGGTTCTCTGTCTGAAGGACTCCATTTAATATTTCTTGTAAGTTTGATCTGGTTTTTATGAATTCCCTAAATTTTTGTTTATCTGGGAGTATCCTAGTTTTGCCATTGTATTTGAAAGAAAATTTTGCTGGATGTATGATTCTTGATTGGCAATTCTATTTTTTTTTTTCAGGGTTTTAATATGTCATCCCATTGCCTTGTTGCCTGCATAGTTTCTGCTGAGAAATCAGAATTTAGTCTTATTGGTGCCCCTCTGTAGGTGATATTTAGTTTTTTTACAAGCTGCTCTCAGAATTCTTTGTCTTTGGTTTTGGAAAGTTTGATTATGATATATCTTGGTGACTTTCTTTTGGGGTCTCTTCTCTATGGCCTTTGTTGAGCTTCTTGGATGGAAACCTCGTCTTTCTTGGTATTAGGGAAGTTTTCTCTAGCTGATGTTTTAAAGAATAACTTGAACCACAATTTTGTGTTTCCTTCATCTCCCCTGTCCCATCCCCAGACCTGCACTGAACATCTGTTTCTCTGCTGGGAGAGGAAGTGAAAGATTTAGATCAGACATAACTACAAACTATATTGTCTGCTCCATTCCTTTTGAATAAAAAAACCATCCTACTGGATCAGTTTAACACTGAATTACCCTGTATCAACAGTTCTATTTCTGATTTTTGGAAGCTGGCTTCCCTCAGGAAGCAGAACTGCTATTGCAGTGTCTGGGTGTTATGAAAAAATCTAGCTGGTCACTTTCAAGGATGCTGACAGAAGTCAAGAGAGACCATCCTGCGAGTATTGCAGGGCTTTTCTTTATATCTGCTTTACTGATGAATATCTCAGAAGAAATATCTTAAGGGAATATCAACAGAGCTGGGGATCCCTGATCTCTAGATCCTACTTGTGTCTATGGTGCTAGGCAGAGGTGACTCCAAATAAGAATAGGCTCAGTTGCCTTCTGGATTTGACTGATACAAGGTAGCAAGGCCATCATCCTTGGGGAAGTCTAGTCCTAGAAAAATACCATTTATTCTGCTGTCTGAAGTCTTTATAAAGAACAGGTTGGTGATATCTTCCTTTATGGAAATGTTTTGGGTTCCTCTGTTTTTTGGTGCTTAATTAGCAGCTATAAACCCATTGCTGTCAGGTTGATTCTGACTCATAGTGACCCTATAGGACAGGGTAGAACTCCCCATAGGGTTTCTAAGGAGTGACTGGTGGATTCAAACTGACGACCTTTTGGTTAGCAGCCACAGCTCTTAACCACTGCACCACCAGGGCTCCAGCAGCTATAACTGGGGCATTTTTCTACTCTGGCTTTGCCAAACATCCCTCACAATCAAGGCTGTGGCACAATAATAATAGTAGTAATAATAAAAAAGCTGATATGTATAGAAACCCATTGCCATCTTATCAGTTCTGACTCATGGCGACACTGTGTGTTACAGTGCAGAACTGGCTATAATCTTTATGGAAGCAGATCACCAGGCCTTTCTTCTATGGTGCCATTGAGTGGGTTCAAACCAGCAACCTTTAGGTTAGTAGCAGAGCATGAACTGTTTACACCACTCAGGGATCTAATATGTATATAGCGCTTGCTATACATCAAAGGAGAACTAGTGGTGCAGTGATTAAGTACTTGGCTGCTAACTGAAAAGTTGGTGGTTCAAACCCACCAGCAGCTCTGCAGAAGAAAGATGCGGCAGTCTGCTTCCATAAAGATTTACAGCCTTGGAAACCCTGTGGGGCAGTTCTACTCTGTCCTACAGGGCTGCTATGAGTCGGAATTGACTCAACAGCAATGGGTTTGGGTACATCAGACACTCTTTTCCTACTTTATATATATTAACTAATTTAGCTCTGCCATGGAGCTGTATATTAAAACTGGATTGTTGGAGGGAGTAGGGGTGTAGAAGCAATTGAAGTGGTAATTGAATTGTGGTAAATTCTTTCTCCTAAAAAATAGCTTTGGAGTCCCTGGGTCTTATAGATGGTTAATGCTCTCGGCTGTTATCTGAAAAGTTGGAGGTTCAAGTCCACCCAGAGGTGTGTCGGAAGAAAGGCTTGGTGATCTAATTCCAAAAAAAAATCAGCCATTGAAAACCCTATGGAGCACAGTTCTATTCTGACACACATGGGGGCACCATGAGTCGGAATCGCTCAATGGCAACTGGTTTGGTTTAAAAATAGCTTTGAGGCTAGAAGGAAAGGCTTGAGATGATACTTGAAGGATAAAATTGAACAGCAGGGTCCTTTTTCAGGTCCCATATTTTTTCCAGCCCTCAACTTCATCTGAAGCAAAAGTAAAAGGGAGGAGACACTGGTCTTCATCACTCTACTTTGGTCAGACATGTTCTCTACCCACCTCCCCACCCCCCATTAAAAAGTTTATTACCACAAGGCCTGGCTCAGTTTTTGCTGAGCTTTTTCTTCTTTTTGCTAAATGTGGTATATATATTTTACTGTTGTTAGATGCTGTCAAGTTGGTTTCAACTCATAGTGACCCTATGTACAACAGAATGAAACACTGCCTGGTCCTGCACCATCGTCACAATTGTTGCTATGTTTGAGCCAATTATTGCATCCACTGTGTCAATCTGTCTTTTAGAGGGTCTTCTTTTTTGCTGAGCCTCTACCTTACCAAGCATGATGTCCTTCTCCAGGGACTGGTGCCTTCTGATAACATGTCCAAAGTACATGAGATAAAGTCTCACCATCCTCCCTTCCAAGGAGCACCCTGGCTGTGCTTCTTTCAAGACAGACTTGTTCATTCTTCTGGTAGTCCACGGTATATTCAATATTTTTCACCAAAACCATAATTTAAAGGCATCAATTCTTCTTCAGTCTTCCTTATTCATTGTCCAGCTTATGCATGCGTATGAGGCAATTGAAAATATCATGTCTAGGGTTAGACGCACTTTAGTATATATATATATATGTAATGAAACATTTGCCATTTCAACATTTTTTACAACTACAAATCAGTAACATTAATTACGTACATCATGTTGTGCAACCATCACCACTCTCTGTTTCCAAGTTTTCCCATCACCCTTAACAGAAGCCCAGTGCCCCCTAAGCAATAAACTCTCCTTTCCCCCTTGCTCCCACTCCTAATAACCACTAATAAACTTTGGTATCTATGCATTTGACTCTTCTAGATATTTCATGTAAGTGGAATTGTGAAATATCTGCCCCTTTGTGACTGACTTATTTCACTCAGCATAATGTTTTCAAGGTTTTTCCATGTTGTAGCACGTATTAGGACTTCATTTCTCTTTATGGCTGAAAGAAATTCCATTATATGTATATACCATACTTTGTTTATCCATTTATCTGTTGATGAACATTTAGGTTGTTTCCAGTTTTTGGCTGTTGTAAATAGTGCTACAGTGAACATTGATGCCCTTTCTCTAGCACCCCCAGAATCCCCATCCTCCCCCATCTCCAGGCACCCACTTAAGTGTCTACTTTCCTTGACCTGCTGCTGGGCCACTCCCTGACTATTGATGGGCTGGGTTCCCACTGATGCTCTCCTGTCCTGTGTTTCAGTGTGGTACCTGGAAGGGAGCAGTTTCAGTATCAAAATTCCAACCCACTGATGGTCAGAGCCAGAAACTTCACCAAGTTTAAGATTTAGTGAGTATCCAGACATTCTGGCTTCCTCTAAGCTGTCAGCCAGTTTTTTACATTTCAGCATAAGATGCAGGTGCAAGCTTTTTGGGAGAAAAGAAAAGGAGAGGAGACAGACTAGGGCATGGGATGTCCGAAACAGGGAGAGGGGCTGGGGAAGAGAGGAAAAGACGGACAGCCTCTGACTACCTCAAAATTTTACTGAGGTCCTTGCCCCGATGGCAGGACTAATAGAGAGGCAACCAGGCCTTCATCTCTGCCCCCAAGTCACACTAGCATTGTAACTGTGGCCTTCTACAAATCATGCACCACCTCTGTTGTCTAACTCTGGGTAGAAACTCAAAAGGTGGGCATGTTCAGATGGATAAGAAAGGAGGACAGGTTATTGCAGCTGAGGGTGAGAAGCTAGTTTGGGACATGTGGTGCTTGGTGGCACCAGGGAAATATGCCTTAGATAGTGACTTCCTTCACTGCTGCTTAAAGACGGACCCTGCTAAGCTGTTTATGGAAACTCACATAGTACTTCACCTAAACTGACTCTCAGTGTATTTGGAAAGCCATTAACCCGGTGTACAGGATAACTTTATCATGATATACTGTTATGGGGACTCATTATTAGGGGTCTGACACATGCAATATTTTACATGCTATCAATTAGCTTCAATAAGTCTAGAATCAAAATCAGAATGCTTTTCATCTTTCTTTGCCATGAAATATGAAAGGTATGCCAAAAGCCATTTGCTATAGATACACAAACAATGGCACTGTCACTTTTTGTAGGCCTACTATATGCTAGGCACTATATCCTTTACGTACATAGTACTTTATAAACATTTTTTCATTTAATACTTACAGAATCTCTATAAGTTAGGTATCATTATTATCTTTACGTCACAAGTGAGGAAGCTGATGCTCAGAGAGGTTAAGTAACTTATCCCAAATTACATACCATACAGCTGGCAGAAGTGGGATTTGAACCCAACCAGTCAGTCTACAAAGCATGACTGTTGTTGTTGTGTGCCATTAGTTGATTAAGACTCATATCAGCCCTGTAGGGCAGAGTAGAATTGCCCCGTAGGGTTTCCCATAATCTTTATGGGAGCAGATTTCCAGGTCTTTTCTCCTGAGGAGCCACTGGTGGGGTCAAACCACCGACCTTTTGATTAGCAGCTGAGTGCTTTAACCACTGCACCACCAGGGCTCCTTACAAAGCATGGCATCAGGCTTTTAATGGTTGTCCTTCAAGGGTTCACTCAGCTATCTCATTATTAGGGTGTGGGTTGGTGGTCCAAAGGAAACCTTTATTCCCAGAAGAGATTCAGTAAGAGCTTCTGTTAAGTTTCACCTCCAGAGGCGTTGTAGAAGATTTTTATATTCCTTGGGGAGCCTCACCTCAAAGTTTCCCCTGTGTCTGTCACCTGTAACTTCTGCTTTGTGGCCTGGCCCAGGCCCTTGGGAGAGCCATTCGAATCTCGGTTTCAGGATTCTTTGATGAGGACAGCTGGGGAACTCCCCTGGTGCTTCCAGCTCTTGATGTGTATTAAGTGGACAGAGAAGATGGTGAAACTTCCTCTCTGACTCATGCATAGGAGGAGGCGTCAACATTTGCTCTGTCATTCTCTCAACCAGCTGTCCATTCAGCAGCACTTGGGGGATGAATACAACTTAAGCAATGCACTGTGATGTCACCAGCTCACAAATGATGACATCACAAGCTTGCACTAATAACAAGAGCATCAGGAAGCAGACAGAGCAATGGCGCCTACTTATTTTGAAACATCTGCAGTGCCAGAGAAATAAATCCCTGCTAAAAAATCTCTTTCTAGCTTCCAAGGGTTTTCTTCTGATATGCCTGTGGACTCAAACCTTCAGCCTTTTGGTTAGCAGCTGAGTGCCTTAACTGTTTGCACCACCTCCTCATCTAATAAAACAGAGAAAATAGGTTGTTGTAAGTACTGGATGAGATAATCCATTTAAAGAGTTTAATACAGCCCCTGTCACATAATAAGTGCTCAAGAAATGCTAAGCATTGTTAGAGGTAGTGTAAGGCATTGAGTAAGAGCGGGCTTTTATTAGGTTACACTTTTTACTTTTTTTTCTACTTGCCTGTAGAATCAAATCATGAGCATTTATCTTTATCTACTTTTTTATTTTCTTCTCAGGAGATTTAAAAATAAGACAGTTGTCTCTTTGAATTGCATTGAATAATCATAAATTTATCAATTAACATGGCAAAGTAAGCATTCATAAAGTGCTTCTGGGAATTCTAGATTTTCCTAATAACAACTTTTTCATCATAAAAGGCACTTAGAGAGTAGTAGTTTTTGATTATTAGTGAGGTCATATACATTTTCACCATTGTTATGGATTGAATTGTGTCCCCCAAAAATGTGTGTCAATTTGACTAGGCCATGATTCCCAGAATTGTGTGATTGTCCTCCATATTGTGAGCTGATAATCCTACGTGTGTTGTAAATCCTAACCTCTATGATATTAACGAGGCGCGATTAGAGGCAGTTATGTTAATGAGGCAGGACACAATCTACAGGATTAGGTTGTATCTTGAGTCAATCTCTTTTGAGATATAAAAAGATGTAAAAGAGAAGTGAGCAGAGAGGAGAGGGACTTCATTACCACCAAGCAAGAAGAGCTAGGAGCAGAGTGTGTCCTTTGGACCTGGGGTCCCTGTGGTAAGAAGCTCCTAGGCCAGGGGAAGATTGATGACAAAGACCTTCCCCAGAGCCAACAGAAAGAGAAAGCCTTCCCCTGGAGCTGAAGCCCTGAATTTGGACTTCTAGCCTCCTAGACTGTGAAAGAACAAAATTCTCTTTGTTAAAGCCATCCACTTGTGGTATTTCTGTTATAGCAACACTAGATAACTAAGACAACCATTAAGACTGCAAAACCAAAACTCAAAAAGCAATTCTTTACCTTAGAAAATGTAATGTTGGATGTATGTGGAATCCATTACAACCTGACCTCTTACAGCCTCAGAGCTGCCCCTTGCCCCTTTAAGCCAATTATTGGTGGGAAGATGGAGAAAAGCAGCAAAGAGAACCTGAATGTATGTTACACTTGGTGATATTTATGAAACAATCAAGAACATTTCATCCAATATTCAGTGTGTTTAGCCTGCAATTAGGGTAATTTGTTTGGTTTGGTTTTTTGGTACTAATATACACTTTAAAAGTGAATATTTATTTATGTTTTCATATTGCAAAATTAAATTATGTTTATTTTACAAAACTTAGAAAGTAGAAATAAGAAAAAAGAAAAGTGTTAACATTTTAATGTACTCCCTCCTAGTTTTTATATAGTTATATCTAAATGTGTGTTTATAGATTTATATGGCTCTTTCAATTTCTAAATTCTTAAAGTACTAGTACCAGTTGGCAAACAAACGTAGAAGTGTGTGTTACTTGAGTAAAAATACGGTAAGTCAATTTACATTGGCTTGTTGGACATTGCTTTTTACCAGAAAACCTGTTTTGTGTTTTGGGGAGCATAAACAAAACTCAAAAAACCAAATCCATTACTGGCAAGTCCGTTCCAACTCATAGTGACCCTATAAGACAAAGTAGAACTGCTCCATAGAGTTTCCAAGGCTGTGATCTTTACAGAAGCAGACTGCCACATTTTTCTCTCGTGGCTGGTGGGTTCAAACTGCCACCTTTCAGTTAGCAGCCAAGCACTTACCAACTGTGCCACCAGGGCTCCTTGTGAGGGGAGCCTAGGAGTTCTAAATTAGTTTCATTCCTTTTAAGTTCCTGTAAGTCCTCGCTACTCAAAGTTTGGTCTGGCAACCAGCAGCATCATCATCACGTGAGAGCTTGTTATAAATGCAGAATTTGGGGGCCTTTAAAGGAGATTACTGGGGGATTTATATGTCAAAGAGCATGAAAATGGAACATGACTGGGCAATATTTTGTTGTTATACATAAGGTCGCCATGAGTCGGAGCCAACTGAACCCACACTGACCACAACAACTACAGGAACAATTTGACAAACAAGATAGTGGTTGAAGATCTCCTCTCAGCACAGCAACCTCTCCTAGCAAGCACGGACAATCAGCTGTTTGTCTGGGTTCTGACATCTTCAAAAGCACTGTAGGAACAAGAATGATTAGGGATTCACCAAACAGCCTGCAGGAAAATGTTGTGCTAACTCTCCCAGCCAGGAGAAGAAAAACAAAATGTATCTGGGACACACCAACACGCTGATAAAACTCTGTACATTGTTCAAGATTTTATTACTTTATAAAAGCAGTCTTCCTGTTGAGTTATCAGGAAATGGTGTTGAACAAATTGAAAAACCGAGCAATAATGTTCACCAATAGCGTTTTCATCAGCTGGACTTTTGATGAAGGGGTCTATTGACTTGGAGAATTGAGACTGACTAAAAAAAACCCAAACAACAGAAAGAAAACACTCCAACATATTGTGGAAATAGGGCAGCTTTTAGGATGGAGTAGATGTATACTTTCTCACCCCTACATCCTTTATTTGCTGGAATAGGGATGTATCTGCAAAGCAGGCTTGTAGCAATTTCCTGGTGAGCATGACTAATAATAATAGCCTACATTTGACAGCATTTTATGATTCACATAATACTATGGCAATGCTTCTCAAATTTTGATGTGTGTACGAATTACCTGGGGATCTTATTAGAATGATAATACTGATTCAGTAGGTCCAGTGGGGCCTAAGTTTGCCATCCTAACAAATTTCCAGGTGGTGCTAATACTGCTGGTCCACAAATCACATTTTACAAAAAAAAAAAAAAAAAAAAAAGCCAAAATAGAAAGTCAGTCACTAAAGTAGATTCATCTGGTATTGAATTCTCTGATTTAAGTAGTATCTTAAGTTCAAGCACCAGCTTTGCCAATTTATTAAAATATGATTTTGGGTAAGCCATTTAAATTTCCCTGTAAAAGTAAGATTAAGCCATTCATTCATCCAATAAAAATTTATTGAGTCCCTACTATCTTAGGAACTTGGGGTAAAGCAATGAACAAAACACATTCAAATCTTTAACCTTAGACTGCCGATATTATGATGGGGGATGGGAATAAAAAAAGTTTGCTCTACCTACCTCACAGATTGCTGTGAATCTGGAGAGAGATTATGTACCAAAGAATCTGTAAAAATTGAGGAATTGGCACACGAGTGCCTCTGGAAGAGGGGAGGTGGTGCTGAAAAGGACAGTATTGGTTTAAATCTGTTTAAAAAGCAGTTAGATCCCCTCCCCCAAAACAGACTCAAAATTGTTTTTCATGCCAATCCACCCTGGCAGAAAGCTGACAATTCCTCACTGGAGAGTGTGAAACAGAGGGTCTCTGGCCTGGGATTTGTCAGACACAGTTGAGTTTGGGAGTATGATTCTGAAAACAGAGGGATAAAGCAAATATTTACGTTCTGAACACTGAGACCCTCAGGCCTCTTCTACACTTAGCTCCCAAAATGTTGACAGATAGCCCTATATCTTGTAACAGAGGCTCGAAGATCCTCAAGAAGAAAGAAGACATTGGGGGAGGAGGTTCTCCAAGAAACTGGCCCAGCTCCATCAACCTGTCCAGTGAAGCCCATTGTAGTCAAGCCCCAACCACAGGTTCACTACTTCCAGTCAGTTCTTTAGGACCCCACTCTTAAATATGAGCCGGCAACCAAGGTCACTAGATAGCTGAGGGAAGACTTTACTATGAAAAATAGAGACTAAAACAAACACACAGAAAAAAAAAAGAGCAACCTGGAAGAAAAAAAGATTTTTCAGGGGCAAAACTAATTAAAAAAAAAACAGAAACAAACCATCATTTGTGTTCCCAGAGAGATATAAGAAGATACTGCATTTATGAAATAGAACAGGATGCTTTAAAAATGAACAATTGGGAACTCTTAGAAAGATGAGCAAACAGTAAAGAGATGAAAAATAGAAGAGAAAATACAATAATATCTGAGGACCAGGACAGGAGGTCCAATATCTTTAAAACTGAAATTCCAGAGGGGGAGAAAGGGAAAAGGGAAAACAGAAGAGAAGAAATCATAGTCTGAATAATTCAAGAAAATCTACTGTAACGAAAGGTTATTTCCAGGTTGAAGGGATCCACAGAGTGCCCAAATAGATTCACTGCAAGGCACATCATTTTGTAATTTTATATATTGGGGAAAACAAGGAATCCTACAAACATCCAGGAAGAAGAAGAAGAAGAAAAAAAAGAAACCTCAAAAACAAATCACACAGAAAAGGTCAAGAATCAGAACAACTATGTGTTTTTCAACAGCAACAGCACAGGCTAGAATATAATGGAACAATGCATACAAAATTTTGAGAAAAAATGATTCCTATCCTAGAATTCGGAGCCCTAGTGGTGCAGTAGTTAAGAGCTTGGCTGCTAACCAAGAGGTCGGCAGTTTGAATCCACTAGGCACTCCTTCGAAACTCTATGGGGTAGTTCTACTATGTCCTATAGGGTCGCTTTGAGCAGGACTTGACTTGATGGCTATGGGGTTTTGTCGCAGCCCCTCACACGGGGCACCATCTGTCGCAGCAAGCGGAGGAGACAGTAACCATGCCACAACTCTTACAGAGAAGTGGGGTCAGGAGGGTCACTCTGAGGAGTCGACCTGCTTCAGTCCCAGGAGTTTATTTTATAGTCAATACAGCAAGCAATAAAGCAATTAACAAAACAATGGGCTTTGGGTGCAGGCAAGGGAGAAGGAATTCAGGTAAACAAGCCAATCAGTAAAGGGACAATAGGTTTGGGAAAACACATCATGACAAGTCTCAACATGTTGGGGACAAGTCTCAACATGCTGTGCAGCATAGAGGCCTGTGGGGGCTGCAGTTGTCAATAGTGCAGCCATGCTTAAATGGCATATATCCCCACAGGGTTTTATCCTAGAATTCTATATTCAACCAAATTCATAAGCAAATGTGGGAATAGAATGAAAAAAAAAAAAATCAGATATTCAAAGTCTGAAACATTTTATCTTCCATGAACTCTTAGAGATTTACTGCTGGATGTGACCCATCAAAATGAGGCAGTAAACCAAGAAAGAGAAAGACATGGGAAATAGGAAACGGGGCATCTAGTGCAAGAGAACAGAAAGGGATCTTCAGAATGAAGGTGAAGAGAGATCCCACGACAATAGCTGAGGATTAGGGGAGACCACAATGTCTAGAACTGAGCAAATCAGAAGGCTTCGGAAGAGATTTTTCTCAAGAAGATGAAATTAATAGACTCCCTGACACTGTATTTCACAATATATTGATGGGAAATTTAGACACCTGACAGAAAGTTTGAGCCTGAATTGTGATAAATAAACAGAAATCCAAGCAAATGAGAAAAAACCCAGCAATTATTAACTGTCTCCTTCCCACCCTAACCAACCAAAGCAGGAAAGGGAAAGTAATTATGGTCGACTACATGTCTCAGCTGTGAATGGCATTTACATAGTCACAATAATGTAAACAATCAATGTCGATCTATTAAAGTTTCAATACAACAACTGTATATTGAGAAAATGGGAAAGGGAGGAGAGTTATGGGAAAAGTGTGTGTAGTGGCAGGGGTAGAGGGAGAGGTTAAAGAGAGCTAAAGCCCCACCTTCCTTGGTGGAAAATCAATAGGTAATTCCTAAAATTGAAAGATAAATTCCAGAAGAATCCCCTATAGTTTCAGAGGAAAGGTATTACCTCTGAGAGCCAGCTGCTATATATATATACATATAGATGAATAAAATAAGTCTTAAGAAAGTTAAACAGCCATCAGTAGTAGAATCAGAATAAAAATTATTCTAACTTTTTATTTTTATCAGATGTATACTTTCACATAATCTGAAGAGACTTACAGTTATTTTCCAAGGTGGCTGGAGTACACCCAGAGGTACCTCAGATGAAAGGCCCGGAGATATACTTCCTAATAATCAGCCATTGAAAACCCGATTGAGCACAGTTCTACTCTGACACGCATGGAGTCACCATGAGTTGGAATCAACTCCACAGCAACTGGTTGTTTTTTTAATGTTATATATATATATATGTTCTTGTTTAGCTTAACAAATAATGATTTAAAAAACCTTAATTACCCACCAGCCAGGTCGAGAGTCAGAACATTCTGGTACTTGAGCATAGCCATAGGGTGACCTGGAGCCTTGGTGGTGCAGTGGCAAAGCACTTGTTGCTAACCGGAAGGTTGGTGGTTTGAACCCACCAGCCTCTCCACAGGAGAGTGATGTGGCAGTCTGCTTCCTTATTTGGTGGGGTGACTTGTTATCTGATATTTTGCTTGGATTTTAGTATCTATGCTCCTGAATGAAATTGGTCTGCAATTTTCCTTTTTCATGCTGCTTTCGTCAGTTTTTGAAATCTGAGATCTTTTGACAACTGTGAACCTGTTCCTGCCTGCCACCACAGAAAAATAATTTCTCATTCTGATATGTCTTCCTAATTTCCCGCAAGTGCTTCTCAGTACTGTAACTCAAAACTCTGCTGTCTAGAGACTCTGGGAAATATAGCTTTCAGACTTCTTGCCTTTGCTATATGGAGGACAGCATGAAAACAACAACAAAAAACCAAACCCGTTCCGGTTGAGTTGCTTCCGACTCATAGTGACCCAATAGGACAGAGTAGAACTGCCCAGTAGGGTTTCCAAGGAGCACCTGATGGATTTGAATTGCCGACCTTTTGGTCAGCAGCCATAGCTTCTTAACCACTACACCACCAGGGTTTCCAAGGAGAGCATAGGAGGATGGAAATGGTGCTTTGTATCAGCAAGTGATATCTAATATAGTCCACTCCTTTAGATACTTAGAAGTTGTATATCCTTTCTACTCTTATTTAAATTTAAAAATAACAACATGATGTTTTGTCTAACATGTTACAACCGTCCCTTAAACAAACAAAAAGTATTTACCTTCTTTACAAAAGGGTAGGCACAAGTATCATTAGTCACTGCGTTTATTTTGGATGATGTTCATTTCTTTTCTAGTGTAGTAATAATTATCTGTTGATAACCAGTGACTTAAAGACTAAATAATAAGTTTAACTACTATAGATTGGTCGATATAAACAGCTATTATACACAACAAAACAAAGAAAACATGTAGTGTCTTGGTTATCTAGTGCTGCTATAACAGAAATACCACAATTAGATGGCTTTAACAAACAAAAGTTTATTCTCTCACAGTCCGGTAGGCTAGAAGTCCGAATTCAGGGTGCCAGCTACAGGGGAAGGCTTTCTCTGTCAGCTCTGGAGGAAGGTCCTTGTTATTACAGAACCTCAGGTCCAAAGGATGTGCTTTGTTCCCAGCGCTGCTTTCTTGATGGTGTGAGGTCCCTATGTCTCTCTGCTTGATTCTCTCTTTTATATCTCAAAAGAGATTGACTTAAAACACAACCTAATCTTGTAGATTGAGTTCTGCCTTATTAATATAACTGCCGCTAATCCCACCTCATTAACATTATAGAGGTAGGATTTACAACACATAGAAAAATCACATCAGATGACAAAATGGTGGACAATCATGTAATACTGGGAATCATGGACTAGCCAAGTTGACATACATTTTTTGGGGGATGTATTCAATCCATAACATATAGTTATAATAGTCCTTATTTCCACAGTTGATCACGAGGCCATGGTTTGTATTTATAACTTCTTTTTCTTGTATGCATTCCATATTCCCTGTACTCTTAGCCAGCACCTCAAGTGGTTATGGTTCTTAACCAGATGGGATGGTCCAAACCTTCATTCCTGAAGGGTCTGGACCATTAGTGGTCGTACTTATATCAAGTACTTGTAATCTTCTATTATTTTTTACTTCTGGACATGCAAATATTAAGAAGTATCCCAGAAAATTCCCTGGGTTCGAGACATACTCCCATTAATTCTTATTATGTAGCTGCAACCCTATTTCCCCTTAGCTGTCAGTATCAATTACCCCGGACAGTTCATCACCTCATTCTTCACTTGAGGGACCCAAAGTGGTAGTCTCAGATTCCAGTTTATTGTAATTGTTCTTGGGTACCTCGGTGGAAGCATTACTCTTTTGGGGACTAGGACCTCTAAATGAGCAGAAGACAAAGTTGCAGAGAAGGGAAGCAAAAATTTTGTGAATGAATCATTGGAAGTAGTGATGAAAAGAGTCTTTCCTATTTCTACTTCTTGATTCCTGGACCAGTGTGTTCTGAATATGGGAAAAAGAGCACATATATTGGTCAGTGGTTTGGAGCACAACTTGTATGTCAATCTCCCAACCCTACAAGGAGTTGTTTTCCATCTGGCACTGTCTTAGGCTGCGTTCTCTAGAGAAGCAAAACCAGTAAAGTGTATAAATATATATATAGAGATTTATATCAAGGAAACAGCTCATGTGATTGTAGAGGCTAGAACGTCCCAAGTCTGTGGATCAGGGTAGAGGCCTCTCCCAAGTCAAACAGCTGCAGAAGCTGGCACGCCCAAGATCAGCAGGTCAGAGAGCAGGGCTCCCACTCACAGGCTGTGCAGATTGACGAATCCCAAGTTCGGCAGATAAGCTGACAGCTCAAGTCCCAAGAACTGGAGATGAGGCAACAGGAGGCAGCCGCAGGATCAGAGACAGCAAAAAGCCAGAAAGTCTGCTTATATTCTGAGGCAGACCATACCCCCAAGGAGACTCCCTTTCATCTGATTGGCTACTCACAGTATATTCAATCATGGGAGTGATTACATTAAAACACTGAGAATCATGGCCCAGCAAGGTTGACATACAATCTTAACCATCACAGGCACCATAACTGAGTAGTTAATAGGCCATTCTACTGTTCTGCCTATCCAGCTGCTTTGGAGCAATGGGGTACATGGTAAAACAGGGAATCCATGAGTTTGAATCATTTGCCTTACTTCTTTTCCCATGAAATGGGTTCCTTTGTCATTGTGCTGTTTTGTTAAATAACAGGAAGGTGAATAAGGCACTCAATGAGTCCACAGAAGATGGGTGCAGAAACAATACAGGCAGAGCAGGCAAGTCTATTTCCAGCGAGTCTATTCCAGTGAGAACAAATTGCTGCCTCCCTACACGATGAAGGGACTCCAACCTACCAATATATATCTCACTTGGGTACTGGCTTGCTGTGGGCATATTGGACACCCAACAGTGGGAGCAGCCTGATCAGTATCTGAATGGAAGTCCATGTTGTTGAGCCAATGCTTAATGTCCATACTGCCATGACCACTTTATTCATGAGCCTATTGAACAAGGACTGAAGTTCTGGGAAAAGAGGCTGGTTAACATTCACCTACTCTTAATAGTATCCTTAGAAAGAAGCCCTTGCGGTACAGCAGTTAAGCACTCAGCTGCTAAGCAAAAGGTTAGCAGTTTTGAACCCACTGAGTGCCTCTGTGGGAGAAAGACCTGGTGATCTGCTTCTGTAGATTACATACTGGAAAACCCTATGTGGCAGTTCTACTCTGTCATACTGGGTCACTATGAGTCGAAATCCACTCGAAAGCACCTAACAACAACAACAATATAGAAGAGATAAATCTGTTTGCCTGAGGGAAGTAAAATAATTTCTATAAAGGAGCACTTAGAGAAGTTTTTCTGTTGGCAGTATCCTGGTTATGTGGTACCGCTTCAGAGGAGAACTTTTCAGAGTATGTGAAAATCTGAGAAGAAAGGCCATGAGAGAGTCCTTAATTCTTCCTTATCATAATCACCTAGAGGGGCTCTTGTCTAGATAGGGACGTGGCTAGAACTTCTTGAGATTGACCTTTAGGCTAGTCTCCTCTGTCTCAAGTTCAAATTTTAGTTTCTGTCCTTCCCTTTCTGAAAATGGGTTCTGACATGGCTTGGAATGCTATTGCTGGTTGTCTTGATTTATTCTCCGAGCCATGTATCTTCCTAATTTTGAAAGTTGTCCTTCTAAGTTGCCTTTAAGGCTTTCTCCATGTTTTTGACCATGGACTGGGATGTTTCTTTAGTGCTAACATGTTCTTGAGGTGTCCTCAAATACGTGCAGCTTTCTGGAGCTATTTTGCTGATCCATGCCTAGCCCCGTACACTTTCATCTCTTTCTTCCTTCTCTGCTCTTCCCCAACCCCACTAGGAGTGACACTGAGCAGCTGGAAAATGAATTTGGCATTAAATAGTAGGAATCCCTGACTTCCTCCCCCTTCCTCCTATCTGGAAGCATCAGGATAGGAATTAATCACCAAAGGTAAAGATGCCCACCCCCCTCACCTCATACATTCTTACAGTGACAATTGTTCAGCTGTGCTGACACTCTGGTTCTTAATTTCTTCCCTAATGTATGAAGACTGGCTTGAAAGGGGTCATGGAAACACCATGGTGCTGACAGTGATGTGATCTGGAGCCACATTTGAAGCACCATTAGTCAAAGGGGCCATATACCCCTTAGGCGGTCTTGAAGAAATCCTTTCCAAGTGTTGTGGATTGAATTGTGTCCCCCCAAAGTGTGTGTCAACTTGGCTAGGCCATGATTCCCAATATTGTGTGGTTGTCCTCCATTTTGTGATCTGATGTAATTTTCCTATGTGTTATAAATCCTAATCTCTGCCTGTGGTTAATAAGGCAAGATTAAGTTATGTCAAAGAGGGTTAGCATAGAATGCAACCCTTACTCAGGTCACAGCCCTGATCCAATGTAAGGAGAGTTTTCCTGGGGTGTCGCCTGCATCACCTTTTATCTTACAAGAGATAAAAGGAGAGAGAAGCAAGCAGAGAGAGAGGGACCTCATACCACCAAGAAATAAGTGCCAAGAGCAAAGCATGTTCTTTGGACCAAGGATCCTTGCACTGAGAAGCTCCTAGATCAGGGGAAGATTGATGATAAGGACCTTCCCCTAGAGCCGATAGACAGAGAAAGCTTTCCCCTCCCTAGAGCTGACGCCTTGAATTCAGACTTGTAGCCTCCTAAACTGAGAGAATAAACTTCTGTTTGTTAAAGCCATCCACTTGTGGTATTTCTGTTATAACAGCACTAGATAACTAAGAGATCAAGCAAAAAATGCTACATGGAAATTAGGGCTTGAGTATTGCTGGATGTGCTCTAGTGAGAAGGTTATAATCTTACAAGGGAGTCCTCTCATTTCCCCTTACACAACCTAACTGTAATAAGTCCTTCCCTGCTTCTCTATTTATCTTGTAGTCCTAAATAACACAGTCTGGCTTTCTGTTGATGATGGCATCTGATGTGGAGGGTAACTGTGGCTGTTTAAAAGCATGACCACATTTCTTTTTGACACTCGTTTCATCAACAGGTGGGGTCTATGTTTCCCCCACTTGAATCCCGGTGGGCTTGTGACTGCTTTGACCAATAGAGTACAATGTAAGTTGATGCTGCGTGACCCTGAGGCTGTGTCACAAAAGGCCATGCAGCTTCTTCCTTCTTCACTGGAATGTTTGCTCTGGGAGCTCGAGCCATCATGTAAAAAGTCTGCTTACCCTGGGGCCACCATGCTGCAGAGGTCACATGTGGGCACTCTGGTTAACAGCCCCAGCTGAGCCCATCCTTCAGCCATCCCAGCCCAAGTTCCAGACATGTGAGTGAAGGAGCCATCTTGGAAATGGATTCTCTTGTCCCCACTATTCTAGCCACCAGCCCTTAAATCACTTCACAGCCTTTAGAGTCATCTCAGCTGAGGGCACAGACATGATGGAGCAGAGAAAATCCATTCCCTCTGTGCCCTGAGTACTCCTGAGTACCTGAAAGTTTTTGTCTCTATACTTTGGGGTGGTTTGCTATGCAGATAGATAACCAACTGGAACAACAATGCCTCCAAACAGGCAGCTGAGAGCTCACTTTTCTCAGTGACTCACCATTTCTCCATTTACTCCCAGCTACTTATTTGCAAAAGTCTGGAAATCAGGATTATTTGGTTGGATGTAGAAATGTGTACATAGTAACTACTGCCCTCATTTTGATTTGAGTTTGGCTTAGGGCCTTTATAAACTGGCTGTCAGGCTGAGCAGGATCAACCTTTTTAAAGACTGAAATGTCTCTCTACTTGGAAGATACACTTGGAAGAAGATGATTGACTCTCACTGATAGATTTTCCATCACAGCTAGATTTCCTTTTTCTGTGGCTAAATGTGTCAGGTGATAGTCTGGGGAGACTTCGTGTCTCTACTCTAATCCTGTTTTATTCATTTCTTTCTGAAAAGAAAACCCAATAGCCCTTCAAGTCTTCTTCCCCTTGATGTAGACTAAAACCAAAAAACCCCAAACCCATTGCCGTCAAGTTGATTCCGACTCATGGTGACCGTATAGAACAAAATAGAACTGCCCCATAGGGTTTCCAAGGAACAGCTGGTGGATTCGAACTGCTAACCTTTTGGTTAGCAGCCGAACACCTAACCACTGTGCTACCAGGGCTCCTATTTGTTTTAAAATGTGGCTATGAGGCAGTTAGCATCTTCTTCCGAGGAGATACTAGAAGAAAGGCAGGTTTACAGTCAAACATCATGTCTAGTAGATTTCAGATTGTGCCAAAACTTTAGCCTTTTCTTTTCCATTAAAGTACTGTATTGGAGTACTTTATTGAGAACGATGAATGGTGTCTGCTTAATCAAGACTTAAGTACTTTTAATTTATCCTCTTAGCCTTTTTAAAACAGACCATTGTTTTTCATACCGTTTCTGAAAGTGTTTCTTCTTCTTTATCATCATAAAACCTGGTTGCTCAAATCCTTGAGTAAACTCACTGGTGATATTTATTTTACTTATTTATAGGTAAATAAAGCAGGGTACTCTGGTACAGTGCTCTCTGAATTTGGATCACTTACAGAGTTCTGAAGCTTTGGAAACATCCAGAGGGAAAATCCTGGTCAGAATTGAGATTTGTTAAGGAAAGGAAACTTGACAGGAAAATGGGTGACAGAATCCAGGTAATTCCATCTCCAGTATGCCCCTTGGGCTTCTTTAGCTTCACCGTGTTCTTCTTAGACTATTACAAAAGCTGCTTCTGCCTTTTTGCCCCAGACTCTGTTCCCTCTTCTCTATGTTCTGTGTGGCAGTCACATTGATCTACAAGGGCATAGGCTGTGTCTTATTTGTGGTTGTATTTCCATTGCCCAGCACAATGTCTAGTGTATAGCTGGTGCATGACAAATCTTTGAACAAATTAATATTCTTCTTCTTCTCTGAAACCTTCAATGGGTTCTCCTTGCTTAAGAATCAAGGCTACTTTCCTTGGCATGACTTCAGCAGGCAATTGAACTGCACTCAGTGGTTAGAACAGGGGTGCAGTAGCGTGGAGGGGAGTTTGGTGATAGTGTTGCTGGATGGTTCAAACAAACATACCCTAGACATACGTGATAAAAATTTATATAAATGTGTATATATATATATATATATATATATATATATATATACGCACACACACGAGAAATGGAGAGTTTATTGATGACAATTTGCATTATATTTTATATAATTTGCATGAGATCAGGTGCCCCTTTTCAATTTTTTATTTAAAAAACTCACCATTTGCTTCTAAATAAGTCAAAGATAAAGTTAAAAAAATCACGTCTTACAGATTCAAAACTCAGTTTGTTACACTCACAGATTTCTCATGGCAATAAAAACTCTGTCTAAACTGGTATTTAACTTAGAAATGAAAACAAAATATTGGTACAAATCTCAAGCAACTGATCCTTTGTTGTAAAAATATATCCATTTACTGATCGTTGTTGTTCCTCAAGAGAAAGAGGCCTGCTTCTTCATCTTCCTCAAAGTGAGTGAGAATATGAAGAGAAGGGTTTTTTTGTTGTTGTGTGTATGCCATAGTGAAAATATCCAGACATTTTATTCATTTATTTTTTCTCATACAAAAATGTATACATACATTGTTATGTGACTCTAATTGCTCTCCCCATACTGTGACAGTACACTCCTCCTTTCCACCCCTGATTCCCCATGTCCATTCAACCAGCTCCTAACCCTCTCTGACTTCGCATCTCACCTCCAGACAGAAGCTGCCCGTTTAGTCTCTTGTATCTACTTGAGCTAAGGGGCACACTCCTCACGAGTATCATTTTATGTCCCACAGTCCATTCCAATCCCTGTCTGAAGAATTGGCCTCGGAAATTGTTTTAGTTCTGGGCTAATAGAGAATCCAGGGGCCATGCTTTCCAGGGTTCCTCCAGTCTCAGTCAGACCATTAAGTCTGGTCTTCTTACTAGAATTTGAGTTCTGCACCTCACCAGATCTTTTGAAGTTAGGAGATTACTCACAATTAATTTATCAAGCCCTTTCAAGCTCAAGAAGGTGAGTTTTCAAAGGTAATTTTTTTCTCCAGGTATTTGAGAACCATTGTATGCATACCTAAGGTCCCTCTCTGGGCAGCACAATCCGTTTGCTTTCGGCTACTAGCAGAAAGTTTGGCCAGGTTAGAACTCACCCAGGAGCATCATGGAAGAAAAGTCCTGCTGATCTGTTCCGCAAGATTACAGTCATTAAAAACCCTATGAAGCAGTTCTATTCTGAAACATGTGGGGTCGCCATGAGTCAGAATTGACTTGACAGCATCAGGTTTGTTTTGTTTTTTTTCTTAGTATGCATACTCAGTGCTTCAGAGGTAAATTTACTATCAAAATAAAATACACATCATTTTTACTATTAGAAAAATTCATTATATTTTTCCAAGAAACTAACATTGAATTAATTTCAAGCTATTATGGTTTTTTAAAATTTTGGATAAAGTTGCCAAAAGTTCTGCCATGTAAAAGCCAGTTAAGAGGCGGTATCCTATGTTTGTAGGAGGGCAGCGTTCAGCATGTCCCTGAATCCAGGGGCTCCCGTGAGGCTGAGGGAGCCAGGCACCAGGGAGTCTTGCTCTCAGGGCCAGGTTCAGAGCTGGTGTCATGGGAGGCAGGGCAGACCTAGAGAGTGAGAAGGAATGAGTCAGTGAAAGTTACATAGTTTAGTAATGAAACCACTTAACTAGAAATCTTTTCTCAATTGTTTTCCCTGACAGAAAAGTTAAATGCTGGAAACTGCTCTGAGACACCTAGCAATACCAGAATTGCTATGAGTTGGAATTGACTCGTCGGCGACGTGCGTGTGTGTGTGTGTGTGTGTGTGTGTGTGTGGGTGTGTGTGTGTGTGGGGGGGGCAACACTAGGGTCTTGGAGGAGCCTCCCTATTTTCCATACTCAACATCCCCTGCCCCCTAGCCCCCACTACTCTTCATAACAGCTGGAGAAATTCTTCTTAAAAAAACTGCCTCAGATCATACCACCCCATACTCAAAACCTTCCATGGCCCAGGGCTTTGCCTAACAATCATGGATAAAACGTACAAGTCCCTCTGGATTCTGGCCAACTCTTGGACTCAAACATAACCACTCTCCTGTTGGCTCTCTGAGCTCTCCCCTTTACTCTCTCAGCTCCAACCATCTTGGGCATTTCTGTGCTGTTTCCTCAATAATCTAATCCCATTCTCTTTTCAAGGCCTTCACACTTGCTGCCACCTCTGTTTTGAACACTGTTCCTCCAGACATCCCCACATGGCTTGTCCCTTTGCTTACTTCGTAGGCTTTGTCTGACCACCTCACCACCCACCTCCCCCCCACCTTTTTAACACTCACTCCTGTCTAGCAGTCTAATAGGTATATGTCTACTTACTGTCTACTGCGCTGGAAAGTGAGTTACCTGAGAGCAAGGACCTTGCCTGTTGTGAATCCTGAAGTATCTCAATGCCTGCAAGGGTGTCTGGTATGCGGTTGATGCTTACTGAATACTTGTAGAATGGATGATTGAGTGAATAAATAAATGAAAGCAATAAAAAGGCAATTAGCTATGGTGAAAGAAAGTCAGGCAAACAGGTTTATAAATATTTCTTGAGAATATTGCCTCAATACAGAAGGGCTTCATTATAAGAGAAATTAATTTATCTGAATTGAATTTTGTGGATAAAAAGAGAGAGGAAGGAAGAAAGAGAAAGAGCGAGGTATGGAGAGAGAAGTGGGCACAGGACAGAAAGACAATGAGAGAGGTGGGAAAACAGAAAGTTGAGGTAAAATTTGGGATCGATAATGGTGTAGTTATCTGTCCATTTCATGCAGGCAGAAGATTTAATGAAGGCTGAAATAGTCTTATGTCTGTGGTGGAAAGACTGTGTGAGTGATTTTAAGGGTTTCTCTGACTACCAACAAAGATGTGGAATAGATTTTCAAGATACTTGTTGAGTGTGTGGCAAAGGATTTGTTCCCATGCTCGATGTAGGAATTAAAAAATTAATGGAAGCACTAGAGAACCATTAGAGGAACTGATAAGAACATTTATAGAAGACACTGAACTCTTTAGTGGGGTACTTAGGGGATTTTCAAGGGTAATTCGTAGTACATGAGATTTTCATTTTCTGGGCTGACCCACCTGATCCCTGAGTAAGATGTAAGTCCATTGTAAAGAAAGAAGGAAAGACCAGGATTTGATCTGGGTGTGCACTAAAATTGGTAGGGTTGATTGAAGAGGATGTGCAGCAATGGAAGTGATTCGCTGTCTTACCCATATTTCTAGCTGATAAGGATTTTTAAAAAAATATTAATTTTGGAATAATTTCAGACTCACAAAAGAGTTGCAAAAAGAGGACAAAGATAAAAGTTTTGGAAATGGATAATGGTGATGGTTGCACAACACTGGAATATAATTAATGTCTCTGAACGGCATGCTGAAAAATGACTAACATGGCAAATCTTATGCCACATACATTCTACCACAACAAAATTTACAAAGAATTAATACAAAGGATTTAATATACTCTTCTCTAATTCCCCGAATATGGCATTATACACAGCCATAATATAATTATCAAGATTAGGAAATTAACACTAATACAATGCTGTTAGCTAATCTACACATCTTATTCAAATTTTGCTAAGTGCCCTAGTAATGTTTTACTCTGGCTCAAAATGCAATCTAATATCACAGGTTGCATTTAGTTGTCATGCCTGGGCGTCATTTAAAAAAAAAATTTATCTCTAAGAAGTTTCCTGAATATAATCAAACACTTTGAGGGACAGAGTAGCAGGAGAAGGGGTCTGGGGACCATGCTTTCAGGGGACATCTAGGTCAATTGACGTAACAAAGTTTATTAAGAAAATGTTCTGCATCATACTTTGGTGAGTGGCGTCTGGGGTCTTAAAAGCTTGCAAGTGGTCATCTAAGATGCATCAATTGGCCCCAACCACCTGGAGTAAAGGAGAATGAAGGACACCAAAGACACAAGGAAAGTATTAGCCCAAGAGACAGAAAGGGCCACACAAACCAGAGACTTCATCAGCCTGAGACCAGAAGAACTAGACGGTGCCCGGCTACCACCAATGACTGCCCTGACAGGGAACACAACTGAGAGTCCTGGATGAAGCAGCAGAAAGATGGGGTGCCTCAAATTCTAGTAAGAAGACCAGACTTAGTGGTCTGACTGAGACTGGAGGTACCCTGGAAAGCATGGCTCCTGGATTCTCTATCAGCCCAGAACTAAAACAATTTCTGAGGCCAACTCTTCAGACAGGGATTGGACTGGACTGTGGGACATAAAGTGATACCTGTGAGGAGTGTGCCTCTTAGCTCAAGTAGATACAAGAGACTAAACGGGCAGCTTCTGTCTGGAGGTGAGATGCGAATGCAGAGAGGGTTAGGAGCTTGTTGAATGGACATGGGAAATCAGGGGTGGAAAGGAGGAGTGTACTGTCACAGTATGGGGAGAGCAATTAGAGTCACATAACAAAGTATGTATAAATTTTTGTATGGGAAAAAATAAATAAAACTTCTACTCCAAAAAAAAAAAAAAATTTCCATGAAGGGTTGAACAAAAAAATAAATACATAAATAAAAATTTATCTTTCTTACCATCCATGTTCAGTCCATCAGCAAGTTCTATCAATTCTTTCCCCCAAATATTTCTTCAATCCGTACACTTTTCACCACCTCCATGGCTACCAGCCTAGTCAAGGCCACCATTATCTCACACCTGGAGGACTGCAGTAACCCACTAATTGGTCTGCTTACTTTTTGACTCCATCTCATTCAGAGATCAGCGTGCTTTTTTCAGCAAAGCACCAGATAATAAATATTTTGGGATTTGCACTGTTGCAGCTATTCAGTTCTACTGTTGTAGGGCAAAAGCGGTCTTAGACAATTCATAGAAAAATGAGTGTGACTCTATTCCAATAAATTTTATAAATAGATACCGAAATTTGAATTTCATATAAATTTCACATATCACAAAACATGATCCTTCTTTTTGTTTTTGTTTTTTTCTGATTTACATTTTTTATGTACAATGAACCTGTTTCCACTTCACCCATTTCTGTGTACCATTCAGTGACATCAGTCACATTCACAGTGCTGCTCAACCATCACCACTGTCTGCCTCCAAACCCTATCATCACCTGTAACAAAAACAGAGTGCCCCTTAAGCAATAACTCCACTTTCTCCCCTCCCAACTGCCCCTGGTGACCACTAATAAACTTGTCTCTAAGCATTTGACTATTTTAAATATTTCTTATAAGTGGGATCATATAATATTTATCCTTTTCTGTCTGACTTATTTCACTCAGCACAGTGTTTTCAAGGTTTACCCGTGTCATAGCGTATATCACGACTTCATTTCTCTTTATGGCTGAGCAATACTCCTTATGGAATATTACACATTTTGTTTATCCATTCGTCTGTTGATGGACGTTTGAGTTGTTTCCATCTTTTGGCTATTGTGAATAGTGCTGCAGTGAACAATGGTGTACAGATATCTGTTTGTATCCCTGATTTTAAGTCTTTTGGGTATATATATGGGAGTGAAATTGCTAGGTCATGTGGTAATTGTATGTTTAACTTTTTGAGGAGCCACCATACTCTTTCCCACAGTGACTGCACCATTTTACAATCCCACCAACAATGGAGGAGGGTTCCAACTTCTCCACATTCTCACCAACTATTATTGTTTTCTGTTTTTCTGGTAGTAGTCATCCTAGTAGGGGTAAAGTAGTATCTCATTGTAGTTTTGATTGACATTTCCCTAATGACTATTGACATTAAGCATCTTTTCATGCACTTATTGGTCATTTGCATATCTTCTTTGGTGAAATGTCTATTCAAGTTCTTTGCTCATTTTTTTGATTGGGTTGTTTTTCCTTTTGTTGTTGAGTTATAGGAGTTCTTTATATATGCTAGATATTAAACCCTTATTAGATATATGGTTCCCAAATATTTTATCCCATTCTGTAGCTTACCTCTTCACCTTCTTGATAAACTCCTTTGATGCATAAACATTTTTAATTTTGATGAAGCCTGATTTATCTATTTTGTTTTTTGTTGCTCATGCTTTTGCTGTCATATCTAAGAATCCATTGTCAAAAACTACATCCCAGAGCATCACCTCTATGTTTTCTACTAAGAGTTTTATGATTTTAGTTCTTACATTTAGGTTCTTGATCCATTATAAATTCATTTTCACATATGGTGTGAGGCATGGCCAGCTTCGTTCTTTTGCATATGGAAATCTGTTTATCGCAGCACCATTTGTTTATTTATTTATTTTTGGTAAAAAGAAAAATGCTTTATAGAAGCACCATATCCCCCTGAAGGGCATCCATTGTCAAAATGTGGCCTGTGGGAGGTTTGTGGTATCATTGTTGCAATCTGGAGCAAAACACCAGACTTGAAAATCTGTACAATGGCTGTTGAATTCCATCTTCTAGTTGGAGAGAGATTTATCCAGCACCCTAATGTAAGCACCCAGGTCTGACCAAAGCTTTCTTTGGGGTGATGGGACGTCTCAGTCAGCCACATTGGCCCTCGCCTTCCTGGGCACAGGGTGCTGAGGTATGGCAGGGCAGAACGCTAGCTTGGCTTTCTGAGCCTGCTGTGGCTTCCCAGCGACATCCAGGGCCTTGGACAGGACATTCACAGTCTGCTGGGCGCCAGGGTCCTCTTGTCCCTTGGTCCATATCAGAGGGTCTGAATTTGAAGACACTGTAGAACATCAAGTTGTAATCATGAGGTTGTAAAAATGTCACTGAGAGCATTTTGCAGAGAACAAAACCTCTCTTGAATGAGAGAAATAATACTTCATTCATAGACCCATGTTATGCGGGATTAGTGAGTTCTCGGAGTGTCTTCATACAGACAGCCTGACCTCTGATCTCGAATGCTCTGGGGGATCCAGGGAACAAGTGTACAGTTTTGGCACTGTGTCATCCAACTCTCAGTGACTACCTGTGTGCAAAAGTGTGTTTAAAAGTAATTAAAGGCAAGAACGTTGATATTGAGCAGAAGATATTCTCTAGTTTCTATTTTTAAATGTTCCTTGCTACAGCACGGAAAAGTTGTTGTTTTTAAAATAGTTTTGTTATTGCAAATAAATACTTTTCTTTAAATTGTGCTTTAGGTTAAAGTTTATAGCTCAAGTTAGTTTCGCATACAAAAATGTATACAGTCATTGTTGTGTGACCCTAGTTGCTATCCCTATAATGTGATGGCACATTCTGCCTTTCCACTTCGGATTTCCCATGTCCATTCAACCAGCTTCTATCCCTTTCTGCCTTCTCATCCCTCCTCTGGACAGGTGCTGCCCATTTAGTCTCAGGTATCTACCTGAACTAAGAAGCACACTCTTCATGAGGATCATTTTATGTCTTATAGTCCAGTCTGATCTTTGTCTGAAGAGTTGGCTTTGGGAATGGTTTTAGTTCTGCGTTAACAGAGAGTCCGGGGGCCATGTCTTCTGGGGTTCCTCCAGTCTCAGTCAGGTCATTAAGTCTGGTCTTTTTACTAGAATTTGAGTTCTGCACCCCACTTCCAGCACCATTTATTGAGGAGACTATTCTTTCCCTATTGGATGGACTTAGCACCATTGTTGAAAATCAATTGACTGCAGATGTATGGATTTATTTCTGGACTCTCATTCTACTTCATTGGACTATGTGTCTCTCCTTATACCAGTACCAGACTGTTTTGATTACTGTAGGTTTGTAGTATGTTTTAAATTCAGGAAGTATGAGTCTTCTTACTTTGTTTTTCAAGATTGCTTTGGCTATTCCAGGCCCCCTGCTGTTGCATATAAAAAATTTTTTTTTGAACATTTTATTGTGGTTTAGGTGATAGTTTACAGAGCAAATTAGTTTCCCATTCAACAATTTATACACAAATTGTTTTGTGGCATTGGTTGCTATCCCCTCAATGTGTCAGCATCTCCCCACTTCTTCCCTGGGGTCCCCATTTCCATTGGGCCAGCTTTCCTGCCCCTTACTGCCTTCTGAACTTCGCTTTTGGGGAAATATTCCTCTTTTGGTCTCATATGATTGGTAGTTCTGGGGAGCATATTCCTTATGGATGTTACTGTTCACTTTATAGGCCTGTTTATTTTTTGGCTGAAAGGTGATCTCTGGGAGTGGTATCAGTTTCAAGTTTGAAGGCTGTCTAAAGGCCATAGTCTCAGGGCTTCCACCAGTCTATCAGATGAGAAAATCTGGTCTTTTTTATGATTTTGAATTTTGTTCTACATTTTTCTCCCACTCTGTCCAGGACCTTCTACTGTGATCCTGATCAGAGTGGTTGGTAGTGGTAGCCGGGTCCCATCTAGTTCTTCTGGTCTCAGGCTAGTAGAGGGTGTGGTTTGTGTGGTCGATTAGCCCTTTGGACTAATTGTTTCCTTAATAATAAAGATTTAAGAAGGGCCTTGATTTTGACCAAAATGAAAATATCAGGAGTTGTGAAATCCAAGCGCCTCTATCTAGTTTATTGTCACCTCTATGATACAGAGAATAAAGAGGTTGGTTATAGGCTGTTAATTTCCTTGCCTGTTGTATAGTTGGTGATTCATTAGGATTTTCCAGTGAACACTACATTAACAAAACTTCTTGTTTTGAGGCATGTTGGTACCACTGGAAGCTGTCACGTGGTTAGCATGTGACCTGCAGCCTTTGGGCTGGCCACTGTGAGGGTTTTAAAATTTCTGACTCACTTCTCTGTACCTTCTTTACATATTCTTAGTTTGGCAGGTCTGAAGTGGAAATGTAAATGGACAACTGTGAAGGGTAGAAACAATAGGAGTGAAGGGAAGAAGTTTGGCTGTTCAGACAGTGTAAGATCACAAATAAAATTTGGTGTGTTCTGCAACATACAAGAATGCTGTTTAAAAATTAGGTAAAAGTTAAGATAAAGGTGATTTTATTTCTGCATTATTGAGATATACATTCAGTCTTTCCCTTTGTATTATAGGATTTGTTTTGGTCTCTATGAGCCAGAATTGACTACAGCAATGGGTTTGGTTTGGTTTCGTCAGGATGAGACCCATGAAATCTATTGGAACTTGCTGTGTGGTAGGTTCACATGGTAAAAAATCATCAAAAGACAAAGAAATTAAAACATAGGGTTTATTTTGAATGGTTATTTTGTATGCTTACAGGGAGATTTTTTTTTTGTAAACATTTGAATGGTTTATTGTACAGTTAACAAACTCTTACCAGGTAAGATAGCATTTCCACTCCTAGATAATTACCCAAGAGATATTTTCAAAAGTTTTCACCAAAAAAGACTTGTATATGTATGTTCACAGCAACTTTACTTATAATAACTCCAAACTGGTAATAACTCAAATGTCCAACAAGAATTGAATGGAAAAACAAATTGATATATTGAGGCAATGAAATATTGCCCAGTCAGCAATAAAAAAGGTGCACAATAACAAAGATAAGACACAAAAGAAGACGTATCATAATATTCTATTTATATGCAATTATAGAATAGGCCGAACTAATTTGTGAAAGTCAGGAGGGAACTTTATGGGCTGAAGGAGATGTTCTATTTTCTGAATTGTCATGATATGTATGCAATCATAAAAACTCATCAAGAAATTTCATTTAAGTTGTGTAATTTATTGTTTCATAAAAACAAAAAACCAAAAACTCGTTGCCATCAAGTCGATTCCAACTCATAGCAACCCTATAGGACAGGGTAGAACTGCCCCATAGGGTTTTCAAGGAGTGGCTGGTGAGTTCAAACTGCCAACCTTTTGGTTAGCAGTCGAGCTCTTAACTACTGTGCCACCAAGGCTTCTATATAAATTACATATTGATTATTTGCTTTAAATGTTTAATTTAATTATATAATTATCAATGATTCAATAAAAACAATTTTAAAAATTTAAACATTTTTTAGTGTCTGTGGATGATATCTTTCTCAGAGTTGTTTTAATATTCTTTTCACTGGCTCTTCCAGTTCTGTAATGGAAGTTATGGAAGAGCGCCTTAATCTACCAACAGCTGAGTTTCAGGATTTGTTATGGCTGGATTTTGTCCAGTTTGTCCTTACTCTAAAGGCATGGCACTTCATCTTAATTTGTTGCTCTTTGGAGGTATCAATTTAAAGCTGTTTTGTTTAGCAGTTTACCAAGGGCCTACCACCTGGGCTGGCCCAGAATTTCAACCTCTATCTCAGCAATACTGCCAAAAACCAGATGTTATTGAGTAGACTTCAACTCATGATGACACCATATGTGTCAGAGTGGAACTGTGCTCCATTGGGTTTTCAATGGCTGATTTTTTTTTTAATTGTTGTAGTTTAAATGAAGTTTACATTTCAAGTTAGTCTCCCATACAAAATTTTATACATACATTGTTATGTGACCCTAATTTCTCACCCCATTCTGCTACAGCACACTCCTCCTTTCCACCCCTGATTTCCCATGTCCATTCAACCAGCTCCTAACCCTCTCTGCCTTCCCATCTCACCTCTGGACAGAAGCTGCCCCTTTGGTCTCTTGTATCTGCTTGAGCTAAGAGGCACACTCCTCACGAGTATTACTTTATGTCCCACAGTCCAGTCCAGTCCCTGTCTGAAGAGTTGGTCTTGGAAATTGTTTTAGTTCTGGGCTGATAGAGAATCCAGGGGCCATGCTTTCCGGGATGCCTCCAGTCTCAATCAGACCATTAAGTCTGGTCTTCTTACTAGAATTAGTTCTGCACCCCATCTTTCTGCTGCTCCATCAGGGAATCTCTGTTGTGTTCCCTGTCAGGGTGGTCATTAGTGGTAGTCGGGCACCGTCTAGTTCTTCTTGTCTCAGGCTGATGAAGTCTCTGGTTTATGTGGCCCTTTCTGTCTCTTGGGCTAATACTCCAGGTGGTTGGGACAAATTGATGCATCTTAGATGGTCGCTTGTAAGCTTTTAAGACCCCAGATGCCACTCACATGCAGAACATTTTCTTAATAAGCTTTGTTATGCCCGTTGACCTAGATGTCCCCTGAAAGCATGGTCCCCAGACCCCTACCCCTGCTACTCTGTTTCCTCAAAGTGTTTGATTGTATTCAGGAAACTTCTTAGCTTTGGTTTGGTCCAGTTGTGCTGACTTCCCCTGAAGTATGTGCTGTCCTTCCCTTTGCCTAAGATGATTCTTATCTACTATCTACTTAGTAAATAACCTCACCCTCCCTCCCCACACTCATAACCATCAAAGAATATTTTCTTCTGTGTTTAATCCTTTTCTTGAGTTATTCTAATAGTGGTCTTATAAAGTATTTGTCATTCTGTGACTAAATTCACTCAGTGTAATAAGTTCCAGCTTCCTCCATGTTATACAATGTTTCACGGCTTCCTCGCTGTTATCGTTGCATAGTATTCCACTGTGTGGATATACCACAATTTGTTTCTCTATCTGTCCGTTGATGGGCACCTAGGTTGTTTCCATCTTTTTGCTATTGTGAACAGTGCTGCAATGAACATGGGTGTGCATGCATCTATTCGTGTGATGGCTCTTATTTCTCTAGGATATATTCCAAGGAGCAGGATAGCTGGATCGTATGGTACTTCTATTTCTAACTTTTTAAGGACGCACCAAATCGATTTCCAAAGTGGTTGTACCATTTTACATTCCCACCAACAGTGTATAAGTGTTCCAGTCTCTCCACAACCTCTCCAGCATTTATTATTTTGTATTTTTTGGATTAAATCTAGCCTTGTTGAGGTGAGATGATATCTCATTGTAGTTTTGATCTGCAGTTCTCTCATGGCTAATGATCGTGAGCATTGCTTCATGTGTCTGTTAGCTGCCTGAATATCTTCTTTGGTGAAGTGCCTGTTCATATCCTTTGCGCATTTTTTCACTGGGTTATTTGTCTTTTTGTTGTTGAGGTTTTGCAGTGTCTTGTAGATTTTAGAGATTAGACGCTGATTGGATTTGTCATAGCCAAAAATTTCTTCCCAGTCTGTAGGTTGTCTTTTTACTCTTTTGGTGAAGTCTTTTGATGAGCATAAGTGTTTGATGTTTTAGGAGCTCCTATTTATCTAGTCTCTCTTCTGGTGCTTGTGCACTGTTACTTATGGTTTGTATTGTGTTTATGCCATGTATTAGGGCTCCTACCATTGTCCCTATTTTGTCTTCCATGATCTTTATTGTTTTTGATTTTATATTTAAGTTTTTGATCCATTTTGAGTTAGTTTTTGTGCATGGTGTGAGGTATGGGTCTTGATTCAGTTTTTTGTAGATAGGTATCCAGTTATGCCAGCACCATTTGTTAAAGAGACTGTCTTTTCCCCAATTAACGGACTTTGGGCCTTTGTCAAATATCAGCTGCTCACAGGTGGATGAGGTTATATGTGGATTCTCAACTCTGTTCCACTGGTCTATGTATCTATTGTTGTACCAATACCAGGTTGTTTTGACTACTGTGGGGGTATAGTAGGTTCTAAAATCAGGTAGTGTAAGACCTCCCACTTTGTTCTTCTTCCTGAGTAATGCTTTCCTTATTTGGGGCCTCTTCCCTTTCCATATGAAGTTGGTGATTTGTTTCTCCATCTTTTAAAAAATGCCATTGGAATTTGGATCAGGATTGCTTTGTATCTGTGGATTGCTTTGGGTAGAATTGACATTTTCACTATGTTGAGTCTACCTATCCATGAGCAAAGTATGTTTTTCCACTTATTCAGGTCTCTTTTAGTTTCTTGCAGTAGTGTCTTGTAGTTTTTATTGTATAGGTCTTTTATGTCTCTGGTTAGATTTATTCCTAAGTATTTTATCTTCTTGGAGGCTACTGTAAATGGTACTGATTTGGTAATTTCCTCTTCGAGGTTCTCTTTGTTGGTGTAAAGTAATCCAACTGATTTTTTTATGTTTGTCTTGTATCCTGAAACTTTGCTTAAATCTTCTATTAATTCCAGTAGTTTTCTTGTGGATTCTTTGGGGTTTTCTGTGTTTAAGATCATATCATCTGCAAACAGAGATACTTTGACTTCTTCCCTGCCAGTTTGGATGCGCTTTATTTCTTTTTCTAGCCTAATTGCTCTGGCTAGGACCTCTAGCACAATGTTGAATAAGAGTGGTGATAGTGGGCATCTTTGTCTGTGTCCCGTTCTCAAGGGGAATGCTTTCAAAGTCTCTTCATTTAGGATGATGTTGACTGTTGGCTTTGTATAAATGCTGTTAATTATATTGAGGAATTTCCCTTCTATTCCTATTTTTTTGAGAGTTTTTATCATGAATAGGTGTCAAATGCCTTTTCTGCATCAATTGATAAGATCATGTGGTTCTTGTCTTTTGTTTTATTTATGTGATGGATTCCGTTGATGGTTTTTCTAATGTTGAACCATCCCTGCATACCTGGTATAAATCCTACTCGATCATGGTGAATTATTTTTTTGATATGTTGCTGAATTCTATTGGCTAGAATTTTGTTGAGGATTTTTGCGTCAATGTTCATGAGGGATACTGGTCTGTAATTTTCTTTTTTTGTGGTGTTTTTACCTGGTTTTGGTATCAGGGGTATGCTGGCTTCATAGAATGAGTTTGGGACTATTCCATCCTTTTCTATGTTCTGAAATACCTTTAGTAGTAGTGGTATTAACTCTTCTCTGAAAGTTTGGTAGAATTCTCCAGTGAAGCCATCTGGGCCAGAGCTTTTTTTTGTGAGGAGTTTTTAAATTACCTCTTCAATCTGTTCTTTTGTTATGGGTTTATTTAGTTGTTCTAGCTCTGTTTGTGTTAATTTAGGTAGGTAGTGAGTTTCTAGAAATTTGTCCATTTCCTTTAGGTTTTCAAATTTGTCAGAGTACAATTTTTCATAGTAATCTGTTATGATTCTCATTTCTTACATGGGTTATCTGCTTCCTCTCCTGTATTTCTTTTGTTAGTTTGGCCAATGTTTTATCAACTTTGTTGATCTTTTCAAAGAACCAGCTTTTGCACTTGTTAACTCTTTCAATTGTTTTTGTATTCTCTATTTCATTTAATTCTGCTCTAATTCTTATTATTTCCTTTCTTTTGGCACCTGAGGGCTTCTTTTGCTGCTCTCTTTCTACTTGTTCCAGCTGTAGGGTTAATGTTTTGATTATGGTCCTTTCTTCTTTTTGTATGTGTGCATTTATTGCTATAAACTGACTTCTGAGCACTGCTTTTTCTGTCTCCCAATGTTTCTTGTAGGAAGTGTTTTCATTCTCATTTGATTCTATGAATTTCTTTATTCCATCCTTAATTTCTTCTATAACCCAGTAGTTCCTGAGCAAAGTGGTGTTCAGTTTCCATGTGTTTAATTTTTTTTCCTTGCTTCTTGTGTTGTTAATTTCCAGTTTTATGGCTTTATGGTCAGAAAAGATGCTTTGTAATATTTCGATGTTTTGCATTTTGTTAAGGCTTGCTTTATGGCCTAGTATGTGGTCTATTCTGGAGAATGTTCCACGTGGCTTGTAAAAGAAAGTATACTTGGCTGCTGTTGGGTGGAGTGTTCGGTATATGTCTGTGAGATCAAGTTGGTTGATGGTAGCATTTAGCTCTTCTATGTCTTTGTTGAGCTTCTTTCTGGATGTTCTGTCCTTCACTGAAAGTGGCGTGTTGAAGTCTCCTACTACTACTGTGGAGCTGTCTATCTCTTTTTTCAGGGCTGTTGGAGTTTGTTTCATGTATTTTGGAGCCCTGTTGTTGGGTGTATAAATATTTATTATAGTTGTGTCTTCCTGGTATATTGACCATTTCATTATTATATAGTGCCCTTCCTTATCCTTTGTGGTGGATTTTACTTTAAAGTCTATTTAGTCGGGAATTAATACTGCCACTCCTGCTCTTTTTTGAGTGTTGTTTGCTTGATATATTTTTTTCCATCCTTTGAGTTTTAGCCTGTTTGTGTGTTTAAGTCTAAGGTGCATCTCTTTTAGGTGGCATATAGACAGATCATGCATTTTTATCCAATCTGCCACTCTCTGTCTCTTTATTGGTGCATTAAGTCCATTTACATTCAGCGTAATTATTGATAGGTAGGAGTTTAGTGCTGTCATCAAGATGTCTCTTTTTGTATGTTGTTCACAGTTTCTTTGTTCCCCTTAATTTTCTGTTTGAGTTGTTTTTCTTTATGTATTTTTTTTTCATCTTTTTCATTGTTTTGATTTTGTGTTTGCTGAGTCTTTATATTTTTCTACTTTTTAATTTTGATTTGTAGGATTGTTAGATTCCTTTGTGGTTACCTTAATATTTACCCTTGTTTTTCTAAGTTTATACCAATCTTTTATTTCTTTATATCGCCTAGACTTCCCCTCCACATGAAAAATCTATGTCTGCATTTTTTTAAGTCCCTCTGTTTTAATGTTGTCCTTATTTACATATTCATATCTGTTTCCTTATTTTTAATGTTTTAGGTTTGATGTATTTTTGACTTCCCTATCTGAGTCAATATCTGGTTGCTCTGTCCTGTATTCTAGTCTTGCATTGTTATCTGATGTTATCGATTATTTAACCGGAGGAATAATCTCTTTAGTATTTCTCGTAATTTTGGTTTGGTTTTTGCAAATTATCTAAACTTCTGTTTATCTGGAAATGCCCTAATTTCACCATCATATTTGAGAGGCAGTTTTGCTGGATATATAATTCTTGGCTGGCAGTTGTTTTCCTTCAAGGCTTTCTATATGTCTTCCCATTGCCTTCTAGCCTGAATGGTTTCTGCTGAGTAGTCTGAGTTTATTCTTATTTACTCTCCTTTGTAGATGACTTTTCGTTTATCTCTAGCCACTCTTAAAATTCTCTGTTTATCTTTGGTTTTGGCAAGTTTGGTTATAATATCTCTTGGTGACTTTCTTTTGGGATCTACCTTATGTGGGGTTTTATGAGCATCTTGGATAGGTATATTCTCATCTTTCATGATATCAGGGAAGTTTTCTGTCAACAAATCTTCAACAATTTTCTGTTATCCTCCCCTGTTCTGGTACTCCAATCACTCGCAGGTTATTTCTCGTGATAGAGTCCCACATAACTCTTAGAGTTTCTTCATTCTTTTTAATTCTTTTATCTGATTTTTCCTCAATTAAGTTGGCATCAAGTGCTTTATCTTCAATGTCACTAATTCTAACTTCTACTGCCTCAATTCTGCGCCTATGAATTTCTACTGAGTTGTCTAATTCTGGAATTTTATTGTTAATCTTCTAGATTTCTGATTGCTGTTTCTCTATGGATTCTGGCAGCCTATTGAATTTGTCATTATGTTCTTGAATAACTTTTTTAAGTTCCGCTACTACTCTGTATGTTCTTTGGAAATTCCTGCATTTTGACAAATTTCCTTTCTAATTTCTAGAAGAGTTCTGTTTATTAATCTTTTGTATTCCGCCTCTGGTAATTCCAAGAAATTCTCTTCCTCCAGAGAATTTATTGATTCTTTATTTTGGGAGCTTGCTAAAGCCATATGTGATTTGATATTGACTATTGTCTCCAAGCCATAAATAAGTTATTATATTTTTATTTTATATTTGTTTACTGTGTCCTAGCATCTTGTTTTGCTTTGTTTTGATATGCCCAAATAGGCTACTCATGTGCGCTAGTTTGATTATTGGTGCCTTTGAAGCTCTAACGTCCTGTCATCAGGTAGTTAGTTCTGTAACTAAGTATGTGCACACAGGACTCTGTTTAATTTTGCTGTAGGGGTTCAGCTCAGGTGTCCAGGCAGTCAGTCACCAAGTGTGTGGTGCAGGCTCTCACCTACAGTCTTAGAGAGGCATGGGTGATTGGTGTAGGCACAGGTATCTGGCTACAATAGGGTGTCAAGTGCTGAGCAAGACAGGGGGCTGACGGCTGCCCCTGACTGTCTGAAAGGAAAGCATGTCCCTATTCCCTAGAGCGAGTAGGTAGGTGAGTTTTGCGGCCAGACTATGAGCCCCCTACTCTGTTGGCTGTAAAAACTTGGGGGCACCATTTATTCTTGGACCCCTGTAGCAGGTGACTAGGTGACATAGGTGGAGCCACCAGTCCTCAAGCCCCTGGTGCAGTCTGGTAAAGGTGGCTGCTCAAAGGGCAGGGCTGTGTCAAGGGTCACAAATCTGCCACTTCACAGCAGAAACTGTTGAAGTTAGACTTCAGGTGTTTACCCTGTTATACTGTGGTAGTGAGGGCTTACGCTGTTGAGATGGGGCCGTACAAGACTATACCGGGGTGAAAGGCACTGAAAGTCTGAAGACCCCTTATGCCTCTGCCTAGCAAAGGAGCTGTGCCGAACCTTAGTTCCTGGCTTAGGGGAGCCAGTACCTTATTTGTTCCCTCTCCAGGGCCAGGAGAATGGGTCTGGGTGCCTTTTGGGATCTACTTCCGGCCCAGGGGACTCAGACTTTGGAAGGCTGGACAGGTGCAGAGTGGGGAGGGAGGAGGTAAAAGGGAGAGAAGTTTTTCCCAAATGGGCTTTTTTTTTTAAAATCCCTGTGAAAGGCCACACACATGTACTTATCTTTCGCCACCTGGGAGCTGCTTTTCACTTGTTCGGAGTGTCCAAGAAGAATCTCTGCTGCTGGATCTCTCTAGATGTGGAAGCTGCCTCCGGAGCACGCATGCGGAGCTGTATGCCTGCTTCACTGTGCGTCAGGGGCGCTTCGGCGCTGAAGAGCTGTAGCTCCTGCCGCCGCCGGTCTGGCACTCCTCGCTTCTTCCGAACCGTCTCCCTCTCCCCCTGCCAGTCAGACCGATTCCTCAACTTTGCCTTGTTCAGGGCTTCTAGATATTCATATACAATCAAATTGCTTGTTTTTCCAGGTCTTTGTCGTAAGAGGGATATAGGAAGCCATCTGACTACTTTGCCATCTTGGCCCCGCCTCCAATGGCTGAATTTTTGAAAGTAAGATTGCCAGACCTTTCTTCCAAGGTGCCTCTGGGTAGACTCTAACCTCCAACCTTTCCATTAGCAACCAAGTGCATTAACTATTTGCACTACCTAGGAACACCTAGTAGCACTGCAAGAATGCTAAAATTAGTGCTCAGCTCTTCAGTACCCCAGCAGAGCTTTCTCTTTGATTCTCTGTTGCCTCCCTCACGGATTCACAGCTTGAGAATCTGAAAATGCCATGATGGGAGTTTGTAAACTAAATTATAGCCTCCCTTTTCTGCAGTTCCTTCTTTTCCAGCATTGTGCTCATTAAGTTCTATTTTTTTTTTTTTTTTTTGAGAGGGATTTGCTTTTAATCACTTTTAAACAAGCATTGTTTGAGCACCTACTATGTTTCTGGTACCAAGGAACGTTCTTTAGGATTAAATAAAATGTTATTTTCTGCTCAAGTCTTTAGGGGTAGAGTGAGTAAAGAAGCAAAAAGGAGATACGATATAAAACTAGGGAACAATTCGGAATGATTTAAAGTAGTTCACAATAAAATGCTTAATTTAACATCATCAAATGCAAGGAGCAGCCTGGAGGAAGAAAAATCAATTCTAACTGGAATTATAAATGATAGATTTCATGGAGTGGGTGCTAGTTGAGCTGGATTTTTACTGAAGAACTGGGGCTTTGCAATAGGGATTATGCACGGGGCAGGGTCGAATCCACCCAACAGCGACACAGAAGAAAGCCCTGGTGGTTTGCTTCTGTAAAGATTACAGCCAAGAAAACCTTATGGAACAGTTCTGCTCTGTAACATATGTAGTCACCATGAGTCGGAATCGACTCGATGGCAACAGGGTTGGATTTTTGGTTTTAGGAGAGGAATCAAGAGCCACAACGGTGGATTCAAACGTACCAATGATGGTACGGGACAGGGCAACATTTCCCTCTGTTGTATGTAAGGCCACTATGTGTCGGAGCTGACTTGACAGCGACTAACAACAAAAAGGAATCTGAGTAGATAGCCCTGCCTGCAGGAAGATAATTTTATTTTTTTAAAAAAAGTGGCTCAAATTAGTCTAGTTACAATTGTTAAAAAAAAACTTTGAAGTAGCCTAAAACAGCATAATATTTGATTGCTGTATGACTTAATAAACAATTTCCAAATTGAAGGAGTGTGTGTCTCCCTGCAGAAAGAAAAAACACTCCCTAGGACTAGAGATTTTACAGAAGTTTAAATACAGTATTTAAGTTATCACGGGGACAAAGTACTTAATGTTTATTGAGTTAGCATTAAAAAAGCTAACTCCTGAAAATTTGGCCTTTTACCTATTCGTAAAAGTTTTGAGACCTCTAGAAATTAAAATCAAGGAAGCACACAGTCTTTTTCATTAAATCACAAAGTAATGGGCTTGTTATTGACTACTCTTTCTGAGCTGGAAAAGACAAATTCACAATGTTGTTGAGTAGTTAGCATTTCCTGGTTTAAAAAAACAAAACAAAACAAGTCAATAGCTTTGCACTTTGGATCAGGCTTTTACATGGGTGAGAGAAACCCCTTGAAATCAAAGTAAAATGTTAGCTTTTAATTATTATTATTATTTTTTGATAACATTGACCTACTAACCTGTGCTAAAGCCCTGAGAAGTCACTAGGACTTTTCTTCCCCCTAAGGGTAGGGTAGGAAGTACACAAGCAGATGTCACATCACCCATGGGATAGAAATCTACGCTCATGGCATCCTGCCAAATTCTGAAAGGTGTTGTAGAACTGGATCCCCTCTTGGCTGTAAAATTTTCTAGCTTTGTTTTTGCATCAAATGAACTTCCAAAATAAAGGCTATATAGCCTTTTGTTAACTTACAACATTTTTATAGCGCACACAATAAAATAAACATAGTAACACAGGTTTAGCCTGTGAGGATAGTCACTGTGGAAAAATTGTGCTCAAATCTCTAATTTCAACCATTTTCTAGGTCAGTAAGGGAAATAGTTCCCCATTTTCTTTTCCCTTTGTTCCAAACTCAGTTTTTAGTGACTGTGGAGAGTTGCAGGTTTTATCATTATAGCACAAAGATTAGCCATTATGATAACCATCAGCTAAATTAAAATGAGTGACAATAAAAAACATCAGCTCGAGAAATACACAGTGCAGTTTAATGATGGAATAAACCCAGTCAGACTTCAAACCACTGGGATTGAAATTTCATGGCCTCTGAGGATTACTCATTGCTTAGCTGTGTCATGAGTTTCATTTTGAAATGAAATACAGGCAGTCCACAGATTATGAATGAATTCCATTTCTAAATCTGTCTTTAAATGGAATTTGTATGTAAGTTGGAACAGTTAAGTATGGTTCGTATCTAATGTCAGTTAGTGAAATGTTTGTCTTGGTATATAGTATATAGCATACCTTTCTGAGCATAGAAAACATTAAAGAAACACTTCCAGATACACTAAAACATCTTTAACATAATAATAACCCAAATCAACCAAACTCATTGCTGTTGAGTCGATTCTGACTCATAGCAACCCTACAGGACAGAGTAGAACTGCCCCACAGTGTTTCCAAGGAGTGGCTGGCGGATTAAAAATGCTGACCTTTTGATCAGCAGCCAAGCTCTAAACCACTGCACCATCAGGGCTCCATTGTAATAATACAGTAATAATAATAGAGATATTTTGATGCGTGTTGCAAAGTAGCACCTGTTATTATGAACCATTGTATGCACCTCAAATTTTTAATATGATAGGCTTTGTGGGTGTTGGTTTGTAACTACGGGTTGTACGTAAGTCAGACATTCATAACCTGGGAACTGTCTGTAGTATATAGTGAACCTTTCTTTGCATAAAAAACATTAAAGAAACACTTCCAGATACAATAAAACATCTTTAACATAATAATACGGTAATAATAATAGTAATGTTTTGATCCACCACTTGTCTGTCACTTTGTCATACTGTGGTGGCTTGAGTGTTGCTGTGATGCTAGAAGCTATGCCACTGATATTTCAAATACTAGCAGGGTCACCCATGGTGGATAGGGTTCAGTGGATTTTCCAGACTAAGACAGACTAGGAAGAAGGACCTGGAGAGCTACTTCTAAAAAAATTAGCCAGCGAAAACCTTATGAATAGCAGTGAAACATTGTCTGATATAGTGCTGGAAGATGAGCCCCTCAGGTTGGAAGGCATTCAAAATATGACTGGGGAAGAGCTGCCTCCTCAAAGTAGAGTCAACCTTAATGACATGGATGGAGTAAAGTTTTTGGTACCTTCATTTGCCAATGTGGTACAACTCAAAATGAGAAGAAACAGCTGCAAACATCCATTAATAATAGGAACGTGGAATGTACGAAGTATGAATCTAGGAAAATTGTAAGTTATCAAAAATGAAATGGAATGCATAAAGATTGATATCCTAGGCATTAATGAGCTGAAATGGATTAGTATTGGCCATTTTGAATCAGAGAATCATATGGTATACTATGTCTGAAGTGACAAATTGAAGAGGAATGGTGTTGCATTCGTCGTCAGAAACAGCATTTCAAGATCTATCCTGAAGTACAACTGTGTCAGTGATAGGATAATATCCACATGCCTACAAGAATGAGCAGTTAATATGACTATTATTCACATTTATGCACCAACCACTAATGCCAAAGATGAAGAAACTGAAGATTTTTACCAATTTCTGCAGTCTGAAATTGATCAAACATGCAATCAAGATGCTTTGGTAATTACTGGTGGGTTCTGTTCTGTTCTGGAAACAGAAGAAGGTAGTTGGAAAATATGGCCTTGGTCATAGAAATGATGCTGGAGATTGCATGATAGAATTTTGCAAGACCAATGACTTATTCATCACAAATACCTTTTTTAAACAACATAAATGGCAACTATACCTGTGGACCTCACTGGGTGGAATACACAGGAATCAAATCAACTACATTTGTGAAAAGAGATGATGAAGAATCTCAATGTCATCATTCAGAACAAGGTCAGGGGCTGACTGCGGAACAGACCATCAACTACTCTTATGCAAGTTCAAGTTGAAACTGAAGAAAATTAGAACAAGTCCATGAGAGCCAAAATACGACCTTGGGTATATTCCATCTGAATTTAGAGCCCATCTCAAGAACAGAGTTCATGCATTGAACACTAATGACTGAAGACCAGACGAGTTGTGAGATGACACCAAGGACATCATACATGAAGAAAGCAAAAGGTTATTAAAAAGACAGGAAAGACATAAAAGATTAAAATGGATGTCAGAAGAGACTGAAAGTTGCTCTTCTATTATTGTAGCTAAAATGAATGGAAGTAATGATGAAGTAAAAGAGCTGAATAGAAGTTTTCAGGGAGTGGCTTGAGGGACAAAATTAAGTATTATAATGAAATATGCAAAAATATGGAATTAGAAAAACAAAAGGGAAGAACATGCTTAACATTTCTCAAACTGAAAGAACTGAAGAAAACATTCAAGCCTCGAGTTGCAATATTGAAGGATTCTATGGGCAAAATATTGAATGACACAGAAAGCATCAAAAGGAGATGGAAGGAATACACAGAGTTACTGTACCAAAAAGAATTAGTTGACATTCAACGATTTCAGTAGGTGGCATATGATCAAGAATGGATAGTATTGAAGGAAGAAGTCCAAGGTGCCCTCAAGGCATTGGCGAAAAACAAGGGCCCAGGATTACCAATTGAGATGTTTCGACAAACAGATGCAATGCTGGAAGTGTTCACTCGTGTATGCTAAGAAATTTGGAAGAGAGCTACCTGGCCAACCAACTGGAAGAGATCCATATTTGTGCCCATTCCAAAGAAATGTGATCCAATGGAATGTGGAAATTATCACCCAATATCATTAATATCACACACAAGTAAAATTTTGCTGAAGATATTTCAAAACTGGTTGCAGCAGTACATTGACAGGGAACTGCCAGAAGTTCAAGCCAGATTCAGAAGAGAACATGGGATGAGGATATCATTGCTGATGTCAAGATGGATCTTAGCTGAAAGCAGAGAATACCAGAAAGATGTTTATCTGTGTTTTGTTGACTATGCAAAGGCATTTAACTGTGTGGATTATAACAAATTATGGATAACATTGTGAAGAATGGGAATTCCAGAACACTTAATTGTGTTCATGAGGAAAATGTACATGGACCAATTGGCAGTCATTCGAACAGAACAAGGGGATACCATGTGGTTTAAAATCAGGAAAGGTGTGCGTCAGGGTTGTATCCTTTCACCATACCTATTCAATCTGTATGCTGAACAAATAATCTGAGAAGCTGGACTATAGGAAGAAGAATGGGGCATCAGGATTGGAGGAATACTTATAAACAACCTGTGTTATGCAGATGACTCAACGTTGCTTGCTGAAAGTGAAGAGGACTTGAAGCACTTACTGATGAAGATCAAAGACCACAGCCTTCAGTATGCATTACACCTCAACATAAAGAAAACAAAAATCTTCACAACTGGACCAATAAGCAACATCATGATAAATGGAGAAAAGCTTGAAGTTGTTAAGGATTTCATTTTACTTGGATCCACAATCAATGCCCACAGGAGCACTAGTCAAGATTAATCAGCAGTTTCATTAAATGACTTATTGCATTGGGTAAATCTGTTGCAAAAGACCTCTGTAAAGTCTTAAGAAGCAAAGATGTCACTTTAAGGACTAAGCTGCGCCTGACCCAAGCAATGGTATTTTCAATAGCCTCATACTGTATGCGAAAGCTGGACAATGAATAAGGAAGGCCAAAGAAGAATTGGTGCCTTTGATATACAGTGTTGGTGAAGAATATTGAATATATCACGGACTGCCAAAGGAATGAACAAATCTGTCTTGGAAGAAGTACAGCTAGAATGCTCCTTATAAGGAAGAATTGCGAGACTTTGTCTCACGTATTTTGGATATGTTATTAGGAGAGACCAGTCCCTGGAGACAGACATAATGCTTGGTAAGAGAAAGGGTCAATGAAAACGAGGAAGACCTTCAATGAGATGGAATAACACAGTGGCTTCAACAATGGGCTCAAACAGCAATGATTGTACGGATGGCTCAGGATTGGGCAGTGTTTTATTCTATTGTACATAGGGTCTCTGTAAGTGGGAACTGACTCAACGGCACCTAACAAAAACAATGACAACTTTTTGATGTGCATCACAAAGTAGCACCCATTTGTTATTAGGAGCCATTATATGTACCTCAAATTTTTAATATAATAGCCTTTACAGGGTTTGGTTCATAACTACAGGTTGTACGTAAGTTGGACATTAATAACCTGGGGACTGCCTGTATGCTGTGTGGTTTCATTTGAGGGTTCATGTTAATGCATAAAGAAAATGAGTCCATTTTGGAAAGTCAGGCTGAAATACATCTATTTATGGTGAAAAAAGTGTCAAGCTATTGTCCAACCTACCCTACCTCTGTTCTGGCATTGCCAGGCTGTTCTGTAATCTTAAGTCATCTGGTTGTTTTCCCTACTTGTCTGAGAGCTTTATAGAGGGCAAGAACTGGGTCATGCTAGCTGAATATGGTCAATGAGCAGCTTTTGAATGAACAACTGAACATTAATTGTAAGGGGATAAAATCCTCTGCTTAAATCTTTCTGGGTAATTGTTAATGAGAAGAATTTGTATTCATCTTCACTGCAACCACACATTTCCCTTAAGTATGTCTTGTTTATAGAAGCCATTTTACAGTGTTATGTTCATAATGATAGCCTCATTCCCAAACTTGGATATTCTTTCAAAACCAATGGGGGTAAGTGGGTGCTGAGTCTAGGAAGTGTAGTAGAAAAAGCAGATTCAATGAAAAATGGAGTAATATTAAAGCTGATTTTAATCTTATTTCAATATTTTTTTAGCATATACAATGTTCTAGACTCTGCTCCAAGGATACTAGACTTGACTTGGTATTTGATTTCAAGAAATTTATACTCTAGTGGTGAGAAAGGAGGCAGAAAAGTGAGTTCTTAGATAACCAAAGAAACTGCTGTTTTTTTAAGTGCCATCGAGTCCACTCCAACTGATGGTGACCTTACATAGAACAGAACAAAATGTTACCCAGTCCTGCATCATTCTCACAACTGCCGGCATGTTGGAGTCTATTGTTATGGCTAATGTGGCATTCCATCTCACTGAGGCTCTCCCATGCCCTTGTTGACCATCTATTTCATCAATCATGATACCATTCTCTAGTGAGTGATCCCTCCTGATGATGTGTCAAAAGAAAGCAAGTTGCACAGTGGTCTGTTGTGATCCATGAAGTTTTGATTGGGTAATTTTTGTAAGTAGGCTTTTCTTAGTCTGGAAGCTCTACTGAAACCTGTCCAGCGTGGGTGATCCTACTGGTATTTGAAATACTGGTGGTATAGCTTTCAGCATCATAACAACATAAAAGCCACCACAGTACAGCAAACTGACAGATGGGTAGTGGACCAAAGAAATTAGAGAAATGTATTTCTCTAATATAAAAACAAAATAAACAAACAAACCCATAAAAGACACACACAGAAAAAAACCAAAACTGTATATGAAAAATATCCAATTGAATTGTGAGGTGGTACAACTTTGTCTTTAGATGCACAAGATTTTAAGTGAGACTACCACTGATGCTAGTTCCTTGGGGGAAGTTACTTGACCTCTAATTCTCAGTTACATTTTTTCAAAATGGGAATGATAATAATAATACTTACACTATAAAGTAATTATGAAGATTAAACGTAGGTAGTCCTCAACTTATGATGGGATTCTGTTCTGATGACTTTATTGTAAGTCAGTTTTGACGTAAGTCAAATACTTCGTTTTTTTTAGTTTTCACTATTATTGCCTTTTATTAGTAGTATCTTTATAATTTGGCAGTGTCTTAGTTATCTCCTGCTGCTATAACAGAAATTTCACAAGTGGATGGCTTTAACAAACAGAAGTTTATTCTCTCACTATCTAGGAGGCTAGAAGTCCAAATTCAGGGCTCCAGCTCTAGGGGAAGGCTTTCTCCTCTATTGGCTCTGTGGAAAGGTCCTTGTCATCAATTCTCCCTTCTCAGCATAGGGACCCTGGGCCCAAAGGATGCGCTCAGCTCCCTGTGCTTTTTTCTTCATGGTATGAGGTCCCCCTTCTCTGTGCTCCATTCTCTCTTTTATATCTCAAAAGAGATTGACTCAAGATACAACCTAATCCTGTAGATTGAGTCCTGCCTCATTAACATAACTGCCCCTAATCCTGCCTCATTCATATCATAGAGGTTAGGATTTACAACACATAGGAAAATCACATCAGATCACAAAATGGTGGACAACCACACAGTACTGGGAATCATGGACTAGCCAAGTTGACACACATTTTTGGAGCACAGTACATCATAAAAGTGAATATCTGCGAGTGAACATCTGAGAAGGATAACATCAGCAAATTATGTGCTGCAACATGTTACTAATGATATTGTTGTTGTTAGGTGCATTGAATTGGTTCTAACTCATAGTGACCCTTTGTACAACAGAACAAAACACTCCCCAGTCCTGTGCCATCCTCACAATCGTTGCTATGTTCGAGCCCATTGTTGTAGCCACTGTGTCAATCTATCTTGTTGAGGGTCTTCCTCTTTTTTGCTGACCTTCTACTTTACCAAGCATGATGTCCTTCTCCAGGGACTAGTCCCTCCTGATAACATGTCCAAAGTACAGAAGACAAAGTCTTGCCGTCCATCCTCCCTTTGAAAAGATGTTTAAAAAACAAAACAAAACAAAAAACAGATGGTTGTGAGTGGCGTTTGCTGTTAACTTGAATATGTTGTATGTTCGTGACTACCTGTAATATCATGCATGCTCACTACATGGAGAACCAGATCAATGAATGTGAGCTCTTCATAATTAAAGTTAAGAATGGAGAGGGCTGGAAAATAGCTCTAGTAATTGAGTATATTTTAAAATTTCTGTTGCTAATCTGGAAACCCTGGTGGCATAGTGGTTATAATATTTTGCTAAAATATGGCATTTTTTACTAGTAGACCAATAAAAATCACTATATAATTAGAGGCTTTGATAGTAAACATTGAGTTCAGCACTTGCTTTGGCAAGTTTTACTGAAGTAAATATATTGAAACTTCGCCCCAAAGAACACAGATGTGAGTACAGAGTGTTGCTTTTTTTTAAAAAAAATTTTTTTTATTGTACTTTAGATGAAGTTTTACAGAACAAATAGCTTCTCATTAAACAGTTAGTACACATATTGTTTTATGACATTGGTCAACAACAGCACGACATGTCAACACTCTCCCTTCTCAACCCTGGGTTCCCTATTACCAACTTTCCTGTCCCCTCCTGCTTTCTAGTCCTTGTCCCTGGGCTGTTGTGCCCCATTAGTCTCGTTTTGTAATATGGGGCTGTCTAATCTTTGGCTGAAGGGTGAACTTTGGTAGTGACTTCACCACTGAGCTAAAAGGGTGTCTGGGGGCCATAATCTTGGGGTGTCTCCAGTCTCTGTCAGGCCAGTAAGTCTGGTCTTTTGTTTTGTGAGTTAGAATTGTGTTCTACATTTTTCTCCAGCTCTGTCCAGAACTCTCTGTTTTGATCCCTGTCAGAGTAGTCAGTGGTGGTAGCCGGACATCATCTAGTTGTAGTGGACTCAGTCTAGTGGAGGCTGTGGTAGTTATGGTCCATTATTGTTTCATTTCTGATAGCCAAAAAGGCTATCTTCATGATCCAGATAATAACCTCACAGTCCAAGGGAGATATACATAATTTTAGAGAATCAATAACAGTTTAGAATCTGGAAAAAATAAATGGAATAAATGCCATAGAGTAGCTGAAGAAATTGTTGAAGCTTGGTAACTTTTGAAAACCAAGTTTCTATTTTCTGACCTACATAAAATTATTTCTTCCTTTTGGAATATGAATGCCAACCATTTTGGGGGGAATCCTCTTTCTCAATAAGGCATAAGGCAAATAGCTAATATATGACAGAGAAAAAGAGGCTTCCCCCTAAAATGGTTGGCATTCTATGTGAACTCTCTTAATACCCCCTGAAGGGTTACCTTCTCGCCTTCTTCCCACCTCAGAAGTGGGTAACCTGTTCACTTGCCAATGACGTTGTTCTTGATTCGTTTACTGCTCACCTCCTCTCAGTTTTGCTCCATTCTTTAGGCCCTATATCCCGTCCATCTTCAATCTCTCTTCTGCCCACAAATATGGTCAAGGCCCTCCCTGTCCTGAAATAACCCTCCTCTGACCCTGCTACTCTAGTAGGCTACCACCTTCTCTCTTTTCCGTTCACCACCAAACTTCTTCTAAAAGAGACTACAAATTCTGCTTTCACTTCCTGCTCACACATTCACTTCTTAACCCTTCTTAACCCCTTATAATATGGAAGATTACCAGGAATTTCATAGCCAACGAATCTAATGGGCTTTTTTCAGTCCTCATTCTCTTTGGCTTCTCTACAGCAATTTCACTGCTTGGAACTTTCTCCTCTTATGACTTCTTTGATACTGTAATTTCCTGGGTCCTTTTATCTTTCTGGGTACTCCTTTTCCACCTCCTTCACTAGTTGCCCCTTCTACCTCCTTTTGCTCCATAATGAAGGTGTTCTCTTCCTTATTTTTTAGCTCGGGTAACTACTCATTCACTCAATTGCTTTACACATGAGTTACTTCAATTTCTTTTTGTTTTCGTTTCTAAGTCTCCTGATGATTCCCAAACCTAGCAATTTTCAACTGCCATCAGGACTTTCTTACTTAGGTAACCATCCAGGATTTCAAACTCAACATATCTAAAACTAAGCTTATAAACGTACATTCACCAACTTCCAAACTCCATCCGATTGTCTCTATTTTGTTTTTATTAATGACACCACTACTAATGAGTGGTGGTTCAGTGGTAGAATTCTTGTCTCCCATGTGGGAGACTTGGGTTCAATTCCTGGCCTATGCACATCAAGGCAGCCACCACTCTGTCTGTCAGCGGAGGCTTTCATGTTGCTATGAGCTGAACAGGTTTCAGCAGAACTTCCAGACTAAGATAGGCTACAAAGAAAGGTCTGTGACATACGTCAGAAAATCAGCCAACAAAAGCCCTATGGATCACATGGTCTGATCCCACAGCGCATGGGTTGGTCACAAGTCAGGGACTGACTTGACAACAGCTGACAACAACAACATTAATGAGTCATCTTTTAAAACTTGCAAATAATTTCTGATTCTTTCTCACTTCTCAGGCACTATGCCCAGGAAACTGTTGAGTAAGATGATTCTGTTGGCTTTTCGGTACATAGGATAGGAAAAGCATATACTTTGGAGTCCGATAAATCTGGGTTCAGATCATGATTTTGCTACTTACTAACCTTTTGTCCTTGAGCAAGTTACTTAAACTCACTGAGTCTTGGCCCTTATATATAAAATGGGGGAAAATAACATTTCCTACATGGCTACTTGAGAGGATTGAATGAGATCAGTATATTTTACAATTAGTCCTCAGTCAATACTAGTCTCTCATCTCTACCTTTCTTTTCCATTAAACAGAATAATATGTATCAAGGTACTTCATGCAGTACCTGACATTGAATGTTGTTTTTTCTCCTTCCTTCCTTCCTCTCTTCTTTCTTTCTATTGTTGACTCCTCAGTTCAGGCCTGCATTGCCTTTTGTCTGGACGATTGACACAGCTCCCTACACGGCCCTGGCTCCTACCCTGACATTTGGATTCACCCTGCATGCTGCTGGCATGTTTGCTTCCCTTAAGCATGCTCTGCCCAGGCTACTCCGTGGCTCAGAAACTGTCACTGCTTCAACATTTCCTATTAAATCAAGTAGGAAAACATATGGTCCAAGTTACCTTTAGAGATGTATGTGTCACAATTTCCCTACATGTGGCCTGCGTTTTGGCCCAGTGGTACCACTCGCTGTTCCTTCAACATGTCCTTACTTTTCTGTTCTGTTTCCTCCTGCATCTGGAATGACGGGTAACAGTCTCCACTTACCAAATCCATTTCTACTATAATGCTTTCCCTGATCACCCAAACACTTGAAACTTCTCTTTCCCTTTTGGCCCCACAAAGACTTTGCATCTCTCACCCTCACATTATTACCCATTTTATTTTTTAATTTTTTTTAATATTTAAAATTTATTGTACTTCAGGTGAAGGCTTACAGAACAAATAGTTTCTCATGAAACAGTAGTACACATGTTGTTTTATGATGTTGGTTAACAACAATTTAACCCTCTAAATTCTCAACCTTATTTTTTTTTTGTGAAAATACACATAGCCAAAGATACACCGTTTCAAAAATTTCTACATACACAGTTGAGTGACATTGACTACGCTCTTCCAATTGTGCTGTTGTTTTCACTTAAGATGAAGGCTTTCAGAACAAAGTAGTTTCTCTTTTAACAGTTACTACAAATGTTGCCCTATGACAATGGTTAACAATCTCACAACACATCAACAATATCCCTCCTCAACCTTGGGTTCCCTATCACCAGCTTCCTTGTCCCCTTCTGCCTTCTGGCCCTTGTCACTGGATTCCTGTACCTCGTTAGTCTCTTTTGGTTTTACTGGGCTGTCCACTCCCAGGCTGAACAATGAACCTTGGAGGTAACTTCACCACTGAGCTAAAAGGGTGTCTGGGGGCCATACTCTCGAGGTTTCTCCAGTCTCCTTTAGGCCAGTAAATCTGGTCTTTTTTTTTGTGAGTTAGAATTATGCTCTACATCCTTCTTCAGCTCTGTCCAGAACCCTCTGTTGGGATCCTGGTCAGAGCAGTCAGTGGTGGTAGCCGGGCACCATCTAGCTGTACTGGCCTCAGTCCGGTGGAGGCCTTGGTAGCTGTGGACAGTTAGTCCTTCGGACTAATCTTTTCCTTGTATCCTGTTCTCTTCATTCTCCCTTGCTCCCGAAGGGATGAGACCAGTGGAGTATCTTAGATGGCCGCTCACAGGCTTTTAAGACCCCAGACACTACTCACCAAGGTAGAATGTAAAGCATTGTCTTTATAAGCTGTGTCATGCCAATTGAGCTACATGTTACCCAAGACCATGGTCCCCACAGCCCTCCGCCCAGCAATTCAGTCCCTCAGGGAGTTTGGATGTGTCTCTGGGGCTTCCATGACCTTTCCTTGTACAGGTTGTGCTAGTTTCCCCTGTATTGTGTACTGTCTCACCCTTCAGCCAAGGTACCACTTATCTATTGCCTATTTAGTATTTCCCCCCCACCCCTCCCATCCCTGGTAACCAACAAAGATTGTTACATTTTGTGTGTGAACTTTTTCATGGGTTTTTACAATAGAGGTCTCATACAATATTTGTCCTTTTGTGATTGACTTATTTCATTTCACTCAGCATAAAGTCCTCCAGTTTCCTCCATGTTATGAGATGCTTCACAGATTCATTGTTGTTTTTTCTCGTTGCATAGTACTCCATTTTGTGTATGTACCATAGTTTGTTTATCCGTTCATCTGCTGATGGGCATCTAGGTTGTTTCCATCATTTTGCTGTTGTGAACAATGCTGCCATGAACATAGGTGTGCATATGTCTATTCGAGTGACAACTCTTATTTCCCTAGGATATATTCCTAGGAGTGGGATTGCTGGATCGAATGGTATGTCTATTTCTAGCTTTCTGAGGAAGCGCCATATCATTTTCCAAAATGGTTGTATCATTTTGCATTCCCACCAGCAGTACATAAGAGTTCTGATCTCCCCGCAGTCCCTCCAACATTTGTTATTTCCAGTGTTTTTGATTTGTGCCAGTAATGCCGGGGTGAGATGGTATCTCATTGTGGTTTTAATTTGCATTTCTCTAATGGCTAGTGATCGCGAGCATTTCCTCATGTGTCTGTTGGCCATTTGAATGTCTTCTTTGGTGAAGTGTCTATTCATTTCCTTTGCCCATTTTTGAATAGGATTATTTGTCTTTTTGTTGTCGAGGTGTTGGATTTTCTTGTAGATTATGGAGATTAGAGCTTTGTCTGACTTGTACTGTCCAAAAATTTTTTCCCAGTCTGTAGGTTCTCTTTTGACTCTTTTGGTGAAGTCTTTTGAAGAGCATAGGTGTTTGATTTTTAGAAGATCCCAGTTATCTAGCTTATCTGTTGAGTTTTGTGCATTGATGGTTATGGTTTGTATCCTGTTAATGCCATGTATTAAGGCCTGTAGTGTTGGTCCTATTTTTTCTTCTATGAACTTTATAGTTTTAGGCTTTATATTCAGGTCTTTGATCCATTTTAAAGTAGTTTTTGTATACGGTGTGAGGTATGGGTCCTGTTTCATTTTTTTGCAAATGGATATCCAGTTTTGCCAGCACCATTTCTTAAACAGACTGTCTTTTCTCCATTTGATGGACTTTGGGCCCTTGCCGAAGATCAGGTGACCATAGGTGGATGGATTTACATCTGGGTTCTCAATTCTGTTCCATTGGTCAATGTCTCTGTCATTGTACCAGTACCAGGCTGTTTTGACTACTGTAGCTGTATAGTAGGTTCTGAAGTCAGGTAGTGTGAGTCCTCCAACTTTCTTCTTCTTCTTCAGTAGTGGTTTACTTCTTCGGGGCTTCTTCCCTTTCCATAGAAAGTTAATGATTACTTTTTCCATCTCTTTGAAGAATGTTGTTGGTATTTGAATTGGGATTGTGTTGTATTTGTAAATTGCTTTGGGTAGAATTGCCATTTTCACAATGTTGAGTCTACCTATCCATGAACATGGTATGTTTTTCCGTTTATGTAGATCCCTTAGGGTTTCATGCAGTAGTGCTTTGTAGTTTTCTTTGTATAGGTCTTTTACATCCCTGGTCAGATTTATTCCTAAGTATTTTATCTTTTTAGGGGCTATTGAAAATGGTATTGTTTTCCTGATTTCCTTTTCATTGTTCTCCTTACTGGTGTATAGGAATCCAACTGATTTTTGATTGTTTATCTTGTATCCTGCTACTCTGCTGAAACTTTCTATTAGTTCCAGTAGATTTCTTGTGGAGTCTTTAGGGTTTTCTATGTATAGTACCATATCATCTGCAAACAGGGACAGTTTAACTTCTTCATTACCAATTTGGATGCCCTTTATCTCTTTTTCTTGCCTTATTGCTCTAGCTAGAACTTCCAGCACAATGTTAAATAGGAGTGGTGATAAAGGGCATCCTTGTCTTGTTCCTGTTTTCAAGGGGAATGTTTTCAGCCTATCTCCATTAAGAATGACGTTGGCCATTGGTTTTGCATAGACACCCTTTATTATGTTGAGAAATTTCCCTTCTATACCTATTTTATTGAGAGTTTTTGTCAGGAATGGGTGTTGGACTTCGTAAAATGCCTTTTCTGCGTCAATTGAGATGATCATGTGATTCTTTTCTTTCCTTTTATTTATGTGGTGGATTACGTTGATTGATTTTCTAATGTTGAACCATCCTTGCATACCTGGCATGAATCCTACTTGGTCGTGGTGTATTATTTTTTTGATATGATGCTGAATTCTATTGGCTAGAATTTTGTTAAGAATTTTTGCATCTATATTCATGAGAGATATTGGTCTGTAATTTTCTTTTTTTGTGACGTCTTTGCCTGGTTTTGGTATCAGCGTTATGCTGGCTTCATAGAATGAATTTGGAAGTGTTGCTTCCTCTTCTATGCTCTGAAATAGCTTGAGTAGTCCTGGCACAAGCTCTTCTGTAAATGTTTTGTAGAATTCTCCTGTGAAGCCATCTGGGCCAGGGCTTTTTTTGGTTGGGAGTTTTTTTATTACCTTTTCAATCTCTTCTCTTGTTATGGGTATGTTTAGATTTTCAACATCATTTTGTTGTAGTTTGGGTAGGCCGTGTGTTTCTAGAAATTTATCCATTTCCTGTAGGATTTCAAATTTGTTGGAGTATAGTTTTTCATAATATTCTGTTGTAATCCTTTTTGTTTCAGTTGGGTCTGTTGTAATGTCCCCCATTTCATTTCTTATTTGGGTTATTTGTGCCCTGTCCTGTTTTTCTTTTGTCAGTCTGGCCAGTGGTTTGTGGATTTTGTTGACTCTTTCAAAGAACAAACTTTTGGTTTTGTTGATTCTTTCTATTGTTTTTCTGTTCTCTATTTCATTTATTTCTGCTCTGATCTTTACTATTTCCTTTCTTCTGGTGGTTGTTGGTTTTTTTTTTTTTTTTTTGCTGTTCTCTTTCTATTTGTTTGAGTTCTGTAGTTAATGTTTTGATTTTGTCCCTTTCTTCTTTTTTGATATGTGCATCTATTGCTATAAATAGTCCTCTGAGGAGTGCCTTTGCTGTGTCCCAAAGGTTTTGGTATGATGTGTTTTCATTCTCATTTGATTCTAGGAATTTTTTGATTCCATCTCTGATTTCTTCTCTTACCCAGTGATGTGTAAGCAGGGTATTATTCAGTTTCCATGTAGGTGATTTTTTTCCTTGCTGTTTCTAGTGTTAATTTCTACCTTGATGGCATTGTGGTCAGAGAAGATACTTGGAATCATCTCAACGTTTTGGATCTTGTTGAGGACTGCTCTGTGGCCTAAGATGTGGTCTATTCTAGAGAACGTTCCATGTGCACTGGAAAAGAATGTGTACTTTTCAGTGGTTGGATGGTGTTCTATATATGTCTATGAGGTCAAGTTGGCTGATTGTGACCTTTAGGTCTTCTGTGTCTTTGCTGAGTTTCTTCTTAGTTGTTGTGTCCTTTAGTGAGAGTGGTGTGTTGAAGTCTCCTACTATTATTGTGGAACTGTCAGTTTCTCTTTTCAGTGTTCTTAGAGTTTGTTTTATATATTTTGGAGCCCTGTCATTGGGTGCGTAGATGTTTATTATGGTTATGTCTTCATGATGGATCGTCCCCTTAATCATTATATAGTATCCTTCTTTGTCTTTTATGGTAGATTTTGTTTTAAAGTCTATTTTATCTGAGATTAGAATTGCCACTCCTGCTCTTTTTTGATAGTTGTTGGCTTGATATATTTTTTTCCAACCTTTGACTTTTAATAAATTCACATCTTTGTTTCTAAGGTGTGTCTCTTGTAGACAGCATATTGATGGATCCTGTTTTCTTATCCATTCTGTCACTCTCCATCTCTTTATGGGTGCATTGAGTCCATTTACATTCAGTGTAATTATTGATAGATGTGAGTTTGTTGCTGTCATTTAGTAGTGCTTTTTTCGTGGTGCTGAAGATTTCTTTGTTCTTCTTACTCTCTTGTGCTGAGTTACCTTTGTTTGTGGATTTTGTTTTTCATTTCTTTTGTTTTTGTAGATTTTGTTTTTGCCGAGACTTTATGTTTTTTGTCTTTATTTTTATGAGTTGGTTTGTTAACTTTCTTTGTGGTTACCATGAATTTTACCCTTATCTTTCTAAGTTTGAAGCAGTCTACCATTACTTGGTATTGCCTTGCCTTCCTCTCCATTAGAAGGTTCTATACCTATGCCGTTTATTCCCTCTTTCATTGTTTTGCTGTTGTTGTCATCCATCGATTAACTGCTCTGATTCCCTGTTGTATTTCTTTTGGTTTTGGATAGTCCTCGAGAGTTCATTTCCTAGATTGGTATCTGGCTCGTACGATCCTGCATCCTAGGTTCTGCCTGTGAGCTGAAGCTGTTTGTCCTCAGATTGAAGAACTCCCTTTAATAATCCTGGTAAGTTTGGTTTGACTTTTACGTATTCCCTTAATTTCTGTTTATCTGGAAATGACCTAATTTCACCATCAAATTTGAATGAGAGCTTTGCAGGATATATTATTCTTGGCTGACAATTTTTTTCTTTCAAGGTTTTGTATATGTCATCCCATTACCTTCTTGCCTGCATGGTTTCTGCCGAATAATCTTAGCTTAGTCGTATTGTTTCTCCTCTGTATGTGACTTCTTGTTTTTCACAAGCTGATCTCAGGATTCTTTGTTTGTCTTTGGTTTTGGCAAGTGTGAATATGATATGCCTTGGTGATTTTCTTTTGGGGTCTCTTCTATATGGGGTTCGTTGAGCTTCTTGGATGGCCAGCTTTTCATCTTTCGTGATATTGGGGAAGTTTTCTGTCAGCAGTTCCTCAGTGATCCTTTCTGTGTTTTCTGCTTTCTCCCCCTGTTCTGGAATGCCAATCACTCATAAATTTTTGCTTTTAATTGTGTCCCACATAACTCTCAGGGTCTCTTCATTTTTCTTTGTTCTTTTTTCTGAGTTTTCCTGAAACAGAGTTCTATCCAAGTGTTTGTCTTTGGTTCCACTGATCCTGTCTTCCACGGTTTCAAATCTGCTTCTCAGCCCTTCTATGACATCATCCATTTCTGAAATCTTGTTGTTTATCTTTTGGATTTCTAATTGTTGTTTTTGTATAATTTCTAGTTGTGAATTTATTTTGGCATTTTGTTCCTGCATCATCTTCCTGAATTCTTCCAATTTTTTTGTCTGTATTTTCCATGAATTTGTCTATTTTTTCCTCATGTTTGTCAGCTTTTTGCCTCAATTCTTGGAAAATTCTGAGTATTAGAGATTTGAATTCCCTATCAGGTAGTTCTAGTGCATTTTTTTCCACAGGAGAGTCATCTGGTGTTTTAATTTGGACGCCTACTGGAACCATCCTGTCCTGTTATTGTAAATGTTTTGATATTGTCTGCTGTTTTCAGGGCATTCAGTAGTTATTTTTCTCATTTATGGATTGTAGATTTGTTTGTTTTGTCCCTTTATTTTTTTAAAAAAATATTTGACTATGTCTGAGCAGGCGGACTGTGTGTTCTTTGTTGTTTGCTCGTCTGTGCGCTCAATACTTTTCGTCTCCTTCTCCAACTGGCAGGGTCAGTCACTCAGATATGGTACAGCAGGGCAGGTCTAGCTGAAGAGGAGTTACTGGGATGGGTTGTTTGTGATACTTACTACAGCCACCAGGGCAGGTCGGTAATCAGTGCAGGGCAGGTTCCAGTAGACCATGCCTGCACTGCTTGGTGGTGTGATGTCAAGCGCACGGTGCAGGTAGGCAGGATGAAGCGGGAAGATTGTTATGTGTGGAGCTAAGATGGATATGGGAGAGAGGGGAGAGGAACAGGAGCCAAAAACATACAAACAAACAAAAAAGAATGCTAGGGGAGCTTGCTGTTGGAATGGAGAGATGAGAGACTATGAAATGGAGAAAAACAGAAAGGGAAGAGGAAGAAAAGGAAAGAATGAATGAATAAAAATCAGAAAGGTTAAAGAACCAGAAATTCCCAGGGATCCCACCGATGCAACTATGAGGTCTGGGGAAGTTGTTCTCAGGTGTCGCAGTACAGCCTGGCCAGAAGGCGTAGAGGTATACAACGCCTGGTATTCAGGGATCAGAAAGAGAAGGAAGATATAGAAAGATGAGAAACTGAGCAATGAAGAAAGACAAAAAGGGAAAAAGAGTTAAAAGAAAAAAAAACAAATTAAAAAAAAAAAAAGAACAAGAAAGGCCCCAGAAAAAAACAGAAAAAAACCCCAAAAAACCCAACGATAAAAGAAATGCTCTCAGGGATCCCTCTGCACGTCTGTGGAAGCTGAAGGGGAGTTCCTTGCCACGCAGCTCCACCTGGCCAGAAAGGGCTCCCAACTCAAGAAAAGGAAAAGAAAACAAACAAACAATTCAAAATGAAGAAACGAACAAAAGCCCCGGGATCCCACCAGCGTGGTAGCCCAGACTGGAAAGCAGCTCCACACTCGAATGGAGCTCCGCAGCCCCTCAGGAAGAAGCAAAGATGGCGCACGGAGCCACGCACTCGAGTGAAAGGAGGGGGAGGTGGCGAGAGGCAAGCAAGAAATCAAAAGAAGCATTAAAAAAAAAAAAAAAAAGCAACACCAGCAGCCAACAAATGGCACCCAGAGAGCCGCCCGCTTGGGTGTGTGGAATCCAAGCAGCCGGCGCTTCCCAGTCAAGAGACCGTGGCCATGGGAAGCAGAGGAAACCAAGCCAGGCGAAGAGGGGTGGGGGGTGGGAAAGCGCACACCGCAAATTACTGGTTGTTTTGTCTCCCGCTGGACACTCCGTGAGGCTGCTTTCTTGTGCCCCCGTTTGCTGGTCTCCGATAGGAGTCCAAGATGGTGGATCTGCACTGCGCTAGCTGGTAGGGGACCTCTGCATGAATCTCTTCTCACTCTCCGTTCTCTGTCTGTTTTCTCAGTCCATTTGGTGCTTGGCTGAGTTCTTTATCTCTTCATTTGATGTTTTAGGGTTTCAGGATTGTTGTATTCTCTGTTCGGCTTAGTTTTTCGGATCTTTGCTGTGGAGGGACAGCGTGGTGCTTCTGCCTAGAACGCCATTTTGCCAGAACTCCTTATTCCCCATTTTAGTGGTTATTTGCTTACTTGTACACACGTATCCAGACCAGGAGACTGTAAGCTTTTTGAGCCTGTGTCTAATTCATACATCTATTTTTTTTTTTTTTTTTTTAATTTTAATACACTTTATTTTTTTTTTTTAATATATATTTTATTGTACTTCAGGTGAAAGCTTACAGAGCAAATAGTTTCTCATGAAATAGTAGTACACATGTTGTTTTTTGACATTGGTTAACAACCCCACAACGTATTAAGCCTCTAAATTCTCAACCTTTTTTTTTGATGAAAATTACAGATGGCCAAAGATACACCGTTTCAAAAATTTCTACATTCACAGTTCAGTGACAGTGACTACGCTCTTCCAACTGTGCTGTTATTCTCACTTAAGATGAAGGCTTACAGAAAAAATAGTTATTCATTTAACAGTTACTACACATGTTGCCCTATGACAATGGTTAACAATCTCACAGCACATCAAGAATATCCTTACTCCACCTTGTGTTCCCTATCACCAGGGGGCTTCCTTGTCCCCTTCTGTCTTCTGGACCTTGTCAGTGGACTATTGTACCTCTTTAGTCTCCTTTGTTTGTTTATTTATTTATTTATTTTTATTTTATTTAAACACCATTTCAAAACTTTTTACTTACACATTTAAGTGATATTGACTATGCTCTTCCAATTGTGCTGCCATTCTCGCCCAAGATGAAGGCTTACAGGACAAAACAGCCTCCCATTTAATAGTTACTACAAATGTTGCCCTATAGCAGTGGTCAACAATCTCACAATACATCGACAGTGTCCTTATTCAATTTGTGTTCCTTATCATCAGTTTCCTACTCTCCCTCTGCCTTCTGGCCCTTGTCACCGGACTCCTGTACATCATTAGTCCCATTTAGTTTTACTGGGGTGTCCATTCCCAGGCTTAACATCGAACCTTGAAGGTAACTTCCCCTCTGAGCTGAAAGGGTGTCTGGGGGCCACACTCTCGAGGTTTCTCTAGTATTCTTTAGGCCAGTAAATCTGGTCTTCTTTTTTTTTTTTTTTTTTGGGAGTTAAAATTATACTCTACATCCTACTCCAGCTCTGCCCAGAACCCTCTGTTGTGATCCTGGTCAGAGGAGTCATTGGTGGTAGCCGGGCACCATCCAGCTGTACTGGGCTCAGTCCCGTGGAGGCCTTGGTAGCTGTGGACCATTAGTCCTTCGGACTAATCTTTTCCTTGTATCCTGTTCTCTTCATTCTCCCTTGTTCCCGAAGGGATGAGATCAGTGGAGTATCTCAGATGGCCGCTCATAGGCTTTTAAGACCCCAGACACTACTCACCAAGGTAGAATGTAGAACATTGGCTTTATAAGTAGTGTCATGCCAATTGAGCTAGATGTTCCCCGAGATCATGGTCCCCAGAGCCCTCCGTCCAACAACTCAGTCCCTCGGGGGGTTTGGATGTGTCTATAGGGCCTCCATGACCTTTCCTTGTGCAGGTTGTGTTAGTTTCCCCTGTACTATGTACTATCTCATCTCTCACCCAAGTTACCACTTACCTATTACCTATTTAGTATTCCCCCCCCCCTCCCATCCCTGGTAACCAACAAGGATTGTTACATTTTGCATGTGAATTTTTTCATGGGTTTTTACAATAGAGGTCTCATACAATATTTGTCCTTTTGTGATTGACTTATTTCACTCAGCATGATGTCCTCCAGTTTCATCCATGTTATGAGATGGTTCACCGATTCATTGTTCTTTCTCGTTGCATAGTACTCCATTGTGTGTATGTACCATAGTTTGTGTATCCATTCGTCTGTTGATGGACATCGAGGTTGTTTCCATCGTTTTGCTATTGTGAATAATGCTGCCATGAACATAGGTGTGCATATGTCTATTCGAGTGATGACTCTTATTTCTCTAGGATATATTCCTAGGAGTGGGATTGCTGGATCGAATGGTACGTCTATTTCTAGCTTTCTGAGGAAACGCCATATCATTTTCCAAAATGGCTGTATCATTTTGCATTCCCACCAGCAGTGTATAAGAGTTCCCGTCTCCCCGCAGCCCCTCCAACATTTGTTATTTCCAGTGTTTTTGATTCGTGCCAGTAATGCCGGGGTGAGATGGTATCTCATTGTGGTTTTAATTTGCATTTCTCTAATGGCTAGTGATCGCGAGCATTTCCTCATGTGTCTGTTGGCCATTTGAATGTCTTCCTTGGTGAAGTGTCTGTTCATTTCCTTTGCCCAGTTTTTGATAGGATTGGTTGTCTTTTTGTTGTAGAGGTGTTGGATTTTCTTGTAGATTATGGAGATTAGACCTTTGTCTGACTTGTACTGTCCAAAAATTTTTTCCCAGTCTGTAGGTTCTCTTTTAACTCTTTTGGTGAAATCTTTTGAAGAGCATAGATGTTTGATTTTTAGAAGATCCCAATTATCTAGTTTATCTGTTGGGTTTTTTGTGTTGATGTTTATGGTTTGTATCCTGTTAATGCCATGTATTAAGGTCTGAAGTGTTGGTCCTATTTTTTCTTCTATGAATTTTATAGTTTGAGGCTTTATATTCAGGTCTTTGATCCATTTTGAAGTAGTTTTTGTATATGGTGTGAGCTATGGGTCCTGTTTCATTTTTCTACAAATGGATATCCAGTTTTGCCAGCACCATTTGTTAAAAAGACTGTCTTTTCCCCATTTGATGTATTTTGGGCCCTTGTCAAAAATCAGGTGACCATAGGTAGATGGATTTACATCTGAGTTCTCAATTCTGTTCCATTGGTCAATGTCTCTGTTGTACCAGTACCAGGCTGTTTTGAGTACTGTAGCTGTATAGTAGGTTCTCAAGTCAGGTAGTGTGAGTCCTCCAACTTTATTCTTCTTCTTCAGTAGTGCTTTACTTATTCGGGGTTTCTTCCCTTTCCATATAAAGTTAATAATTAGTTTTTCCATCTCTTTGAAGAATGTTGTTGGTATTTGTATCGGAATTGCATTGTATTTGTAAATTGCTTTAGGTAGAATTGCCATTTTCACAATGTTGAGTCTGCCTATCCATGAGCATGGTATGTTTTTCCATTTATGTAGATCCCTTTGGGTTTCATGCAGCAGTGTTTTGTAGTTTTATTTGTATAGGTCTTTTATATTCCTGGTCAGATTTATTCCCAAGTATTTTATCTTTTTAGGGGCTATTGAAAATGGTATTGATTTCCTGATCTCCTTTTCATCGTTCTCTTTACTGGTGTATAGGAATCCAACTGATTTTTGAATGTTTATCTTGTATCCTGCTACTCTGCTGAATCTTTCTATTAGTTCCAGTAAATTTCTCGTGGAGTCTTTAGGGTTTTCTATGTATAGTATCATATCATCTGCAAACAGGGAGAGTTTAACTTCTTCATTACCAATTTGGATGCTCTTTATTTCTTTCTCTTGCCTTACTGCTCTAGCGAGAACTTCCAGCACAATGTTAAATAGGAGTGGTGATAAAGGGCATCCTTGTCTTGTTCCTGTTTTCAGGGGGAATGTTTTCAGCCTTTCTCCATTAAGAATGATGTTGGCTGTTGGTTTTGCATAGATGCCCTTTATGATCATACATCTATTTTTGAAGGACCCAATCTAGTAGACCCTCAAAACCCTTTGGTCCAACTAAATTAATAAATCTTTGATATACAGACACATTCTTGAAAGTAAAAGTCTCTTAGACAATGAAACCACCATTTCTGAGGGGAGAAATGGAGAAAGGAAGAGGAATAAGGATGATGGTGATGATAATAAGAAGATGGAGAAGAAGAAAGAAGGATGATTCACTTAAGTATGAGGTAATTATAAGGACTGAGTCAGAAAAGGAGGAAATGCAAAGAAGTATGAGTCCCAACCACCATCTGTCTGCCAGTTTGTTGTACTGTGGTGGCTTACATGTTGCTGTGTTAGTGGAAGCTACAACACTGATATTTCCAGGGTGACCCTGCTGGAAAGGTTTCAGCAGAGCTTCCAGACTAAGACAGACTAGGAAGAAAGGCGTAGTGACTAACTTCTGAAAATCAGCCTGTAAAAACCTTATGGATCTCAACAGAACATTGTCTGATGTTTTCATTCGAATGTGAGGTTAAAAACACACACAGACACACACACACACACACACACAACAAACTTTAACTTCAGTCTTCAAATGGTTGTTTATGCTTTTCGAGCTGTAAAAAGGAATTATCTGAAATGAAGCTTTTTTAGCTTGCCTACCTCTCTTTCACCCCCGCTGGTTGCTCATTGTACATAGGCCTTACTTTATAAGGGGATTCTGAAATTGCCTTTGGCAGAAACTTTAAGCAATTTCTATTTAGCCTTTTTCATTATGGTTTTCTTTGAGTTCTGGTGCTCTTCCTTCAAATTTGCATGGCTGCTTTTTAAATAATTCTGCTAGCATCATGGTCTCAGACAATTATTATTCCATTATTTCTCAAATAAGAATGAGAACACTTCACCAAATCTCCAAAATACTATGGAAAACACTTTAAATTAACATGTGAGAAGAGCCTAGCATTGCTTTCTGTTGATTTACTGCTTGCTTGACAGGATATTGCAATCATCCTTTCCACAGCCAGGTTCATGTGGGAACACTCAGGAACTGCTCTGTAACTGTCACATCTGTGGACAATTTCAGGTTTTTCTGAATTTCCCTCATTAGCTTCTGTATTTTCACTGGTTTCAAGTTTACTCATCAAACTTCCTGTTTTTAACCACACTGATCCATGCTTCTTGTTGAAAATACAATGTGCAATTATCTACTTGAAACATTTAAACGTAGTATAACTTTACAGCACTCAAAACCCCCCAGAACTGGAGGTTATTTTGTATTTTGGGGAACTCATTGTGTTTGGTGAAAGAACCAAGCATAGGTATGTATTGGTTAAAAAAAAAAAAAGTCTCGTAATTGCAGACTGATCTGACAAATTTGTGTGTGTGCTCTCAAAAGTTAAAATAAAAACTAACCACTGATTCTTAATGGAACAGATTCATTAAAAAAAAAAAAAAAAACAGAAAACAAAAAACAGCTGTAAAGACTCTGTTGCTTTACCCAAATGTTATGTAATCTGATAGATGAGCACTATTTTTCCCACTAGGTAGTAAATTCTTCCCACCAGGTAGTGACATTACCATTAGCTGTTCTCAGATATGTTTTTGGCTTTCCTTACTGTGGGAGCCCGTTGGTATTACATGATGCTGGCCAGTTTTTTTTTTTGGTGCTTTAGGTGAAATTTTACAGAGCAAACTAATTTCTCATTAAACAATTAATACACATATTATTTTGTGACATTGGTTGCCAACCCCTCAATGTGTCAACACTCTTCTCGGCCCTGTGTTCCTTGTTTCCATTTGTCCAGTTTTCCTGTCCCTTCCTGCCTTCTCGTCTTTGCTTTTGGGCTGGTGTGCCCATTTAGTCTGGTATACATGAACTATGAAGCACATTGCTCACATGTGTTATTGTTTACCTGTTAGACCTGTCCAGTCTTTGGCTAAAGGGTGAACCTTGGGCGTGACTTCAGGACTGAGTTAAAAGCATGTCCAGGGGCCATACTCTTTTAAAAATATTTATTTTATTTTTGGTTAAAATATACACAGCAGATTATACACCCATTCAACAATTTGTGCATGTACAGTTCAATGACATTACATGCATTTATATTCTTTTTTTTATTATTATTGTGATTTAGAAGGTTTACAGAGCAAATTAGTTTCTTATTAAACAATTAATACATATATTGTTTTGTAACATTAGTTGCTAACCCCATGACATGTCAACACTTTCCCCTTCTCTACCTTGGGTTCCCTATTTTCATTCATCCAGCTTTCCTGTCCCCTCCTGTCTTCTCATCCTTGTCCCTGGACTGGTGTGCCCATTTAGTCTCGTATACATGGTTGAGCTATATATACTATAGTTTGTTTTATGGGCCTGTCTAATCTTTGGCTGAAGATGAACCTCAGGGGTGACCTCAGTACTGAGTTAAAAGGGTATCCAAGGACCATGCTTGGGCTTTCTCCAGTCTCTGTCAGACCAGTAAGTCTGTTCCTTTTTGTGAGTTAGAATTTTATTCTACATTTTTCTCCAGCTCTGTCTGGGACCCTCTGTTGTGATCCCTGTCAGAGCAGTTGGTGGTGGTAGTGGGGCACCATCTAGTTGTACTGGATTCAGTTTGGTGGAAGCTATGGTAGCTGTGGTCCGTTAGTCCTTTGGACTAATCATTCCCTTGTGCCTTTGGTTTTCTTCATTCTTCCTTGCCCCAGATGGTGTAGGACAGGTAGAGTATCTTAGGTGGCCGCTCGCAAGCTTTTAAGACCCCAGACGCTAATCACCAAAATAGGATGTAGAACGTTTTCTTTATAAACTATGTTATGCCAATTGAACTAGATGTCCCAGGGGCCATACTTGGGGTTTCTCCAGTCTCTGTCAGACCAGCAAGTCTGGTCTCTTTTTTTTGTGAATTTTAATTTTCTATATTTTTCTCCCACTCTGTCTGGGACCCTCTATTGTGATCCCTGTTGGAGCAGTCAGTGGTGGCACCTGGGTACCATCTAGTTGTTCTGGGTCCAGTCTGATGGAGGTTGTGGTAGTTGTGGTCCATTAGTCCTTTACTAATCTTTCCCTTGTGTCTTTGGTTTTCTTCATCCTCCTTTGCTCCAGCTGGGGTGGGACAAGACAAGCAGATGTATCTTAGATGACTGCTCACAGGCTTTTAAGACCCCAGATGCTGCTCACTGGTCTGAAGTAGAACATTTTCTTTATAAACTATGTTATACCAGTGGAGCATGTTCCCCAAGACCATGGTCCCCAGTCCTAAGCTCATTTTTGTTTTTGTTTTTAAACTTTTTTTTTATTGTACTTTAGGTGAAGGTTTACAGAACAAATAGTTTCTCATTAAACAGTCAGTACACATAATTGTTTTATGACATTGGTTAACAACCCCAGAACATGTCAACACTCTCCCTTCTTGACCTTGGAGGACCTTGTTTTTGGGTGAAAATATACACAGCCAAAGATACACCATTTCAAAAATTGCTACATGTACAATTCAGTGACATCAATTAACTTCTTCCAGTTGTACTGCTATTCTCACTATCCTTTCCCAAATTATTCCATCACCACTGTCTTCAACTCACTGTCCCGTAGGCTTCCCATCAAACCTTTTTAGTTGCTGTTGTCAATTTGATCTCACATAGATAATTCTTTTTCTTTTTTTTTTTTTGTACTTTAGATGAAGGTTTACAGAACAAAATGGTTTCTCATTAAACAGTTAGTACACATATTGCCCCACGACAATGGTTAACAACCCCAGACATGTCAACCCTGTCCTTTCTCAACCCTGGGTTCCCTATTGCCAGCTTTCCTGTCCCCTCCTGCCGTCTAGTCCTTGTCCCTGGACTACTATACCTCATTAGTCCCATTTTGTTTTATGGGGCTGTCCAGTCCCCAGCTGAATGGTAAACCTCTGGAAGGACTTCACCACTGAGCTAAAAGGGTGTCCGAGGGCCATACTCTCAGGGTTTCTCCAGTCTCTGTCAGGCCAGTAAATCTAGCCTTTTTTTTGTTCGAATTTTGTTCTACATCCTTCTCCAGCTCTGTCCAGGACCCTCTGTTGTGATTCTGGTCAGAGGAGTCAGTGGTGGTAGCCGGGCACCATCTAGCTGTACTGGACTCAGTCCAGTGGAGGCCTTGGTAGCTGTGGTCCATTAACCCTTCAGACTAATCTTTTCCTAGTATCCTGTTCTCTTCATTTTCCCTTGCTCCAGAAGGGGTGAGACCAGTGGAGTATCTTAGATGGCTGCTTACAGGCTTTTAAGACCCCAGATGCTACTCACCATGATAGAATGTAGAACACTGTCTTTATAAACTGTGTTATGCCAATTGAGCTAGATGTTCCCTGAGAGCATGGTCCCCAGCCCTAAGCTCATTTTTGATTGGAGCAGGGATGGTAAAATGTCCTGATAACTGAAAATCTCTGGTTTAGTCTAGTTCAGTTTTGCAGTAGTCAGAATTCTAAGATGGCCCTAATCTTCCTTTTTCCAGAAGTAGTGCTAATCTGCAGCTAACTTGGAAAAGAAATCTTAGTATCTTTTTTAATTTTAATTTTACACTCATTCAAATATATATATATACAATACAGAAAGATTTAAAGCTAGTCCAGGAACCAGGGGCTACCTGCTTTAAAACTGTTCTAGCCAAGGTCGACCTCAACTGGACATAAAGTTCAGATCAGAATCCTTCAGTATGTGAATTAATTGATTTTTATGTTCTTCCATTGCCCTGCTGCTTCACTCCCTCCATAATAATCCTTTAGTTTTTATCAAAATTAATTCTGGAAGATTCCAACATTATCTCAGCTGAACTAAAAGGAGAAAGGCTACATCTTGGCTAACGTATGTTGGGAAATCAGTATGTCCTCAATGGTTAGATGTCTTTGTGGTATACTTTCAACTAAAAATCTCAGAAAGGGCCAGTATAGAAAGCATGGACCCAGCAGGGGCAGAACTGGGGAGAACCATAATTATTCTTCCTTTCTTCCATGGGTGCTGAAATGATGACAAGAAATAACTGCTAAAAGCCTGAGAGTTAGAAAAGTGTAAAAAGTAAATTCAAGAACTCAAAAAGACATAATTAGCCTGTGCTCATTTTGCAAAGGAGCAGTATTCTTCATACCCCAGAGGGTATTAATGGGTATCATTGGCTAGCATATTCACTCATTCAACAGCTATTATTGAGCGCCTACTGTAAACAAGATATCATGTAAGATGCTGACGATATGAAGCATAAGGAGGCAGACATGGTCCTTGTCCTCATGAAGCTTACATTTTTTCCTAATAGTGATGCCGAATTATCATCAAAAGGCTCAATTATGTACACCACAATCTTTTTTAGATGGCAGGGAAGTATCTAATAGATTTTAGAAATATTACTATCTTAAAATATTAAGCATTTAAGGCTTTAGGGCTTAAGCTGTTAAACATAAATTGTCTAGGGAATTGATTTATGTAGAACACCACCTCACTGACAGTGCCAGAAAAACATGTTACTGCACTTACATGTAAGTATCAGTACTTATAAATCATACTTATACTAAGAGTCTTTAAACAATCACTTTGCATGGTACATTTATGTGCTTATTTGTTATTCTCTTCAGTACTAGAAGGATAATGAGCAGAAGAAGAGCAGGAATACTAATAAAAATAATTCTTTTCACTGGTGTAATAGGGACAAATATATTAGTATAAAAAGCTTATTTAAAAATAATAGCTTTATTGAGATGTAATTTACATAACCTAAACTTCACCCTTTTAAACTTTACAATTAAATGATTTTTAATAAATTCAAAGAAGTGTGCAACCATCACCACTGTCTAATTTCAGAACATTTTCATCACCCCAAACAGAAACCCCATATTCCCTCCTTTTTCCAGTCCATGGCAATCACACTCACCTACTTTCTTTTTCTACGGATTTGCTTATTACGGAACTTCTTGTAAATAGAATCATATATAAGTGGCCTTTTGTGATTGACTTCTTTGACTTAGCAAAATGTTTTTAAGGTTCACCCATGTTGTAGCATGTATCAGTACTTCATTCCTTTTCATTGCTGAATAATTTTCCACTGTATGGCTATTCCACGTTTTATTTATCCGTTTATCAGTTTATGGACATTTAGGTTCTTTCTACTTTTTGACTATTGTGAATAATGCTGCTCTGAACATGCGTGTACAAGTTTTTGTGCGGACTTATGTTTTCAGTTCTCTTGGGTGTATGCCTAGGAGTGAAATTGCTGGGTCCCATGGTAACTCTATGTTTAAGTTCTCAAGGAACTGCCAAACTGCTTTCCAAAGCACCTACACCATTTCACAATATGATTTCACCATAGCCATATGAGAGTTTCAATTTCTCCACATCCTTGCCAAAGTTTGTTACTGTCTTTTTTTTTTTTTTTAATTTTAATCATCCTGGTGGATGAGAAGTGATATCTCATTGTGGTTTTGAATTGCATTTCCCTATGTATGACTAACGATGTTGAGCATCTTTTCATGTGCCTGTTGACCATTTGTATGTCCTCTTTAGAGAACCGTCTGTTCAATTCCTTTCCCCATTTCTTAATTGGATTTTTTTGTCTTTTTATTGTTAATTGTAAGAGTTCTTTATATACTCTAGATATAAATCCTTTATCAGAGATGTGATTTGCAAATATTTTCTCCCATTCCATCGATTGTCTTTTTACTTTCTGGATGGTGTTCTTTGAAGCACAAAAGTTTTTAATTTTGATGAAGTCCCATTTATCTTTTTTTTCTTCTGTAGCTTGTACTTTTAGTTTTATGTCGAAGAAACTGCTATCTAATCTAAGATCATGAAGATTTACTTCTATGTTTTCTTAGTTGTATAGTTTTAGCTCTTCCGGTTAGGTCTATGATCCATTTTGAATTAATTTTTGTGTATGGTATGAGGTGGGGATCCAACTTCATTCTTCTGCATGTGGATCTAGTTGTCACAGTGCCATTTGTTAAAAAGACTGTTCCTTCCCCATTGAATTTTCCTGGCATCCTTGTAAAAAATACATAAATAGCTTTTATCCACATCCCGTTCCCCCTTCCTTTCTGTGATATAGGACTTCTTGCTTGTTGGATCAGTAATCAAGCTATCCTTTATGTGAAGAATGCAGGTAATGAGCAAACACAAACCAAAGCACAATGTAAAGAGATCAAGTTGATCTCTACAATAAAGAAGTCAGAGGCAATGGAGGTGGAAAGAGAGAAGACGGCAAACGGTGAGTTTTGCCAAGTATAAAACCCGTTGCTGTTGAGTACATTCTGACTCATAGTGACCCTATAGAACAGAGTGGAACTGCCCCATAGGATTTCCAGGGAACAGCTGGTGGATTCTAACTGCTGACCTTTTGGTTAGCAGCCATAGCTCTTAACCAGTGCGCCACCAGGACTCTGCTCCGGAAGTATAGAGGAGAGTTTTTTGAGCTGCTTTCAGGCATGTGAGAGAAAATGAAAGTGACAGAAACGTCTAAAGGTAATTTTAAGTAAAGTTTTACTGCACATTAAGAATGCAGCATCTTGAGAGCCAGAATAAAGATTTGAATTGTTTCCAAATCTCTCTCTCAGTATGTGTGCATTTACATGTGTGTGCATGCAAGTGTGTATTTTTGCTGTACTGATATTTCTTTGGATGTAGTACTCTGCATAAACGGGGACACATGGAACTGGGACACTAGTTATATTTGGGTTTCACTGTCATAGCACTTAATAGTTTATGACCTTTCCAATGTATTATCTGTATTATTTGATTCTCACAACTATGTAAGGTTGTCAGAGTAATTATTATCTCTCTTTTGAAGATAAAGAATCTGAGACTCAGAGATGTTGTGTGACTTGTCCAAGTTATCCTATCAAAGGTCCAACTGGGACATAAATCCAGATTCTCTTTGTAAGATGCTATGCTACTTCTCAAATAATACTGTATTTACATTTTACTGCAATGTTTAGATGGCTTCAAAATAGTGTATTCATCTATATCATTTCCTTTTAATCTTCACAACTGCCCTATGGGGTGGGTAGGCCAGGTAATGTTATGTTACTTTTACAGTTGAAGAACATGACACTCAGATGATCAGAAGTTTTTATTTCAAATTCTGTTACTCGCTTACTTTAGACAAGTTACATAACTTTCTGATTCTAAGCTTTGTTATCTATTAATTGAAGGACCCGACAAATGACTTTTAAGGTTCCGTCTAAGCCTTCTAGTCTCTAGTTCTACCATTTAGTGTGTCCTTCCATTAGCAAGATGTGTGCTTTGAAATGCTTTTCCAATCATGGTGAACGAGTTTCTGTTGGATGATTTGTACTTGCTTACTGAGTTATTTCTGTAATGCCAATACACATGCTTGAAAAGACTGGTCCAAAAAAAAAAAAAAACCTTGAAGAGGCTTGAAGAGGCCTTAGCTGTGGAATAGGGCCCAAGTAACTGAACACTATGAGGGTTAAAGTTATGAAACCAAAACTCTGATTTCATTCAATTGGGCTATAAACTAAATAATCAAAACACTCACAGACTCCCTAGAATGTAGTAATTTTGTTTAATTGGACAGTAAGATCTTGACACACCAAAGGTGACCTTTTATGGTAATACTGTGCCTCGTGTTTTTATCACAAAAAGTTTCTACTGTACCAGCACTTTGCAACCTGGCTGTGGAAAAAAATACCCTTAATTTCTTCCTCAGCAGGAACAGTGCATCAGAGGAAACTCTTCTTTTATTTCCCCATTTATTTCTGCACTATATATCATTTATTTTTATTTTATTTATACTGATAATAGATTTTAAGAGATACGTTAAAAAACACTTCTCATGTCTTCACATTTACTTGATACCTGAAAATGAAGTAGTGGGCTACATATTTTCAAAGTACTCTTCTAGCTCAAGAATTCTGTGACCTTTTTTTCATTAGTAATGCAAAGGTCTATTCAGCCCTTTCAGGGATGTTGGTTCAGGAGAATTGATGGGAATAAAATGTTGCCTAACAGTTTTTGAGCTATCTGCATGATCTTTTGATAGTAATCAATTAAGTTTCAGATTCTGTCAATATTTCCTCCACAACCCAAGAATCAGCAATTTTGTGGAAAAGGAAAATTGCCCTTTTGCTTTTTAGCAGTTATAGTACTTAAAAATATCTCCATCTCTCCCCCTTTTCTCTCTTTGTTGTTGAAACAGACTGTACATGCATTAATATTGCTTTCTGTTTATTGACCACATAGGAAATTGTCGTACTTCCATTTTCTCAAGGACTGAAAAGTTCCCTGAAAGAAAAGGGCTCTCAGTGCTGGGCTGAGTTAAATACAGAAAGTTTAAATATCTGGGGAACTCTTGAAGCCCTTCCCCACAACCCTCTAGGGATGTTCTCATATGAAACGGGGAGTCAGCCTCAGTACAGCTTAATTTCTGCCATCTTCTTCCCTTTGATGTCTCTCTAAAGGCTACCATGGTGTAAGAGTAGTGGTTCATTCACTTACAATAGTTCAGGAATATTAATAGTTGGAGATGAGGCCCATTAGGAGAGGTAAGGGTATGAAAGCTTTTTTTTTGAAAAGTGTGAGAACTAGTCAAATGTATCACACTAAATTTCCAACTCAGTTTTATAGAGTCAGGAAATGAATTTTAATTTTTATAGAAGCAATGGCTAGCTGTTCCTGAGATTTGTTTATAGATCAGGTGCACTTTATTCAATAATGTAGTTAAAACCTATTTCATCAAATTATATATGAAATATTCATTTCAATTAGTCAAACCTCATTTGTTTTATTTTAGGAATTTCTGTATTTCTATTTCCTAGTAATAAATACGTTTAAAAAACTTATAATAAAAAATTTTGGATGTAAACTTAAATACATGAAGGACTACATTGTTAAAAAAAAATCTTAAGAGGAATTGTGAGCTAAAAAGTTTGATACCATGATAAAACAATATTCTAAACTAGGACAATTGGGGCTGACTATTGTTTTACAAAATGATGGGACCTCAAGATGTTTTATAACCTAAGCTTTCAAAATAATGTTTTCCTGGATCTATCCTACAAAACATATTTCATTAAAAGTTGAACACAGTTCTTTAAATTTACAATATCTTCAAATATGCTATTACTATTACTGTTTGGAGCCCTGGTGATGCAGTGGTTGAGAGCTCGGCTGCTAACCAGAAGGTTGGCAGTTCGAATCCACCAGCCGCTCCTTGGACTTACTATATAGGAAACACTCTTCTAAGCACTTTCCACATACAATCTTATGTCATATCACCACAATGTTAATTAGGCTGGTACTAGTATTAATTGCAGATGAGAAAACTGAGGTTCAGAAAACTTAACTTGTCCTAAGAGCACACAGCAGAAAAAGTGGTAATGTTTTTTTTTTTTTTTCCCCCAGATAGTCTGACTTAAAAGTGTTCCGATACTTAATGCACTTCCCTGATACTATTCCCACCTAGCTTCCACTGGATAGTATTTCCATTTTTACAATATTCTTCTCACTATAGAATCATTATTTTTAGTGTTTTGCATCTTCAGCTAAGAGTTCTTACGATGGGTCATGCTAGACTTCTAGAATAATTTTTTGCTGCATTAATTTGAGCTATATTTAAGCATTCTCTTAGTCATCTAGTGCTGCTATAACAGAATTCCACAAGTGGATGGCTTTAACAAAGAGAAGTTTATACTCTCATAGTCTAGTAGGCTACAAGTCCAAATTCAGGGCGTCAGCTCCAGGGGAACGCTTTCTCTGTCGGCTCTGGAGGAAGGTCCGTGTCATCAATCTTCCCCTGGTCTGGAAGGTCCTTGTGATGCATCAGTCTTCCCTTGGTCTGGGGGCATCTCAGCGCAGGAACCTCAGGTCCAAAGGATGTGCTCTGCTCCTGGCACTGCTTTCTTGGTGGTATGAGGTTCCCATGTGTCTCCGCTCGCTTCTCTCATTTATATCTCAAAAGAGATTGGATTAAGACACTGTCTAATCTTGTAAACCTCATCAGTATAACCTCATCACAGTGATAGAATTTACAACACATAAGGAGATCACATATAACCTCATCATAGTGATAGACTTTACAACACATAAGGAAATCACATCAGATTACACAATCATACAATACTGGGAATCATGACCCAGCCAAGTTGACAGATATTTTTAGGGGATACAATTCAATCCATGACAAGCATGTTTGGGTACCTGCTGATTCTGTTGATTTTTTATCAGTGAACCCAACTAAATTCATTTTCCATTGGATATACATGTAAACTGTTTTGGCAAGTATTACTCCACATCAAACCCAGATACAAGTATTTTTTGGGGGGTGGGCATTTCTACTTAAAAATGGTTATAAACTGATCACAGTGTCACTGTATTTTTTATATGAATATTTAGTTTGCATATGCCCATTAAAATGTGTCTACTGTGTGCCAAGGAGAGCTAGGGCCTGTACTCTTACCAATAACACTATTTCACCATGTTCTACTATCAGCAATATGCCATGGGGCTGAGTAAATGGAGTGTGTGTTCACACACACTTTAGGGGAAAGCAGTGGATGCAGTATATATTGAATACACTATGGACTGCCAAAAGAACGAACAAATCTGTCTTGGAAGAAGTACAACCAGAATGCTCCTTAGAAGCAAGGATGGTGAGACCATGTCTCACATACTTGGGTATGTTATCAGCAGGGATCAGTTCCTGGAGAAGAACATCACCTTTGGTAAAGTAGAGGGTCAGCGAAAAAGAGGAAGACCCTCAATGAGACATATTGACACAGTGGCTACAGTAATGGGATCAAGCATAACAATGATTGTGAGGATGGTGCAGGACCGGGCAGTATTTTGTTCGGTTGTACATATGGTTGCTATGAGTTGGAACCGACTTGACGGCATCTAACAACAACAACAGTGGATGAAGACATTCTTGATTTTATTTTCACCTGGGAAGGAGTCATATAGAGGTGCTAAACAAAAGTAGTTAAGAATGGGAACCCTTAAGTCAGACTGTTGGAGAAAAAAATCATTATGTAGGGTGACATCTTCAATATAACTATGATGTTCGGCAGAAGAAAGGATAGAAATTAGATTTTAGAGACCTCGTTTTCTCAACAACCTCCCAAAATAATAATTAAAAAAATGATTGGCTTAGTGACTTGACTTTCTTGGTTAAATAGCAGTGTTTATTTATTTATGTATACACTTATTTCAGAGGCCATTAATGTGGATTATTTGCTTGTAGATTAGCTTTCTTAGTGACTACTAGGTGCACTACCTAGATCTGCCACTTCACGACTGAGGCACTCATTCCCTCAGCACCCTAGAGTACTAGCAATTTTCACTCAGCCCCTCTTTGGGATTGCCCTCAGCCTAGGGGAACTTGCCCAAGCCCATGCCCCCTGTTTGAAAGCAGCCTTCATCCAATGGCTGGATAATGTGGAAAATGTCCCATCTCCCTTGCCACAACGTGGAACAACTCTGAAGGGTTATTCCAGCCCCCAAACTCCCCACGGCATCAGCTGAGACCTTGTTACTACATCGAAATTCAACCTCTCCTGCCCAAGCCTTCATTCTCTTATAGGTGTTCCTGAGACCACTCCTTAGTAAAATCCTGATGCAAATCTCCACTACAAAGGCTCTTTCCCAGGGAACATGACCTAAGATAGCTAAAGAAGAGTTTTAATTCCAAAATGGTTTTTTCTTGCCATTTATTCAGCATTTTTCTGGTGTATCTCCCTCCTTCTGACAGTTGTGTACTCTGGGAAATTAAGTTTTTTGAAAACTAGGCTAATTACAATATAAGAGGGAAGGCAAGTACACTAAAAGTAAAATTTAGGAGAAATATGGATCCTTGCCAGTCCTTCTTTGGCATTAGAATAATTAGAAATCTTTCCACACAATGGTACATTATAGAAAAATTAAGAGTGTTCATTCAGCTAATATTTTGGGTGCCTGTGGGAGAAAGATGTGGCAGTCTGCTTCTGTAAGGGTTTACAGCCTTGGAAACCATGTGGGACAGTCCTTACAGGGTTGCTACAAATTGGAATAGACTCAATGGCATATAACAGCAACTATTCATAAGGCATATGAAAGATTAAAAACAAAGAGAGACACTGCTCCTGCCCTCAAGAAAATAAAACACATAACTATAAATAGTCTAAGAAAAGGGCAACATTAGTGGTTCTAATAATGTGTTATGAGTTCTAATTAGTAAAGAATCAGTTTTAGCTGGGGTAATCAGGGAAGGTATCTGGAAAACATGATATTGAGGATATTGCAGGAGTGCTCGGTATAACCAAGGACACAGTCTTAGTCAACTCAGCATTTGAAAACAGTTGATGACAGATATTTTTCTTTTTTAAACTTCTAACTCTCTGATACAATTGTTAAATCTTGTTGGTCCAATCTGAGTCAGTTGAAGGTTAATTGAGTTTGCCAATAAACTGGGGTGGATTAACATTTACGTGGCTCTGCACTCCCCTTTTTATTCCTTTCATAAACCACAAGATCAGGGGGCCTTCTCAAGTCACTTAAATTTTCAAAGTGTGCCAAAAGTATTTTTACTAGTTCCCTGTAACTCTGTACGGGAGAAGTTGTGGGAAAATTTAACAAAGACCATTTATGCTGATGAATCATTCTGTCTTACCTCCTGGTCTCCCTACTTCTTCCTTCCTTATTGGCTGTAATTGCTTCTATTCTGTTAATAAGTGGTTTTGTTTGAGTTGTTCTGGAAGCAAAAGATCCAGTGAGAGTGAAACAAGTCACGGGTCAATGGAATTGTCAGGTGAAGTGAGAATCCAAAGAGGTGAATACAGATACCTAACCTATAGTCCTTTAAGTTTAGACCTGAACATATCATTTCAAAACAGGGAATCAATACTCTGCTGGAAACAGTTCTGAGTTAATGCTGCATTGAAAGATGTTGTCCCATTCCTGAACCAAGCAGGGAATTCAACAACAATCTGTCAAAAAAAATAGTAATTTTTGGACACTTTACCAAACTATTGTTTCTGGGCTTCTTACATATGCTTCGGAGCATATCAATACCCAAAGCATGAGTGTTGGATTTGCCACTAGTGTTAGTTTGTCGCCACAATAGAAACCCATGAATCCACTGGTGAATCTAGTTCAGCTGTTGTGATTTGTCAACTGAAGAAGCACATCAAGAATTAACAACCAATTTATCTAAGTCACATATTATTTTAGCTCTTTGTTTCATTTCACCTGAGCTTAGAAAGGCTGGTGATCCACTTCTGAAAAATCTGCCTTTGAAAACCCTATGGAGCACAGTTCTGCTCTGACACACATGGGGTCGCCATGAATTATAGTTGATTCCACGGCAACTGGGTTTTTAAAAGTTTTTATTGTGATTGTAGTTTTGGAAACAATGGGAGGAATCAGAGCAAGGGTAGGGGAGAACAGAGAGAAGAAAAGCCTCTGACTGAAGATAGAGCTTCCCTTCGTTGCTCAATCCCTGGCATACTTGGCGTTGGCTCCCTTCCTTCCTCCTTTTATTCCAGACAATAGAACCAGTCAGGCCTGCCATGCTCTGTTTCAGACATGGTATCCTACTTTGAGAAACATGTCAACAGATAATAGCCACATGGCTTTGCTATTCTTTCCTGAAGCAATATCCCTTTATTATTGGAGCTTGGAAATGAAGTAAAAAAAAACCTCTCCAAAGAATCAAGGCACTTAGGCCGCGTGTTTTAAAAGCTTGATTTTGGGTACTGTTTGGCAGTGGGAATGCTCTAAGGATGTCTCGATAATCAGCTCCATGGAAAATCTTTCCCCCTCTCAAGCTTCTATGAAAAGAATTTACATTAAAGTTTTACATTTTACATGAAGTAGATCTAACCATTAAAGGCAAAATGGTGGTGTGTTGTTTGCTTTTTAAAGATGCAGCCCCTTCTGATAGCAAGCCTTTTGAAAGATAGTATTTCTGAAATGTTTCTGAATCTCTAGGGCTATTTTTTTTTTTTTTTTTTAAAGAGGGCTGAACACTCTTATAATAATAGTAAAGTTAATTTTCATTCAGTTCTTACGGTGTGCCAGATACAGTTCTTGGTGATTTACAAGCATTAACTCATTTAATCCTCTCTACATACATTAATTAGGTATTTTTATTCCCCTTTTACACCTTAGGAAACTAAGGCACAAAGAGAGTAAGGTCCCATAGCTAATGAGTGGAAGAGCCAGTATTTGTATCTAGGTAGGCTGCCTCCAGAATTATGCTACACCACCTTTAGCAAACTGTCATTTTATAGGTGAGGACACTAAGATCCAAAGAGATGACATAACTCGCCAAGATCATGTGCCTAGTAGAGTTGGGATTTGACCGCAAGTCCCTTGAGCCCCTTTCCAATGCTTTTGTTTTTATTTCAAGTCGACCCATACGTAAAAGTTAAAAAACCAGAGTCATTCAGTCTGAAGAACAGCTCAGAGGCAGCTTGGTTTTTTCTCATTATGCTAGATATTCAGATGAAGCCTGCAAAACACAGGAATTTGCTATCACATTGCCAAATGTGTTACAAGCACCTGCTCAGCTCTAGCCTTTCCTGACTGAGCTTCTTGATTTGTGTCTCTGCTTACTACACCTTTGATAAGTCTTCATTGGCCCCTCAAGACAGCCTAGGGGCCAGGACTGAGACCCTGACTGCAAAAATGAACAATTAAATGTACTTGGGATTCCCCTGATGAGGAGCTTCCCTGACTGCTCACCTGTCTCGTGCTAGTGGGCAGCTCTGAAAGCAGTCCTGAGAAGTCCAGTGGGGCCTGCTCAAATTGAATGTTGCTGCTGTGGCTGCCAGCCCGGCTAGGTCCACTCTACGGAAGTCACCTGAACTGATCTACATCTTCTAAAAATACATCACAGGCTGGATTCCTGATAACAATGAAGATAATGATGCAACATATAAAAACATTGACGGTAACTGAACAAAGCAGGATACCCAGTTGGAGTCCTGATTACTATGGGAAGCTTTTTTTGAATTCTTTGAGTCTTTAAGTCTTAAGTGAATTAAGGTATATTGTGATTCATTGGTAGAATTCTTGCCTTCCATGTGAGAGACCCAGTTCAATTTCCAACCTATGAACCTCATGTGAAGCTACCACCTGTCTGTCAGTGCAGGCTATGTACTGCTATGATGCTGAATAGATTTCAGCGAAACTTCCAGGCCAAGATGGACTAGGAAGAAAGGCCTGGTGATCTACTTCCGAAAATCAGCCAATTGACCTGATGGATCACAACCGATCAGGAGGATGACACAGGACCAGGCAGTGTTTTGTTCTGTTGTGCATGGGTTGCCATGAGTCGTGGCAGCTAATAACAACAAGCCTTTAGCAGTGTCAGGGACATAATATATGCTATGTAAATATTTTTTTCTTTTGCTTGCCTTCCCTTCCTTTCTGTTTCTTGTGCATGCAAATAGTGATCATTTAAACCGAGAAACACACCAATCGATAAATTATGAAGCAAGTATTTTTAGGTACTTACTGCGTGTGCCTGGCATTACTGGGCTTCATACAGGACACCAGAGATGTTGCAGACTGGCTGGGTCCTTAAGAAACATACTTTTTTTTTTTGGTAAAGAAAATTCTTAAGGGAAAGAATGATTGAGGACAATGTATAATCATTTCTAATTGAAGAGTGTAGGTAATAAATATATAGCTGTTAAAAGAATAGAGAGAACAAAAATCCTGACTCCTCAATAAAATCTCAACGTCACACTAGTTCACTTCCAGCAAGAAGATGCAAACTGGAAGTGTAGAAGACACAGTTGTTGCCTAACCAAAGAGTACTTCTAGGAGTGAGCCAAGGACTTGGAATAAGTGATTGTTGGGTAATCATTTCAAATAAGTAATTTGGATTTACATAGGACCTTGTATGTATTTATTTATTCCGTACACTTTAATCTCCTAAATCCAGTTAAGACTTCAAGAACAGGAGAAAGCTTATTCTGAGGTGGTGGTGGTGGTGGCGGGATTGATGGTGGATGGAGATGAGTGGTTAAGCAATTTTGCAAGCAAAGAGGTCTAATTTTGGAATCTGAGAGGCCCTTTGGTTTTCACCGAAAATATCTGTTTGTATGGTTTTATTCCTTTGATGAAAAAAAAAAAAAACAAAAAAAAACTTGCTGTGGCACTCATGTGTCCTGAGTTTTCCAGGGCACGTGGAACTTCAGATCATTTTGTCTTGTAAAAACTAGAGACCTTGATTTTTGATTTAGAAAGGAAGGATTTCCAACACATCTTTTTAAAGTCATGGTGATCACCTACTTGCTAATTACCTTCCAAGTCAGAGTATTAATTTGCAATTAAATACTGGGTTGTTGTTGTTAGGTGCAGTCGAGTAGATCTGCAGCTCATGGTGACTCCATGTGACAGAGTAGGACTGCCCCATATGGCTTTCTTGGCTGTAATCTTTACTGGAGCAGATCGCCAGGTCTTTCTCCTAAGGAGTTGTTGGGTTTGAATTGCTAGTCTTTAGGTTAGCAGCCGAGCACTTAACCATTGTGCCACTAGGGCTCCTTAAATACTGGGTAGTCGTTTGGAATGGTTTAGGGTCAGCTAAGAACTCCAAAGTGAATTTTATTGCTGTCTTACTATCTAAAGCCTAACTCCCAATTCCTGTTTGTTAGTAATTCTTTGTTGGGCTGGTATTCAAACACAGTCTCTTTATCTTTATTCTCATTTCTTGAGAGCTTAATTTTCTTCGTACAGCTACTTGTTCCTCAACTTTTGGGAAGGGCCAGGTCATGAAGGGTCTTGTGTGTCTTCTCAAAACGTGAGGACCTTATTTGGCATAGACTGGGAAGTCACTGAAGAGATGAGATCAGATGGGTTTGTTGGAAGGCTCACCCTGGCAGCATTGTGGAAAGGGACTGAAAGCAGGTGGGCAGGGCCAATGGTTTTACTCTTCCCTTTTTCCCTCCTTATTCCCACCTCAATGGGGAAAGGAGGCTTATTTTGGGTATCATAATCCCGTGAAGAAACAGAGAGAAAGGGGTTTGCAAAACAAATACAACCAGTACCCAAAGGCAAACATGTTCCTGTGGGGTTCTTTTGTCAAAGCCCCAAGATTTCTTTTGCAAGTGTCAATGGATTGAATTATGTCCCCCAAAAAATGTGTGTATCAGTTTGGCTGGGCCATGATTCCCAGTATTGTGTGGTTGTCTTCCATTTTGTGATTGTAATTTATGTTAAAGAGGATTAGGGTGGGACTGTAACACCCTTACTAAAGTCACATCCCTGATCCAATGTAAAGGCAGTTTCCCTGGGGTGTGGCCTGCACCATCTTTTATCTTACAAGAGATAAAAGGAAAGGGAAGCGAACAGAGAGTGGGGACCTCATACCACAAAGAAAGCAGTTCCAGGAACAGAGCACATCTTTTGGACCCGGGATTCCTGCGCAGAGAAGCTCCTAGTCCAGGGGAAGACTGATGACAAGGACCTTCCTTCAGAGCCAACAGAGAGAGAAAGACTTCCCCTGGAGCTGACGTCCTGAATTTGGACTTCTAGCCTACTAAACTGTGAGAAAATAATTTTCTCTTTGTTAAAGCCATCCACTTGTGGTATTTCTGTTAAAGCAGCACTAGATGACTAAGACAGCAAGTTTACAAAGCAGTCAGCCCATGAGACACTAGACACACAGGCCACCCATCACTGCTGCATCACTTCTCTTTATTTCTGGAAGGACTACTGAATTGTATTCCCTCCCCCTCCACCAGACTGTGTGCCAACTTTACTAGACCATGATTCCGAGTATTTTGTGGTTGTCCTCTATTTTGTGATCTGATGTAATTACCTAAATGTTGTAAATTCTAACCTCTATGATGTTAATGAGGCAGGATTTGAAGCAGTTGTGTTAAGGAGGCAGCACACAATCTATACAATTATGTTGTAATTTGAGTCAATATAAAAGACAGAAGTGAGTGGGGCTGGGAGGGGGTGGATCTCATACCACCAAGAAAGAAGAGCTGGGAAAGGAATGTGTTGTTTGGACCTGGGATCCCAGGGCTGAGAAGCTCCTAGATCAGGGAAAGATTGATGACAAGGACCTTCCCCTAGAGTGGACAGAGAAAGAAAGCCTTCCCCTAGAACTGGCTCTCTGAATTTGGACTTTGAGCCTCCTGAACTATAAGACAATGAATTTCTATTTGTTACAGCCATCCACTTGTGGTATTTCTGTTATAGCAGCATTAGGTAACTAAGACAACTGGCTTCCTCACTTCCAGTTTGTTTACCTTTTATATAGGACAATTGGTCAGATGTTGAGATGTTGGGATTGGGGCAGACAATTTTTATTCAGAAATGGAGGCCATATATTTTGAATTCTTCCCTATTAGAGGTAATAGTATAATGAACCCCCACATTCCCAAGACCCATTTTCCATAACTAGGAGGATTTTTCTACACTTACTTCATCACTGGTGTTGTTAGCTGCTGTGCAATTGGTCCCTGACTCATGGTGATCCCATATACAATGGGATTGGACCGTTGTGATCTATAGGGATTTCACTGGCTGATTTTCAGAAGTAGATAACCAGGCCTTTCTTCCTGCTTCATCACTAAACCCACCTTTTTGCCGAAGGATCTTATAGCAAAGTCCAGGCCTCATGTTATCTTACCCTTACATACTTCATTAACCCCAAACCAAACCCATTGCTGTCAATTCGATTTCAACTCATAGCAACCCTGTAGGACAGGGTAGAACTGCCCTGTAGGGTTTCCAAGGACTGGCTGGTGGATTCGAACTGCTGACCTTTTGGTTAGCAGCTGAGCTCTTAACCACTGTGCCACCAGGGCTCCTACATACTTCATTATGCACCTTTAAAAAATATAAATATTTTCTTACATAGCCACAATTCCCTTATCACATGTAACAATATTAACAGTAATTCAGTTTACTGTAGAACAGTAATATTCTGTCTACATTCAAATGTCCCTGTTTGTGTCAAAAATATCTTCTTACAGTTGGTTTGTTTGAACTAGGATCCAAATAAAATCGAAGATAATTTGTAAACATTTCGTTTTACCCTGGAATTGGGTTTTCTCAGGGCTTTCTTAACCCCACCTTTTGAGTTTCCATTTGAATGTTTTCATGTAGGCCACAGTTTTGGAGCTATTTATATCCATTTTATTAAACCAGTCATCACATGTGGTAGGCTGAATAATGGCCCCAAAGATATTTAGGTCCTAATCCCCGGACTTTATAATGTTATCTTATACAGCAAAACTTTGCTATGTGATTCAGTGAAGGATCTTGAGATGGGGGCATTGTCGTAGATTACCTGAGTGGTCCCTGAACGCAATCACAAGCATCCTCATAAGAGGAAGACAGAGGCCATGTGACAGAAGCAGCGGGAAGCAGAGTCAGAGAGAGAAGATGCTATGCTGCTGGCTTTGAAGATGGAGGAGGGGGTCACAAGCCAAGGAATACAGGTGGCCACCAGCAGCTGGAAAAGTTAAGGAAGTGGATTCTCCCTAGAGCCTTTGGAGGGAGTGCAGCTCTTGATTTCTGCCTAGTGAAACCCATTTTGGACTTCTGGCTTCCAGAACTGTAAGAGAATATATCTGTGTTGTTTTAAGCCACCAAGTTTGTGGTAATTTCTTATAGCAGAGGTAGGACTCTAATATGCCATGGTTCAAAGGTATCTATTAAGTGGAAATTCCATTCTTTGTAGAAGACAAGATAATTCAAAGCCTGTAATCTTTTTTTTTTTTCCTTCAAGTGGATTCTGATTCATGGAGACTCCATGTATGCAAAGTAGAACTGTACTCCATAGGGTTTTCTTTTTAAATTTTATTTTGTTGTTGAGAATATACATAGCAAAAACATACACCAATTCAAGTTTCTACATGTACAGTTCAGTGACATTGATAACATTCTCTGAGTTGTACAACCATTCTCATCCTCCTTTTCCGGGTTGTTGCTTCCTCATCAGCATAAACTCACTGCCCACCGAAGGTTCCTATCTAATCTTTTGAGTTGCTATTGTCACTTTGATCCCATATAGATCTTAAAAGAGCATAATGCTCAAGGCAGATATTTTTTACAGTTAAGCTAAACTATTGTTTGGTTTTAAGAAGACTTTACAGGATATTTTTGGGTTAAGTTATAAAGATTATCTCAGGGCAATAGTTTCAGGGGTTCGTCTAGCCCCTGTGGCTCTAGAAAGTCTGGAATCCATGAAAATTTGAAATTCTCATGGGCATTTTACCCCTTTCAATGAGGATTCTTCTATGGAATCTTTGCTCAGAATGTTCAGTAATGGTAGCCAGCCACCATTCTGGGCTCATGGCAAAGGAGACAGTTGTTCAGGGAGGCAATCAGCCACACATTCCATATCCTCCTCCTGTTCTTGACTCTTATTCTTCCCCTGTTGTTCCAGGTGAATAGAGACCAATTGTTGTCCAAGACTGTAATCTTTATGGAAGCAGACTGCTATGTCTTTTTCCCAGGGAGCGGCTGGTGTGTTTGAACTGCTGACCTTTTGGTTAGCAGCCAAGCGCTTAACAACTGCACCACCAAGGCTCCTTTCAAGGGTGTCAGAAGGCTCCAAATCTAGAGGTTTAAAGTCAATTGCGTTGATTTTCTTCATCCTGGAGATGCCTCTGAATGTAGAACTTGGAAGTCTCTGGGTTTCTTATGCAACAGCTTTCTTAATAAACCAGGAGGGGCATCTGCTTGGGAACAAGGACAACAACAACAACAACATTTATCGAGTGGTTCATGGGCCATATACTGGGTTAAGAGCTTTCTATGTAAAAATTTTCAATCTTCATGAAAATCTCTATGAAGCAGTTATGAGCACCTCTGTTGTGTTGGCAAAGAAATTGAGGTTTAGAATGGATACGAGTTTATCCCAAGTGACAGAAGTAGTTAAGTGGCCAAGTGTGAATTAGGACCTAGACTACCTGACACCAAAAGCCATCTATGTAAGATGCTCTGCTCCTTGAAAGGTAACTTGAGGTGATGTGAATGGCACTCAAGACTAAGGGAAGGCATTCTAGGTCTGTCTCAGCTTGCGAGTTTGCCTTTTCTCTAAACTGTCTCATTTCAACGTTGCCTTCTTAAAAGGCAACTGGAAGTCTTTGTGCCTGGGCCTAGGAAAATTAGAAAAAGGGGCCCAACTACTTCTCATCTGGAAGTCTACCTGCCACCTGGAGCCTCTTTTTAAGTGTTTTAACATTTGGAAAAATCCGAACTTGTGTTGTACTGTTAGTACAATAGTTTATATCACATACTTTAGTATTTATTTAAATACTTTATTCTTTTTTATTGGATATTGTTCTTAATTTCTCCCCGGAGTATATGGCCTTTCAGTCCAAGAATTATTGCATTGATTTTTTCCTATAAACAAAAAACCCCATTGCCGTTGAGTTGGTTCTGACTCATAGCCACCATATAGGACAGAGTAGGACTGCCCCGTAGAGTTTCCAAGAAGTGGCTAGTGGATTCCAACTGCCGACCTTTTGGTTTGCAGCCAAGCTCTTAACTGCTGCACCACCAGAACTCCTTACCTATAATAGGTGCTGAATATGTGTGTTGAATTTAATTACTACATTTGTAACTACTTTTTTTTTATTTAAAGAATTGCAAAATTCACTCATATTCTATGATATGAAGTTGAAAGTTGTATCATTAAAGGTCTTTGGAATTGTAAAGAATAATTTTTTTTTTAAACTGGGATCTCTTCTTTTGATAATACTGTCACATTTGAGTCATTATTCTAGGTGCTCATTCTTTATTTTGTTTTTAAATCCTCTAATTCTTTTTCAAATGTTATAAAAGCACCTTAAATTTTATATAGGCACACTTTGGCATGGGTGATAGGCCAGGGAAGAACATAAAATTGTTTCTCCTGCATAAGCTGATGCAACTGGTCATATGTGTCCACCTTTTGGATTAAAAATTTTTGATATAAAACAAGAATACCCAGGGAATGACTAGCGAAGTAGTAAAATGAATAAATTGAGATGAATTCTGTGATGTATATGTTCTTAAAGTGTTCCATCCAAGTAATTCTGAAAGGAAAAGAAAGCAGTCTGAAGGAGACTACCACTGGTTATAAAACATTTCGAGGTCACTTGATTTATTTAAAAAATTTATTTGAATTTTATATTCTATTCTAGTATAACATGGTTTTATTTTTCATTTTTGACCTTTTAAAATAGCAGTACAACACTCATACAGAAAAGTGCACAAAGCATGAGTGTACAGCTCAATAAGTTATAACAAAGCAGATATATAGGCGACCATGCTTTGGTCAAAAAATAGAACATTTCAGCACCCCAGAAGCCTTTCTTGATTGCTACTTATCTTTTTCTTCCCTGCAAGTAACCACTACCCTAACTCTTACACTCTATTTTAATCTTGCCTGTTTTTGAGCTTTATATAAATGGCATTATATAGTGTTTCAAGTTCAGCTTCTTTAACCCTTGTTATTCCTTAAAGTCACACTCATATCCATGAATAACCACGAAAGCTCCATGAGTATTTTGGAGTTACAAATAAATTTTAGCAATTAGGCAAATTCATAAATACAGAATCCACAAGTAATCATATCATAGTCTGAATACTCACAGGTTGTTATGAGTCAGAACTGACTCGATGGCAACAGGTTTTTTTTAATTCCATGAAGCTATAGTTTTTATCATTTTCATAGCTGTGTCGTATTGCATTGAATGATTATATCATAATGTGGTTATCCGTTCTAGTATCAATGGACATTTGGATTGTTTCCAGCTTTTGGTTATTACAAATAATGCTGTTCTGAACATTCCTGCACGTGCATTTTACACACGACTACATGCATTTCTGTTAGGTATATATCTAGGAGTGGAATTGCTGTTCCATAGGAATATGCATTCATCCGTTAGTAGAAGTGGTTCTACCTATTTACATTTTTACCAGGAGTGTAAGTGAGTTCTCATTGCTCCATGTCCTTGCAAACACTTGGTACTAAGTCTGTTCTTTTAATTTTAGCTTTCGTGGTGAGTGTATCATGATCTTTGTGTTTTTAATTTGCTTTTTCCTGATGATTAATGAGGTTGAGCGTCTTTGTTTATTGGTTACTTAGAGATCTTCTTTTATAAAGTAACTGTTAAGTCCCTTGCCCATTTTTTAATGGGTTATTCTTTTTTCCTTATTGATTTATAGGAATTCTTTTAAAAATATTTTAACTTTTCATTTTGAAATATGCTCAGATTTATCAAAAAGCTTCTTCATCCAGATTTCCCAAATGTTAACATTCTATCATATTTGCTTTATCCCTGTCTCAATCTCTCTCATTATTCATGGTCATTATGTCCTATAAGGTCACACTGACCCTGAATTAGCAAATACTGAACCATTGCTCCTAGGGGAGATACCTCTGGTCATAACATTTTTGTCAACCGATCAATACATAACCTTGTTTTATGTGTGTTTCTCTTTAAAGATACCTTATTTAATATATACTGTTGATTGCAGCCATGGCCAACAGCAGTGTAACTCATGTCTGAATGAAGCTTATCTAACACATGTATTTTCTTCTTAAGGCACACCACAGCCTTCCTGTGCTTAGGAACAGTAGACAGTACTTCAGTACTATGTATGGAGGTCATTTTAAACAGTGCAATCACCAAGAAAAAGCACAAAAATGCAAAAAAAATTGACACTGAATAGATGGCAAAGAGGACACTTGTTTGGGAGCTGAAACAAGAAGGCAGGTGTTTGTTGCCTTGCTTTACCTCTGATGGGAACATTTGAGGAGACTCAAATTTTTCACCACTCTCTACCTGTCCACTAATAACTGCAAAACTCCATGCATATTGATTTTGGGAGTACAAATAAATTTTAGCAATTAGGCAAATTCACAAATACAGAATCCACAAATAATGAGGAACAACTGTATACATATATATTTATATAACACAAATACATGCACGTGTGTAATATTATTTTTTCTGAACCATTTGAGAGTAAGTTGCAGACATAATGTATCCTTACCACTAAATACTTCAGTGTGTATTTCCTAGAAACAAGGACAATTTCTTATATAAACACTGTACAATTGTTAAAATCAATTGACTTTATATAGAACTATCTATATAATTTTTTTTCTTTGTCCTTGGGTAGAGGATGTATCAGATATTAAACTGATAAGGGCAGATGCTACACTTGATCTTAGCCAAAAGGCCGAGAATCAAAAAAAGAGGAAGACCGTCAAGGAGATGGATTGACACAGTGGCTGCAATAATGGGCTCAAGCATAACAATGATTGTAAGGATGGCACAGATCGGGCAGTGTTTCATTCTGTAGTAGGTTATGTCGCTATGAGTCGGAACCTAACAACAGCAACAACATCTATGTAATTACTGATACAATGCTATTATCAAAACTACAGACCTTACACAACTTGAAGAATGTAATCCATGTCACTAAACTGTACATGCAGAAACTGTTGAATTGATGTATGTTTTGCTGTGTCTATTCTCAAAAAAACCAAAACTATAGACTATTCAAATTTCTCCAATTGTCTCACTGATGTCATTTATAGCAAAAGAAAAAAAATAATTGTTATTTTCTGGTCTAGGATCCAATTCAGGATAATATGTTGCATTTAGTTGTCAAATCTCTTTTGTCTCCTTTAATCTGGTGTTTCTCAGTCTTTCTTTGTCTTTCACAACTTTGACATTTTTGAAAAGTACAGGCCATTTGTTTTGGAGAATTGCTCTCAGTTTGGGTTTGTCTGGTATTTCTTCATGTTTTGATTCCAGCTGTGTATTTTTGTCAGGAATACCACAGAAGAGTTTTTCTATCCTTCTTAGTGTATCGTATCAAGAAACACATGATATCTATTTGTCTTATAACTGGTGATGGTAACTTTAATCATATAGGGGTCTTTATACATTCTGTGTACCATTCCTTTTTCGGTTATGGGTTGTAAATATTATCTCCCACTCTTTGACTTTCCTTTTCACTCTCTGAATGTCTATCATAGGACAGAAGTTCTCTATTTCAATGTAGCCAGTTTTATTATTATTATTTTTCTGTTTTAGTGACTGCTTTTTGTGTCCTATTTAAGGAATTTTTTCCTAATCCCCAAGCTCATGAATGTATTCTCCTATAATCTTCTAGAAAATGTTTATTTATTTATTTTTGCTGTTCACATTAAGATCTGCAATGTACCAGGAACTGATTTTTCTGTATGGCATGAGGTAGGGGTCACATTTCAGTTTTTTCCATATGGATACCCATTATTCCTGCATTAAAAATGATACCCTTTCCTAACTTCTCACTTTTGTCACAAATCAAGAGACATACAGGATGAGTCTGTTCCTGGACTTGGTATTCTGTCCCATTGTTCTATTAGTTTCTCTTTGTGCCTGTATTAAACTGTGAAATTATTATACTTACTGTAGCTGTATAATAATTCTTGATTTCTGGTAAAGCATATCCTAATAGCTCCCCTACTTTAAAAGTGTCTTGGTTATTCTTGGCCCTTCCTATTTTCATATATACTTTAGAACCCTCTTGGCAGGTTTCTCTCTCTCTCTCACACACACAATTATTGAGATTTCATGAGTTCTACTAACTGAGGGAGAATTGACATCTTTACCTCATTGCATTTACCAATTAATTAATGTGATATATCTCTCCATTTATTTAGGACATTTAAAATTTCTCTTAATAATGTTTAATAATTTTTGTGTGTGGCAGTATTGCATATCTATTTTAGACTTATTCATAGGTATTTAGTATTTTGTTGCGATTGTAAATAGAATCTTTTTGAAGTTTGATTTTCTGTTTCTGGATGGCATATAGAAAACATTTGATTTTTATATATTCGCATCAAATTAAATCCTGCTAAACTCAATTAATTCTAATAATTTATTTGTATACCACTTTGGATTTTCCATATATACAAGAATAATGACGATTTCATTTTGTCCCTTCCAGTCTTTATAGCCTTTAAAAGTACTTTTTTCCTCATTACAATGGTTAAGACCTCCCACACAATCTTGAATAGAGGCGGTGATAGCGGGCATCCTTGTATCATTTCTGATTTTGACAGATAATTAGGTAGGATGCTTGTAGTAGTTTTTTTGTAGATACTCTACTAAATTAAGTTTGTTTCCTTCTATTCTTAATATGCTGTTGTTAAAAGCTATATCTGGCTGTTAAATTTTATGAAATCCTTTTTCTCATAATTTGAGATAATCATATGATTTTTATCCTTTATTCTGCCGGTGGTGAATTACTTATTTGGTTTTCAAATGTTAAATGAAGCTTGTATTCTGAGATAAACCCATCTGGGTCATGATGTGTTATCTCTTTTATATATTGCTAGAGTCGCATTTAGTAATGTTTGCTTTAGGAATTTTGCATTTTGGTTCACCGGTGATGTTAACTTTCAATTTTCTTCTCTTATGCTACACTTACCAGCCTTTCATATCAAGGAAAAGAGTCCTTGGGTGGTCCAAATAGTTGGTGGTTCATCACTCAGAGGCACCTGGGAAGACAGACCTCGCTATCTATCTGCTTCCAAAAGGTCACAGCCTTGAAAATTCTATGATATAGTTCTACTCTGCACACATGAGGTCACCATGAGTCAGAATGACTCAGTGGCAACTGAGAACAACAAAAACAACAAACAATGCTATTTTTAGTGCTTGGCTGCTAATTGAAAGGTCAATAGTTCGAACCCACCAGCTGCTCTTCAGAAGAAAAATGTGGCAGTCTGCTTCCATAAAGATTTATAGCCTTGGAAACCCTATGGGGTTCTACTCTGCCTATGGGGTCGTTATGAGGCGGAATTGACTCCATGGCAATGGGTTTGGTGGGTTTAGGATATGCTTTGTTATGATGCACTCTTTTTCTTCCCTAATTTTGGTTTATGTTGTCTCTATTTCTTGATCAGTCTTTCAGGTGTTTCTCAGGTTTATTAATCATTTCACAAAACCAATTCTGCTCTGTTAATCCTTTCTATTAAAGGTTTTTTTTTTTTTTTTTTTTTAAATTTCGTTATTTTCTCCTCTTATCCTTACTATTTCCTTGGCTTTAATTTGATGTTCTTTTTTATCTTCTTGAAATGAATTTCTTGAGATGATCATTGATTTTCGTTTTTTTCCGACGGATGCATTTAAAGTTATAAATTTCTTTTTCAGCACAACTTTAATTACATCTAATATATTTCAAAGTGTCAAATTTTTATTATCATTAGTTAAAATATTTTCTAATTTCCATTGTGATTTTTTTCTTTGGCCTATAGATTATTTAGGGGCCCTGGTGGTGCAGTGGTTAAAGCACTCGGCTGCTACCTGAAATAGCAGTGGTTCGAACTTACCAGCCACTCCTCTCCTTGGGAGAAAGATATGGCAGTCTGCTTCCATAAAGATTTACAGCCTTGGAAACCCTGTGGGCAGCTCTACTCTGTCCTATAGGGTTGCTGTGGGTCGGAATTCACTCGATGGTAATGGATTTGGTATTTTTTTTTTTTTTTTTTAATCTCTAGTAAGGTTTTTTGGTCTCAAGTCTATTTTTTTAGCTAGGCAGCAGATCCTGTTAGTATCCTGCTCATGTTTCCTTGGCACTTGTCATTCCCTTGCACACTGATGGATTTCTACTGTCATCCCCCATGACTCTCCATCTGAGGGCTTTTTCAGGTAAGCTTGGCCCATGTGCAGGCCAAGCAAGCCAGAAGAGTTGGGGAATTGATACCGTGGTAGCAGCCCTCACAGACTAACAGATGGGAACTGGAGGATAAATACCTCAGCTTCATCACCTGTTGAGTAGGACATGTTTGAGGGATATTATATACCAGCTCTCAGATGTCTGTAGTAGGAATGAGTCCCAGGGGCTTACAGTGGTAACCTGCTCATTAATGGAACCAGTATTGTTTTTTCCCTTATTTTTCTCATCCCTCTTCCCAATTCTCCTACTAGAGCTTCCTGGAAAAATTTCCCAAATTAACGATATGTTCTTGAATATTTGTCTTAGGTCTGCTTGGAGTGAACCCAACCAAAGATGGTTTTATATGTTTTAGTGTTTGTATGGCATATCTTTTTCCTTCTAGTCTTTCTGTATCCACTTATTTTAGATATGTCTTTAGTAAACAGTATATAGTGTGTTTGTTTTCCTTATTTAATGTTATAATCCTTTGTCTTTTTACTATATTACTTAGTTCATTTCCATTTAATGTAATTACTGATAAATTTGGGTTTAAATCTTAATCTTTGTTCCTTCCCCCTTTTTAAAAATGCCCTGTTTTCCTCTTCTTTCTTAACTTTTTGCTTTGGATTGATTGAATATTTTTTATTATTCCATTTCTTCTCTATTAGCTTGATATTTGTATACTCTCTTACTATTTTGGTGATTAGAGATTACCACATCCATCCTTCACTTATTACAGTCAACTTCCCTAGTTGAAGCTGTGACTGATGGTTCGTGGCTGACATTCACAGTGGTGTGGGTTTCAGTCCTATCAGCAGCTTATATCAACTCTTCCTTAGCTTCTTTACTTTTTAAAAAAAATTTGGTCAGTGTTAGCCAATAATCATATAGGGCCTTAAAAGCAGGAGAGTGTAGTGAGAATGATGAGGTTGAGATCCGGGGAGATATCATCATGGAACTGAAAACACCATGTTTGTTTTTTGGGGTTTTGGTGACATCAACTTTTCCTTTGCTCCAGTTGTGCTTCTCTTAGAATTTCTCAGCCTCTGGCTTTTTGCCACTGACCTCCCTATAACCTTCATTCCATCTCCACCCTTCCTGCTGTGTCTCCTGTGGTTTCTTTCTTTAGCTCACTTAGACCCGGTATAGTACAGGAAAGTATCACTGGCCTAGAAGTCAGAAGGCCTAGGTATTAACTCTGCCTATGCTACTATGGGGGTGCAGACTTTGCAGCTCACAAACAGGGGTTTTCAATCTCATTTCTGTTACTTAACCCCTCTGAGGCTCAGGGTCCTCATCTGTAAACTGAGGACAGTGCTTTTTAAATGCTTGGCAGAGTGGTTAGTACACAGTGTCATTTAACAAATTTTGATTTTCTTTCACTCCTTTGTTTCTCCTCAGTAAAATTAAGTGCATTTATTTTCAAGATCCTTCCAGCTTCAATGTTCTCATAGCTCCTTTGGGTTATTTCTTCTTCTTTATTCTGCCTTACCCATCTCTCTCCTCCCTTTCCTCTTTGACAACTTGGCCTTCTGCATTTCTGTTTCTTTCCCATCTTCTTCCTAATCCTTTTATATTCCTTAGAGCCAGGATGACATTCATGGAGTTTACCTGGAACAGTTCGGTTTATGCCTGTTGTCCCAGTGTAATTACTGAGGATGTCCTCCTCCACTACCAGAGCATCCTGGTTTGAAGGATGAATTATATGGTCACTTTACTATGTGTTCTCATAGCACTTAGACCTGTCACTATCACTGCCCAATCCACAACGTCTCATGCTGTATTTTAATTGTTCTGTGAGTCTGTTTCCCTGGCAGGATTGATGGAGGTAACTGGGAATGATTTTCTTGTTCCTCCAAAGCCTAGCACATACCTGGAAGATTGTAGGTGCTCCAGGCATGCTTATTGAACATGTGAATGTTTTTTAACTCGGGCTTTTTTCATTCTGTGCATAGTAGGAGCTCCATAAGGAATCTTTCAGCTGAACTGGATTGCTGTCCTGTATGAAAGTAAGACATGAATAATAAGAACACTGCTCCTCTCTCTGCCTTCTTTTATTTGTGGTGATTAGCTCAAAGACCTCATTTTACCTCCAGATTTGTGACTCATTTCTTCCTCTTGCCTCACCCCTAGCTGCTTTTGACTCTTTGGAAATTGGAGATATCCTTTTTAAGACTCCAATGAGTGCTGCAGTGACCTGCTTTCCAGTTGCAGAGTGCTTTCTCTGGGCAAGCGTACCTCTGTGATTAAAATCTCCCCCGCACCCAAAGCTCCTGAGGTTTTCTCCACTCTGTTGTCTGTTTCAGAAGTGCCTTATCTGCCATCTTGTTTCTGCCTTTGAGGCCACACCCTTTGTCGATTACTTCATCTGTGGCTGTGCCTATACAAGTGAAATTAAGTGGATAATCAAAACAATGACGGGTTCAATTCGGCCCTCAATGCCACTTTTACCTAACATTTCTTCCTGCTACTGTCAGCTCACTGCCGAGGCAACTCATCACACTTTGAAAAAAAGACAAAAAAGGTTTTTCTTGTCGTTGAAAATAGGAGCTCTTGTGGCTCAGTGCTTAAAGCGCTTGGCTGCTAACTGAAAGGTAGGTGGTTTGAACCCATCGGTCACTCTGCGGAAGAAAGATGTGGCAGTCTGCTTCCATAAAGATTCACAGCTTTGAGAACCCTGTAGGGCAGTTCTACTCTGTCCTATAGGGTCGCTATGAGTTGGAATGGACTTGTTGGCAGTGGGATGAGTTGTTGAAAATACACACAGCAAATATATGACCATTCACCACACTTTTTTGTTTGTAGCTTGGGATTTGCTATGCCGCAGGAATATTTTCTGGGCCTTGTCATTTAGTTCAAAGGGTGGAAAAAATTTCCCTTCATCAGCAATTATAAAATATAATCCACCTGGATTGAGTAAATGGCCTTCTTTTCCTGCTGATTGTTGAAAATCATTACTTAGCTTTCAACAAATAATTATTGAGAACTTACTAAGTATAAGTAATTGATAGAATAATAATTTTTAATAAAGCTATTGTCTTCAGGGAGTTCTGTAGAGGCTGTTTAGGTGTGCTGCTCAAATCACCTTTCATGAGAACCTGCTGTGAGGGGTGGAGTTAGCTGTTAGCTCCAGCTGTGGCACCCTTGGATCTGCCCCTGCATTCATGCTGCTGAAGCCACACTCTTCTTGGGCAGCCCCCAGCCAGGGACTGAGCATGGCAGGGCTACTAGAACCAGGTCATTTCTGCCCAACACTGGACTATTTTAATGGGTGATCTTTACTTGGGGACTCTCAGTTGGCCTGGCTGAGACTTGCAGCGTTGTGCTGCAGTCTGAAACTCCTCCTACCCAATCCTCTTTCTTTCTGCCTCTCTTTTCCCAGGTGTCAGATCTGGATTATGGCCTGAAGGCTCTCCTTGCCTACTCTTGCCACCTTTTACATTCATTCTTCATAGGCATTTTCCCCAAGAAATTTCTTGCATGATTAATTTCGTCTTGGCATCTGCTTCTTGGAGGAGTCGAGCTGACACAAGTTCCCAGTCCACTAGGGTAGATGAAACGTGTGTTGGAATAACAGCGAATGCTCTTCATTCCATTCATCTCTAACATTAAGTGGTAGGATTAAAGTACAATAGGGGCATACAATCCTAGAGTTTAAAAAAGATGTACATTATATAGTTCCCATAGTATGTGATTTCCTTAAGGGCAAGAACCATGACCAATATAATTCTTTGTTCAGTTTTCAGAATACCTATCATGGGTGATAAATAAAAGCACATAAGGGGAACATAATAGTCATAGTAATAGTAATAATTGTAGTAGTAGTAACATAGGCAGTCCCCGGGTTACAAAAGAGATCCGTTCCTAACTATGTCTTTAAGTCCAAATTGTAGGTAAGTCAGAACAGGTGCATTCAGTTCTTATTTAGCCTTACTTTAGTGCAAGAAAAGGCTTGAAGCCTTTTCAATGATTTAAAAACTGCACATGCAGCAAGTGAAGGTGATTATGATAAAGAATTTGTTGTAAGTAAGGGTTGGTTCAATCGTTTCAATCTGAGGGTAAATTTACCTAACATTAAAAGGCAAGTACAAGTTGTCAGTAATAATAATTTGTTGAAAGTCCTCTCTTCGCTAGATATTACATAATTCACATATATAGTTTTCAAACCCTCATAACAACCCTGAAAAGAATTGTTATCAACCCCATGAAGTATATCTAAATAAAAAATACATAAGAAAAGTAAGCAACACAGTCAGCTTCAAGACTCTGTCTCTAAGACTCAGAAACTATTGAGCTGGATGAAACTTTCAAATTACAAAAGTTTAATGTTAAACTAAATTGTGGTTCAACTCTAAGTTCTTTACCTTGTCTTCTGAGAGACTGGATGACTTTCTTGGTCTAAAATGAGTGCATAGAATCCACTCTTTTAGACTATTCTTTGTTCAAGATTTAAAGCCATCTGTTTGGAGTGGTTGTCTGAACCAAACAGCTAGCTAAGTTCTCAACTCTGGACTTGATTCTGGATCTAGCTGTCAGTATCAGATGATGCTCCTAATGACTGCAACAAACAGGATGACCTAGACAGGACTTCTGTTGTCAAAGCTGGAGTTTGAACAATCTCTGTCGCCAGCAGCCTGGTGAGAACACTCATTAGGACATCCCTGCATATCTGTTTGGAAAGTAGGAGCTCTGCCTACATGACACAGGGAGGTGGGAACTTTCTGTTCTTGGCAGAGGACAGAGAAGCTTTGACTCTCCTTAAATACCCCTGTCCCAGTAGGTGTAGAGTGTCTCCGCAGGGCTGGACTCCAGACAGAGAACCTTTCCTGCGTGTTTCACCCCTAACTACAGCAACCAGGTGCTCTAAGGTTCTGGATGAGTTGGTTGTAGTATTTGTGTCTTGATTTTTCTAGCTGTAGAATGAGGTTAATATCAGCGGATACAGATGTTATGCCTGTGTGGGAGGAGTATTTGAAGGGATCTTATGAATCATTATGTGCAACACAGACTTAGAGACAGGAAGTAACATAGGCAGTTAATGGCAGAGCTGGGACTAAATCCAGGTCTCTAAATCCTCAGTTAGGATTCTTTCCACCGTTCCTCTCATAAGCAGCTGTGTGATTGGAAAATGGAAACCGAAATAGAAGAACAATTGGTTTATAAACCAGGATCCTCTGCTTTGCTATATTATATATGTAGCAGCTCCCCAATCTGGCCTCTGTACTTTTTTCCTCTGGTTTTCTCTTTAAGTTATTTTAAAAAGACATTTTGGGAATAATTTTCTAAATATTTCTGAGGTAGAACCTCAGAATTCAATTCATTTCATTTCTGATCTTTTCCGTAAGTATTTTGAGTATGTTCTAGACATTGTGGTGGTATTTGGGGATACAAAAAGAATAAGACCTAGAGTCTGCCATTGAGGAGATTACAGTTTAGAAGTGGAAACAGGCATAAATATATAACAAAACAGAATGATAGTTGCTACAACAGAGATATGCATAAGTTACTGAGCAAAGAAAAGTGAGTGACTAATTTCAGTGCATGGAGAATGGGAGGTAAGGATATCAGGGAGGTGATGTATGAGTAGGAATTTGAAGAAATAAACAGCAATTAATCAAGGACAAAAACTTTGGTTTTCTTTTCTGAAGGAACAGAATAAAAAATAAACTGACAAGGAAGATATATGTATATATATGTGTGTGTGTGTGTGTGTGTGTGTACATATATATAATTCATTTGCTTCATACGCAGGTATTATTTAATAAATTTAGCATTACAAAAATTGTAACTGAGTCCCTATAAGGGGCTTAATATGGTGCTAGGCCCTGTAAGGCTGCCAGAGAAACATGTGGTGAAGTCCTGGAAGATGTAACCCACTAAGATAACCAAGGCCCTGAGAAAATAAGTGCCTGGCCTAAGGCTAGCTAGTCAGACCCAAAACTTGAACACAGGACTTTTGACATTAGAACTTGTCAAAACTTGCTCTTTCTTCTCCAGACATTCTAGACAGGCCTTGAGATACATACGTAGATAGCCAGCTCCCATAGGACCAGAACCTAAACAAACATCTTACATAATTTTTTGAGTCAAGGTTTCATTATATTGTTTTTTGGAGCTAGGATATCCTTGTCCTAAAGTCTACTATTATGGTGGTGTCAGAATAAAGATGTTTTGAGAAAGATTTCTAAGTCTGCCTTTGATCTTATTTCTTATCTGCTTTTCACTGTTCTCCAGCTATGACCCATGAACTATTTGATACAAAAAGCCTGCTTAGCTTACTTTTCAAATCATGTTGGCCTACATTCTTTCCATATTTTAACAACAATACATCTACAGAATGAGTTAAATTAGTTTTAATATTGGGCAGAGTTTAAAACCCATGGTTGAAGGGTCTGAAATCAGACACCTTTCCTGACTTAAGGAAGAAAAGTTAATAACAGCTTTGGTAGACAAAGAAAGGTCAAAATTAAGTTGAAAGCTAGAAGAAGAATCTAGTGGTGAGTGCTATGTGATATCCTGGAGAACTAATAGGACCATTTCATTCATGTGTTCAGAGCTATGACGGTTTCATACATTGTTTTATGTGGTCGCACTGCAGTGTCCTGATTGGGGTTAGCCAAGACCAGCTTTCTGACTAGGTGGCTATGATTGGAGGGACTGAAGAAAGAGTTTCTGAAGAAAACCTTTCTCTACACTTGAAATTCCACCATTAGTTTCATTCTCTTGAGCCTAAAAGGTTTTTCAACAGTTTTCTCTTAAAACATAATTATTCTTTAAAGTAGTAGTACTTCATGCTCTTTCTTAATATCTTAATGATTGACTAATAATTCATTTTCTATTTTGTTGAGCTAGGAATTAATGGATATGATTCTTGGAGTATCAAGCAGAAATGACGTTAGGTATCACTGAGTACAATTCCCTCACTTTGTAGATGAGGGAATTGAGGCCCTTTGCAGTTAAGTGATTTGTCCAAGATCAATTAGCCTAGCAGGAATGGAGAGTCAGGACTTCTTATTCCCAGCTACTCTTTTGAAAGAGATTTTATTTATTTATTTTTACTTCTTGTTCAGGAATACATGAATATGTATGCATCTTCTTCGTAAAAATTTATACACTATCAAACCATGGAGGGTAAGATATTAAAGCCTGCTTTCTTCCCTTTCCATTCCCCTGCGTGAATGCATTTGGATCCTTTTCTATGAACATAGGTACATGGATATATGCCTAACCAAATACAGTGTTTTTTACATTAATGGAGTTCATGTTGCATGTATTGTTCTACAGCCTTACTTTATTTTTAAAATTTGTGTTTTTTTAAATTGTGCTTCATGTGAAAGTTTACCATTCAAGTTGGTCTCTCATACAAAAATTTATACATACATTGTTATGTGACCCTAGTTACTCTCCCTATACTGTGACAGCACACTCCTCCTTTCCATGCCGGATCTCCTGTGTCCACTCAACCAGCTCCTGACCCCCTCTGCCTTCTCATCTCAACTCCGAACAGGAGCTGCCCATTTAGTCTCATGTATCTACTTGAGCTAAGAAGCACACTCTTCACTAGTATCATTTTATGTCCCATAGTCCAGTCTAATCTTTGTCTGAAGAGTTGGCCTCGGGAATGGTTTTAGTTTTGGGCTAACAGAGAGTCTGGGGGCCATGTCTTCCAGGGTCCCTCCAGTCTCAGTCAAACCATTAAGAGTGGTCTTTTTACTAGAATTTGAGTTTTGTACCCCACTTTTCTCCTGTTCCATTAGGGACTCTCTGTTGTGTTCCCTGTCAGGGTGGTCACTGGTGGTAGCCAGGCACCATCTAGTTCTTCTGGTGTCAGGCTGATGAGTCTCTGGTTTATGTGGCTCTTTTTGTCTCTTGGGCTAATACTTTCCTTGTGTCTTTGGAGTTCTTCATTCTCCTTTGCTCCAGGTGGTTGGGACAAATTGATGTATCTTAGATGGCCACTCGCTAGCTTTTAAGACCCCAGATGCCACTCACCAAAGTGGGATGCAGAACATTTTCTTAATAAACTTTGTTATGCCAATTGACCTAGATGTCCCCTGAAACCATGGTCTCCAGACCTCTGCTGCTGCTACTCTGTCCCTCGAAGTGTTTGGTTGTGTTCAGGAAACTTCTTAGCTTTTGGTTTAGTCCAGTTGTGCTGACTTCCCCTGTAGAGTGTGTTGTCCTTCCCTTCACCTAAGATAATTCTTGTCTACTATCTAGTTAGTGAATACCCCCTTCCTCCCTCTCTACCCTTGCAACCATCAAAGAATGTTTTCTTCTGTGTTTAAACCTTTTCTTGAGTCCTTATAATAGTGGTTTATATACAATATTTGTCCTTTTGTGACTGACTAAATTCACTCAGCATAATGCCTTCCAGATTCCACTCTTGCTCTTTTTTGAGTGTTGTTTTCTTGATATATTTTTTTCTATCCTTTGAGTTTTAGTTTGTTTGTGTTGTTAAGTCTAAGGTGTTTCTCTTGTAGGCAGCATATAGATGGGTAGTGTTTTTTTAATCCATTCTGCCACTCTCTATCTCTTTATTGGCACATTTAGTCCATTTACATTCAGCGTAATTATTGATAGGTATGAGTTTAGTGCTGTCATTTTGATGTCTTTCTTGTGTTTTGTTGACAGTTCCTTTGTTCCACTTAATTTTCTGTGCTGAGTCATTTTTCTTTATGTATTTTCTTCTTGTTTTTTTCATTGTTGTTGATTTTGTATTTGCTGAGTCTTTGTTTTTTATTTTGATGTGTAGGATTGTTAGTTTCCTTTGTGGTTACCTTAATATTTATCCTTATTTTTCTAAGTTTAAATCAGTCTTTTATTTCTTTATATCACCTTGACTTCCTCTCCATATGAAAGATCTATGTCTACATTTTTTAGTCCCTCTTTTTTGTTTTAATGTTGTCATCTTTTACATATTGACATCTCTATTTCCCTATTGTCAGTGTTTTAGCTTTGATTTATTTTTATGACTTCCCTATCTGTGTTACTATCTGGTTGCTCTGTCCTGTGTTCTAGTCTTGGGTTGTTATCTGATGTTATTGATTTTATAACCAGAGGACTCCCTTTAGTATTTCTTGTAATTTTGGTTTGGTTTTTGCAAATTCCCTAAACTTCTGTTTATCTGGAAATGCCCTAATTTTGCCAACATATTTGAGAGACAGTTTTGCTGGATATATAATTCTTGGCTGGCAATTTTTTCCTTCAAGGCTTTATATATGTCATCTCATTGCCTTCTAACCTGCATGGTTTCTGCTGAGTAGTCTGAGTTTATTCTTATTGACTGTCCTTGTAGATGACTTTTCATTTATCTCTAGCCACTCTTAAAATTCTTGCTTTATCTTCGGTTTTGGCAAGTTTGATTATGATATGTCTTGGTGACTTTCTTTTGGGATCTACCTTATGTGGGGTTTTATGAGCATCTTGGATAGGTATCTTCTCATCTTTCATGATATCAAGGAAGTTTTCTGCCAACAAATCTTCAACAATTCTCTCTGTATTTTCTGTTATCCCTCGCCCTGTTCAGGTACTCCAATCACTTCTAGGTTATTCCTCTTGATAGAATCCAACACAATTCTTAGGGTTTCTTTATTTCTTAAAATTCTTTTATCTGATTTTTCCTCAGATAAGTTGTTGTCAAGTGCTTTATCTTCAATCTCACTAATTCTGACTTCCATTGCCTCAATTCTGCTCCTATGACTTTCTATTGAGTTGCTAATTCTGAAATTTTATTGTTAATCTTCTGGGTTTCTGATTGGTGTTTCTCTATGGATTCTTACAGCCTATTAAATTAGTCATTATGCTCTTGAATAACCTTAAGATCCTCTATTGCTTTGTCTTTGTGTTCCTTGTCCTGCATTTTGCATGATCTCCTTCCCAATCTCTTGAAGAGTTCTGTATATTAATCTTTTGTATTCTACCTCTGGTAATTCCAAGAAATTCTCTTCCTCTGGAAAATTTCTTGATTCTTTATTTTGGAAGCTTGCTGAAGCCATCATGGACTGCCTCTTTATGTGATTTGATATTGACTGTTGTTTCTGAGCCATCAATAAGTTATTATGTTTATTTATTTTATGTTTGCTTACTGTGTCCTAGCTTCTTGTTTTCTTTCGATATACCTAAATAGGCTGGTCACGTGAGCTAGTTTGATTATTGGTGCCTTTGAAGCTCTAAAGTCTTGTCACCAGGTGGTTAGATCTGTTACTAGCTATGTGAGCCCAGGAGTCTGTTTACTTTTCTTGTATGAATTCAGCTCAAGTGTCCCAGTAGTCTGTTACCAAGTGTGTGGAGCAGGCTCTCACTTACAGTCCAGGACAGGCGTGGGTGATTGGTTTAGACACAGGTATCTGGCTGCAGTAGGGGGTCATGCACTGAGCAAGATAGAGAGCTGACGTCTGCCCCTGAGTGTCTGGGAGGAAAGCATGTCCCTGTTCCCTACAGCACATAGGTGTGTGGGTTTTGCAGCTGGACTATGAGCACCCAGTGCTATTGGCTGTAAGGGCTAGGGGGCACCACTTATTCTTGGACCCCTGTTGTGGGTGGCTAGGTGGCATGGGTGGAGCCACCAGTCCTCAGGCCCCTGATGTGGATAGGTGAGGACCCTGCTTAATGGGCAGAGCAGTGTCATATGTCACAAACCTGCCTCTTCATCATATAGCTGATACAGTTGAAGTTAGACTTCAGGTATGTACCCTGCTGTACTGTGGTAATGAGGGCCTATGCTGATGAAATGGGCCCACACAGGTCTATACAGGGGTGAAAGGCATTCAAAGTCCATAGGCCCCTTATGCCTGTGCCTAGGCAAAGGAGTTGTACCTACCCCAAATCCCAGGTTTAGGGGAGCCGGCAGATTATTTTTTCCCTGTTTGTTAATTTGTTTCCTCTCCAAGGCTGGGAGAATGGCTTGGGGTGTGTGACATGTCCTACCGCCAGGCCGGGGGACTTGGCAATCTCTGAAGCCAGCCGTGACCTGGTGCAGAGTGGGAGGGGGCAGGTAAATGGGAGAGAGGTTTTTCCCGAAGGGAGTGTTTTTTGATCCACTCAGTAGGTCAGATGCAAGTACTTATCTATTGCTGATTGAACACTGCTCTTCACTAGTTCTGGATGCCCGAGTAGACTCTCAGCCTCTGGGTCTCTCCTGACTTGGAAAACGCCTCCCAAGTGCTACTGCTTGCCTCACTGTGCATGCGAGCTGATCTGGTCTGAAGGGCACCGGCTCCCACTGGGTCAGGTCTGGTAACTCGTTGCTGCTTCCGAACCATCTCTCCCTCCCCCTACCACTCGGTCTGATTCCTCAACTTTGCTTTTGATGTTCAGGGCTCCTAGATCGTCATATAAAATTGATTCACTTTTTTTTTTCAGGTCTTTGTTATAAGAGGGACCACCAGAAGTGTCTGACTACTCCACCATCTTGGCCCCACCTCCTAAAATTTGTATTTTGGGATTACTAATATGGGTAGTCCCTGACTTCCAATGGGGCTCCAACTGGATGACTCCATCGTAGGTGGGTTCTGACACGAGTCAGAAACTTTTTTTTTTTTTTTTTTAGTTTTCATTATTATTGCCTTTTATTATGAGTATCTTTATAAATCTTATCTTTATTTGTCTTTGGGGGCTGGAAACATTACATATAAACTTGAAGATATATTTTAACATTGTATGTAGTACATTTTACTAACTATAAGATGTACAGAAAATAAAAAACAAAAACAGATGGTTGTAAGTGCAGTTCATAGTAATTCAAATACGAGGTAAGTCAGGGACTCCCCCTGCACCAAACAAACAAACAAACAAAACCAAAAAACCAAACCCATTGCTATCAAGTCGATTCTGAGTCATAGTGACCCTATAAGACAGAGTGGAACTGCCCCATAGGGTTTCAAATGAGCAGCTGGTGGATTCTAATTGCTGACCTTTTGGTTAGCAGCCGAACTCCTAACCACTGTACCACCAGGGCTCTGTGTGTATGCATACATATTTTTATTTTTATATACAGTACAACCTGTGAAAACCAGAACCTGTGTCAGAGGAGGAAAACTAAAATATTTTCCACTAATAGAGAGCCATAGAAAAGTAGTCAGACTGCACCTTGTCAAAGGTGGAAAACTTGCAAGACCTGGAAAAACAAGGCAGTCACATCCAGTTCCAGTGAAAAACAGGTGAAATTGTGCACTACACATTAGTAAGTAAGCACAAGTAAGCCTGTGCATACCTTGCTTATTGGATAATCTGTCGCTGTTCACAGGGCAGAGTATGGGGAAGCCAGAACCCTGTATTAATGGGCAAGGGCAGAGGAAATGATAGTAGCGTTCATACTTTAACAATGTGTCCCTTATGCTTCAGAATCTCTTGCCTTGGCTCTCCATCCCAGATCATCTTTATAGCTCAGGTTAGGCTCAGGGAAGGCAAGTAAAAGCCCACCTGCCCTTTGCACTGTGATTAGATTCTTACAAGTTTCCTAAATGCAACACCTGGGAAGGAAGAATAAACAATCCATTCAGTGTTCTTGTTTACCTCAGACACACCTTGTACTCCTCTGATTGTTAAAAGTGTTTAGCACACTGGAGCTAAACAGAAAATAACTCTCAATAAAATAATCAACAAACTTTCTATTTAACGTAGAGTTGTTTTGATGCTTTATATAAGCTTACAATTTCTCAGGTTACTTTTGTTACTATGTATCATAGCTCTGGAGCATAGTATCCCTATAATTAGGAGAACTGGGTTCAAATTTTGGTTCTGATTTTAATGACCTTTGTGACCATGTCATTTCACCTCTCTGGGCCAAGTTTCCTTATTTTATAAGTAAGGGAATTAGACTATGTTATCTTAAGGTCCTTTCCTACTCTAAAATTCTATTATTCTTTATATCCCCAAAGGCCCTTATGGTCAAAGAATCTAACCTGTGTGTTGAGGCCAAGTTATCATAAACCCTTTAGAGGGAAAACCTATGAACAGGGGATACAGTGAAAAAGAGATTAAAAATTTATCTCCCTCCAACGCTTCAAAATAAGATGTGTACTTTTCTTTGGGAAAGGTATTTCTCATTTTCTTTCACAAATTCAAGGGCAGTGTATACCTCAGAGACCTAGTTTAATACTTTTCTGTGGCCTACCTTGATGCGGCAAATGTCACATTGGAAGAGGGAAGAATTGCTTCCTCCCCCAAACCACTGTACACGTCCTCATACAAATGGAATGTAGGGAAGGTACAGAATCTGATAGAGTTAAAAAAAAACAAAAAACAAACCCACTGCCTATGAGTCGATTCCAACTCATAGTGACCCTATAGGGCAGAGAACTGCCCCATAGGGTTTCCAAGGAATGCATGGTAGATTTGAACTGCTGACCTTTTGGTTAGCAGCTATAGCTCTTAACCACTATGCCACCAGGGTTTCCTAGTACAGTTTAAGTCCCAGGAAAAAGAGCCTCTGAGTGAAACTTGGGCCCATGGTTTCTTTCTGGGGCTGATGTGGTCTGGAGTAACAATGGTTACAAGTATCAAGTCAGCCCAAACTGAATTAATGAATGATCTCTTTTTATAAAGTTGGTGTGTGGAAACTTCCTTATCTTTCATTCATAATGTTATGTTTGGATCAATAAATGGTTAACCAAGCATAGACTGTGGTGAAGAGGCATATTGAAGAAGGAACTGCAGAAAGTGGTAATGGAGCAAGCATATGATCCCAAGGTACATCTCCTCCTTTGAAAGAGAAACCCCCTGGTTTTTGGGCAAGGGTAGTAAAAAGTTAGTTGCTATAAAAGCCGGGATGTGTTTGGTTTGGCATTTGCCCTGGACCCTTCTGTCCTGTCTCTAAGAGCAGCCTTGAAGCTAGGAAGTCAGCAGATGGTAAGGACTCAGGTGAGTTCTGAGGGACAGAGAGAAAGAAACAGAGATAACAAGGCAAATAGGACAGGCAAGATGAATTCAGAGCGATAAGCCACACCTGCCTAGGTGGCAGAAGAATGAGGAAATAAAGAAAACAGCATGCTGGGTGGGACCCACATATTTTTCAATCAACTAAATAAATGCTTTTCTTGGAGTGTAGGCTAGGTGTTATCTAATTAGTTACTTGCTTTTTAACTCCAAGCTGAGCATTCTCACTCCTCCTCCTCATACCTTTTCCCCTTATGTAATTTACTCACTAAGAACTCCACGTTTATATGTCATCAGCAATATGCTATTTACTATTACAGTTTCTGACCTTCAAGAGCTTACAACCACCTTAACCAGAACAGGGTGATTGATTAATGATACAAATCAAGTGCTGTGGTATTGCAGGGGAAGAAATTAGCTACAATGCTTAAAAGTGGAATTATCAAGTAAGACTGAAAAAGAGATGGCATTAGAGAAAATTAGATTAACTGATTTCTAAAATACTTTCTAGCTCTTAAAACAAAAAACAAAACAAAACAAAAAATAGTTGCTGTTGAGTCGACTCCAACTCATGGTGACCTCATGTGTGTCAGAGTAGATCTGTACTCCATAGGATTTTCAATGGCTGGTTTTTCAGAAGCCAGGCCTTCTACTTGGTGGCACCTCTGGGTGGCCTCAAACCTCTAAACTTTTGGTTAGCAGCTGAGCGTATTAACCATTCGCATCACTCAACGGCTCCTTCTAGCTCTTAACTCGTTGCCCTTGAGTCAATTCCAACTCATAGCGACCCTATAGGACAGAGTAGAACTGCCAGCTCTATAAGGTTCCAAGGCTGTAATCTTTATGGAAGGAGGCCTGGCGACGAAGTGATTAAAGTGCTTGGCTGCTAATCAAAAGGTTGGCAGTTTGAACCCACCAGCTGCTCCACGGGAGGAAGATGTGGCAGTTTGCTTCTGTAAAGATTTATAGCGTTGGGAACATTATGGGGCAGTTCTACTCTGTCCTGCAAGGTTGGAATTGACTGGAACGCCAGTGGTTTTTTTTTTTTTTTTTTGAATCTTTAAGGAAACAGATTGCCACAGCTCTTTCCAATGGAGCAGCTGGTGGGTTCAAACCATCAAACTTTTGGTTAGCAGCCGAGCACTTAACCGCTGCACCACCAGGGCGCTTAACGATGTGCAATTTTGCTTGTTCCTATCTTTCTTTTCCAATCCCCAGAATCTTATTTATTAAGCAAATACTAACAATGTAGAACTTACCACATTTAAGACACTGTTCCAGGCATTAAAAATTCCTATTCACTTAATCTTGGTAACAACCCTTTGGGGTAGGTGCTATTATTATCCTCATTTTATCTATGAGGAAACTGAGGCACAGAGCGGGTAAAATAACTCTCCCAAGGTGACATAGCTAGTAAGTGGCAGAGTTGAGATTTGGGTTCTGAGTCCGTGGTCTTAACCTGTGGCATGGTTTTGAATTTGAATAGTTGTTTATTGACAGAAAAAAGGAAAAATATGGAATGATGAACACAAGATCTGATTCTTACTTAATTTACTGTTCCATAGGAAAAGAGTTCATTTTCTTTTTTCTCTTTTTGTTTTTAATAAAAATCAATTGCTTCTAAGCAGTTTTTGAACCTACATTATTCTAATTTTTCATGGTAGAGGAAATGACTTGAAAGCACAGGGTGAACTGAGGGAATGATTTAGATGACCTTTGGGGTTTTATCCAAAGCTGAGACTCTATTTTATGAAACTGAAAGAAAAGAGGCTGATGTTGTGTTCACTTGGGCTAACATGACTCCTAGATCTGCTGTTCTCAAGAGCTATTCTGTTCTTTCACTCATTAAACAACTACAGATGGGATGCCATTTATGCATTTACCCTGTGCTGGCTGAGATGGGGAATTATAGAAATACCTGTTGATGGCTTGGCACCTGCCATTAATGAGCTTATAATTTAATCAAGGGGACCAAACATGCATGCAGGCACACACACACACCACCTTTAAGTATGTAAGCAAGCAACCAAATGAGGAATTCAGGGAACTGAGAGATCAGTGGGTAGACTTCATGGATGGCCTGGGCTTGGTTAGATGGGAAAAAGGAATATTGAAAATATCTTATGTACCAATGCAGATTTTCTTGACCTCATTTCTCTCCAGGACTTTCACTTCTCCCACCTATTTGCTCTTTCTCAGCTGTTACTGCTGCACCTGACAGAATCTGTGGTCCATGAGGTTTTACCACCTGAGACTGACCAGATGCATGCCTGGAATCTCTGGTTCCTCCCACAATTTCTAGGCTTGTATGAAATATCACATTGTTAAGCATGAACTCTGGCTTCCTAAGCAGCTCCCAAAGGATCCAGAAAATATAACCTAGAAGTGTAGGGAGTTAACTTTGGACAAAGAAAGACAGGAGATGGAATAAATTTAGACAGTTAAGTACTCTTTCCCTTTCTTCCTCTAATGGACTCATCTGAGACATAGTTTCTCTGCCCAGCCTGTTTGGAGACATCACTGGTAGCTGAGCAGGTAGACATGCCAAGTGACTGGCTGTGTCTCTTCAAGTTCATTGTGAAGAAGAGGCCATTGTTATTTTGCATTGTCTCACATGGCTTGCCATCCTTCCCTGTTTCACTTACCATTTCCTTCACTCTTGTTGCCCTGGAATTACACCTCCCCAAACAGAGTAATCTTTCTTTCAGGTTCTGTTTTCTAGAAATCTTAGAATAAGACAGAAGAAAGGACACACTTTGTAGAATATGGGATATACAAAGGAGTGGTCTGGACTGGGAACATTTATGCTGTAAGTAACCAAAGTCAAGTTTTGGAGGGCCATGCTGAATACCTTACAGATTCTTTGAAGGTTTTTGAGCAGAGGGGTGACATGATAAAAATCAGGATTTAAGAATTAGATCAGGTTAGAATAGAAAACTGGAGTGGTGTGAGGTGGGCAGAACTAGAGGTGGAAGGAACAGTTACAATTTAAATACAAGAACGAGTGTAGGACCAAGCTGTAGAAATTTAAATGGTAGATAAGTAAGCTTAGGATGGCTTTGGCCATCTTGGTAACATAGAAAGCAAGATCATTCATTAGAAGCAAGTAAGAGGAGCATAAAATTGGAGGGTTGATGGGGAGGAGAATGTCGTGGACCCTCCTGAAGTAAGGGTCCTGAGAATCCATGGTCCAGGTGAGATTGGGTCACATTGTTTTTTGCCGGGCCCGGCTGTGTAGCTATAGGTCCTTCTGCTTTACATCAATATGCTTCTAGGACTCCCATAGAATTTTTCATTTCATAATTAATTTGTGCACTGTAAACAAATTGCCTAAAGTCTGATCAGATATTTACATAAACTATTCGATTTGGTTTTTTGCTAACTAAAAACAGCTATTATGGAAACTGTTATTTACAGCAACTTTAACGAACAAACAGATGAGCCTTGTGGTCATACGGCAATTGGCTTTTCTTCTAGTTGTGAAGTCAGAGTAACCACAGAATAGTCATACAGTTATGGCTTTGTCTAATTCTTGCTGTTCATGAGACAGCAGAAAAGGGCTGAGCGAACCACATATTCATTCTGGATCAGAAAGGCAAAAGAAAGCATTCAGTTTAATTTTTTTTAATCCTCAGCTACATTTAAAATATTTTAAAATATTGTTTGAATTTTTAATACTATATACATTGGTCAGTTATTGAGCAATTGGGTTTCTGTTGAAGTTCCTGTGTTCAAGATTGTTTGCTTGCCTAGAAGGGAGAATAATTAATGTTCCAAAACATTGCTTGAGCATACTTTATATGCTGAAGCAGGTAAAAAGAGGTAAACTATAAGCTAGAGGAGATTATATATCTACATAGGCTCTGAGGTGAAAAAATGTAAAGAATCCTTAAGTTTAAAAAAGCCAAGAATACAACCATTTTGGAAAATGATATGGCGCTTCCTTAGAAAGCTAGAAATAGAAATACCATATGATCCAGCAATCACACTCCTAGGAATATATCCTAGAGAAACAAGAGTCGTCACAAGAATAGATATATGCACACTCATGTTTATTGTAGCATTGTTCACAATAGCAAAAAGATGGAAACAACCTAGGTGCCCATAAACAGATGAATGGATAAACAAACTATGGTACATACACACAATGGAGTACTATGCAACGATAAAGAAACAGTGATGAATCTGCAAAGCATTTCACAACGTGGATAAATCTGGAGGGCATTATGCTGAGTTAAATAAGTCAATCACAAAAGGACAAATATTGTATGAGACCACTACTGTAAAAACTCAGGAAAAGGTTTACACACAAAAAGAAACAATCTTTGATGGTTACGAGGGAGGGGAGGGGTGGGGATGGAAAAACACTAAATAGACAAGTAATACTGGGGAAGCCAGCACGTCTTGTTCAATGTAAGGTCATGGAAGCTCCATAGACACATCCAAACTCCCTGAGGGACCAAATTACTGGGATGAGGGCTGTGGGGACCATGATCTCAGGGAACATCTACCTTAATTGGCATAACATAGTCTATAAAGAAAATGTTCTACATTCTACTTTGGTGAGTATCGTCTGGGGTCTTAAAAGCCTGTGAGCAGCCGTCTAAGATACTCCACTGGTCTCACCCCTTTGGGAGCAACGGAGAATGAGGAAAACTAAAGACACAAGGGAAAGATTAGCCCAAAGGACTAATGGACCACAATTACCATGGGCTCCACCAGACTGAGTCCAGTACAACCAGATGGTGCCCGGCTATCACTACTGAGTGCTCTTACGGGGATCACAACAGAGGGTCCTAGACAGAGCTGGAGATAAATATAGAACAAAATTCTAACTCACATAAAAAGACCAGAATTACTGGCCTGACAGAGACTGGAGAAACCCCGAGAGTATGGTTCCCAGACACCCTTTTAGTTCAGTAATGAAATCATTCCTGAGGTTCACCCTTCAACCAAATATTAGACAGGCCCATAAAACAAAATGAGACTAAAGGGGCACACCAGCCCAGGGGAAAGGACTAGAAGGCAGGACGGGACAGGAAAGCTGGTAATAGGGAACCCTAGGTTGAGAAGAGAGAGTGTTGACATGTCGTGGTGTTGTTAACCAATGTCATAAAACAATATGTGTATTAACTGTTTAATGAGAAGCTAATTTGTTCCGTAAACCTTCATCTAAAGTACAATTAAAAAAAAAAGAAAAAAGCCCAGAAACATAAAAATGAGTCCCAGGAGGAAAAAGATTATTTGTTGTGCGTGATGTGGTTTCCAGGGACTCAGTATTGTCTGGCTAGTGGCTCAGGTAGGAGTCTGCTCTGGTAGGAGTCTGCTCTGAACTCAGCAAGCCAGTTTTTCTGTGGTGGCACAGATGCCATGCTGCATCTTTTTTCAAGTGGTAGTCCTCTAATACTCTTGGGTATTTGTACCTCTTGGGTCTTAAGCTTCAAAGTGAAGATCCTGATGCTTCTGAGGACAACTGCTCTTGCAGGGATCAGGCCTGACTCAGAGATGAGTTTCTCATCAGCTTTTTGGCTCTGCTTATTGGTAAAGAGTCAGCTGCTTATCATCGGTAACTAACTGGTTTCAGTTTCATCACAAGAAGATAATACCTCCCATGAGAGCCAGGAACTGCGTTTAGAAATCAACCAAAGATTTGGGGAAGTCTGGACAGTGCAGTTAGCCACATCTTGTGCTATGAGCAGGAAACTGAATGACCTGGGTTGAGGGAGTTTTGGAAGTAGGGGGAGCATTAAACTTTGATATGATGAAAGATGGGTAAAAATGACACCTCAGAGTAGCGTCTGGGGTCTTTAAAACCTGTGAGCAGCCATGTAAGATACTCCACTGGTCTCACCCCTTTGGGAGCAAGGGAGAATGAAGAAAACAAGATACAAGGGAAAGATTAGTCCAAAGGACTAACGGACCACAACTACCACAGCCTCCACCAGACTGAGTCCAGTATGACTAGATGGTGCCCGGCTACCACCACTGACTGCTCTGACCGGGATCACAACAGAGGGTCCCAGACAGAGCTGGAGATAAAAGTAGAACAAAACTCTAACTCACAAAAAAAGACCAGACTTACCGGCCTGACAGAGACTGGAGAAACCCCAAGAGTATGGCCCCCCGACACACTTTTAGCTCAGTAATTAAGTCATTCCCAAGGTTCATCCTTCAGCCAAAGATTAGACAGCCCCATAAAACAAAACAAGACTAATGGGGCACAACAGTCCAGGGACAAGGACTAGAAGGCAGGAGTGGACAGGAAACCTGGCAATAGGGAACCCAAGGGCGAGAAGGGAGAGTGTTGACATGTGTAGGGTTGTTAACCACTGTCATAAAACAGTATGTGTACTAACTGTTTAATGAGAAACTATTTGTTCTGTAAACCTTCATCTCAAGTACAATTAAACAAAAAAAAAGATACCTCAGCAAGAAAGTTTGAAGAGACTGAAGTACAGGGGATGCACAGAGGGAAACAGAACAAGATACAGAAGCTTTTTTACTCCTGTACACAGGAGACAGTGTGAAGTATGAGTTGGCTCCTTTAATGGTACCAGCAGGCCCATGCCAGAAGCTGTGGGCACTGCTTACAATATTGACACAGCTCATGGAGCCTCCACAGGCTTACTTTCCTTCCACCCACTTCCAGTCTTTTCACATGTCAATTTAACGTTAGTCCTTGACCTGTTGACTCTCTCAACTTGCGTAGGCCCATTGGGATTTTGGCTTTGGCCTATTTGTCTTGGTTCTGACCTGGCGACCTCGTAGGATGTGGTCTGTAATGATTGTCTCTAAGTGTATGAACTTCATTCATAGGCTAGAGGTTTCCTGCATCTGAGCTGCTCAAGTCCCCGGACATAGATGTCCAGAGTTTTCTGCCCCATTTGGGCCATTTGAGAAAGCTTTCTTCCTATGAAAAAACCAGAACCAAAACCTTTCTTTCTAGGAAAAAACCAACACCAACACCAAACCAAACAAAACTCAACCATCCAATCAACCCACCCTCCCAAATCCCCAAGGTACCTGTCTTATAGTGAGTGATATAATGACCCCAAGGTGGCTTGCCTGGGCTCCCAAGGTGGTTACCTGCTGGAGGAGTTTCCCAGGCTACAGTCAGTGCTCACTACCAACACATGCAAAAGTGCAGTCAAGCCACCAGGCTGCTTAACTAATGCCCAGCTGGCTCTGAGCCTTGTTAGTACTAGCTGATCATGTCTCTAAATTTATAGAACTGATATCTGGAAGATGTCCAAGAGTTCAAAGTACTGGTATTTGCTTTAGGTTCAAGGATTTTCTGTTCTGTGTCATATATAGGAGAATGAGACAGAAATGGGGCTTCCACTACCCCTTCAAAGATAATCACTGGTCTCCTTGTCACATTAATTGGTGTTTGTTTAACTCTCTCCTAAATTCCTCCATGGGACACTGTGCCATACACATCATCCTTTTCATCCCCTTCCTCCATTTAATCTCTTAGTTAGGGGTGTTTCCTAAAGCTTGGCCCTAATTCCTCTGTTATGCTCTTTCTATAGTTTCTTCCCTAGAGAATAGGTTTATTTTATGATGCCTTCTCTCACCTCTCTGTAGATAATTCTTGCTTCTGTTTCTCAGTCTCCGATTCTCACTTGGGCTCTAATACTGTATTTTTAGTTGCCTATTTAGATGCCTTATCTTCAGAAATCATTAAGTCCAAGCCTGAACTTAGTTGCCATTGAGTCGGCTCCAACTCATGATGACTTTATGTATAACAGAACATTATAAATAACGTTTATGCTTAACGTTGCCCCATCCTGCACCATCCTCCTGATCATTGGTGTATTTGTTGTGGCTGTTTTGTCAATCCATCTGGTTGAGCTTAAGCTTTTCTTCCTTTAAAACTTCTCCAACTTGCTCTCGATTCTTTATTTCTGTTTTTGGAATAAGTATTTTCTTTATCCTTCAGTCCCTATGTACATTCATCACTTTGTCCTACCAATTTTTTTTCTAATTGTTGCCACCTTAGTTTGGTTTTCCTTCCTTTCCATTTTCACTGCCACCTTCAAAGGCTCCTATTCTTAAATAATAACCTATTGTCTTCTCGACTGCTAGATGTGTCTTTCCTAAATATCATTTTTACTCTAAAACAATTCACCGCTCTTCATAGCCTATAAGGCAAAACAAAACCTCCTAGCCCACTTTATTCTAGTACAACCTACATACTCAAACTTTTCTTTTTTAGCAGTGGTTGAGAAGAAGCTGGGTGCTGGGTGACCCACAGAGAGGAAGGCCCAATAAGGAGGGGATGGAGCATGTTGTAAAGACAGTGGTCACCTCACCAATGGCAGGTTTCTCAAGTTTAATATTGGGCTGGACCATTGCTCCATCGAAGTCGAGTGCAAGGAATGAGCTCAGAGACCTGAACTAGGTAGCTTGGTGCAGCTTCAGAATAAAAGCTTGATCTCTTTTCTGCTGATGCCAAATGAAAGGGGAGGGTAGAGAACAGAAATGGGGTTATGGTATAGCAGGCTGGATTTGAGTTAGATAAAAGAGAGCACTATGAAGAGATTCAGGGCCATGTGATGAAGCAGAGGTTATTTTTCCTATTCCTTAAATCTGCAGTGAGGCCTTTCCTGACCAACCTGTCCCTCTTCCCTGATTTATTTTTCTCCATAGCAGTTATTCTCATCTGACATATTCTATATTCTCCTTGTTTATTATTTCTCTCCTCCAACTAGAATATAAGCTCCATGAGGGCAGGGACTTTTGCCTATTTTGTTCACTGTTGTCTCCCCAGTTCCTAGAACCATAACTGGCACGAAGTAGGTACTCAATAAATACTTGTTGAACAAGTGGATGGATGGACTTCCTAGTATAAGACCTTGTTTGTTTATTCACTCATTAATTAATTAATTAATCACTTCTCCCCCCCAAACAAGTTAAATTTATTTATCTTCTAAATAATTCTTTATGTTACCCACTGCCCGGAACTCCCTACCTTCTCTTCAACTGTCCGAATTCTATCCATATTTTGGGTTCTGGTCAGATTACATTACCACTGGGAAGCCTTCCCAAGCATCCCAGGCTATGGTAATCACTCATCTCTCAGGTCGCCTGAAGCTCTTGCTGCTTGTACCATTCATTCGGGGAATTATCACAATGCTGCCATGCATTGCTGTCCCATGTCTCCCTCTGACTCTGATCTCCCCCTTTCTGAACTTTATCTTCTCTTACTGTCAGTGGCAACCTTATTAGCCCTTAATGGGCATCTACTTTAGATGTGTTAATTTTGCTCACTCACCTATTATTTATTCATTGAACACACACTTAACTAATGCTCATTGAATGTTACACCATAGGAGGCAGAAATAAATCAGGCCAAGTACAAGTCCTTAAGGAAATTATAGTCTGGTAGAATGCAAATGACTTAAATTTTAAACTACTTGAAGGTAGATATCTTTTAAATATTATTTTTGTATGTGTATGTTTTTTACCATACCTCAAACAATAACATATATTTAGAGAGCTCAATCAATGAACTGAATTATGGAAATTTAAAACTTTAGCGTTGACAGGAATTTAGATTATCTTAGTCCACCACTTCATTTTATGGGCTCAGAGAGGCTCAACAACTTGCCTAGAGTCACACAGCTCACTAGTGGAGGATCTGGGTTGAGAGAAACCAGAGCTCTTGACAGCCAGGTCAAACACATTTTTGCTGTCTCTCTGAATCATTGTCAGGAAGACAATACATAAAAAGCCTGGCTTATTTATGTAAAAATAATTGGGTTAAAACATACTGATTGAAATTCTGGAAGGCTGATATTCAATAAAATGAAATATCTAAGATGAAAGTCCTTAATATTCCTTGGATGTTCATTGTATACAATTTGAGGATACTAAGGATTCTCTGGAAATAAGTGCATTACGTTCAAGTGTTAAATTCTTTGTAGTCACTAGTATGTGACCCTGAAGCCTCCGGCAACAACCCAGCACGTTGATTGAGTATTCAGAGATACTCTGGTAGTTCTGCTGTGGTTTTTCCTGGCTTCACTCTCTGGCCCCGGTCTTCTGCCTCATCATCTTTACTTCTGTTTAGTTAATAGATAAGAGAAACTGGAGCCTCAGGGGACACACCTCTGCTTCCTCTTGGGCCACTTTTAGATTACCGAGGCAGCAACCCCAAGAATCTTGGTAATTTTGATTTGCGTACTCACTCTCCCTTCTGGGTCTGAGAACTTCATTCTCAGCAAAGCTGAGCCCTCACTCACTCTATAGATCTTTTAAATGCTAGGCAGTGGGCCTGTCAGTACATGAGAAGGGGAAGGATTTGGTGATAGAGAGGGCTTCTTCTGAAGTAGACTTTAAGAGAAGGGTTTAGAGGTAGGTATCAATTGTTGAAGGTCCCTGGGTGACACAAATGGTTTGCTGTCAACTACTAATTGAAAGGTTGACAGTTCAAACCCACCCAGCAGCCCATGGTAAAAAGGCTGGCGATATGCTTCTGTAAAAATTACAGCCAAAAGACCCTTATTGAGCTCAGTTCTACTCTGTAACACATTGGGTCGCCCAGAGTCAGAATCGTTGGCAATGGATTTGGTTCGTTTTGGAACAGCCATTGTCAATAACTGACTCACTTCTGAGCCATAGATGAGTTATAGTATCTCTTTGAATTATTTAACTCTGGAGAGTTTTTCTGAGGTGAATATGGTGAGAGGAAAACCAATGGAAGACTGAATATATTTGCAAATATAAATTCATATGTTAAGTATTGCTGTGAGCTGTATGTTTTCCACTAGTGATCAGGATTAAAAAATTATTAGCTGACTATGGAGACCTAGCATATGAAAGAGTATTTTGAGAGAGCCACTTGCAAACCAGAGGAATGTGGTGTCATTTTTACTCCTTTTTCACAGACATCATTTAATGGGGGGCAGTGTAAGAATTGACTTCCACAGAGACGGGCATTTCCCAAAGCTTTTCAGGAGATTACTCTTGCATTGGTCTAAGGTAGGTTGATGTTCTTCCTCCCTTTATTCAGTTATTAGAAACGGCGTCTGATTTTTGTCTCCAGAGATATATGGGTGCTTTTCACAAATGATAACTCACTTGGCCAGATTTGGTCTAACGTTCTGTGATTTTCCAGCTGTGGGAGAGAGAGAAAAATATACCATCAAAGGGCACAGGAGGCTTCATCAGATTTAAAGGATAGAAGTCAGGAATAATCAAAGGGCTTGTAGGCACTGGGGTGAAGTGCTGGCTGAAAGCATGATTTGGGTGTGGGTGTTCCTCACCAGGCATGTGGATAAGCATCCTGGGACAAGCTTCATCTTTTTATCTTTGAAATACACTATGTTGCAGACTCTGTTCCTTTCCAGATAAAGGGGAACTGGCAGAACATTAGGTGATGACTTGCTTATGGCTGAAGAGGCCAACCTACAATCCTTGGTACTTTAGTGATGGTGGTGAACAGAGAAGAGTGGGATACTTAGTAGACTGGGCATCTCACCTCCCAGCATGGGATCAAATCACTGGCAATTTCATTTTAATCACAGGAATAATTGCAAGCTTCGAAGTGTTCAACCAGATTATGTAAACTGCAATTAACAATCTGTGAATTGTCTCTCTCCAGACCTGGAGAATACTAATTTTTGCTGGTGCTCAAAGGCTGTAGAAGCTTTCTGGTTTAAGTTCTTGGATGAGCTAAAACCAGTGATGACTCTACAGTTAAACTAAACAAACTGCCTTCAATCCAACTGGTCTTTTGTAAAAGATATCTATTTCTCTCTCCCATATTATTGCTACGTAGTTAAATTGGAGGGTGGGGCTGAGCCATAGCAATGCATGCTTATTGGTTGAGGAAGCAGCAAGTAGTGGCCTCCTTTCTGATCCTAATTCCTGTGGTGCATGGTGAAACAATAAACACTGTGGAATCAATATTATAAAAACTGGTGCCTCCCAATGTATTCCAAGTGTCTAATCTGGGTCTGTATCTAACCCAGACACAGTTTGAAGCAGAGAAGAAAATCATATAATGTGATATTTTTACCACTTCCACTGTTCCTTCATACTAATGTGAACAGATGGATTTTTGAATCCAAAAGCAGGATTCACTTGTTGGACTTAGGATTTTGGGTCAAACTGTACCCTGCAGATTTTCCATAGAGCAGGTTCAAGTTTTCCTGGCTGCCTCCAAGACTTATGTGATGGTTACAAGGAAAGGAATGGAGGAATGACTGTGCCAAACTGATTCTCCTGTTCTCCCAAGAATGAGAATGATGCACAATTGGCCAAAGCTCCCGGACTTGTCTTTCTCCTTGAGTTAAGACATAGAATCACATCTCTGTGAATTCCAGCTTTGACTCTGCAGCCTCTCTGAGGTTGAGAGAACATATGAAGCTGAAAAAAACAACTATTTTATCCCCCGAAGAATCACATTTGTCCCTCTATTGCCCCTTGGTGTTCCATTCATCATGGGGATGTATATTTTCCTAAGACAGGATGAGAAATGCTTCCTGAAGGCAGGGGTGGTAGAGATGTTGGTTATGAACAGATGGTGGAGAGTTTGTAGAGGTGAAAAAATAACTTGTGAGTTTGAAGTCTTGAAGTGGGATGAATATAAAGTATTAGCTTTCTCTATTGTTTATGTTTTTCCTTGCAGATACCTTAGCTATGAATAATAGTTTCAATAAGAAAGACAGAATGAGTTCTGACAGGAAGGTTGAAAGCTGTGACAGGCAGAATAAAAATGAAGCCAAACAGTATGGAGATGTGTCATCACTACTGGGTGTTACCTTGGTCCACATTCAGTTATCTACTTCTTTTCAAAATGCTGGGCAATCATTCAAGAAAGAGCCTACATGTTCTGGCTTTGAAATAATGGATGAACTTACATGTGCAGTATACAGAAAGAAGTCTTACTATTTTCTTTCACTCCATGAATCATTACCTCATTCATTCATTCAACAGTCTATGAAGGGCTCACTCTGTGCTAGGCACAGTGGTAGGTACCACAGGCCATCAACCATCTGTTTCCTCGAAGTTTGATAGTGGTAAGCTATTTTTAAATTTGTTTTAGTTTCATGATTCATGTTAAAGTCTTCAAACCAGGAATCTTTTGAAGAAATGAAGAAAGTAGAAATATTTATGATTAATTAATAACCTTTACAGATTTTTAGATATGTATTTTAGTAGACTTATAAAAGCATTGCCTTATTTACTATTTGAAGTATTAGGCCAATTAAGAGTAAGATAGGACACTGATTGGCTCTAGGGATGCTCTAGTTGCTGCTCAAAAGTAAACAAAATAGCCTCCTTGTGCTTACCTGTATAGCTAGCAGCATTTACAGCAATTGAATCCTTCTGTATTCCAGTAGGGATTTTTCATCTGTCATTATTTACTCTGTAATGCTCCAGCAAAAAAAAAAAAAAGGCTTGAAAGAAAGTCACTTGCAAAAACATAGAAATACACATTAGTGGGTGGGGGGATGGTAGAGGAGAAGAGACAAAATTGTGACCATCAGTGAGAGGAATTATGAATATTATCCTTCTGATGGTTACTAGGAAAGGAATGTAAGTGATGAGGGCCTCCAGTGGAGGGGAAGCATCATTGTAGGCCAGCACTGTTAGGTGACTTGTGCCCTTCCAGTATCTGGGAAGGGAAGACGTCAAACTCTGAGCAGGCAAAGCCAGGGTCAGTGTTAGTGGAGAGAGAAGATGGTGGGATAGCTGTGGGGCTCAGGGAGGGTTTTCCTGGTGACCTCCAAGGCTTAGTGAATGCTCTGCAAGAGGGTATCCTATGGAAAAAGTGGGCCAGCTACTCTGTGAAAAAGAGGCTAATATGAGTGTGGTAGGGGATTTAAGATATAACTTGCAGTGATGTCCCAAGAAAGTTGGGAAGCTGAACCAGGGCTTCGAATGACTTCATTTCAGTTCAATCCATGCTGAGAATTTGCATTTCCACCCCAGATACACTGAATCGGAATGCAAATGGAAATGCAAATTCTCAGCAGGGGCTGAAATGGAATGAAGAGGATTGCAAGTCCTGACAGAACACAGAAGCCAGTGCCAGGGAAAGGAGGATAGGTTTTACTCACCAAAACCAGAAAGTACTAGTGTCTGCTTGCAGGCTATCACTACGTGTTTATGTGGCAATTTAATATTTTAATTAAATACCTTAATAAAACTTCCTAGTAAGATTTATACCGTATTACAAATGTTTCCTAGTGCTAGGAAAGGGAAATCTCCAACTGGCGGCATTTCATAATATTGATTTCCTGGGAAAATTAACATAAACAGTGATTTAGGTTTTATTCTGGAACCACACAAGCCTTCCTTCCTACCTCAGAAACATCACATTAATTGTTTTTGGTGTTTGAAGGGTCAGTTTCATAGAAGTTTTCATTGTAGCATAGCCCTGTAAGATGAATTTTGGAGAAATCTAACGTGAGCTCTTCCATTTCTTCTATATTCAAACCTCAGAGAATCTGAAAAAGAGCCTTTTAGTTTGGAATAAACAATGAAACCTCAAGTGAACCCATAGCCATTTGAAAAACACCCTGCAGTCCTTTCTTCAGAGGTGTGTGCTAATGAATGTCTTCAGCCCTCTTTTTACCACTGGAGTCATGGTGTTGGAATGGTAATAATAACTCAGCGAAGCAATGCTTGTCTGAACACAATCCCACAAAAGCAAGCACTGTAGAAATACAGAAGCCAATGAAGACGCAGGAAGACCAGGCTGTGTGAGAAGATGAGTTCACCCTCAGGGATGTTTGCATTGGGAGAAGTACTAACCAATAACTATGGAAGATGGAAAAGAAATGTCACTAACCCAATCTGAATAGTGGGAGAAGACTGAAGCAAAGTGCAGGAGTGAGAAAAATAACTATTATCAAATTTAAAAAGAAACCTTTATAACTGAAAACTAGGTAGAAAAATGACCTCTAACTTTGGAAAGATACCATTCTGATGAAACATGAACTGAAAGGATTTCTGCTGAAAGCTAATTTACATTTTTTATTTTTGGTTTTCAATGAATTTTGGTAGGTGTCCTGCATGGTTAGTCTCTTTGTCTCTCTGAGAGAAAAACGGGTCAGCTTGACACACCTGGAAATAAGAAGCCAGTCAGGTGATCCTTGTGAGATGTATAACTAAAGCCAGATCAACCCTTGTTAGGAGAGGGGGCATCTGGGGGCTTGCCCTGAGGAGCAACTTCATGATTTGGTTTGTGGAGGAATTTCCCTCCTAAGCTGAGTATAGTATGACTGACATTGAACTTGCTGCAGGGGAACAGGCCTTTCTAAGAGGAGATGAGGCATTTGTGGCAGGCAGAATAATGGCTCCCCAAAGATGTCCATGTCCTAACCCCTGGAACCTGTGAATACGTTACCTTACATGGCAAAAGAGATGTTGCAGATATGATTAGGACCTTGAGATGGGGAAATTATTTTGGATTACCAGGTGGTCCTTAAAAGCAGAAAAACTTTCCTGGCTGTAGTTAGAGAGGTGATGATAGAAGGTTCAAGGAGATGTGACGTGAGAAGGAATTAACCCATCATTTCTGTCTTTGAAGATGGAAGGGGAGGCCACAAGCCAAGGAATGCGAGCAGCCTCCAGAAGCTAAAGAAGACAAGGAAACAGATTCTCCCTTAGAGCCTCCAGAAAGGAAAGCAGCTCCACTGACACCTTGATTTTAGCTCAGTGAGACCCATTTTGGACTCCTGACCTACAAAATGGTAAGATAATAAATTTGTGTTGTTTTAAGCCACTACATTTGTGGTAATTTGTTGGAGTAGAAAAAGAGAACTAATACAACATCGCACTATGCCAACACCTTCTCTTTGTTGTCTGTTGCTGTTTTGTTTTATGAATTTTGTCTGAAGAGAAACCTATAATATTAGGCTCTACCACCTGTCTGTCAGTTTGTTGTACTGTAGTGGCTTGCATGTTGCTATGATGCTGGAATCTATGCCACCAATATTTCAAATACCAGCAGGTGGACAGGTTTCAGCAGAACAGCAGAACTTCCAGACTAAGACAGATTAGGAAGAAAGGCCTGACAATCTACTTCTGAAAATCAGCCAGTGAAAACCCTATGGATTAGAACAGAATATTGTCTGATATAGTCCTGGAAGACGAGCCCCCAGGTTAGAAGGCACTCAAAATACATGGTGACTGCAAGAATGGACTACAGCATGCTAACACTCATGAAGGTGGTCCAAGACTGGGCAACATTTTATTCTGTTGTATATAGGGTCACCATGAGTCAGAACAACTCAACGGCAACTAACAACAACAACAAACAACATATTGTAGGCTAGCTTCCTAAGAAAAATCTTTAACATAGAACGTGATTTTAAAAGGCAAAATAAATAGACTTACAAGTTAATGTAGTTAGGTGCTGTCAATTGATTCTGACTCATAGAGACCCCATATGACAGAGTAGACCTGTCCCTTAGGGTTTCCTAGGCTGGAATCTTTACGGGAGCAGATTGCCAGGTCTTTCTCCCGAAGAGCCTCTAGGTGGGTGCAAACCGCCAACCTTTTGCTTAGCAGCCAAATGCTTAACTGTTGTGCCACCAGGGATCCTTTCAAGATAACACATTAACAAGTTAATCCATATATTGACTCTTTTCACTTACAACTATATTTGAACCCTGGCTATCAGCCAAACATTGTATAAGGTTCTGGGATTAAAACTTCAATGAAGACAGATTCCACCTTTCCCTCAAAGAATTTACAGTCTTGGGGGAGAATGACTATTTAATAGGCAATTCCTATGTTTGGAGTGGATAGGCTTGCTTCTCTTTGTTGTCCTCACTATAGGTATTTAGGATTGTAAATGGGAGAGAACTTTCTTGAACACCACCTGAAAGGACCACCCTGACACCAGTCACTCCTATGCGCTCTTTATCTACCGGGTTCCGTAATTCATTGGAACAGTCACAGAGAGCTCATGGAAACAACATAACTGCAATAACAACTTTAATAACAGAGAAGGATATAAACAGAAACAAAGATATGCAAAAGGTGAGGTTCAGGAGACATCCTAACATGGGGCATCAATGTCTAAAAGGGGAACCATTTATATCTCAAAGGGGTCCTGCTTATCCTTCCCAAAAACCAATGTTCATTTTCACCCATCAGAAAACATTCCAGCAGGAAACTCAATGATGTCACTTGGAAGGCTTGGCTATTTATTGGTTGCTCCTCTCAGTTCTTGGCTGGGGTTTGGTCTTTACATTCTGCTGCTACCATCTGTGTCTGTGTCTGTTCATTGTCTCTGCTTCTTTTGGTACCATTGCAGCTGTGGCCTCTGTCGCATCTGCAGGTTTACTCGGTCTGGGAGAGTCATAGCTTAAGGTTCCAGATGTCTAAATGATGTGCTCTAAAGGATGTGCCCTTCTCCTGGATCTTTATCTCTTCTTCTATCAGGAAGTCTCATCTGAGTCTCCCTGTTCTAGGGTTTTTATCAGTCACAATTTGTGGGGGCAGCCACTCCATGTAAACTTCAACTACAGGGTGGGCCTCCCCGGCCAATCCCAGTAAAGGTCAGACCATGTGGGGCCCACTAGCCAATGCCAGTAAATGTCAGCTACTGGGTGGGGCTTTGGAACCAGGACCAAAAGACCCTGGCCTTGTTCTGACTGATGATTTTGAACATTTCCATGGTCTCTTTCCACAGATGTAGTCAATTTGATTCCTGTGTATTCCATCTGGTGAGGTCCACGTGTACAGTTGCTGTTCATGTTGTTGAAAAAAGGTATTTTCAATGAAGAGGTCGTTGGTCTTGCAAAATTCTGTCATGCGATCTTCAGCAATGTTTCTATCATGAAGGCTGTATTTTCCAACTACTGTTCTTTCTTCTTTGTTTCCAATTTCACATTCTGATTATCAGTAATGATCAATGCATCTTGATTGCATGTTTGATCAATTTCAGACTGCAGAAGTTGGTAAAAATCTTCCATTTCTGCATCTTTGGCATTAGTGGTTGGTGCGTAAATTTGAATACTAGTCGTATTAACCGGTCTTCCTTATAGATGTATGCATATTATCCTATCACTGACCACAAAGTACTTCAGGATAGATCTTGAAATTTTCTTTTTGATGATGAATGCAATGCCATTCCTCTTCGATTTGTCATCCCTGGCATAGTAAACCATAAGATTGTCCCATTCAGAATGGCCAATACCAGTCCGTTTCAGCTCACTAATGCCTAGGATATCAATGATTATGCTTTCCATTTCATTTTTGATGACTTCCCATCTTCGTAAAATCACACTTTGTACCTTCCATGTTCCTATTATTAATGGACGTTTGCAGCTATTTCTTCTGATTTTCAGTTGTGCCACATCACCAAGTGAAGGTCCTGAAAGCTTGACTCTATCCATATCATTAAGGTCAACTCTGCTTTGAGGAGGCAGCTCTTCCCCAGTTGTATTTTGTGTGCCTTCCGACCTCAGGGGCTCATCTCCCAGCACTATCTCAGACAATATTCCCCTTCTATTCATACGGTTTTCACTGGATAATTTTTTCAGAAGTAAACTGCCAGGTCCTTCTTCCTAGTCTGTCTTAGTCTGTAAGCTCCATTGAAACCTGTTCACCATGGGTGACCTTGCTGGCATTTGAAATACTAGTGGCATATCTTCCAGCATCACAGCAACACACAAGCCACCACAGTAAGACAAACTGGCAGATGAATGGGGAAAGTCTGGCTTACATGTGTCCGTATACCTACAAGGCTAAAACTCTATGCTAACTAACTTTTTGAACCTTCTAATGTGCTCAAGTCAGAGCTGTAGTTATAACCCAATTACAATATGCTGCGAATCATGTAGTTTCATCTGCATGGGCTACAAGCACACTCTGTTGTTTTTGTTGCTGCTGGTGTCAAATTTTCTGGTGTTTTAGCTATAATATTGTGATAACTAGCTAGAGGGGGGTTGACACCATGAATTTCTGCACTGGGTGACACTAACCCTAGTGATGTCACTGCTCACCAGTGGTCAGCTTCCTAGTTATGAGAGAGATGTCTGGACCAAGTTACTAGATTAATTCCGAGTGTCCTTTTTTCCCCTTTACTTATTGATTATAGCAAAGGAAAAATAAATTAATTATCAAGAAAAAATGTTTAGGAGACTTAAAGCCGTAGAATCTCTGCCTGTAAACATCTAGTCACATATTTCTGTCTGGAGAGATGATCTATAATTCACTTCCTGTATTTCAAGACAGTGTGCTTTTGAAAACATGGCTCTGATTTATACTGATTAAAACAAAATAAAAAACCAAACCTGTTGCTGTTGAGTTGATTCCGACTCTTGGTGAGCTCATGTGTTACAGTGTTACAGTGTAGGACTGCCCCATAGGGTTTTCTTAGCTGGTATATACACGGAAGCAAATTGCCAGGACTTTCTTCTGTGGTTAGGGAGGTTCGCACCACCAATGTTTAGGTTAGTAGTCGAGTGCAAACCATTTATGCCACCCACGGACCTATGCTGATAAAACAGTGCTTGAATTGGCCTGAAAGAGAATATGAGAAATGGATGCACTGTAGGTTGTTTTCTTTTGGTCCTCTCTCTTGATTTCTGTCATGGTATATCTCTGTTTTAAGTCTAGTCTCTTTGATTTGCCTCTTCAGGAAGGGTACAGTGGCTGCTGGAGGGGAGCATGCAGAAGCATCAGACAAATGACAGGGAAAGTGTGTTGAGTTGAATTCATTCAGGGGGTGATTTATGGCCCTGTGATAAAATGTACAAATATTAATTGCTCTTCCTCTCTACCTGCCTCCACCGCTTCCTTGTGGGTAGAGGCCAAGAGCACATGGTAGATGTTACATATAGGAGGTACAGAAAGGGTGTAGTGTGAGAACAAAAGAGCTGAGAGCGGGCAGGTGGTAGATTAGAAGAAGAGCAGTGGCAAGCCTGGGCAGAAAAAAGGAGCAATGTCCAGGCTAGGAGGGCAGGCAACCAAGACACTAGAAGTAACACGAAGCCCCAAAGGCAAGGGTATGAATTTGGTATGGGATTTCCCTGTCTTCCACCTTCCACAAGAAGAAATCATTTTACCTATTATGAAGTCTCAAGTATCCAACCAGAAAGGAAAAAGGAAGGAAATAAACCAGAATGCTCCCCTACTCTCTACTTATTTGTTCATGGCAATTTTCATTACGAAGCAACATGTCAAGTTTGGCACAGATGGAGAAGAATGCCGCAGATCCAGCCTTGAGGCATCCAGAGAAGATGAGGAGCCTGCAAGGGGTATCCAGAAGGAGAAAACACAATGGGATTGGAGAAAATCCAGGGAAGAGCGATCTTCCCGAAGCCAGAAGAGGAAAATTTTAAGGAGTGAACTGTGGACTAATTAGGGAAATAGAATAACTTGTATAGAGAGATAAGATTTAGATTTGGAAACATGGAACAGCTTCATTGGCATGATGGGGAAGGAAGTCAGATTAGAATGGGTTTCCTCATTAATTATTTATATCCATACATCTTTTGTGAGTACCTAACAGCTAATATGTACATGAAGATGGCACAGGACTGGGCAGCGTTTCATTCTGTTATATGTAAGGCTGCCATGAGTCTGAACCCACTCAATGGCAACTAACAACAAAAACAATATGTACCAGACATTATTCCATGTGGTGGGAATTCACTGGTGAACAGACAGACAATCTCCAGCTGAGCCTCGTTGGTACTGTTTATGATATGATTAGTAGATTCCACACTTGTGCTAAGTTCTGCACCTCCTTTGCTGTGATTCCTTTGGTATGAAGTAATATTATGAGGAATGCTAGGTCAAAGGGTCAAATTCTCTCAAAGCCCTCAAATAATGATACTGCCTGGGGCCTGCAAATGGGAGAGACTACCTCTACCCGGAATATTCACAATAAAAAGAAAAAAGACAAAAACAAAAACCAATTGTTATGGAGTTGATTCAACTCATGGTGACCCCATGTGTGTCAGACTAGAACTGTGCTTCATGGGGTTTTCAATAGCTGATTTTTTGGACAGAGATTGCTGGGCCTTGCTTCTGAGGCACCTCAGGATGGACTTGAACCTCCAACCTTTATGTTAGCAGCCGAGCATATTAACTCTTTGTGCTACCCAGAAACCTCATGAAATATTTGCCACACTTCTATCAGAATGAATTGCTCCCTTTTCTAGAGAAGGGGTGTAATGCAATCAGCTTGCCACCAAGTGGCTGACTGTTCTGTAATAAATGATCTCAAAACTTTGTGGCTTAAGAATTTTTTAATTTTGCTCATGATTTCTTGGTTCAGGGATTCTGGAAGGACTCAGCTGGTCAATATGTGTCTGATCTACATGGCATTAGCTGGGGTGTCTGTGCCTAGATGATTCACTTCCAAGGTGACTTCTTCACTCAAATGTCTGGTGTCTTAGTGTACCTTGGCCTCTTGCTCTCTCTACATGATGTCACATTCTTCCAAGTTTCTCTACATGTCTTGGTTTTCTAACCACAATGGAAGTTCAAGGTAGTCTGACATCTTATATGGCAGCTGGTTTCTCTCAAACGAGAGTTCCAAGAGAAAGCTTTCCTAGAGGGTCAGGTTGCATTTGCAAGTGCAACCTAGCCTTGGAAATTCCAGAATGTCTGTATTTCTATTGGTTAAGCAAGTCACTAAGGCCCAGTGTGAATTCAAGTGAAAGGAGGAATAGACGCTACCTCTTAATGAGGGAAGGCATGTGCATACAGAAAGAGAAGGAATTGATGATGGCCAAACTGGGGGCAAGCTACCACGGTCTCATTGAGAGAGCTGTAACAGGGACTCAGGGCTGACTTCTGTTGGCAGGTTGGACATTTGGCAGCAGCAGTAGCTAGGTCAGCCTTAGTAAGGGTGAGCCCATGCTGATGGGTCCACGCATAGCCTCCATCTGTGCCAATATGGCTGCTTTGTTCATGTACCCATTGCACAGGGGTGCCAATGACAGGGGTGGCTGATGTCAACTGGTCTCAAATCATTTTGTCTACCTTGGTATTTAGTGTCTTTTCTGTGGTAGTTGCTCTGTGGTGAATGTTACATTCAATACAACATTTCACACTTTGGATCCACTTGCATATGTCCATCCACACCATAGACTTCCTTGTCCCCAAGCCTCTAATCTTTCTCCTTCTAGGCCCTTGACTAGGTGTGCTAAGTTATTCCACACTTGTTGCGCCTTTTTTCACTTCAAGTGGATGACAGGATGCATGACCCAAAGCTGTGTCCATTGCGAAGATTTCTTTTCACCACCACTCTATTTAAGGGCAACCTTGAAAAGGAATCCAGTTCAGCCTGTGTCCACTTTGGCTTACATCTACGTACGGAACTGACCCATCCATGAACGAAGCTCAGGCTTTTCTCCCTTCATGAGCTGGCCGTAAGGGGACAACTATGTGTCTATACAAATGAGTTGAAGCAGAGGTGCTGATGCAATAGGTGAGGCTTGCTTGAACCTTCAGGCCCTGTTCATGCTCAGTCCCAGATGTACCACTTTCATGTTACGATGTCTTGTTGCTGGGCCCACCTAAACTTAGGATTTGGTGGGTCTGACAGCTCATGATCAGCAGTACTGGCCATTTGTGCACTTGAAGTCACAGGAACAGGCACTCCATCTCAGTAGAACAATAGAACTTGTTTGTTAGGTGTATAATTCTCCACTGCAGGTGGCATGACTTGCTCTCTCATTAGTGCTTGCCATAAACACCACACAACATCTTTTCCCACTATTGATACCTCCAAAGCCATAGTGACCACTGGTCATATGATTCAAGCAGCAGGGCCACTTGTACCATAACCTGGGCCTGCTCCCTTGCAGTTCCCTGCTCAAAGTGCAATAATCTGTCCTTTACTTTGGACGGAAAGTCCTGACATGTTCCAGACCACTAAACCCCTAAAAACTCAACTGTTGCGACAGGCCCCTGAATATTTGTAGGATTTATCTCCTACCTGCTGATGTTCTGAGGAAAGCCCACGTGGTCCATGTAAAAGTATGCTGTCAATATATACTGTTATCCATTCTAAATGAATGTGAACTGTTTCTGACTGTCTTTTTTTGATAGGATTGGAAAATAATGCATTTGTTAGATTGATTGTTGCAACAACATTTATCAAGAATTCCATCATTATGCTGCTTATTAAAAGTGTCCCTCATATCAGTCTGATTGGAAATTTCTATTCTGATCTGTGGATATATCTTCCTATTTTGGGGCCAAGACCACACTTCTTTAATTTCTATAGTGTTATTTTCTGCTTTGATACCTGGTAAAGCATGTTTCTCCACACCATTTATATTTTTAGTTTTTAAAAAAATTTTGATTTTTTTTTTGCAAATTTACTCTTCCACAGACACTTTGAAGCTAGTCTGTGAAGTCTTTTTAAATAAATGTGCTAGAACTCAGCAGCTCGATTATTTTTCTCCAACAGCAACAGTGTTCTTCATGAACTACAGAGTACATAATTTGCCTGTATATATTCTGTAACTGATATTTCACAGTTAAAGTAGGAGATCCAGGAACAAAGTGTGTGGTAGACACTGATGAGTCGCTCAAACCCCCATTCAAGAGGGGAGCTGTTATGAGCTTCTGGGAGTGCTGCCTGCAAACAGCCTCAGCTGTTGGCCCACTCTGTGGATTGCCTCAGCTGAAGAGTCACCTCTTCAAGAACCTGCTCCCTCCCCAGTGAAGCCCACATCCAAATGTAAAGGCTTATGAGTATAAAGGCCCTCTTACCCAACTTGGGACATCCTAGCCTCAGAGCTCCGCATGGTTGGCTGAGGCTTTCATTGAGACTTTATTGTAGTATAACATACATACAGAAAATAGATAAATGAATTATCACAGAGTAAATACATGCTGGTAGTTTTACCAGTAGTTGTAAGCCCACATCATGTCCCTTCTCCAATAATATTCCCTTCCTCCTCTTCAAAGTTAACCACCACCCTGACTTCTAACATCAAGGATTAATTTGAAGAATGATTTTCATACAGTGAAATGCACAGATCTTAATTTGACAAATGCGTTCACCTGTGTAACCCACTATGCAACAAGGCCCCAGGAATTGATGGAATACCAGTTGAGATGTTTCAACAAATGGATGCAACACTGAAAGCACTCACTTGTCTATGCCAAGAAATTTGGAAGACAGTCACCTGGCCAACAGACTGGAAGAGATCCGTGTTTGTGCCTATTCCAAAGACAGGTGATCCAACGAAATGTGAATATTATCAGACAATATATTAATATCCCATGCAAGTAAACTTTTGCTGAAGATGAGTAAAAAACGATTAAGGAGCAGTACATCGACAGGTGTCTTAGTTATCTAGTGCTGCTATAACAGAAATACCACAAGTGGATGGTTTTAACAAACAGAAATTTATTCTTTCAGAGTTTAGGAGGCTAGAACTCTGAATTCAGGGTGCCGGCTCCAGGGGAAGGCTTTTTCTCTCTGTTGACTCTGGGGGAAAGTCCTTGTCATCAATCTTCTCCTGTTTAGGAGCTTCTGAGCTCAGGGACCCCAGATCCAAAAGATGCCCTCCACTCTCAGCTCTTCTTTCTTGGTGGTGGGAGGTCCCTATCTTCTCTGCTCACTCCTCTCTATTATATCTTAAAAGAGATTAACTCAAGATACAACTTAATCCTATAGAGTGTGTCCTGCCTCATTAACATAATCTCCTCTAATCCTGCCTCATTAACATCATAGAGATTAGGATTACAATGTACAAGATAATTACATCAGATCACAAAAAAGAGGACAACCACACAATACTGGGAATCATGGCTTACCCAAGTTGACACATGTTTGGGGGACACAATTCAATCCATAACAACAGGGAACTGCCAGAAATTCAAACTAGATTCAGAAGAGGATGTGGAATAAGGGATATCATTGCTGATGTGAGATGGATCTTGGCTGAAAGCAGAGAATACCAGAAAGATGTTTACTTGTGTTTTATTGACCATGTAAAGGCATTTTGCTGTGTGGATCGTAACAAATTATGGATAACATTGTGAAGAACTGGAATTCCAGAACACTTAATTGTTCTCATGAGGAACCTATACATGGATCAATAGGCAGTCTTGAACAGAACAAGGGGATACTGCATGGTTTAAAATCAGGAAAGGTGTACATCAAGGTTGTATCTTTTTACCATACTTATTCAATCTGTATGCTGAGCAAATAATCCAAGAAGCCGGACTATATGAACAAAAATAGGCATCAGGATTGAAGGGAGACTCATTAACAACCTGCTTTATGCAGACGACACAACCTTGCTTGCTGAAAGGGAAGAGGACTTGAAGCACTTACTGATGAAGATCAAAGACCACAGCCTTCAGTATGGATTACAATTAACGTAAAGAAAACAAAAATCCTCACAACTGGACCAATAAGCAACATCATGATAAACAGAGAGAATATCGAAGTTGCCAAGGATTTCAATTTACTTGGATCCATAATCAACACCCATGGAAGCAGCAGTCAAGAAATCAAACGACACATTGCATTGGACAAGTCTGCTGCAAAAGACCTCTTTAAAGTGTTAAAAAGGAAAGATGTCACTTCAAAGACTAAGGTGCACCTGACCCAAGCCATGATATTTTTAATCGCCTCATATGCATGCAAAAGTTGGATTTTGAATAAGGAAGATTGAAGAAGAATTGATGTATTTGAATTATGGTGTTGGCGAAGATTGAATATGTCACAGACTGCCAGAAAAGTGAACAAATCTGTCTTGGAAGAAGTACAGTCAGAATACTCCTTAAAAGTGAGTATGGCAAGACTTCATTTCATATAATTTGGACATGTTATCAGGAGAGACCAATCCCTGAAGAAAAACATCACGCTTGGTAAAGTAGAGGGTCAGAGAAAAAGAGCAAGACGCTCAATGAGATGGATTGACACAGTGGCTGCAATAATGAGCTCAAACAGCAACAATTGTGAGGATGGCGCAGGACTGGGCAGTGTTTCATTCTGTTATTCATAGGGTTGGAAGCGACTTGATAGCCCTGAACAACAATGATTTTTCATATGCTATCATGTCAGCATTAATAAAGACTGTTTTACTACTTTTTTTTTCGGGTAGCTATGCTGTTTATTTTTCTTGCCTTCTTGCACTGGATAAGTCCTCAACACAACGTAGAATAGAAGTAGAGAAGCCATCCTTGCCTTTTTCCCAATCTTAGGGAGAAAACATTTACTATTTCACAATTAAGACAATGTTAGCCATAGGTTTTCCATAGACGTGTTTAACAGACTGAGGAAATTTCCTTATATTGCTAGTTTTCTGAGAGGTTTTTTTTTTTTTTTTTGGTCATAAATAGATGTTGAGTTTTTTCAAATACTTTTTCCTGATCATATTATTTTTCTCCTTTAATCTGCAATGTGGTGAATTACATTATTTATTCTAATATGTTCAGGCAACATGGTCTTCCTGGGATAAAGTCAACTTGATTGTGATGAATTATCCTTTTTATATACTGCTGTAATTGGTTTGGAGCCTTGATGGCACAGTGGTTAAAGTGCTCAGCTGCTCACCAAAAGGTCAGCAGTTCTAACCCATCAGCCCCTCTGTGTGAGAAAGATGTGGCAGTCTGCTTTTGTAAAGATTACAGCCTTGGATACTCTATGGGGCTGTTCTACTCTGTCCTATAGGATCGCTATGAGTCAGAATCAACTCAATGACAGTGGGTTTTTTTTTGTTTGGTAATTGGTTTGCTAATATTTTATTAAGGATTTTTGCGTCTAGGTTCTTGAGGGAAGTTGGTCTGCAATTTTTTTTTCTTGTACTGTCCTTGTCTTATTTTGCTCTTAGGATTATGCTGTCTTCATAGGATGAGTCGGAAACTACTTCTTCTTACCTCTATTTTTTAAAAGAGTTTGTGTAATACTGGTACTATTTCCTCATTAGGTGTTTGATAAAATTTACCAGTGAAGCTGTTTGGGCAGAGGAAGATTTTTAATTAAAAATTTGATTTTTTAAATAGATATAATACTATTCAGATTTTCTATTTCTTGTTTTTAAGTTATGGTAAATTGTGTTTTTTAAGAAATTTGTGCATTTCATCTAAGTTGTCAAAAATATTGGCAAAAAGCTGTTCAAAATATCCCCTTATTACTGTTTTAATATTTATAGGATGTACCTTCTTTCTTTCCTTGTATTTTGATTTTGTTTCTTCTTTCCTTTTTTCCCCCTGTAATCATCCTGACTAGACTTATCAATTTTATCAGTCTTTTAAAATGGCAACCTATGACTTTGTTAATTTTTCTATTGTTTTTCCATTTTCTACTTTATTGCGTTCTACTCTTATTTTTATTATTTCTTTTCTTTAACTCATTTTGGGTTTATTTGCTCTCTCTTTTTTGAGAAAACATCTTTTATAGGTGGGTATGTAGAGTTTACACCTCATTTTTTAAAATAGGTATTGTAGGTAATAAATTTCTTTCTAAGGACTGCTTAGCTACATCCCACAAATTTTGATATGTTGTGTTTTTGTTATTCAGTTCAAAATATCTTTTATTTTCCCTTGGGATATCTTATTTTACTCATCCTTTATTTAGACGTGTGTTGGTAATTTTAAAATGGTTTTAGGTTTATTGTTATTGATTTCTAATTTAATACTGATGTGGTCAGAGAATATAGTCTGTAAGATTTTAATCTCTTCACATTTATTGAGCTTTGTTTTATTGCCTAGAATATGGTCAAGCTTACATGCACTTGAGAAGAAAGTATATTTTGCTGTTGTTAATTAGAATGTTCTCTCAATATCAATTATTGAAAGGTGGTTGATAGTGTTCTTTAAATTATTCAATATCCTTACTTTTTTTTTTGTCCACTTGTTGCATCAGTTATTGAGAGATGAATTGTATCAATTTGGGTTCATTTCAGGACGTAGAAACAGTATAAGGGATTTGGAGTAAGGGATTTATCATAGGGATTAGACTTTATGCAATTTTAAGAGCTGGTGAAGAAGTCTATGGAAGGTTGGTGCCTCTGTCTGGTAGTGGGTCTGAAGTCACTGTGAGTCACTAGGGCTAGCAGTGAGGAAAAAAGTTGGATGTGAAGCAGAGGAGAGTAAGAACAAACTGAAATTTGTTTGAACAAACTGCATTTGTTTTTCACTTTCTCCAACCTTGATGAAGCTAATGACCTACAGAAGGAACTGACATCCTTCACCATAGAGATGTGCATGTGAATTGTCCAGGACTCAGAGAAGATAAAAAGAGGGCTTCCAATGGGAGCTTTCGCATTCCAATCACCACTAATTATCAATGCAAACTGATTGCATATTCGATCAATTTAAGACTGCAGAAGTTGGTAAAAATCTTCAATTTCTGCATCTTTGGCCTTAGCAGTTTGTATGCAAATTTGAATAATGGTCGTATTAACTGGTCTTCCTGGTAGGCTTATGGATATTATACTATTACTGACAGCACTGTACTTCAGTATAGATCTTGAAATGTTCTTTTTGATGATGAATGCAACGCCATTCCTCTTCAATTTGTCATTCCCGGCACAGTAAACCATATGATTGTCCAATTCAAAATGGCCAATACTGGTCCATTACGGCATACTAATGCTTAAGCTATCGATGTTTACAAATTCCATTTCATTTTTCACAGTTTCCAATTTTCCTAGATTCATACTTTGTACATTCCGTGTTCCAATTATTAATGGATGTTTGCAGCTGTTTCTTCTCATTTTGAGTTCTGCCACATCAGTAGTCATTTGAACAGAACAAGGAGGTACTGTGTGGTTTAAAGTCAGGAAAGATGTGCATCAGGTTGTATACTTTCACTGTACTTATTCAATCTGTATGCTGAGCAAATAATTTGAGAAGCTGGACTATATGAAAAAGAATGAGGCATCAGGAATGGGGGAAGGCTCATTAACAACCTGTGTTATGCAGATGACTCATCCTTGCTTTCTGAAAGTGAAGAGGATTTGAAGCACTTACTGATGAAGACCAAATGCCACAGCCTTCAGTATGAATTACACCTCAACATAAAGAAAACAAAAATCATCACAACTGGACCAATAAGCAACATCATGATAAATGGAGAAAAGATTGAAGTTGTCAAGGATTTCATTTTACTTGGATCCACAGTCAATACCCATAGAAGCAGTGGTCAAGAAATCAAACGACACATTGCATTGAGCAAATATGCTGCAAAAGACCTCTTTAAAGTGTTGAAAAGCAAAGATGTCACCTTGAAGACTAAGGTGTGCCTGACCCAAGCCATGGTATTTTCAGCTGCATCATATGTATGCAAAAGCTGGACGATGAATAAGGAAGATCGAAGAATTTATGCCTTTGAATTATGTTGTTGGCGAAGAATACTGAATATACGATGGACTGCCACAAGAACAAACAAATCTGTCTTGGAAGAAGTATAACCAAAATGCTTCTTAGAAGCAAGGATGGCAAGACTATGTCTTACATACTTTGGACATGTTGTCAGGCGGGATCAGTCCCCGGAGATGGACATCATGGTTGGTAAAGTAGGGGGTCAGCAAGAAAGAGGGAGACCCTCAATGAAATGGATTGACACAGTGGCTGCAACAATGGGCTCAAGCATAACAATGACTGTGGGAAAGGTGCAGGACCGGGCAGTGTTTTGTTCTGTTGTACATAGGGTTGCTATGAGTTGGAATCGACTGGATGGTACCTAACAACAAAAACAATGGGAGCTGGAGATGCTGAAGGATATGCTGCTGCTGCTCCATGCATGTAAGATGAGCCAACAGATCGGTGACAACATGTGTGAGCTGCTCTACATCAATGTTCAGAGTATAATGACTGCTACTTTACTTTTGCTCTTTAAATCTTGCTCATATTTCTCTTGTGGCTAGCCCTAAGTCAGAACCACACAGGAAGAGAAATTCTGGGAAATGTAGTTCTTTGCTTAGCTCAGTCAACACAATACAAATCAACACAAGGTACCAAAGTCTCCAGTTATGATTGTAGATTTGTTTATTTCTTCCTTTAGTTCTGTCAGTTTTTGCTTCACTGCTTTATTATGATACATACATATTTAATATCATTGTGTCATCTTAAGGAATTGACCATTTTATTTTTATAAAATATTCTGCTTCATCTCTGGTAGTACTCTTTATTCTGAAGTCTTCTTTGTCTGATATTAATATCAGACAGACACACCAGCTTTGTTGTGTTTAATATTTGTGTATCTTTTCCATCCTTTTATTTTCAACCTGCCTCTTTATTTTTAAAGTATGATTCTTTTAAACAGCATACAGTTCTGTTTTATAGTTATGCCCATTCTGATGTCTCTGCTTTTGAATTAGGGTTTTTAGTTTATTTACCATCAATAGTACTATTGATATGTTGGCTTTAAGTCTACCATCCTGGTGTTTGTTTTCTGTTTTCCCTTCATGCTTCTTGGTGTCTTCCTCCTTTTCTGTCTCTTTTCTTAAATTTAATGTTTTTAGCATTTCATTTTATTTCTGCTATTGACTTTTTAGCTATGTTTCATTATGTTAATTTTTAATGAATATTCTAAAGATTACAATTTATATCTTTTATTACAGCCTGCCTTCAAAAAATGTCCTCCTACTTCACAAACATTGTAAAAACCTTACAAGAGTTGCCAACTCCTGACCTTTTTAGCTTTTGTTGTTATATAATTTACTTATACAAAGACTATAAACTCTACCATACCATGTTATCTTTATGTTAAATGATTAATAGTCTCTTCAATATAGTTTAGGTATATCTGTAGATATTTTTAAAAAGTCTTTTATATTTTACAACATATTTACCCTTTCTGGTATTTCTCATTTCTTCTTATAAAACTGGATTTCTCTCTGACATCATTGGCCTCAGCCTAAGAAACTTCTTTTAGCACTTCTTATAATTCAAGTCTGATGGAGTTATTTTTTTTCAGCTTCTGTCTATCAGAAAATATTTCTATTTTACCTTCATTTTTCATGGGTAGTTTTGCTGGTTATAGAATGCTAAGTTGACAGCTGTTTTTTCTTTCTACACTTAAAAAATTTTTTTTTTCCATTGTCTCCTGGCTCCCACTATTTCTGATGCAAAGTTAGTCATAATTCTTATCATTGATTCCTTTCATATAATGTGTCTTTTTGTTTTTCAGCTTTCAAGATTTTCTGCTTATCTTTGTTTTTCAGTTGTTTGACTGTGATGTGATTAAGTGATATTATTTTATTCTCCTTGAGTTCACTGAGCTTCTTGAATCAGAGAGCTGATATCTTTTATCAGTTTTGAAAAATTCTCAGCTATATTCTTTTAATATTTTTGTCTGTCTCATTCTCTCTTCTCTTTCTGAGACTCCAATTATTTTGATGTTAGATTATTTGATATTGTCCAACAATTCTTGGATGCTCTGTTCTGTTTCTTCTCCCTTTTAAATCTGTGATTCAGTTTTGATAGTTCTTTGGGTTCAGTGATTATTTTCCCTTTTCTTGTGTCCAATATAGTCATAAGCCCACTGAAAGATATCTTTATTTTTCCAACATTATTTCTGATTTATAGCATTTCCATTTGCCTGTTGTTATATAGTTTCCATGTCTGTGCTGAAATACACTATCTGTTCATGCATGTTGTTCACCTTTTTCATTAGGTCCTTTAATATATTCATGATATTTATTTTAAAATCACTGTCTAATAATTCTAACCTCTGGGCTATCTCTGGGCCTGATTTTATTGAATGTTTCCTCTCCTAGGGATGAATCACATTTCCTTGCTTCTCTGTGTGTCTCATAATTTTTGACTGAATGATGAGCACCATGTGTAAAAGAACTGAAGATCTTAAAGTAAATAATACTTTTGTCCATAAAAGCATACCCCTTCTTTTGTTAGGCCATTAGGGGACTGAGTCTTTCTAGTGTGTAGTAGAGCTGGGTTGGTTTTAGTGGTTGCTTTAGTTAAATTCTGTTACTACTGACTTCAAATTATTTCAAGGTAGGATCAGAACCTTCTCTCTAGGAGGCTTGGGTTTTGAAGGCCTGGATTCTTCCTTGTCCTTAGCATTCAGCAGGTGCCACATGCTTGGGCCTCTAGGAGTCTCTCTCAGTTATCCTGCTTCCCTAAATCACAGATGGCTGCTGCCTTGTACTCAACGTGAGGCCTAGAGTGCTCAGAGAATTTCTTCCAGATTTTATCAGACCCATCACACTTGCACCTCAGAGGGGTTCTCTCTCAGTTGTAGACTGCTATCACCCTGTTTTCATTGTAAGGTCTAGAGTGCCTGGAGGGTTTCTTTCAGTTCTCCTGTTCTGTCCTCAGACTTCAGCCAGCTCCACGTGCTTGTACCTCATGAAGTTCTCTCTTAGCTCTCATGCTCCTATTCCACGTATAGTTGTCCACTTCATAGTCAATGAGGGTCTAGGGTATCTCTAGGATTTCTCTCGGTTTTTCTACTCTTCCCTCAGATATCAATAGATCCCATATGCTTAGGCCTCAGGGGATTTACTCTCAGCTTTCCTGTTGTGTCTCCAATTTTTCTTGTGAGCATATGGTGAATGCTGTGAAAAAGAGGTAACAGGTGGGTGCAAATTGTCTTTGTGTCTGGGGATCCTAGAAATTGTAAATCATCATGCCAACCCACATTCAGCCTTAGAAGTTTATCAAAAGTTCAGCTGTTTTTTTTTTTTTTACGCATCTCAGTGGTAACTTCGTTCTTCTCCTTCTGCTCTACCAAGGATTTGAGCAGTCATAAGTCTTTTCTTTCCTAGAAATATGAGCTAAAATAAAGGATCAGACTGTCAAATCAGACATATGAATCAGAGATCTTAGGCAATATAGAGCTTTACTAATAATTTCCAGAATACAGGCAATCAAGGGGCTCAGACAAAGCAAGGACAGATTTGGAGATGTGAAAGATGGCTGTTAGGTTCTTCTTTTCCACATCAGACACATACTTTCTGTTCCACAGTAGACAAGATCTCGTAAGTGAGGTATTGGGTTACTATGTCACACAGTGGGGAGTGTTTATTTTATAACACACACTGAAACTCTGGTTTATGTGACATTTCCCAGGAAGCTGTTCTTCATAAATCTATAGATTCTGTTTATTGATATAATCAAACCTTAACCAGTGACATACTGTTGAGAATATTCCACAGACAAGCACCCTCCTCCTACTAAGTATTATTAGTTTATTTACTTGGAATTTCAATCATCTTGTTGACAAAGAGGTTAGACTAGGTCAACTGCCTACTCTTACTTTTTCTGGAAGCATTCCCCTGGTAAAGGGGGTGAATGAATCAGCTGCTTTAATTCTTTCCTCTCCAGAAGGACTCATCACTTTTAGTTTATCTTTTTTTTTTTTTTCATCATCAGCTGTTTGATGGGCTTAAAAAAACTATCATTTGTAAGTTATCCAGGTTCTTCTCATTGTTAGAAGACAGTAGCATTCTCCTGGTCTCTGTACACTCTAATCTGAAATGGGTGTCTTTGTTGGGTCCCTTGATATGGAATTTAATGACACACAATTTAAGGAAAATTTCCTCTATCATTTATTTTATAATACTCTTTTTTCTCTTTCTATATCTTTTAGTTTGATATTAAATTTCTTGAATTAATTCTCTAATTTTCTTACCTTTTCTCTTCTGTTGTCCATCTCTTTTCCTTTTTGTTCTTTCAAGACCCTTTTGACTTAGTCTTTCAACTCTTCTATTGAATTTTTTATGTCAGTTATAAATGTTTAATTTCAGGTAGTTCTTTGTTGTTCCCTGAACGATCCTTTTTATAAAGTACTGTTTATATTTCATGGGTAGAATATCTTCTATATATCTCTAAGTAATTAATATGCTTGTTCTAAAATATTCACCTGCTCCCTGTACTTTCTCTATTTCCTACCAGTTCTTTTCTTTTGTGCTTAGTTGTTTAGTTTCTCTCTTTCATGTTGAAGGTTTTCCTCAAGTCTGGTGATCCTCATCCATTCATAAAAAGTTTGTTGGAAGTTCTTTTAATGTAGAGGGACGTGTCCTCTGGTAACCATGTCTGAAGTATGATCAGATATGAACCACATTTTCTGTTTGGAGGTCCAAAGTTTTAGTATCTATAGGGCCTTTCCCCCCACCTCTGGGTGCTCAGCTCCTCTAGAGAGGAATTATCAAATCTCCTGCCTGAGGAATGGGATAAGCCTGGCTTCTGGCACTGGGAGCAGAAGAAGTTGGGGTGAAGTGGGAGCTGAGGACACCCACTGTTTACTGTGCAGAATTTTTATACATTAGCTCCTAATAAACCTGTCTTTTTTGCCTTAAGTCAGACCTCTCAGGTTTTTTATTTTATTTTAGCTAAAACCCTCTTTCCTTCGTGATGCAGAAGGGATAATTGCCTTGATTCTTTGGTTTTATAAAAGAATATGGGATTTAAATGAACTATATACAGACTTTAGACTAATTCCTTTGTTCAGTCCTGAGCTTCACACTTCCATTTTCTGATATCTGCTTTCTCCACATCCCAAGTCCCAAGAATTTAAAAGATTCTCTGGCATAAATAGGCCTTCTTCTCTTTGCCCAACTTGCTGTGGGTATTATATTTCATCTTCCTGTACTATGCTAAGTCAGTTACTGCTCTTTTATCCACTTTCTGTTTTCTACATATTTGTTTATGTCAGGTGTTTACTTCTGCCACTTTTCTTGTTCTTTTTTTGTCCTTGTGGAATTATAGGATTTGTTTTCTGTAAATTATTAGTCTTAGTTTTTTTCTTGGGAACTTGATATAGCATGACTGTACTTTCTTCTTCAGGACAAATTAAACCAAAAACAACTACTCCCTGTTGTGGCTCATTTTGTCTAGCGACCACAATGTAATTTCAAGCTTTGGTGATATGATAACTTGGAGAAAATTTAATACTGGCACTTCTGGGTTACTATAGCCATCCACATCTCACTGGGCAGCGGACTTGGTATTAGTGGCTAAAAGATTATTGCCTTGGAAACTCCAACACAGCAACCTAAGTGTGTTATGGCCCATCGTAAGCAAGTGTACTGTGATCTTCCCCAAACCTGAGGATAGTCACCATGACTTCATACTAGGGAATAAGTAGGAATTCTAGTTCTATGTAAGACCATACATTCTGAGAGTGTATGTCAAAGCCAAAGAAATGTCACCTCAGTACTTCCCAGCTTTCTGCTGGCTCTGTTTCTCAAAGAATCACTCTTGTTCCATCTGAAAAATCCAGTAGGCTCTGGATGGGTATTCCCCAGCCTTCTGTATAATTCCCCTGTGAAATAGCTCCCCATCAGCAGTTATTAAAACCAATGAAGTTGCTGTTCAGAAAAGCTCTTTCGTTAGTTCTTTTAGGGGAAAGAGGATATTGACTATGACACTTGCCATTGCTACTCTGCTGCTACATTTGATTTTCCATTTGATAGCTATGTCAGCTTTTTGGGCAGGTTCATCTGCCACCTTTTAAAGATATAAGTATTACATGAAAGAACATATTGACACTAGTAGAAAACAACTTCTAAAGAGGAAATAATGAAGAGAGAGAGGAAGTTGATGGGCACCAAAAACAGTGTCAGCAGTTTCATGCGTGAGTAGTATAATTAGTATTTTAATCTTCTGAGGTCACAAAGAATCCAAGAGAGAAAATCCCTCATCCACCGTTCTTCCTCTTCCCCAGCAGGGCAAAAAATAAAATTGGGAGCATTACTTCATAGTTTGTGGGTTATGTTGGAGGCTGTGGGGGGAATCTCAGTTATCATTTACTGTAACTGTATTCAGAAAAAATTCTAAACAGTGTTGCTGCTTCCAAAACTGTTAAAATTTCTAGGTTAAGCAGAGTCTGAATATTTCAGGGCATTTTTCTAGCCACAAAATACAGAGCACGCCTTGTGGGTGAAACAATTCTGGTATTCTCCTTCATGAAGAGATAGTAGGTAAATATCTGAATCACAAAAGATGTTACTCTGTTCTATGTTTGACGTACTTTTGTTAAAGTCAAAATAAAAACAACTAGCTCCCTTCCCTTTTATAAGAGAATACATATTAACTGACAAGCCCAATAAGCAACCAAAGCAAAACAAAATATAGGTGAGTCTTAAAAATATTTAGATTGTACCCAGAATAAGACTCTGTCTCACCTTCATAAAAGACCCCTAAAAGCCGGCATTTTATTGAAATGTGAGACCCTGGGGTCAGAATATGGCAATTCATCTTAGAATCCTCATTGTCTCGCACAATGTTTGGAATATAGTAGGTGCTTTATGAATGTTTGAACAAATGGACAAGTAAACTGGAAACAAGAAACCTGGAGCTGACCATTACAGGACAATGTGCTACTATACCAAACCAAACCAAACCTGTTGCCGTCGAGTCAATTCCAACTCACAGCGACTCTATAGGACAGAGCAGAACTGCCCCATAGAGTTTCCAAGGAGTGGCTGGTGGATTCAAACTGTTGACGGTGGCTGGTAGATTAGAACTATGTACCTTTCGGTTAGCAGCCAAGCTCTTAACCACTGTACCACCAGGGCTCCATGTTACCATAGGAACTGCGAAAACTCCCACAGTCACCATGGCTAGGTAAGTGATGGATCGTTTTGACGGTGGCTAGGCCCAGTTCTTATTGTTCCCTCGCAGTTGCTACCAGCCCCTCCCACCAGAGGGACAAAGGCCACATAATCTAACCTCAACCTGCCCTTCCGGCTTTCTCTCTGTATCCCCACATAAACTCTCTCCTCTGGTCAAACTCTTCCACTCATTATTCTCTCAATACAATTTATTCTCTCCTGACTCTCTATGCCTTTGTTTACATTGAACTTGGAATGTATTCCTCTGCACCTCTGCTTCTAAGAGCCTACTTATTCTTCCAAGGCTAATGTAAGCATTGAATACTTCAAGAAGACTCTTTAATCATCTCACTCTAAGTAAGACTGCCTTAGAGCACTGATTAGCTCTCCTACCCACCTAGCAATGATTACATACTCCCTTGCATTGCAGTTATTTTATGTTTGTTTTATCTCCCCTATTAGAGTGTAAGCTTTTAGAGACTCATAGCTACCCTATAGAACAGAGTAGAGCTTCCTCATAGGGTTTCCAAGGAGTGGCTGGTGGATTGGAACTGCGGATCTTTTGGTTAGCAGCCAAGCTCTTAACCACTGCGCCCCCAGGGCTCCTTTAGGAAATAAAGGCAGATTTGAAAAACAACAACAACAAAAAAAAAAACAGTTGCTGTTGAACCGATTCTGACTCATGGCAGCCCCATGTGTCTCAGAGCAGAACTGTGCCTAGGGTTTTCAGTAACTGTGACCTTTTGGAAATAGATCACCAGACTTTTCTTCCGAGATACATTTGGGTGGACTCGAGCTGCCAACCTTTTGGTTAGTAGCCGAGCGCTTAACCATTTGCAGCACCCACAGGCTGTGATACATTCCACGCTAAGAAGTTTAGACTTGATTTGGCAGTCAAAGTCATTTGAGCAGGGAGTTACATTTGATGAGAGCTGTACTTCCAGATTAGTTTAGTGTAAGTGGAAATATACTTTGGAGAAAGGGAGAGACTGAAGTAAGAGTGAGATTGCTTTAATTTATATAGAAGTAATTAGGAGCCCTGGTAGCACAATGGTTAAGTGCTTGGTTGCTAACCAAAAGTTTGGCAGCACGAACCCACGTAGTGGTTCTGTGGGATAAAGACCTGGCTATCTGAGCCCATAAAGATTCCAGCCTAGAAAACCCTATATGGCAGTTCTGCTCTGTCACATGGCTCACTATGAGTTGAAATCGACTTGGTGGTGCCTAACAACAATAACACATAGAAGTAATTACAGCAGGGTAGTGGCAGTGGAAATTAAGAGAGGAGTTGTTAAAGATAAGACCCAAGTCTGATCAGCTAAACTAGGCATCTGATTGTGAGACAGCAAGGGTAACATCAAAGAGAATCAGTCTTTAAGTCTGGGTGACTGGACAGATGAGTATGTCATAAAATAAATTGCAGAATACAGAAGGGAATAAATTTGGAAATAAAGGTCTAAAATTCATTAATATAGTGAATTTGAAGTGTTATAAGGAAACCTAGATGGTGATATCTCCTATGTTGTTGTTGTTGTTAAGTGTGGTCGAGTTGGTTCCAAGTTTCTCAGAAGTAGACTGTCAGGTCCTTCTTCTTATTCTGTCTTAGTCTGGAAGCTCTGCTGAAACCTGTCCACCATTGGTGACCCTGCTGGTATTTGAAATATCAATGGCATAGCTCTCAGCATCACAGCATCATGCAAGCCACCACAGTACAACAAACTGACAGACACGTGGTGGTAAATGTCTCCCATAGCAATTGAAAATGCAGGACCTAAGTTTAGAAGAAAGGTTGGGGCTGGAGATAGAGTTGGCAGCCATATTTCTAGAAGTGATAGTTAAAGCCATGACATTTGATGAGGGATAAAGTATAAGCAGTAATAGAGAAGAGATGCATTTCTTGGTGAGAAGCAGAAAGAAGAGCCTTTTAAATAGGCAGAGAAGGGTTGTAGATGTAGGAGAAGCATCAAAAGGTATCAAATGCCAACGCAAGACAAGGTGATCTATTATATCAAATGCTGCAGAGTTGTCAAGGTGAATAGAAATTTGGTTTGTCACTATATGATGATATGATGACCTCTGATAGCCTCGTTTCAGTAAATCAGTAAAGAGCAAAAGCCAGATTACAAGGAATTTAGGAGTGAGTGGAGGCTGTGGGAACGGAAGCTGCAAGTATTTGAAGAAGTTTGATGGTGAAAGGAGAGACATAGGACATCTCAGGAGGAAGATTTCCTTCCAGTTTATAGAACAGCAAAAGAGATACAGCACCTACTCAAAGACAGCCCTCTATAATTCCAACTACTGACACACTACTGGAGGCATCTTCAGAGATCAGTAACAATACAGGGCTGAGGTATCTGATAAACCAAAAAAAAAACAACAAAAAAAAAAAAACAAAAAAAAATGACAACAACAACAAAAAAAACCCACCATTTCTGTCCAGTTGATTCTGACTCATAGTGACCTTATAGGACACAGTAGATTTCCAAGACTGTAATCTTTATGAAAGCAGACAACCACATCTTCCTCTCACAGAGTGGCTGGTGGGTTAAAACCACCAGTCTTTCAGTTAACAGCCGAGTGCTTACCCACTGCACCACCAGGTGTTCATATGGTGGTGGCTTGCATGTTGCTGTAAAGCTGGAAGCTATGCCACCAATATTTCAAATACCAGTAGGGTCACCCATGGTGGACAGGTTTCAAGGGAACTTCCAGACTAAGACAGACTAGGAAGAAGGACCTGGCGGCCTACTTCTGAAAAAGTCAGAACTGACTCAACCGCACCTAACAACAACAACATGGGAGAAGTCTCCACCTAGGTTTCCTTATAACACTTCAAATTCACTATAAAATCAAAAACCAAACATGTTACCTTTGAGTCGATTCCAACTCATAGTGACCCAATAGGACAGAGTAGAACTGCCCCATACGCCTTCCAAGATCGGCTGGTAGATTCTAACTGCTGACCTTTTGGTTAGCAGCTGAGTTCTTAACCACTGTGCCACCAGGGCTCCAAATTCACTATAGAGGCAAGAAAATTACGGGCTGTCATAGAATGAAAGTAGTAGGATTTTCAGATATTTGAACTCTGAATAGCTGCAGAGCTCAAGTATTTAGCAGAGTTCTGACCAGTGCTTGCATGTAAAGAAACTACCCAACATCAGTAAAAGAACCACTTGAAAGGATTAGATGGAACAGGACCCAACACTCACGCAGGGTCAGGACTAGTGTCTGTTCCCACTAGCCAGACTGAAAATGTCATATTTCACAGGGTGTTGGGTGGAGGACTGAAAGGATTTTGCTTTTATAAACCAAAACCAAACCAAACCCACTGCCATCAAGTCGATTCCGACTCATAGCGATACTATAGGACAGAGTAGAACTGCCCCATAGAGTTTCCAAGGAGCACCTGGTGGATTTAAACTGTCAACCTTTTGCTTAGCAGCTATAGCTCTTAACCACTGCACCACCAGGGTTTCCTTTGCTTCTATAGTGAGGAATAATTAGAGTAGACACAGCTCTGGTCCTGTCTGACAAACTTTAAAAGCAAGACCAAAAGGATTGAACTGCTTTCAAGTTTCAAGAAAGTGAAAAATGTACAGATTGGGAGAAAATTTTGGGGAACCATGTATCTGATAAGGGTCTAATATTGAAAATATATTTAAAAAAAACTTCAACAATTTAACAGCAAAAAGACATACAACCCAATCAAAAATAGGCAAAGGACTTGAACAGACTAAAGAGGATTTTCAGATGACCAGCAAACACACAAAAAGATGCTCAATGCCATTAGTCATTAGGAAGATGCAAATCAAAACCACAAGGAGATACTACCTCACTCCCATTAGAATAGTAATGATTAAAAAAATGGAAAATAACAGGTGTTGGTGAGGTTGTGGAGAAACTGGAACTCTCATTCACTGTTGGTGGGAATGTAAAATGGTACAGCCACTGTAGAAAACAGTTTGGGGATTCCTCAAAAAGTTAACTGGATGGCATCTGTCTTGGATTGAATTGTGTTCCCCCAAAATATCTGTCAACTTGGCTAGGCCATGATTCCCAGTATTGTGTGATTGTCCACCATTTTGTCATCTCATGTATTTTCCTTTGTGTTCTAAATCTTACCTCTGTGATGTCAATGAGGCAGGATTGGAGGCAGTTATGTTAACGAGATAGGACTCGGTCTAAAAGTGTCTTAAGTCAATCTCTTTTGAGATATAAAAGAGAGAAGTGAGCAGAGAGACAGGGGGAACCTGATACCACCAAGAAACAAGAGCCAGGAGAATAGTGTGTCTTTGGACCAAGGGTTCCTGTGCTGAGAAGCTCCTCAAACAGGGAAGATTGATGACAAGGACCTTCCCTCAGAGCCAACAGAGAGAGAAAGCCTTCCCCTGGAGCTGGCACCCTTAATTCAGACTTCTAGCCTCCTAGACTATGAGAGAATAAATCTCTGTTTGTTAAAGCCATCTACTTGTGGTATATTTCTGTTATAGCAGCATTAGATAACTAAGACAACATCTAATAACAACTAAAAAAAAACAACAACACAACAAACCTTACCATATGACCCAGCAATTCCAATCCTAGGTATATATATACCCAGAAGAAGTGAAAGCAGAACACAAACAGAAACCTGTATACCAATGTTCGTTGCAGCACTTTCACAATAGCCCAAAAGTGGTAACAACCAAAATGTCTATCAGCAGATGAATAGATAGACAAAATTCGGTATATACATACAATGGATTATTACACAGCCATAAAGAAAAATGAAGTCCTGATGCAACATCGATGAACCTTAAAAACATTACGCTGAGTGAAATAAGTCAGCTGCAAAAAGACAAATACTGTATGATCTTACTTACATAAAATAAGCAAATATATAGAAACAAAAAATTACTAGTGGTTACTAGCAGTGGGACGAAGCAGGAGAGAGGGAGTTTTATCTTAGCAAGCATTGAGTTCATGTTAACGTGGTGGAATAATTTGAAAAAGGATAGTGATAACCATTGCACAACATGAAGAATGTAATCAGTGTCACTGAAACACACATGTAGAAATTGTTGAATTGGCGAATGTTTTTTTTTTTTAATATATATTTTATTGTACTTCAGGTGAAGGCTTACAGAACAAATAGTTTCTCATGAAACAGTAGTACACATGTTGTTTTATGACATTGGTTAACAACCCCACAACATATTAACCCTCTAACGTCTCAACTTTTTTTTTTTTTTGGTGAAAATACACATAGCCAAAGACACACCATTTCAAAAATTTCTACATACACAGTTCAGTGACATTGACTATGCTCTTCCAATTGTGCTGTTATTCTCACTTCGGATGAAGGCTTGCAGAACAAAATAGTTTCTCATTTAACAGTTACTACAAATGTTGCCCTATGACAATGGTTAACAATCTCACAACACATCAACAATATCCCTCCTCAACCTTGGGTTCCCTATCACCAGCTTCCTTGTCCCCTTCTGCCTTCTGGCCCTTGTCACTGGACTCCTGTACCTCGTTAGTCTCATTTGGTTTTACGGGGCTGTCCACTCCCAGGCTGAACGGTGAGCCTCGGAGGTAACTTCACCACTGAGCTAAAAGGGTGTCTGGGGGCCATACTCTCGAGGTTTCTCCAGTCTCCTTTAGGCCAGTAAATCTGGTCTTTTTTTTGTGAGTTAGAAATATGCTCTGCATCCTTCTCCAGCTCTATCCAGACCCCTCTGTTGTGATCCTGGTCAGAGCAGTCAGTGGTGGTAGCCGGGCACCATCTAGCTGTACTGGCCTCAGTCCGGTGGAGGGCTTGGTAGCTGTGGACAGTTAGTCCTTCGGACTAATCTTTTCCTTGTATCCTGTTCTCTTCATTCTCCCTTGCTCCAGAAGGGATGAGACCAGTGGAGAATCTTAGATGGCTGCTCACAGGCTTTTAAGACCCCAGACACTACTCACCAAGGTAGAATGTAGAGCATTGTCTTTATAAGCTGTGTCATGCCAGTTGAGCTAGATGTTCCCCGAGACCATGGTCCCCACAGCCCTCCGCCCAGCAATTCAGTCCCTCAGGGAGTTTGGATGTGTCTCTGGGGCTTCCATGACCTTTCCTTGTACAGGTTGTGCTAGTTTCCCCTGTATTGTGTACTGTCTCACCCTTCAGCCAAGGTACCACTTATCTATTTAGTATTTCCCCCCTCACCCCTCCCATCCCTGGTAACCAACAAAGATTGTTACATTTTGTGTGTGAACTTTTTCATGTGTTTTTACAGTAGAGGTCTCATACAATATTTGTCCTTTTGTGATTGACTTATTTCACTCAGCATAATGTCCTCCAGTTTCATCCATGTTATGAGATGGTTCACAGCTTCATCACTGTTCTTTCTCGTTGCATAGTGCTCCATTGTGTGTATGTACCATAGTTTGTTTATCCATTCATCTATTGATGGGCATCTAGGTTGTTTCCATCGTTTTGCTTTTGTGAACAATGCTGCCATGAACATAGGTGTGTGTATGTCTATTCGAGTGAACAACTCTTATTTCCCTAGGATATATTCCTAGGAGTGGGATTGCTGGATCGAATGATATGTCTATTTCTAGCTTTCTGAGGAAGCGCCATATCATTTTCCAAAATGGTTGTATCATTTTGCATTCCCACCAGCAGTGCATAAGAGTTCCAATCTCCCCACAACCCCTCCAACGTTTGTTATTTCCAGTGTTTTTGATTTGTGCCAGTAATGCCGGGGTGAGATGGTATCTCATTGTGGTTTTAACTTGCATTTCTCTAATGGCTAGTGATTGTGAGCATTTCCTCATGTGTCTGTTCGCCATTTGAATGTCTTCTTTGGTGAAGTGTCTATTCATTTCCTTTGCCCATTTTTGAATAGGATTATTTGTCTTTTTGTTGTCGAGGAGTTGGATTTTCTTGTAGATTATGGAGATTAGACCTTTGTCTGACTTGTACTGTCCAAAAATTCTTTCCCAGTCTGTAGGTTCTCTTTTCATTGTTTTGGTGGTCTTTTGAAGAGCATAGGTGTTTGATTTTTAGAAGATCCCAGTTATCTAGCTTATCTGTTGGGTTTTGTGCGTTGATGGTTATGGTTTGTATCCTGTTAATGCCATATATTAAGGCCTGTAGTGTTGGTCCTATTTTTTCTTCTATGAACTTTATAGTTTTAGGCTTTATATTCAGGTCTTTGATCCATTTTGAAGTAGTTTTTGTGTACGGTGTGAGGTATGGGTCCTGTTTCATTTTTTTGCAAATGGATATCCAGTTTTGCCAGCACCATTTGTTAAAAAGACTGTCTTTTCCCCATTTGTTGGACTTTGGGCCCTTGTCAAAGATCAGGTGACCGTAGGTGGATGGATTTACATCAGGGTTCTCAACTCTGTTCCGTTGGTCAATGTCTCTGTCGTTGTACCAGTACCAGGCTGTTTTGACTACTGTAGCTGTATAGTAGGTTCTGAAGTCAGGTAGTGTGAGTCCTCCAACTTTATTCTTCTTCTTCAGTAGTGCTTTACTTCTTCGGGGCTTCTTCCCTTTCCATAGAAAGTTAATGATTACTTTTTCCATCTCTTTGAAGAATGTTGTTGGTATGTGGATTGGGATTGCGTTGTATTTGTAAATTGCTTTGGGTAGAATTGACATTTTCACAATGTTGAGTCTGCCTATCCATGAGCATGGTATGTTTTTCCATTTATTTAGGTCCCTTTGGGTTTCATGCAGTAGTGCTTTGTAGTTTTCTTTGTATAGGTCTTTTACATCCCTGGTCAGATTTATTCCTAAGTATTTTGTCTTTTTAGGGGCTATTGAAAATGGTATTGTTTTCCTGATTTCCTTTTCATCGTTCTCCTTACTGGTATACAGGAATCCAACTGATTTTTGAATGTTTATCTTGTATCCTGCTACTCTGCTGAATCTTTCTATTAGTTCCAGTAGATTTCTCGTGGAGTCTTTAGAGTTTTCTATGTATAGTATCATCTCATCTGCAAACAGGGACAGTTTAAGTTCTTCATTACCAATTTGGATGCCCTTTATTTCTTTTTCTTGCCTTATTGCTCTGGCTAGAACTTCCAGCCCAATGTTAAATAGGAGTGGTGATAAAGGGCATCCTTGTCTTGTTCCTGTTTTCAAGGGGAATGTTTTCAGCTTCTCTCCATTAAGAATGATGTTGGCTGTTGGTTTTGCATAGATGCCCTTTATTATGTTGAGAAATTTCCCTTCTATACCTATTTTATTGAGAGTTTTTATCAGGAATGGGTGTTGGACTTTGTCAAATGCCTTTTCTGCATCATTTGAGTTTCTTTTGTTTCCTTTTATTTATGTGGTGGATTACGTTGATTGATTTTCTAATGTTGAACCATCCTTGCATACCTGGTATGAATCCTACTGGTCGTGGTGTATTATTTTTTTGATATGATGCTGAATTCTATTGGTTAGAATTTTGTTGAGAATTTTTGCATCTATATTCATGAGAGATATTGGTCTGTAATTTTCCTTTTTTGTGATGTCGTAGGCAAGGGAAATTTTGGACATTAAACTCACAGAAGAGGAAATGGCAGATAAAACTCATAGCATTTTCCTTTTTTTAATTCCCACTTCTCCTTCATATAAATTTGCTTGAATTATAATGTTGTAAAATTATATAGATAATGATAATAATTCTGCTTGAGTTAAAGAGAAAAAGAAAACTTCATGGTTGATCATGCTAACTTCTTCCTGAAATTTCTGATTTAATTATTATATGTAACTCTTTTTGGAATGGTGCATCCTGGGAAGGCTAGTCACAAAGTTTCAAGGCATGGGATGAGTAAAGGAGTTGAGCATGAGAATCTAAAAACAAAGGGAATCAGGGATTAATGGAATACAGTTGACCCATGTTGTCTTGATCGAGTCAAGTTATAGGGCTTAGACTTTACTGGCCCTAAACTTGTTTTTGGAGAACACATGGAATTGTTTTATTGAGTGTTTAGTATATGCCAACATTATTGAAGGGGTAAAGTTGGGAAGGGCATGGGGGAGGTTAGATAGCTGTTTTATCAAACTACACTTCATCTAACTGTTTGTTCCTGTCTCAAGGCTCCCTGGCCTCTACATAATCAGGAGCCCCAAATTTGAGGATGCTGTCTTGTCTTTGCTTGGAGATGCAGGTGTAAGATCTGTCATCTTCCCTACACTTCTGTGAGGGAGTGAAAAAACACAGACATGAAATGTCACTCTGAATAGGTTGCTGAATTGGGCACCAAAGAAAGCATATGAAAGTACATGGAAGTGGCATGAATACTTAATGTAGGAAAAAATATAATTGTATTAACATCCTGAAAGGCCCTTTAGGACAATTTAGCCCCTGACTCAGTCTTACAGCAAGCTGGGAGAAGAACTCAGATTTTAGACTCTTGGTGCAGTGTTTTTTCCATAGAATTATAGAATTTTAGAGTTGGACGTGGCCTCAAGATCACTTAGTCCAGCCTCTTTGCTGTTGCATGAATCCCTTTGTCAATATCTGTCAAGTAATCCTGTAGCCTTTAGTAGAAATGGGGAACCAACTGCTTCCTCAGGCTGCTACTCTGTTTTTAGATAGATCTTGTTGTTAAGACCTTTTCCTATAATACTGAACTGAAGTGTGACTCTTTTCAACTTGGTTTCCTTGGTTTCAGTTCTACTTTCTGGTGTTTCACTTATTAGGTTGATTTAATGGCCATTCAGATATTTTAAGACACTTTCATTGGCTAAGGAGCCCTAGTGGCCTTGGCTAGTGCTCATATAGCATGATTTCAAGACAGCACTCTAATCTATATCTACAAGCTGGATGAACAAGCTCAAGATTACTGGTATCCCCCTCTATAGTGCGATGCTCATGTATGAACCTAATTTTGTGGGGCGAAATGAACCTATCCCTTCTCTTTTTCCAGGCCCAATATTTTATCTATGGATTCAAATGCAGCCTTAAGTGACTCTTTTGGATAATCACATATGATGCTATATCATATTGAGTTTGTTGTCGACCAAAACCCCTAAGGTCTCATACAGCCCACGTATTTACTGCTTTTAAAGCATATGCATATCAACCTGCACTGGAGCAGTCGTGTTTTTGGTACCTTATTGCAGGGCTTTATCTTTACTTCTGGTATGACTGTGTTTTAATATATGCTCATTACGCTTCCTGAGTCCCTTTTGGAGTCAATTATCAGTTACCCTTATAATTTTAAGTTGGGCAATTTGATTGCCATGATGTCTAGGTCCCCACTGAAATCGTTTGTAAGTGTGCCAAGCAGTGCAGAACTGAGAATGAGCCCTGTGTCAAGTCACTTAGAGACCTAACTCAGGAGGGCATGGATCCTGAGCCCGGGAAATTTAGCCATTCAACTTTAAATTCAGTCACCCACCAGTACTAGGATACAGCCCGCACTTCTTACTCTGTATCCATGGAGATTATGAAAGATAGCACACCGTGTGAAATAGTTATGGGGTTCTTCTGCTCTTTCACTTAGTTGAATTCTCAAAAATGGAAATGAGCTCAGTATCAGATGACTTGTTCTCAGCACATCTGTGATGTCTTCTAGTGATCCATCCTTTCCCCGTTTTAAGAGTTCGTAAGCCATCTGTTCATTGATCTCTTTGGACATATCTACATTATTCATCTAGAGTTTGTGGAATCTAGCTTCATTCCACTTTTAAAAACAGGAACAGTACTGTACTTTTCTTTAGTTCTCTGCCACAGCTTCCCTATTCTACATTTCTTTAAGGATTCTCGAAATTCTTTCCTATTACATTCTTTCAAAATAAAGAAAATGGGAATCGTAGGTGAATTACCGTGAAATCCAAAGAACATTTTATTTAAATTTGGATATTTCCAATGGTAATTACCATGCCTAAGGAGTTCGTAGTTAGTGTGTATGTGAGTATTTTCGTATGTGTGTGTATCGTGGAAGGGGTTGGAGGAAGAAGAGAAGGGAATGCAGGGGACCAATGACTTGCTTTTATTCTTCTATGGATTTCTTGGGACTAGAAAAGAGTTAGGAATAAAAAGCTCTGTGAATGGAACATATGGAGTTAGAACTTTGCTATGGTGAACTGATTCTTCACTTTTTTCTACCTTCAATTATTATTGAGTAGAATAAATGCTTTTAATTGGGGAGATTTATAGAAAGAAAAAAATCAAGAATCTACTGCCTTTATAGAACTCCTTTCTGCATTTTTTGTCCTTGAGCACGCTGACTTCAAGACCAAATCAAACAAAACCAAATTGAATTAAACAGACGAACAAAAAAATAAAACAGATTACAATGGTCACTTTGGCCTATAGGGAGGATAAATAAAAGCTTGAATGCTTGAAACCTTTATTTTTGACAAAAATCATTACAATTAAGGATGCCTCTGCTAAAAATTCAGGGTGCCATAAGACTGGGTAACTAACCATGACTTTTTCCTCAGTTAAAGCTTTCATCTTTAAGTCGTCTATGAGTATAAAAGACCACATAGTTTATATTTAAAAAAAAAAATGCTACCGTATTCCTTTTCTAAAATGCGGGTAAATACTGTTTTGTAAACTTGACATTGTAAGAGTTCTTCTAAATTAAGCTCTGGGGTTTGCTATTTCAGGCTTCCTGCTCAGCAAGCCCCATGCCTTGTGACATTACTTCTGCTCCATTTACCAACAGTGTAAGTCTGGGCTTGTGGTTGTGGCAAAGTCTGCCCCACAGAAGCTGAAAGAACTTAATCTCCTCTGACTTGAGGGAAGGCACCAATGGGCTGGATGGGGAACCTGGAACATCCAGTGGTCCTGAGATATATCATCTCTGCCTGATAACTCCTGTCCTAGTGAAGTTTAGAAACTACAGGCTGGATTGTCCCTGGTTTCAGCCTGATAAAATTTCCTGTTCATGAAGTATTTCTTTTTTGGAACAGCTTCCATGCAAATCATCATTACTTCACAGCTTAGCTTTCATATTAACTGCTTAACTGAGTTTTCTGCCTACAGTCTTCACCCAGTTTGGCATAATGCCATCAGATTCATTTTTCCAAATCATGGTTCTGATTGTCAAGGATAGTGACCACCTTCAACCCCCATCCAGGATTGTATTTGCTTCCTAGCTGGAAAAGTGAAGGAAAAAAAAAAAAAAAAATCATACATCTGCTTTATAATCATCGCACATTTTATTGATGGGAAAAGAGTTTATAAACCAAAAAAACCAAACCATTGCCGTCTAGTTGATTCTGACTCATAGTGACCCTATAGGACAGAGTAGAACTGCCCCATGGAGTTTCCAAGGGGCGCCTGGTGGATTCAAACTGCTGACACCTTGGTTAGCAGCCATAGCACTTAACCACTACGCCACTAGGGTTTCCAGAGGGTTTATAGATAATATTCCATGGTAGATGAAGTAGTTGCCTTTATAGTAAGGGTGGGAGTATGGGAAACCTGAACAAATACACAATTCACAAGGTGATTTCAAATTTTATTATTTGATTTGACATTTGTTGAAATTATTTTACTCTTGTATACTGATTCATGGCTTGAATTTGGTTTAGAAAGAATTTTCAGTATAATCTACAAGGTGTGGATTTAGAAGAAAAGCATGAACATGTGTACAATTAATGCTAAGTAAACTTTGTGTTTTCTTTAACATTCCATAACGTTATCCTGAAATAAAGGACTATTTCTAAAAAGACTGAAATTACTATACAATTTATTCAGTTGTGACTTAGACAACTTGTGCTCACCAAATATTATATGTGTTTCCCTTCATTTCTTAGTGGTCTTTGCAATTAATTTGAGACCTGTGACTAGTTATGGCCTGTGGATAATAAGTAGAAGAGACATGTGTCTCTTTTGGGTCAAGGCAAATTGAGAGGCCACACATTCCAGATGGTGGAACCTTGTCAGCCTGGGGTCCTGGGAGACTGTGTTCAGGAGGATATTTCGTGGACCAATGCTGGACATGGGACCTGAGCAAGAAATAAACTGAGATTTGAGAGTTTGTTATTCCACATAACCTAGCCTCTGCAAACTAATATGTTAGTAAAACAGTATGTATCTGCAATGGAATATTACTCTGCCATAAAGAGAAATGAAGTCCTGATACATGCCACAACATGGATGAAACTTGAAAAGATTATGTTAAGTGAAATAAGTCAATCACAAAAGGACAAATATTGTATGATCTCACTAATACGAAATACCTAGAATTGGAAAATGTATAGAGATCAGAGTTTGATAGTAGTTACCAGGGATGGGAGTTAAGGGGAAAAGGGAATATCATCATTTAGGAAGCATCGAGTTTCTGTTTATGGTGATGGAAAATTTGGTAATGGATATTGGTGATGGTTGCACAACATGATTGAAACAATTGGCCTCACTGAATTGTACCTGTGAAAAAATGCTGAAATGGAAAATGTTGTGTTATCTATATTTTTACAATAATAAAAACCCAATAAAAAACCCATTGCTGTTGAGTCGATTCCGATTCATAGTGACTTTATAGGACAGAGTAGACCTGCTCCATAGGGTTTTCAAGGAGTGGCTGGTGGATTTGAACTGCCGGCCTTTTGGTTAGCCGATGAGCTCTTAACCATTGCACCACCAGGACTCCAAAAAACCCAGTATGTACCAATTATTATATATACCTGTAAATGTGTTAAAAAATTAAATATGAATTTCCCTCTCCTCTTTCAGTGGTCTCATGTGCTGTGGAAGACAGCTGGCTCCATGTTGCCTGCCTGTGAGCCTCTTGCTATTTCATCCTGGAGCACTGATGCTGAGTGTTTGCCTGAACTAAAGTTGGAGGTAACCATACCCTTCAACATCATACCTTCCCTGCCTGGCAGAACTTCTGCTGATGCTGTCCTAAAGGGACAGGCTTCGACTCCTCCCCTTGCTACCCTGTCTTGTCAAGAATGAGCTATGTGCCCTTGGGACTTGATCATGTGGACCAGTAATCATGACTCTCTCTCTTGAGAGAGACCTGTGGTCTCTGAGTGCTTTCAACAAAAATTTCAACTTTTTAGCCTGACCATCCAAAGTCTTAACTTATCTTTCAAATCTTTGGTCTTCTTACCACAACTGTTCCAAATTGATTTACTTGCCACTTCTAAGACATGCCTATTTATGTCTATCTACTAGTACATCTGTGATGGCTAATTTTATGTGTTAACATGGTGAAGCTATAGTACTCTGTTATTTAATCAAATATTGATCTAGGTGATGCTGTAAAGATATTTGTAGTTGTAGTTAACATCTACAATCAGTTGACTTTGAGGAGATTACCCTCAACAGTATGAGTAGGCCTCATCCAATCAGTTGAAGGCCTGAAGAGCAAAAACAGAGAAGAAATACTTCTGCTTCAAGACTGCAACACTAACTCCTGCTTGAGTGTCCATCCTGCTAGCTTGCCCTAGGGATTTTGGACTCACTCGCCCACAAAATAGTGTGAGACAATTTCTTCAAATCTCTATCTCTATCTCTATCTCTATCTATCTGTCTATCTGTCTGTCTCTGTCTCTCTATATATCTCCTACTGGTTCTGTTTCTCTAGAGAATCCTGACTGACACAGATTTTGGTCATATCATTGCTCCTATTCAAGTCCAATCTCACTTTGTTTTGACCCCTTCTCTGAACACCCAACAGAAAGACAGTTTTCCTTTGTTTTTGACCAATTGCACTGATTGTATCTCTTATTTGATACTTACAGATTGGACCATGTTAAACTTTTTACAGGTTCAGAATCCCTTATTTTCAATTCTATCCAAAAAGCTCTGAGAGCTGGAAGTTTTTAAATAACTCATTTGGCAGCAAAACCTGGTCTGACCTGAAAAAATTGGGGGACAAAACTTAAAGTGATCTGTCTTTATTTATAGTCTTAGAGTTATTTTTTTAATCCTACTTAGTGTGTATGTTCATATTTTGTTTGATTGTGATATGTTATCCTGAATGTGTAGGGGGCATCACGTAATAGGCAGTATTACCTGTCTAAAATCTGAAACATTCGGAGTTCAGAAACCAATCTGACCCAAGGGTTTGTTAGTGAGAGTATGGACCTGCATTGTCCTTACGGAGAAATATCTCTATTTTCAAATCGTATGATCTATTTGAATGTGTTTTAATAAGACTAACTTTTAGCATAGACTGAGATTTTGGTAATGAAAAGATTATTAATGTTTTAGGTACAAATTTCCACAAATTATAAACTCAGTTGTACAAAAATATGCTTCCTTTATTTTCCTATCACTGAACTTAGTTTTTACCTCAAACCCCCATCTCCACCTGATAGCAGGAAACTTCAGGTAAATTCAGTCAAATTAGCGATTACTCAGTCACTTAAGTTAGTGGCTCAGTCAGTTCAGGAAAATGAGCCTGCAAATCTTGTCCTTTGCCCTTGCTCTGCCACTTCCCATGCTCTTCTTGAGACAGGACACTTTCAGAAGCTTCCTTCTCTGCCTACACTGTTTTAACTCTACTGCTGCCAGACTGTGCTGATGTGGGGGTAAGTGTATTGAATTCTGCGCCCAGGCTTATTGCCTTCTCTATCTGTGCCTTCGGAAGTTAGACCCAGCTTTCAGAATTCCCCAAACCCATGGAACTTTCATCATTCTTCTCTCCCCACTCCAAAGGGTAGGGATGGGGCCAAGGAGTCGGAATGCCCATGTTTTTCTGATTGCGGAAAGATTAACTAACTAACAAACCAACTGCTAACTAACATTTATTCTCATCTCCAAGTGACTAGGCAAGTATTCTTCTAAACTGATTGTTTATGATGATAACTTAGTTTTTGATATTTAAACAGCAACATCTCTCAAAGCTATTTTTATCTGACATAGATTTACAAAAGTCTACATTGTATAGCAAAAACATAGATGACTGTAATTCTTTATGTTCTGGCTGTGGTGGTTCTGTTCCTGACCCTGAGGAATTAATATTATCTGACTCAATGGGTAAGAGCTGGAAGAGAAAGAACGGGTGGCAGGAGGCATGGGTGTGGAGTGCCTGGTTAAAATCATAGAAGTTCATTCTACTACAGTTGTGTAATTCCATTTGATATCATTCAAAACCCAAGCTGCCAAAGCTGCCTCTGTGCAAAGACGTAAGTGGTTTTCAAACTGGTTTCCAGAAAGAGTGAGGAGGAGGCTGGTTGAGTGGGGATTTCTTTCCTTTTTATGGATCTTCACCATCCCAGCCTCAAAGATGTCACATCTGTATTCAGTTAAAAGAGTTCAGCTTTTAATGTCTTTTGTATATTGTAGGTCTGTGTATGAAAATTTAAATAGAGTGCTGCTAATAAAAATATTTTGAGAATCCTCGTAGCTTAAGTGCTCGGCTGCTAACCGAAAGTTGAAAGGTAGGTGGTTCAAACTCACTGCTCTGCACTCTGCTGGAGAAAGATGTGGCAGTCTGCTTCTGTAAAGCTTACAGACTTGGAAATCCTATGAGGCAGTTTTGCTCTGTCCCATAAAGTCACTACGAGTTGGAATTGACTCGATGGCAACGGGTTTGGTTTGTTTGTTTTTTTGTAGTAGCTAACTATGGTTATAAAAAAAGAAAGATTTTTCAAACACCTAGGTCAGTTTAGGAATCAAATTCACCTATTACCAATCATACCTTAACTGGAATCAGCTTCTATTTCAGCTGTATGCGACGAATTCATCCAGAATCCCCAAACATAGTGATGGTATCTCCTGAGTTCTCGTTTATGATGCCTGTATGTTTCGGGCTCTGGGAATTTTCTATCAAAAGGCCTTGAAGGATGTGGCTGGGGCTTCGCCAGCCTCACTATGTCTGCCATTTTCAATTTTCAGAGTCTATTGATTGTATTCTTGCTGCTTATATGTACTTGTGCTTATATCTGATCCTTGACACCCAGCATTCTCCACAGAAGTAAAACTGGACTGTTGGGTATATTTTGGAAGTGTACCAGAATTGGTAAGTGGAAGAGTCCTTATGTTGCATTATGCTTTATAGTGATGACCTTCAGCATCCTGTTCATACAGTAGCTTGGAAAAATGCCATCAGATTTCAATATGAAAAAGGACTTATCTGAAGAAAATAATGGAAAGAATAGTTAACCCTTTTATCTTGGAACATTGAGTGACATACATTTCCAGCTGCTGTTCTCCATTTTTGTTATGAGACCAATGTGCTAGATAAATTATTCAGATGTAACCATTTAATACTCAAAGAGTTTAATTATGTCGGTAAGAATCAAGCTCAGTACTGTCACTACAATATTACATTCCGCAAGTGTTGTTCTGCTGTGTCAGGTACCAATTTTTAGTGCAGAATCTCTAAGGTGTATAGTAGAAAACAGAATTGGTAAATTACTCAAGTTGCTTTCACTGTGATTTGGAAATAATAAATCTTTATAGAATGAGGCCTTTTTTGGATGAGCTTTTTTATTTGGAAAAAAATGGTTCAATGTGTATAGCTAAGGACTGCATTTAATAATGCTTGCTTTTCTACTGGCCACACCATTCTGAACGCACGCTAAACAGAGTTCCTCTACTCTTGGCACACTCTGTAATTTATTACAAGTTTTTTTAACTATTTAAAATAAGATGATGCAGTTCTTAAAGAGGGAGATAAATGATATGTGACTTAAGAGTATTAGTGGGAAAATGTTCATATGTAACAGAAGATGTTTAGACTAGCCGACTGGTGTAGCCGCCTCTGAAACCTCTGGTCAAGTATAAATAAATGTCTTAAGTATAAATATGACCAGCTAGCTATCTGTCTCTGAAGAAGACTCTGTTCTTAGAATGAAAAGGAACAAAATAGAGCAATTAGAGAATAATGATCCTATATGTGTTTTTCTTTCTTGTTAGCATCAAGTCTTTGAAAATCAGTTATTTTACTTTTCCCAAAATATTTTGTTTTTTAAATACAGCACTTTAAATCTAAAAAAAAAAAAAAAAAAAAAAAGGCCTTGCAGACAGCTTCTTTTCAGTCCTTGCTCTCTGCATAGCGTTATAAATCTTTGGTTGCTTGTTTCTATCGCCTCAGTAGGAAATTCTTTGTTCACATTTTTACTGCTCTCTTTTTTCTCTTGGGAGACAGAGGATATAAAACAAGCCTTTCTCATGCTCACTTGCACATTTTCATTCCTGCTGACTGAGAAAAAGCAGGGACAACTTGGATACTTTGGCTAATGACAGAATAATTCCCAATACCTTGCCTCACACACTCCTCGTCTGTCACCTGGAACCTTGTACTAGCCTCCAAACTCGTCTCCCTCCCTCACTGCTCCCTGATTTGTCCATTTCTAACATGTCGCCTGAGTGTTTGCTTTCTAAAATGTACATCTGATGTCACTCTTAAAACACTTTAATGATTTTTAAAACCCTTTAATGTCTTTGCATAGTTTACAGTATATAATTCAGTTTCTTTACCTTGGATCACAAGATCTTTCATGACTTCCAGCATACTACTGGTAATTAACAATTATTATATGTCTCTTAGGTATCTTTTACAAGTGTCAATGTAATACCAAAAAAAAAAAAAAAAAAAACCCGTTGCTGTTGAGTCGATTCTGACTCATAGCGACCCTATAGGACAGAGTAGAACTACTTCATAGGGTTTCCAAGGAGCACCTGGTGAATTTAAACTGCCGATATTTTGGTTTGCAGCTGAGCCATGGCTCCAGTGTCAGTATAATAGGATCTTCCAGTTAACCTCGTTTAACCTTCATAACAACACTCGGAAGTTAATAGTTCTATCTCCATTTTTTAAAATGAGAAAGCTGAGTTTAGAGAGATTAAATAATTTCCCCAAAGATAATGAATAGCATATTTCATCTACCCCTGGTCTCTCCTATGCACCCTCGTGTCCTTGAAGCACTGATGCCAGAGCTGAAATACACAGCATGATCTTTCATGCCTCTCTGACTCTCCTCATGCTGAGTCCTCTGCCTGGAATGAGAAGAAACCTTAGTCACTAGTCAACCTGTAATTAAGCATCAAGATCCAGATCACATGTCCCTTTTTCTATTTAACCATTTTTTTCCTCCTTAGAGGTACCCTCTTTTGTGAACCAGTAATCCTTTGTGAAACAGTCCTGGCGACCTGACAGTTAAGTGCTCGACTGCTAACTGAAAAGTTGTTGGTTGAACCCACCCCGCAGCTCCATGGCAGAAAGACCTGGTGATCTGCTTCCATAAAAATGACAGCCTAGAAAACCCTATGGGGTGGTTCTGCTCTGTTTCGTTGGGTTGCTATGAGTCGAAATCTATTAGATGGCACACAACAACCACCACCACCACCCTTTGTGGGCCTGTCACATGACTACATAGTGAGTATGAGGAGTGTCCTCTGACCTCACTGTTCACAGGGACTGTTGATTCTACCAGAAGGCAATCATTTCAGGAAATTGAGGACAAGGATCATATACAGTAACTTCAGGCTAGGTGCATTCCCACTGTAGATAGTTTAATACCTGCTGATTTTCCCTTCTTTAAAGCATTTTTTAAAATCTATTGAGACTGATGTGCTTGCATAAAAAGGAGTTGGTGCCCATGTGTTCAACAGAGAGATCTCTCTTATTTTCTAGGTGTGGTTTTGAATTGAGAGAAAAAAATCTCTAAAAGATCAGTTAGGTCCTTTGCACTGTGGGCCTCTCTGACCCAAGATTGGCAATTATTATCCTCTGCTATTTTAATAAAAACATCAACATGTACAGAAAAAGCAGAATTGGGTAGAAAAAAAAAAATAAGCTAAGCTCTTTGTCCAGGCCAGCAACGCCTGTGCGAAACCAGGCAGTTCAGCCACAAACAACAGTTGGGAGGCATCTTTCCTTATGTGTAGGCAAAGTGTCTAAGAGGAACTAAACAGCTTCTAGAGCATTCGCCTTAGATGTAGGACTTTATAAAGTAACAACAATTGTCAATCTCCCCAACTAAACAAAGAGTGTCTGGAGGAAACTTGTTTCCTGTCAACTTTTGTCCCTCCACAGTGCCTGGCTCGTGCAGGGTGGTGATATGTTCAGTGACTATGTGTGTGGTGCCTGCCATTGCTGGCCCCTCATCCTAGGAGTTACCAGGGATATGGCAGTGAACAAAACAGACAAAAATCTCTGTCCCCATGTATCTTAAATTATAGTGGGGAAGACTGACTATAAGAACACAAGTAATTGATGATGAATGCTATGGGAAAAAATAATAAAGCAGGAAAAGGAGAATAGTAAGTGGTGGTAGTAACTTTAAACTGGGTTCAGGGAAGGCTCACAGATAAGTAGCCTGTGGCCAAAGACTTAAAGGAGGTGAGGGAGTGAGCCATACCAATGACTTCCTAGGGGAAGAGGGTTCTAGGTAGAGAGAACAGCAAGTGCAAAAAAGCCAGAGATGGGAATGTGATTGATGTGTTGGAGAACAGCAGGAAGGCCAGTGTGTTTTGAGCAGAGTGGGTGAGGGTGGGAGGGTAGGGAGGTGGGGCGAGGGGGTAGGAGAAGGGAGGGGTCAGAGCGGTAACAAGGAACCAGATTGCTCAGGGCCTTGTAGCCATTGAAAGACCCTTGGTTTGGGAAGCCTTTAGGGACAAAGTGAGGGTGGATTCTAAGCAGAAGAGAGGTGGACTCTGACCGACATTTTACAAGGATCACTCTGGACACTGTGTTGAGAATAGACTTTAGGGGCAAGGATGGACGTAAACTCTCAAAAGATATTTATTGATTGATGGGAGTGGAGTTCATGGTATTTGAACTTGGATGTTATATGAAGGATGGGCAGTGGTGACAGCCTTCACAAATTGTTGTTGTTGTTAGGTGTGATCGAGTTGGTTCCGACTCATGGCAACCCTTTGTAAAACAGAACGAAACACTGCCTGCTCCTGCGTCATCCTCGTGATTGATGTTATGCTTGAGCCCACTATCGAAGCCACTGGGTCTCAATCCATCTCATTGAGGGTTTTCCTCTTTTTCGCTGACCCTCTACTTTAGCAAGCATGATGTCCTTCTCCAAGGACTGTCCTTCCTGGTAACCTGTCCAAAGTACGTGAGACAAAGTCTCAGCATCCTTGCTTCTAAGAAGCATCCTGGTTGTCCTTCCAAGACAGATTTGTTCATTCTTCTGGAAGTCCAGAATGGTGTATTTTTATTCTTTGCCAACACCATAATTCAAAGGCATCGATTCTTTTTTGGTCTTCCTCATTCATTGTACAGCTTTGTATATGAGGCCATCAAAAATACCATGGTTGGGTCAGGTGCACATTAGTCCTTAAAGTGACATCTTTGCTTTTTGCAGCTGATTTGTCCAATGCAATATGTTCTTTGATTTCTTGACTGCTGCTTCCATGGGCATTGATTGTGGATTCAAGTAAAATGAAATCCTTGACTTCAGTCTTTTCTCTGTTTATCATGATGTTGTTTATTGATCGATTTGTGAGGATTTTTGTTTTCTTTAGGTTGAGGTATAATCCATACTGAAGGCTGCGGTCTTTGATCTTCATCAGTAAGTGCTTCAAGTCCTCTTCTCTTTCAGCAAGCAAGGGTGTGTCATCTGCATATTGCAGGTAGTTAATGAGTCTTCCTCCAGTCCTGATGCTGTGTTATTCTTCTTATAGTCCAGCTTCTTGGATTATTTGCTCAACATACAGATTGGATACGTATGGTGAAAGATCCAGGTCCCTGGGCAAGCTGCTCATGAATATCCCTGGTAAGGATGTCATGCTCCAGAAAGAACAATTTGAAGTCTGGAGTGTATGGGCCTGGGACCAGCAGGTGCCTGCCGTCTGCAGTGGGGTAAGGCCCTGTGATCCGAATAATGTGATGAGGTTGAAAAAAGGGACAGTTGCCCACAGAGGAGCTCTTTCTCCTGAGTGAATGGGTCAGAGACACGTTTGAGAACTTCCTGCAGGGCCCAGGTCTGAGGGCGTTGGTACAAAGTTATCAGCTGGTTTTCAGGCAGTGGCCATGGTTGGTTGATCACAGCTCAGTGGTTCCCATCAGAGAAATTCTACTTGATTAGTTCATTATTACTAATGAAACTCACTACGTTGAAAGGAAATCACATGATGAGACCACAGCTGTTTCACCGAAAGTGCTACTAACTTGAGCTGTGAAGCTGTTCATGACTTTTAACCTTGGGCCTATGCTTTAAGGAAATAAATCCAAGGGAAACAATTGAAAAAGTAATGTGTGCAAACATGTTTCACATTTAAAAAGGCATATGACTGAAAACAACCCACTGTCCAAGAAAAAATAATAGCTGAACAAACAAGCTATAAGAAGAAGATGGACTACTACAAAGCCAAAATGAAATAAAAATAATAATTTTATAATTATAATTATATTTTATCATAATAAAATCTCTAAGCTCTGGGAATTCTTTTGGTGCACAAAAAGCTACATAAGAGATTATTTAGGTGAATGATGGTCAACACAAAATAGAACATTTGTACAATTGTATCTATTAGATTATGTGCACTCATAGACTAATGGTCTAGAGAAATGGAAACAGAGTTTAAGCTTATTGGGTTCTTTTCTGTAACCCATTACCTGTTGCCATCGAGTCGCTTCTGACTCCTAACGACCCTATAGGACAGAGTAGAACTGCTCAAAGGGTTTCCAAGGAGAGGCTGGTGGATTCGAACTACCTACCTTTTGGTTAGCAGCCAGGTTAGCAGCCAAGCTCTTAACCACTATGCCACCAGTGATTATAAACAGAAATATAAACAATAACATCTCCAAAGGAGATGGAGGTGGGTGGGCATTGAAGATGTAGAATAAGGTTGCTGACTTTTTGTCCACATATGCGTTTAGACCTTTATTCAGAGACGTAACTAAGGTATGACAGGTAGGGCATGTGCCCTGGGTGCAGCTTGAGGAGGGGCACTAAAGAGCAGACTATTGGCCATTGCAGTTTCTATCACCAGCTGTGAGAGATCATTCAGCAATTTTAAACCAATTGCCATAGGTGCAATTTTCTGTAGATAGGCCCCTGCCTTTATTACTATTCAACACCTATGGCTCGTCTTCCTCCCTAATATGGCCCACTTACTATATGCTGAGAAGACTGAGGAAGAAGCAGATAAGATGGGAGCTCTTGAGTGTTAGTTTTGGGAGCCCACCTGAGAAGGGGGAGGGGAGAAATTCCCTCGTTGTCTGTGTACTTGGTCATTGATGGACCACGTGTGGCCCAAAGGCCACATGCAGGTTGGCTAACTCTAAGATACCACCCTGCCACTTGCTTTCAGGATGAACGGTTAGAAAGCTGCCTCTGTGTGACTACTTTGTAAGCAAGCCCATATTTACATTGTGGTGGTTAAAAGTAGTATCAAATTTTGTCAGTATAATTCCTCTGTTTAATAAAGATAGTGATGTTATCTTTAGCTGCTGCCAGGTGCTTCCTGGACTTAGGGAAACCCCACGCACAACAGCATTGGACCATCATGATTCACAGGATTTTCTTTAGCTGATATTTGGAAGTAGATTGCCAGGCTTTTCTTCCTAGTAACTCCACTGAAACGTGTTCAGCATCATAGCAACATGCAAGCCTCAACTGATAACATGAGTGGTGGCTGTGCTTGAGGTGCATTGACTGGGATCGAACACAGGTTCCTCTTGGAAGGTGAGAATTCTACGCCTGAACCACCACTGCCCTCAAAGAGTGATATATATTTTTTAAATATACATTTTTTTTCTCCAATGGACTCAGCAAACTCAAAGGAAATATTTTTGTAATATTTAAAATATGACCACCTTGGATAGTAGGATTTATGGTAAAGGTAAAATTTTACCTTCTCCTTTGAATGTTCCTGTATGGTTTGAATTTTTAAAATAATGAGTATATTATTTTCATAACAAAAATAAAGAAATGTGTTCCCTTTGAAAGGAAACACACCTGGTCAGTATTTTTATTTTTCCAAAATTGGCCCTTATAAAGATTAATAAATCAGACTATATAAAATTAAAAAATCTCTATGGGGCCATCCTCCCTAGCCCAACTACAAACACTGTTTAAAGATAGGTGAGAAAGCATGAGACTATCAGTTAGTATTTCTGATACACAAAAGTACTGTACAAATGAGTAAGAATAAAAAAAAAAGGTCTGGAAATAGGCAATTTTACTATAGAAATGGCCATAAACACATAAAAAGGGATAACCTTATTTGGAGCCCTGGTGGCACGGTGGTTAAGCATTTGGCTACTAACCTAAAGGTCGTCAGTTTGAATCCACCAGCCGCTCGTTGAAAACTCTATAGGGCAGTTCTACTCTGTCCTGTAGGGTCACTATGAGTTGGAATCGACTCCATGGCAACGGGTTTTTATTTGTGGTTAAATAAGTAGTGGACGTTGGGAGACCTTGAGGAAACACTCCTGAAGCCCAAAAGGTGTTGCTGCTCCAGCTTAGTGGATTGGTGCCCTTCAGAACTGTGGAGTCGGTGCTGTCAGTTCTTGCCATTTTTCAGGATAAGGCCCAAATTTTGATTTTTATATAGCATTTCTGTATTTTAAAATGTAAGCCACCTTATCAAAACTTTTAACATACCGTATATAGACCAATACTATGTGACCAAAATCTAGACTTGGTTCAGCCTTTTGCAAACTTTGATGTATATCTATTTATATATCTTTACTTCTAAAATTTATGAAAAATACGTGTGGAAGGGTGAAAATAACATATATCCAGTGTTTTTTTAAAAAAAAAGAAAAACACTTTGGGAAGTACAACATTAACAAAACCTACCTATCCTATTCCAATCACAGTTGACTTCCTTCCCTTCAAATAACTGCTCTGAATTTTGTGTTAATCCCTCACTTTTCTTTAAATTTTTAGCACCTACATCTCTAACTACTATATTGCTTAGTTTTTATTGGTTTTGAACTTTGAAAAAGGAATCACATAGCTATGTATTCTTCTGAGATTTGCTTTTTGAGATTCATCCATGTTTTTAAGATTCAGCAATGTTTATAGGTACAACTATATAATATTCTGAGGGAGCCCTGGTGCCACAGTGGTTCTGCTAACAAAAAGGACGGCGATTCCAAAGTACCAGGTGCTTTGCCCAAAAAAGATGTGGCAGTCTGTTTCCGTAAAGGTTGACAGCCTTGGAAACACTATGGGGCAGTTCTACTGTGTCCTATAGGGTTGCTGTGAGTCGGAATCAACTCGGAGGCAGTAAGTTTGATTTTTTGTGTGGATATGTAATATTCCATTGTATAAGTATACCACAAGTTATTTATTCACACAAAGACCTGTGTTTTCTGACATGAGAAGTGAAAAAAGCAGATAGCAAAGCAACATATATAGAATATTCCACTTTGGTAGAAAGTGGGTGTATATACAGTCATGTGCCGCTTAGTGTCTGTTCCGGCAACATCCAGCCGCATGTATGTCGGTGGTCCTGGGCAGCCTTCTCGGGGATGTTCACAGCTCAACTGGGCAGCGAGCCCGCCCCTGCCCTAAACCCGCAGGAACAGGCACCCCTGCTGCTGGGAGGAGTGGGCATCTGATTCTGCTCCCCAGCGCCCACGGTAGGCTAGCGCCCAAGGTAGGTCTTGAGGCTGTCCCCTGCTGCTCTAGCCTTGCCAGGAGCCTCCCTATCATGACCTTCATGGGGCTGCGGAGCCGCGTGCGCGGCGGGACCGGCAGAGCGCTCACCTGAGGTGTCTGCAGCAGTAGGGCCAGGCCTCACAGCAGTCCCGGGCCCCGTGGACCCAGGTGTTCGCACAACATCCAAATCGCATAACGTCTTATTTCACAGAATGTATCATGGACATTAAGTGATGCATGGCCGTACAAGTCTATTTTATACACATGCGTATATGTACCTCACATGCCTGTTTTGGAAGGCTGTGACATTACAGCTCCTCTGCTGCCCGATACTATGACTAAACCTAACCTGAAATCCAATCTCTTGGGCTTAAAAGAGTCAGAGCTTTTCTCAAAATATTTTGCTCCTTCTTGGGAGTATTTCCTTTTGTTTCTCTCTGCCTTTACATTCCTACCTCCGTATGTTCTATTACACTCATGCTCTATATCATGAAATTAGAAACTTTCATCATTTCCTACAAAAATTCCCTTGCACCCCAACATTTCATGAGCTTAGTAATTTCATTACAGTGACTCAAGAGAGTCATGGGGGAAAGGTCACACTGCAGAGCACACACCCTCTGCCATGTCACTGCCTCACACCCTGTTTTTCACATCATTCCCTCGTTACCCAGAGGCAGTAGAAAATTCCTTCCCCTTGTCTTAAAAGCCTGTGAGTGGCCCTCGAAGATACTCCACTGGTCTCAATCCTTTGGGAGCAAGGGAGAATGAAGGAAACTAAAGACAAGAGGGAAACATTAGTCCAAAGGACCAATGGCCCACAACTACCACAGCCTCCACCAGGCTGAGTCCAGTACAACCAGATGGTGCCCCGCTACCACCACTGACTGCTCTGACAGGGATCACAATAAAGGGTCCCAGACAGAGCTGGAGAAAGGTGTAGAACATAGTTCTAACTCACACAAAAAAAACCAGACTTACTGGCCTGACAGAGACTGGAGAAACCCCGAGAGCATGGCCCCCGGAAACCCTTTTAGCTTAGTAATGAAATCACTCCTGAGGTTCACCCTTCAGCCAAAGATTAGACAGGCCCATAAAACAAAATGAGACTAAAGGGTCACATCAGCCCAGGGGCAAGGACTAGAAGGCAGGAGGGGACAGGAAAGCTGGTAATAGGGAACCCAAGGTCGAGAGGGGAGAGTGTTGACATGTCGTGGGGTTGTTGACCAATGTCATAAAACAACATGTGTACTAACTGTTTAATGAGAAGCTAGTTTGTTCTGTAAGCCTTCATTTAAAGTACAAAAGAAAAAAAAAAAAATTCCTTCCCCTTGTCTCCCGAAAATGGGTCTGCTTGATTTAGGGCCTCTCAGGATTTTATCTTCTATCTTGAGAACTATCAAGTATTTTATTCCCTCATATACAATCTTTAAGAAAAATTCTGGTGAATAAAAATGTTTACCCATTTTTACACAACAAAATATGTGGTGGGGTTATCCCAAACCAAACCACTGCCATCAAGTTGATTCTGACCCATGGCTACCCCATAGAGTTTCCAAGGCTGTAAATCTCTGCGGAAGCAGACTGCCACATCTCTCTCCCATGGAGCTACTGGTGGTTTTGAACTGCTGACCTTTCAGTTAACAGTCAATCGCTTTAACCATTGTGCCACCAGGACTCCTTGGTGGGATTACAGGTGATTTTGATAATCTTTTATTCATTTCTGTAACGGGATGATTTTGAAAAGTGTGTTTTGTATTTATAATTAGAAAAAATAACAAATTTACATTAAAAAAAAGACAATGAAGAGTCTATAAAAATAAACCTAGAGTTTGATAGCAGTGGCTTTCAAACTCTTTTTGAACACCACTCACCATTAGAAATTCATATATAGTTGTGTAGTAAACCCAACTGAAACAGTAATCAACCTTATTATGTGAGAGATAGGGACTTGCTAAACTGATTTCATAACCCACTAATGTGTTTTAAAAACACTGATCTACTGGTTTATCCAAATATGTCAATTTAATCTTGAAAATTATAAGTAAGTTAATCAAATATCCCCTGAAGTCTTCTTAAAACCAAACAATAGTTTTAACTAGTAAAAAATATCTGCCTTGAGCATTATGCTCTTTTATGAACTATCTATGTGGGGTCAAATTGACAACAGCAACTCAAAAGATTCGATAGGAAACTTAGTGGGCAGTGAGTTCATGTTAATGGGGAAGGAACAACTCAGAAAAGGAGGGTGAGAATGATTGCACAACTTGAAGAATGTAATCAATGTCACTAAACTACATGAAGAAACTGCTAAATTGGTGTATGTTCTGCTGTGTATACTCTTAACAACAACAAAAATAAAATAAATGATAAAAATAAATTAATCAATTATTTCTCATTATTCGTATAAGAAAATGGATTGGATGTATTGCTTATTTTGTAACGGACTTATAGAGACCCAACCTCATGAAGAAATCAGTCTAAGTATCCCCCTGTGCTAACAAGAAGTATTTTTTATGATTGTCTGTTTTGATTCTGCCTGTGGGAAGTCATAATCACGAGTGTCATTTAAGTTTTTTAATTTATAAGAGAAATTTTTGTGTTAGAAAGAACTGTTTGTGGTTACCTGGAACTTAAATTAGTATTTATTAAAGTTATAAATTTAAAAACTTTTCTTAAGCTTTTAAGTTCAATCTTCAAATTTGTATTTTGTGTATAAACTGAATAATTTTCATTTGTTTATAAAAGAAAAATATTTTCATTTGTTCTTTGATTACAGATTAAATTCCTGGAACACTTAACCCTATTAAAAATTTAGTCAACTGAATTCCCTTAAGCATTAAAATTTACATATACCACTTTAGTATCCTGAGTTTCTCAAATACTTCAAATGCCTTTCTTTCTAAGCCCTAAACTACTTACATACATGTAATAAAGCAATATATAATCACTGTAGATCAGGTTCTCAACTGTTAAATGCTATTTATAAATAAATCAAAGTGTTTTATATTTTTTGGATTCAAATATCAAATCAAATAGCAATTACAAATTTCAAATGGAGATGGCTAAGATCATATGTCATATTGTTTCAAATACTTTAAATAATAAATGCTCCCAATTATCCTGATGATTAAAAAAAAACAGTGCACATAAAACCAGGATAATATATCATAGTTACCTTAGTTATTTTCATACCTTCGTAGGGCTGGAAATTTACTTACCCAGCTAAGGAAAAAATCTACCATTTCATGTATATGAAGGTTCCTGGGTTGGTTTAAAATTTCTTACCAAATTACAGGTGAACAGACTGAGCTGAGGCAGGTATTCTCTGCTCTATCAACAGGGAGCCCCCAGCCCTAAGTCTTTCAATTGACATTTGGTTTTGCAACCAAGTGCATCATGTATGGCCTGATTATATTTAGATTTTTTTTTTCCTTTAAATTTTTCATTGTAAACTCTTTAAATATTTTAACTTCTTCTTAGAAAATTGTAAACATATACAAAAATGGTATCAGAATAGTGTAATAATATCCCATATATTCATCAACTAGATTTGACAATTATAAATTCATGACCAATCTATCATGTAAACTCCCACCCATTCCCCTTCACCCTGTTTATTATTTAGAAGCATACCCCAGACACCATGCCATTTCATAATCCCCTTGGGTCATGATCTACATTCACATGTCTCTAGAATATAAGAACTTAAAAAAAAAAAAAAAGGCAATATCATCATCTCACCTACTAATTAATGATTTCTTAATGTCATCAAATATGTAGGTAGTGTTCAAATTTCATATTGTCATCTGTCTATGTATCTATCTGTCTATCGATCTATCTATGTATCTATCTACCTACTTACCTATCTCTACCTCTCACTATATATCTATCTACCTGGGTGGCACAAATGGTTAAGCGGTTGACTACTAGCTGAAAGATTGGCGGTTTGAACCACCCAGAGGTGCCTTGGAAGACAGGGCTGATGACCTGCTTCTGAAAGTTCATAGCCTTGAAAACCCTATGGAGCAGTTCTACTCTGCACACATGGGGTCACTATGAGTCGGAGTCGACATGACAGCAACTAACGACAACAACAATACACACACACACACACATATTTAGTTTGTTTGAATCTGTATCCAGCTAAGGTTTATTGTGATTGGTTCATATTATCTTCAGTCTCTTTTAACCTGTAAGTTTCTATCTCCATTTTTCCCCCTTGACATTTATTAATGAAGAAACTGTGTAGTTTGTTCTATAGAGTTTCCCAGTTTGGACTTTGCTGAATTTATTCCCATAGTGTCATTTAATATGTTCCTCTATCCTCTATTTTCCCTATAAATTGACTTTTTAATATAGAGGTATATTCAACTGTGATATTATTATTATTATTTTTTTTGTGGGGTAGGGTGTGTGAAATTATTTCTTAGGTAGTAGAGTAACATACAATGTCTGGTTGTCTCTTTGACCTTTTAAAAAATCACTTTGGTAAATTGAATTCAGCACTCCCTATCCTGATTGCCCTGGTGGCGCAGTGGTTAAGAGCTCAGCTGCTAACCAAAAGGTCAGCAGTTTGAATTCACCTACTCCTCCTTGGAAACCTTACTGGGCAGTTCTACTCTGTCCTGTAGGGTCACTATGAGTCGGAATTGACTCTACGGCAACAGGTTTGCTTTTTTTTTAAATCCAGATTGCAGCTAGTTTTTCGGCCAGTTGATTAGAGTGTTTTGAATTCTGCTCTCCTCTTTCCAGTTTGTAACATTCTTTTTTTTTTTTTTGTGAGAGTAGCATTGGTTGAAGGAGCCCTGGTGGTGCAATAGTTAAGCACTAAGCTGCTAAGCAAAGGTTGTTGCTTCAAACTCACCCAGCAACTTTACAGGACAAAGACCTGGTGATCTGTGTCCATAAAGATTACAGCCAAGAAAACCGTATGGGGTCACTATGAGTCAGAATTGATCTGACGACACTCAAGAACAACAGCAGCATTATTTGAATTCCTCAACCTCTCTTTTATAATTTACTTTATTCTATGTCTCATGGGCCACAATTTATAGTCATTATATTAGCAAAAAGCTACCAAGTAAGTTTAGCTTTATTCTCTGTCAAAAGAGATGAACCAGATGCTTATTTCATCTAAACCCAAACAATAATTGTACAGGCCATATATCTGAAGCAGGTGGAGCAAACCCTCTTGAACACACAGGTAAGTTTTAAACTTACCTGTAGAAATAGCCCTCCAAAATATCTCCTTGACATAAAACTCTAAGAAAAGATTTTTTCATTTCTTTGACCTAGGCTTGGATCTTCTTTAAAATCTATTTAATTTTCAGTACTTTATTATATCTCAATGTGCATACTTCAAAAAAATAATTTCCTGAGGTCTGACTTTGGATGGAGAAGTTAATGGATTTCTGGTCCTTATGGTGGAAGCCTGATAGGGAGAGTCTGGTATGGGCTTATGGCATATACTCAGGAGTCAGATGTGGGTAGATTAACTCAACTCTAGGCCAAAAGAGAAAGAAAGAGGGAGTCAATATGATACTTCGAATTTACCTGGATCCTGATCTAAAAATCTTGGATTATTTTTGAACCCAGCCTATCTTGAATAATCTTTTTTTTGGACTGTCAGCAAAGTGCTCTACTCCGTTAGCAGTTATAAAAAAATCCACCTGTCTCAGGCATATTTATATCTCTATTACTGTTGAAAAACTGCTAAAAGCCAAATGAAATTCTTCAATGCCCATTTTGGTTGGCAATTCATAGAATAACAAAAGCTGCAAAGCATAATTCAGAGATCAGTAACAGAATATATACTGACTTCAAAATCATGGTCACTGCAGTTGAATTCTAAAATGTGGTTATTGAAAGTAATTTTTTCTGCTTATTTGGCAAAACCTATTTCTAGAGAACAAATAGCTATTGACATCAATACTTACATGGCTGTTATTTGTGAGGAAAATATCCTTAAAATAGTTTTTCTTTTTTTTTTTTAACATAAAGATGTGTAAAACTCAGTTTATTAAAGTTTCTGATTGGTTTGGTAATAAAATATATCATTAGGCTTTTTATGTCTCCATTATTATCTTTGCAGGCAAATTTGTAGGAAGCAAGTATATTAAAGTTACTCTTTTATGGGCCATCTAAATTACTTCTGTTTATGGCAACTTCAATAACAAGAGATTTGAACCGTGCCTCCTTACATATTTTTTAGCATGAGTCCTTTTTAAAAAATTTGGTAGAGATGAATCTAAAGGTAATGTCACAGGAACACTGGCTGCAAAAGCTTGGTGGGGAGGTCCACTGAAAAAGAAATACAAGCTTTGAAACCTGGGAATGGGCAGGAGAGAGTGGTTGGGATAAAATGATAGCAGATGGATCGCAAATCTTTAAATAAAAAATACAACTTTTTATTAATAAAGTCTATAGTCTAATACCTTCTTGAATCTATAAATCCTTTTCCCCTTCATTTCTCCCTAATTTCCTTCTAATCTCTTCCTTCCTTCCTTCTCTCCCTCCGCTTCTTGATGGTACACGTGCTGCGTTCAACAAAATACACTGAGTTTCTACTGTGTGCCAGACACTGAGGCAGCAAGGTGTATGCGGTACTGGTGCTCATGAAGGGTATTGTCCAGAGGTGGTAACAGTCATACAAGCCAGCTGTCAAGTAAGTGGTAAGAGTGTACAGTGATAAGACTGTGATGGAGTAATTACAGGGAACTATGCCGACTCAGCGGCACCTAACAACAAAAACAATGGCTACTCTCAGAATCCCTGAGTGGTGCAAGTGTTTAACACACTCAGCTGCTAATCAAAAGGTTGGAGGTTCTAGTCCACCCACAGGCACCTCAGAAGAAAGGCCTGGTGATCTACTTCCAAAAAATCAGCCACTGAAAACCCTGTGGAGCACAGTTCTACTGTATCACACATGTGGTCCCCATGAGTTGGAATCGGCTCAACAGCAACTGGTTTTTATGGCTACTCAAGAGGAACACCTAATCTAATTTTTATTGTTCAAGGGTAGCTTCCAGGAGGAGATGAGTCCTAGGCTTGCTGAAACCTAAAGGATGAAGGCAAATGGGCAGGGGAAAGTATTCCCTGTAGAAGGAAGAGCAGTGCAGAGTTCTAAAAGCAAAGTTCTAACAAAAAGCACATGATCATCTCAATAGACACAGATAAAGCATTTGGCATAATCCAACACCTTTTCATGATAAAAACACTCAACAAACTAGGAATAAAAGGGAACTTCCTTAATGTGATAACAAGCATCCATGAAAAACCCACAGCTAACACCATTCTCAACGGTGAAAGATGAATGCTTGCCCCCTAAGATCAGGAACAAGACAAGAATGTCCATTCTTACCACTTTTATTCAACATTGTACTGGAGGTTCCGGACAGCAAAATTAGTTAAGAAAATAAAATAAAAGATATCCATATGGTAAAGGAAGAAATAAAACTGTCTCTATTTGCAGATGACATGATCTTATATATAGAAAATCCAAAGGAATACACTAAAAGAATTATTAAAACTAATAAATGAGTTCAGCAACATTGCAAGATAGAAGATAAATATACAGATGTCAGTTTTATTTTATATACTTGTAATGAGCAATTTGAAATAAAATTTAGAAAATAATTCCATTTACAATAGCATCAAAAGAATAAAATATAAACCCCGAAACTATTGCCCTGAGATAGTCTTTAAACCTTAAACCAAAAATATCTCCTGAAGTCTTCTTAAAACCAAACAGTAATCTAGCTTAGCTAGTAAAAAATGTCTGACTTGAGCATTATGCTCTTTTAAGAACTATCTGTATGGGATCAAACTGGCAATAGCAACTCGAAGGATTAGATAAAAACCTTAGGGGGGCAGTGAATTTATGCTAATGGTGGAGGAACAACTCAGAAAAGGGGGGTGAGAATGGTTGCAGAACTTGAAGAATGTGATCAATGTCACTGAATTGTACATGTACAAACTGTTGAATTGGTGTATGTTTTGCTGTGTATATTCTCAACAACAACAACAAAACAAAATTTAAAAAAAAGAATAAAATATTTAGGAATATATTTAACAAAAGAAGTACAAAACTTATATTCTGAAAACTAAATGAAGATTATTGAAAGGATTTGAAGATCTAAATAAATGGAAAAACACCCCATGTTCGTGGATCAGAAGACCATGCTAAAATGGCAATATTCCCCAGACTGACCTACAGATTCAACACAATCCCTATCAGAAACCCAGCTGACTTCTTTGTAGAAATTGACAAGCTGATTCTAAAATACACATGGTATTACAAAGGAAAAAGAAGAACAAAGTTCAGAAACTTGCACTTTCTGATTTCAAAACTTACTATAAAGCGATTGTACTCAAGCCAGTGTGGAACCAGCACAAGGATACACATATAGATCAATGGAATAGAATTGAGAATCCAGAAATAAACTTACATATTTATGGTTAACTGATTTTTGGCAAGGGTGCCAAGATCATTCAGTGGAGAAAGAATAATCTTTGCATCAAATGGTGCTAGGAAAACTACATAGCTACATGCAAAAGAATGAAGTTGGACCCTTACTTCACACCATATAAAAAAATTAACTCAAAATTGATCAAAGACCTAGACGTAAGAGCTAGAACTATATGACTCTGAGAAGAAACATAAGGAGTAAATCTTCATGACCCCTTGGACTAGCTACTGACTTAGATATGACACCAAAAACATAAGTAACAACAAAGACAAGAATAGATAAATTGGACTTGGTCAAATTAAAAACTTTTGTGCTTCAAAGGGCACCATCAAACAAATGAAAAGACAACGAACAGAATGGGAGAAAATATTTGCAAATCATATATCTGATAAGACACTTGGGTGACTTTTACAAGACATTCAAAGAAAAAAAATGTAACAAAGTAAACTAGATTAATACAACAGAATGAAGGAAAGGAGAAAGAACAGAAATGAAGATAAAGTATAGTAAGGGGAAAAGCAATATAATTTGTTAGAAACAAGCACATATATAACAGTAATTATAATAAATATGTCCCTTCCAACACTGAAGCTTTATTATTAGGCCACGTTTTTATGTGAGTGCCTGTCTTCTTTGAGGATAAGTTATTTTCCGAGAGTTATTTTCAATCTCTTAATGCAGGTCAATCTTCCTCCTCCCCCTGCCTTTAGGGCCACTTCACAGTCTTCTAGACATTCTAAGGTGAATACTCCTTCTGCTCCAGTTGAGAATCCTGTTACAGCTTCACATGCAGGTAGGAAAAAGTCTTTAGGCCTTCCCTCCAATAAGGAGGAGGGAAACTGGAAGGAAGAAGGAAGAGCATTATAATATGATTGTATTAAGTTCACATTCATCCCTAAATCCTTGCCATTAAACTTTGCATGAGGCAGAAAATTATTGAATGAATAAAAGACAGTCTCTCAGATTGGATTTAAAAAAAATCCAGCTATATGTTTTTTAAGAGACTCTCTTAAAAAATCCCTAAGAGGCTGAAAAATGAGGGATGGAAAAGATATACCAGGCAATTACTAACAACAACAAATATCTAATGTAGCACCGTTAGAATCACACATAATTCAGGGCAAAAAGCATTAAAAGATACAGGTTGGAATTTCACGTTGATAAAAGGAACAATCTACTAAAAAGTCATATCAGTCCTTAACTTTTATGTACCCTAAACATAGCTTTAAATTAAAAAAGAAAATGACAGAAATATAGAGGGAAATCACAAATTATAGTGGGAAACCAAAAATGAGACTATGCTTGATGTGCTTTGGAGAATGGTGTACTGGGGCAAACACAGAAGGGTGTTCCTACCACTGGAAAATTTTCCAGCAAATTAAGGAAGAGATAATAGTGACTTTACTACAGGTAGTATAAGTGGGGTTGAAGTGAAAGTGTGGGATTGAGAAATAATTAGAAGATAGAAACAAGAGGACTATCTAGTATTCTATAGAAGCAATCTAGTGATTGACTAGATATGAATGGAAAGGGAAAGAGACATCATTTTTGATGCTTGGTTTCAGACTGGGACAACTGGTTTGGAACCATTTACTGGGACAGGAACCGCAGGAGAAGGAGATAGACTGCGGGATGGGGCAAGAGGGTGAGTTTACTCTGACTAAATTTGAGATGTCTGTGAAAAACCTAAGGGACCACCATCTCTCTTTAAGTGCTTCACCCTCTCTTCCTTTACCACTAACGCACATATCTGGCTAAACTTCTATCCACACTTTACACAAAGAAACAAAGTTATATTCATTTCAGGAGTGTTACTGTATCACTACAGCATAGAGTTTAGAGGTGGGTCCTGGCATTACTCAAATATGTGTTTGTCTCCAACAGGATTTATTTCCCTAAAGTCAAAGAACGCTATTGCTGTTGAACAGATTGTGTTTCCAGTGGACACAGGAATCCCAGATGTGGAACACTGACAAGAAGCTTGCATAGGCACAAGGCCAAGCTCATTTCGTTCTCCTTCACTGTAATGCACACCTTCTAGAATTTCACTGACGGTGTAGATAAGAAGATTCACAGCTGTCACTGTGACCTGCCAACTGTTCACTTATGCTCTGTTGTCCTTCCTGCAGATAAAATGTTTTTGTAAAAATAACATAATGGGTTTCTGAGTTTGGTTTGTTTATATTTAGGAATGAGTTGTGATGTTAACAGAGCATAATCAGGACACAGCACTTAATGTAGGATGGTGGCTAATCAGTCATGTTTTGATATTATCCATCTGGTAACCATTTTTTTGTTTTTTGGAAGATATTTTTCCTTCATAAGTACAAGTAGCATGGATAAAGCATGGGTTCTGGATTCAGGTAGACAAGGTGCAATCCTGGCCACCTATGTGATCCTGGGCAGACAATTTAACCAACTTAAACCTCAGTTTTTTCACCTTTCACTACAAGGGAATGAAAGCACCTAATTTGTGGAGCTGTAAAGATTAAATGAGATTATATGTACATGTCCTTATCACAGTACCTAACATACACTGTTGTTAGTTGCCGTACAGATGGCTAAAACTCATGGTAACTCCATGTACAACAGAACAAAACATTGCCCAGTCTTGCGTCATCTTCACTATGTTTGAGTCCATTGTTGTGGCCATTGTGTATTTCGAGTGTCTGCCAACCTAGGGGCTCAGGTTTATCTTCCAGCACTATATCAGACAATGTTCAGCTGTAATCCATAAGGTTTTCATTGGCTAATTTTCAGAAGTAGATCACCAGGTCTTTCTTTCTAGTCTGTCTTGGTCTGGAAGTGCCACTGAAACTTGTCCAGTATGGGTGACCCCACTGGTGTTTCAGATATCGGTGGCATAGTTTTCAGCATGATGGCAACATGGAAGCTACCACAGTACGACAAACTGACAGATGGGTGATGTATCTAACATAGAGTAGGCATTGAACAAATATTAATTTCTCTCCCCTGGTAATCTGTTTTATGATTAAATACCATATTTCCCCAGGCCATCCTAGGCTGGAGGTAAAAAGAGAACCACAAGAACAGTGTAAATGTCCCCACCATGTTATGTGGGGTCTTGCAAATTCAAGGAAATCCTTCAGAGAAATCTTCCCAGTCCTTAGGACTATCTCACATGTGTTTATGAGCACAGTGCTCTTGGCTCCCACATGGAGTTTGCCATGTTCTTCTCTGTTTTAGCTGTGCGTGGCCACTTGCTTCTGGGACGGACAATCCCTGTGAAGTAGCTGCAAAGGTGTCAAGAACCTCCTGGTGACTTTGGGGAGATGTTGGGACATACACTCCTAACACTGCCAGCTGCCACCTCCTGTCATTGCAGCTGCAGACATTGTGCAATGCCAACGCCATTCCCTTGCCAAAGTCACTAATACTGCTTGCACAGAGCACTAAGCCACTTCTTCTTCCCTGATGTGGAGAGAATTTCTTTTCTGCCTTCATAGTAAACGCAATTCTTTTTGTTTATATTTTTAGCCCTTTTCTCCACGGAGAAAAGGAGTCCATGGAGCCAGGGCCAGAGGAAAATTTGACTAACTGGTATCAAACTCAAAATCTGCCCTCCTTTCTAACACAGAAGCTTTATTATTAGGCCAAGTTTTTATGTGAGTGCCTGTCTTCTTTGAGGATAAGTTATTTTCCAAGAGTTATTTTCAATCTCTTAATGCAGGTCAATCTTCCTCCTCCTCCTGCTTTTAGGGCCACTTCACAGTCTTCTAGACATTCTAAGGTGAATACTCCTTCTGCTCCAGTTGAGAATCCTGTTATAGCTTCACATGTAGGTAGGAAGGTCTTTAGGCTTTCCCTCCAATGAGGAGGAGAGAAACTGGAAGGAAGAAGAAAGAGCATTATAATATGATTGTATTAAGTTCAGATGTGAGGGGATGGGGGCCTGAATTTGGGTAGTGGACTTGGAAAGAAAGAGGCAGATGCAAGAGACTTGATGAAAGAAGAATGGAAAGAAGTGATCAGTGGCAAACGTGTAGAAAGGGGTCCTGGTTGTTACGGATGATTGTGAGATTTCTGGGAACTTGTGCCCTCAGGGTTGTTTAGTCTACACAGTAAAAGTTCACATTCTAGATCCTTAATGGAAGTTTTCAAAATCCTTCTAGCCCCCTACCCTGCTTTAAACCATTGACCTCCTCAAATCCCTCAGTGTCTACATTGGAGGCCCTCCTTCCTTTGCTGTTCTCTAAGCACCAGGCTTGTGGGTGGTCTGGTTTCCTGTAACTTGTCTGCTTCTCCTCATGAGCGTTAGTGACATAGAGCACTTTGTCATTCTCCCAGGGTGTTCTGTAAGTTTTGGCAGTATTGCCTAGTCCCAGCAAGAGATAGAAGGAAGACCCCTGGGATGCCTCTGGGACTGAAGGTAGACATCATTCTTAGCATTCAAACTCACTTTGAATAAGAATTCTTCACTTGCCCATGGTCTGGAGCAATACATGGAGCTCTGGGAACCAAAAAGTTGATAGATTTTTCCCCACTCTCTTCACAGTCTGTATTTAGACTCTGAACCCAAACCAAACCAACCCCATTGCCATCAGGTTGATTCTGATTCATAGTGACCGAAAAGACAGGGTAGAGCAGCCCAATAGGGTTTCCAAGGAGCAGCAGGTGGATTCAAACTGCTGAACTTTTGGTTAGCAGCTGAGCTTTTAACCACTACATTTAGACTCTAGTTTATTAAACTATTTTAATGGGAGTGTTTGACACATTTCTGGAATACTTAGTTGAACATGTGAGCAAATGAACAACAGCAGAGACAGCTTTGGGAAAAGCTGTGAGTGGTCTTCAGCGCTCCTTTGATTGGCCCTTTCCTTTTCAGCATCGCTGTCCTCAAGCTGGCCCCTGGCTGCTTGGAGCCCTTCACAGGGGACTTCACGGGGACTGGCCTTCAAATTCTCTTTGGCTAAGCCTTTCCTTCCCCAGATCCAATATCAGATAGTCATGTTCCTGGAGGATTGAAGATAATAGCTGGTTTAGTAGTAACAACAATAACAACAATAATGTTGTTGTTGTTAGGTGCCGATGAGTCAGTTCCAACTCATAGCGACCCTATGTACAACAGAATGAAACACTGACCAGTCCTGCACCATCCTGACAATTGTTGTTATGCTTGAGCCTATCGTTGCAGCCACTGTATCAATACATCTCGTTGAGGGTCTTCCTCTTTTTCGCTGACCCTCTGCTTTACCAAGCATGATGTTCTTCTCCAGGGACTGATCCCTCCTGATAACGTGTCCAAAGTATGCGAAATGTAGTCTCACCATCCTTGCTTCTAAGCAGCATTCTGGTTGTACTTCTTCCAAGACAGATTTGTTCGTTCTTTTGGCAGTCCATGGTCTATTCAATATTCTTCACCAACACTGCAATTCAAAGAAGTCAATTCTTCTTTGGTCTTCTTTACTCATCGTCCAGCTTTCACATGCGTATGAGGTGATTGAAAATACCATGGGTTGGGTCAGGGGCACCCTAGTCCTCAAGGTGACATCTTTGCTTTTCAACGCTTTAAAGAGGTCTTTTGCAGCAGATTTGCCCAATGCAATGCATCTTTTGATTTCTTGACTGCTGCTTCCATGGGTGTTGATAGTGAATCCAAGTAAAATGAAATCCTTGACAACTTCAATCTTTTCTGCATTTATCATGATATTGATTATTGGTCCAGTTGTGAGGATTTTTGTTTTCTTTATGTTGAGTGTAATGCATTCTGAAGGCTGTGGTTTTTGATCTTCATCAGTAAGTGCTCCAAGTCCTCTTCACTTTCAGCAAGCAAGGATGTGTCATCTGCATAACGCAGGTTGTTAATGAGTCTTCCTCCACTCCTGAGGCCCCATTCTTCTTCATAGAGTCCAGCTTCTCAGATTATTTGCTCAGCCTACAGATTGAATAGGTATGGTGAAAGGATACAACCCTGACACACACCTTTCCTGACTTTAAATCATGCAGTATCCTCTTGTTCTGTTTGAATGACTGCCTCTTGATCTATGTACAGTTTTCTCACGAGCACAATTAAGTGTTCTGGGATTCTGATTCTTTGCAACGTTATCCATAATTTATTATGATCCACACAGTTGAATGCCTTTGCATAGGCAATAAAACACAGGTAAACATCTTTCTGGTATTCTCCGCTTTCAGCCAGGATCCATCTGACATCAGCGATGATATCCCTGGTTCCACATCCTCTTCTGAATCTGGCAGTTCCCTGTTGATATATTGCTGCAGCCGCTTTTGAATGATCTTCAGCAAAATTTTACTTGCGTGTGATATTAATGATATTGTTCAATAATTTCCACATTCGGTTAGATCACCTTTCTTGGGAATAAGCATAAATATGGATCTCTTCCAGTTGGTTGGCCAGGTAGCTGTCTTCCAAGTTTCTTGGCATAGACGAGTGAGTGCTGTATCTGTTTGTTGAAACATCTGAATTGATATTCCGTCAATTCCTGGAGCCTTGTTTTTCGCCAATGCCTTCAGTGCAGCTTGGACTTCTTCCCTAAGTACTATCCATTCCTGATCATATGCTACCTCATGAAATGCTTGAACCTCGACCAATTCTTTTTGGTATAGTGTCCCTGTGTATTACTTCCATCTTCTTTTGATGCTTCCTGCGTCATTTAATATTTTCTCCATAGAATCCTTCACTATTGCAATTTGAGGTTTGAATTTTTTCTTCGGTTCTTTCAGCTTGAAAAATGCCAAGCATGTTCTTCCCTTTTGATATTCTATCTCCAGCTCTTTGCACGTGTCATTATAATACTTTACTTTGTCTTCCCGAGCTGCCCTTTGAAATCTTCTGTTCATTTCTTTGACTTCATCATTTCTTCCTCTTGCTTTAGCTACTCTACGTTCAACAGCAAGTTTCAGAGTCTCTTCTGACATCCATTTTGGGCTTTTCTTTCTTTCCTGTCTTTTTAATGACCTTCTGCTTTCTTCATGTATGATGTCCTTGATGTCATTCCACAATTCATCTGGTCTTCGGTCATTGGTGTTCAACGTGTCAAATCCATTCTTGAGATGGTCTCTAAATTCAGGTGGGATATACTCAAAGTCGTACTTTGGCTCTCATGGACTTGTTCTAATTTTCTTCAGTTTCAGCTTGAACTTGCATGTGAGCAGTTGATGGTCTGTTCTGCAGTCAGCCCCAGCCTTGTTCTGACTGATGGTATTGAGCTTTTCCATTGTCTCTTTCCATAGATGAAGTCAATTTGATTTCTGGGTATTCCATCTGGCAAAGTCCATGTGTATAGTCACCACTTATGTTGGTGAAAAATGGTATTTGCAATGAAGAAGTCGTTAGTCTTGCAAATTCTATCATGTGATCTCCAGTATCATTTCTATTACCAAGGCCATATTTTCCAACTACCAATACTTCTTCTTTGTCTCCAACTTTCACTTTCCAATCACCAGTAATTATCAGTGCATCCTGATTGCATGTTTGATCAATTTCAGACTGCAGAAGTTGGTAAAAATCTTCAATTTCTTCATCTTGGGCATTGGTGGTTGGTTCATAAACTTGAATACTAGTCGTATTAACTGGTCTTCCTTGTAGGCGTATGCATATTATCCTGTCACTGACCACACTGTACTTCAGGATAGATCTTGAAATGTTCTTTTCGACAAATGCTACGCCATTCCTCTTCAAGTTGTCGTTTCTGGTGTAGTAGACCATATGATAGTCTGATTCAAAACTAGTCCATCTCAGCGCAGGATATTCAGCCTAGGATATTGATGTTTATGTGTTCCATTTCATTTTTGATGATTTCCAATTTTCCTAGATTCATACTTCATATATTCCACGTTCTGATTATTAATAGATGTTTGCAGCTGTTTCTTCTCATTTTGAGTCGTGCCACATCAGCAAATGAAGGTCCTGAAAGCTTGACTCCATCCATGTCATTAAGGTCGACTATACTTTGAGGAGGCAGCTTTTCCCTAGTCGTATTTTGAGTGCCTTCCAACCTAGGGGGGCTCATCTTCTGGCACTGTATCAGACAATGTTCTGCTGCTATTCATAAGGTTTTCACTGGCTAATTCTTTCCAGAAGTAGACCGCCGGGTCCTTCTTCGTAGTGTGTCTTAGTCTGGAAGCTCAGCTGAAACCTGCCCGCCATGGGTGACCCTGCTGATATTTGAATACCGGTGGCATAGCTTCCAGCATCACAGCAACACGCAAGCTACCACAGTGTGACAAACTGACAGGTGCGTGGGGGAAACAGTAATAGCTATGGTTTATTGAATGTCTGGCATTGTACTTTTCATGTTTGTTATTTTATTAGTTGCCATCAAGATGACTCTGACTCATAGGGACCTTATGTATAACAGAACAAAACATTTCCCAGTACTGGGGACCTCATACCATCAAGAAGGCAGTGCCGGGAGCAGAGCACGTCCTTTAGACCGGGGTCCCTGCTCTGAGAAACTCCTAGTCTGGGGGAACACTGATGAGAAGGCCGAGAGAGAGAAAGCCTTCCCTTGGAGCTGACACTTAGAATTTGGACTTTTAGCCTACTTTGACTATGAGGAAATAAACTTCTCTTCATTAAAACCATCCACTTGTGGTATTTCTGTTGTAGCAGCACTAGATGACTAAGACAGAATTTGGTACCGAGAGAGTGGGGTGCTGCTCCAACAGATACCTAAAATGGGGAAGCGGTTTTAAAACTGTGAATGGATAGACGTATGGCAGTAACAGAGGACCAGCAGCAGTAGAGAACCTACAGCAGCAGAACCAGGAGACCAGTGTGAGATGGCGCTGGAGCCGACCCACGGCGCGAGACAGCTGAGTGCCTGTGTGCAGGAGGCTTCCTGTTGGAGTGGGTTGCCTCCGGGCACTTATACCGGTGGAGCTACAGAGCTTGGGAACACTTGCCCCAGCAGGGCAGATGTGGGCATGAGGCCCGAGGGCCAAGAGGCCACAGGAAACAAAAGCAGAAGCTGAAGAGACAAAGGACACAAGAAGCTGAGCTGCCTCAGTTTCAAAAGTAATGCCTGCAGAAGCAAGAGCTGAGAAATCAAACGACGTACTGCACTGGGCAAATCTGCTGCAAAAGACCTCTTTAAAGTGTTGAAAAGCAAAGATGTCACTTTGATGACTAAGGTGCACCTGACCCAAGCCTTGATATTTTCAATTGCCTCATATGCATGTGAAAGCTGGACAATGAATAAGGAAAACTGAAGAAGAAATGACACCTTTGAATTATGGTTTTGGCAAAGAATATTATGCCATGGACTGACAGAAGAACAAACACGTCTGTTTTGGAAGAAGTACAGCCAGAATGCTCCTTAGAAGCAAGGAAGGCCAGACTTCACTTCATGTACTTTGGCCGTGGTATCAGGAGGGACCAATCCCTGGAGAAGGACATCATGCTTGGTAAGGTAGAGTGTCAGTGAAAAAGAGGAAGACCCTCGATGAGATGGATTGACACAGTGCCTGCAACAATGTGAGGATGGCACAGGACCAGGCAGTTGTTTGTTCTGTTGTACATAGGGTCGCTATGAGTCAGAACTGACTCTCTAGTACCTAACAACAGCAACAAGAAATATTAAATCATGAGACTTAAAAAAAAAACTATCTTAGGCCGAGTTCTCTAGAGAAGCAAAACCAGTAAAGAGAAATGCTATATCAGGTAAATGGCTCACACAGTTTTTAGGGGCTGTAAGTTCCAAGTCTGTGAGTCAGGGAAGAAAATTCTCCTGATTCACGTAGCCGCAGGGGCTGGTGAACCCAAGCTTAGCAGCTGGAGAGCAGTGCTGCCACAGGCTGTGAAGATGGACGATTGGCAGCAAGACGCTGGCAAGCTGCTAGCCCAAGTCCCAAGAACTGGAGGCCAGACAAACGGGAGCCAGCTGCAGGATCCGGAACAAACAAGAGCCCCAGCAAGGTGAGCAAGAATTAGACTGTGTGTGTGTGTGTGTGTGTGTGTGTGTGTGTGTGTGTGTGTGTGCAGGATGAAGGCGGAGAGTATCAAATTTCAACAGGGAAGTGATCACAACATTACATAGCTGCCAAAACACTGAGAATCATGGCCCAGCCAAGTTGACACACAATCTTAACCATCACAAAAACCTTTCCCATTCAGCAATGGAATTTTTTTTTCTTTTGGGCAAGAATAATGAGGAAATTTACCAAAAAGTAAAACTCAATTTAGCATTTCTCTCCTAGTATAAATATATGCGGGCAAACTAAAAAGCACAAGAGGGGCTGAAGTTAGCCCCAAGCAGCAAGGTTAGTTCTTTGCAAGACTGAGGTTGCATAGCAGATGCCATTGCCAAACAAAAGGCTTAAATTCTGTTTCTCCCCTGTATCTTTATTATGAAGTACTTTAGATGTATAAAAAGGTATAGAAAACAAATAATGTATCTGCGAACACAGTGCCCGGGTTAAGAAGTAAATAGTTACATATACCAAAAACAGATATTTAAGGGGTCTAAATGTTCTATTAAGGAGTGGTAATGCAACAGCTAAGCGCTTGACTGCTAACTGAAAGGTTAGTGGTTTGAACTCACCCAGTGGCTCTATAAGAGAAGGACCTGGCAATCTGCTCTCATGAAGATTTCAGCCTAGAAAATCTCATTGGAAAGTTCTGCTCTGTCACATGGGGTTGCAATGAGTCGAAAATCAACTCAAGGGCACCTAACAACAAAAACAAAGGTTCTATGCATTCAAAATGCTGCCTGACTGTTGAAATTGTAAAAAAAGTACACAACACACAATAAATGTCCACTCCCTTCTGTTGCCTTCCCCGAAAAATGGTGTAAACAAACTCTGTGGGCAGTGGGTCTTCCAAACAGAAAGACTTACTTGTTGATAAGTTTGGCAGTGGTGAAATTCTTCAGGGAATAAAACAATTATTGCTGTTGTACTCTTCAAATAAAGTAATGTATTCATATGGGAAGCTTATTTTCCCCTTGTATAAATAAAGATTTTATACAAAAAATATTTTGGACAGTTCCCAGGGATAATTCCACTATTTAAGTACAGTATTACAGATTCTAAAGGAGGAGAATGGCTTATAATTAACTCTGCTGATTGTCAAGGTTTTTGTAAGCTTGCCTTTTAGTTCAAACATGGAGAAAAACGTGTCCATGTGAGCCTATAGAGAAAGCTGACACTAAGATGGGGAAAGGCAGTTCTCCAAGGTTATAGAGTTGAGGCTATACCTAGGCTTCCTGAATCCTAAGTCAGTGGTCATTTCCTGTTTTTTACACATCTAAGATGGAAGGCATCTTCTCACCCCAAAACCTGTTTGTCCAACTGTATTCCAGATCTCGTAAGTGACACCACAATATACTAAAGTCTGTTTGCACTGTTGAATCATCTGGGGAAGATATAATTAAATAGAAGATGATAAGATCAAATATAAAGCAAGAGTACCACCCAAGAGATTTTTACTTATTTTGATCTGGAGTGGGACTTCATACTGCCTCTGTGTAAATGTCTTATAAACCAAAACCAAACTCTTTGCCATCGAGTTGATTCTGACTCATAGCGACCCTATAGGACAGAGTAGAACCGTCTTATAGGGTTTCCAAGGAACGGCTGGTGGATTTGAACTGCCGTCCTTTTGGTTGGCAACCCAGCTCTTGACCACTGTGCCACCAGGACTGCAAATGTCTTGCAGAGTTCTGTAAATTAACATGTACAAACCATGTTAATTTATACCTTCATTTATACCTCCTCAATCAAAACAAACCTTAGTAAACCCTCCTCTGATCCGAATGTTTTACACCTCAGTAAATGGTACCACAATTCTCGGCCCAAAACCTAGGATTTATCCTTGATTCCTCTCTTTCCCTTCCATGTACATCTAATTCAACAGCTTGTGTCAGATATGGGTTAAATGTTTGTTAAATTAATAAATGCACACACTTACTATGTGAGGCCCAATGTGGGTTCTCATTTGGAAGGGGAAGATTTTTAAAGTGATAGATTGTTAGACAGATAGACAGAGACAGAGACATGAAAAAAACCTTGCCTTCAAGTCATGTCTGACTCACGGCGATGCCATGTGTGTCAGGGTGGAACTGTGCTCCATAGGGTTTTCAATGGCTGATTTTTCAGAAGTAGATCACTAGGCCTTTCTTCTGAGGCACCTCTGCGTGGACTTGAACTTCCGAACTTTTGGTTAGCAGCTGAGCGTGTTAACTGTTTGTGCCACTCAGAGACTATTAAGTTGTAAGAGCTCTTTAAAGGAGCCCTGGCGGCACAGTGGTTGAGTGCTTGACTGCTGACCGAAAGGTGGGTAATTCAAGTCCACCAGCTGCTCCACAGAATAAAGATGTGACAGTAAAGATCCATAAAGATTTACAGCCTTGGAAACACTATGGGGCTGTTCTACTCTGTTCTACAGGGTCGCTATGAGTCAGAATTGACTTGATGACGTGAGTCAGTGAGTAAGAGTTCTTTATACATTCTAGATACAAGCTCCTTATCAGGTATAAGATTTTCAAACATATCTACAGAGTTTGGGTTGTATTTTTACATTCTTGGTAGTGTCCTTTGAAGCACATAGTTTTTAATTTTGATTAAGTCCAGTTTATCTATTTTTGCTTTTGTTGCTTGTGCTTTGGTCATATCTAAGAAGCCATTGTTATATCCGGGGTCAGGAAGGTTTACCCCTATGCTTTCGTCTAAGAGTTTTACAGTTTTAGCTCTTGCATTTAAGTCTTTAATCCACATTAGGTTAATTTTTGTATGTGGTATAAGGTAGAGAGGTCCACCTTCAATCTTTTGCATGTTGCTATCCAGTTGTCTTGGAACTGTTTGTTGAAAAGAGAATGGTCTTGACCCCCTTGTCAAAAATCAGTCAGTCATAGACACATGGTTTTATTGATGGACTCTCAACTCTATTCCATAGGTCTCTATGTCTGTCCTTATGCCACTACCACACTGCTTTGATCGCTGTGTTCATTAGTCTCCTAGGGCCGCTATAACAAATTATCAGAAACTCAGTGACTTAAGAGAAATTTACTCTTTTATATTAAGAAGGATTTTGTTCATTTCATCTAGGTTATCTGGTTCATTGGCATACAATTGTTCATGGTTGTTGCTGTGTGCCTTTGAGTTGATTCCAACTCATGGCGACCCTATAGGACAGATTAGAGCTGCCCTATAGGGTTCTTGAGGCTGTGATCTTCATGGGAGCAGATAGTCACATCTTTCTTCCACAGAGTGACAGGTGGGTTCAAGCCAGTGACCTTTCAGTTAGCAGCGGGGCTTTGATTTGGTTCGGAACGGTTCAGAACAGTTCAGTTAATTGCTGACATAAATGAGGACAGTGTATGAGTTGCATAGCAACCAAATCTGTTGCTCATTATTTTCTGTAATAAGTTTGAGTATCTCTACATATGTTTCCAAGTCATCTTGATTACCTATTCTGTAAATTGCCTGTTAAAATATTTTTCCCATTTTTCTGTTAATTTTGTTGACTTGGAAGAGTTCCTTGTATAGTCTAGATATTAGTACCTTCTAGGATTTAGACATTTCAAATATACTCTCCCAATCTGTCATCTATTAACTTTGTTCATGGTATCCTTCACTGAACAGAAATCTTTAATTATGATGTAATAAAAATCACTGTTTTTGTCTTACAATGTGTGCATGTGAAGTTCTGTTTATAATGTTCTTTCCTGTTTTTCTTCTATTTACACTATTGTTTTAATTTTCATATTAAGATTTTTTATTCCATTAGAAGTCCACCTTTGTTTGTAGCTTTAGGTAGAGATCCAATTTTATTTTTATCTATAGAGTGAGCTGGGTTTACATTTCCATCTGTTAACATAATCTGTCCTTTTGCTATTGATAAGTGGTGCCCCTTTTATTGTATATTAAGTTTGTAAGTTCTAAACAAAAACAAAAAAACATTTCCCAGTCTTGTGTCATCTTCATGATGGTTGGCATGTTAGAGTCCGTTGCTGTGGCTACTGTGTAGTGCCTTCCAATGTACGGAGTGCATCTTGCAGCACTATATCAGACAATATTCTGTTGTGATCCAGAGGGTTTTCATTGGCTAATTTTTAGAAGTAGATTGCCAGATCTTTCTTCCTCATCTATCTTAGTCTGAAAGCTCTGCTGAAACCTGTTTACCATGGGTGACCCTGCTGGTTGGAAATACCGATGGCATAGCTTCCAGTATCATAACAACACACAGGCTACCACAGTATGACAAACTGACAAACGGGTGTTGGAATTTTTAATCCTTACAACAACCATAGGAGACAAGTATTATTGTCCCTGTTTACAAATGAGGAGACTGAAACCCAAGAGTACAATTGCCAAAAGTTATGCAGCTTATAAGTGCTAGCGAAGAATAGGAGACTTTCTTGTAATGTACATGTATGTTAACAATGCTTCCAGTCTCTTCATTCAGAGGAATGATTTCTGATGGAGATTTCAGGAACCAAGGCAAGCTCCCAGAGGCTCTATCTTTGATGAAGGCTTTATTTCAGTGGGACCTTATTCTCCTCAACTTGCTTTACAATGAAGTAAGTTCTTTGCAAAGCTCTGTTTAGCACAGAAAAACCACATGTCCTAGTTCAAAATGTTCTTCAAAATCTCAAAATCTGCATTTTTCAGAATATGGAGCTAGGTAAGCTATTTACCTTTAAAAATATTAAAAACTTTTTTTTAAAACCATTTCAATAAAAGTCATTTAATCACATTGTTTTAAAAAGAATGGAGCAGAAGTGTGGTTTGTAAAAGTATTTGCCTTTGGTTTCTCTGTTTTCTGATCCTGTGGAACTCAGAGTGGTTGTTTATCTGATTCTTCTTTACCTTCAGGAGTATGAGTCCTCTCTTGCTGGGTTGGGCCTCAAGCAAAATGCTGAAGTGGCTAAACTTTGAAAAAAGTATACTATCCGTGCTCCTAGCTTCCTCCTTTCCAACAAAAAAATAAACTTTCCCTTTCTCCCCAAACAAGAATGGATGTCCAGACACATTTTTGTGTAATTTAAAGTAAATGTAATTTTTAAGTTCAGGGTATTGGCATTTTCAGCTATATCTTTGGACCCCTGGAGGTGTAGTGATTAAGTGATACAGCTGCTAACCAAAAGGTTGGCAGTTCATATATATTTGTTTGTTGTTGTTGTTAGGTGCCGTGGAGTCGGTTTCTGACTCATAGCAACCCCAAGTACAACAGAACAAACATTGCCCAGTCCTGAGCCATCCTCATAATATTTGTCTCCATTTAAGGGAATTTCAGGCTGAAGAACCTTGGTGAAGGAATGGCCACCAGAGCAAGGGTCTGGTTAGGATAAGCACTCTGTCCCTCCTCTTCTCTCCAAAGCAAACGGGCCTCACGAGAAAGGACTGGCAGGTAGCCGTTCCTTTTACTGACTTCTTTCCCCTTTGGTGGATTTTGGCAGCTTTACTATGTCAGGTGATACTTCAGTCTTGTTTTTCACTCTGGGTGACAGGTAAAGAATGAGAGTTAAAGGAAATAGAGCTGTCCATTGCTCTGGGTTTGTTGATCTGGGCATGGTCTTTAACATCTAGAGCCCTCAAGGGGTGGAGGAAAAATTTCCTGCCACAGTTCTGATAAGGGTTTGGAGAATGAATCAAAATTTACAAAGCACTTTAATTGAACACTCAAGTGGGAATGTTCTTAACAAACAATTTATTAACAATATTATTAAAACTGAGTGCAGATTATGTGGAGTAGTCTTAATTTGAAACAGTCTCTTAAAAATGGAATTATCTTTCTTTTTCCTCTTGTTGTAAAAGTATTTAACTTCAATGCAGAGCAAGTTCTTCCTTCTACTTCCACCTACTGCCATTACACAAGGGTAGCAGAGAATAGTGTCAAAGTGGCAGTAATACACGTATGATGGCTTGTCTGGGGTACCACCAAAAGCTTGCAGTATGACGCTGCCCACCGTACTGCTGCTGCATCAGGAAGTTCACTCTTATATTCTCGTCTAATCAATCCCCCCACCTCCAACTTACTGACTGGACTATGAGTTTTATACTAGCTTGCAGCTTCCCATCTTTTTGGGCCATGCAAAAGAGCAATCTCACACCTTTGCTGTTGAAACTTTTTTCAGGTTTGTTGAGTTCATTGAGACCTGAGGGCCCCCATCATACAAGGGACTATCAAGAGCAAGTCCACTGTCTTAGTTTCTTAGTGCTGCTATAACAGAAATACCACAAGTGGGTGGCTTTAATGAACAGAAATTTATTTTCTTACAGTTTAAGAGGCTAGAAGTTGAAATTCAGGGCTCTGGCTCTAGGGGAAGGCTCTCTCTCCATTGGCTCTGGAGGAAAATCCTTGTCTCAGTTCCTCTAGCTGGCCATCCTTGAAGTTCCTGGGCTTATAGACTGGTCTGCCTCTGTCTTCTTCAGATAGTGTCAGTCTACCCTGTGCCTGCTTTCTTTTGTGCCTAATCTGCTCTCTTATATCTCAGAAGTGATTGGCTTAAAACATACCCTGCACTATACGGCCTCTTAACATAACAAAGAAAACTCTATTCCCAACTGGGATTACATCCACAGGCATAAAGGTTAGGCTTTACAAGACATATTTTTTGGGGATATAAATTAAATTCATAACATCCACCATGATTATACCCTTGTGCTCTGTGCTCACTGCTCTCTGCTCATCACTCATTCCAGTAATTCTCTGTGCTCCTTTCCCTTGACCCAGCAAAACAAGCTGGTTTACAGCCTGATCATTGTACAGTGAAGCCCATTGTCAAGTCTTTTCTATTTCACAGAGTTTCCACTCAGTTTGTCAGTGTCTTAAATAAGTCCATCTTACATATGAGTAGACAGCCAAATACACTCAGACATTTGATGAAAATCTTTATTTTTTATTTATTTATTTTTTTTAATATATATTTTATTGTACTTCAGGTGAAAGCTTACAGAGCAAATAGTTTCTCATGGAATAGTAGTACACATGTTGTTTTTTGACATTGGTTAACAACCCCACAACGTATTAAGCCTCTAAATTCTCAACCTTTTTTTTTTGATGAAAATTACAGATGGCCAAAGATACACCGTTTCAAAAATTTCTACATTCACAGTTCAGTGACATTGACTACGCTCTTCCAACTGTGCTGTTATTCTCACTTAAGATGAAGGCTTACAGAAAAAATAGTTATTCATTTAACAGTTACTACACATGTTGCCCTATGACAATGGTTAACAATCTCACAGCACATCAAGAATATCCTTACTCCACCTTGTGTTCCCTATCACCAGGGGGCTTCCTTGTCCCCTTCTGTCTTCTGGACCTTGCCAGTGGACTATTGTACCTCTTTAGTCTCATTTGTTTATTTATTTATTTATTCTTATTTTATTTAAACACCATTTCAAAACTTTTTACTTACACATTTAAGTGATATTGACTATGCTCTTCCAATTGTGCTGCCATTCTCGCCCAAGATGAAGGCTTACAGGACAAAACAGCCTCCCATTTAATAGTTACTACAAATGTTGCCCTATAGCAGTGGTCAACAATCTCACAATACATCGACAGTGTCCTTATTCAATTTGTGTTCCTTATCATCAGTTTCCTACTCTCCCTCTGCCTTCTGGCCCTTGTCACCGGACTCCTGTACATCGTTAGTCCCATTTAGTTTTACTGGGGTGTCCATTCCCAGGCTTAACATCGAACCTTGAAGGTAACTTCCCCTCTGAGCTGAAAGGGTGTCTGGGGGCCACACTCTCGAGGTTTCTCTAGTATTCTTTAGGCCAGTATATCTGGTCTTCTTTTTTTTTTTTTTTTGGGAGTTAAAATTATACTCTACATCCTACTCCAGCTCTGCCCAGAACCCTCTGTTGTGATCCTGGTCAGAGGAGTCATTGGTGGTAGCCGGGCACCATCCAGCTGTACTGGGCTCAGTCCCGTGGAGGCCTTGGTAGCTGTGGACCATTAGTCCTTCGGACTAATCTTTTCCTTGTATCCTGTTCTCTTCGTTCTCCCTTGTTCCCGAAGGGATGAGATCAGTGGAGTATCTTAGATGGCCGCCCATAGGCTTTTAAGACCCCAGACACTACTCACCAAGGTAGAATGTAGAGCATTATCTTTATAAGTAGTGTCATGCCAATTGAGCTAGATGTTCCCCGAGATCATGGTCCCCAGAGCCCTCCGTCCAACAACTCAGTCCCTCGGGGGATTTGGATGTGTCTATAGGGCCTCCATGACCTTTCCTTGTGCAGGTTGTGTTAGTTTCCCCTGTACTATGTACTATCTCATCTCTCACCCAAGTTACCACTTACCTATTACCTATTTAGTATTCCCCCCCCCCTCCCATCCCTGGTAACCAACAAGGATTGTTACATTTTGCATGTGAATTTTTTCATGGGTTTTTACAATAGAGGTCTCATACAATATTTGTCCTTTTGTGATTGACTTATTTCACTCAGCATGATGTCCTCCAGTTTCATCCATGTTATGAGATGGTTCACCGATTCATTGTTCTTTCTCGTTGCATAGTACTCCATTGTGTGTATGTACCATAGTTTGTGTATCCATTCGTCTGTTGATGGACATCGAGGTTGTTTCCATCGTTTTGCTATTGTGAATAATGCTGCCATGAACATAGGTGTGCATATGTCTATTCGAGTGATGACTCTTATTTCTCTAGGATATATTCCTAGGAGTGGGATTGCTGGATCGAATGGTACGTCTATTTCTAGCTTTCTGAGGAAACGCCATATCATTTTCCAAAATGGCTGTATCATTTTGCATTCCCACCAGCAGTGTATAAGAGTTCCCGTCTCCCCGCAGCCCCTCCAACATTTGTTATTTCCAGTGTTTTTGATTCGTGCCAGTAATGCCGGGGTGAGATGGTATCTCATTGTGGTTTTAATTTGCATTTCTCTAATGGCTAGTGATCGCGAGCATTTCCTCATGTGTCTGTTGGCCATTTGAATGTCTTCCTTGGTGAAGTGTCTGTTCATTTCCTTTGCCCATTTTTTGATAGGATTGGTTGTCTTTTTGTTGTAGAGGTGTTGGATTTTCTTGTAGATTATGGAGATTAGACCTTTGTCTGACTTGTACTGTCCAAAAATTTTTTCCCAGTCTGTAGGTTCTCTTTTAACTCTTTTGGTGAAATCTTTTGAAGAGCATAGATGTTTGATTTTTAGAAGATCCCAATTATCTAGTTTATCTGTTGGGTTTTTTGTGTTGATGTTTATGGTTTGTATCCTGTTAATGCCATGTATTAAGGTCTGAAGTGTTGGTCCTATTTTTTCTTCTATGAATTTTATAGTTTGAGGCTTTATATTCAGGTCTTTGATCCATTTTGAAGTAGTTTTTGTATATGGTGTGAGGTATGGGTCCTGTTTCATTTTTCTACAAATGGATATCCAGTTTTGCCAGCACCATTTGTTAAAAAGACTGTCTTTTCCCCATTTGATGTATTTTGGGCCCTTGTCAAAAATCAGGTGACCATAGGTGGATGGATTTACATCTGAGTTCTCAATTCTGTTCCATTGGTCAATGTCTCTGTTGTTGTACCAGTACCAGGCTGTTTTGAGTACTGTAGCTGTATAGTAGGTTCTCAAGTCAGGTAGTGTGAGTCCTCCAACTTTATTCTTCTTCTTCAGTAGTGCTTTACTTATTCGGGGTTTCTTCCCTTTCCATATAAAGTTAATAATTAGTTTTTCCATCTCTTTGAAGAATGTTGTTGGTATTTGTATCGGAATTGCATTGTATTTGTAAATTGCTTTAGGTAGAATTGCCATTTTCACAATGTTGAGTCTGCCTATCCATGAGCATGGTATGTTTTTCCATTTATGTAGATCCCTTTGGGTTTCATGCAGCAGTGTTTTGTAGTTTTCTTTGTATAGGTCTTTTATATTCCTGGTCAGATTTATTCCCAAGTATTTTATCTTTTTAGGGGCTATTGAAAATGGTATTGATTTCCTGATCTCCTTTTCATCGTTCTCTTTACTGGTGTATAGGAATCCAACTGATTTTTGAATGTTTATCTTGTATCCTGCTACTCTGCTGAATCTTTCTATTAGTTCCAGTAAATTTCTCGTGGAGTCTTTAGGGTTTTCTATGTATAGTATCATATCATCTGCAAACAGGGAGAGTTTAACTTCTTCATTACCAATTTGGATGCCCTTTATTTCTTTCTCTTGCCTTACTGCTCTAGCGAGAACTTCCAGCACAATGTTAAATAGGAGTGGTGATAAAGGGCATCCTTGTCTTGTTCCTGTTTTCAGGGGGAATGTTTTCAGCCTTTCTCCATTAAGAATGATGTTGGCTGTTGGTTTTGCATAGATGCCCTTTATGATGTTGAGAAATTTCCCTTCTATACCTATTTTATTGAGAGCTTTTATCAGGAATGGGTGTTGGACTTTGTCAAATGCCTTTTCTGCATCAATTGAGATAATCATGTGATTTTTTTCTTTCCTTTTATTTATGTGGTGGATTACGTTGATGGATTTTCTAATGTTAAACCATCCTTGCATACCTGGTATGAATCCTACTTGGTCGTGGTGTATTATTTTTTTGATATGATACTGAATTCTATTGGCTAAAATTTTGTTCAGAATTTTTGCATCTATATTCATGAGAGATATTGGTCTGTAATTTTCTTTTTTTGTGATGTCTTTGCCTGGTTTTGGTATCAGCGTTATGCTGGCTTCATAGAATGAATTTGGAAGTGTTGCTTCCACTTCTATGCTCTGAAATAACTTGAGTAGAACTGGTACGAGCTCTTCTGTAAATGTTTTGTAGAATTCTCCAGTGAAGCCATCTGGGCCAGGGCTTTTTTTGGTTGGGAGTTTTTTTATTACCTTTTCAATCTCTTCTCTTGTTATGGGTCTGTTCAGATTTTCAATATCACTTTGTTGTAGTTTGGGTAGGCCGTATGTTTCTAGAAATTTATCCATTTCCTCTAGGTTTTTAAATTTGTTGGAATATAGTTTTTCATAATATTCTGTTATAATCCTTTTTATTTCAGTTGGGTCTGTTGTAATGTCCCCCATTTCATTTCTTATTTGGGTTATTTGTGCCCTCTGCTGTTTTTCTTTTGTCAGTCTGGCCAGTGGTTTGTCGATTTTGTTGATTCTTTCAAAGAACCAACTTTTGGTTTTGTTGATTCTTTCTATTGTTTTTCTGTTCTCTATTTCATTGATTTCTGCTCTGATCTTTACTATTTCCTTTCTTCCGGTGGTTGTAGGCTTTTTTTGTTGTTCTCTTTCTATTTGTTTGAGTTCTGTAGTTAATGTTTTGATTTTGTCCCTTTCTTCTTTTTTGATATGTGCATCTATTGCTATAAATTGTCCTCTGAGGACTGCCTTTGCTGTGTCCCAAAGGTTTTGGTATGATGTGTTTTCATTTTCATTTGATTCTAGGAATTTTTTAATTCCATCTCTGATTTCTTCTATTACCCATTGATGTGTAAGCAGATTATTATTCAGTTTCCATGTGTTTGATTTTTTTTCCTTGCTCTTTCTAGTGTTAATTTCTACCTTGATGGCATTGTGGTCAGAGAAGATACTGTGAATTATCTCAGCATTTTGGATCTTGTTGAGGATTGCTCTGTGGCCTAAGATGTGGTCTATTCTGGAGAACGTTCCATGTGCATTGGAAAAGAATGTGTACTTTGCAGCGGTTGGATGGAGTGTTCTATATATGTCTATGAGGTCCAGTTGGCTGATTGTGTCCTTTAGGTCTTCTGTATCTTTGCTAAGTTTCTTTTTAGTTGTTCTGTCCTTTACTGAGAGTGGTGTGTTGAAGTCTCCTACTATTATTGTGGAACTGTCAATTTCTCTTTTCAGTGCTGTTAGAGTTTTTTTTATGTATTTTGGAGCCCTGTCATTGGGTGCATAGATATTTATTATGGTTATGTCTTCATGATGGATCATCCCCTTAATCATTATATAGTGTCCTTCTTTGTCTTTTATGGTAGATTTTGTTTTAAAGTCTATTTTATCTGAGATTAGAATTGCCACTCCTGCTCTTTTTTGATAGTTGTTAGCTTGATATATTTTTTTCCAACCTTTGATTTTTAATAAATTCACATCTTTGTTTCTAAGATGTGTCTCTTGTAGACAGCAAATAGATGGATCCTGTTTTCTTATCCATTCTGCCACTCTCCGTCGCTTTATGGGTGCATTGAGTCCATTTACGTTCAGTGTAATTATTGATAGATGTGAGTTTGTTGCTGTCATTTTGTAGTGCTTTTTTTTGTGATGCTGAAGTTTTCTTTGTTCTTCTTACTCTCTTGTGCTGAGTTCCTTTTGTTTGTGGATTTTGTGTTCATTTCTTTTGTTTTTGTAGGTTTTGTTTTTGTTGAGACTTTATGTTTTTCGTCTTTATTTTTATGAGTTGGTTTGTTAACTTTTTTTGTGGTTACCATGAATTTTACCCTTATCTTTATAATTTTGAAGCAGTCTACCGTTACTTGGTATCGCCTTGCCTTCTTCTCCTTTAGAAGGTTCTATACCTATGCCGTTTGTTCCCTCTTTCATTGTTTTGATGTTGTTGTCATCCTTTGATTGATTTCTCTGATTCCCTGTTGTATATCTTTTGTTTTTGGAAAGTCGTCTGTAGTTCAGTTCCTAGAATGGTATCTGGTTCATGTTAACCTGCGTCCTAGGTCCTAGGTCCTGCCTGAGGGCTTAAGCTGTTTGCCCTCAGATCGAAGAACTCCCTTTAATAATTCTTGTAAGTTTGGTTTGACTTTTGCATATTCCTTTAGTTTCTGTTTATCTGGAAATGACCTAATTTCACCATCAAATCTGAATGAGAGTTTTGCAGGATATATTATTCTTGGCTGACAATTTTTTTCTTTCAAGATTTTATATATGTCATCCCATTGCCTTCTTGCCTGCATGGTTTCTGCTGAATAATCTGAGCTTAGTCTTATTGTTTCTCCTCTGTATGTGACTTCTTGTTTTTCCCGAGCTGCTCTCAGGATTCTTTGTTTGTCTTTAGTTTTAGCGAGTGTGAATATGATATGTCTTGGTGATTTTCTTTTGGGGTCTATTCTATATGGGGTTCGTTGAGCTTCTTGGATGACCAGCTTTTCATCTTTCATGATATTGGGAAAGTTTTCTGTCAGCAGTTCCTCAATGATCCTCTCTGTGTTTTCTGTTTTCTTCCCCTGTTCTGGTATGCCAATCACTCGTAAGTTTTTGCTTTTAATTGTGTCCCACATAACTCTCAGGGTCTCTTCATTTTTCTTTGTTCTTTTTTCTGAGTTTTCCTGAAACAGAGTTGTATCCAAGTGTTTGTCTTCAGTTCCACTGATCCTGTCTTCCATGGTTTCAAATCTACTTCTCAGCCCTTCTATGACACCGTCCATTTCTGAAATCTTGTTGTTTATCTTTTGGATTTCTAATTGTTGTTTTTGTATAATTTCGAGTTGTGAATTTATTTTGGCATTTTGTTCTTGCATCATCTTCCTGAATTCTTCCAATTTTTTGTCTGTATTTTCCATAAATTTGTCTATTTTTTCCTCATGTTTGTCAGCTTTTTGCCTCAGTTCTTGGAAAATTCCGAGTATTAGTGATTTGAGTTCCGTATCAGGTACTTCTAGTGCATTTTCTTCCACAGGAGAGTTATCTGGTGTTTTAATTTGGACGCCTATTGGAGCCATCTTGTCTTGTTTTTGTAAATGTTTTGATATTGTTTGCTGTTTTCGGGGCATTCAGTAAATATTTCTCTCGTTTATTGATTGTAGATTTTTTTTTTTTTCGTTCTTGTGGTACAGCTGGGCAGATCTAGTTGAGGAGGAGCCACTGGGATGGGTTGCTTGTGGCACTCACCGCAGCCACCAGGACGGTCGGTAGTCAGTGCTGGGCAGGTTCCAATAGGGCGTGCCTGCACCGCTTGGTGATGTGATGTCTAGTGCACGGTGCAGGTAGGTAGGGTGCAGCGGGAAGATGGTTATGTGTGAAGCTAAGCTGGATATGGGAGAGAGGAGAGAGGAGGAGGAGCAAAAAGCGTACAAACATAAAAGAATGCTAGAGGAGTTTGTCGTTGGAATGTACAGATGAGAGACTATGGGATGGAGGAAACCAGAAGGGGGAAGAGAAAGAAAAGGAAAGAATGACCAAATGAAAATCAGAAAAGTTAAAAAACTGCAAAGTTCCCAGGGATCGCACCGATGCAGCTATGAGGTCTGGGGGAGTCGGTCTCAATTTTCACAGCTCAGCCTGGCCAGAAGGTACAGAGGCATACATCGCCTGGTATTCAGGGATCAGAAAGAGAAGGAAGAGATAGAGGGACAAGAAATTAAGCAATGAAGAAAGACAAAAGAGAAAAAGAGGTAAAATATGACAAAACTAATCAAAAAAGGAAGAAAAATAAAATTGAGGAAAAAAAAAAAAAAAAAAAAAAGGGCAACACCAGCAGTCAGTGCCTACAAATGGGACCCAGAGAGCCCCCACTTAGGGGCGCGAATTCCAAGAAGCCGATAGTCTCGGGGTTAAGTGACCGTGGCCACGGGAAGCAGAGGGGCCAACGAACAAAGGCCCCAGGATCCCACCCGCGCGGGAGCCCAGACCTGGAAACAGCCACACGCCCGAACGCAGCCCTACAGCCCCGCAGGAGAGAGCAGAGACGGCCCTCGGAACCAGGCACCCAGGCAAAAGGAGGGGGAGGCGGCAGGAAAAGGTCCGCTAGGTGCCAGCAAACGGCTCCCAGAAAGCCCCCAGCCCGGGCACGCGGAACCCAAGCACCGGCGCCCCCCCGCCCAGGGACCCCGGCCACGGAAAGCAGAGGGGTGAACGAACAAAGGCCCTGGGATCCCACCCACGCGGGAGCCCAGACCCAGAAACAGCCACACGCCCGCACGCAGCTCCACAGCCCCGCAGGAGAGAGCAGAGACAGCACCCGGACCCAGGCACCCAGGCAAAAGGAGGGGGAGGCGGCAGAAAAAGGTCCGCTAGGTGCCAGCAAACGGCTCCCAGAAAGCCCCCAGCCCGGGCGCGCGGAACCCAAGCACCGGCGCCCCCCCCGCCCAGGGACCCCGGCCACGGAAAGCAGAGGGGTGAACGAACAAAGGCCCAGGGATCCCACCCACGCGGGAGCCCAGACCCAGAAACAGCCACACGCCCGCACGCAGCCCTACAGCCCCGCAGGAGAGAGCAGAGACGGCACTCGGAACCAGGCACCCAGGCAAAAGGAGGGGGAGGCGGCAGAGAAAGGTTCGCTAGCTGCCAGCAAACGGCTCCCAGAAAGCCGCCAGCCCAGGCGCGCGGAATCCAAGCACCAGCACCCCCCAGCCCAGAGACCCTGGCCACAGAAAGCAGGGGATCCCCAGCTGAGGCGGAGAGGGGTGGGTGGTGGGAGAGCGCGCACCGCAGTTTACCGGTCGTTCTGTCTCCGACCAGCTGCTCTGCAAGGCTGTTCTCCCGTTTGCTGGTCTCTGATAGGAATCCAAGATGGTGGATCCGCGCTGCGTTAGCTGGTAAGGAATCTCTGCCTGAGTCTCTCCTCGCTCTCCGTTCTCTTTTAGTATTCTCACTCCGTTTGGTGTTTGGCTGAGTTCTTTATCTCTTCATTTGGTGTTCTAGGGTTTCAGGATTGTTGATTCTCTGTTAGGCTTAGTTTTTCGGATCTTTGCTGTGGAGGGACGGCGTGGTGTTTCTGCCTAGAGCGCCATCTTGCCCCTCTCTCTGATGAAAATCTTTAACATCAAGTGAACTCAGAGGAAGCAAAGACAATGCAGGAGACCAAGAGAACATAAAACAGACTAAACTAAGATTCTCAGATAGATAAGAGAAATAATAAATCCATGAAATAAGAGCAAGATACTATAAAAATGAATATTAAGAGAATAAAAAAGAGCTTCACATATAAAAACTATGACAGCAGAAAAATTAAACCAAAGTGTTGACAGAAAAGTTGAATAAATTATCTAGAAAAAAGAACAACCACAAGAAAACACAAAACAAATGAACAAAAACAAGATGGAAAGCACAGGCAATAGAAGAAATTTAGACAGTCCAAGTGGTTCAATGTCCTATAAAGAGAAAACAGAAAAGTGAAAGGAAGAAAAGTATAAAAGAAATAATATAAGAAAACAAGATTATGAAGAACACCAAAGACACAAGGAAAGTATTAGCCCAAGAAGCAGAAAGGGCCACATAAACCAGAGACTTCATCAGCCTGACACCAGAAGAACTAGATGGTGCCTGGCTACCACCAATGACCGCCCTGACAGGGAACACAACAGAGAGTCCCTGATGGAGCAGGAGAAAGGCAGGGTGCAGAACTCAATTTCTAGTAAAAAGACCAGACTTAATGGTCTGACTGAGACTGGAGGAACCCCAGAAAGCATGGCCCCTGGATTCTCTGTCAGCCAAGAAATAAAACAATTTCTGAGGCCAACTCTTCAGACAGGGATTGGACTGGATTGTGGGACATAAAGTGATATTCATGAGGAGTGTGTCTCTTAGCTCAAGTAGATGCAAGAGATTAAACGGGCAGCTTCTGTCTGGAGGTGAGATGGGAAGGCAGAGAGGGTTAGGAGCTGGTTGAATGGACATGGGGAATCGGGTGGAAAGGAAGAGTGTGCTGTCGCAGTATGGAGAGAGAAATTAGGGTCACATAACAATGTATGTATAAATTTTTGTATGGGAGACTAACTTGAAATGTAAACTTCATTTAAACTACAATAATAAAAAAGAAAATAAGATTAAAGTTTCAAGTGCCTATCACAACAAATAGAGAAAAACACACAAAATCATATTATTGTGAAAATTCGGAACACTGAGAATGAAGAGCAGATGTCAAAATCTACAGAAAATGAGAGGAAAAAAAAAAAAAAAGAACAAAAGTAGTTCACAAATATAAAAATTAGAAATAAGAATGATGTTGGATTTATCAAAAAGAGAAAATCTATGTGAGTAATTGTAGGTGAATAATCGTAAACTCGTTTTTCTAACAATTTGTTTCTATGACCATATCTTAGGAAAATTCAAGGGGCTTTTCTACTTAAAGTAAGAACGCCTAGTTCTATGTCTAATCCAAGTTAGTAAAAAGTGTAACACTTTGTAAGATGTAGTGCATTCTATATCAGCGCTCAGTGAACATTAAAGGGAAAGAAGGAAATGGACTAAATGTGATATGTGTTAACAGGGTTTGCTGCCACCAAAATATAGTACTTCTGTGCTGGTCAAATGACATTTGGACAATAGAATTCTGTTGTAACTCACAGACCTAAAAGGAACTTTTGAGAGGACAGTGAATAGGAAAGCAAATCAAGTTGGAGTCTAGTTGTATGGGAAAAAGATGAAAGAACTAAACTAAAAACTTCCTCCAAAAAAAAGAAAAAAAAAGTACAAATGGTTGAAGGCTTTCATATAGGATAGGAAATAAATAGATTCAATGTGGACCAGATACCAATGATTGGAAGCTTCATGGAGAACTGTTTGGTTCATTAGAAGTTATATTAGTTTCTTATTGCTCCTATAAAAAAATCACTACAAATTTAGTGGCTGAAAACAACACAAATTTATCATTTTCACTTCTTAAAGCCAGAAGTCTGAAATGTATCTTACTGAATTAAAATCAAGGCATTGGCAGGTCTGTGTTCCTCCTGGAGGCTCTAGGACAATCTGTTTCCTTACTTTTTCCAGCTTTCAGAGGCCACCTGCATTCCTTGACTCGTGGCTCCTTCCTCCATCTTCAAAGACACCAGCATAACATCTTCAAATCTCCCTCTCTGAATTTGGCCCCCCTGCCTCTTTCTTACATTGAGCACGACTAGATACTCCAGGATAATCTCCCCATCTCAAGATTCTTAACTTAATCATATCTGCAAAGTTCCTTTTGCCATTTTAAGTTAACGTATCCACAGGTTTCAGGGATTAGGACATGAACATCTATGGGGGTACCATTATTCTGCCACCCATTGCCATCAAGTTGATTCTAACTCATAGTGACTCTACAGGGCAGAGTAGAACTGCCCCATAGGGTCTCCAAGGCAGTAATCTTTACAGAAACAGACTGCCACATCTTTCTCCCATGGAGTATCTGGTTGGTTCCAACCACTGACGTTTTGGTTAGCAGACAAGCACGTAACCACTGTGCCACCAGGGTTCCTACTGCTTACCACCAAACCAACCCATTGCTGTCGAGTTGATTCCTACTCATAGCGACCCTGTAGGACAAAGTAGAACTGCCCCATAGGAGTGGCTAGTGGATTTGAACTGCCAAATTTTGGTTAGCAGCCGTAGCTCGCCATAGCTCTTAACCACTGTGCCACCAGGGCTCCCTGCCTACTACAGTAGGTAAGAATTTACTAATTGCCATGGTAGTTTAGAGATGTAATGGATTGCCTTGGGAGCCAGCAATTTACCCTCCACTGGGAATGTTCAATTGGCAGGAATGATGAAGGGGATTTGATGGGTAATTGCACTAGATGACTCTTAAAGTCTTTACTATCATGATATTTTAAGAATAATTGCTCTGGTTCTTCATTATGCAGAAAATGAAGTCTGAGACTGCATGACACTAAACAGCCAGGTGAAAAACAAAACAATTCTATCAGTGTTGTTATGATATATGATAGTTGATGGGAATCTGAACTTTTCAGTCATATTTTGGAATTATGTATACAGAATCTAAAAGTTAAGAAAACGAGTTTGATATTCTATCCATTTAGAACTAACAAGTAAACTAGAATAATAGAGTACGAGGCAGTATATTCATAGGTTACCTCTAATTATCAGAAAGCTTTTCTTGGTTATCTTTCCTCATAACTTAAACTCATTGGTCCTATTCTGCTTTCTGGAACCCACAGATTAAATTCAGCCTTTTGTACATAAACCAGCTCTTTATATATAAAGAGATCTGTCACGAGCTCGTCTGTTTTTTAGTCTAATCATCTTCTGCTTCTTTGAATAGGCTATAATATGTCTGCATTTATTTTATTCTAAATTTTGGACTTTGCATGACTTTCTTTCAATCTAATCTCATTGCCTTTGGTCCATTGTTCTAGAGAATCAAAATACTTGTAAATAAGTTTTTTCCTCTTTTTTCATATCCTACTATTTGCCAGTTATTTTTCTAGGCAATGATGAGCAAAGTATTATTTTCATGACACTTGTAGTCAAATGGGGATCTTTTCCTGCATTGGGGAAACTTTTACTAAATGATGTTTGTGATCACTTGATTAGCAAACTTCATTGAGCATTGCTAGGTGTAAAGACACGGTGACATTCTGTGATATTTTGGTGCTCTGTCAACTTGTTAGGCTGATCATGGAACTAAAACTAATTTGTTATTAATGATATACACAGGGGACTGCTCTCCACTAATGAAATCAAAGAGAGACTGAAACTCTACTTGTTGGTTTATTCCTCTATTACACAAAGTGGGAGACAAATGAGGAAGCACTTTTGTTTATTCTAAAAAAATTCTGATCCTTCAACATTGAGTGTTTCCTTCTTTATTACCCCTGTAGAAGAGATGAGGCATGCCGCAAAGATCAAGATTATTCCAAAGCATAAGGAGGCCAGGCAGTCAGCTGTGTGGTCTCGACCCAAATCTGTGCTCGCATTGGCCTGCTCCAGTTATTGATTTGCTGTAATTTATGATTCATTTCTTTATGTTCAGCATTGCCCAATTCTAATACACTTCTTTAGAATTCAGTTATTTCTAGCCAGAGTCTTTCAGTGTGAATTAGTTTAATAAGACACATTTATTCTCTAATTTTTAGAACTTTAAGCTGCATCAGTAATTGAGAAAGGACTTGGACAGAAACCCTAACAGGGGGAGTTGAAGAAAGGTGAGTTGCAGATTACCAGCATCAACCTATTTTACAAGTTTGCCCACTTCCTGCCCTGTCGAGGATGGTTTGGACTTTGAACTTCCTGCCACAGGAGGTATCTGAGCTTGGCAACTGCAGATAGTTGCTAAGTGAAGTTTCCACTGTCCAGGAATAGAAGACAAATTTGACATTTTGAATACAAACAATATTTAAAAGGTATAAAAATTAGTGTTTGGGTCAATTTTAAAACACATACATAAACAGAACTCTAAACAAATGAGGCTAGTGTACTGCAATTGAGTTACAGCAGAAAAACTGGATTATTCAGATATAAAATATTTACTTTTCTTCAATTTTCTGACTAATTTAGATAAAATAAAACATATCACACACATTACCCAGATAATCTTGATTTCACTAATTTGACATTTTGTTCAGTAGATAGAAATAAAATATCTGGTTTATATTAGAAACCATCATTTTACATGGGCTGGCCATGAGTTGGAGTTGACTAGACAGCAACTGGTTTTACTAGTTTATCTTGTTTATAAAATGCAGCCAATTCACCAGTCTCTACAAGAAACATAATAAATAAGAATTATATAATTCTGGTAGACTTTATTGAAGATTTTGAGGGTCTTAGGAAAGGGTCATATAACACATGAGATCTCATCATCTTGTTTGACTTCTTTACTTTCCACCCCTACTTCCTGAATTTCCCCTGGAACTCCCAATTTTTGTCTCTCAGTTATACAGAGAAACTTCTATCCTTCTACAAAGTTTTGTCATCACCCAGTGTCAACCCACATGGGGCTTAGCCCGTGCCCCACTTGGGCTTATTAAAGCATTTTCCCGACAAAAGAAACTCTTCCTATAAGAGAAAAATCTTACAGTTGCTGCTATGAAAATGAAAAAACAAAAACAAACAAAACAAAAAAACTATCTTATTCATGACCCTCTTCATCCACCAAAAGATACCGTTAACTTTTAGATTTTTAATTACCAAGTAGTGTGGATAATAAGACACCAGTATTATATTACTGAATCTTACTTCTTCCAATCAGCATGAATCAAGACTGCCGATAGGCATGATGCCCCCGGGTTGGACAATGTATTGCCTGCACCACTATGCAAACCCATTGCTGTCGAGTCCATTCTGACTCATAGTGACCCTATAGGACAGAGTAGAACTGCCCCATAGAGTTTCCAAGGAGTGCCTGGTGGATTCGAACTGTTGACCTTTTGGTTAGCAGCCATAGCTCTTAACCACCACACCACCAGGGTTTCCACCACTGTGCAAGGTGGCCTCAAATTGAATAAGTATGAAACTATTTTCCAGGCAAGCTCTTAGTGACTGCTGATGTCATCATGACCATCCTTGGGCTAATTAAAGTGTAAAAAGGAGAAATGGGGTTGTTGAACTGATGGGTTGAGGCTGAGGAATTGTATCTTATCTCTCTTCATAAAGAGTATACTTCAGTCTTTATTTTTTAAAAAATTTCTCTGGAACCCCTAAACTATTATCTCTGTATATACTTTCCCTCCCAACAAAGGAATCTATGTTTACAGCCTCCACTTAATCACTGCCCACTTACTTCTTAACCTCGTGTATTTTAACTTCTGCCTTACACATCATGGCGAGCATGTTGCTTCCAGGACATTAACCAAAGAAACACCAATCCTGTTACTGTCGGGTAGATTCCTAGCAACCCCACAGGACCGAGTAGAACTGCCCCACAAGGTTTCCAAAGAGTGATTGGTTGATTGAAACTGCCGACCTTTTGGTTAGCAGCCAAGCTCTTAACCACTGAGCCACCAGGGCTCCCCAAGAACACTAAACCAAAAAACCAAACCGTTTGCCCTCGAGCCAATTCTGACCCATAGTGACCCCTTAATCACTAAATCTTCTCTATAGCGTCTCCCTCTCATGACAGCTCTTTCCTGGAAAGCACCTTCTGCTAGATTCCAGCACATATTTATTGAGTGCTTATTATGTGTCAGGTACTTCGTGGAGTATGTCGTTGTTAGGTGCTATCCAGTCAGTTCTGACTCATAGCAACCCTTTGTACAATAAAAGGAAATATTGCCTGGTCCTGTGCATCCCCACAATCATTACTATGTTTGAGTTCATTGTTGCGGCCGCTGTGTCAATCCATCTCTTCAAAGGTCTTCCTCTTTTTCACTGACCCTCTGCTTTACCAAGTATGACGTCCTTCTTCAGGGACTGGTCCCTCCTGATAACATGTCGAAAGTACGTAAGACTAAGTCTCGTCATTCTCTTTTCTAAGGAACATTCTGGCTGTACTTCCTCCAAGATAGATTTGTTTGTTCTTCTGGCAGTTCATGGTATATTCCATATTCTTCACCAACACCATAATTCAAATGTATCAATCCTTCTTTGGTCTTCCTTATTCATTGTCCAGCTTTCACATGCGTATGAGACGATTGAAAATACCATGGCTTGGGTCAGGTGCACTTTAGTCCTCAAGGTAACATCTATGCTTTTTAAAACTTTAAAGAGGTCTTTTGCAGCAGACTTGCCCAATGCAATACATTGTTTGATTTCTTCACTGCTGCTTCCATGGGTGTTGATCGTGAATCCAAGTAAAATGAAATCCTTGATAACTTCCATCTTTTCTCTGTTTATTATAATGTTGCTTATTGGTCCGGTTGTGAGGATTTTTGTTTTCTTTATGTTGAGATGAATCCATACTGAAGGTTATAGCCTTTGATGTTCATCAGTAAGTGCTTCAAGTCCTCCTTACTTTCAGCAAGCAAGGTTGTGTAATCTGCATATTGCAGGTTGTTAATGAGTCTTGCTCCAATCCTGATTCCACAGTCTTCTTCATATAGTTCAGCTTCTTAGATTATTTTCTCAGCATACAGATTGAGTTAGTATGCTGAAAGGGTACAACTTTGACACACACCTTTCCTGGGGTATAGAAACCAAGATAATAGTAGAGAGATAGTTAAAGAAACTGCAGGTTTGGGGATAGCTGCTTCAACTAACTGAAGAATTGACGTGGAGAAAAAAGAATGTTCTTCTAGAGCAGCACTGCCCAATAGAAATATAATGCAAGCCGCTTATGTAGTCTTAAAATTTCTAGTAGCTACATTAAAAAAAGTAAAAAGGAAATAGAGGAAAATTAGTTTTAATGTATTTTATTTAACTCAATATATCCAAGATATCATTTCAACATGTAGTCAATATAAAAATTATGAATGAGACATTTATGTTCTTTTTTTTTGTATTAAGTCTTCAAAATCTGGTGTGTGTTTTATACTTAAAACTCATCTCAATCTGGAATAGCCACATTTCAAGTGCTTAATAGTACATGTGTCTGTGGCTACCATAGTGAACCGTGCCAGATTAGATAGTAGTAATAGAATGATTAAGAAAGGAATTATTGATTTAGAGATAGCATTATATTTACTAAAAATTAAGAATTATGTCTGTCCAGTAATGCAATGGACTTCCTTCCAGAGGAAATTCTTAAGTGGGAATCAAGCTCAAGTTAGGGGTGAATTAGTTGACCTTTAATGGCCCTCAATTAATTAGCATCCCCCCTTTTTTGTACAAAAGTAATGCATTTTGGAGCAACAAGTTAAACAATGCAGAGTTGTAATAAATGTTTAATAATTTCCTCTTTTCCAGCCCCACTCTCTGAGTTAACAAATGTTAACAGCTTGGTCTGTATTCTCCCAGACCTTCCTTTATATTCACAAAGAGATATACAAAGACACACACCCAGAGTATTTTTTAATTATAGAAATGAAATCATGAAACACAAGTTGTTCTGCAATTGACTTTTATTTACTTACTAATATATTATCGACATCTTCCTAGGTCAATACATGCACATCTAACTTATTTTTAAACATATCATTTCCCATAGAATTGATATACCGTAATCTATTCACTCATTCACTGACTGATGGACCTTATGGGAGATGCCTCATGACAGGTCAGCTAATTCCACCTCTGATTTCAGCCACACTTGCGGTGAATGTTTCCATGTGAATGCAGAATCAGCTTGAGCTTTGGCTTTTCAACCTTTCCTGTCTCTGGTTTCTCAGCCTTCCCGGTTCAACCTCTCTGGTCCCTCACTCCTGTCCCTGGAATCACTTCTCAAATAAACTGCTTGTACACAGTCCTTCCTCAGCTGACAAACATACAGATGATTTTTTACTATTAAGAGAACACAGCACTAAACTTCTTTTTGTGTACCCTCATGTATCAGTGCTTTTGTATTTCTAAGTGTTAGATTCCCCAAAGTAAATGGGCCGTCAGATTACATTTTAAAAATGTTGTAGCAAATCACAGGCTTATGAGCAGGACATGAAAATGCCTTTTCTATACATGTTAACCAGCAAGGGATAGTATTACTCTTTATAATTTTTGCCACTGTTATTTGAACAAAACAATGTGTCACATGGCTGTAATTTTCCTTTCAGTGACGTTAGTGAGAGGAGCATCCTTTCATATTTCTTGGAGATTTTCTTACTTTAATGCATGCATTAAAAAAGTCCCAGATAAAGATCTAAATGCATAAAAATAGTAAAAAATAGTTTAGAACAATATTTAACTATGAGTGAGGGAAGACCTACTTAAGCATAAAGGTAAATATGTAGATAGATTTGACTACATTAAAACTGAATATTTTAAAGTTTGGGTGAGCAAATGATGCCATAAATGGAGTCAAAATACAAAGAGTGGACTGCAGAAATATTCACAGCACATAAAACAGACCCTCTGAATTGATGTCAGAGTCAAACTACCCTGTAGGAAAACAGGCAAAGGATAAGAACAGAAGAGAAAAGGGATGGTGTCTTCCCTGCTATTTTTTAAAAACTGTTGTAAAAATATATACATTTGCCAGTTCCACATTTTTCATGAGTGCAATTCAGTGACACCAGTTACACCAATCATGTTGTGCAATCATCTCTAATATCCATTGCTAAATTTTCCATCACCATAAACAGAAACTCCTTAGTGCACACATGAACAAACCGAGACCTGTGAGCTCAGAACCAATCTTTTCAAGAGGATTTTCTCAGAGCTTCCTTTGGCTTGGGGAGTACAGCTCAACTGCTCTAGAGTTTAAAGGCCATGTCTATGCAATACAGTGGAAATTAGAAATGATGAATTTTTAATGAATAAATTTTGTCTACTTAGACCTAGGAATAATTTCCTTGTATTATGTGGACTGGCCATTCATACAGCTTAATTCACTTGGCCTGTATCATTCAATTGATTGCTCCCAATATACTGGATTAGGCAATTTGTAAACCTCGTAAATCCGTTATAATGTGTGTGTAGTTCCCACCTCCACTCCACAATACCAGCCAATAGGTAGGACCCTGCAAAGCACCACCAGCCTGCACAATTTATTTTGATATCTTAAAAGCATTTAAAAAAAACTCATTTTACACAGAACATAAACTAGATATATTGAAATACAATGAAATAAAGTGGATAACATTTCTACTTTTCTCTACTCAATACTCCATGATGAAATAATATTTTTTTATCCTTGTTTGTAGTGAAGAATACCATGAATTATGGCTCTGGTCCAAAGACGGTGAGTTATAGAGTCATAATTCTGTTCACACACCGTTCATTATCTGTGTTTGGCCTTTGGGCATGACTTTAAGGGGAAGATCTCACGAGGTCTTGGATCCATTCCCTGCATCAGGTGTTCCAGAGGATATGTCGACATGAGCTTTCTAGCTTTAATCTAGGTTTAAGATTTTAATAGGTCAGTGAAATGAAAAAGTTGGGGCCTGGTTTTCCTCTCCATCAAATAAATCACTTTTGCACAGGGGGCTACTTATTTTAAGTGTAACTAGACAGAGGAAAGAGCTTCATAGACGAGTGTTCACTGGGAGAGGCGAAGGATGAATTAATTCTGACTTTTGCTGTTAAATCCCATATGAAAAGATGGTTAGTGGTGTTAGGCTTTGGAAGAGTGATTTTTCAGATTATGTTTTCAGAGCCTGAGATAAACAGAAATCTGATACAGCTAATTAAATTCAGACAATTGAATTGATTTCATTGATCTTTTACCAAATTACATGAACTGCTAGCTTTGAAGTTATTTTTCAATAGCTTAAGTTCAAATCTAAACTCCATAAAAAATAAATTCCATAAAAATGTAACTAATATGGATTTAAAAAGAGAAGTGAAGCTTCTCTCTAGGTCTGTCTACCTAATTTATTTTACGTTTGGAGCCAGAAGTTACATATATTGTCCATGGCTGGTCTTATGACTCATGGTTGACAAGGATTTAATGTATTATGAAGTCCAAGTAAACCAAAGCCAAACCCATTGCCATCAAGTCGATTCCAACTCATGGTCACCCTATAGGACAGACAAGAAGTGCTCCGCAGGGTTTCCAAGGCTGTAAATCTTACGGAAGCAGACTGCCACAACTTTGTCCTAAGGAGCAGCTGGTGGATTTGAACTGTGGACCTTTTGCTTTAACCACTGTGCCACCAGGGCTCCTCCTTATGAAGTCCAGAAGGGTGTTTTTATGGTCCTGACATGAAAGACCACAGCACAGGTTTATCTGTGAGTCAATTGTGGGGAGGTTAAAGACTGATCTCAACTGACTACTGTGTCTTCCATTGTCCCATATATTTCATTGTCTGGTGTTTGGCGGATCTTTAGATTCTAAAGTTATGGCTGATGTACTTAGTAGCATTAATCTTTGACCCACAGTCTATGGTTAACCTTATCATTTTTTTTTTAGATATAGAAGCATCCAGGGGACTGAAAAACTCTTCTACGTTTCCAGGTAATCTTTTTACCCAGAAAAAAACCTGTTGTTGTTGAGTCGATTCTGACCCATAGTGACCCTAGAGGACAAAGTAGAACTGCCCACAGGGTTTCCAAGGAGTGGCTGGTGGATTTGAACTGCTGACTTTTTGGTTAGCAGCCATATCACTTAACCACAATGCCACCAGGGCTCCTTACCCAGAAAAGAACTCATTAAATATTTCACTTACAAGCTATGGAAATAGGAGGCTGTAGTACTTAATTTGATGAGGAAACGTGACGAGGGAGAAGATCAGGGGATCTGGAGTCCTACAGACCTGGGTTGAATCCCATAATTTATTAGCAGTGCAACACTGAGGACGAGATGTAGGATCTCTGAGCATCACTTTCCTCCTCTGTGAAATGGAGACAGTAATACTCATGTGCATCACTTAGAATGCTTTCTGGATCAGAAAACCCATCTCATATGGGCTTAAGCAATAGGAAAATTTATTATGTCATGGAATTATGTAACTGGAAGTCCAGATGTAGCATGAGTTCCAGCTGCAGTATAATCAGTGGCTCTAAGATGTCATCAGTTACCTGGGATATCTCTATGTCTTCCTCTGGCAGGTGTAGACGTGATCCTCAGCTGCTTGCCTTTGTAATTGCAAGATGGTTGCCCATGGCAATAGGGGATATATTTTCCCTTGTTCTGTCTAGCTGAAGGTAGGAAAAACTCTCCATCTTCCACTACAGAATATGTCCTTTGCTTCGTTGATTAGGCGAATTTAGGTCATGTGTGAACTCTCCATCCTACCCTTAACACCACCAGGGGGGTGCTTTGGTCTGACTGACTTGTCATCTTAGAATGGAATGCATGTTGAGAAGGCAATCACAGTGTCTACCGTACTGATTTACAGGGTTGCTGAGAGGATTAATTTAGATGCAGAACATTTGGTACATACAAGACATTCAGTAAATGGTAATTACTACTAATTCTACTACTATTATCATTGCATAGCTGATTTTGGGTTCACTCATTGGTGCATTGGGCTCTATAATTTATGCTGTTTGACCTGAACATGGTGCTAAAGAAGTGAAGCTCACAAATTTGACTCTTATCTGAGTCACTGGATATTGCACAGGGGAAAAAAAATCTTTAAAAAAAAAATCATGGCAGCAGGGCTAAGCCCCACAAGACATCTCACACTTCTTGCCATTGTTTACAAGGAAATTCCAAGCAAGAGGACATGAATGAGTCAAGGCAAACCCATCATCACCGTGGAAAAGCAATTCAGATAAATTACTTTGTCCTTTTAAGTTTAGGAGAAATAAAAATGATTAAAAACATGACTTTTAAAAACTGAATTTGTAACTGATGTAGATGGGTGAGTAACATAAACTAGGCATCTTAAGGACACATACTTAGGTCCCAATTAAGATTACTGCTTCCACCACACAGAAGTACTACTAAACCGTGTGTTTGGATTATACTTCAACGTTAAAAAGTACCCCCCTCCACCACCCCAGCCCAGGTAACCAGACCGTGGAGAAAGGGCAGGATCTGGAGTTTTCACCAAATTCTTCCAAACCTATGTTATAACTTGTTAGACCAGGCCAGGTATGTTTGGGCATGTAAATTACTCATATGAGTCCGTTCTTCTAAAGGGTGAAGTCTATACTATGAAAAGATCCCTGTGTTCACACTGTTCTTAAAAGAAACCAACCAACAGTCAGTCAGGGTCAGGGAACTTACGACACTCTCAAATAAGATAATTTGAGGATAATTTATGAAAAGGACTGTTTTACAAAGGTATAGGTAGGGAGGAGGAAAACCACAAACTAGTAAAGGGTAAAGAGGAGATATTTACCTCCCCTAGACTTGAACGGGTAAGGTGTGGGAAGAGTTTCTTGAACTTGAAGGGAAAGAGATGTGTGGAAAGGGCCACTTGGCAGGCTCACTCTCTTTCCTCTCTTATATCTCTTATCAATGCTTCCCACTGACTGAGCTCAGCTGGAAGACAGGGTGAGGGGGCATGGATAGAGCAGGGTGAGCCAGCCTGTGCAGCTAAGAGTAGGATGAAGGGTGGGCACTGGATCTGGAGAATCAGTGGAAAGCTTCTGGCATGTGGACTTTTTCAATAATAGGTCTATTTCATTTAACATACCCAAGAAGAGCCCAATGCAGTTTAGGTTGTTGGTGGTTCAAATGAACCTCGAGAATGTGGAGCAGTTTTGGAGACCAGTTAAGAAGCTTGGTTTTATTGTCTTTTCTATGCTTTATATATTGATCTGGAACTTGGGCTCAAACTCCATTTAATAGAGAGAATATAGAGCTTCTGGGCTTTAAGGAGCCCTGGTGGCACAGTGGTTAAGAGCTTGGCTGCTTATTAGAGAAATGCAGGTCAAAACTACAATGAGATATCATCTCACCCCAACAAGGCTAGCATTAATCCCAAAAATGCAAAATAATAAATGCTGGAGAGGTTGTGAAGAGACTGGGACACTTATACACTGTTGGTGGGAATGTAAAATGGTAAAACCACTTTGGAAATTGATCTGGTGCTTCCTTAAAAAGCTGGAAATAGAAGTACCATACGATCCAGCTATCCTGCTCCTTGGAATAGATCCTAGAGAAATAAGAGCCATCACACAAATAGATATATGCACACCCATGTTCATTGCAGCACTGTTCATGATAGCAAAAAGATGGAAACAACCTAGGTGCCCATCAATGGACAAATGGATAAACAAATTATGGTATACCCACACAATGGAATACTACGCAATGATAAAGAACAACGATGAAGCTGTGAAACATCTTATAACATGGAGGAATCTGGAGGGCATTATGCTGAGTGAATTAAGTCAGTCACAGAAGGATGAATGTTGTATAAGATCACTATTATAAGAACTCAAGAAAAGGTTTAAACACAGAAGAAAACATTCTTTGATGGTTACGAGGGTGGGGAGGGAGGGAGAGGGGTATTCACTAACTAGATAGTAGACAAGAATTACCTTAGGTGAAGGGAAAGATAGCACACACTACAGGGCAAGTCAGCACAACTGGACTAAACCAAAGCTAACAAGTTTCCTGAATACAGTCAAACACTTTGAGGGACAGAGCAGCAGGGGTGAGGGTCTGGGGACCTTGCTTTCAAGGGACATCTAGGTCAATTGGCATAACAAAGTTTATTAAGAAAATGTTCTGCATCACACTTTGGTGAGTGGGGTCTGGGGTCTTAAAAGCTTGCAAGTGGCCATCTAAGATGCATCAATTGGTCCCAACCACCTGGTGTAAAGGAGAATGAAGAACACCAAAGACACAAGGAAAGTATTGGCCCAAGAGACAGAAAGGGCCACAGAAACCAGAGACTTTATCAGCCTGAGACCAGAACAACTGGATGGTGCCCAGCTACCACCAATGACTGCCCTGACAGGGAACACAACAGAGAGTCCCTGATGGAGCAGGAGAAAGGTGGGGTGCAGAGCTCAAATTCTAGTAAAAAGACCAGATTTAATGGTCTAGCTGGGACTGGAGGATCCCCGGAAAGCATGGCACCCGGATTCTCTATCAGCCCAGAACTAAAACAATATCCGAGGACAACTCTTCAGACAAAGATTGGACTGGACTGTGGGACATAAAATGATACTCGTGAAGAGTGTGCTTCTTAGTTCAAGTAGATACATGAGACTAAATGGGCAGCTTCTGTCCGAGGGTGAGGTGAGAAAGCAGAGTGGGTTAGGAGCTGGTTGAATGGACATGGGAAATCAGGGGTGGAAAGGAGGAGTGTGCTGTCACAGCATAGGGAGAGCAATTAGGGTCACATAACAATGTATGTGTAAATTTTTGTGTAAGAGACTAACTTGAAATGTAAACTTTCACTTAAACTACAATAAACAAAAACAAAACAAAGCAAAACAAAAACAACAATGACAAAAAAAGAGCTTGGCTGCTAACCAAAATGTCAGCAGTTCAAATCCACCAGCTACTCCTTGGAAACCATATGGGGGCAGTTCTACTTTGTCCTGTAGGGTCACTATGAGTTGAAATCTGCTCGACAGCAACAGATTTGGTTTTTTTTATTGTTGTTGTTTGGGTTTGATTCAAGGTGCCTGGGGGGGGGCAAATAGTTTGCACTCAACTACTAACCTAAAGGTTGGTGGTTTGAACCCACCCAGTGGTGCCACAGAAGAAAGACCTGATGATCTGCTCCTGTAAAGATTACAGCCAAGAAAACCCTATGGAACTCAGTTCTACTCTGTAACACCTGGTGTCACCATGAGTTGGAATCAACTCCACGGCAACAGATTTAGTTTTTTTAGGCTTGATTCAGAATGAAATTAATTCCCTGGAGACCTCCTGACCAAGGATACTTGAATTTGGGTTAGTTTTTTTTTTGGATTATGTACAATCTCAAAAGTGTCAAGGTTATGGATGAACAATTTCTCAAGACAGCTCTGCGTCTAGGCTAGTGGAGCTGTAGAAATAGAGCATGACATTGACTGATAAGTTATTTTTTTTAATGGATTTAATTTGTCTTCTAAAATTTGGTTATTTTGTTAGTTCTTTTCAGTTATATGCCATACAATTGCTGTTTTATTCTATGTTGAAGCAGCTTGCCCACTTAAATAGTAGCACCAATTCAGAAGGAAATTACCACTTTTCTAAGTAGATGATGACGAAATGGCTAAAAATGATAGACTTCAGTGTGGCAGTTATAATACCCTAGGAAAACTGTAATGCACTTTGGCAAACCACAGTTACAATGAATCAAACATCTCAGGTTGATTTACTGCTGATTTCCTGTTTTTCTGCAATGTAGTGTAAACCACACCAACTCTCAAAACTCAGTATTTTTTATCTCCAAAGTGAGGTTAATACTCTTCATCACTTGCTTCCTAAAATGAGTCTCTGAAGCCAAAGCAATGGAGTTGGGTAGTCCCAGTTGATGCAGATAATTCAGAAGACAATATTTGTATTGACTTAGTTACCCAGATAATTCATATTAATTCTTCTCTTCCTCCCTCTGTCTCCTTCACTGCCCTCCTTTTCTCTCTCCCTCCCTACCACTCTTTTATCACTTTAAGCTGTGATTGTATTATTTGTAGATCATTCTTTTAGGTGCTAAGGTAGAATGGGATAAACGGCACAAAAGAAAAACAGTCATGGGCAATAACCTTGATGAGTTGTAACTTTGTTGAGTTGTCATACTGTATGAGTTATAGAAATACTATAATGTGACTGAATTACCCATGATTGTCAAGAGGGAGTCCCAGAGCTTTCTTGCTCCAGGTAAGAATGTCCTTCCCCTGGCATCTGCACAGCCATTTTCAGGAGTAGAAAGAGGCACCTAGAGCACTGAGTGTTTCTGGCAAGAGTCTCACTTCTCATAGCCTTAATATCACCTTCTGCCTTGAAACCACTAGGACAAATCTTGTGCGCTTCCCCCCATTTCTATCTGTCTTTAAATAAGGTACGGAGCTTCCTCAGGCACAGGGACTCTAATCCCCATGCAGCTGCACAGCATCGGGCACCCCACCCTGGCCTCTTCCCTGCTTTTATTCTTTTCTCCAATATACTATGCAGAATATATTATTTAGCCCAGTTTCCTTCCTAGAATGTAAGCTCCATGAGGGTTGTGAATTTTACTGCTTTGTTCACTGTGATATTCCCAGTGCCTAGAACAGAGCCCACAGTAGGCTCTGGCACATCATAGAGCTCAAAATATCTCTGTTGAATGAATGGCTATACCAGAATCAATACCTCTATCAATGTCTATCTCCATATGAGGGCTATCTTTCAAAGCTGTCTCTCTCTCTCTATATATATATGTATATATGTGAAGGTTATCTTTCATATTTGTATGTGTGTGTGTGTGTGTGTGTATACCTGGTGGTGCAATGGTTAAGTGCTGGGCTGCTAACAGAAAGGTTGGCGGTTTGAACCAGCTCCATGGGAGAAAGACCTGCTCCCGTAAAGATTACAGCCTAGAAAAACCTATGGGGCAGTTCTACTCTGTCACATGAGTCGATGAGTTGAAAATTGACTTGACAGAACCCAACAACAACAGCATGTGAGGGCTATCTTTCAAATTGTCATTTTAGGAGGTATAAACTTACTGTGATGGTAGTACCTGTTCTTAACAAATATTTAGATAGAATTTTAAAATGTCGATGTGTCTAGTAATAGTTGGCTTTAACTGGATAAGGCAGTTTTAAAACAGAGTTAGTCAATAAAAGAGGTTTGGCATTATTCAGAAGAACAGAATGGGAAAGACAGGTTTATGCATCTGCATCTACCCAACTGGGATTTGAAGAGATTAATGACTGTCCAGTGATAACTGAGCACACTCCCACTTCCACACTGTTTCACTCTGTGAAGAACCAGCTAAGATACTTGATGGGGAGAACCATGGGGTAGGAATCTAAAGGGGGCTCCTATTTCTGGCCCTACAATTTGATTTGTATGACCTTGGGTAAATCTTTTAGCTCCCGTGCTAGATGTAAAAGAAAGACATAATAATTGCCCCTGGAAAATGCAATGAATTTCTTTGAGAGTTGCAGAGGAAAGGCTCCATCTAAATACAGCACACAGTATTTGTCTTCTCAAAAATTTGATATGGCTAGTCTCTTACAAAATTGGTGGGTAGACAGTTATCAGCTGAAAATGATCTCCCTGAACTATCTTCACTTTGTTGACTTTGAAGATTAATAGCCAATTCTAAGTCACAAGATAATAAGGATTTAACACTGTTACTGCTTAAAGAAACTATAAACCTGGAGGTGAAAAGAACTCATATATTGGGCTAGGTACTTTGTTTTATAGGTATAAGGACATTAAAATTTACCCCATTGTTATAATAAATTTTTAACTTACTTTAGGAGATTCTAGACTTCTTGTGTCATACCTGATTATTAGTACGTACAGACTAATCCCTGATTAAATCAGGGAAGACTTCTGGTCACAAATAATCCTGACCAGACAACATGGATTGTTAGATAATCCGACTTACTCAATAACTCTTTCACAGAGCCTAGAAGAGTGTGTTGTTGTTGTTGTTAGGTGCCGTTGTGTCAGTTCCGACTCATAGTGACCAGAAAGAAACACTGCTGGGTCCTGCACCATGCTCAAAATCATCGGTATACTTAAGCTCACTGTTGCAGCCACTGTGCCACTCCATCTCGTTGAGGGTCTTCCTCTTTTTTGCTGACCCTGTACTTTACCAAGCATGATGTCCTTCTCCACCGCGACAAGATGTCCAAAGCATGTAAGATGTAGTCTTGCCATCCTTGCTTCTCAGGAGTGTTCTGGCTGTACTTCTTCCAAGACAGATTTGTTCATTCTTTTGGCAGTCCATGGTATACTCAATATTCTTTGCCAACACCACAATTCAAAGGCGTCAATTCTTCTTCGATCTTCCTTATTCGTTGCCCAGCTTTCACATTCATATGATACAACTGAAAATACCATGGCTTGGGTCAGGTACACCTTAGTCTTCAAGGTGACATCTTTGCTTTTCAACGCTTTAAAGAGATCTTTTGCAGCAGATTTTCCCAGTGCAATGAGTCTTTTGATTTCTTGACTGCTGCTTCCATGGGTGTTGATTGTAGATCCAAGTAAAAGAACATCCTTGACAATTTCAATCTTTTCTCCATTTATCATGATGTTGCTTATTGGTTCAGTTGTGAGGATTTTTGTTTTCTTTAGGTTGAGGTGTAATCCATACTGAAGGCTGTGGTCTTTGATCTTCATCAGTAAATGCTTCAAGTCCTCTTCACTTTCAGCAAGCAACGTTGTGTCACCTGCATAAGGCAGGTTGTTAATGAGTCTTCCTTCAATCCTGATGCCACATTCTTCTTCATATAGTCCAGTTTCTCAGATTATTTGCTCAGCATACAGACTGAGTAAGTATGGTGAAAGGATACAATGCTGACACATACCTTTCTTGACTTGAAACCACGCAGTATCCCATTGTTCTGTCCAAACAACTGCTTCTTGATCCATGTACATGTTCTTCATGAGCACAAAGCACAATTAAGTGTTCTGGAATTCCCATTCTTTGCAATGTTATCCATAATTTGTTATGATCCACACAGTTGAATGCGTTTGCATAGTCAATAAAACACAGGTAAACATCTTTCTGGTATTCTCTGCTTTCGGCCAGGCTCCATCTGACATCAGCAATGGTATCCCTGGTTCCACGTCCTCTTCTGAATCTGGCCTGAATTTCTGGCAGTTTCCTGTTGATATACTGCTGCAGCCACTTTTGAATGATCTTCAGCAAAATTTTACTTGTGTGTGATATTAATGATATTGTTTGATAATTTCTGCATTCTGTTGGGCCAACTTTCTTGCGAATAAGCATAAATATGGCTCTCTTCCAGTTGGTTGGCCAGGTAGCTGTCTTCCAAATTTCTTGGCATAGATGGGTGAGCAATTCCAGCGCTGCGTCCATTTGTTGCTACATCTCAATTGATGTTCTGTCAATTCCTGGAGTCTTGTTTATTGCCAATGCCTTCGGTGCAGCTTGGACTTCTTCCTTCAGTATCACGGGCTCCGGATCATATGCTGCCTCTTGAAATGGTTGAATGTCGACCAGTTCTTTTTGGTATAATGACTGTGTATTCCTTCCAACTTCTTTTGATGCTTCCTGCATCATTTAATATTTTCCCTCAGAAAAGTGTATATGGCTCAAAACTGACTGGCTTCATTTTAGTAGAAGGCTACTCCACCTTTATATGCACTAGGTTGATTATTTAATTTCTCTCAACTTTAGTCTTCCTATCAGAGAAATGGTTTATACACTATTTCTCATAAATGGTTGTGTATGTATATGTACATATACACACATACAAGTGTATCAATATATACACACACATAAATTCGATAACCTTTTGAGTAACAAATCATAAAAATAAGAAACATAAATAATATATGATAAAAATATTAATATTTATTGAGTGCTTACTATGTGGAAGGCTCTGTGCTAAACGTTTTACTTACTTTATCTCATTTAAGCCTCTCAATAAATTTCTGAGGTATATACAATTATTATCATCCCCAGTTTGTAGTTGAAGAAATATGTTTAGTCAGGTTAATAACTTACCCAAGATCACACAGCTGGGAAATGGCAGAACAGGGTCCAAACCCAGGCAGTATGACACTAGATCACTCCTTTACAAAGTAAGCACAGACTAAGAACACAACAGGACCTTATAAACAATGTCTAAAGGACAAACAGTATCATTTCATCCATAGTGAGCCAAATTTCCTCAGAGCCTTGGTTCCCAGTTGTTGTTAAGTACAGCTGGCAAGAAGGCCAGGCCTGACAGTTTCTGGGCTGAGGAAGACAGCATTAGGTGGCCTGAGAATGGCAGAAATGACTGGGTGCGACCAGCCCTGGTGGGGGACCCTCAGAGAAAGCAGGATCAGGAGTACAGGAGAACTTCTTTCCTCTCAGTCTGACGGCCAGTTCTCCCAGGGAGGCGAGGCTGCACTTTGCACCTGAAATGATTTTGTAGAAAGGTTTTCTGCCATTAGCAATGATAGCTGTAAAGAGCTGAAAGGGCAAGTCTCACTCCTTTATCATCTGAGGATGCAGGGAAGCGTCCTCCTAGGTGAATTGTTTTCCTTGGCCTCTTGGCTTTGGTTTGTGGAGGTTATCTCTAAAGCTGTTGATGTCAGCTGCTGTCTAGTCAACTCTGACTCATGATGACCCATGTGAGTCAGAGTAGAACTATGCTCCATAGGGTTTTCAGTGGCTGAATTTTCGTCATTGATTTTGTTTTTGTTGTTGAGTTGTGACTTAGGAGACACCATGTGTTACAAAGTAGAACTGCTCGGCAGGGTTTTCTTGACTGTAATCTTTATAGAAGCAGATCACCAGGCCTTTCTTCTGTGGTGCCTCTGAATGGGTTCAAACCATCAAACTTTTGGTTATCAGCTGAGTGCAAATGATTTGCACCACCCAGGGGCCTTCAATGGCTGAATTTTTGGAAACCAATCCCAGGACTTTCTTCTGAGGTGCCTGTGGGTGGACTCAAACTGCAAATCTTTCAGACAGAGGAATGTGCTCCAGCTGAGTAATTTTCAGCTGCACATCACAGTCTCCAGGTAAGTTTCTTGATAATATGAGAGACAGAAAAAGATTGAGAGATGGAGTAAGGTAGCAGGCAGTGCCTATTATTGATGGGAGTGTTATTTATATAAATTGGATATCCCCAGAGAACCACTGGTGTAGGTTATCTTATATGTCCCTTGTAACTCTGTAAAACCATAAATCCACAAATTGTGGTTGGATACAGAAGGAGGACAACTTCACTGAGAGGCCTAAGACAGAGTTGTGGCTCCCACTTCATCTCAGAGGGGCCTTAGGAGGTCAAGTCTCTCCTCTGACTCTAGTGACCCCGTTCCCAAAGTGCTTTTGCCAGCAGGGCACTGAACAGATGACCCGGAGAGTTTCTTCCTGGTTCAGAATCTACTTCTACGATATCATAAACATTTGGGTGCACATCCAAGATCTTGTATTTCATCCCTAGTTTTGTTACCTTGCATTAAGTGAGTTAATATTTATTATTAAGTAATAATAAATTATTTTAAAACAGGGCCTGGCACATAGGAAGTGCTACAGAAATGTTTGGTAAACAAATAGTCTCTGTCCGGAATCAAACACATTTAATGATAAACTGTTTTATTTCCACTTCACCCAAATGACATTCCAGCAATGTCCAGCCTTTCGGTGCGAGAATGGGGCAGATTTTGGGCTTATCTATCTTAAAGGAATCCAGTGGCAGCTGCAGTGGATCAGGCATCAGTGGCCCAGGTATCATATCGGGGGATTCCCATGCTAGGGGAAATGCTTCTTTCATTGCCTTAGCCTTAGGTGTTAATTTCCTTAAAAGGTGGGTAGGAGATGTGAAGAGACTTCCTGCTTAATTAGCAGTTCTGCCATACCAAATCAACCAATGCCCTTCCTCTCTTTCTTCAATCAATGCAGAGGACTTTTGTCTAATTAGCTGTTGAAACACGGAAGAGAAGCAGGAAGGAAGCAAAGTCACTCTGAGTAACCCAAAGAGATGCTGCAAAGTGCTTCTGTCGAGTCCTGTATGCTTTATGAATGGAAGTTCCTGGGATGCTTTTTGAGCCCATTTATTATTATTTTACTTACAAATCAAACAAATGAGCATTACTGCTTTTACAATCTGTAGAACTTTAGAAGTAGTACACTGGAAGGGTATTGCTAGAGGCAAGTATACTAAAGCAAGAAGTACAAATGGCCACAGGACTGGGAGAAGATAAACTGATCAAAGTAAATACAAGAACTTTAAAAATAACCTATGGAATAATTTAGTATGGGGACACACTAACAAAACAAAACAAAATAAAACAAAAACAAAACAAACAAAAGACCAGTTACCATTGAGTCAGATGATCTCCACTCATTCCAACCCCATATATATCAGAGTAGAACTGTGCTCCATAGGGTTTTCAGTGGCTGGTTTTTTCGGAAGTAGATCACCAATCCTTTCTTTCGCGATGCCTCTGGGTGGACTCAAACCTCCAATCTTTTGGTTGGCAGCTGAGTGTGTTAATCATATGCACCATTCAGGGACTCCAGTGGGGACACACAGATCTCTTGTATTAAGAGTCACAAAGAGTATCACTGTCACAATAAGTGATTTTTATAGCAGCAATTCTGAATTATCAAAAAAGCTTAACTTTTTTTTTCAGGATGTTCCATATAAGAAGTCATAGAAATATGTCATACATTTTCAAAAATTTTTTTGTTAAAAAGCTATACAAATTAAGACATTTGATGCACTTTCAATTTTATAAAAAGAAAGTACACGTTAAACACTTTATTTCTTAAGGATGCCAACAAATTAATTACTGCTTTGTTTCATGCTCGCAGGATGTGTATTAGGATTTTAGATTTTTAGGGTTACAGGGTAGGTGGGGCAATATTTTATTAAGCTTTTTTCTAGCAGGGAACTATTACAGCAGAGCAAGAGTGTGCTACAATTTCAGTTTTAAGTTCTTCGGAGGCAAAAACAGAGGACAGTCATGAAGAGCACAGGCCCTGGAGAGAGATCTGGGTGGCAAGCCCAGTGCCACCATATGCAGATGAGGAACCTTGTGGCCCGCACTCAACTCCTCTAAGCCTCAATTTGGGGTAATAGAACTTACCTCGAAGGATTGCAAAGATTGAGTAGTTAGTGTGTACCCATGCACTAAGAAGTACCCATTTATGATCATCTATTTATCTCACACAGTGGCTGCAACAATGGGCTTAAATATAGCAAAGGCTGTGAGAATGGCACAGGACCAGGTAGTGTTTCATTCTGTTGTACATAGGGTCACTAAGAGTCGGAACTGACTCGACAGCATCTAACAATAACAGCATTTATCTCATAGCTATTTATCATCATCATCATTATTATATTGTTGTTGTTGTTAGGTGCCCTCAAGTTGATTTTGACTCATAGCGACCCTGTGTGACAGAGAAGAACTGCCCCATAGGGTTTCCAAGGCTGTGATCTTTATGGGAGCAAATCATCAGGTCTTTCTCCCATGAAGCCACTGGGTGGGTTCAAACTGTTAACCTATTGAAAATTCTTACTATATTTTTCTGTGTTGGAAAAGCTCGTTTTGTTAAGCTCAGTAATACAATCACGCTAGAGACAAGTTAGAGTTTTCATTCATTTTAGTTTGTTCACCTGTGTGTGGGCTGAGACTTCAGAACCAGGAATATTGGACTGTGAACAACATAGGCTGGAATGGATAAAGGAGAAATGTGGGGGCAGGAAAGAAGATTAAGTTGATAGACAGTCAGGCAGTGAGCAAAGTTTAAGGTAGACCTCCTTACCTTTCATTGAATGAGTACTGAAAGATAAGGAGATCCAAGCCAGTAGATAGGGACATCAGCAGGAATGCAGGCGGCAGGTGATTATAGGAGTCAGGTGAGCATCACTACTGTGGTTCCAGGAAATATGCCCATTCACCAGCAGCTGAGAATGAAGGCACCTGCAAGAGTTAGGCAAAGTATCGGGTCTTAGGAATCAGGTGAGACACAGCTCTTGTCCTATTAGCAGATAGGTGAATTGGAAGGCAGGGAAGCAGAGGTAGAAATCCTGTCACAGAGAATGGGACAACCACAGCCAGGGGTGGTGCCATGGGTACTTGGGGTCTACTCCAAAAATGTTGAATAGGGTGGTAGGAGTAATTCCAGGCCCTCTGCATTGGAGGGCTGTTGTTAGTTGCTGTTGAGTGGGCTCTGACTCTTGACAACCTTATGAATGAAACATTGGCTGGTCCTGTGCCAATCTTCATGATTGTTGATATGTTTGAGTTCATTATTGTGGCTATTGTGTAATGCCTTCCAACCTTGGGTATCATCTTCCAACATGCTATAAGACACTATTTTTTGTGATCCATAAGGTTTTCATTGGCTAATTTTTGGAAGTATGTCACCAGGCCTTTCTTCCTAGTCTAAGTCAGGAAGCTCCACTGCAACCTGTCTGCCATGGGTGGCCCTGATAGTATTTGGAATACCAGTGACACAGCTCCCAGCATCATAGCGACACATAAGCCATCACAGTACTACAATCGGACAGATGGTGTCTTAGGCTGGGTTCTCTAGAAGAGCAAAACCAGTGAACTGTATATATATAAATATGTATATATATATATATATATAGAGAGAGAGATTTATCTCAAGAAAATGGCTCATGCAGTTGTGGAGGCTGGCAAGTCCCAAATCCATGGGTCAGGCATCAGGCTGGAGGCTTTCCCTGACTCATGTGGTTGCAGAGGCTGACGAACTCAAAATCGGCAGGTCAGGCGGAAGGCTGCTGGCTCACAGGATTTCGGGAGCTGGTGAATCTCAAGATTTCCAGGTAAGGCAGCAAGATGCTGGCTCACTTGCCAAGAACTGGAGGTCAGAGGATGATGAGTTGGATGCAGGATCCAGAGTGTGCGAGCTTTGCCAGACATCTATGTATATTGAATGCAGAACACACCTCCAAGAAAACTCCCTTTTCAACCAATTGGCTGCTCCCATCAGATCACAAAATGGAAGATGATTACATCATTACATAACTGCCAAATTACATCATTACATAACTGTCAAACTACCTCATTGCATAACTGCTGAACCACTGAGAATCATGGCCCAGTCAAACTGACATGTAACCTTAACCATCACAGACGAGTTATAGACATTAGAGGGTTAGGGCTGCTAATTGATCTGTTCTTGTCAGACGTGTCTCACCTACTGGGCAATGTTGAACTCATAAACAGATGCTGTCAGTGACTCCTGCTAAAAGAGGATGGCAGGAGCTTATATTCAGTAGAATACTTAAACTTGTAATCATTGCAGATTTGGATATTCCAAGGGTCACAAAATGTTGCAGAGATTTTCTTTTTCATTTCCTTACTGATTATAGAATCATTATGTAGTGATTCTTTGTAATGGTTGTAGTTCAAAGAGATGTGAATGTAGCAGAAAGTCTAACTGCACTTGAATCAAGAAAATGGATGGTAAGAGTGATAGTAATTGCATGAGAAAGTAATTTAGTTGTTTTTAAATCCAGTGTGGAAAGGATTTCCATTGGACCCTAGGAGAAAAAATATATGATGATTGTAATAATTGTGGGAGGCTCAAGGAAAAGATAAAGGAAGTTCAGAATGTAATACAACTCATGTTAAGGGGTTTTTAAAAAAACGTTTTCAGGGAGTTGATAAATTTTACATATTCATAGGACAGATTGAAGTCTTAAATGTTGCATGTTTTGGGGCCTCAGTAGAATTTACCGCAAGGCTTGCATATCATATTTTAAATCTTGTACTTCAAAACAACATTATAGCTTTGCTAGAAGACCTTTCCCTAATCCCTTTTCCTTTCTGTTTAGAACTTCATAATTGAAACATTTACACTTGAGAAGATAGAAATTTACAACACTGTATAAAATTACTTTCATTTTTTGGTGAGAAAAGCCTTTTTTTTGAAGATAACAACTTTACGGAGTGGTTTACTATTGGTAAAATTTTTGTTAAGCATTCTAAACCCTTTCCATAGCATTACTTAAAAAAAAATTAGCTAGAAAAAGGATGACATTAACAGGAAAGACTTTATTTCTAAGCTTGTTGGCCTATTTAAACTCAGAATACAGGGCCATGCTAATACCATGCATATTTGACTTCCCTATGAAACCTTACTCAAATTGGCAGGGGTTCCATTATTGAATTAAGACTGGGAGAAATTGCTTACTTTGAGAAGAAATGGAATTCCATTGAAAAGTAAGACCTTTACAGAAAATTTAGACACTGGGAGGAAGTAGCCCTGTAGCTCATGGTATTCAGGCTGCAATGAGACTATTGGGAAATCTTTTATATAAATGCCAGTCAAGGGAGTCTAATGATCTGAGAACCAAAATAGTCTTTGCCCATCACAGTCAATCAAGTCAAGCTACTAATGTTTATCGTTAGACTATAGGCAAAATAACTGAGTGATATGATGAATTCTTCCTGGACGTTATTTTTGTAAAAACAAGAAGGAATGAGTAAACATAAAAGGCTATTTTATTGTCCAAATATGATAATGAAAGGGAAGATTAGAAAAAGAAAAATGAAGATGGGGATAGTAACTGGAAACTCTTGGTCTTCCAGATGTAGGTGGTAAACACTCAACTCCTGTTGTTGAATCATAGAAAGCAGAATGGCCACAGAAATTCCCATTAGGCAGACAAAGCAGGGCTGTTGGGTCAGAGAGACGGCAAGCATTTTTTATATTGAACACTGGCTGGTTTGTGAAGCCTGGTGGTATGACTCTCATTATTCCAGCCAAGTGGCATAGAACCACTTCAAACCTAATATGAGGGTGTAAAGGAGGGAGCGGGAATATTTGTACCAAGGGACTGGAACAAGCAGCTCATGGAATCAGCAGCATTATGGAACTTCAGGGACTATGATGAGTAGGTCTACTCAGCTGAAAGACCGTTCAGCCAGTGCGGTCACCCCATCCTGATGTTATACTAGCTCAAAACAGAAACAGGAGAAAAATTATTAAATCATACCATTTCCTAGTGTTACTTGTATTTCTTCAAGAATTTCCATTCCATTATCAAGCTATATTAACTAAAATACAATCAAGTCAACAAAATACACAGGATTTTAAAGTGGAAGAATGGTCAACTGCTTGACCATCCCTTATTTACTAGAATAGTATAGTAAAAGTCTTTTTCTGTAGAATTTCCCTTTTGTTAAAAAAAAGTAAAAACGTCTACTACAAATATGTTTTATTTCATATAAGATACTCAGCTCTATTTCATCTTAAATTTTTGTTCATCTGGCTGTGTGTACTGAAATACTAGTGTTTTTTAGAACTTTCTTTTGGGGCATTCTTTTGGTGTTGTTAGGTGCTGTCGAGTCCGTTCTGACTCATTGTGACCCCATGTACAACAGAATGAAACACTGCCCAGCCCTGTGACATCCTCACAATTGCTGTTATGTTTGAGCCCACTGTTGCAGCCACTGTGTCAGTCCATCTTGTTGAGGGTCTTCCTCTTTTTTGCTGACTCTCTACTAAGCATGATGTCCTTCTCCAGGGACTAGTCCCTCCTGATAACAAATCCAAGGTATGTGGGACAAAGTCCCACCATCCTTACTTCCAAGGAGCACTCTGGCTGTATTTCTTCCAAGACAGATTTGTTCTTCTTCTGGCAGTCCATAGTATATTCAATATTCTTAGCCAACACCATAATTCGAAGGCATCAATTCTTCTTTGGTCTTCTTTATTCACTGCCCAGTTTTTGGACACTAGGGATTTTTATCGATACCTTTCACTTTCTGTATGGGCAAATTTTGCACAGAAGGCTTAAAGTTCTGCTCTTGTGTGTAACCATGATTTTAGGGGTGATATTCTCCATCCATTCAATAATTATCTGTCAAGCACTTACTGTGTGCCATGTACTGGGCTAGGTTTTAAGGCTGCCAAAATTGGTTGGCTATGAAATCCTTTATGGGCTATCAGATAATCTCTAGGCTTGAAGATCAGCAGGTATGTGGGGTCACTGAGAGCTCTCACATTCAGAAATAACTATGAAAGCAGATAAGAGGTACTCATTCTATATCAGGCATGAAGCACAGAGTTTTAACTTAATTTTGGTGTTTTATAATCATGGTGACATTCCAGATGAGAAACTTCTACTATATTAATTTCTCCACAAATACTTAGTAATGTATTATATATTTCTTTCACCTGTTGATTCCTTGTCTACTGTGTCTTATTGACATATCCTGCCTTCCTGTTTTCCTATCTACAACCACATCTTTCAGCTGATCTGGATTTTCTTCTCTTCACACTGCAGTATGCAGCTGAGACGTGCTGCAGGAGAATCTATCTAGAGTAGCACTGTCCAATAGAAATATAATGCAAGCCATATACTTAATTTAAAATTTTTAAATAGTCATATTGAAAAAAGTAGAAACAGGTGAAATTTGTTTTATATTTTATTTAACCCACTGTATCCATAATTTTATTTCAACATGTAATCAATTCATGAGATAATTTACTTCTTTTTTTGTACCGATTCTTGAAATGAGCTTATTTTGCACTACAGCATATCTCAGTTTGGACCAGCCACATTCAAATCCTCAGTATCTGCATGTGGCTAGTAGCTTCCGTATTGATCAGCACAGACCTAGAACGTCATTTCCGTCCTTCCTATTACTGATGAAAAATGACAATAAAATGTCAAGCATTAAGATTACCCCGTCAACAATCTCTGACCACTTATTAGCATCATTTATTTTCAAGTCTTGTTCATGGTAAAGTGACTCTGCTTGCTTTATTGCTTTCTCTTTTCTGCTTTTATCCTTTTTCACAAAACCCTCTTCTGCCAGCCCATCAACCTTACCTGGTTCAAGATCTCAGCCCACTTCCTCCCTCAGGAAGCCTTTACCAGATCTTGCTCTCTGCTTTCCTTTGTACTAATGCTGGTAATCAGGTTACCAGCCTGTACCACATATGGGTATGGTACCTTGTTCACGTCATTTCATGCGTGGACACTTATCTCCTCAACCAGAATCTTTTGATTCTTTTATAAATTTTCTTCAAAAGAGGTCAAAATGAGTGTTTATTGTTTGGCTAATCAAGATTTGGCATGCTAAATTTTGTAGAAGTACAAATAATTTAAGCCATTTTATTGTATTTTCCATTGCTACTGTAACAAATTACCACAAATCCAGTGACTTAAAATAATGCCAATTTATTAACTTATAGTCTAGAAGTCAGAAGTTTCAAATGGGTCTTCTGGGGTTGAAATCGAGGTAGCAGTAGACCCTCGTTCCTTCTAGAGGCTCTAGAAGAGAATCCTTTCCATTTCCTTTTCTAGTTGCCCACATTCCATGGCTTGTGACCTCATCATTCTGATCTCTGCTTCCATTTTTACATCTCTTTCTCTCTCTGATCCTCCTGCCTCCCTCTTTTTTTTTTTAATTTTTATTGTACTTCCGGTGAAGGCTTACAGAACAAATAGTTTCTCATGAAACAGTAGTACACATGTTGTTTTACGACATTGGTTAACAACCCCACAACGTATCAACCCTCTAACTTCTGCCTCCCTCTTTTAAGGACCCTTGTGGTTTGCACTCATCTAGAAATCCCGGTGGCATATTGGTTAAGTGTTATGGCCGCTAACCAAAAAAGGTCGGCAGTTCAAATCCACCAGGCACTCCTTGGAAACCCTATGGGGCAGTTCTACTCTGTCCTATAGAGTTGCTATGAGTCAGAATTGACTTGATGGCAACTGGTTTGGTGTTTTTGGTACTATCCTAAAGGTTGGAGGTATGAATCCACTCAATGGGTTAAGGATCTCAAGATCCTTAACTTATTCACATCTTCAAAGTCCCTTTTGCCATGTGAGGTAACGTATTCACAGGTTTCAGGGATTAGGATGTGGGCATCTTTGGATGACCATTATTTTACCTTAGCCACTGAGTCACATTTCCTATTCTGTGTAGTTTTATTGACTTATCTATTATCCAGGAAGTATTAATTAAGTACTTAATTGAGCACCTCAGACACTCTGCTAGACAATGGCAATACAATATCTTTCAATGTCAATACATGGTCTTCTGTGAGTTTGACATCTGTTTTACTCTCTTGTTATTATTTCCCCTGTTTTTTAGAATTAGAGCTGAAAAGGACACTAGGGAGACCATGTAGCATCCACACCCCGATTTTTCCAAGTGTGGAAACTGAGGTTCAGAGAGTTAAGTGATTTATCTGTAAATGCAGCGCTTACGATAGCGGAACTGTGACTAGAAATCAAGTCTTTTTACTTTTTATCCAGTACCATGTGTTCCTCTGCATTGTCCTCACTGGAAAAAAGCACTCGAATTTACAACCCTGTGTAACAAGAGTAGATTTTATAGCTAACAACTCAGCTAATACTATGCACAGTGGTGGGGGTCAATGCTCCACTTGAAAAGTTTTCTTTCACCTTTAGTGTTTCTCCTCCTCATTACTGTGGCAGATTTTCAAAGCGCTGTAATTCTCGTGTGCAAATATTAACTTGTGGATTAGAGGCAGTTAGAAGGAAAGTTAGTTCGGCAGTTAGTTCCCGAAAGTTAATTACAAATTTCATTTTCCATAGCTTTCTGCTCCCAGGCTTCTGACTCATCGGTCGGTAAAGCTGTAGGTAAGTCTGTCACTGACCTGCAAGGAAATTTGATTCTTGCCACTCCCAAAGATAAATTTAAGTTGAGCCTGGAGCTAGATCTCAGATGATAAAAACACAATTTTGCAATATTGTCCTTCACCCTTAACAAATGACATAGTAAACAGAGTTTGTAAAGTTGGCAGAGGTAAGTAGCATACACAGTATTCTTTAATTAGTATCTGAGTCTATATATACAGTGATGACATTTCTGAAACAAAAAAAATACATTTAACTTTTTCTCTGTTTTAAGTATTTTGTAAAAGTGTTTTCTTTAATTAGAGAGCTATTTTTCAAAGCTACCATTGTGGTAGAATATTGTTTGTAGAAAATACGTTCATTGTATTATTTAGTGTTATATTTATTAAGGTGTAGTATTTGTGTTTGTATTACCTAAGGAGCCCTGGTGGTGCAGTGGTTAAGGCTATCGTCTGCTAACCAAAATGTCGTGGTTTGAAACCACAAGCGGCTCTGCAGGAGAAAGATGTGGCAGTTTGCTTTCATAGAGATTTACAGCCTTGGAAACCCTATGGGGTTGCTATGAGTTGGAGTCGACTCGATGGCTGTGGTTCTGGTTTATTTGTATTGCAGCCTTCAGTATGGATTACCCCTTAACATAAAGAAAACGAAAATCCTCACAATTGGATCAATAAGCAACATCATGACAAACGGAGAAAAGATTGAAGTTGTCAAGTATTTCATTTTACTTGGATCCACAATCAACGCCCATGGAAGCAGCAGTCAAGAAATCAAACCATGGATTGCATCGGGCAAATCTGCTGCAAAAGACCTCTTTAAAGTGTTAAAAAGCAAAGATGTCACTTTGAGGACTACTGTGCACCTGACCCAAGCCATGGTGTTTTCAATCACCTCATATGCGTGTGAAAGCTGGACAATGAATAAAGAAGATCAAAGAAGAATTGATGCCTTTGAATTATGGTGTGGGCAAAGAATATTGAATATAACATGGACTGCCATCAGAACGAACAAATCTGTCTTGGAAGAAGTACAGCCAGAATGCTCCTTAGAAGCAAGGGTGGCAAGACTTTGCCTCACATACTTTGGACATATTTCAAGGAGGAACTAGTCCCTGGAGAAGGACATTGTGTTTGGTAAAGTAGAGGGTCCGAGAAAAAGAGGAAGACCCTCAATGAGATGGATTGATACAGTGGCTGTAACAATGGGCTCAAGGATAACGATTGCAGGGATGGCATAGAACCTGGCAGTGTTTCATTCTGTGGTACATAGGGTTGCTATGAGTCGGAACCGATTCAACGGCACCTAACAACAACAATTTGTATTACAGAGTATATAACCTCAAGTGCTTTTTCCTGGTACTCACCTCAGGAAGAAAATGTCAAGCATTTATCCAGAACCTACTGGATCTGCATTTTTAATAAACCTTTTGGGTGATTTTTATGCACATGAGATTTTGAGAATCTCTGACTTGAAGAGAGAGTTTAAGTGTAAGAACATTGATGTCTTGAGTCCTCAAGATGCACTAATTTTTCCTTACTAGCTATTTTTCCAGAGCCCTGGTGGCACAGTGGTTAAGGGATTGGCTACCAGCTGCTCCTCAGAAACCTTATGGGGCAGTTCTACTTTGTCTTATAGGGTCACTATAAGTTGGAATCGACTCAATGACAACTTTTTTTTAAAGCTATTTTTCCATATTGTATTAAGAGAAGGAAAGCAAGCTGTTAATTCATTAATTTGATTAACTTGACCAAGTGTTTTAAAAATTCTAGTTGAATCATCTGCTCAGTTAAATTTATTTAATTTACCTGAATTTCAACCAATTAAATAACCAACAAATATAATCAACACACATTTTCTGAAGCAAGTCTCTGCTGAGAATGACAAAACGTATAACAGCACTGAGTTTCCATAGCACTTTGCCACTATTATAATCTCTACATTGTATTGACCATGTTGTTCTGTTGCTGTGCCTGGCTTCCTGCCTGGGTTGAGAATTCCAGGAATAGGTAGGCACCAAATCCTACCCGTATTTGGGTCCCCAGCTCCTAAGACCATGCTTGGCACAGAATAGTCACCTGATACATGTCTGTATTTGAATTAATCAATGAACAGATGTGCCACTGGGATATGTTTCAGGAAGCAGGATAATGTGATCCAATGGTTGAATCTGAAAGCCCAAGATGTGTTCAGAGACCACAAATAACTCTAGGGAAATGTTCAAGGAAGGAAGTGTAGGTAGGTCTCAATTTATTATTATTATTTAAATTAATTATAATTAATTCCAATTCTTGGAAGAAGTACAGCCAGAATGCCCCTTAGAAGTGAGAATGGCAAGACTTCATCTCACATACTTTGGACATGTTGTTAGGAGGGACTAGTCCCTGGAGAAGGAATATCATGCTTGATAAAGTAGAAGGTCAAAGAAAAAGAGGAAGACCTCGAATGAGATGGATTGACACAGTGGCTGCAATGATGGGCTCAAACATAGCAACAGTTGTGATGATGACACAGGAGTGGATAGTGTTTTGTTCTGTTGAACATAGTGTCTCTAAGAGTCAGAACTGACCGGAAGGCACCTAACAACATTACATTTAATATGCTACCACTTTTTCACATATTATTGCATAAACATTTCCCAGTACTATTAAACTCTTTAATCAACATTCATGCTTGCATAATATTTAATTGAATAAATGAACATATTTTGTGCCATTCCACTCAGTCTTTACCCTATTTTTTTTTTTTTTTTGCTGTTTAACAAAACACTTCATTGAACATCATTTTACACAAAGTTCTCTTTTAAATTACATAAGATCAAATCATATTAAAAAATTTTAGGTTATTTAAATATGAGACCAAATTGCTTTAAAAATCATAGTAACAATATATAAGAATGAATAGGGAAAAAGAACCTTAGGGGGCCTTGAGTTTATGTTAATGGGGGAGGAACAACTCAGAAAAGGAGGGTGAGAATGGCTGTACAACTTGAAGAATGTAATCAATGTCACTGAATTGTACATGTAGAAACTTGAATTGGCATATGTTTTTGCTGTGTATGTTCTCAACAATAACAGAAATTAAAAAAGTTATTTTAAAAAGAATGAACAGGAAGCATTTTTAAAAGATACTTTATAAATAAACATTTTTATAGCTCTAACTTCGCAAAAGATACAAATTTACAAAGCCACTATTAATAAATGGGTAGACTAGTTTTATCTCCATTTTGGCAATACTGAATGAGAAGATTTTAAGAGTTACGTTAATTTCTAAGGTATTAAACCTAACACTCATTGCTGTTGAGTCAATTCTTACTCATAGTGACCCCGTAGGACAGAATAGAATTGCCCCATAAGATTTCCAGGGCTGTAAATCTTTAAGAAGCAGACTGCCACGTCTTTCTCCTGTGAAGCGGCTGGTGGATTTGAGCTGTTGACCTTTCAGTTAGCAGCTGAGCACTTAACCACTGTGCCACCAGGGCTCCTTCTAAGGTATTACCTGGTAATAAAAATGACAGCAATAATCACAATGATAAAAGACAAAACCAGTAGCTTCAAGTCCATTCCAACTTGTGGTGACCCCACGCGTTTCAGCGTAGAACTGTCCTGCACAGGGTTTTTCACGGCTGAGACCTTTTGGAAACAGATCACTAGGCCTTTCTTCCAAGGTGCCACAGGGTGGGTTTGAACCGTCAGCCTTTCAGTGAGTAGCCCTGTGCTTAACCATTTGCACCAGCCAGGGTTATGCATTTAATTTGTGCTAGGTATTGTATCATGTGCTTTACAAAGATTATTTAATCTAATCCTTCAAACAACCATGTGAGGCAAGTATGAACATCTTCATTTTACGAATGAGGGAACTGTAATTTAGAACCCTGGTGGCATAGTGGTTAAGTGCTACAGCTGCTAACCAAACTGTCAGCAGTTCAAATCCACCAGGCCCTCCTTGGAAACTCCACGGGGCAGTTCTACTCTGTCCTATAGGGTCGCTATGAGTCGGGGTCGACTTGATGGCAACGAGCTTGGTGTTTTTTGGTTTAAACATGGAGGAGGGTTTATGACTGGTAAGTGACCAAAGTAGGATCTGAGGCAACGTTTGACTCCAATGCCTTTGTTCTCAGTTTGTTATGTGCCTTGTTCATTATTTGTATTTTTAAAGTTACTAGCTAGCTTAAACATTTTCTTTTATTTATTTGCAAACTATATTTCCTTTTGTATGAATGATCTGTTTGTGCCTTGCCAGTTCATCTGTTGGAATATTGATGGCATTTCTCACAAGTTTATATGATCTTTTTATATACTAGAGATGTGAATAATATTTGTTAAAAATATTGATATCTATTTCATTTGCTAGTTTGTTTTTATTATAACTATCACGTTCTTACATAGTAAAAGCTGTTTCTCCCTATATAATTTTTTCAACCACAAATGGTCAGTTTGTTGTACTGTAGTGACTGGTATGTTGCTGTGATGCTGGAAGCTATGCCACTGGCATTTCAAATACCAGTAGGGTCAGGTTTCAGGGGAGCTTCCAGACTAAGATAGGCTAGAAAGAAAAGCCTGGCAATGTACTTCTGAAAATTAGCCATTGAAAACCTTATGGATCATAACAGAATATTGTCTGGCTTGCTTGCTTTGGACAAGTCATCAAGGGGGATCAATCACTGGAGGAGGACATCATGTTTGGTGAAGTAGAAGGCCTTGGTGAGATGGACTGATGCAACAGCCACAACAATGGACTCAAAATGTCAGCCACCATGGGGACGACGTAGGATGAGGCAATATTCTGTTATGTTGTACATAAGGTTGCCATGAGCTAGAGTCAACTCAGTGACAGCTGTCTATTTATCTATCTATCTCAAATTAATTGAAGCATCAAACATTCTTCTTCCAAAGAGCTGGCATGCTTTACTGTTTTGTTAAAATTTATATGCTTTGATTTTTAAAATGTTTAATTATTTAACCTAAATTGTATTATTAACTTTTATTTTAGTCTGTTTTTGGGGCATTGGTGATTTTTGGAAACAAGAGGAGTGGCCTGATATAGCAGTGTTTTAGCAAATGAATGTGGAAGTTGGACAAGGGTGTATGAGGGAAGGAAATAACATGTACGGAGTATGTGCTGTGTACTTGGCATTTTACGTATAAGCACAGAGTGTGGTTAGGAGACTTTCTTATCAAGCACCCCTTGACGTGATGAGGGCCTAAAGCAGGGTGGTTGTAAACAAAGAAGAAAAACAAATGAGCTTTAAGGGAGGGTCAGATAAACTCTACATCTCTCCTGTTTTCCTTCTGCCACGCAATAAGTGTCTAACACCACATCAGATGGAGAGTTCTGAAGATTTTCTAGTAATTTCGGTTTTTACTTAGAAAAAAAGATATTTTGCAGCAAAAAACTGATATTTGAATAATTGAAGTAAAAGCAGATTTATTTTTTGGACCGAATTGTACAAGCTACTTATCCTGAGATTATTTTCTGCTAAACTGGAAGAGCCCTATTGGCATCTATCTGTTGTGGACTTAAGTGTCTTATAAATTTAGTTCTATTGGGAAGAGATTATTGGGAGTAGATTATACTCTCTACTCTTTAGCTGTTTCTGTAGCTGGTTGCTCATCTTTTGGTTTCTATGATTTGTTCCAAAGGCAGTTCTTGTATTGGAAATAGGAGGACAGAATACAATCCACAACTGGCCTTATTTTAAGCTAGTCAAACTAGTTAGCCCAGTTAGCTTTACAGTTTAGGTTACAAAGTTTTACAATATTTGAGGAATATAAGGAAATAGTAAATGTAATAAAGGCAAATAATCCGAGAAGCTGTATTATATAAAGCGGAATGTAGTATCAGGATTAGAGGAAGACTCATAAACAACCTGTGATACACAGATGACACAACCTTGTTTCCTGAAAATGAAGAGAACTTGAAGCATTTACTGATGAAGACCAAAGACTGCAGGCTTCAATATGGATTACACTTCAATATAAAGAAAACAAAAATCCTCACAATGGTCCAATAAGCAACATCATGATAAGAAGAGAAAACACTGAAGTTGTCAAGGATTTCATTTTACTTGGATCCACAATCAATGTCCATGGAAGCAGCCATCAAGAAATCAAATGACATATTGCACTGGGCAAATGTGCTGCAAAAGACCTCTTTAAAATTTAAAAAGCAAAGATGTCACCTTGAGGACTAAGGAGCACCTGACCCAACCCATGGTATTTTCAATTGCTTCACATGTGTGTGAAAGCGGGACAATGAATAAGGCAGACCAAAGAAGAATTGATGCATTTGAATTACAGTATTGGTGAAGAATATTGAATATACAATAGACTGACAGAAGAACGAATAAATCTGTCATGGAAGAAGTACAGCCAGAATGCTCCTTAGAAGCAAGGATGGCCAGACTTCATCTCACGTACTTTAGACATGCTACCGGGGGGACCAATCCCTGGAGAAGGACATCATGCTTGGTAAAGTAGAGGGTCAGAAAAAGAGAGGAAGACCCTCGACGAGTTGGATTGATACAGTGGCTGCAACAATGGGTTCAAACGTAGCAACGACTGTGAGGATGGCACAGGACGGGCAGTGTTTTGTTCTTTTGTACATAGCATTGCTATGAGTCAGAACTGACCCCACAGCACCTAACAACATAACAACAGCAACATTTGAATAGAACCTTACTGTTTACAACAATTTCACAATGCATTATTTAATTTTCATAACAGCATATGATAGCATTATCTAGAACCTGGACCTGATTCCAGTTTCCATGTATTAGATAATGCTGGCATTAGAAGAAAGGAAGGCTTATAGTTGTCCATAACACACTTCAAATATAAAGGAGTATAACACAAAAGAGATTCTCTATCTTCTTTTGAGAAAGGAAAACATAAACAAAAGAAAAAAGCAAAAACTGAAAAGATCATCTGAGGAAGAAATTCCTCATAATGAAGACTGAGTGTCTGAAGGGAGTTTCAGTTTTTTCCCTAATCTGAGTCCCATTTTTAGAATGATTCATAAATGTTTAAGCCTGACAGCTAGTGACTGAATAGTTGACATCCCAAAATCATGTGCAGAGATTTTTAAGTAGTGACTCTCCAGTCTTCAAAGTTGTTGGTGATGGTGGTAATGATAAGAGCTAATGTTTACTGAGACTTAACATAGACCATATACTGTCCTGACTGACTTCCATGAAATATGTCATAATTTCACAATAACTTGGTGAAACAAGTCCTATTATCCCCATTCTCAAAGAAGGGAAAGTGAAGCATAGAGAGATTAAATAACAACTAGTAAGTGGTCGAGCTGTGATTGGATATCAGATTACCTGACTCCATAGTTTACATACTTAATGATTATGTTCTACTACAGGGTCGATATTAGGGACACCCTGGCAGAGTTGCCTGAACAAGAAAGATTTCACTACTTAGCAGCATAATCTAGCCAGCTGAACAGGTTAGTTAAATTTCCCACAATAGTCACTGGTCATTCATGTTAGTGTTCTTCATGAAACAGCCTGGAATACCTTCTATTATGCAGATCATCGGGTGGAGTTCACTTGTCCAGTAGACCACTGAGAAAATGCCTGGTGACCCCATGAGGCAGCTGACATGGCCAGAAGTGGGAAGAAGGGTGAACCCACTCAGCAGCAGCTCTATCATCTCAGTGGCTGGCTTTGCTACTATTACTGATTATGTCTATTTTATGGCTGAGAAACCCGAGGCTCAGAGAGATTTGCTTGGTTTTATTAAATGTTTATTATTATTGGAGAGCAGGGAACAGTGTTTTTAACCTGAAGAGGTTTTTATTAAACAAATTGTGTGGAAGATAAAGCTCTTGAGACTTCTTTTGGAAAGCTACTTTGGAACTCAATAAACTTCAGAACATCAATTAATCTAGGTAATTTCTTAGGGAGTAAAAAGTTTTCTATATTTAATCCAGTTCTAAAAATATTGGGCTCTAATAGAAAACAGATATTTCTCTGGTAAGAAAATAAAGCTTTTCTCAGAATAGTGACTTCCTTGTTTCTCGTCTTTTCAGAGAATGTGTGTTCTGTCAGCAGCTAAGTGCTCAGAGCTGGGTGCTGATCAAGATTCTGAAGTGAGGCCTGAGAAAACACAGAACTGAGGTAAAAAGTTCCAGGAAACTCTAAAAAGCCTGTCATGATGTTCTGTGGTATTTAAAGTGCTTAGAAAAAGGTGAACCTGAGGTGAATATGAAAAAGGTAAAGGCTCAGTCTTTGAGAAGCAAAAAACTCTGTGAGAAATAGAAAAATCTGAAAAGCCAAAAGTGAACTTTTTTTTCCCCAGTATGATGCAGGATGACTCTCTGTTTTCCTTAAAAGAAGAAACATTAGTCAGTCAACTTGAGTTTGGGGCAACTTTGAATAAAATCCAAATTCTTCATCACAACCCTCAAAGATTTTTCATCATTTGGCTTCTTGGACACGATTCCCTTTCATTCTCTGCCTCTCCCACCGTGCTTTCCCAGCAAGGGCATCTGTTCATGTCCTTGTATACTTCCCAGGGCCCGAGGACCTTTTTGCACTTGCCGTTTCCTCTGCCTGAAATGCCTTTCCTACTGATCTTCATGGGGCAGTTTCATTCTTATCATTCAGGTTTCAGCTCAAATGCTATCTCATCAGAGAACCTTTGCTAGGCCACCCTAGCGTGCCCCATGCACCTCATCACTCACCTGCACCTCCCACTCCATCTTGTGTGCTCACGCATGGTTCTCTTCTCCATTGGGATGCATGTGATAGTGTCCTACTGAGTCAGAGCCAGCATCTGGGGCAAGACCAAAGGTGGAGGCTGGAGTTATGGACGGTAAAGCAGCCGCAAAAAGCCCCTGGAAATGTTTGGTTTGGATTCTGATAAAAAGAGGCAGTAAAATCCATGTTGAGTGGACTAAAGGTTTTAAATAAGGGAAAACTTACATACAGAGGACAGCACTGAACTCCATGTCAAACCACTGACAATTACCTAGGTTATAATATTTGCACAGTACTCAGGGGCCTTTGTGCTAACTCTTATATCCTCAAAGAGTGGGTGGATTACAAAAAGGAAAAGGGATGTGACACCAGCAGGCCACAGGGGGATGGGATGTGTTTGCCCCTAAAGGCAGTTAATCAGTAGTTGTTAGCTGGGGGTAGGGGGGAGGAGGAGTCTGGTTACTGTCCCTGTCTAACTATGGGGCAGAGTTACTGTCCAGTTAGTCACTCTTACCCAATCCCAGAGTCCTTCACAGGCAGGACCCATTTTGGATATGCCTCAATCCCACAATATGGGAAGACTGCACTTTCCTGTAGTTGGGCAGGATACGGGACAAGTTTTGACCAATAGGATATAGATGAAAGTGATGAGACGAAGGCATCTTGGTTAGCCTTGGTGTTCAGGTATCAGAATAAAACGGAACAGAATCCGCACTGATATATGCTGTATAGAGTATGAGTAAGAGAGAACAACAACAAAACTTTGTTGTCCTAAGACAGTGAGCTTTTTAAGGGTTGTTTGTTATGCAGCATAACTACTCTCATCCTGTCTAAAGTATCATCTTTTACATTTTTTCTTCAAAGCAGATGTCCATCTTTGAAATGATCTCATTCATTTACTATTATCTGTCCTTTTAAACATTGCAGGTGTATTAGTAGGTAAATAATTCACTAAAGGATTAACTTTCCATGTAGTCTCTGGATCCCCATCAATCTCAAATACTCTTAAACAAGCCTTTTAGAATAGCCCTAGGCCCTTATCTGTCAGTTTGTCATACTGTGGTGGCTTGTGTGTTGCTGTGACGCTGGAAGCTGTGCCACTGGTATTTCAAATACCAGCTGGGTGATCCATGGTGGACATGTTTCAGAAGAGCTTCCAGAATAAGATAGACTGATGGTCTACTTCTGAAAAAATTGGCCAGTGAAATCCTAATGAATAGTAGTGGAACATTATCTGTTATACAGCCAGAAGATGAGCCCCTCAGGTTGGAAGGCACTCAAAAGACGACTGGGGAAGCGTTGCCTCCTCAAAGTAGAGCAAACCTTAATGACGTGGATGGAGTCAAGCTTTTGGAACCTTCATTTGCTGATGTGACATGACTCAAAATGAGAAGGAACAGCTGCAAACATGTACAAGGTATGAATCTAGGAAAATTGGAAGTTGAAAAAAAAATGAAATGGAATGTATAAAGATCGATATTTAGGTATTAGTGAGCTGAAATGGACTGTATTGGCCATTTTGAATCAGAAAATCATAAGATCTGCTATGCTGGGAACGACAAATTGAAGAGGAATGGTGTCACATTCATTGTCGAAAAGAACATTTCAAGATCTATCCTGAAGTACAACACTGTCAGTGATAGGATAATATCCATATGCCTACAAGGAAGACCAGTTAATACGATTATTATTCAAATTTAAGTACCAACCACTAATGTCAAAGATGAAGAAATTGAAGATTTTTGCCAACTTCTGCAGTCTGAAATTGATCAAACATGCAATCAAGATGCATTGATCATTACTGATAATCAGAATGTGAAAATTGGAAACAAAGAAGAAGGATCAGTAGTTGGAAAATATGGCCTTGACGATAGAAACTATGCTAGAGATAGCGTGATAGAATTTTGCAAGACCAATGACTTCATTGCAAATACCTTTCTTCAACAACATAAATGGCAACTATAGACGTGGACCGTGCCAGATGGAATACACAGGAATCAAATCAACTACATCTGTGGAAAGAGATGATGGTGAAGCTCAATATCATCAGTCAAAACAAGGCCAGAGCTGACTACGGAACAGACCATCAATTGCTCATATGCAAGTTCAAGTTAACACTGAAGAAAATTAAAACAAGTCCACGAGAGCCATAATACAAGCTTGAGTGTATCCCACCTAAATTTGGAGGCCAGCTCAGGAATAGATTTGATGCATTGAACACTAATGACCAAAGTCCAGAGTCGTGGAATGCTACCATGAAGAAAGCAAAAGGTCATTAAAAAAGATAGGAAAGAAAGAAAAGACCAAAACAGATGTCAGAAGAGACTCTGAAACTTGCTCTTGAACGCAGAGTAGCTAAAGAGAATGGAAAAAATGATGAAGTAGAAGAACTGAACCGAAGAGTTCCAAGGGCTGCTCAAGTAGACAAAGTAAAAAGTATTATAATGAAGTGTGCAAAGATCTGGAGTTAAAAAATCAAAAGAGGAGAACACACTCAGTATTTCTCAAGCTGAAAGAACTGAAGAAAAAAATGTAAGCCCCAAGTTGCAATATTGAAGGATTCTATGGGCAAAATATTGAATGACGCAGGAAGCATCAAAAGAAGATGGAAGAAGTACACAGTTACCATACCGAAAAGAATTGGCTGATGTTCAACCATTTCAGGAGGTAGCATATAATCAAGAACCAATGATATTGAAGGAAGAAGTCCAAGCTGCACTGAAGGCATTGGCAAAAAACAAGGCTCCAGGAACTGGCGAAATACCAATTAAGATGTTTCAACAAAAGGATGCTGTGCTGGAGGTGCTCACTTACCTATGCCAAGAAATTTGAAAGACAGCGCTACCTGACCAACTGACTGGAAGAGATCCGTATTTGTGCTCATTCCAAAGAAAGGTGGTCCAACAGAATGAGAAAATTATCAATCAATATCATTAATATCACACACAAGTAAAATTTTGCTGAAGATTATTCAGAAGTGATTGCAGCAGTACATTGACAGCAAACTGCCAGAGATTCTGCTGGATTTAAGAGGATGTGGAACTAGGGATATCATTGCTGATGTCAGATGGATCCTGGCTGAAAGCAGAGAATACCAGAGAGATGTTTACCTGTGTTTTATTGACTATGCAAGACATTCGACTATGTGTGTCTAAACAAATTATGGATAACGTTGTGAAGAATGGGAATTCCAGAACACTTAATTGTGCTCATGAGGAACCTGTACATAGACCAAGAGGTAGTCATTTGAATAGAACAAGGGGGTACTGTGTGGTTTAAAATCAGGAAAGGTGTGTGTCAGGATTGTATCCTTTCATCATACTTATTCAATCTATATGCTGAGCAAATAATCTGAGAAGCTGGACTATATGAAGAAGAAAGTGACATCAGGATTGGAGGAAGACTCATTAACGATCTGTGATATGCAGATGATACAACTTTGCTTGCTGAAAGTGAAGAGATCTTAAAGCCGTTACCGATGAAGATCAAAGACCGCAGCCTTCAGTATGGATTACACCTCAATATAAAGAAAACAAAAACCCTTACAACCGGACCAATAAGCAACATCAAGATAAACAGAGAGAATATTGAAGTTGTCAAAGATTTCATTTTACTTGAATCCACAAGCAAGGCCCATAGAAGCAGCAGTCAAGAAATCAAATGACATACTGCATTGGGCAAATCTGCTGCAAAAGACCTCTTTAAAGTGTTAAAAAGCAAAGACGTCACCTTAAGGACTAAAGTGCGCCTGACCCAAGATGAGGTATTTTCAGTAGTCTCATATGCATGCAAAACCTGGACAATGAATAAGGAAGGCAGAAGAATTGATGTCTTTGAATTATGATATTGGCGAAGAATATTGACGATGCCACAGATTGCCAGAAGAATGAACAAATTTGTCATGAAAGTAGTACAGCCAGAATGATCCTCAGAAACAAGGATGGTGAGACTTCATCTCACTTACTTTGGACATGTTATCAGGAGGGACCAGTCCCTGGAGAAGGACATCCTGCTTGGTAAAGTAGAAGGTCAGTAAAAAAGAGGAAGAGCCTCAACAAGATGGATTGATACACTGGCTGCAACAATGGGCTCAAACATTGCAACAATTGTGAGGATGGTGCAGGACCAAGCAGTGTTTCGTTCTGTTGTACATAGGGCCACTATGAATCGGAACAGACTTGATGGCACTTAACAACAGCAACATGCCCTCTGCTAACTGACATGGCAGTAATCTGGTATATAAGCAGATGTCCCTGAATTCCCCTTGCTGGACTAGGCTAGGTGCCTCTCTACCCTGTCCCATTTCTTCTGACAGCAAGCTGCCTAACTCTTTCTGGAAAGGCTATCAACTGAGCAGAGCCAGACAGAAGAGATATTATTTCCTGTCCCAGATGAGGATCTCCTCCAAACATGTACTCTGGGAAAAGAAGAAAGTGTGTGTTTCCTGAGTCTTCACAGATTGCGTACTCACCCATATGTTCTCCCCATGCCACACCCTACTCAGCTAGATGGAACTTACTCCTTCCAAATAGTCTATACAAAGTATACGCTTTTCTACAATGCCAAAAACAGAACTCACTGAGGCCTTTGTGATTTCCCTTATTATTTGGAGTCCTCAGAGGCTTGTTCCACTGCAGCCTCTCCTGGCTGCTACGGTCTGGATGCTCTAGCTTCATGGTGGCTGAATGTGTGTGCTCCCTGAGCTCACTGGCTCCTGACTCTGCTCTCCCAGCGCCATTTTCAGAATGCCCCGCTTGGCATAGCTACCTGTGCTTGGAGGTGAACTCAAAGTGAGCATGACTAATTGGCATTTCACAGCCCTGCATAGACAGCAGAACCTCATATCTGTGCCACCCCATTCTACACCTACCTGCATCCTAAAATTATCCGTGTCTCCTGCTAGTGACAGGAGAAACCATGTTGTCTCTCAGTTCCAAGCTCTTCCTTTGTTCATACTGTTCCCTTTGTCTTGAATGTCCTCAGTTTTCATTGACTGACTAAGCCTTGTTGTTGTTATTGTTAGGTTCTGCTCCATAGGATTTTCTTGGCTGTAAGCAGATTGCTAGGCCTTTCCTTCACAGCACCACTGGATGGGTTCAAACTGCCAGTCTATAATAATCTTTTAAGAAGCTTAGGCATTATTATATTTATATTATTATTATTATTTATTATTATTATTATTATAATTATATCTAAAGAGCCTTCTCTCTGAGCTAAGACCCCTTCTCTGAAGCCCAAAAGTAAGGTCCATGGGTGATGCAAACAGTTCATGCTCTACTGCTAATCTAAAGGTTGAAAACCTTCAGTCCATCCAGTGGTACCTCAGAACAAAGCCTAGGTGGCTTACTTCCATTAAGGTTACATCCAAGAAAATCCTATGGAGCAGCTCTACTCTGTAACACTTGGGGTCACCATGAATCAGAACTGACTTGACCACAACTAACAACAACGACAACCACACAATACTGAAATGATCTGTTTACTTATGTCTCTTCACTACTAGACAGTAAGTTCTCTGATGACAGAGCTTTTCTTATTTCTCTTTTTACTTTCTGTGCCTGGCACATACTAAGAAGTCCATGAATGTTTGATGAAGTGGCTGCTCTTCTAGTCAATACATTTCAGTCTATTGATTCGTTAAAGGTTTAATGAGGGCCTGCTCAGCGCCAGGCAGAATCTTAAGTACAGGCTTTAATTCAGTTCAATTCAACTCTACAGGTATTTAGTGGGACTATGTTTTGTGTTAGACGCTGGGTAAGGTGCGAGGATAAAGAGAAGAACCGCAAGGGGTTTTGTCTGTTTTGTTCACTGATATATTCCAAGACCTTAGAGCAGCACCTGGCATTTAGTAGGCACTCAATGAATATTTGTTTAATGCATGAAACATGGGTAAATGAACAAGACAAAATCTCTACCATCAAGGAATTCATGGAATCATTTGTGTTCTGCTTTTAAAAGATTTCTATTCCAGGTGCTCCTGACTTATATTTTGAGACTTCCCTCCCCCAACTGTCCCCTTCTGTCTTAGTTACCTAGGGCTGCTGTAAAAACAAACAAAGAAAAAACCACAAGTAGGTGGTTTTAAAGTACAGAAGTCTATTTTCTCACATTTTAAGAGGCTAAAGTCTGAATTCAGGGAGTGGCTCTAGAGGGGAGGTTCTTTTTGTCTATTTCAGCTTCTAGTAGCTGTTGGCAATCCTTGACATTCCTGAGATTGTAGATGCATCTGCTGTGTGTCTGTCTTCATATGGTGTCTAACCCCTGTGTGTGTCTCTGTGTCTATTCTGCTCTTTTTATAGCTCAGAAGTGACTAGGTTTAGGCCCCACCCTACTCTGGTATGGACTCATTAACATAGTAAAAGGAAAACCTTATTTCCATAACAGAATCACATGTATAAATACCGGGGCTAGGACTTCAATAATATTTTGGGGGGACACAATTCAATCCATAACACATTTTTTCTCCTCTATCGTAAGGACCTTGAAGCTTTGGGGTCCTTAGTTTTGTCCACAGCATTTGCAGGTACATATCCAGCAGAGTGCGTTTCATGTGATAAGGAGAAAGAGCTCAGTAAAATGTACTGGAAATTCTGCTGTTCTACTTCTTTCCCCAAGCCAGGTGTCCTTTAAAGTTTGGTATCATCATGTGTAAAATGGGAATGGTAATATCTCCTTCATAAGGTAGTGGAGAGGATTAAATAAGAGACTACTCATGAGACACAATTGTGTCTAGCAGATAATAAAAGCTCAACAAGTGTTACAAGTTATTAGTATTATTACTAAGCACTTAATAGTCATTACTGACCACCCACTATACCCATGTAATTATTCAGCAGATTTTATGCATGGTCAGCTATTTAGGAACGAGCAAGAAGAAGGGTGATTGCAGGATGATTATCTTTTAAAGATTTTCTGAGATGGTTCTAGTTTAAAATATTTCTGTCATGTTTGTCACACTGTATGCTTCACTTTTTGGTTAAAAAAATATGGACACCATGGATGTGTACATGTGTAATGTTTGTTTTTGTTTGGTTATACTCAGTCAGATTAATCAGTGAAATTTTAAGCCTTGAAACACCTGGATTCTTTGGGTATTCATAACTCATAAAAATTCTCTGACCCAGATGTTCTCTAAATGCATTTTTGTAATTATTTTTTTATTCTAAAGTTGCTGCCTTTGTTGATGTTGCTACATGATAAGCTTACTAAGGGTAGGATATGTAGTTGTTGTTTATTCTATGTGGTGAACAACAGGCTTATGTCCTTTTTTTGTGATCTACAAATCCCACTGGCCTAGAAGAGAATCTACAAGCCTTCTTGAAATGTTTCCAATAATATTAGTAATCTTGAATCTAGATTTTAAAGCTGCTAACAAAAGACGACTATATGGTTTTTATTGCTATAGCAAGATTTATCTCCTCCTGGCATTACATGGCAGAAAGTAGAGCCAGATAGAAACACATAAAATGCAGATACATTCTGGATTTTAAAAAAGACTTTAGTGAGTGGATCCTTTAGTTTATTCAGAATAAATTAAGTTTTGTTACATCTCTTACACTTGGGCTTAATAGTTCTCTGACCCATTAGAGATACAGTGGCACCTTTTCCTTTAGCAAGTCAAGTGAGGCTGTAACAGGAAAAGCAATAGATACTGCTTTCTATTTTTTTCTCTGAAATAACAGAGAAAGCAATAAACAACATACTGACTTCAGCTACAGCAAAGAAAAGGAGGAATTAAAGAATTTAAGTAGGCTTTTTTGTTTAATGGGAAAGTTGAGTTGCCTTTCCTCAGTCTAAACTAGTGCTTTTTGAACTTTAATTTGTAGATGAAGCACATGAGGTTCATGTTGAAGTAAAGATTTTGATTCCTTAGGTCTGGAGAGGAGCCCTGGTGGTACAGTGGTTAAGTTTTGGCTGCTATCCAAAAAGCAGGCAGTTTGAATCCACCAGCTGCTCCTTGGAAACCCTATGGGGCAGTTCTACTCTCTCCTATAGGGTCGCCAGGAGTTGGAATCGACTCCACGGCAATGGGTTAGTAGGTCAGAAAGAAGCCCTGATGACGCAGTGCTTAAGCGCTTGGCTGCTAACCAACAGGTTGGCAGTTGGAACCCACCAGTGGCTCTGCAGGAAAAAGATGTGACAGTCTGCTTCCGTAAAGATCACAGCCTTGGAAACTCTTTGGGGCAGTTCTACGCTGCCCTATAGGGTCGCTATGAGTCAGAATCAACCCCATGGCAATGGTTTTTTTTTTGGTTTTAGTAGGTTAGAAAGGAGCTCTGGTGGTGCAGTGGTTAAGTGTTAGACTACTAATTGGGTCAAACCCTCTAGCCACTTGGTTGGAAAAAAGACCTGACCAAGAGAAAGGACCTGGAGACCTGCTGCCATAAAGATTTAAAACAAACCAAAAAAGCGAATCTACTTCCATCATAGCGACCCTATGGGACAGAACAGAAGTGCCCCATAGGGTTTCCAAGGCTGTAAACCTTTATGGAAGCAGACTGCCACATGTTTCTCCCATAGAAACCCTATGGGGCACTTCTAGTCTATCCTGTAGTGTCGTTATGAGTTGGAATCGACTCAATGGCATACTATAATAACCTAACCTTTTGCCGTGGAGTCTATTCCAACTCATAATGACCACAATGGTAGGTAAGAAATACTATCTGGGCACAATCTTGATTTGCATTTCTCTTTATATGTTTTAGGTTAATTATTTTTTAAATGCCCAAGAACCATTTTTATTTAAGATTCTATTCATTTTTGTTGTTGTTGAACATTTTTTTTATTGTATTTTAGGTGGAGGTTTACAGAACAAATAGTTTCTCAGTACACTTATTGTTTTATAACATTGGTTAGCAACCCCACGACATGTCAACACTCTCCCTTCTCGACCTTTTTTTTCTTTTTTTGGTGAAAATATACATAGCCAAAGATACAACATTTCAAAAATTTCTACATGCACTATTCAGTGACATCGATTACGTTCTTCCAGTTGTGCTGCTATTCTCACTTTAGATGAAGGTTTACAGAACAAAATACTTTCTCATTAAACAGTACACATGTTGCCCTATGACAGTGGTTAACAATGCCACGACATGTCAACACTGTCCTTACTCAACCTTGGGTTTCCTATCACCAGCTTTCCTGTCCTCGTCTACCTTCTACTCCTTGTCTGTGGACTGCTGTGCCTCATTAGTCCCGTTTTGTTTTATGGGTCTGTCCAATCCCCGACTGAACGGTGAATCTAGGAAGTAACTTCATCACTGAGCTAAAAGGGTGTCTGGGGGCCATACACTTGGGATTTCTCCAGTCTCTTTCAGGCCAGTAAATCTGGTCTTTTTTGTGTGTGTTAGAATTTTGTTCTACATCCTTCTCCAGCTCTGTCCAGAACCCTCTGTTATGATCCCGGTCAGAGCAGTCAGTGGTGGTAGCCAGGTACCATCTAGCTGTACTGGACTCAGTCTGGTGGAGGCCTTGGTAGCTGTGGTCCATTAGTCCTTTGGATGAATCTTTTCCTTGTATCCTGTTCTCTTCATTCTCCCTTGCTCTCAAAGGGGTGAGACCAGTGGAGTATCTTAGATGGCTTCTCACAGGCTTCTTAAGATCCCAGATACTACTCACCAAGGTAGAATGTAGAACATTGTATTTATAAACTGTGTTATGCCAATTGAGCTAGTTCTTCCCCAAGTCCATGGTCCCCAGAGCCATGCGCCCAGCAATTCAGTCCCTCAGGGAGTTTGGATGTGTCTATGGAGCTTCCATGACCTTTCCATGTACAAGTTGTGCTGGCTTCCCCAGTATGGTGTACTGTCTCACCCTTTACCATAGATACCACTTAGCTATTGTCTGTTTAGTATTTCTCCCCCCCACCCCTCCCATCCCTCGTAACCATCAAAGATTATACTTTTGGTGTGTAAACTTTTCATGAGTTTTTACAATAGAGGTCTCATACAATATTTGTCCTTTTGTGATTATCTTATGTCACTCAGCATAATGTCCTCCGGTTTCATCCATGTTATGAGATGCTTCACAGATTCATCATTGTTCTTTATCGTTGCATAATACTCCACTGTGTGTATGTACCATAGTTTATTCATTCTTCTGTTGATGGGCATCTAGGTTGTCTCCATTTTTTTGTTATTGTGAACAATGCTGCAATGAACATGGGAGTGAATATATCTATTTGTGTAACGCCACTTATTTCTCTAGGATATATTCCCAGGAGTGGGATTGCTGGATCATATGGTATTTCTCTTTCTAGCTTTCTAAGAAAGTGCCATATCATTTTCCAAAATGGTTGTATCATTTTGCATTCCCACCAGCAGTGCATAAGAGTTCCCATCTCCCCGCAGCCTCTCCAGCATTTGTTATTTCCAGTGTTTTTGATTCATGCCAGTAATGCCGGGGTGAGATGGTATCTCATTGTGGTTTTAAATTTGCATTTCTCTAGTGGCTAGTGAACACTAGCATTTCCTCATGTGCCTGTTGGCCGCTTGAATGTCTTCTTTGGTGAAGTGTCTGTTCATTTCCTTTGCCCATTTTTTTATAGGATTATTTGTCTTTTTGTTGTAGAGGTGTTAGATTTTCTTGTAAATTATGGAGATTAGACCTTTGTCTGACTTGTACTGTCCAAAAATTTTTTCCCAGTCTGTAGGTTCTCTTTTTCCATTTTTGATGAAGTCTTTTGAAGAGCATAGGTGTTTGATTTTTAGAAGATCCCAGTTATCCAGCTTATCTTCTGGAGTTTGTGTGTTGATGGTTATGGTTTGTATCCTGTTAATGCCATGTATTAGGGCCTGTAGCATTGGTCGTATTTTTTCTTCAATGAACTTTACAGTTTTTGGCTTTATATTTAGGTCTTTGATCCATTTTGAAGTAGTTTTTGTATATGGTGTGTGGTACGGGTCCTGTTTCATTATTTTGCAAATGGATATCCAGTTTTGACAGCACCATTTGTTAAAAAGACTGTCTTTTCCCCATTTGATAGACTTTGGGCCCTTGTCAAAGATCAGGTGACCGTAGGTGGATGGATTTACATCTGGGTTCTCAATTCTGTTCCATTGGTCAATGTATCTGTCATTGTACCAGTACCAGGCTGTTTTGACTACTGTAGCTGTATAGTAGGTTCTGAAGTCAGGTAGTGTGAGTCTTCCAACTTTATTCTTCTTCTTCAGTAGTGCTTTACTTATTCGGGGCTTCTTCCCTTTCCATATAAAGTTAATGATTAGTTTTTCCATCTCTTTGAAGAATGTTGTTGGTTTTTGGATCGGGATTGCGTTGTATTTATAAATTGTTTTGGGTAGAATTGTCATTTTCACAATGTTGAGTCTACCTATCCATGAGCATGGTATGTTTTTCCATTTATGTAGATCCCTTTGGGTTTCTTGCAGTAGTGTTTTGTAGCTTTTTTTGTACAGGTCTTTTAGATCCCTGGTTAGATTTATTCCTAAATATTTTATTTTTTTAGGGGCTATTATAAATGGTATTGTTTTCTTGATTTCCTTTTCATCATTCTCTTTATTGGTGTATAGGAATCCAACTGATTTTTGAATGTTTATCTTGTATCCTGCTACTCTGCTGAATCTTTCTATTAGTTCCAGTAGATTTCTCCTGGTGTCTTTAGGGTTTTCTATGTATAGTATCATATCAACCACAAACAGGGACAGTTTAACTTCTTCATTACCAATTTGGATGCCCTTTATCTCTTTTTCTTGCCTTATTGCTCTAGCTAGAACTTCCAGCCCAATGTTAAATAGGAGTGGTGACAAAGGGCATCCTTGTCTCGTTCCTGTTTTCAAGGGGAATGTTTTCAGCCTCTCTCCATTAAGAATGTTGGTGGCCATTGGTTTTGCATAGGTACCCTTTATTATGTTGAGCAAGTTCCCTTCTATGTCAATTTTATTGAGAGTTTTTATCAGAAATGGGTGTTGCACTTTGTCGAATGCCTTTTCTGCATCAATTGAGATGATCATGTGATTCTTTTGTTTCCTTTTATTTATGTGGTGGATTACGTTGATTGATTTTCTAATGTTGAACCATCCTTGCATACCTGGTATGAATCTTACTTGGTCGTGGTGTATTATTTTTTTGATATGATGCTGAATTCTATTGGTTAGAATTTTGTTGAGAATTTTTGCATCTATATTCATGAGAGATATTGGTCTGTAATTTTCTTTTTTTGTGACATCTTTACCTGATTTTGGTATCAGGATTATGCTGCCTTCGTAGAATGAATTTGGAAGTGTTGCTTCCTTTTCTATCTTCTGAAATAGTTTGAGTAGTACTGGTACAAGCTCTTCTGTGAACGTTTTGTAGAATTCTCCAGTGAAGCCATCTCGGCCAGGGTTTTTTTTGTTGGGAGTTTTCTATTACCTTTTCAATCTCTTCTCTTGTTATGGGTCTGTTCAGATTTTCAACATCACTTTGTTGTAGTTTGCATAGGTAGTGAGTTTCTAGAAATTCATCCATTTCTTCTAGGTTTTCAAATTTGTTGGAGTGTAGTTTTTCGTAATATTCTGTTGTGATCCTTTTTATTTGAATTGGGTCTCTTGTAATGCCGTCCATTTCATTTCTTATTTGTTATTTGCATCCTCTCCTGTTTTTCTTTTGTCAGTCTGGCCAGTGGTTTGTCAATTTTGTTGACTCTTTCAAAGAACCAACTTTTGGTTTTGTTGATTCTTTCTATTGTTTTTCTATTCTCTATTTTGTTTATTTCTGCTCTGATCTGTATTATTTCCTTTCTTCTGGTGGCTGTGGGCTTTTTTTGCTGTTCTCTTTCTATTTGTTTGAGTTGTGTAGTTTATGTTTTGATTTTGTCCCTTTCTTCTTTTTTGATGTGTGCATCTATTGGTATAAATTGTCCTCTGAGGACTCCCTTTGCTGTTTCCCAAAGGTTTTGGTATGATGTGTTTTCATTCTCATTTGATTCTAGGAATTTTTTGATTCCATCTCTGATTTCTTCTGTTACCCAGTGGTTTGTAAGCAGGGTGTTATTCAGTTTCCATGTAATTGATTTTTTTTTCCTTGCTCTTTCTGTTGTTAATTTCTACCTTGATGGCATTGTGGTCAGAGAGGATACTTAGTATTATCTCAATGTTTTGGATCTTGTTGAGGATCGCTCTGTGGCCTAACATGTAGTCTATACTGGAGAACATTCCATATGCATTGGAAAAGAAAGTGTACTTCGCAGCAGTTGAATGGAATGTTCTATATATGTCTGTGAGGTCAAGTTGGCTGATTGGGCCCTTTAGGTCTTCTGTATCTTTGCTGAGTTTCTTTTTAGATGTTCTATCCTTTACTGAGAGTGGTGTGTTGAAGTCTCCTACTATTATTGTGGAACTGTCTATTTCTCTTTTCAGTACTATTAGAGTTAGTTTTATGTATTTTGGAGACCTGTGATTGGGTGCTTAGATGTTTATTATGGTTATGGCTTCATGATGGATCATCCCATTAATCATTATATAGTGTCCTGCCTTGTCTTTTATGGTGGATTTTGTTTTAAAGTCTGTTTTATCTGAGATTAATATTGCCACTCCTGTTCTTTTTTGGTAGTTGTTAGCTTGATATATTTTTTTCCAACCTTTGATTTTTAATAAATTCATGTCTTCGTTTCTAAGGTGTGTCTCTTGTAGACAGCATACTGATGGATCCTGTTTTTTTAATCCAGTTTGCCACTCTCCATCTCTTTATGTGTGCGTTGAGTCCATTTACATTCAGTGTAATTATTGATAGACATGAATTTTATTGCTGTCGTTTTGTAGTGCTTTTTTTTTTTTTTTTTTTGTGGTGCTGACGTTTTCTTTGTTCCTCTTACTGTCCTGTGCTGAATTCCTTTTGTTTGTGGACTTTTTTTTCATTTCTTTTGTTTTTGTAGGTTTTTTTTTTTTACTAAGACTTCATGTTTTTCCTCTTCATTTTTATGATTATGTTTGTTAACTTCCTTTGTGGTTACCGTGAAATTTACCCTTATCTTTCTAATTTTGAAGCAGTCTATTATTACTTGGTATCACCTTGCCTTCCTTTCCATTAGAAGGTTCTATACCAACACCATTTAATCCCTCTTTTATTGTTCTGATGTGATTGTCATTTACAGATTAACTGCTCTGATTCCCTGTTGTATTTCTTTTGGTTTTGGATACTCCTTGAGAGTTCATTTCCTAGATTGGTATTTGGCTGGCATGACCCTGCATCCTAGGTTCAGCCTGTGAGCTGAAGTCATTTGTTCTCAGATTGAAGGACTTCTTTTAATAATTCTTGTAAATTTGGTTTGGTTTTTACATAATCCTTTAATTTCTGTTTATCTGGAAATATCTTAATTTCACCATCATATTGGAATGAGAGTTTTGCAGGATATATTATTCTTGGCTGGCAATTTTTTCTTTCAAGGTTTTATATATGTCATCCCATTGCCTTCTTGCCTGCGTGGTTTCTGCTGAATAATCTGAGCTTAGTCTTATTGTTTCTCTTCTATATGTGACTTCTTGTTTTTCACGAGCTGCTCTCAGGATTCTTTGTGTTGGTTTTGGCGAGGGTGATTATGATATGCCTTGGTGATTTTCTTTTGGGGTCTATCCTATATGGGGTTTAATGAGCTTCTTGGATGGCCAGCTTTTCATCTTTCATGATATTGGGGAAGTTTTCTGTCAGCAGTTCTTCAATAATCCGCTCTGTGTTTTCTGTTTTCTCCCTGTTCTGGAACTCTGATCACTCACAAATTTTTGCTTTTGATTGTATCCCACATAATTCTCAGTGTCTCTTCATTTTTCTTCATTCTTTTTTCTGAGTTTTCCTGAAACAGAGTTGTGTCCAAGTGTTTGTCTTCAATTCCACTGATCCTGTCTTCCACCATTTCACATCTGCTCTTCAGCGCTTCTATGACACTGTCCATTTCTGAAATCTTGTTTTTTATCTTTTGGATTTCTAATTGTTGTTTTAGTATAATTTCTAGTTGTGAATTGATTTTGGCATTTTGTTCCTGCATTATTTTCCTGAATCCTTCCACTTTTTGTCTGTATTTTTCATGAATTTGTCTTTTTTCCCTCATTTTTGTCTGTTTTTTGCTTCAGCTCTTGGATAATTCTGAGTATTAGAGATTTGAATTCCCTATCAGGTAGTTCTAGTGCCTTTTCTTCTATTGGAAAGTCATCTGGGGAGGTGTGGTCAACATGGTGGACTAGTTAGACACTTCCTATATCCCTCTTACAACAAAGACCTGAAAAAACAAGTGATTTGATTGTATGTGAACATCTGGCAGCCCTGAACAAGGCAAGGTTAAGAAATCCATCTGAGTCATACCAGAGGGGAAGACGGTTTGGAAGAGGTGAGGAGAGCTAGAGCCGCGGTGGCTATACTGCAGAGACACAGCCATGCCGGGCTGTGGTGAAGCAGCAAATAGCATGCGTTTGAGAAGCAGTTTCCACATCAAGAAAGACCCGGCGGCAGAGATTCTGCTTGGACCCTCTGAACCAGTGAAGAGCAGCTCCCAAGAGGCTAGGATAAGTACATGTGTGCACCCTTTTGCAGCTTTTTTTTTTCAAAAAAGCCAATTTGGGAAAAACCTCTCTCCCTTTTACTTCCTACTTCTGTGCTCTGCACCAGATTTGGGAAAAACCTCTCTTCCTTTTACCTCGTCCCTCCCTGCTCTGCACCGGGACTCCACTGGGCCAGAAGTAGTTCCCAAAAGGAACCCTGACCCATTCTCCTGGCCTTGGAGAAGGAACAAATAAGCTGCTGGCTCCCCTAAGCCAGGAACACAGGGTTGGCACAGCTCCTTTGCTGGCCATAGAAATCAGGGGTCCGCAGACTCTGAGAGCCATACATCGCTGTATAGACTTGTGGGGACCCGTCTCAACAGGGTTAGCCCTCACTACCACAGTACAACAGGGCAAACATCTGAAGTTTAACTTCAGCTGCTTTAGCTGTGAATGGGCAAATCTGTGATCCTCGAAACAGCCCTGCCCCTCAAGTAGGCACTTTTATCGATCTGCAGCAGGGTCTTGAGGACTGGTGGTAGCTCCTAAAGTGCCTAGTCACCTGCTACAGGTGTTCAAAAAAAAGTGGTGCACTCAAGTCTTTGCAGCCAGCATAGTGGGGTGCTCTTAGCCCAGCTGCAAAACTCACCTACCTATTCACCCTAGAGGATACGGACCACTCTTTTCTTTCAGCATCTCAGGGAAGGCCGTCAGCCCCCTGCCTGGCTCAGCGTGTGATCCCCTACCACAGCCAGAGTCCAGTGCCTGCATCAATCACCCATGGCTCTCTAGGACTGGGGGTGAAAGCCTGCATCACACACTTGGAGATCGACTGCCTGCACACCCGAGCTGATCGCATATAGGAAATTTTAACCAACTACGGTGTGCACATACTTAGTTACAGAACCAACTACCTGGTGACAGGACATTAGAGATCAAAATGTGTCAAAAATCACACTAGTCCACAAGAGAGCCTATTTGAGCATATCAAAAGAAAACAAAGTAAGAAGCTAGGTCTCACTAAGCCAACACAAAATAAAATTATAATAAATTATTAACGGCTCAGAGACTACAGTCAATATCAAGTCACATAAAGAGGCAGTCCATGATGGCTTCAGCAAGCTCCCAAAATAAAGAATCAATAAATTCTCTGGAGGAAGAGAACTTCTTGGAATAATCAGAGACAGAATACAAAAGATTAATATATGGAACTCTTCTAGAAGTAAGAAAGGAAATTCGACAGAATGCAGAAACAGCCAGGCAACATACAGACACAGTAGTAGCGGAACTTAAAAAAGTTATTCAAGAACATAATGCCAAATTTAATAGGCTGCAAGAATCCATAGAGAGACAGCAATCAGCAATCCAGAAGATTAACAATAAAATTTCAGAATTAGACAACTCAATAGAAAGTCATAGGAACAGACTTGAGGCAGTAGAAGTTAGAATTAGTGACAATGAAGATAAAGAAGCTCTTGATGCCAACTTATCTGAGGAAAAATCAGATAAAAGAATTAAAAAGAATGAAGAAACTCTAAGAGTCATGTGGGACCGTATCAAGAGAAATAACCTACAAGTGATTGGAGTACCAGAACAGGGGGGATAACAGAAAATACAGAGAAAATTGTTGAAGATTTCTTGACAGAAAACTTCCCTGATATCATGAAAGATAAGAAGATATGTATCCAAGATGCTCATCAAACCCCACATGAGGTGGATCCCAAAAGAAAGTCACCAAGACATATTATAATCAAACTTACCAAAACCAAAGATAAAGAGAGAATTTTAAGAGTGGCTAGGGATAAAAGAAAAGTCATCTACAAAGAAGAGTCAATTAGAATAATCTCAGACTACTCAGCAGAAACCATGCAGGCTAGAAGGCAATGGGATGACATATTTAAAGTCTTGAAGGAAAATAATAACTGTCAGCCAATAGTTATATATCCAGCAAAACTGTCTCTCAAATATGATGGCAAAAGTAGGGCATTTCCAGATAAACAGAAGTTCAGGGAATTTGAAAAAACCAAACCAAAATTACAAGAAATACTAAAGGGAGTCCTACAGTTAGATAATAACACCAGCTAACAATGCAAGAAGAGAACACAGGACAGAGCAACCAGATATTGGCTCAGATATGGAAATCAAAATTACATCAAAGCTAAAACATTAAAAATAGGGAAACCAATACCAATATGTAAAAAAAAAAAGGATAATATTAAAACAAAAAAAGAGGGACTTAAAAAATGGAGACATTGATTTTCTATATGGAGGGGAAGTTAATGTGATATAAAGTAATAAAAAACTGGTATAAACTTAGAAAATTAGGGGTAAATATTAAGGTAACCACAAAGGAATCTAACAATCCTACAAATCAAAATAAAAAAGTAGAAAAACATAAAGACCAAGCAAACACAAAATTACAACAAAGAAAAAGATGAAAAAAAAAAAAATACATAGAGAAAAAACGACTCAGCACAGAAAATTGAGGAGAACAAAGAAACTGTGAACAACACACAAAAAGAGATATCAGGATGACAGCACTAAACTCACACGTATCAATAATTACACTGAATGTAAATGGACTTAATGCACCAATAAAGAGACAGAGAGTGGCAGATTGGATAAAAAAGCATGATCCATCTATATGCTGCCTACAAGAGACGCACCTTAGACTTAAAGACACAAACAGGCTAAAACTCAAAGGATGGAAAAAAATATATCAAGCAAACAACACTCAAAAAAGAGCAGGAGCAGCAATATTAATCTCTGACAAAATAGACTTTAAAGTAAAATCCACCACAAAAGATAAGGAAGGGCCCTATATAATGATTAAAGGGTCAATACACCAGGAGGACATAACTATAATAAATATTTACACACCCAATGACAGGACTCCCAAATACATAAAACAAACTCTAACAGCTCTGAAGAGAGAGAGAGACAGCTCCACAATAGTAGTAGGAGACTTCAGCACGCCACTTTCAGTGAGGGAAGGAACATCCAGAAAGAAGCTCAACAAAGACACAGAAGAGCTTAATGCTACAATCAACCAACTTGATCTCATAGACATATACTGAACTCTGCAGCCAAATATACTTTCTTTTCCAACATACATGGAATATTCTCCAGAATAGACCACATATTAGGACATAAAGCAAGCCTTAACAAAATCCAAAACATCGAAATACTACAAAGCATCTTTTCTGACCATAAAGCCATAAAAGTGGAAGTCAACAACACAAAAAGCAAGGAAAAAACATCAAACACATAGAAACTGAACAACACCTTGCTCAAAAACTACTGGGTTATAGAAGAAATTAAGGATGGAATAAAGAAATTCATAGAATCAAATGAGAATGAAAACACATCCTACCAGAACCTTTGGGAACACAGCAAAAGCAGTGCTCAGAGGTCAGTTTATAGCAATAAATGCACACATCCAAAAACAAGAAAGGCTCATAATCAAAGCATTAACCCTACAACTGGAACAAGTAGAAAGAGAGCAGCAAAAGAAGCCTACAGGTGCCAGAAGAAAGGAAATAATAAGAATTAGAGCAGAATTAAATGAAATAGAGAACAGAAAAACAATTGAAAGAGTTAACAAGTCCCAAAGCTGGTTCTTTGAAAAGATCAACAAAATGGATAAACCATTGGCCAAACTGACAAAAGAAAAACTGGAGAGGAAGCAGATAACCCGTATAAGAAATGAGATGGGTGATATCACAACAGACCCAAGTGAAGTTAAAAGAATCATAACAGAATACTATGAAAAATTGTACTCTGACAAATTTGAAAACCTAGAGGAAATGGACAAATTTCTAGAAACTCACTACATACCTAAATTAACACAAACAGAGGTAGAACAAAGTGAGAGGCCTCACAATACCTGATTTTAGGACCTATTATACTGCCACGGTAGTCAAAACAGCCTGGTACTGGTACAATAACAGATACATAGAACAATGGAACAGAGTTGAGAATCCAGATATAAGCTCATCCGCCTATGAGCAGCTAATATTTGACAAAGGACCAAAGCCCATTAATGGGGGAAAAGACAGTCTCTTTAACAAATGGTTCTGGCATAATTGGATATCTATATGCAAAAAACTGAAACAAGACCCATATCTCACACCATGCATAAAAACTAACTCAAAATGGATCAAAGGCTTAAATATAAAATCGAAAACGATAAAGATCATGGAAGAAAAAATAGGGACAATGCTAGGAGCCCTAATACACGGCATAAAGACAATACAAACCATAAGTGACAATGCACAAGCACCAGAAGAGATACTAGATAAATGGGAGTTCCTAAAAATCAAACACTTACGCTCATCCAAAGACTTCACCAAAAGAGTGAAAAGACAACCTACAGACTGGGAAAAAATTTTTGGCTATGACAAATCAGATCAGGCGTTTAAGCTCTAAATTCTACAAGATACTCCAAAACGTCAACAGCAAAAATACAAATAACCAATTAAAAAATGGGCAAAGGATATGAACAGGCACTTCACCAAAGAAGATATTCAGGCAGCTAACAGACACATGAAGAAATGCTCATGATCATTAGCCATCAGAGAAATGCAGATCAAAACTGCAGTGAGATATCATCTCACCCCAACAAGGCTAGCATTAATCCATAAAACACAAAATAACAAATGCTGGAGAGGTTGTGGAGAGACTTGAACACTTATACACTGTTGGTGGGAATGTAGAATGGTACAACCTCTTTGGAAATCTATTTGGCTCTTCCTTAAAAAACTAGAAATAGAAGTACCATACGATCCAGCTGTCCCACTCCTTGGAATATATCTTAGAGAAACAAGAATAGATATATACACATCCATGTTCATCGCAGCACTGTTCACAGTAGCCAAAAGATGGAAGCAACCTAAGTGCCCATCGACTGGACAAACAAACTATGGTATATCCACACAATGGAATATTATGCAATGATAAAGAACAATGATGAAGCTGTGAAATGTCATATAACTTGGTGGAAGCTAGAACTTATTATGCTGAGTGAATTTAGTCAGGCACAGAAGGACAAATACTGTATAAGACCACTATTATAAGAACTCAAGAAAAGGTTTAAACACAGAGAAAAACATTCTTTGATGGTTATGGGGGTGGTGAGGGAGGGTGAGGTTTATTCACTAACTAGATAGTGGATAAGAATGATCTTAGGTGAAGAGAAGGACAGCACACACTACAGGGGAAGCCAGCACAACTGGACTAAACCAAAGCTAAGAAGTTTCCTCAATACAATCAAATACTTTGAGAGACAGGGTAGGGGGGATGCAGGGTCTGGGGACCATGCTTTCAGGGGACATGTATGTCAATTGGCATAACAAACCTTATTAAGAAAATGTTCTGCATCCTCCTTTGGTGAGTGGCGTCTGGGATCTTAAAAGCTTGCAAGCGGCCATCTAAGATGCATCAATTGGTCCCAACCACTTGGAGTAAAGGAGAACAAAGAACACCGACACAGGAAAGGTATTGGCCCCAGAGACAGAATGGGCCACATAAACCAGAGACTTCTTTAGCCTGAGACCAGAACTAGATGGTGCCTGGCTACCACCAATGAACGTCCTGACAGGGAACACAAGAGAGGGTCCCTGATGGAGCAGTAGAACAATGGGTTGCAGAACTCAAATTCTAGTAAGAAGAGCAGACTTAACGGTCTAAGACTGGAGGTGCCCTGGAAAGCAGGACCCCTGGTCTCTCCATCACCCCAGAACTAAAACAATTTCCAAGGCCAACTCTTCAGACAGGGATTGGACTGGACTATGGGACATAAAGTGATACTTGTGAAGAATATGCCTCTTAGACAAGTAGATATAAGAGACCAAAGGGCTGGATTCTGTCCAGAGGTGAGAGGGGAAGGCAGAGAGAGTTAGGAGCTGGTTGAATGCTCATGGGCAATTAGGGGTGGAGGGGAGGAGTGTGCTGTCACAAAATGGGGTAAGCGGTTGGGGTCTCATAACAATGTATGTTAAAAAAAAATTCTGTATGGGAGACTAACTTGAAATGTAAACCTCATTTAATTATAACAATAAAAAAAAAAAAAAGAAAGTCATCTGGTGTTTTCTTTCGGACACCTACTAGAACCATCCTGTCCTGTTTTTGTAAATGTTTTAGTATTGTCTGCTGTCTTTGGGGCTTTCAGTAGTTATTTTTCTCGTTTATTGATTGTAGATTTGTTTGTTTCATCTTTTTTTTTTTATTTTAATTTGGCTATGTCTGAGCAGGTCAGCTGTGTGTTCTTTGTTGTTTGCTCATCTGTGGGCACAATACTTTTTTCCTGTTTCTCCAATTGGCAGGGTCAGTCGCTCAGATATGGTACAGCAGGGCAGGTCTAGCTGAAGAGGAGTTGCTGGAGTGGGTTGTTTGTGGCACTTACTAGAGCCACCAGGGCGGGCCGGTAATCAGTGTAGGGCAGGGTCCGGTTGGCCTTGCCTGTAGTGCTTGGTGGTGTGAATTTAAGTGCATGGTGTGAATTTAAACCAGGATGGAGGGGGGAGATTGTGATCTGTGGATCTAAAATGGGTATGGGAGAGGCGAGAGAGGAACAGGAGCCAAAAATATACAAACAAACAAAAAAGAGTGTAGGGGAGCTTGCAGTTGGGGTGCAGAAACGAGAGACTATGAAATGGAGAAAAACAAAAAGAGGAAGAAGAAGAAAAAAAGAAAACAAAGGAAAATAATGAATAAATAAAAATTAGAAAAAAGAAAAGAAAAGCTCCCAGGGATCCCACCATTGTAGCTATGAGGTCTAGGAAGTTGTTCCCAGGTGTTGAAGTACAGCCTAGCTAGAAGGCATGGAGGTGTTCACTCAGTGCTAGGTATTCAGGGGACAGGAAGAGAAGGAAGGTACAAAGAGATGAGAAACTTAGTAATGAAGAAACACAAACAGGGAAAAAGTGGGAAAAGAAAAGAAAACAAATTAAAGAAAAAAGAACAAGAACCCCCCCCCCCCAAAAAAAAAGAAAGAAAAAAAAAAAAACTACTAGAAAAGAAATGCGCTCAGGGATCCCTCTGCATGTCTGCGCAAGCTGAGGGGTAGGTCCCAAGTACGCTGTATTGCTTGGCTAGAATGGACTCCCAATTTGAGAAAAGAAAAAGAAAACAAACAAGCGATTCAAAACAAATGGAAAAGCCTCAGGATCCCACCAGCGTGGCAGCATGGACTGGGAAGCAGTTTCACATTCAAGTGGAGTTTTACAGCCTTTCAGGAAGAAGCAAAGATGGCGTACAGAGTGAGATATTTGAGCTAAAGTTGGGGGATGTGGTGAGAGGTAAGGAAGAAATCAAAAAAAGCTGAAAAAAGCAACACCAGCAGCTAACAAATGGCACTCAGGGAGTCAGCCAGTGCGGGTGTGTGGAATCCAGGCTGCTGGTGCTTCCCAGCCAAAAGACTGAAGGCCATGGGAAGCAGAGGAGGCCGAATAGAGGTGAAGATGGGTAGGGGTGGGAAAGTGTATATCATTGGTTACCAGTTGTTCTGTCTCCTGCTGGAAGCTCTGTGAAGCTACTTTCTCGTACCCCCTGTTTGCTGGTCTCTGATAGGAGTCCAGGTTGGCGGATCTGTGCTGTGTTAGCTGATAGGGGACCTCTGCATGTGTGTCTCCTCACTTTCTGCTCTCTGTCAGTTTCTTATTCCATTTGGTGCTTGGCTGATTTCTTTATCTCATTTGATGCTTACAGTTTCAGGATTGCTGTTTTCTCTGTTTGGCTTAGTTTTTTGGATCTTTGCTGTGGAGGGATAACACGGTGCTTCTGCCTAGAGCACCATGTTGCTGGAAGTCCCTAAGATTCTATTCTTGATCCTGATATTTCACAGAAGCTTATGACAAAAATAACAGTTCCCTGGTTTATCCACAGCTTCATCCAGCCACATCCCCAAGCAGTGGGTGCCCACTGTGTTCTCACTAGCCTTCTCATTGATTTTATACTTGGAAACACCTCTTATCCTAACCTTCATATTCTCTTGTTCATCTATTTTTAGTTCAACATTATGCATTTCTCTGGCCTGTGTGTGGATTGCTTTCCATTTGTAACTCTCCTAGCCAACACGTTTGCTGATAGGTTCACTAAGATCACCTCATTCTACACAGGTATTTATATTTTAACACATCCCACTACAGTTTTATTAACCATAAAAACAAAAACAACAATAACAAAACAAAGATCTTTCCCTCTCTGAGTTCAGCATCCCAGGAAACTGGATATTCCTTCACTGAAGAGGGAGTGGTCAGTATCATCAATCTCTGGAGGCTTTTGCCCTGATAAGACTATTTATTTGCACATTAAAAAACAAAAAACAAAACAAAACAAAACAAAAAACCATTGCCCAGTCAACTGACTGATAGTGACCCTGTAAGGCAGAGTAGAACTGTCCCATAACATTTCCAAGGAGCTGTTGGTGAGTTTGAACTGCTGACCTTTTGGTTAGCAGCCAAACAATTAACCACTGTGCCACCAGGCCTCCATAGATACTGTAAAAAGGCATATTGACATCTGGATGCAAATTCAAGGTAGGAATGGAGAGGACATTTCTACGTTGTTTTGTTGTTAGGTGCTGTTGAGTCAGTTCTGACTCATAGAGACCCTATGTACAACAGAACTAAACTCTGCCCATTTCTGGGCCATCCTCACAATCATTGCTATGTTTGAGCCCATTGTTGCAGCCACTGTGTCAATCCATCTCATTGAGGGTCTTCCTCTTTTTCACTGACCCTCTGCTTTATCAAGTATGATGCCCTTTCTCCAAGGACTGGGACCTCCTGATAACTTGTCCAAAGTATGTGAGACAAAATCTTACTATCCTAGCTTCTAAAAGAAGGATTCTGGCTTTACTTCTTCCCAGATAGATTTGTTCATTCTTTTGGCAGTCCATGGTATAGTCAATATTCTTCCCAACACCATAATTTAAATGCATCAATTCTTCATCAGTCTTCCTTATTCAAAGCATAGCACCTTAGCTTTCCTATACAGTGAGCATGCAACCACATTATCTAGACAGTTAAATTCTGATAGATACAGCCCATGGCTGGCTTCATGGGTGTGCAACCTGTACACTCACAGAGCCCCACACTCAGAAGGGCCTCATGCTTGAGCATATTGCCATCTTGAAATTCTTCAGTTTTGAATAAGGGCCTGGTTCTGCATTTTTATTTTGACTGAGTTTTGTAATTATTTAGCTGGAACTTTTGCAACCTTGTGAGTCCCTGGGTGGTGCAAATAGTTAACACACTTGGCTGCTGACAGAAAGATTGGAGATTCAAGTCCACCTAGAGGTGACTTGGAAGAAAGGTCTGGTTGTCTACTTCCAAAAAACCAGCCACTGAAAACCCTATGAAGCACATTTTTTTTTTTTTTAGCTTCTTGCTGGTATTTTATTATTATTTTTTATTAACTTTTCTTTTTCTAAAAATTGTACTTTAAAAGAAGGTTTACAGAACAAACTAACTTCTTATTAAACACTACACATATTGTTTTGCGACACTGGTTAACAGTCCTATGACATGTTAACACTCTCCCTTCTCGACCTTGGATTCCCTGTTACCAACTTTCTTGTCCCCGCCTGCCTTCTACTCCTTGCCCCTGGGCTGGTGTGCCCCTTTAGTCTCATTTTGTTTTATGGGGCTGTCTAACCTTCGGCTGAAGGGTGAACCTCGGGAATAACTTCATTAAAGAGTTAAAAGGGTGTCCAGGGGCCATACTCTCAGGGTTTCTCCAGTCTCTGTCAGACCAGTAAGCCTGGTCTTTTTTTGTGAGTTAGAATTTTGTTCTACATTTTCCTCCAGCTCTGTCTGGGACCCTCTATTGTGATCTCTGTCAAAGCAGACAGTGGTGGTAGCTGGGCACCATCTAGTTGCACTGGACTCAGTCTGGTGGAGGCCATGGTAGTTGTGATCCATTAGTCCTTTGGACTAGTTTTTCACTTGGGGCTTTAGTTTTCTTCATTCTTGCTTGCTCCCTAAGTGGTGAGACCAGTGGAGTATCTTAGACGGCCACTCACAGGCTTTTTAGACCCCAGGTGGTACTCACCAAAGTGGAATGTAGAACATTTTCTTTATAAACTATGTTATGCCAACTGAGCTAGAAGTTCCCTGAGACCATGGCCCCCACAGCCTTCAGAGCAGTAATTTCGTCCCTCAGGGAGTTTGGATGTGTCTATGGAGCTTCCATGACCTTGCCTTGTACAAGTTGTGCTGGTTTCTCCAGTATTGTGTACTGTCTTACCCTTCACCAAAGCTACCACTTATCTATCGTCTATTTAGTGTTTTTCCATTCCCACCCCCTCCCTCGCAACCATCAAAGATTGTTTCTTTTTGTGTATAAGCCTTTTCCTGAGTTTTTATAGTAGTGGTCTCATACAATATTTGTACTTTCGTGACTGGGTTATTTCACTCAGCATAATGCCCTCCAGATTCATCCATGTCATGAGATGCTTTGCAGATTCATCATTGTTCTTTAACATTGTGTAGTACTCCATTGTGTATACGTACCATAGTTTGTTTATTCATTCATCTGTTGATGGGCATCTAGGTTGTTTCCATCTTTTTGCTATTGTGAACAATGCTGCAATGAATATGGGTGTGCATATGTGTATTCGTGTGACAGCTCTTATTTTGGAGCACAGTTTTCTGGCACACGTGGTGTTGTCATGAGTTGGAATTGACTAGTCTGCTACTGTTAGTCAGTAGTTAGTTATGAAAGCTTAGGTTTGATTGCCTGAAGAATCAAGTCCATCTGTAGAACAGTGAGTCCAATGGATTAGTTTTATGTTGTGAGTATTTGTGACTATGTTTCCTTTTATTAAGTAAGTGACCTTTTGTTTGTAAACTTAAAATGGAAGTGAAAGATATAATATTATTGGTTCTAATAGAAAAGGAAGTATATCTATTTTAATCTTTCATATCTTCTTTTAAAAAGTAGATTAGATACAGCCACAAAGAGCCAAAGAATGAGTGAAATACTTTACTTATGTTCCTGCAAGTAAATACAGGGAACAACATTAAGATCTATTTCAGAATTTTATTAATAAGGAAACATGGCCACTTCTTTCACACATGACATGCTAGGTCTCTTTCCCACATACTAATTTAGGTTTAAAATCTTGATTCAAGATACTTACAAAGAAGAGATCCAAAAACACTTGAGGATTCAAAATTTCCATTTTCAGCCTAGAGTTTTAACCTTCGCCAGTAAGTGGTTACAAAACAATTCCATATTAAAATAACTTCCAAATTAAGATACTCAAAAACTTAACCCTAAGGTGCTCTAAAAGGTAAGATCATTTTCCCTTCTTTGAGTCTATAAATCTAGGAAGAAAGTGAGTGATCTGCATTCAGTAGGTAAAACTCAAGGAAAATGTGTGCTGTCCTGGGTTAGACAGAAAAAACAAACTCACCCTTTAGAAGCAAAAACAAAGTTAGGCTGATTTCAATGTTAATGCTGCTATTACACAATCAATTCACTGTCATAATTGGAGGTGTGAGAACCTGTTTAGTGAAAAGAACCCTCACTTCTCTTGGAGACCTGGGGAAGGGAGGAAAACCTGCATAATTGTTTTCTTTTCCACCAACCAGGACCTCTGTGGTTCAGCTATAACCATTGTGCTTGTGCAGATTGTAAGCTGTGTTTTATGATAGACTGCTTTTCTCCATGTACTTTTTTTTTCTGTAAGATTAAAAGGAAGATAATTCCTTAAGCACTTCTAGCTCAGATGTAAATATTGGTCTGAAAACTCCTCAAACATTACTGGAGATCCCAGAGAGCTCCACTTACACCGTTGAACTGAAGACACAGGTCACTAGTCTTTGTTAATGAAAGCAAAATGGAAAATGTCGTTGTGGTATTGTCTCTAGAAGCTGATTCTTTTTAATCCCTCTAAATTATTTGGAATTTGATCCATTTTTCAACTGGGGATAAATCACCCTCTCAAATTTCAAAATTTTTTCAATTGGTAGTTTTTTGGTTAGTTTTTATTATTTTAACAAGAGATATTGCTTTTTGTTTTCCTGTAATTTTTAGACACATCTAAATAAGCAGTAGAGGAAATTTCTTTACTCAACCTCATTCCACCTTGCTGAGGAGGTCTCTTGTGTGTTTATAGTAATAATTAGGTATCTGTTGCTTTAGTCCCTGGGCCTTGATCAATCTAATACAGCAGGTGGTTTAATTTCAGATGTCCTACATATTGTTGTTGTTGTTACTGAGAAACCTGTTCTTGAATTAAGTTGCATTTGCTAGGTTATTTCATTGGGGCTACTTATGGGGAACTTGACTAAAGGATCACTGGTTTTCACTAACCTGAGCTGAAGCTGGAATAACAGGGAGAGGAAGGAAGGGTATGAGAAACTGTAGCATATTAAGAATTTAACAAATTATTCAAAATCTAGCACATAATACTTGGTTGTGTTTCCTGTGAATTTACATGTTTTCATTGAATGCTCCCAATAAGCTTTGTAGTATTATTATCAAAGAGGTTAAGAACTTGCCTGAGCTCAAAAATGAAAATGTTGAAGCTGAGCTTCAAACCCAGGTCTGACTCCAGAAATCCAGGCTTTAACCACTGTGTCTTACTTAAAATTTCTAATATGGAAACCAAATAACTTTTATTATTGAGTCATGTTAGGGTCCAAATGATTTCCTGGTGTTGAAGCCCTTTGGTAAATAAATAGCAACTGCTTATCACAGGCCACCTAGGTTTCATCCAGTGCCATCTATGTTTTTTCACTCTTTTGTTAGCTCTTACAGTTCTTCTAAAAGACAGATACACAGGCTGAGTTTTTGGCAAAATGATGTTTTAATGTTATTTTAATTTGTATAGATTTTGTTATTACTATACTATTACATAGGAGCCCTGGTGGTTCAATGGTTAAGCACTCAGCTGCTAATCAAAAGGTGGGCAGTGTGAACCCACCAGTGGCTCTGCTGGAGAAAAGACCTAGTGATCTGCTCCCATAAAGATTACAGCCTAGGAAACCCTATGGGGCAGTTCTACTCTGTCATAAAGGGTCACGATGAGTCAGAATCGACTCGATGGTACACAACAATAAAATACTATTACATGTATTATTACATGCATTGCTTTTACTAGAGCTTCCTCTTATCCATGTGTATAACTAGGATAATAATGTCTACTTTACAGAGATATGGCAAGAGTGAAATGTTATAATGTGTGGGAGGAAGTTGTAAGCTTTAAAGTCAATCATTATAAGAAACTTACAGAGCCCCTTTCCTTTCAGGCCTTGAGATGTTATTAAATAGGTGACAATTATTAAACAGTATCTAGTTGGTTGCAAATTGGTAGTTCATATCAAATACGCTTGGAAAATATATAAAACATTTTGCAGGATCAGACAAAAAGCAAGGTGTGGGGGTTCACAGCTTGCCCCCCTCTTCTTTATCCGTGGGACACCTTTGGGCATTGCCTACTTAGCTAACTAACCTCATGTCAGTATTTGAGGAGAAAAAGGACAAAAGTGGCACGAGTGGGTTTTTTCAAGAAAATTCATAAGAAAATAGGAACTGATGAGTGGCGAGATTAGATAGGAAACTTAGGGGGTAGCAGGTTTATATTAATGGGGGAGGAACAACTCAGAAAAAGAGGATGACAATGGTTGCACAACTTGAAGAATGTAATCAATGTCACTGAATTGTATACGTAGAAACGTGAGTTGATGTATGTTTTTTGCTGTGTATATTCTCAACAACAACATAAAATAAAATAAATTTTTCGAAAATAAAATTGGAACTGCATTCATCTGGGACCTGTATCTAGTGAGGGAATGGGATATACTAGAAGTGCTCAGTATATTTAATACAAACGTTTTGAAACATGGTATGTTATAGCACACTGTTGATCCTGTTGATCTGCATATATTGAGGTCAAAAGACTTGGAAAGCGAGCTTAACTATGCTGAGACCAAGTTATTGCTACATAGCCTAGAGATAGGAAACTATGAGTAGTAGCTCATCATCCTGGAAATGCAGAAATCATGTGAGAGTTAATGTAGCATGCCCATGGGTGTGCTTGTACACCATACACACACATCATGCACACCAAAGGAAAGATACACACTAGATCATAAACAGACTACTAGTTACTTCGATTATTTCTCATTTAAACTAATTTATTATTTTTTAATCAGGTACGCTTAACAGTAAACACAAATATTAGTAATTAACCAAATAGTGACTAACAAGTAGCTCAGAGGTAGATGGTTGCTGGTGTTGGTGTAATAGCTTGAGGCTGTTAGGCCCAAGGTCTGTATGCTTTTCTTGTCTTCTCTCACGGTTGTAACATGGTAGGTGTAGCTGCATTTCGGGCCCTTGCTTCGGAAGAAAAAAGGGAAAAGAGCAAAAAGGTGTGTATCAGTTGAATCTTTTAAGGACATTTGCAGAAGCCCTACTTAATGATTTAGGAGTTAAAATTGGAAATACTGTTCCTTGTCCTTGAGTATAAAGAATGTGTCCCAGCTGGAGCAACAAGGACTTACCAGGATGCATCAACTGGGCCATGAGGTATAAAAACAATAGCTAGGACCATCTTGGAAAACATCTTTTAGGGAATCTTTCACATAAACAAATACTTAGACCGAACACAAAAATCCCACATATTTTCCACTCTTATCTTTTTCTATTAGCATTTAGTAAATAGATTTGTTGGACCAATGAAGATCCTCCTAACTGCTGTTACTGCAATTTGTACCAATGATTATTAAGAAAGACAATTCAAAATGTAGAATCATGGCAATTTAGCAGTTTTCAGCAAATCTGTCTAAAGGTGCAACTTTTAGTGATTTTACCCATTTGTAATGTCAATATATACTGATGATTCTGTAACATTCCTTGGGCTCAGGTGGACATGACTCTGGCAGCATGCTTGTCCATTTCTCACTTTTGCCTCTTGAAACATAACTTTGTCACATGGCTATCACTACCTTTAAGGAAAGATGGAAGATACAAGCTCCATCTGGGCACGATGGTGTACCCTCTAAAATCTGGATTCAGTTAGTGAGGAAGAAGAGGAAATGGATATTGGATTGAAAGCTAGTAGTATGTGCGACAACTACATCCCAAGCACTGAAAAATAATCGTAAATTTTGTAGACATCTCCTTCAACACCACGGGGTCACCTCCTCCGAGTTTCCTTGTCCCTGGTAGAAGTGACATTCTCTTAGACGCAGGAGTCCTAACACCTGAATCAACATGGACTCCTCCCTCTGCCCTCTGTCCTCTCTCTCCTTCTTCCCCTAGTTCTTTCTTACACACCAAAACAGAATCTTAGGAAATTTCTCTCCCAAAGTGATGTTTAAACAATATAGCTCAAAAGGAAAGCTTATTTAAGGAGACAGGAGAAGAAAACATACTTTAGGCACTCGAGTGTTTACCAAGAGGATGGTCACTAGTTTAATTCCCTGGTAACCTGAGGAAATTTTTTGGTAGTTAGCAGATGTGCTGCTTCAAGACTGCCTTTGGCTCTCATAGGGATTTCTGCTTCCAGTTTCCTGTGGTTGGAGCACACTGTAGCATGACTGTTTTCTTTCACTCAGAGACATCGTGTTCTTGTCTGAGTCACTGCACCATTACTCATCTTGATTTGGCTCCTTGTTAGGGTTTCATAAGTTTATCCAAAGACATGTAGGGATATAAACCAAAACATTGAACTGTGGAAGATCAAGAGAAGGCAATAAGAGATGCGTGCTATTTGCAGTTCTTTCAGGGTCACACTGAGCAAGTCAAGTTTAATTTGTAAATCAGTAAGTGTTCAGTAGTTGCTCCACTTTCTGCTATAAGAAGGATGGACAGGAAGTACACTTGCTCTTTTAAAAAACTCGGGTTCTAGGTCATTGCAGTTGCAGTGCATTAAAGAAAGTTATGTGGAGGGTAGAATAGAAGTCAGGGACACTCAGATGGGCATTATGGTAATTCAGGTGAAGGATTATAAGAGAAATAGGAGATTCATGCAGGAAACACAGCTAAGAGAGAGCACAGGATTAGGCTACCGACTGGATATAGGGGAAGAAAGGAGAGGGAGAGAGAAGGCAGAGGGAGGAGTCAAAGCTGATTCAGGTTTTTGGACTCCCAAGTCAAGAGAATGGAGCTGCCACCAGGGACAAAGAAACTCAGAGGTTTCTTTAAGATTTCTGTTGTTGAGATAATAGTAGGGGTGATGTATTCTGTCTGTTTTCCACCATATACTTTGCAGAGAAGGTAGAGGATGGAAGGCCTGTTAAGTCTGGCTGGATGGCTAGTCAGACTGAGAGAGGGTCTGCCAAGGTTATTAATGTGCTTAGTTGCAAATCTCTTTCCAATCATTTTGTGACAGCCTCATAATTCAGATTAATTGGGGATGTGCAAAAAACTCATTCTGCATTAAAATGTGGCGAGAATTTGTATCTCTTCAGTATCCCATCTCTTCCAAATCCCTCAGACTGAATTATCACATCCTCCAAAAGTGAGGCAGATTAAACTTAATGTTTTCAAAGATTCTTTTTCCTTTAAAAAATAAAACAAGTAATATTGCCTATTTCAGGTTTAAGGGATTATCTTTTCATGTTTGCCAAATTTCAGCCCAGTTTTACCCATCCAACCATTTCCAACTGATGTTGATCACTATGGGCAAATAGGTTGTGTGGTAACCTACACATGTCATTATGATGACAATTCTTTAATACATTCACTTTAGAGAGTTTTTGCTGTTAACAGTCGCTGAACCATTCCTAAATGATACAGAATATTTAAGATATATGAAGATATTTGGCTGTTCTGATGAACACCCATACTAATTACTTCCTTTTACTCCCTGAGATACCATATTTAAGTTGGTCCAAACAGAATTGGAATTGGTTTCTTTACTCTTTCTGATCAGCCTCTGTACTTGGACCATGTATGGGGAGAGCAGCTATATGCTTAGCTCCATCACAATTGTGCACTGAGAATACAAAGAGGCTAACATTAATACCAACTAATTCTCCCTCTCCCATCAACTCTGCCAGATTAGGGCACATCAAAACAGGATTTTCTGTCTTTGGAGATCTTTAATCTTTCCATTATATAGCCCAGCTAGCAAGTGTATACATTTTTAATATACACTTTTTTTTTTAGCTCTATTCTTGTTTCATTTTATGTTCCCATTCTTGTTTAAAATGATTTTAAATGATTTTTAATCTGTCATATATCTCACTGTCCAAAAAAAAACAAAACAAAAAACCCAAACCCGTTGCTGTCAAGTCGATTCTGACTCATGGCAACCCCACGTGTTACAGAGTAGAACGGCTCCATAGGGTTTTCTTGTCTGTAATATTTACGGAAGGAAATCACCAGGTCTTTCTTCTGTGGTGCTGCTCAGTGGGTTTGAAATGCCAGCCTTTAGATTAGCAGCCAAGTGCTAACCATTTGTATCACCCAGGGATCTTACCTCGCTGTAAGCTTCCTTAAATGCTTTATGGAACAGGAAGTGCAGATATAAATCCATCTGGAAACCTCAGTAAACTTCCCAGAAGCTCTTTCAAGTCTTATTGTGGGTAGTGAGTTCGATGTTCTTGATAAAAATTCTTGAAAATTATTTATTCTACATTTTTTCTTGGGTATCACCAGTCAGTGAGAATGCATAGTAGTCAAACAAACCTAACATTTGTTAACCATTTCTTATGTGCCAGGAACTCCTTTAAGCTCTTTACTCATTTAATCCTTACAACAACTCTATGAGTTAGGTCCTGCTAAAATTCCCATTCTACAGATGTGGAAACAGACCCAGAGATGTTAGTAAGGTCACCCAGTAAGTTAGTGTGGAACCTGAGTTTGAACCCAGGCCATTTGATTCCGGAGCCCAAATGACTAAGAAAAACATCATTGTAACAGGAATAACATCAATTACACTGGCTCTGGCCCCTCTTAGTCTCACAGAACCTCAATTTCTTACAAAGTGTCACTGGATATTTTTTGCAGACAAGAGTCATCTCACACTTGCTTACCAACCATTGAAATATTGTAGAGTGCAACTGCTGAGTCCTTCCATGTCCACCAGGCACTGATGGATCATGGAGCCCTTGAGAAGCCACTGCTGTGTGATGAACTGTAGCAAAGCGGAGAACACCCTTTCCCTTCTGTGCTACACTTTGGTAGCAAAGCCTTAAAGCTGTACTGAGGGTGCCTCACAGTCTTACTGACTTGTTTAAAAATTTTAAATTTATTTTTATTTATTTTGATGAAAATATACATAACAAAACACAACACAACATGTATAACAAAACATAACAAAATATACACAGCAAAACACCATCTCAAAAATTTCTGCACGTATAATTCAGTGACATTGATTACATTCTTCAAGTTGTGCAACCGTTATTGCTGTCCTTTTCTAAATCATTCTACCACCATTAAAATAAACTCAATGCACCCCAAACAAAAATTCCCCCTTTCTCCCTCCTTCACATTTCTGGTAACTACTAATAATCTTTGGTTTCCATATACTTGCTTATTTCATTGTAAGTGAGATCATACAATGTTTGTCCTTTTGCAACTGACTTATTTCACTCAACATAACATTTTCAAAGTTCATCCATGTACCGGCATGCATCAAGACTTCATTTCTCTTTATGGCTGAGTAGTATTCCATTGTGTGTATATACCACATTTTGTTCATCCATTCATCTGTTGATGGACATTTTTGTTGCTTTCACCTTTTGGTTATTGTGAAAAGTGCTGCAATGAACTTTGTTGTACAAGTTTCTGTTTGCCTTCCTGCCTTCACTTCTTCTGGGTATATACTTAGAATTGGGATTGCTGGGTCATATGGTGGTTCTATGTTTAACTTTTTTAGGAACTGCCAAACTGTTTTCCACAGTGGCTTTTTTTAGGAACTGCCAAATTTTTTCCACAGTGGCTGTACTGTTTTACATTCCTACTAACAATGGATGAGTTCCAGTTTCTCCACAACCTCGCCAACACCTGTTGTTTTCCATTTTTTGGATCACTGCCATTCTAATTGAGGTGAGGTGGTATCTCATTATAGTTTTGATGTGCATCTCTCTAACAACTAATGATATTGAGCATCTTTTCATGTGCTTGTTGGACATCTGGTGAAATTTCTGTTCAAGTCCTTTGCGCATTTATTGATTGGGTTGTTTGTCTTTTTGTTGTTAAATTGTAGAAGTTTTTTCTTTCTTTTTTTTATATTTTGGATATTAGACCTTTATCAGATATATGGTTTCTGAAAATTTTCTCCCAGTCTGTAGGTTGTCTTTTCCCTTTTTGATGAAGTCCTTTGATGAACAAAAGTATTTAATTTTTGTGAAGTCCCACTTATCTATTTTGCCTTTGCTGCTCGTGTTTTTGTTATCATACAGTCTTATTTATCGAAACTCTTCTTTCAGATTTTTACTCACAGCTTCCCTCCTGTTTCTAGGACTCAATCATGAGTCTGTCTGCAGACATATCAGAGCAACAGCCATCCCTTTGACCTCACACTTCCCTGCCAGTCCCCTCAGATAACTAGGGCTTTGTTTCTTGTCAAGCTCATCATGCACGGCTCCTTCTTCAACAAGAGTTCTTTCCTTAGAGACTTCTTAGGCATATAAGCAATGGGTTTCCAGTTGGCTTGTTCTTCAGTTTCCTAAACATAATCATTGCTATGATGCTGAATGGGTTTCAGTGGAGTTTCCAGATTAAGATGGACTAGAAAGGCCTGGTGATCTACTTCTGAAAATCAGCCAGTGAAAACCCTATGGATCACAATGGTTTAATCCACAACTGATCATGGGAGTGGCACAGGACCTGGCAGCATTTCATTCAGTTGTACACGGGGTTGCCATGAGTCCAGCACTGATTTGATGGCAGCTAATAACACTAACAAACATAATGAGGCATGTCTGAGTCCCACAGTAGGCTCATCTGAGAACACTCACTACAGTCCCATGAGCTACTACTACCAGTTTCTACAAATCATAGCCTTCCTTCTATCTATTCATCTGTCTATCTTTCCTGCCCCAGGAAATTCTTGGAGGCAGCACCTTAGATTGACCCAGCCATGCCTGCCAAAAATCTTGTACCACTTTGAGGAGGGGCACAGTATTTTTACAAATTCAGTGTCTGTAGAGGAGGGCTTACAAAAGAACTCCCAGAGCTAACTTCCCAGACATGGTACAGTCTTGGGCAGGCTGCTGATATCTAGATAGATTTTTCTGTGGATATATCCGATAGACCCAGATCTGTGGATTCCAACATCTCCTGCAGGGTGGTTTCCATCACTCCCTCTTGCTTTCCTGGGGATAGCAAGCCCCATATGCATCTCTTGGCATCGCTCAGCGAGTAATTTGGCAGCTTGTTGAGGAGGAACTAACAAGACCTAATAGTAATAATAACAACAACTAACAATAGCTATATATCAAAAGCACCTACCATGTGCCAGACACTCTACCACAGATTTTTTATACATTATCTCATTTTATCTTCGTATAATGGGGTAAGTTCTTCCCACATTTTACATATGACTAAACTCAGACTAAGTAACCTGTTCAATGTCACCCAATTTCCAAATGCTTCAGCAGGTGTGGTTCTAACGTTAGCGTGATTTCTACTATGTCCACTGCTATTTGCAGGAATCTAGGTAATGGGGATGTGGAGACACCTAACCTAGCAAGCCTGGAAATTAATAATGGTGTTCCAGCAGAGCACCCCCAAATGGTAACCTGAATTTTGGGATGCCACTGGGAAATAGCCTTTAGTCTTAAAAACTCAGTCTGAGTCTTCCACCAATTACACAGGCTTTCTGAAAACTGGAAGCTGGAAGATGGTAGGATGGAATCTGCTGGACTGGTGAGCACTTTCTGGGTAGTGCAAATAGTTAATATGCTCAGCTGCTAACCGTGGACTGCCAGAAGAACAAACAAATCTGTCTTGAAAGAAGTATAGCCAGAATGCTCATTAGAAGCAAGGATGGTGAGACTTCGTTTAGTGTACTTTGGACATGTTATTTGGAGGTACTAGTCCCTTGAGAAGGACATCATGCTTAGTAAAGTGGAAGGTCAGTGAAAAAGAAGAAGACCCTCAACGAGATGGATTGACACAGTGGGCACAACAATGGGCTTCAACATAGGAAGGATTGTGAGGATGGCACAGGACCAGGCAGTATTTAGTTCTGTTGTACACAGGGTTGCTATGAGTCAGAACTGTCTCGACTGCACCTAACAAAAACAGCAATGTTATCAGGATCTTTATAAATTCAATTTTTATTTGCCTTTTGGGGTTGGCATTAGAATGATAAGATCAGCAAATTACTTGTTGCAATATTTTATGTAGTATATATTACTAAAGAAAAGAGTACAAAAAAAGAAAAGAATGGTCATAAGTGCACTTTGTCGTAACTCAAATATGTTGTAAGTTGGGCACTACCTGTACATCTTATCCATATTTCTTCATTTTATCAATTAAGCTTTCATAGGAGGCTTTGTAAAAATCAGGATAGTATATATCTAGGCAATCCTTGTCATCAACAGTATAACAATCCTATCAAATGATAGAATTTTTATTAGTTTGGTGTAACATTCTTAGTATATTATACTAGTTCCTAATGATCACTACTTTCCTTAATAGCACTATCCAGTGGAATTCTCTGAAATGATGGAAACGTTCTATAATCTGTGCTGTCCAATATGGTGCTGGAATTGACTTGATGGCGATGGGTTTTCTTCTTTTTGGTTTTTAGCCACTAGTGGCTATTGATTAAATAGAATATGGCTAGTATAACTGAGGAACTGATTTTTAAAATTTTATTTAAATTTTAAGCAATTCAAATTTAAATAGTGATATTTGACTAGTGATCATCATATTGGAAAGCACAGTTTTATGCCATCTGACAAGCATCTGATAAATGGCCTATTGTGTAATTTAATTGGGATTCAATATTAAGAGTCTCAGGGATACTAAAATGTTTCTCTCTCTCTTTCTCACTTTAAATTGCAACAACTTTTATTTTTCCCCCCATCTTCAGGGCCCTGCACCTCCTCCATATTCCCTAATTCCTTTTTTTTTTTTTAATTGTGCTTTAAGTGAAACTTTACAATTCAAGTTAGCTTCTCATACAAAAATTTATACATACATTGTTATGTGATCCTAGTTGCACACTCCTCCTTTCCACCCTGGATTTCCCGTGTCCATTCAACCAGCTCCTGATCTCTCTGCCTTCTCATCTCATCTCTAGACAGGAGCTGCCCATTTAGTCTCATGTATCTACTTGAGCTAAGAAGCACACTCTTCACGGGTATCATTTTATGTCCAGTAGTCCAGTCTAATCTTTGTCTGAAGAGTTGGTGTCAGGAATTGTTTTAGTTCTGGGCTAACACAGAGTCCAGGGGCCATGTCTTCTGAGGTCTCAGTCAAACCATTAAGTCTGATCTTTTTACTAGAATTTGAGTTCTGCACCCCACTTTCTCCTGCTCCATCAGGGACTCTCTGTTGTGTTCCCTGTCAGGGTGGTCATTGGTGGTAGCTGGGCACCATCTAATTCTTCTGGTTTCAGGCTGATGGAGTCTCTGGTTTATGTGGCCCTTTCTGTCTCTTGGGCTAATATTTTTCTTGTGTCTTTGGTGTTCTTCATTCTCCTTTGCTCCAGGTAGGTTGGGACCAATTGACGCATCTTAGATGGCCGCTTGCTACCTTTTAACACCCCAGATGCCACTCACCAAAGTGGGATGCGGAACATGTTCTTAATAAACTTTGTTATGCCAATTGACCTAGATGTTCCCTGAAACCATGGTCCCCACACCCCTGCCCCTGCTACTCTGTCCCTCAAAGTGTTTGGTTGTATTCAGGAAACTTCCTAGCTTTTGGTTTAGTCCAGTTGTGCTGACTTCCCCTGTAGTGTGTGTCGTCCTTCCCTCACCTAAAGATAATTCTTGTCTACTATCTAGTTAGTGAATATCCCTCTCCCTCCCTCCTCACCCTTGTAACTATCAAAGAATGTTTTCTTCTGTGTTTAAACCTTTTCTTGAGTTCTTATAATAGTAGTCTTATACAAAATTTGTCCTTCTGCGACTGATTAAATTCACTTAGCATAATGCTTTCCAGACTCCTCCATGTTATAAGATGTTTCACAGATTCATTGTTGTTCTTTATGGTTGCACAGTATTCCATTGTGTGAATATACCATGATTTATTTATCCATTCGTTGGTTGATGGGCACCTAGGTCATTTCCATCTTTTCGCTATCGTGAACAGTGCTGCGATGAACGTGGGTGTGCATATATCTATTTGTGTGATGGCTCTTATTTCTCTAGGATATATTCCAAGGAGTGAGATTGCTGGATTGTATGGTACCTCTCTTTCTAGCTTTTTAAGGAAGTGCCAAATCAATTTCCAAAGTGGTTTTACCATTTTACATTCCCACCAACAGTGTATAAGTGTTTCAGTCTCTCCACAACCTCTCCAACATTTATTATTTTGTGTTTTTTGGATTAATGCTAGCCTTGTTGGGGTGAGATGGTATCTCATTGTAGTTTTGATTTGCATTTCTCTAATGGCTAAAGACCATTTCCCGTGTCTGTTAGCCACCTGTCCATATCCTTTGCTCATTTTTTGGTGAAGTGCCTGTCCATATCCTTTGCTCATTTTTTAATTGGGTTATTTGTCTTTTTGTTGTTGAGGTTTTGCAGTATCTTGTAGATTTTATAGATCAGACCCTGATCGGATTTTTTGTAGCCAAATTTTTTTTCCCAGTCTGTAGGTTGTCTTTTTACTCTTTTGGTGAAGTCTTTTGATGAGCATAAGTGTTTGATTTTTAGGAGCTCCCAGTTATCTAGTTTCTCTTCTGGTATTTGTGCATTATTACTTATGGTTTGCATTCTGTTTATGCCATATATCAGGACTCCTAGCATTGTCCGTATTTTTTTTCCCATGATCTTTATCGTTTTTGATTTTATATTTAGGTCTTTGATCCATTTTGAGTGAGTTTTTGTGCATGGTGTGAGGTATGGGTCTTGTTTCAGTTTTTTGCAGATGGATATCCAGTTATGTCAGCACCATTTGTTAAAGAGACTATCTTTCCCCAATTAATGGACTTTGGGCCTTTGTCAAATATCAGCTGCTCATAGGCAGATGAATTTACATCTGGATTCTCAATTCTGTTCCTTTGATCTATGTTTCTGTTATTGTACCAGTACCAGGCTGTTTTGACTACCGTGGTGGTATAATAGGTTCTAAAATCAGGTAGTGTGAGGCCTCTGACTTTGTTCTTCTTCTTCAGTAATGCTTTACTTATCCGGGGCCTCTTCCCTTTCCTTATGAAGTTGGTGATTTGTTTCTCCATCTCATTAAAAAATGCCGGTGGAATTTGGAACAGGATTGCATTGTACCTGCAGATCCATTTGGGTAGAACTGACATTTTCACAATGTTGAGTCTACCTATCCATGAGCAAGGTATGCTTTTCTTTTGGTTTCTTGCTGTAGTGTCTTGTAGTTTTCATTGTATAGGACTTTTACATCTCTGGTTAGATTTATTCCTAAGTATTTTATCTTGGGAGCTATTGTAAATGGTATTGATTTGGTGGATTCCTCTTCGAAGTTCTCTTTGTTGGTGTAGAGGAATCCAATTGATTTTTGTATGTTTAGCTTGTATTCTGATACTTTGCTGAAATCTTCTATTAGTTCCAGTAGTTTTCTTGTGGATTCTTTGGGGTTTTCTGTGTATAAGATCATATCATCTGCAAAGAGAGATACTTTGACTTTTTCCCTAGCAATTTAGATGCCCTTTATTTCTTTTTCTAGGCTAACTGCTCTGACTTGGGCCTTCAGCACAATGTTGAATAAAAGTGGTGATAAAGGGCCTCCTTGTCTGCTTCCTGTTCTCAAGGGGAATGTTCTCCGACTCTCTCCATATAGGATGACATTAGCTGTTGGCTTTGTATAAATGCCCTTCTATTCCTATTTTGCTGAAAGTTTTTATCTTGAATTGGTGTTGGACTTTGTCAAATGCCTTTTCTGCATCAATTGATAAAATTAGGTGGTTCTTGTCTTTTGTTTTATTAATGTGATGGATTCCATTGATTCTTCTTCTAATGTTGAACCATCCCTGCATACCTGGTATAAGTCCCACTTGATCATGGTGAATTATTTTTTTGATATGTTGCTGAACTCTATTGTCTAGAATTTTGTTGAGGATTGTGCCTCAATGTTCATGAGAGATATTGGTCCGTAATTTTCTTTTCTTGTGCTGTCTTTACCTGGTTTTGGTATCAAGGTTATGCTGGCCTCATATAATGAGTTTGGGAGTATTCCATCCTTCTCCATGCTCTGAAATACGTTTAGTAGTAATGGTGTTAACTCTTCTCTGAAAATTTGGTAGAATTCTCCACTGAAGCCATCCGGGCCAGGGCTTTTTTTTTGTTGGGTGTTTTTAAATTACCTTTTCCATCTCTTCTTTTGTTATGTGTTTATTTAGTTGTTCTACCTCTGTTTGTGTTAGTTTAGGTAGGTAGCGAGTTTCTAGAAATTTGTCCATTTCCTCTAGGTTTTCAAATTTGTTAGAGTACAATTTTTCATAGTATTGTTATGATTCTTTTAATTTCAGTTGGGTCTGTTGTGATATGGCCCACCTCATTTCTTATTTGGGTTATTTGCTTCCTCTCCTGTTTTTCTTTTGTCAGTTTGGCCAGTGGTTTATCAATTTTGTTGATTTTTTCAAAGATCCAGCTTTTGATCTTGTTAACTTTTCAATTGTTTTTCTATTCTCTATTTCATTTAATTCTGCTCTAATTCTTATTATTTCCTTTCTTCTAGTGGCAGAGGGCTTATTTTGCTGCTGTATTTCTACTTGTTCGAGTTGTAGGGTTAATGTTTTGATTTTGGCCCTTTCTTGTTTTTGGATGTGTGCATTTATTGCTATAAACTGACCTCTGAGCGCTGCTTCTGCTGTGTCCCAAAGGTTCTCATAGGCTACATTTTCATTCTCATTTGATTCTGTGAAATTCTTTATTCCATCCTTAATTTCGTCTATAACTAAGTAGTTTTTAAGCAAGGTGTTGCTCAGTTTCCACGTGTTTGATTTTTTTTCCTTGCTTTTGCTGTTATTGATTTCTACTTTTATAGCTTTATGATCAGAAAAGACGCTTTGTAATATTTTGATGCTTTGGATTCTGTTAAGGCTTGCTTTATGGCCTAATAAGTGATCTATTCTGGAGAATGTTCCATGTGTGTTGGAAAAGAATGTATACTTGGCTGCTGCTGAGTGGAGAGTTCGGTATATGTCTATGAGATCAAATCGGTTGACTGTGGCATTTAGATCTTCCTTGTCTTTATTGAGCTTCTTTCTGGATATTTTGTCCTTCACCGAAAGTGGTGTGTTGAAGTCTCCTACTATTACTGTGGAACTCTTTCTCTCTTTTCAATGCTGTTAGAGTTTGTTTTACGTATTTTGGAGCCCTGTCTTTGGGTGCATAAATATTTATTATGGTGATGTCCTCTTGGTGCACTGACCCTTTAATCATTATATAGTGTCCTTCCTTATCCTTTGTGGTGGATTTTACTTTAAAGTCTATTTTGTCAGAGATTAATATTCCCACTCTTGCTCTTTTTGAGTGTTGTTTGCTTGATGTTTTTTTCCATCCTTTGAGTTTTAGTTTGTTTGTGTCTTTAAGTCTAAGGTGTGTCTCTTGTTGACAGCGTATAGATGGATCGTGTTTTTTTATCCATTCTGCCACTCTGTCTCTTTATTGGTGTATTTAGTCCATTTACATTCAGTGTAATTATTGATAGGTATGAGTTCAGTGCTGTTAGTTTGATGTCTTTTTTTCCCATTGTTGATAGTTTCTTTGTTCCACTTAATTTTCTGTGCTGAGTCATTTTTCTTTATGTATTTTCTTTTCATTGTTGTTGATTTTGTATTTGCTGAGTCTTTATGTTTTTCTTGTTTTTTATTTTGATGTGTAGGATTGTTAGTTTCCTTTGTGGTTACCTTAATATTTATCCTTATTTTTCTAAGTTTAAACCAGTCTTTTATTTCTTTATATCGCCTTGACTTCCTCTCCATATGAAAGATCTATGACTACATTTTTTTAGTCCCTCTTTTTTGTTTTAATGTTGTCATCTTTTACATATTGACATCTCTATTCCCCTATTTTCAGTGTTTTAGCTTTGATTTATTTTTGTGACTCCCTATATGGATTGATACCTGGTTGCTCTGTCCTGTGTTCTAGTCTTTGGTTGTTATCTGATATTATTGATTTTCAGAGGACTCCATTTAGTATTTCTTGTAATTTTGTTTTGGTTTTTGCAAATTCCATAAATTGCTCTTTATGGGGAAATGCACTAATTTCACCATCATATTTGAGAAACATTTTGCTGGATATATATTTCTTGGCTGGCAATTTTTTTTCCTTCAAGGCTTTATATATGTCATCCCATTGCCTTCTTGCCTGCATGGTTTCTGCTGAGTAGTCTGAGTTTACTCTTATTGACTCTCCTTTGTAGATGACTTTTCATTTATTTCTAGCCACTCTTAAAATTCTCTCTTTACCGTTGGTTTTGGCAAGTTTGACTATAATGTTTTGATTATAATATCTTTTTGTGACTTTCTTTTGGGATCTACCTTATGTGGGATTTGATGAGCATCTTGGATAGATATCTTCTCATCTTTCACGATATCAGGGAAGTTTTCTGTCAACAAATCTTCAACAATATTCTCTGTATTTTCTGTTATTCCTCTCTGTTCTGGTACTCCAATCACTCACAGGTTATTCCTCTTGATAGAGTCCCACATAATTCTTACGGTTTCTTCATTTTTTAAATTTTTTTATCTGATTTTTCCTTAAATAAGTTGATGTCAAGTGCTTTATAGTCTTTCTTACTAATTCTGACTTCCATTGCCTCAATTCTGCTCCTATGACTTTCAATTGAGTTGTCTAATTCTGAAATTTTATTGATAATCTTCTGGATTTCTGATTGCTGTCTCTCTATGGATTCTTGCAGCTTGTTAAATTTGTCATTATGCTCTTCTCTAATCTTCTTAAGTTCATCTATTGCTTTTTCTGTGTGTTCCTTGGCTTGTTCTGCATTTTTCATGATTCTTCCTGATCTCTTGAAAAGTTCTGTATATTAATCTTTTGTATCCTACCTCCGGTAATTCCAAGAAGTTCTCTTCCTCCAGAAGGTTTTTACATTCTTTGTTTTGTTGGCTTGCTGAAGCCATCATGGTCTGCCTCTTTATGTGATTTGATATTGACTATTGTCTCTGAGCCATCAATAAGTTATTATATTTATTAATTTTATGTTTGCTTACTGTGTCCTAGCTTCTTGTTTTGATATGTGCACGTAGGATGCTCTCGTGAGCTAGTTTTATTATTGGTGCCTTTGAAGATCTGTTACTAGGTGTGTGAGCCCAGAAGTCTGTTTATTTTTCTTGTATGGATTCAGCTCAGGTGTCCAGGTAGTAAGTCATCAAGTGTGTGGTACAGGCTTTCACCTACAGTCCTAGACAGGCGAAGGTGATTGGTGTAGACACAGGTATCTGGCTGCAGTAGGGGGTCATGTGCTGAGCAAGGCAAGGGGCTGATGGCTGCCCTTGAGTGTGTGGGAGGAAAGCACGTCCCTGTTCTTCAGAGAGCATAGGTGGGTGGGTTTTGCAGCCAGACTATGAGCACCCAATGATGTAGGCTGTAAGAACTGGGAGGCACCACTTATTCTTGGACCCCTGTGAGCCACCAGTCCTCAGGTCCCTGATGTGGGTAGGTGACGACCCTGCTTAATGGGCAGAGCAGTATCAAATGTTACGAACCTACTACTTCGCCATATAGCTGATACAGTTGAAGTTAGGCTTTAGGTATATACCCTGTTGTACTGTGGTAATGAGGGCTTATGCTGTTGAAATGGGTCCACACAGGTCTATGCAGGGGTGAAATGCATTCAAAGTCTGTGGACCCCTTATGCCTGTGCCTAGGCAAAGGAGCTGTGCTTATCCTGAGTTCTCGGCTTAGGGGAGCTGGCAGATTATTTTTTCCTGCTTGTTAATTTGTTCCCTCTCCAAGGCCAGGAGAATGGCTCAGGGAGTGTGATGGGTCCAGAAGTAAGACCTGTCACACACCAGGAGCCATTCTTCCAGCCCAGGGGACATGTCAGTTGCTGAAGCCTGCCTGGGACCTCGTGCAGAGCAGGGAGGGGGCAGGTAAATGGGAGAGAGGTTTTTCTCAAAGGGGGTGTTTTTTGATCTGTGCAGTAGGTCAGATGCACGTACTTATCTTTTGCCAGTTGAGCACCACGTTTCACTGGCTCTGGAGGCCCAAGCCAACTCTCTGCCACTCGTCTCTCCCTATGTGGAAAACACCTCCTGAGTGCCACTGCTTGCCTCACTGCACACGCCAGCCTATCTGGCCTGAAGGGTGCTGTCTCCCATCGGGTCAGGCCCAGCAACTCCTCGCTGCTTCTGAACTGTCTCTCCCTTCCCCTGCTACTCATTCTGATTCCTCAACTTTGCCTTTGATGTTCAGGGCTCCTAGATTGTCATATATAATCGATTCACTTGTTTTTTTGGTCTTTGTTGTAAGAGGGACCACAGGAAGCATCTGACTACTCTGCCATCTTGGCCCTGCCTTCCCATATTTCCTAGTTTCTTAGTAATTCCTGGCAGTGATTCTTTGTAAGTGGTTCACATCAGCAAGTTGTTTTCATTTTCTGGAATATAAGTGAATCTAGTGATATAATTTCCTTCAAAGCAAACTAGCTTCAATTCCTCTAACAAGATTTTCTACCACTTATAACACGAATGTCATTCTCCTTGTTAGAAAAAGATGTAAGCAAAAAGAAAGTTGAGTAATTTTGTTTTCTACTTTTCATCCTTTAACATTATCCTCATCTTTCTCTAACAGTGGACTTTCACCTTACTTATTCTTCTTGAAATTGATGTAGCCAATGAGACCCTTTCTATTGTTCATTGCAACACCCCTCTCTACCCCCCAAGCCTAGCTTATTCTAGTCTTTAGCATTTCTAATAGAATACTTGTAAGTCTCTAATACTCTTTTATATCTCTTTATAATCATGTGGCTTTTATTTCGTCCCTATTTTTTGTGCCATTTTAAAACTGACTTCAACAGAAATGTGTAATCATATAGGTTTCTTTAACTGCTGCTTCCTTTGCAGCCCCTGGAGATCATATTTAAAAAAAAATTCTTTGACACCTTTATTAACAGGCACTTGTAGTTTGTTGACTTTTTAAAAAAAAATCAAGGTGTAAACTTTTATTACGAATTATAAATTAAAAAATCAAAAAACCAAACCTGTTGCTGTCAAGTCAATTCTGACTCATAGCAACCTATAAGACAGAGTAGAACTGCCCCATAGGTTTTCCAAGGAGTGCCTGGTGGATTTAAACTGTGAACCTTTTTGTTAGTAGCTGTAGTTCTTAACCACTATGCCACCAGGATTTCCAATCAAAAATTAAGTTCTTAAAAACCTCACCTTGATCAGGTATGAAACAATCTAAAAATCTTTAAAGGTGTACTGAGAAAAACTTGACTTAAAAAAAAAATTGTCATTACCAAAAAGAGACGTCTTTAGGTAAAAATAATAAAAATCCCAAGCTGCATAGATAATGCAGGTAATTCTGTTTACCTGGTGAACAGGCAAAAAGCAAGAACTTGAGATTTTCAGCTCCAATCTTTTGTTCATTTTTTATTGCTGGAATTTCATATCCATTTCTTCTTGTTGGATGACTAAACCGGATGATGGCAGAAACCGTAAACCAATCTTTACTCAGCCCCACCCTGCTCAGCCTGGGGAGCGGACGAATTCTCAGCTGGTGGATAGGCTGCTTGTGTCTCTTTGTCATCTTGTGGTTTTGGGTTTTCTGGGTGTTTGCTTGGGTAATTGAAGTTGCGGCAGTAAGGACGTTGAGGTGGCTGCTGACCTTGGGTCTCATCTCCATGATTTTCCTTATCCTCTTCATTGCTGCCCTGCCTTTGGCGAAGAAGGCCCCTATGAAATTGTGGTCTGTGACCCCCATATACATTCTGTCTCACTAGTCTACCTTGTCCTCCTGCACCCTGGTTGTTACACCCTCCATCACTTCTCCCTGAACATGAGGGTTGGAATACTGTGCTTGACGCCCATATGGTCTCCGCAGACGGCAAGGTGGGAACCATTGCCTGCAGTAGGGACCTGGCCTTGAGGAGCACTCTCTGATCCCTCCTTTTCTCCACTCTCACTATTCGGGTACTTGTGCTAGTAATTTCGTGGAGGACCCCTACAACATGAGTAACGTCTATAGTGGTCGCGGTCTGCTGCATATTTACTGCCTTGCACTGGAATTCTACCAGGGCCTGTAACATTTGCTGCCTCCGCACCGTTTTCTCCTTCAATAACATGGAACTCCACAGTCTCTCCACCTCCTACACTGCGAAGGTACTTCCTGGGGTTCTTTACAGCATCCAGGTGTACAAATACATCTTCCTTGGTGTCATTCCTGTTGAGGAGACCATATCCATTTCTTACATTGAACCATTTTACTGTTCCCAAAACCTTCCTTGTGATGACCTTCTTGTTCCCACTGATGGGAGGCCGCCGGTGCCAGGCTTGGTGTCGGCAGCTGGGTCTCGGCCTCGCTACGCATGGTTGCGGTGATGGTGACCAGGTCCGCTGCGGCAGCTGTGGCTCCTCCTGGGGTGTGACGGTAACTAGACAGGCAGCAATGGTGGACTGCTAAGGGGTCTCTGAGATCGACTCTCTGCTCCCGCTACTGAGAGAACTCTGAAGATCACGTATGATTATATTTTAACTCAATACAAACAACGGTGTTCACTGACCCTAAGTGCCAGGACCTGAGCCCGGGCTGGAGATTCCTAGGTGAATTAGACATGGACCCCGCCGTCAAAGAACTTAACACTCTACTGAGAGAATCAAGCTTACATACCACCACAACACGGTGTGGTATGTGTTCTCTAACAGTATTCACAAAGACCTGGGGAGCACAGCAGAGGGATGGGCTTAATTCAGCTTGCACGGTATTGAGAACCCAGTAGGGTGGTTGTACAGAATCACAGTAAACTTAAGACAAAAAATGATGTTTGGGCAAGAATGAATAAGATTTTGCAGACGTGAGAAGCTGGATAATATGGTATCGTTTCCAGAAGCAATCATATGAGCAGAGGCCCAAGTAGATGGTGTATTCTGTGCTTAATATCTAATGCTTCAGCTAGTGTAGAGTACTTCTTGGGAGAGTGAATAGAGATAAGGCTGAAGTTAAGAAGGAGCAAAAGGCTGAGGAACCTCATGTTATAGCTAAAGAATTTGGATTTATTCCAAATGGAATAAGCTTGAAAGTTCCTGAGAAGAGGAGGGAGCAGAATGGTTAGATTTCTGTTTTAGAAAAATAACGCTGGTGACATCATCTTATTAGGATATGGTTGATTTTGAAAAATATGGCAGAGAAGTGGAAGATTAAAGTGCCAACTAATGCAGTGCAAAATAACAGAGGGGAGGGGTTAGAATGGAGAGCCACATTAAGGAGGTAGAATTGATAAGATTAGGTGACTGGTTATGGGGGAATGGAAGTAAGTAAGGTGATTCAGAAGCTTCTTATATGGTTTTATTTTTATTAGACTCCACCATTTCTGTTGAATCACTTTTAGGATCCCTGGATGTGAGATCATGTCTGTCTTTTCTCTGAACTTTTGGAAACTGTTTTCCTAATGGCTAGTGAGTGTGAACTAATTTTACCCAGTGTTCTAGTCCCTATGTCTTAGAAATTCCAAGATGAGCTCATCACATTTTTTTTAACTGTTTTTATTTTCAGATCATTTTAAACTTCAGAAGAGTTGCAAAAATAGTCCAGTGAGTTCCCATATGCCCTTCATCAGCTTCCCGTTATGTTAACATATTACATAACCATAGAACAACTTAAAAAATAAGAAATTAACCTTGGGAGAGTATTACTAACTAAACTACAGAATTTATTTGGATTTAACCTGTTTTTCCACTAATGTTCTATTGTTCTGTTCCAGGATCCAACGCAAGATCTCATATTGCATTTAGTTGTAACGTCTCCTTACCTCCTGTAATCTGTGATGCTTTCTCAGTATTTCCTTGTCATTCATGACCTTGGCACTTTTGAAGAGTATTGGTAGGTTATTTCTGTAGAATGCCCCTCTATTTGGGTTTGTCTAATGTTTTCTAATGATTAGATTGAGTTTATGCTTTATTGGAAAGGATACCACAGATGTGATGCGCCCTTCCAGTACAGGCATACCTCATTTTATTGCACTTTTCTTTATTGTTCTTCACAGATATTACTTTTTTTTCACAAACTGAAGGTTTTTGGCAATGCTGCATTGACCAAGTCTACTGGCACAATTTTCCAACAGCGTGTGCTCACTTCATGTATCTGTGTCACATTTTGGTAATTCTCGTAATATTTCAAACTTTTCATTATTATTTTATCTGTTATGGTGATCTGTGATCAGTGATCTTTGATGTTACTATTGTAATTGTTTTGGGGTGCCCATATAAGACGGTGAACTTAATTGATAAATGTTGTGTATGTTCCGACTGCTCCACTGACCAGCCATTCCCCATCTCTCTCCCTCTCCTTGGGCCTACCTATTCCTTGAGAAGTGACACTATTAAAATTAGGCCTATTAATAACCCTACAATGACCTCTAAGTGTTCCAGTGAAAGGAAGAGTCATACATGTCTCACTTTAAACCAAAAACTAGAAACGATTCAGCTTAGTGAGGAAGGCATGTCGAAAGCTGAGACAGGCAGAAAGTGAGGTCTCTTGCACCAGTTAGCCAAGTTGTGAATATAAAGGAAAAGTTCTTGAAAGAAGTTAAAAGTGCTACTCCAGTGAACACCTGAATGATAAGAAAGTGAAACAGCCTTATTGCTGATATGGAGAAAGTTTTAGTGTTCTAGATAGAAGTTCAAACCAGCCACAACATTCTTTTAAGCCAAAGCCTGATCCAGAGAAAGGTCCTAACTCTCTTAAATTCTGTGAAGGCTGAGAGAGGCGAGGAAGCTGCAGAAAAAAGTTTGAAGCTAGCAGAGGTTCATTCATGTGGTTTAAGGAAAGAAGCCATCTCCATAACATAAAAGTGTAAGGTGAAGCAGCAAATGCTGATGTAGAAACTGCAGTAAGTCGTCTAGAAGATCTAGCTAAGATAATTGATGAAGGTGGCTACACTAAACAGCAGATTTTCAATGTAGATGAAACAGCCTTATATTGGAAGAAGATGCAGTCTAGGACTTTCATAGCTAGAGAGAAATCAATGCCTGGCTTCAAAGCTACAAAGGACAGGCTGACTAATGCAGATGGTGACTTCAAGTTGAAGCCGATGCTCATTTACCATCCCCCAAATCCTAGGGCCCTTAAAAATTATGCTAAATCTACTCTGCCTGTGCCCTATAAATGGAACAACAAAGCCTGGGTGACAGCATATCTGTTTACAACATGGTTTACTGAATATTTGATGCCCACTGTTGAGACCTACTGCTCTGAAAAAAAAGTTTCCTTTCAAAATATTACTGCTTATTGCCAGTACATCTGGTCACTCAAGAGCTCCAATGGAGATGTACAATTGTTGCTGTTTTCATGTCTGCTAACACAACATCCATTCTGAAGCCCATGGATCAAGGAGTAATTTTGACTTTAAGTCTTATTATTTAAGAAATACATTTCGTCAGGCTATAGCTGCCATAGATTGCGATTCCTTTAATGGATCTGGGCAAAGCAAATTGAAAACCTGGAAAGGATTCACCATTCTAGATGCCGTTAAGAACATTCTTGATTCATGGGAGGAGGTCAAATATCAACATGAACCGGAATTTAGAAGAATTTGATTCCAGCCCTCATGGATGACCTTGAGGGGTTCAATATTTCAGTGAAGGAAGTAGCTGAAGATGTGGTGGAAATAGCAAGAAAACTGGAATTAGAAGTGGAGCCTGAAGATGTGAGACTGAATTCCTGCAATCTCCTGATAAAACTTCAGTGGATGTGGAGTTGCTTCTTATGGACGAGCAAAGAAAGCGGTTTCTTGAGATGGAATCTACTCCTGGTAAAGATGCTGTGAACATTGTTGAAATAACAACAAAGGATTTATAATATTACATAAACTTAGTTGATAAAGCAGCCACAGGGTTTGAGAGATTGACTTCAATTTTGAAAGAAGTTCTACTGCAGGTAAAATGCCATCGAACAGCTTCACATGCTACAGAGAAATCTTTCGTGAAAGGAAGAGTCAACTGATGTGACAAAGTTCATTGTCTTATTTTAAGAAGTTGCCACAGCCACCCCAACCTTCAGCAACCACTGCCATGATCAGTCAGCAGCCACCAACATTGAGGCAAGACCCTCCACCAGCAAAATGATTATGACTCACTGAAGGCTCAGATGATGGTTAGCATTTTTTAGCAATAACGTATTTTTTAATTAAGGTCTGTACATTGTTTTTTTAGACATAATGCTATTGCACACTTAATAGACTTAGTGTAAACATAACTTTTATATGCACTGTGAAACTAAAAAAATCATGTGACTTGCTTTATTGCCATATTTGCTTTATTGTGGTCATCTGGAACCAAACCTGCCAATGTCTCTGAGATGTGCCTGTACTTCATGTCAGAGGTTCATGAATGTTGATATGTATTACTTGTGATGTTAACCTTGATCACTTACCTAAAATGATGTCTTCCAGGATTCTCCACTATAAGATTACTATTTTTTTCTTCCTATTTTCATTATTGAATATTTAGGGGGAAATACTTTGACAACATGCAAACATCCTGTTTCTGTGTAAACTTTTACCCACTATATTAGCATCCTTCAGTGGATCTTGCCTGCATCAGTTATTACTGTGGTATTTTAATGGTTATTTTCTACTTATTAATTAAAATTCTTCTGTGAGTAAAAGTTGTCTCTTCTCCCCCATGTATTTGTTTATTTGGTCATTTATTTATATTAGAAGGGTGTTATGGATTGGAAGTGTGGTCTCCCCCAAAAGAGATGATGAAATCACAAACCCCAGTACCTGTGAATGTAACCTTGTTTGGAAGGCATTAGCAGTTAACATGAGGTCATTCTAGAGTAAGGTGAATGGTGTCCTTATGGAAGACGAAAAGACACACAGAGGGAAGATGGCCATGTGATGCCAGGCAGAGGTTGGAGTTGCAAGCTAAGGGACACCAAGGACAGCCAGCTGTCACCAGAATCTAGGAGAGCCTCAAAAGGAATCAATACGGACAATACTCTGATTTCAGACTTCTAGCCTCTGGAAGTCTGAGACAATAAATTTCTGTTCTCATAAGCCACCCAACTGTGGCACTTTGTTATAGCAGCACTAGGAAATGAATACAGATGGACTCATGAATATCTATTTCGTTATTAGGGTCATGATCTAGTATTACTGTAATTTAATTTGTTGGTAAGGGTTTTCCAACTTTGGCCACTGGGAAGATCTTTTAGACTACTGTGCCCTTTAAACAAGCTTGCATTCTTTATTTTTGAGCCCTCCTTTGTTTTCTAGCACCATGGATGCTCTAGGTAGGCTCTTGTATTTTCCTTGCCCGGCCCTGGAATCCACCAGTTGTCCAAGGAGCCCTCACCACTTTTTAACATGATCCTATCACTTCTGCTTCACCAAACAGTTCTTCATGGTTGATTGGAATTAAGTAAAAAATAACAAAAGGTTAGATTAAGGGTTCTCTTTTATGCTTCCTCAAACTTCTGAGTGAAGAAACTGCCAGTGAGGCAAGTTGAGCTTGCATTCAACAAATCTTTTTTTATGTTGCTGCTGGTTTAGGTAGGAGGATGTGCCCTCTGGTATCTGAGGGAGTAGTCTGTAAGCAGTTTACTCCTTATTCTGACACCTCACACTGGTGTCAAAAAGAAGAGCTCTCTCTGGCAAGATGTCGCTCTAGGCAGAAGCACCACACCGTCCCTCCACAGCAAAGATCCAAAAAACTAAGCCAAACAGAGAATGCAACAATCCTGAAACCCTAGAACATCAAATGAAGAGATAAAGAACTCAGCCAAGCACCAAATGGAGTGAGAATACTGACAGAGAATGGAGAGCGAGGAGAGATTCATGCAGAGGTCCCCTACTAGCTAACGCAGCACGGATCCACCATCTTGGACTCCTATCAGAGACCAGCAAACGAGGGTACGAGAAAGAAGCCTCACAGAGCATCCAGTGGGAGACAAAACAGCTGCTTAGCTCCACACATAACCATCTCCCCACTGCATCCTGCCTACCTGCACCGTGCGCTTGACGTCACACCACCAAGCAATGCAGGCACGGCCTACTGGAACCAGCCCAGCACTGATTACCGACCTGCCCTGGTGGCTGTGGTGAGTGCCACAAACAACCCATCCCATTGGCTCCTCTTTAGCTAGACCTGCCCTGCTGTACCATATCTGAGTGACTGAACCTGCCAGTTGGAGAAGGAGGTGAAAAGTATTGAGCACACAGATGAGCAAACCACAAAAAGCACGCAGTCCGCCTGCTCAGACATACTCAGATTTTTTCTTTTTAAAAAAAGGGATGAAACAAACAAATCTACAATCAATACATGAGAAAAATAACTACTGAATGCCCCAAAAACAGCAAACAATATCAAAACATTTACAAAAACAGGACAGGATGGTTCCAGTAAGCATCCAAATTAAAACACCAGCTGACTCTCCTGTGGAAGAAAATGCACTAGAAGTACCTGATAGGGAATTCAAATCTCTAATACTTGGAATTTTCCAAGAACTGAGGCAAAAAGCTGACAAACATGAGAAAAAAATAGACAAATTCATGGAAAATACAGACAAAAAATTGGAAGAATTCAAGAAGATGATGCAGGAACAAAATGCCAAAATAAATTCACAACTAGAAATGATACAAAGACAACAATTAGAAACCCAAAAGATGAAAAACAAGATTTCAGAAATGGATGATGTCATAGAAGGGCTGAGAAGCAGATTTGAAGCCATGGAAGACAGGATCAGTGGAACTGAAGACAAACACTTGCATACAACTCTGTTTCAGGAAAACTCAGAAAAAAGAACAAAGAAAAATGAAGAAACGCTGAGAGTTATGTGGGACACAATTAAAAGCAAAAATTTATGAGTGATTGGTATTCCAGAACAGGGGGAGAAAACTGAAAACACAGAGAGGATCACTGAGGAACTGCTGACAGAAAACTCCCCCAATATCATGAAAGATGAAAAGCTGGCCATCCAAGAAGCTCAACGAACCCCATATAGAAGAGACCCTAAAAGAAAATCACCAAGGCATATAATACTCACACTCGCCAAAACCAAAGACAAACAAAGAATCCTGAGAGCAGCTCGTGAAAAACAACAAGTCACATACAGAGGAGAAACAATACGACTAAGCTCAGATTATTTGGTAGAAACTATGCAGGCAAGAAGGCAATGGGATGACATATATAAAATCTTGAAAGAAAAAAATTGTCAGCCAAGAATAATATATCCTGCAAAACTCTCGTTCAAATTTAATGGTGAAATAAGGTCATTTCCAGATAAACAGAAATTAAGGGAATATGTAAAAGTCAAACCAAACTTACAAGAATTATTAAAGGGAGTTCTTCGATCTGAGGACAAACAGCTTCAGCCCTCAGGCAGGACCTAGGACCTAGGACGCAGGTTCACATGAACCAGATACCATTCTAGGAACTGAACTACAGAGGACTTTCCAAAAACAAAAGATATACAACAGGGAATCAGAGAAATCAATCAAAGGATGACAACAACATCAAAACAATGAAAGAGGGAACAAACGGCATAGGTATAGAACCTTCTAAAGGGGAGGAAGGCAAGGCGATACCAAGTAACGGTAGACTGCTTAAAAATTATAAACATAAGGGTAAAATTCATGGTAACCACAAAAAAAGTTAACAAACCAACTCATAAAAATAAAGACGAAAAACATAAAGTCTCAACAAAAACAAAACCTACAAAAACAAAAGAAATGAACACAAAATCCACAAACAAAAGTAACTCAGCACAAGAGAGTAAGAAGAACAAAGAAATCTTCAGCACCACAAAAAAAAGCACTACAAAATGACAGGAACAAACTCACATCTATCAATAATTACACTGAATGTAAATGGACTCAATGCACCCATAAAGAGACAGAGAGTGACAGAATGGATAAGAAAACAGGATCCATCAATATGCTGTCTACAAGAGACACACCTTAGAAACAAAGATGTGAATTTATTAAAAGTCAAAGGTTGGAAAAAATATATCAAGCTAACAGCTACCAAAAAAGAGCAGGAGTGGCAATTCTAATCTCAGATCAAATAGACTTTAAAACAAAATCTACCATAAAAGACAAAGAAGGACACTATATAATGATTAAGGGAACAATCCGTCATGAAGACATAACCATAATAAACATCTACACACCCAATGACAGGGCTCCAAAATACATTAAACAAACTCTAACAACACTGAAAAGAGAAATTGACAGTTCCACAATAATAGTAGGAGACTTCAACACACCACTCTCAGTAAAGGACAGGACAACTAAGAAGAAAGTCAACAAAGATACAGAAGACCTAAAGGGCACAATCAGCCAACTTGACCTCTTAGACATATATAGAACACTCCATCCAACCGCTGCAAAGTACACATTCTTTTCCAATGCACATGGAATGTTCTCCAGAATAGACTACATCTTAGGCCACAGAGCAATCCTCAACAAGATCCAAAACGTTGAGATAATTCAAAGTATCTTCTCCGACCACAATGCCATCAAGGTAGAAGTTAACACTAGAAAGAGCAAGGAAAAAAAATCAGCTACATGGAAACTTAATAATACCCTGCTTACACATCACTGGGTAATAGAAGAAATCAGAGATGGAATCAAAAAATTCCTAGAATCAAATGAGAATGAAAACACATCATACCAAAACCTTTGGGACACAGCAAAGGCAGTCCTCAGAGGACAATTTATAGCAATAGATGCACATATCAAAAAAGAAGAAAGGGACAAAATCAAAACATTAACTACAGAACTCAAACAAATAGAAAGAGAACAGCAAAAAAAGCCCACAACCACCGGAAGAAAGGAAATAGTAAAGATCAGAGCAGAAATAAATGAAATAGAGAACAGAAAAACAATAGAAAAATTAACAAAACCAAAAGTTGGTTCTTTGAAAGAATCAACAAAATCAACAAACCACTGGCCAAACTGACAAAAGAAAAAAAGGAGAGGACACAAATAACCCAAATAAGAACTATACTCCAACAAATTTGAAAACCTAGAGGAAATGGATAAATTTCTAGAAACACACGGCCTACCCAAACTACAACAAAGTGATGTTGAAAATCTGAACAGACCCATAACAAGAGAAGAGATTGAAAAGGTAATAAAAAAAACTCCCAACCAAAAAAAGCCCTGGCCCAGATGGCTTCACTGGAGAATTCTACAAAACATTTACAGAAGAGCTTGTACCAGTTCTACTCAAACTATTTCAGAGCATAGAAGAGGAAGCAACACTTCCAAATTCATTCTATGAAGCCAGCATAACGCTGATACCAAAACCAGGCAAAGACGTCACAGACCAATATCTCTCATGAATATAGATGCAAAAATTCTGAACAAAATTCTAGCCAATAGAATTCAGCATCATATCAAAAAAATAATACACCACGACCAAGTAGGATTCATACCAGGTATGCAAGGATGGTTCAACATTAGAGAATCAATCAGCGTAGTCCACCACATGGATAGACGGAAGGAAGGGAGTCACATGATCATCTCAGTTGACGCAGAGAGGGCATTTGGCAGGGTCCAACACCCATTCCTGATTAAGACTCTCGGTCAGGTGTGTATGGAAGGGAGGTTTCTCGGCATAGTGGAGGGCATCTATGCAGAACTAATGGCCGGCATCGTTCTTGGTGGAGAGAGGCTGAGGGCATTCCTCTTGGGGGTGGGAACAAGACGGGGATGCCCTTTATCACCACTCCTATTTCTCATTGTGCTGGGGGTTCTGGCTAGAGCGATGAGGCAAGGGGAAGAGATGGAGGGCATCCAGATAGGTAGTGAAGAGGTTGAACTGTCCCTGTTTGCAGATGGTATGGTACTGTACATAGAGGGCCCTGGGGACTCCACGAGAAATCTGCTGGAACTGGTGGAGGGATTCAGTGGAGTGGCAGGATGCAGGATGAACATTCAGGGATCAGTTGGATTCCTGTGCACCAGTGGGGAGAGTGATGAGGGGGAAGTCGTGAGATCAGTGCCATTTTCAGTGGCCCCTGGAGGGATAAAGTGCTTGGGAGTGGATCTGACCAGGGATGTGGGGGACCTATGCAGAGAAGACTATAGGGCACTGCTGCAAGAAAACCAAAGGGATCTACGTAAATGGAAAAACATACCATGCTCATGGATAGGCAGACTCGGCATTGTGAGGATGACAATTCTGCCCAAAGCGATTTACAAGTACAGCGCAGTCCCAATCCAAATACCAACAACATTCTTCAAAGAGATGGAAAAACTAATCATTAACTTTATATGGAAAGGGAAGAAGCCCCGAATAAGTAAAGCACTATGGAAGAAGAAGAATAAAGTTGGAGGACTCACACTACCTGACTTCAGAACCTACTATACAGCTACAGTAGTCAAAAAAGCCTGGTACTGGTACAACGACAGATACATTGACCAATGGAACAGAACTGAGAACCCAGATGTAAATCCATCCACCTACAGTCACCTGATCTTTGACTAGGGCCCAAAGTCCATCAAATGGGGAAAAGACAGTCTTTTTAACAAATGGTGTTGGCAAAACTGGATATCCATTTGCAGAAAAATGAAACAGGACCCATACCTCACACCGTATACAAAAACTACTTCAAAATGGATCAAAGACCTGAATATAAAGCCTAAAACTATAAAGTTCATAGAAGAAAAAATAGGACCAACACTACAGGCCTTAATATATGGCATTAACAGGATACAAACCATAACCATCAACGCACAAAACCCAACAGATAAGCTAGATAACTGGGATCTTCTAAAAATCAAACACCTATGCTCTTCAAAAGACTTCACCAAAACAATGAAAAGAGAACCTACAGACTGGGAAAAAATTTTTGGACAGTACAAGTCAGACAAAGGTCTAATCTCCATAATCTACAAGAAAATCCAACTCCTCGACAACAAAAAGACAAATAATCCTATTCAAAAATGGGCAAAGGAAATGAACAGACACTTCACCAAAGAAGACATTCAAATGGCCAACAGACACACGAGGAAATGCTCACGACCACTAGCCATTAGAGAAATGCAAATTAAAACACAATGAGATACCATCTCACCCCGGCATTACTGGCATGAATCAAAAACACTGGAAATAACAAATGTTGGAGGGGCTGCGGGGAGATGGGAACTCTTATGCACTGCTGGTGGGAATGCAAAATGATACAACCATTTTGGAAAATGATATGGCGCTTCCTCAGAAAGCTAGAAATAGACATACCATTCGATCCAGCAATCCCACTCCTAGGAATATATCCTAGAGAAATAAGAGTCATCACTCGAATAGACATATGCACACCTATGTTCACGGCAGCATTGTTCCCAATAGCAAAACGATGGAAACAACCTAGATGCCCATCAACAGATGAATGGATAAACAAACTATGGTACATACACAGAATGGAGTACCATGAAATGAGAAAGAACAACAATGAATCTGTGAAGCATCTCATAACATGGAGGAAACTGGAGGACATTATGCTGAGTGAAATAAGTCAATCAGAAAAGGACAAATATTGTATGAGACCTCTACTGTAAAACCCATGAAAAAGTTCACACACAAAATGTAACAATCTTTGTTGGTTACCAGAGATGGGAGGGGAGGGGGGGAATACTAATTAGGCAATAGATAAGTGGTATCTAGGGTGAAGGGTGAGACAGTACACAATACAGGGGAAACTAGCACAATCTGTACAAGGAAAAGTCATGGAAGTCCCATAGACACATCCAAACTCCCTGAGGGACTGAATTGCTGGGCGGAGGGCTGTGGGGACCATGGTCTCGGGGAACATCTAGCTCAATTGGCATGACACAGCTTATAAAGACAATGCTCTACATTCTACCTTGGTGAGTAGTGTCTGGGGTCTTAAAAGCCTATGAGAGGCCATCTAAGATACTCCACTGGTCTCATCCCTTCTGGAGCAAGGGAGAATGAAGAGAACAGGATACAAGGAAAAGATTAGTCCGAAGGACTAATGGACCACAACTACCAAGCCTCCACCAGTCTGAGTCCAGTACAGCTAGATGGTGCCCAGCTACCACCACTGACTGCTCTGACCGGGATCCCAACAGAGGGTTCTGGACAGAGCTGGAGAAGGATGTAGAGCATAATTCTAACTCACAAAAAAAAAAAAAAGACCAGATTTACTGGCCTAAAGGAGACTGGAGAAACCCCAAGAGTATGGCCCCCAGACACCCTTTTAGCTCAGTGGTGAAGTTACCTCCGAGGTTCACTGTTCAGCCTGGGAGTGGACAGCCCTGTAGAACCAAATGAGACTAACGAGGTACAGGAGTCCAGTGACAAGGGCCAGAAGGCAGAAGGGGACAAGGAAGCTGGTGGTAGGGAACACAAGGTTGAGTAAGGATATTGTTGATGTGCTGTGAGATTGTTAACCATTGTCATAGGGCAACATTTGTAGTAACTGTTAAATGAGAAACTATTTTGTTCTGCAAGCCTTCATCCGAAGTGAGAATAACAGCACAATTGGAAGAGCGTAGTCAATGTCACTGAACTGTGTATGTAGAAATTTTTGAAACGGTATATCTTTGGCTATGTGTATTTTCAACACAAAAAAAGAAAGGTTGAGAATTTAGAGGGTTAATATGTTGTGGGGTTGTTAACCAATGTCATAAAACAACATGTGTACTACTGTGTCATGAGAAACTATTTGTTCTGTAAGCCTTCACCTGAAGTACAATAAAATATTAAAAAAAAAAAAAAAAAAGAAGAGCTCTTCCTTAACCCTTTCGTTACCACATTTTTTCTCATTATTATCACTATCTTTTATGGCACAAGTTTTCAGTATTGGAATGCATGCTTACTAATTGAGTGTGTTTAAATTTTTGGTTGGTAATATGGATTTTGAGAAATATGATCTGGCAATACAATCCACCAATGAGGTGAGTGACACTTTGATTCCCGATCTATGGCATGACAGTATGCCACTTAGAACCAGGTAGATAATTTATTGCTGGCGTCTTTCCATTGGTTACATGGGGAGCCTCTGGTTTTCAAAATATCACACAGGAAAAAAAAAAACCAAAATAAACCCATCAGGGCTCCCTAACTATCACAAAGACAAACCATAATTGTGCTTGCAAGACTTATCTCATAGAAATAAAATAAAAAAATAAAAAGAGCAAAAGTTTACAAAACTAACACATTCAGGAAGCATCACCTAATAGAATGCTCAACCTACACCACAATGAGGCTCCAACTGTGGTCTGCTGAGTTTCAGGCATTTCAAGAGGGACCCGCATTTATGCTAAATGCCATAGAACAGGAATAATGCCTTACCTCTGAGGTTCAGAGGCATAAAAAGTGCCTGGCATACTGTTTTTCTTTTCATGTCTCACCTGATGATACAGAACTCCATTAACCTAAAATGCCCCCCAACTCCCAATGTCTTGAGCTGTACCCAGGGAGTGTTTCATATGTGCTCACAAACCAGGCCAGTGAGTCATGTTGTTACCATGAAGCAGCCTCTGTTTGTTTCCTCTCCTGTTGCTCCAGTTCCCTTCTTCTGTTGTGATTGGAAACAAAATTGCTTTTTCCTTTAAATAGCTTTCGGTCAGTATGGCTCCAAAGCAGAGATCCTTTGCCTCAAAGTCTTATAGAATTTTCAGGGAAAATAGTACTTTTAATTGTTACTTATGGCACTCACCTGTCTACCTACCCTCCTCTCTTCAAGACCCAGTCATGAATGAATCCATGATGAATTCACCGTCCCTTCAGCTAAAGAAGGCTTTGTTTTTGGGTCAAGAGCATTGTGGCCACTGTCCTCTTCACTTACAATGAGATGGCATTCAGGAGGTTCATTACAGACTTCTATTGGACATGCTCCTTTAGTTTACCAGGCAGGTCTACCCCCCCACCTGCCCCCTGTGGTTTGTTAGACTTGGGCTCAAGCTGGGACACCAGCCACGCTTATACTAAGTTGAAAACAATCATTCTGTGTTTTTTACCCATAATATTGCTTATTCTATTCTTTAAGCCTATATCGAACAAGCATAATTCCCGTCTAGTATGGCCACCTTCTGAGGCTGAATAAAGCTTTCTTTTCCTCCACCTCTTCCCTCAGTCTTCTCTTTTTCAGGTTAAGTACACTCAGGTCGTTTTACCGTTTTTTACACGGTGTCTTTCACGTTCCCTCACCGCTTGGATCCCTTTCCTCTGAATATGCTCCAGCCTGTCTGTGCCCTTAAAATGTGGGGTCAAAGAGAATACCTGGCCTGACAAGGGAAGATTATAGTCAACTACTCTTTTCTTCTATTATACATTTTGTGATTGCAAAACATACCATTTCTTAATATTTGACTTATGTTAAAGCCATTTCTCTATAAAAAACTGTGAAGAAGTTCTGAATTTAAAAGAAATTATCTAATAATCAAAGTTGTGGTGAAAAATAACCAGACTGATTTTGCTATGTATTTTTATAAATAATATTATTTCCTAATTATAGCTAATAATATTTCTGGAGATGTAAGGCTCAAAGAAGAGAACTAATAATAAAAACCAGAAAAAAAAAAAATAGAAAGGATAAGAAAAGGTAAGTTATATAACTTCTGGATGTTCTATTAATTTAAGCATGTTTTCTTGAATTTTTTTCCCTTCACAGGTGTGCTGGCTTCTGATGTCCACTGGCTGAGCTTTGATTTTGGAAACAGATAGACCTAGGTTTAAATTCTGGCTCAATTCTATAATTTGTCTGTCCTTGATAAAATTATTAATGTTTCTAATTCTAAGTTCCCTGCTGAGAATTTGCATTTCCTATAAGTTCCCAGGAAGTTATACATAAGAATCATCTGGGGATCTTGTTAAAATGTAAATTCTGATCCAGTATATCTGGGGTGAAAATGCAAATTCTCAGCAGAGAACTTGTTAGAAATGCAAATTCTCAGCAGTGGTTTGAACTGGAATGAACTGGTTGGAAGCCCTAGAAGGAAGTAATGTTATACAACTTCCAAGCCTAAGCTCCAAAAGCTCTTGCAGCTTTCACTTAGGCTCTTGTGGAACAGTATGGCATCAAGTGAAGCAGCTCAGTCTCTAACTGGGGAAGAAGGTCACCTGGAGAAGACATGTACAGAACCAGCTGATACCCACTAAACTAACCGGCTGATGCCCACTAAACTAACCAGCTGATGCCCACTAAACCAGCTAGTACTCACTAAACTAACCAGCTGATATTCACTAAGCTAACAGCTGATAGCTATTAAATTAACCAGCTAATAGCCACTGAACTAACCAGCTGATACTCACTAAGCTTACCACCCAATAGACAGCACCAACTGCCAGACATGCGAGTAAGACGTTCTTGGACCATCTAGCCCAAGTAAAACCACCAGATTATCAGTTGCATCAATGACTCAAATGAGACAAGAAGAACTTCCCCCTCCCAGTTGAGTTTAGCCCAAAGTTCTAACCAACAGAATGATACACAAATAAATACTTGCTTTAAACCACTAGATTTGAGGTGATTTGCTATCAGTTATTTAAAAATTGGTACAAAAAGATGTACTTATAGAAGCAACAAAAATTATAAAATGCCTAGGAATACACTTAAAAAATAATGAGTTAAACTTATTTATATAAAAAATTGTAAAACTTTAATGAAGGATATAAAATAAGATTTGATTAAATAGAAAGAAATATAGTATTTCTGGAAGGAAAAACAAGGATACCAACTCTTTCCATGAATATTCTATATATTGAATAATGTGTCAGTCAGCATCCACAATTGACAAACTGATGATGTGTTTCATCTGAAAAAATGCTGAAGACTAGCCCAAAAATATAGAAAGAGAAGAATAATGAGGAGTGACTTGCACTATTAGTTATGAAAATACTCTGTCATGGATTGAATTGTGTCCCCCAAAAATATCTGTCAACTTGCCTAGGTCATGATTCCCAGTATTATATGATTGTCTACCATTTTATCGTCTGATGTGATTTCCCTACATGTTGTAAATGCTATCACTATTATGTAATAAGATGGATTAACAGCAGTTATATTGATGAGGTCTACAAGATTAGGTAGTGCCTTAAGCCAATCTCTTTTGAGATATAAAAGAGAGAAGTGAGCAGAGACATAAGAACCTCTTACCACCAAGAAAGCAGTGCCGGACGCAGAGCACATCCTTTGGACCTGAGATTCCTGTGCAGAGAAGCTCCCAGACAAAGACAAGATTGATGACACAGACCTTACTCCAGAGCTGACAGAGAAAGCATTCCCCTGGAGCTGACACCCTGAATTTAGACCTGTAGCCTACTAGACTGTGAGACAATAAACTTCTCTTTGTTAAAGCCATCCACTTGACTTTAACATACTCTAAAACTGTATTGTCTAATATGGTAGCCACTAGCCACATGCGACTATGTGAGTTTCAATTAAAATGGGATAAATTAAAAAATTCCATTGCTTAATCCCAGTGGCCTCGTTTCAAGTGCTTAATAACTCTACGTGCTGGTTGCTACCATATTGGACAGTGCAGGTATAGAACAATTCCATCATCTCAGCGAGTTCTACTGAACAGTGCTGCTCTAAAGATATCGTCATTAAAATGATGTAGTACAGGTCCAGATACGTGAATGAATGAGAATAGAGAATACAGAAATAAATGTATGTATATATAAAGATTCAATAAATGGAGATTTAGTAGCATTTCTTCAGTGAAAAAAACCTCATCGGTGGGAAAGTTATAAATTATTTAATGATTTGTGCTAGAGTGGTTGGATGAACACTTGGAAAAAATGAACCTAGATCATCCTTCACATCAATTACAAAAATAATTCTACATGTATTAAGAGATTTAGAGTAAAAGATCTAAAATTAAAAAATAAAGTTATGAAGGAGTGAAAAGTAATTATAATTTACAATTTTGGGATGGGGAAAGCCTTTCTTTATGTCATATTAAGACCATAAATTATAATAACAAGATTGACATTTCTGGCTCTGTATTAGTAAGGGTTCTCCAGACAGAACATACACACAAAGAGACAGAGAAAGATAGAGATATATCTATTTTAGGGAATTGATTCACGCAGTAGTGTGGGCTAGCAAGTTCAAAATCCATAGGTCAGGTGGCAGGCTGGAAACTATAACAGTCTTATGTTTGATATAGCACTGGAAGATGAGTCCCTTAAGTTGGAAGTCACTCCAAATACAACTGGGGAAGGGCTGTCTCCTCAAAGTAGAGTCATGATGTGGATGGAGTCAAGCTTTTGGGACCTTCATTTGCTGATGTGGCATGACTCAAAATGAGAAAAAAACAGCTGCAAACACCCATTAGTAATCAGAATGTAGAATGTACAAAGTATAATCCAGGAAAATTCAAAGTCATCAAAAATGAGATGAAACTCATAAAGATCAATATCCTAGGCATTAGTGAGCGGAAATGGACGGGCATTAGCCATCTTGAATGGGACAATCATATGGTCTACTAAGCCAGGAATGACAAATTGAAGAGGAATGGCACCACATTCATTGTCAAAAGGAACATTTCGAGATCTATCCTGAAGTACAATGCCGTCAGTGATAGGACAATATCCATACGCTTACAAGAAAGACCAATTATTCAAATCTATGTACCAACCACTAATACCAAAGATGAAGAAATTGAAAATTTTTACCAACTTCTGCAGTCTGAAATTGATTACACATGCAATCAAGATGCATTGATAATACTGGTGATTGGAATGCAAAAGTTGGAAAGAAAGGAGAAGGATCAGTAGTTGAAAAATATGGCCTTGGTGATAGAAACGATGCTGGACACCACGTGATAGAATTTTGCAAGAATAACAATTTATTCCTTGCAAATATCATTTGACAACAACATAAACGGCAACTATGCACCTGGACCTTGCCGGGTGGAATACACAGGAATCAAATTGACTACATCTGTGGAAAGAGACAATGGAGAACGCCAATATAATCAGTCAGAACAAGGCCAGGGTTGACTGCAGAACAGACTCTCAATTACTCATATGCAAGTTCAAGTTGAAGCTGAAGAAAATTAAAACAAGTCCAAGAGAGCCAAATTATGACCTTGAGTATATCCCACCTGAATTTAGAGACCATCTCAAGAATAGATTTGACGCATTGAACACTAATGACTGAAAACCAAATGAGTTGTGGGATGACATCAAGGACATCATACATGAAGAAAGCAAAAGGTGAATAAAAGGGAAGAAAAAAAAGGATCAAAATATATGTCAGAAGAGACTCTGAAACTTGTTCTGGAACGTAGAGTAACTAAAGCAAATGGAAGAAATGATGAAGTAAAGAGCTGAAGAGAAGATTTCAAAGGGTGGCTCGAGAAGATAAAGTATTATAATGGAATGTACAAAGACCTGGAGTTAGAAAACCAAAAGGGAAGAACACATTCAGTATTCCTCAGGCTGAAAGAACTGAAGAAAAAATTCAAGACTTGAGTTGCAATATTGAAGGATTTTGTGGGCAAAATATTGAATGAAGCAGGAAGCATCAAAAAAGATGGAAGGAATACATAGAGTCACTGTACCAAAAAGAATTGGTCGATGTTCAACCATTTTAGGAGGTAGCATATGATCAAGAACTGATGGTACAGAAGGAAGAAGACCAAGCTGCACCAAAGGCATTGGCGAAAAACAAGGCTTCAAGAATTGACGGAATACCAATTGAGATGTTTCAACAAACAACAATACTGGAAGTGCTCACTCACCTATGTCAATAAATTTGGAAGACAGCTACCTGACCAACTGGGTGGAGGAGATCCATATCTGTGCCCATTCCAAAGAAAGAAGATCTAACAGAATGTGGAAATTATCAAACAATATTAATATCACACACAAGTAAAATTTTGCTGAAGATAACTCAAAAATGTTTGCAACAGTAGATCGACAGGGAACTGCCAGAAATCTAAGCTGGATTCAAAAGAGGACATGGAAAGAGGGATATCATTGCTGATCTCAGATGGATCTTGACTGAAAGCAGAGGATATTAGGAAGACATTTAACTGTGTTTTATTGACTATGCAAACAAAGGCATTTGAATGTGTGGATCATAACAAATTATGGATAACATTGCAAAGAATGAGAATTCCAGAACACTTAATTGTGCTCATGAGGAACCTGTACATAGACCAAGAGGCAGTCATTCAAACCGAACAAGGGCATACTGCATGGTTTTAAGTCAGGAAAAGCGTGTGTCAGGGTTGTATCCTTTCACCATACTTATTGAATCTGTATGATGAGCAAATACTCTGAGAAACTGGATTATATGAAGAACAGGGCATCAGGATTGGAGGAAGACTCATTAACTACCTGCGATACTCAGATGACACAACCTTGTTTGCTGAAAGTGAAGAGGACTTGAAGCCCTTACTAATGAAGATCAAAGACTACAGCCTTCAGTGTGGATTACAACTTAACAAAAAACAAAAATCCTCACAACCGGACCAATAAGCAACATCATGATAAACAGTGAAAAGATTGAAGTTTTCAAGGATTTCATTTTACTTGGATCCACAATCAACACCCACGGAAGCAGCAGTCAAAAAATCAAATGATGCATTGCATTAGGCAAATCTTCTGCAAAAGACCTCTTCATAGCGCTAAAAAGCAAAAACGTTACTTTGAGGACTAAGGTGGGTCTGACCCAAACTATGATATTGTCACCTCGTATGCATGTGAAAACTGAACAATGAATAAGGAAGAATTGGTGCATCGAATTGTCGTGTTGGCAAAGAAAGGTGAATATACCATGGAATGCCAGAAGAACTAACAAATCTGCCTTGGAAGTACAGCCAAAATGCTCCTTGGAAGCTAGGATGGAGAGACTTCGTCTCATGTACTCTGGACATGTTATTGTGAGGGACCAGTCCCTAGAGAAGGACATCATGCTTGGTAAAGTACAGGGTCAGTGAAAAAGAGGAAGACCCTGGACGAAATGGACTGACACAGTGGCTGCAACAATGGACTCAAGCATAGATTGTGAGGATGGTGCAGGACTGGGCAGTATTTCTTTCTGCTATACATAGGATCGCTGTGAGTTGGAACTAACTTGATGGCACCTGACAACCACAACACCTATCCAGCTATCTCCCTATCTTTTCTATTTTTTTTATAGACTACTTAGAATTAATATTTTACTATTTACTATTTTACTTCATGTGGACTGTAGAAATTTGACCCGCCTTAAGTTCCCTTAGCTTCCACGTTTATGTTGTAATGGTCATGTATATTACACCAACAAATATTGCAAATACCAAAAGACAATGTTATAATTTTTGCTTTCACACATCATAAATATTTTAAAGAACTTAAGAGGAGAAAAGTGATCTCTTATATTTACTCAGATATTTACCATTTCTGTTGATCTTCCTTCATTTCCAAAATTCTAAGTTTCCATCTAGTGTCATTTCCCTTCTTCCTGATCATCTTCCCTTCACATTTCTTTTAAAACAGGTCTGCTTTTGACAAATCCTTCCAGTTTTTCTTCATCTGATGTTATTTTTCTTTCATCTTCATTTTTGAGGGGCATTTTCATTGGTGGTAGAATGCTGAGTTGACAGTTTTTTATTTCAGCACTTTAAAAATGTTTTCCCCATGTGTTCGGGTCTCCACAGTTTCTCATGAGAAATCTATAAATCATTCAAGTCATTCTTCTTTTTGTAAACTATTACATTTCTCTGGCTGCTTTTGAAAAATTTTCTGCCTTAATTTTCAGAACTTGATGATGATTTATTTTTGTTTATTCTGTTTGGGATTTATTAAGTCTATAAGTTATAACTTTTTCCAAATTTAGGAAGTTTTCAGCCATCAATTATTCAAATAGTTTTTCCTGCACTCCATTTTTTTCTTCTTTTTTCCCATACAAACATTTATACACACATTGTTATGTGACTCTAATTGTTCTCCCCATAATGTGACAGCACATTCCTCCTTTCCACCTCTGATTCCCCATGTCCATTCAACCAGCTCCTAACCCTCTCGGCCTTCCCATCTCACCTCCAGACAGAAAGAAGCTGCCGATTTAGTCTCTTGTATCTACTTGAGCTAAGAGGCACATTCCTCACGAGTATCACTTTATTTCCCACAGTCCAGCCCAATCCCTGTCTGAAGAGTTGCCCTCAGAAATTGTTTTAGTTCTGGGCTGATAAAGAATCCAGGGGCCATGCTTTCCGGGGTACATCCAGTCTTGGTCAGACCTTTAAGTCTGGTCTTCTTACTAGAGTTTGAGTTCTGCACCCCAACTTTCTCCTGCTCCATCTGGGACTCTCGGTTGTGTTCCCTGTCAGGGTGGTCATTGGTGGTAGCTGGGCACCAGCTAATTCTTCTGGTGTCAGGCTGATGAAGTCTCTGGTTTATGTGACCCTTTCTGTCTCTTGGGCTACTACTTTCCTTGTGTCTTTGGTGTTCTTCATTCTCCTTTACTCCAGGTGGTTGGGACCAACTGATGCATCTTAGATGGCCGCTTGCAAGCTTTTAAGACTCCAGACGCCACTTACCAAAGTAGGATGCAGAACATTTTCTTAAGCTTTGTTATGTCAATTGACCTAGATGTCCCCTGAAAGCATGGTCCCCAGGGTCCTACCCCTGCTACTCTATCCCTGAAAATGTTTGGTTGTATTCAGGAACTTTCTTAGCTTTGGTTTAGTCCAGTTGTGCTGACTTCACCTATAGTGAGTGCTGCCCTTCCTTTTACCTAAGATAATGCTTATCTACTATCTAGGTAGTAAACCCTCCCTGGCCCTCCCCACCCTTGTAATCATCAAAGAATGCTTTCTTCTGTGTTTAAACCTTTTCTTGAGTTCTTATACTAGTGGTCTTATACAATATTTGTCCTTCTGTGACTGACTAAATTCACTCAGCATAATGACCTCCAGCCTCCTCCATGTTATAAGATGTTTCAAGGCTTCATTGTTGTTCTTTATCGTTGCATGGTATTACACTGTGTGGATATACCATAATTTGTTTATCCATTTGTCTGTTGATGGGCACCTAGGTTGTTATCGTCTTTTTCCTATTGTGAACAGTGCTGCGATGAACATGAGTGTGCATATATCTATTCATGTGATGGCTCTTATTTCTCTAGGATATATTCCAAGAGGTGGGATAGCTGGATCATATGGTACATCTATATCTAGCTTTTTAAGGAAGTGACAAATCAATTTCCAAAGTGGTTGTACCATTTTACATTCCCACCAACAGTGAATAAGTGTTCCAGTCTCTCCACAACCTCTCCAGCATTTATTATTACTTGTTTTTTGGATTAATGCTAGCCTTGTTGGGGTGAGATGATAACTCACTGTAGTTTTGATCTGAATTTCTCTAATGGCTAATGATCATGAGCATTTCTTCATGTGTCTATTAGCTGCCGGAATATCTTCTTTGGTGAAGTGCCTGTTCATATCCTTTGCCCATTTTTTAATTGGGTTATTTGTCTTTTGTTATTGAGGTTTTGCAGTATCTTGTAGATTTTAGAGATTAGATGCTGATCGAATTTCTTATAGCCAAATTTTTTTTTCCCAGTCTGTAGGTTGTCTTTTGACTCTTTTGGTGAAGTCTTTTGATGAGCAGAAGTGTTTGATTTTTAGGAGCTCCCATTTATCTAGTTTCTCTTCTTGTGTTTGTGCATTGTTATTTATGGTTCATATTGTGTGTATGCCCTGTATTAGGGCTCCTAGCGTTGTCCCCATTTTTTCTTCCATGATCTTTATCATTTTTGATTTTATATTTAAGTCTTTGATCCATTTTGAGTTAGATTTTTTGCATGGTGTCAGGTATGGGTCTTGTTCCAGTTTTTTGCAGATGGATATCCAGTTATGCCAGCACCATTTGTTAAAGACACTGTCTTTTCCCTAATTAACAGACTATGGGCCTCTGTCAAATATCAGCTGCTCATAGGTGGATGAATTTATGTCTGAATTCTCAGTTCTGTTCCACTGGTCTATGTATCTGTTGTTGTCCCAGTACCAGGCTGTTTTGACTACTGTGGTGGTATAATAGGTTCTAAAATCAGGTAGTGTGAGGCCTCCCACTTTGTTCTTCTTCTTGAGTAATGCTTTACTTATTTGGGGACTCTTCCTTTTCCATATGAAGTTGGTGATTTGTTTCTCCATCTCATTAAAAAATGCTGGTGGAATTTGGAGCAGGATTGCATTGTACCTGCAGATTTCTTTGGGTAAAACTGACATTTTCACAATGTTGAGTCTACTATCCATGACCAAGGTATGTTTTTCTGCTTATGCAGGTCTGTTTTGGTTTCTTGAAGTAGTGTCTTGTAGTTTGCATTGTATAGGTCTTTTATGTCTCTGGTTAGATTTATCTCTGAGTATTTTATCTTCTTGGGGGCTATTGTAAATGGTATTGATTTGGTGATTTCCTCTTTCAGGTTGTCTTTGTTGGTGTAAAGGAATCCAACTGAGTTTTGTATGTTTATCTTGTATCTTGGAACTTTGCAGAAATCTTCTATTAGTTCTAGTAGTTTTCTTGTGGATTCTTTGGGGTTTTCTGTGTATAAAATCATATCATCTGCAAATAGAGATACTTTGACTTCTTTCCTACCAATTTGGATGCCCTTTATCCCTTTTTCTAGCCTAATTGCTCTGGCTAGGACCTAGAGTACAATGTTGAATAAGAGTGGTGATAGAGGGCATCCTTGTCTGTTTCCCCTTCTCAAGGGGAAGGCTTTCAAAGTCTCTCCATTTAGGATGATGTTGGCTGTTGGCTTTGTATAAATGCCCTTAATTGTATTGAGGAATTTCCCTTCTATTACTATTTTGTTGAGAGTTTTTATCATGAATAGGTGTCAAATGCCTTTTCTGCATCAATTGATAAGATCATGTGGTTCTTGTCTTTTGTTTTATTTATGTGATGGATTCCATTGATGGTTTTTCTAATGTTGAACCATCCCTGCATACCTGGTATAAATCCTACTCGATCATGGTGAATTATTTTTTTGATATGTTGCTGAATTCTATTGGCTAGAATTTTGTTGAGGATTTTTGTGTCAATGTTCATGAGGGATATTGGTCTGTAATTTTCTTTTTTTGTGGTGTTTTTACCTGGTTTTGGTATCAGGGGTATACTGGCTTCATAGAATGAGTTTGGGACTATTCCATCCTTTTCTATGTTCTGAAATACCTTTAGTAGTAGTGGTATTAACTCTTCTCTGAAAGTTTGGTAGAATTCTCCAGTGAAGCCATCTGGGCCAGAGCTTTTTTTTGTGAGGAGTTTTTAAATTACCTCTTCAATCTCTTTTTTATTATGGGTTTATTTAGTTGTTCTACCTCTGTTTGTGTTAGTTTAGGTAGATAGTGAGTTTCTAGAAATTTGTCCATTTCCTCTAGGTTTTCAAATTTGTTAGAGTATAATTTTTCATAGTGTTCTGATATGATTCTTTTAATTTCAGTTGGCTCTGTTATGATATCACCCATTTCATTTCTTATATGGTTTATCTGCTTCCTCTCCTCTTTTTCTTTTGTCAGTTCAGCCAGTGGTTTATCAATTTTGTTGATCTTTTCAAAGAACCATCTTTTGGTCTTGTTAACTCTTTCAATTGATTTTCTATTCTCTATTTCATTTAATTCTGCTCTAATTCTTATTATTTCCTTCCTTCTGGTGCCTGAAGGCTTCTTTTGCTGTTCTCTTTTGAATTGTTCAAGTTGTAGGGTTAATGTTTTTATTATGGCCCTTTCTTCTTTTTGGATGTGTGCATTTATTGCTATAAACTGACCTCTGAGCACTGCTTTTGCTGTGTCCCAAAGGTTCTGGTAGGATGTGTTTTCATTCTTGTTTGATTGTATGAATTTCTTTATTCCATCCTTAATTTCTTTTATAAACCAGTAGTTTTTGAGCAAGGAGTTGTTCAGTTTCCATGTGTATGATATTTTTTTCCTTGCTTTTTCTGTTGTTGATTTCTGCTTCTATGGCTTTGTGGTCAGAAAAGATCCTTTGTAATATTTTGATGCTTTGGATTTTCTTAAGGCTTGCTTTATGGCCTAATATGTGGTCTATTCTGGAGAATGTTCCATGTGTGTTGGAAAAGAAAGTATACTTGGCTGCTGTTGGGTGTTGTGTTCCATATATGTCTATGAGATCAAGTTGGTTGATTGTAGCATTTAGCTCTTCCATGTCTTTGTTGAGATTCTTTCTGGATGTTCTGTGCTCCACCAAAAGTGGTGTGTTGAAATCTCCTACTACTATTGTGAAGCTGTCTATCTCTCTTTTCAATGCTGTTAGAGTCTGTTTTATGTATTTTGGCACCTTGTTGTTGGGTGTGTAAATATTTATTATAGATATGTCCTCCTGGTGTACTGACTGTTTAATCGTTATATAGTGTCCTTCCATATCCTTTGTGTTGGATTTTACTTTAAAGTCTATTTTGTCAGAGATTAATATTGCCACTCCTGCTCTTTTTTGAGCATTGTTTGCTTGATACATTTTTTTCCATCCTTTGAGTTTTAGTTTGTTTTGTGTCTTTAAGTCTAACGTGTGTCTCTTGTAGGCAGCATATGGACAGATTGTGTTTTTTTTATCCAATCTGCCACTCTCTGTCTCTTTATTGGTGCATTTAGTTCATTACATTCAGCATAATTATTGATAGGTACAAGTTTAGTGCCGTCATTTTGATGCCTTTTTTTGTGTGTTGTTTGCAGTTTCTTTGTTCCACTTAATTTTCTGTGCTGAGTCATTTTTCTTTATGTATTTTCTCTACATCTTTTTCATTTTTGTTGATTTTGCATTTGCTGAGTCTTTATATTTTTCTAGTTTTTTGTTTTGACTTGTAGGGTTGTTAGTTTCCTTGGTGGTTACTTTAATACCTACCCCTATTTTTCTAAGTTTATACCAGTCTTTTATTTTTTTTAAATTGCCTTGACTTCCTCTCCATTTGAAAAATCTATGTCTACATTTTTAAGTCCCTTTTTTTTGTTTTAATGTTGTCATCTTTTACATATTGACATCTGTTTTCCTTTTTTCAGTGTTTTAGCTTTGATTTACTTTTGTGACTTCCCTATCTGTGTTGATATCTGGTTGCTCTGTCCTGTGTTCTAGTCTTGGGTTGTTATCTGATGTTACTGATTTTCTAACTGGAGGACTCCCTTTACTATTTCTTTTAATTTTAGTTTGGTTTTTGCAAATTCCCTAAACTTCTGTTTATCTGGAAATGCTCTAATTTCGCCGTCATATTTGAGAGACAGTTTTGCTGAATACATAATTCTTGGCTGTCAGTTGTTTTCCTTCAAGACTTTATATATGTCATCCCATTGCCTTCTTGCCTGCATGGTTTCTGCTGAGTAGTCCAAGCTTATTCTTATTGACTCTCCTTTGTAGATGACGTTTTGTTTATCCCTAGCCACTCTTAAAATTCTCTATCTTTGGTTTTGGCAAGCTTGATTATAATATGTCTTGATGACTTTCTTTTGGGATCTACCTTATGTAGGGTTCGATGAGCATCTTGGATACATATCTTCTCATCTTTCATATCAGGGAAGTTTTCTGCCAACAAATCTTTAACAGTTTTCTCTGTGTTTTCTATTATCCCCCCTGTTCTGGTACTCCAATCACTTATAGATTATTCATCTTGATAGAGTCCCACATAATTCTTAGTCTTTCATCATTTTTTTAAATCCTTTTATCTGATTTTTCCTCAAATAAGTTGGTGTCTACTGCTTTATCTTCAATCTCACTAATTCTGACTTCCATTGCCTCAATTCTGCTCCTATGACTTTCTATTGCGTTGTCTAATTCTGAAATTTTATTGTTAATCTTCTGGATTTCTGATTGCTATCTCTCTATGGATTCTTCCAGCCTGTTAAATTTGTCATTTTGCTCTTCCCTAAATCTTTTTAATTTCCTCTGTTGTGTGTTCTGCATTTTGATTAATTTCCTTCCTAATTTCTTGAAGAGTTCTGTATATTAATCTTTTGTATTCTGCCTCTGGTAGTTGCAAGAAATTTTCCTCCTCTGGAAAATTTCTAGATTCTTAATTTTGAGAGCTTACTGAAGCCATCATGGATTGCCTGTTTATGTGATTGATATTGACTGTTGTCTCTGAGCCTTCAATAAGTTATTATATTTATTTTTTTTTATTTTTGCTTACTGTGTCCTAGCTTCTTGTTTGATTTTGATATGCCCAAATAGGCTGCTCATATGAGCTAGTTTGATTATTGGCATCTTTGAAGCTCTAATGTCCTGTCACCAGGTGGTTAGATCTGTTACTAGGTATGTGAGCTCAGGAGTCTGCCAACTCCTCCTGTATGGATTCAGCTCAGGTGCCCAGGTAGATAACCACCAAGTGTGTGGTGTAGGCTCTCACTTACAGTCCTAGACAGGCATGGGTGATTGGTGTAGGCACAGGCATATGGGTGCATCAGGGGGACACACTCTGAGCAAGCCAGGGGGCTGACGGCCACCCCTTAGTGTCCAGGAGGAAGGCGTGTCCCTGTTCCTAGAGTGTGTAGGTGGGTGGATTTTGCAGCCAAACTATGAGCACCTAATGCTGTTGGCTGTAAGGACTGGAGGGGCACCTCTTATTCATGGGCCCCTCTCATAGGTGGCTAGGTGGCATGGGTGGAGCCACCAGTCCTCAGGCCCCTGATGTAATTAGGTGAAGACACGGCTTAATAGGCAGAGCAGTGTCAAATGTCAAGAATCTGTTACTTCACAGCTGAAACAGTTAAAGGTAGATTTCAGGTATATACCCTGTTGTACTGCGGTAATGAGGGCCTACGCTGTTGAGAGGGGCCCACACAAGTCTATGCAGGCAGAAAGGCACTCAAAATCCATGGATCCCTTATGCCTGTGCCTAGACAAAGGAGCTGTGCCTATCCTGGGTTCCTGGCTTAGGGGAGCCGGCAGTTTATTTTTTCTCGTTTGTTAATTTTGTTCACTCTCCAAGGCAGGGAGAATGGCTCCAGGCGTGTGATAGATCCTACTTCCAGCCCAGGGGACTCAGCAATTGCTGAAGCCGGTCTGGGACCCAGAGCAGAGTGGGGAGTGGGGAGGTAAATGGGAGAGAAATTTTTCCCTATGGGGGCTGCTTTTGATCTGCGTGGTAGGCAGTACGCAAGTACTTAACTTTTGTGGAGGGCTGCTTCTCACTGGTTCTGCACAGTCATGTAGATTCTCTGGCATGTGTCTCTCCTGGTGCAGAAAACGTGTCTCCAGAGCTCGGCTGCTTGCCTGCCTTGCTGCTTGCCTGTGAGCTGATCAGGCCTTAAGGGCTCAGGCTCTAACCGTGTCAGATCTGGCAACTCCTTGCTGCTTCCGAACAGTCTCTCCCTCCCCCCTGCCACTCAACTCTGCCTTTGATATTCAGGGCTCCCAGATTGCCATATATAATCAAATCACTTGTTATTTCTGGTCTTTTTGTTGTGAGAGGGTCCACTGGAAGCATCTGACTACTCTGCCATCTTGGCCCCGCCCCTCTTCTCTTCTTTTGGGGTTTCAATGACATGAATGTTAAATTTTTTGATATTGCCCTACAAGTTCCTGAGGTTTTACTCATGTTTTTAATGTTTTTTACCTCTTTTTTTGTTCTGATTGAATAATTTATATTTATCTATGTTCAAGTTCATTAAGACTTTCTTCTGTCATCTCTGTTTTGCTATTGAACTTATTCAGTGAATTTTTTAATAGTTATTATATTTTTCATTACAAAATTTCCATTTGAATGATTGCCGTAATTATTTGAGCATAGTTATAATAGCTAGTTTTTAATCTTTGTCCAATAATTTCAATGTCATGTCATCTTGGCATTGTTATTGTTGTTAGGTGCTGTTGAGTTGATTCTGATTCATAGCAACCCTATGTACAACAGAACGAAACACTGCCTGGTCCTGTGCCATCCTCGCAATTGTTTTTATGCTTGAGCCCATTGTTGCTGCCACTGCGTCAATCTATCTCGTTGAGGATCTTCTTCCTTTTCACTGACCCTGTACCAAACATGATGCCCTTCTCTAGGGACTGATCCCTCCTAATAACATGTTCAAAGTAGGTGAGATGTAGTCTCACCGTCCTTGCTTCTAAGGAGCATTCTTGTTTGTACTTCTTCCAAGACAGATTTGCTCTTTCTTTTGGCAGTCCATGGTATATTCAGTATTCTTCACCAACACCACAATTCAAATGCATCAATTCTTCGGTCTTCCTTATTCATTGTTCAGCTTTCGCATGCATATGAGGTGATTGAAAACACCATGGCTTGAGTCAGGCGCACCTTAGTTCTTAAAGTGATGTCTTCGCTTTTTAACACTTTAAAGAGGTCTGTTGCAGCAGATTTGCCCAATGCAACGCGTCTTTTGATTTTTTAACTGTCTCTTCCATGAGTATGGATTGTGGATCCAAGTAAAATGAAATCCTTGACAACTTCAAGCTTTTCTCCATTTGTCATGATGTTGCTTATTGGTCCAGTTGTGTGGATTTTTGTTTTCTTTATGTTGAGGTGTAATCCATACCGAAGGTTGGCATCAGTTAATTGCCTTTTCCTTTGCAAGATGTTAAGATTTTCTTAGTATTTTGTACATCAAATAATTTTGAATTGATTCTGGATGTTTTGAACATTCTTTTATGTGTTTCTGGGTTTTGTTTAAATCTTATGGAAAAAAAATTTTTTTTTGCTTTGTTTTTAAGCAGGCCTTCAACATGGTTAAGCTCAAATCCTACTTGATTTCTATGGGCTGTGGTTACAATTCAGTTCAGTTTTTAAAGGCTATGCAGTGCTTTTCTGATTTCTCCTGTGTGTGTACCACCTGTGGCTAGTCTGTGATTTGGGCAGTTATCTACCTTGGAGTTCAATTCTCAAAACCTTTGGTATGCTGTTTATGGTCAGAGCTTAAGAGTTCATACACAACTTTATGGGATTTTTTTTTTTTTTTTTTTGGTTCCATTCATTCTGTGATCTCACTGACACTTTCTGGCTCCCAGAACCCCTCCCCCCATTCCTCTGGCCAGAAAGCTAGGGCTTTAGTTTCCCCACTCTTTTTCACACTTTCCATAAATGCTTCTGCTTCCAAGGCCAAAAGGCAATGGGATAGAGAGAGAGAGTGAGCAGCAGGATTCCTGCCACATTCTTGGTACCACCAAAAAACAGTCCATCTGGTTAGGGAGAACGGTTACCCTTGTTTTGTCCAGCTGTTGCTGCAATCACCACCACCACCACTGTGAGATTGCCCAGGAACTGGAGTGATTTGCAGTACTAGTAATTTAGCTGCCTGCTAGAAAAACAAATCACTGTACTTCAGAAGAAAATAATAGGTTTCAGATTCTGCAACATATCATCAACCATGTCTAGTATATCATAGAATAGTGGGCAATTAATTACTGGGTAATCACCTGGAATTTTAAGTTTTGTTAGGGTTACCATGTGGAAAGGGCAAGATGTTTACCAAACCCCATACTCCAGACTCCAGACTCCTTCCCTACAGAGGGCCGCTGCTTAAATCTCTGCTAAATACTACTGGTCTTTCAGTTGTCGTGTGACAGCTCAAACCAATAAGCCTGCGGCTTTCTCCTTGAGTTCTAGATGAGTCATCAACCTGGGAAATAACCTAAATAGAAAAGGCTTGTATACTTAGATTATACCCATTGTAACTCCGTTCTTCAAATTTCTATCTTCTTTTGGTCACTGTACAATGACTTTGAATAGCTATTTCTTGTCCAGAGTTTATGATTTTTATTTGTGGGGGAATTTCTCTGCTACAAGCTACTTTGTAGTTACCACAACCAGGACTGTTAAATATATTTGTTCATTCATTTATCTAGCATCTAAATTTAACATGTTAACATTTTGTCACATTTGCTTTCTTTCTTTGTTTTTAAATAAAATATTATAGAGTTGACACCCCATTTGTCTCACATTCCAAATTCCATTCTCCTTTCTTCTTCCCTAGAGACAACCAATATATATTTTTTAATTGTACTTTAGGTGAAGGTTTACAGAACAAACTAGCTTCTCATTAAACAGTTAGTACTCATATTGTTTTATGACATTGGTTAACAACCCTGCAACATGTCAACGCTCTTCGTTCTTGACCTTGGGTTCCCTATTGCCAGCTTTCCTGTCCCCTCCTGCCTTCTAGTCCTTGCCCCTGGGCTGATGTGCCGCTTTAGTCTCATTTTGTTTTATGGGCCTGTCTAATCTTTGGCTGAAGGGTGAACCTGAGTTAATGCTTCTAAGGAGCATTCTTGTCGTACTTCTTCTAAGACAGATTTGCTCTTTCTTTTGGCAGTCCATAATATATTCGATATTCTTTGCCAACACCACCATTCAAAGGCATCAATTCTTCTTTGGTCTTCCTTATTCATTGTCCAGCTTTTGCACGCATATGAGGCGATTGAAAACACCTTGGCTTGGGTCAGGTGCACCTTCGTCCTTAAAGTGACGTCTTTGATTTTTAACACTTTAAAGAGGTCTTTTGCAGAAGATTTGCCCAATGCAATGTGTCTTTTGATTTTTTAACTGCCTCTTCCATGAGTGTGGATTGTGGATCCAAGTAAAATGAAATCCTTGTCAACTTCAAACTTTTTTCCATTTGTCATGATGTTGCTTATTGGTTCAGTTGTGAGGATTTTTGTTTTCTTTACGTTTTAACCTGAGTTAAAAGTGTGTCCAGGGACCATACTCTCGGGGTTTCTCCAGTCTCTGTCAGACCAGTAAGTGAACTTTTTCTTTTTGTTAGTGAGTTAGAATTCTGTTCTACATTTTTCTCCAGCTTTGTCTGGGACCCTCTATTGTGATCCTTGTCAGAGAGGTCGGTGGTGGTAGCTGGGCACTATCTAGTTATGCTGGACTCAGTCTTGTGGAGGCTGTGGTAGTCATAGCCCATTAGTCCTTTGGATTAATCTTTCCCTTATGTGTTTGGTTTTCTTCATTCTCCCTTGCTCCAGACAGGGAGGCACCAGTGGAGTATCTTAGATGGCTGCTCACAAGCTTTTAAGACCCCAGACGGTACTCACCATAGTAGGATGTAGAACATTTTCTTTATAAACTATATTATGCCAGTAGAGCTGGATGTTCCCCAGGACCATGGTCCCCACAACCTTCAGCCCAGTAATTTGATCCCTCAGGGAGCTAGGATGTGTCTATGGAGCTTCCATGACCTTGCCTTGTACAAGTTGTGTTAGATTCCCCAGTTTTGTGTACTGTCTTATCCTTCACCAAAGTTACCACTTATCTATGTGGTAACCACTTACTTGGTGTTTTTCCATCCCCACCCCTCCCCTCCCTCGTAACCATCAAAGATTGTTTCTTTTTGTGTGTAAACTTTTCATGAATTTTTATGACAGTAGTCTCGTACAATATTTGTCCTTTTGTGATTAACTTATTTAACTTAACATAATATCCTCCAGATTCATCCATATTGTGAGATGCTTTGCAGATTCATCATTGTTCTTTATTGTTGTGTAGTACCCCATTGTGTTTACCATAGTTTGTTTATCCATTCGTCTGTTGATGGGCATCTAGATTGTTTCCATCTTTTTGCTTTTGTGAACAATGCTGCAGTGAACATGTGTGTGCATATGTCTATTTGTGTGACCACTCTTACTTCTCTAGGATATATTCCTAGGAATGTGACTGCTGGATCATATGGTATTTCTATTTCTAGCTTTCTAAGGAAGCTCCATATCATTTTTCCAAAATGGTTGTATCATTTTGCATTCCCACCAGCAGTGCATAAGAGTTCCAATCTCCCAGAAGCCTGTCCAACATGTGTTATTTTCTGTTCTTTTTTTTTTTTTGATTCGTCCAGTGATATCAGAATGAGATGGTATCTCATTGTGGTTTTGATTTGCATTTCTATAATGGCTAGTGATCACCAACATTTCCTCCTGTGTCTGTTAGTCACTTGAAAGTCTTCTTTGGTGAAGTGTCTGTTCATTTCCTTTGCCAATTTTTTAATTGGATTATTTGTCTTTTTGTTGTACAGGTGTTGAATTTTCCTGTAGATTTTAGAGATTAGATCTTTGTCCTATTTGTAATAGCCACATTTTTTTTGCCCAGTCTGTAGGTTGTCTTTTTATTTTTTTGGTGAAGTCTTTTGATGAGCGTAAGTGTTTAATTTTTAGAAGATCCCAGTTATCTAGCTTATCTTCTGGAGTTTGTGTGTTGTTAGTTATGGTTTGTATCCTGTTAATGCTGTGTATTAAGGCCCTTAGTGTTGACCTTATTTTTATTCTATGATCTTTATAGTTTTTGGTTTTATGTTTACGTCATTGATACATTTTGAATGAGTTTTTGTGTATGGTGTAACGTATGAGTCCTGTTTCATTTTTTTTGTAGATGAACATCCAGTTTTGCCAGCACCATTTGTTAAAAAGACTGTCTTTTCCCCATTTGATGGACTTTGGGCCCTTGTTGAAGATCAGGTGAGTGTAGGTGGATGGATTTGCATCTGGGTTTTTAATTCTGTTTGATTGGTCAATGTATCTTTTGTTGTACCAGTACCAGGCTGTTATGAATACTGTAGCTGTATAGTAGGTTCTGAGGTCAAGGTAGTGCAAGTCCTCCTCCTTTATTCTTCTTCAATAGTTCTTTACTTATCTGAGGCCTCTTCCTTTTCCATATAAAGTTAATGATTAGTTTTTCCATCTCTTTATAGAATGCTGTTGGTATTTGGATTGGGATTGTTTAGGTAGAATTGCCATTTTCACAATGTTGAGTCCACCTGTCCATGAGCATAGTATGTTTTTCCATTTGTGTAGATCCCTTTGGGTTTCTTGCAGTAGTGCTTTGTAGTTTTCTTTGTATAGGTCTTTTACATCCCTGGTTAGATTTATTTCTAAGTATTTTATTTTTTTAGGGGCATTATAAATGGTATTGTTTTCCTGATTTTCTTTTCATTGTTCTCTTTATTGGTATATAGGAATCCAACTGATGTTTGTATGTTTATCTTGTATCCTGCTACCCTACTGAATCTTTCTATTAGTTCCAGTAGTTTTCTCATAAAGTCTTTTGGGTTTTCTATGTATAGTATCATATCATCTGCAAATAAGGACAGTTTTACTTCTTTGTTACCAATTTGGATACCCTTTATTTGTTTTTCTTGCCTTATTGCTCTAGCTAGGACTTCCAGCACAGTGTTAAACAGGAGTGGTGATAAAGGGCACCCTTGTCTTGTTCCTTTTCTCAAGGGGAATGTTTTCAGCCTCTCTCCATTAAGAATGATGGACAACCAATATTTTAAGATTGGTGAAGATCCTCCCTCTTGATGCTTCTGTATAATTACTGCACAATATATCTTTATATAAAAATGTTTAAATACATTATTTCATGCTATGTTATTCTGTAATATTCCTACATTTCCCAGGTTTATTCATACTGTAGATCTAATTTATTCATTTAAGGTACCAGATTATTATTTTAAAGCTGCTGGTAGTTTTCACTATAGCTTTAAAGGTGGAGACATACTTTATCTTTGGGGGAAGATTGTGTTTCTCATTTGGTCAAAAATCTAATGCCCCTTCAGGTTATCCATAGGTACATCCCAAATGCCATTCTGGGATTGAAAAGTTGGGGACAAGGAGATGCTCAGATATTCTGTAATAGGAAACCTTTTCTTTATTGTGGGCAGAGTGGTGTATCTGCAAATTTTATGATCTCATGTTGATTAAGGGGAGGAGCAATGAAAGCTGAGGGACACTTTGGGATGCTTTTGTATATGGGAGGCAAGCTGGGCTCTGCGAATGGCAGCAAGCTGGGAGGTTAAGGAAAGAGAAAACCAGTTGAGGTAAATTCAGTGAAGAGATATGACCAATTGTCTCTAGGAGCAGGAATACTTGATATCCCATTTTAAGCTTTCTTTTTTGTTTCAATTACCCTTTATAATGCCCAAGTCTTCAGTAAAGTCTTATTGAACACTTTAGCCTGGACTTTAGAGAGGTACAGCAACAGAAACACCTACAGCAACTGATTGAGTTGACAGTAGACATAATAACCTAACAGATTTGTGAAATGTGTATATGCAATCATTGAGGACCCTTATAAATACTTGAAGAAGGAGTCCGCTAAAAGATTGGACATCATGGTGATCAAGTACAATAGGAGATTTTAATTATCGTTATTTGGGGAATATAAAGGGAAGGGTGATCCTTGAAGACTGAAGTCCTTGTAATGTGTTCAATAAAAGTGACAGAACCATTGATTCATCCCAGGAGTACAAACCAACCATCTCCAAAATTATTAATTGTACCATTTAATTTTGGCACCCTCAGAATGTGCAATGTGATACTTGAATTACAGCAAGTATTTCTACAAGTGGACTTTCTATACCCAAAGAAACCAAACCCACTGCCATCGAGTTGATTCTGACTCATAGTGACCCCATAGGGTTTCCAAGGTTGTAAATCTCTATGGAAGCAGACTGCCACATCTTTCTCCTGCAGAGCCACTGATAGTTTTGAACCGCCAACCTTTTGGTTATCAGCCCTAACCACTGCACCTCCAGGGCTCCTTGGACTTTCTATAAAATCATTAAAATAGCAGTGCTTTATCCCTTAATGGGTTCAAGTACTGAGTAGAAGGAACAAGTCTATCTTTAATAGTTAATCAACTACAAACCAAAAATTGCTTTAAAAAATTTCAGCAGGAAGAAGGAAACATTTAATTTCAAATATTCTTTATCTTGTTAAGATACATTTTTTAGTTAAAGGAACTAAAGCACTTTGTGGCGAGTTCTACTGAATTTTTTTTCTAATTATCTCTTACTTTAGACATTTTTAAGCATCCGTGCCTAACGTTCATGTTTTTCAGACTCCACTAATGAATACTTCTAAATGAGAGTGTTAGAGCCCTGCAGGTTTATGAGTGAGAAACAATAACAATAATCAAAATGGTGGCTTTCATCTTTATTTTAAATCAAATGAATTGCTCTTTATTAAGTGATGTTTAGAGTCATTAGTTTTACTGTTTTTATGATTTCCAAGGTATTCGTCTTACTTGAGCTAAGTCATTATTTCCAAATATTTCTAGAAGTTTATTTTTCCTTTCATAGATGAGGTGTATCTTTCCTCTCAGTTGATAATATTATTTATATTTACAAGTACTCATAGAAAATCTGGTTACAGATTTCATTGCTGGGTTGTTTACTGATTAGTAGATTTCTGAAAAAAAAAATTTTTTTTTGCTACTTTTGTGTTTTGAGGGTGTGATCATTTAAGTTTCAAATCTTCCTTACAACATAATTGAACTGATTAGAAGCTTATGTTGCCCAGAGTATGTATTTTAGCAACTCTCCAGCAATTTATAAATATTGAAGTAAGAAAAGCTACATCAGACTGGCTTAATCTCTTTAACTTATAAGCAGTAAGTGTGAGAAGTCTTTGTGTATTCAGGAGGAAATTTCAGTTTCTTTTTTCTGTTAGGAGATATACCAGAAAAACCAGTTGCTGTTGAATTGACTCTGACATATGGCGACCCCATCCATGTCAGGGTAGAACTATGCTCCACAGAGTTTTCAGTGGCTGACTTTTCAGAAGTAGATCACCAGGCATTTCTTCCAAGGCACCTCTGGATGAATTTAAACCTCCAATCTTTCAGTTAGCTGAGCATATTAATTATTTGCACCACCCAGGGATATAAGCCATTGATAAAAAGTTATTGTAAAATCATCTCAATTGCCCTTGAAACTTGGATTCTGATAATTTCTTGATTTGCTGGAAGTATAGCTAATTGATCAGCTTATTAATCTCTTTAATTGCTGTACAAAAGATTCATTAAAAATGTGGAAGTCATTTGACAAATTATTAAGGTAATTTTAGACAGAGATAAAATCATGAGGAAAATAACCAAGGGTGATGAGATGTAGAGTGACTGGGGGGCCCTTCAGATAGAGTGGTCACAGAAGACCTCTCTGAAGAGGGGACTTTTGAGCTGAGACTCGACTGTTGGAAATGAGGCTGCACGTCAAACAAAGACCCTGAGGAAGAGCATTCCAAGAAGACAGAAACAGCAAACATAAAGGGTTTGAGGTAGGAAGAAGCTTTGTGTGCTTGAAGAGGAGCAAGGGGCCAGTGCAGTTGAAGTGGAATGACTGGAGGGGAGAGATGTTGGAGATGAGATAGGAAAGGCAGGGGGCCAGATTGCACTGCAGACTGTGAAGATTCTACCCTTATGGACATGAAATCATGACCAAGATATAGCTGAGTGAAAAATTATGTTTCAAAACAGTCTGAGTAGAAGGATACCCTCATGTGAAACTATATGTGTTTACATATGTGTCTTTAGGTACAGAGATATTTTGGGATGTAAAGTCAGCAATATGCTAACACTGGAAATCTTTGGGTGCTGGATTTTTGTTTTTCTGTATTGCTTGGATTGTTTACAAGAACAATAAAGCCATTTTAAATCTGCATTCATTAAAAAGGAGTCATGGTTCTTTTTGATTAAGATTTAATGTAAAGACACTATTGCAGTCTTCAAGCTCATCAAGGTGAGAAACAGGATTTCTAAAGAAGAGTTTGTCTGATTTCGTCAACAAACAGAAATAAAATAACCTATCTGTGCTTTTGGTTATTGTTGACTATTTTTGTTGTTATTAGTTACTATCAAGTTAGCTCCAACTCATAGTGGCCTTATGTATAACAGAATGAAATGTTGCTCAGAGAAGTAGCAGCTGCCAACATCCATTAGTGATTATTGACAATAGAAGATTAAAAGAAAGCATAAAAATCTAGTGTGCACAGAACACAAACAAGAAAAAAAACATTATTACGATAAACTAGTAAGTACCAAAATAGTTTCCCACACAACCTGCATCTCCCTCACCTTCTGAAAACTACAACATGAATGGTAAAATATATATATGTTAAAAGAATAACAGAAGGAAGGACATGGGAACATAAAAACAAATAATATTCAAGCTATACATTAATTCAATTCCTCATTCTTTCAACATAGATTTTAACATAATCTGTACTAAACAAACAGAAGTTGGGTGCAGGATGTCTAGTTGAATTAAATTCTCATGGGTGTAAGAATAAAATGGGACCACAAAAGGGACCGGGCAGGGCAGAAAGACAGGGCACAAAGGCTGCTGACTTCATAACAGAATAGTCAGACACAGCCTGGGTTTCAATATTCTACCAAAAAGAAAAAGAAAATTTCTATTTCTGCAATATTTTTTTTTCTCAATCAAAATGTTTCCATGTTTTCTTCTATGTCACTCCTTTTCACTTCTCCATGTTTATCTTTCATTCCTATCATATTTCTGTGGTATCCATGGAGTTCTGGAACACAGCAGTCACTTAAACTAGCTTGGGATTTGACAGATGACTACCTATTGTAGTAGTTCCATGGAAAACCAGTAGGAAGGTGTTATTGTTCCAATGTTGGACTACTTCCATAGATAATCTGACGAGAACTTCATTTTTCTGCCTATAAAAATAGCTTGGGTTCCATTCCATATATGAAGAAAAGGCTTTCCTTCCCCTATTCAATTAAGCAAATGCCTGTCTTTTGGCAAGGAAAGAAGAAAAACATTAATCATTTCCAGTTTATCCTTATCAGGATGTTTACTTCCCCAAAAACAAAGATTTAATTCACATTTTCCTTATTATGACCTCCAGGTATTTTCCTCAATGTGGAAGATTGTAGGAAACTTCAGATGGGATTGCTGGTAGAAATATCCTGCTTAAAAAATTAATATGTGGCAGTAGCAAAAGAAAGCTACATGCTGTTTTCAGTGATCCATCATGACTAGAGTCTTCCATTTACTATAATAAATCAGGGTGGTGCGGGCCTTGACGCTGCTAGTTGCTTTTGCTCAGCTTGCTATCCCTTATTCTTCTGAATGTACTAGGTTTATGTTAGGGTTGAATCTTATCTCTGGTCATGTTGAAGTCCACTCTCCACTCTTCAACCTTAGCTCTGCTTCTCCAGCTTGTATGATTACAACTAACCTTTTGCTCACCTGGTTTCATAGACTTAGACTTGACTTTCAACTATTGCTCCAGTAGGTGTTACAGATGACTTGCCAACCGTTGCCAACCTACTTCCCTCTTAGCCTGTGTCTGAGCAATAGTGTAAACAGAGCTGAGGCCAGGACCCAGATCACAGTGGGCTTACCAGGTAGAGGCTGGGTTGGGGCTGCATGAAGAAGAGGTAAAACTATGAGAAAAAGAGAGTAGAAAATAAGAAAATCAGTGAGTCAATAAGTGAGTGTGAAGAAGACAAAGACCCATGCTTATGAAGAGCTGCACTAGTCACCAGTGACTTTCTGTTAACATACTACTTGCTCACCCCAGCCTCAGGGTGAAACAGATTTTTCCCAGTCAAAGGCTGCAGAGATTAGCTGGGTGTGCCTTTTTCCTAGCCAATTCTGATCACTAGTTAAAAATCTTTGATAATTGAAATTATTTTATAGCATTTTTGATTTGCAGATTCTATCCTATGGAGGTTCACTCACTTTTTAATTAAATTAGTAATGGAGTACCTTGATTATATTTTGCAACTAGGCATAGTCTTTGGTAAACTGAGAATGACATATTTTCTAACTTTTATTTTTTTAATAAAAACTTTTTTATTTAAACACAATGTAACAAAATCTATTTAAAAAGAAAATATTTAAAATAATATATGTATAAAAATTGTGTTCTTTTGTTGCTAATCCATAATTATTGGCAAATACAGTTTAATTGAACCTTGGTCTTATTAGCAGATTTTGGCTGAATGTTTTCTTTCTTCTTACTCCAAATCTCTTCATTCCGGACTCATATACAGGTCACTTTGGTATTAAAAGCCATTGTAGTTTCTCAGGACTGGTATCACACACCAATTTCCAAATAAGGAATTTTTCTGATGGCTTCTTTTATAGCTTTCTGCTAAAATCTTCCTTCCTTCCATGGAACAGAAGAAGAAAAAGAGAGGAAAGTATGAAGGGCATTCTATGCAGATAGCCCAAAAACATTACTTTTTGTCTAATCAATGATTTTTCTTGCTAGTCTTAACTAAATGAGAAATATCTGATTCCCATCAATGATATGTTATTCAAAATGAAATATTTCGTGGGTCATTTCTTTCGTTTTTATTTTACATGTTCCTGAAAATACATTTTCAAGTTGACTGCCATCGAGTTGATTTCCTGCTCATAGCGACCTTGTAGGACACAGTAGAACTGTCCCATAGGCTTTCCAAGGGGCGACTGATGGATTCAAACCGCCAACCTTTTGGTTAGCAGCTGAGTTCTTAACCACTGCGCCACCACGGCTCCAGGGGGTATTTTCAGATCATTTATGTATTTTGGGAATATTACTTGTGCAAGGTGATTTCTGAACACTGCATTAGTCTTACAGAATTTCCTTTCTTGAAGATTCTTGACACCTATTATCATATTAAAGACTCTAGAAAGTCCCAAAGTAAAGAAACATTTTAAACATGGCTTGACCCAGCATTTTCCCAACTTCATTTGACCGTGAAGCCCCCTTTCCAGGCAATGGTTAAGAATATTTCAACTCTATAAAGCATACTTAGGAAATGCTAGGTTAGATAATTTTTCTGAAGGAATTTGGATATATTTAATATCCTAATGTATAGGAAAAATATGCAAATGTAGTCTGACATCAGTTTCAAAATTTCTGCCGGCTTCTTTAAGTTTAGCTTTGTAAATCCCACTTCTCAAATTCTTTATCAGCTGAAGCATTATTAAGCCATCAAGTCCTGAAAAATGCTTTCTATGCAAGTAGTAGCTGAAAAAGGTGTTTACTAAAGTTGTTGTTTTCTTTAAAACTTAACTGGAGTGTTCATTTTCCTGAAGTTCCCAAGCCAGTTCTATTAGGCTGATCAATAAAGTTATTTCCCATCTTCTACCATCTGATAATCAACGAAATTGGACCAAAATGTATAGTTTTTTTCTAGGAACATATGCCCATCCCAGGGGAAAGAAAAAGATATGAAGAAAAATGTTCCTCAGGTATTTGAGGATTACAATTCTTGGTGGTCCTTGCAAAAGGCAATAAGCAGCAAGACAAATCCTTTTGCGTTTAGATTACTCAGTGAATAGAAATTGGAGCTATTTTGATTTAAGCTAGAAGGAAATTTCTGGTGTTTCTTTGATCTTTACCTGATTGGGGGGTGGGGGAGGATGATGGAAGGGATAGAGTTATTAATTAACTTTTGTAAAAGATACTCTATTTGATTAATTGTCCTTAGCTAAATTTAAATTAGGGCAGATAAGCTGAAGAACTACGTACTTTCCCAGATTATTCCCAGGATATCCTGCCAGGAATTTTTTACATCTGTAGGCAACTTCTGATCCCCTTTCCTCTCCATCCCTTCAAAAACAACCTAATAAACAATCAAACAACAACAACAACAAAGCTGAAGAACTGGTTTACTGGGATAAGACTAAAATCTCGATTAAGAATAAATATAAATAACTTTTAGTGTTTTTGAAGTTAAGACCACAGGTCATAATGACACGAATAGCTTTCTGACTTACTTAATATAGCACATAACACAGCAGTGATTTGGAGTAGTCTGGATTAAATCAGATGGTACAGATTCATGGTCTAGATGATAAGAACTCTTCCCTTTTTTAAAATTTATTTTCCATTTCAGACCAAAGCCTTGTCTGCAGAACAGACATATGAGAAAAACTATGGCCTTAAAAGACTAGTTTCTTTTATTTATTTATTTTTTAAAGTGTTAAACACACGAAAATAGAGGAGAGTACAATAGTGTAACTTCTATCTACTCGTCAGCCAATTCAACGATTATCTCCTTTCTGCCGTTCTTGTTATGTCTCACCACCCCTCCCTTTCTCTAGAGTATTGCAAAGTCCATACCAGACAGACATTACGTCATTCTGCAGCATGCATCTCTAACTGATAAGGCGTTTATCTTTCATAACCAGCATGCCATTACCAAATCTGACAAAATTAAAAATAATTCCTTAGTATCATCTAATACTGAATCCATGTAACTACCTTCTACTAGCCCCCACATTCTTACCCTGGCCCAACTCTTTGTCATGGCTAGCCCCTCTAGAACGCTCATCCCTAGTAGGGACAAGTGGAGAATACTTGTGCTTTCTCGGCAGTGGGAAGCACCAATTTAAATCCCACCATTTCCAGGTTTCCCTAGATCTGAAATCAGCTGCTACTACTTTAGGACAGTGTTTCAATATCTGAGAAGTGAGATCAAGGCCAAGCTATTCTGAGCATAAGCCGGAGATGAAATTCTAGAACTTGTTCTGCCTATGGTCTGCTTCCCAAGCCCTTTAGGGGGCACATAGCAGGAAGTGGACTTAGCTATTGTTGGCCAAAAAGCAGGATTTCCTCACAGGGAGAAAGAAGTGTTTTCTCTTTATTTGACGTGAAGATGATATGCCTACTTACATTTTCAAGTAGGCTTCAGTAGACTTAGTTGTAGTAGGACACTAGTTCAGGCCTCCAATAAATCCTTTTTAGTTCGTATTGTGTGCAAGGCATTGTGCTAGTAATGAAGATCTGGGATATAAAGCAAAAAGCAGTATATGAAAAATAAACTGCTGTAGGAATTCAGAAGCAAATTATTTTTTTTACTGGGGTTGATAAGGGTCAAAAGAAGCATTTAATTTGAGCCTTAAAAGACTTCTAGAATTTGAACAAGCGGAGATGAAGAAAGGCTATTCAGGTGGAAGAGATAGCCTAAGCAAAGGCACCAAGGCAGGAAAAGTGAAGAATGCTTAAGTGAATAACGAGAAGATCATTCTGGTAAAGGTGACACTCTTTTCAGGTCAAACATCAGGAAATACTGTGACTAGCTGTGCAGCTAGGTGTAGCTATTATGTAATCACCCTGTAAGCAGAAATTCCAGTAACTGCTATCAGCAACTGCTTCCAGGAACTTCTAATCTGGCAGCATAGCATGTTTAGAATGTCAAGACAATGATTGTTAATATGTGACCAACCACGAAAACTGATGCATCATAGAGGCATCTGGTTCAATGTAATGATATAATCATTAACCCAGCTGGATAATATTTGACCTCTGAGCCCAACCTAGTGGATGGTTCATAGGAAGACACTGTTCATTCAGGAAGAAGAATTTCTAGGCTCTCTTGGGAGGCTTGAGAAGGGCAGGCTCCACAAAGTAAAGCTTCTTTCATTGTGGGGTTGGATCCTCCTTTGACCTTTCATATGGCAACCTCGTATGGTTATTGACTTTCTTTCTAAGGGCAAAAACACTAATTTATGTTATTTAACCTAGAAAATCAAAATCTTGGCGATTTTATATCTGCCTAGTCCAATGTCCTAGTGCAGTCCGTGTGCTTCATGGGGCCTGAGAAAAATCTTCTTCTCTCATTCCTCAACATTAAGTAGAAATACTTTTTCAGCTTACATCTATCATGTGTTTGTTATGCCCTAGGCACTGTGTTAGGTGTATCATAAACATCTGATTTAATCCTCACAACAACTCTATGACGAAGGCAATATAGTTTTTTCTATTTTAGAGATGAGGAAGCTGAGGCTTAGAGAGGATTAGTAATTTCACCAGGTCACACAGCTATTAAGGGGCAGGCTGTTTTTTGAGCCCTGCTGGTCTGACTGTTACAACAGGGCAAAAACAGGTGAGCAGGGATGGAGGCCTGTGTGTTGGGATGAGAAGCAGATGGCAAGAGCCCCTTGCTTCCCTCTGCCCCTCTACCTCTTCCAGTCTCCACCCTGCTCTTCTTCCTGTGTCCTCATTTCTTGCTATTTTTTACCTCAACCCCTCTATTTCCCTGAACCTTTTATATAATTCTTTTGTTCATTGATATAGTCATTCGTTTCCTCTTTCACTCATTTATTTACTTCTAAGGTACTAGGCTTTGCCTACTAGGAAATAAAAAGGAGAGTTAACAAGTGCTTGAATGAATACAGCACAATATAATGAATGCAAAGAAGAATTCACACATTCGAATTGTGAGGTTGGTGAAGAATATTGAATATACTATGGACTGCCACAACAAAGAACAAACCAGTCTCGGAGGAGGTACAGCCAGAACGCTCTTTAGAAGCGAAGACGGCGTGACTTCCTCTCACTTACCTTGGACATGTCAACAGGGGGGACTAATTGCTGGAGAAGGATATCAGGCTTGGTAGAGGGTCAGTGAAAAAGAGAAAGACGCTCAATGAGATGAATTGACACAGTGGCTGCAACAATGGGCTCAAACATAGCAACGATTGTGAGGATAGCATAGGACCAGGCAGTGTTTTGTTCTGTCGTGCATGGGGTCGCTATGAGTTGGAGCTGACTCAGTGGCACCTAACAACAACATGTGAAGGTTGCTTTGGGAAAAAATAAAAAAATTATGTACTATGTACCTCATCACCTATAATTGACACCTATAATTTTTCATTATATATTTAAATAGTTACAAAGGATATAATTTCTAGCGTGCTATATACAGGGCTTCAGACCAATTTGTTCTGGTTTGAATCCCTGCTGAGAATTTGCATTTCCACTCCAGATGTACTGAATCAGAATCTACATTTTAACAAGACCCCCAGGTGATTCTTATGTATAACTTCCTGGGAACTCATTAGAAATGCAAATTCTCAGCAGGCGTTTGAACCAGAATGAACTGTTTCGAAGCCCTGGCTATACAGGTAGGCATTTTTAAACGAAACAATTACATTACTCTTTTAAATGTGTCCAAATGGAACCCAGATACCCTAGCAATTTGATACCCACCATCTTCCATTTAGGCCCCTGACCTACACCAATCTGATCAGGCACAGCATAATAAAAAGATAATGGATTTTGTAATGGTAAATGTAGAAATGATTGAGATAGGTGATGATTAGCATTCTCTCACAAACTTGTTAGCTGCTGTGGGGTTGGACCCAGACTCATAGTGACTCCATGAACAATGGAAGAAAATGCTGCCCGGTCTTGTGCCAACCCCATGATCGACTGTAGACCTGATCGTTGTGATCCACAGGTTTTTTATTGTCTGATTTTTGGAAATAGATCACCAGGCCTTTCTTCCTAATCTGTCTTAGTCTGGAAGACTGAGCTGAAATATGTTCAACACCACAGCCACACGCAAGCCTGCACTGATGAACAGGTAGCGGCTGCGCATGAAGCACTTTGGCTGGGAATAAACTCAAGTTTCCCACATGGAAGGTGAGAATGCTACCTGTGAACCTCAACTGCCCCCATCCCACAAACTTGCCTTATGTAAAATTCTGCTGTACCTACAGATAGTGATTAAACATACCTTTAATTAGCAAAGCAACCTCAACTCAATTTTTACAGCTAATCCTGTAAACTCATTGACATGCCAGTCTTCTGTTCTTTTAGCAACATTCCAGGGGAGGATCCCATTAAATGTATAGTTGGCATCAGGTGTCTGGTATTCCTGTTAAACCAATGCTGGACTCAGGACTTAAGAGATCTAGCCTAGGGTAACTTCCCTAAGGATAAGGAGTATAGGACTCACTGAATTCTTATACCCTTATTCCACAGATGTGGAAAAGCTTCTAAAATATTTTTAGCTAAACCACATGCCTTGAATTCCTTTCATTACATCAGCGAGCCAATTTCTGACACCCATCTTGCTGATCAACAGGTCATTATTTTATTTATTTTTTATTGTGCTTTAGATGAAGTTTTACAGAGCAAGTTAGTTTCTCATTAAACAATTAATACACATACTGTTTTGTGACATTGGTTGCCAACCCCATGACATGTCAACAGTCTCCCCTTCTCAGCCGTGAGTTCCCTATTACCAGCTTTCCTGTCCCCTCCTGGCTTCTTGTCCTTGTCCCTGGGCTAGTGTGCCCATTTAGTCTCATTTTGTTTTATGGGCCTGTCTAATCTTTGGCTGAAGGGTGAACCTCAGGAATGACTTCAGTACTGAGATGAAAGGGTGTCTGGGGGCCATACTCTCGGGGTTTCTCCAGTCTCTGTCAGGCCAGTAAGTCTAGTCTTTTTTTATGAGTTAGAATTTTGTTCTACATTTTTCTCCAGCTCTGTCTGGGACCCTCTATTGTGATCCTTGTCAGAGCGGTTAGTGGTGGTAGCCGGGCACTATCTAGTTATGCTGGACTCAGTCTAGAGGAGGCTGTGGTAGTTGTGGTCTGTTAGTCCTTTGGATTAATCTTTCCCTTGCGTCTAGCCTCCTAGAATGTGAGAAAATAAACTTCTCTTTGTTAAAGCCATCCACTTGTGCTATTTCTGTTATAGTAGCACTGGATGACTAAGACTGCTAACCAAAATGTCTACGGTCTGAATCCACCAGCTGCTCCTTAGAAACCCTCTAAGGCAGTTCTACTCTGTCCTATAGGGTTGCTATGAGTCAGAATTGACTCAATGGCAATGGGTTTGGTTTTTTTTTTTTTTTTTTTTGGTATCCATATATATAGATATAAAACAATAATGTATATTTTATTATTATTTGCCACTGAGTCAATTCTGACTCATGATGACCCCACGTGTGCAGAGTAGAATTGTGCTTAATAGGGTTTTCAGCAACTGATTTTTTGCAAGTAGATGTCTTTTGAGGTGCCTTTCTTCTGAGGCAGTTCTGGGTGGACTTGAACCTCCGATTTTTTGGTTCGTGGCGAAGCGCATTAACCATTTGCACCACCCAGGGACTCCAACAAAATACATATTGGAACTTGAATAATTTTAAAAAGTTTCCTATGACTATAAGACTTTAAATGCAAGAAAATAGTATACAAATAATTAAAACAAAAATAACTTGATGCATTATCATTTAACATAAAAGTAAAATTTTGTTGGAAATGTGTCTCTCAAGTTGTGGGGTGGCTGCTTCCCCCCCACATTGGTTTATAGATCCATATAATGAACATGACCAATTGCTAGAATGAAATAGGGTTCAGCATACATTTAATTCCTGTTTTTCATTTTCATATGTGTAACTGTGGAGAAACTTTGTTAATATAAAACATGGCAATGGAAGGAGTGTTACTACAGCTAGTTTAGAGCAGTGGAAGTGCACAGGGTTGAGAGTTACAGCACCTACTCCCATTTTTGACATAAAGATGACATGTCTTTGGGCAAATCACTTGCTAGGTTTTAGTTTTCTCATCTGTAAAATTAGGCGAGTGAACTAGATGTTTTAAGGATCTTATAGCTCTGTCATTCTATAATTATATGAAAAAGACAAATTAAACCATTTGGATATAATTAAGTAGAAAGTATACATATAAATAAGTACTGTCTAAACAAAGAGGAGACCTGGTGATGCAGTGGTTAAGAGCTCAGCTGCTAACCAAAAGTCAGCAGTTTGAATCTACCAGCCATTCCTTGGTAGAACCTATGGGTTCTACTCTGTCCTATAGGGTCGCTACGAGTCAGAATCAACTCCACGGCATCGTGTTTGGTTTGTTTTTTTTGGAAACAACTAGAATTAACATAAATATAAGTATACACCTGCTTTCAAGATGATTATAATCAAACTGGGTAGAAAATAACATTAAGTAGGGAATAAATCAAGATTGCATTAATTAAATGTTAAGTGCCATGATAAAGACAAGGTTATAGTTACATTAAAGGTTCAAAGATGGGTCAATTAATAGGGGCTGAACTCTGTCAAAGGAGCCCTGTAGTGCAGTGGTTAGGCGCCTGGCTGCTAACTGAAAGGTTGGTGGTTCAAACCCACCAGCCGCTCCACGGGAGAAAGATGTAGCAGTCTGTTTTCATAAAGATTATAACCTAGGAAACCCTATGGGACATTTCTACTCTGTCCTATAGGGTCACTATGAGTTGGAATTGACTCTACGGCAATGGGTGTTTTTGGTTTGAACTCTGTCAGGAAGGCTTCATGGAGAAGGTGAGATATGAAGAGGACTTTGACGTTTTCCATGTTGTAGAATAATAGCAAGGAAGGCCCAGAGGAAGGCACAGACCACAGTGCCATGGTCTGGTGATGGGCAAGTTTAGGAGAGTGGATACTGCCTGCTAAGGTGGAGAGGGACTGAGGTTACAGGTTTAGCATGGTAGGATTATTGAGGGTCCTTGGAAGCAATTAGAGACAATTAATTTTGATGAGGTAGGCTGTAGCCAGCCATTTACAGGATCAGATCTATTAACAGGAATGGTACAATGAGAAATATTTTTGAAAGCTCACACAATTATTCATTTGCTCAATCATCACATTCGCTCAATCATCAAACACTTAAAAGAACCTCATTCTGTGTTAGATGCTGCAGTAGGTGCTTGGAATGCTGAATAAACATGGAATCTGTCCTTAGGGAAGTTACCTCTAAGCAAAAATAGCCTAAAGGAGAAGGCAGGTTGCCAGAACTAATTTTCAGGTGATGAAGACTTATTTTTGTTAAGTAGTCATGGGAGTGGAGAGGAAGGGCAAAAGCGCAGGGTCTTCATTATTGTTTGAATGTTAGAGTGAGAGAAAACTCCCATATATTCTAAATTCAAGGGAGAGGAAAGGTCCACTAAATATATGTTTGTGCTCCAGCAAAAGAAGATGTCTTTTTCAGAATGGGAGGCTTGTGGAAGAAAACTGGTCCCCCTAATTCCTCAGTGGTTGTTTGCTTCAGCTTCTCTCATTGTTAAGCTCACAATGATGAAAATTGTTTTCTTTAAAATTAAGAATGAAATGAAACCAAGAGAGTAGGTTTGCTTCTGCAGGTAGAACACACCAGTTTTCCAAATTCCAGACATCTCAATTTCTATTTGGACTAGTTCTCAAGAAGTCAGTAAGAAAACTCTGTTGACCTCTTGTACTCACATTGCCCATGTACACAGCCCAGGTTCACAAGCAAAGTACTTAATGGTTAACCTTCACCTGCCAAAAGCATGACTACTTTGTTTTCTATTTTCTAGTATTTTTTAAGAAGATAATTCCCCTTGTCTTTAGAGCAAGAAGTATGTCATGTCTAGATTTATTAGTAACATCATCCTTAATGTTGTTTAGAGAGAACCTGACAGTTCTTGGCCTCTTGCTACTTGTGCTGAGTCCATAGCCCCCCAAAAGCTTCTCTTCTAACTGGGCAGGGGCACAGGCTGGAGGGGTGTTAATTTAGACTCAAGTAAATTTATCAAATAATCATCTGCTCCCTGATGTCGGTGTCTGACACTGTGCTAGGCCTGGGGATGAGAAACGTGGATAAAGTCTTTGTCTTTGAAGAGCGCACGATTGTCCAAAGCTGAGGGAATCTCCAGACACTAAAACAAGGCTTAAGTCTTTACCCTGCAGATGCCTACCTCTCACCTCCGAAGTGAAAGGTGGAGCAGGAAGCATCCTAGGCCAACCTCTGCTTTCAGATGCTTCTGTTGTTGTTAATGTTAATCATGGAGACCTCATGCACAATGAAATTGGGCTGTTGTGATCCAGAGGGTTTGGCTGATTCTCAGAAGTGTATTGCCAGGCCTTTCTTCCTAGTCTGTTTTAGTCTGGAAGCTCCACTGAAACCAGTTCAGCATCATAGCAACATGAAAGCCTGCACTGATAGACGAATGGTGGCTATGCTTGAGGTACATTGGCTGAGAATCGAACCCTGGTCTCCCAGGTGAAAGGTGAGAATTCTACCACTGAACACCAACGTTCTCTATGATGCCTCTAAAAACTTCTTAAACTCATGGTGTAACAAAGGCTTTCAAATTTAATCCTTTACAAGGAGACAGATAAGGCAAACTAGTTCTGGAGGAAATGTGACACAGGCAAATATGTTTCCTGAAAGGGCTGTCCTACTTCTCTTCTTTTACTTTTTCTTTTCCAAAATATTTAATCCATGGGGACACTCTTTGTTCCCCTACTTAATGCCAAAAACACTTTCTTTTTAGGCAATAAACAGCAAACTCAGTGCATTAATAGCGTTGACTGGTAACGTAAATTTATATGCAAAAGCAAAAACAATAGTAAAACTCTTAAGCCTGCTTCTCCTGAGAGTTGCCACCCAGAAAGGAGTTTGTTTAGGGAGTGTTGCATGCAGCATTTTACTTGCAGATACATGCTCAGGGTTATCCTATCCTCAGATATCTGCAGATTAAATACTCATCCCTGTCTCAGCTTTTATCACCAGACAACATGGCCTTGTTTTAATACATATCTGTGCCTGTAAGGGATTAATTCTGGGAAGGACACGATTCTACTGTGTTTGAGGCAGTATCTTTTGTAAAAAAGTTTAAACCAAAGGAAACTTGTTCAAGTGAAGAATTCTGTAAATGCAATACTGTTGGGGTGTTGAGAAACAAGGATAACAGGCTGTTTCAGTTGTATGCCTCTTCATGCAATTGCTAAGAGCAAGATGAAGTCATTTGATACCATCTGTGGAATGTGATGGGGCTGGTCCTCCGCAGAAAGGGGAAGGCAGCTGCCCATGGGTGTGGTGAATGGGAAAAAGGGCCACGCCCACTCTAATTATGAGGCTTCCTGCCCCAAAGATTCATCTTTTCAGACCTAAGAGTAGAACATGAGAATAAGGTCATTGTCTCTTGAAGGATTAGTTAAAATTCTCTACTTTGTGAAAGTAATAATAGTAATCTATTTTGTAATTAGCCTTTATCAAAGCCTAATAGTAATCTCTGTCAGAAGGCTGTTGCAAATATTAAATGAGGTAATCTATGTATATTGTAAGTGTGTATATATTAGCTTGAGACGGATTGACACAGTGGCTGCAACAATGGGTTCAAACACAGTAATGATTGTGAGAATGGTGCAGTACCGGGCAGTGTTTCATTCTGTTGTACACAGGGTTGCTATGAGTTGGAACTGACTGTTATTGTTAATATATTTTAACATATTTTTTATTATTAACATTTTAATATTATTTTATTAGTAACGTATTTTTTATTATCATTATCATTATTATTATATGCACTAAAAGGTCTTCCACTTATGGCTTCCCACCAGGATCCGGAGAATTTGCTGCTCAAACCTCACTAGCTCTTAAGTAATGTCGCTTTGTTTTGACTGAGTCCCATGCCACTGGTACAGAGTCATTTCCTAAACTAAGATGAGGATGCAGCTGTGCTCAGCTGAGCAATGTGGGTGCCTTATATTTCTCACTCTTGCTGACTAGATGAGAAAAAGTGAATGTGGAGTAATTTGGAAGGCCAATAAATCGTATCTCATTTCCGAGAGATGTATTTTGGTTAACAAACTCCTTTTAAAGCTGTAAATAAGCTAGGTCTCACTTTTTCCATCTAAAGTTTGATGATCAAATCAGGCAAAGCATGAAGGTGTTTTGGAGTGAGCAGGAAGGGGAGCCTTCGGTGTGGGGCCATTGGAGAAAGGCAGACCCCATTGAGACCTAAGGCCTCGTGGGATGCCAAGGGCTGGGCACCTGCAGGATCAGGCTGAGCAAGATGGAGATAGGAGGGCTTGGGAGTGTACTGTGCAGAGGGCAGATAAATGGATGGTGTGTCACTGAAATTCCCCAGCAGGCTACCTGCTGTGGGGTAGGTTGCCAAGGCCTGAGGTGAGATGTCCGGACTAGTTTGGAAGGCTGTAAATAAAGAATGGCTTATGTTTTGGGCAAGTTCAATCTCCTAATCCAGCTTCTACAGTTTATTCCAGTTCAGCCACGTATGTCTCCTCTCAGTCTTGGCCTTTTCTCTTAGAAGGTGAAGTTGAAAAGGGACAGAAAATGGAAGATGTGGAAAAGGGGAAGACCATTTCCTCCCTTCTCCTGGTGGAAAAATGTATTAGATCAAACTCCTAGGTTCCTTTTCTCTACTTTCTCCTTCATCTTTACTGTGTGTATAAGCCCCGGCTTTTAAAACTTACCACTAGGAATGTTTAGGGACTTTAAATTTATTTTTCTTCTCAAAATTGGTCTTTAAGGAAGAAATGACCTCTCCCCCCAACGCTAATAGAAATAGTGCACTTAATTTTTGGTAAAAAAATACAGAAGTGGAAACAGGAAGTTACCTTTAGATGGAGTTTTTGTAATTATTTGAAAAAAAAAATCACAAGTGGCCTCTTTAGTTATATAAATAGGAGTCTGATATTTTAAGGATAGGATCCAGGCAAGGGCTCTTTCAGACTTTATAAAGGGAGCCTCTCTCGGTATCTCCTGGTATGGAGTTCTCTATGGAAGACTGGTTGGGATTTGAGTGATAAATTAGGAAACTAAAATAGATGTGGCTATGTTTGTACTTCAGACTGGTGAAGTGGATCAGACCAGTTATAATCCAAGGAAGGTTATGAAAGTTCATATTAGAGCACCTGAGTGATCACTTGGAGGAAAACCAAGGAAGTGCAATGAACAGTTTGTGCCAGGTTGTCAGTGGGCATTCATGTTGACAACAGGAAGTATAACTGGTTGAGAGAACATACTCAGAGTGCTTTTGTCAACTTGGAGAGAAGGATCAGTTTAACTCTTACCAAAGGCCAGTCTGAAATATAGAAGGCAGGCTCATCTCACTCTCAGAAGATTCAGAGAGAGGTGTTCTCTGTCTCCACCACCTACAATTACCCCTATCCCCAGCTCTTCTCCTATCCATCCCCTTACCATACTTGAATGTGAAATCCATGAGAGCAGGGGTTTTGTTTGTCTTGTTCTCTGTTGAGTCCTCAGTGCTTAAACCAGGGCCTCACATCTAGTGAACACTCAATGAATTGTATACATACTTTTGAATTAATGAATGGATAAGTTTAAACTTGGTGGAGTATAGAAGTTAATGAATGACAGAGTTAGGATCCAAAGAGATCCGCTGGAACAATAAGCTGAATCTACCAACATGAAGTTTAATAGGGAAAAACGGAAAACTCTACCCTTGGGTCCAAAAATCAGCAAGGCAAGTCCCCATCTGGAGAGATATAATTTGGCAATGTCTTATGTGAAAGATTTATTTGACACTAAGCACAACATAATTTAGCAGTGTGACATTACTGGGATAAAAATTTAATGTGATCTTAAACCACATTAATTAAGATATGCTATCTAGTATAAAAGAAGTGATAATTACTTGTCTTCTTTATGCTGATCAGATGGCACTTGGAACATGGTGTTCTATTATGGCTACCACAGTCAAAAAAAAAAAATGTAAGCAATTAAGAGTGTGTTCAGAACAGAATAGCCAGGGCAATGAGGGGACTTGGAATATAAGGGATAATTGGTAACACTGAGGATGTTTTCAGTCAGTCCAAGAAAAAGTTCATTGAATATTTAAAGTTCAGTCTTTAAATATCTGAGGGGCTACCCTGTGGAAGAGGTACTATATTTGTTCTTTGTGGTATCAAGGCTAAAACTAGGGCAGGTGGGGAGAGGTTTCAAGAAGGCATATTTCATTTCAGTTTTGCAAAGAAGGACTTCCAAATTTTCTGAGCTGCATGGAGTCTGGTGGGGTGTGAGTCCTCTGTATCTAGAGATATTTAAACAGAGGCTGCACAAAGACTACACAAAGGCTCGAGTGCCAGGTTGAAACGAGGATCTATAAGACAGCTTCAGTAGAGATGAGCTGTGTGGGCGGGTGGGGCTGCCAGGAGGGATGTGAGGCCTCACTGGTGTCAGGGCCTGCCATTGGAACTCTTTCCCAAGAACTACACTGCTGGGATACAGTTTAAGTGCATTGTCATTTACCTGGTCTGACTGTGTGACACCTGAATAAGACAACTCAGATCAAAGGGAATTTGTAAGTGGGCGAAATCATTCATTTAACAAATATTTATTGGGCACTGACTTTATACTGGCACTTATTATGGGCTGGGATTGAATAATGAAAAGGATTCAGGCCTTACTCACAGGAATCTTAAGATATAGTGATCACAGGACCTCTACATTCCAAGACCAACATTTCAGCTTGGAGGATGGTTCTCAGGCTTAGCATTTGGTTCACTTCCTTGTACAATTTGTATGTTTATGCTTCTCTAGATGGACTGACATTTCCTTGAGGGCAAGAATTATTTCTTACTGTCCTTTTAACTTTAGCACAACCTCAAAGCACAGTAGTTGGCGTAATAGTAGGTATTCAATAAACGCTTGTATAAACAAAACAAGCTATACAGATCTCTCCTCTGCAAATGAATTGAGAACCAGAAGAAATTTTAAGACAGTCCAGTAGAAGGACCAAAAAAACCCAAATCTGTTGCAGTCGAGTCGATTCCAACTAATAGCGACCCTATAAAAACCCATTGCCGTCCAGTCGATTCTGACTCATAGCAACCCTATAGGACAGAGTAGAACCGCCCCATAGAGTTTCCAAGGAGCATCTGGTGGATTCTAACTGCCGACCTTTTGATTAGCAGCCATAACACTTAACCACTATGCCACCAGGGCTTCCTCTAATAGTCACCCTATAGTTACCCTACACAGTGGCTTCAAAACTGAAGGAATCATGAAGAAATCTCTTTCTAGGCCTTGGCGATGGGATCCAGTGGGAAGATAGAGCCAGAATGAATCCAAGGATGATGTTATCCAGGCTACAAAGCCACTGGAGGGGCCATCACAAAGAAGTTGGTCTTTACTAAGTGGTCTCACCAGCTTTGGAAATCACTTAGTCAAATGCTTTGTTCTATGCCAAATAGCACACATAATAACGAGCTGTGGAAGGGTTAGAACTCCGAAGGTTTGAGTCTTAGAGTCGGTTAGAGAGAGGGGGAGGAGGCGGTTTCAGGGAAGGCTGAAGATCAGAATTATGGTAGGAAAGTAGAGAAATGCTTTCCTTTTTGAAGTGGGACTCAGCGGACTGATGCAGAGCTTGATGGGAAACTGATACCTCACAGAGTAGAGGCAAATTCTAATAAGCAGCTTTTGGGAGAAATTGAGGATCCCACAGGATCTGGCAGGCAGGTCTCCCTTGGGTGAAGAGTGTGCTTGATTTGGTCTAGTACCTAAAAGAGAAAGAATTGGTAAGAAGGAGACAGGGTTGGGTGTCAAGCTGAGCTAGCCAGGTTGATCCAAATGGATCTTACTTCATATGAGTAAACAATATGTGCTTTGTATCTTAATCCATTTGTGCATTTTGAATTTTGTTTTCTTTTCACATAGTTACTCAGTAAAAATCCCTTTTGCAAGATCTCAGATTTACTGCGTCTTCCCGTAAGAGTATTGTGCTAAGAGTGTAGGCTCTGAGCCGTGGAGACAAACTGCCTTAGTCTGACTTTTAACTCTGCCACTTACTTGCTGGCTATCCTTGAGCAAGTTTCCTCACTCTCCTCAGCTTCAGTTTCCTCACTGTAAAACTTCAGTTACCTCATAGGTTTGTTGTGAAGATTAAATGAGATAAGGTCTGCAGAGCTCTTAGCATAGTACTTGAGCGCAGTAAATACTAGCTGTGTGGTTACTCATGTTACTATGGTGAAGAGGCAGGACGGCTACTGAGAGGATTCCTGTCTGTTAGCTTAAAGGAAGAAATCTTCATATTGGAGAAGGAAGAAGAAATAACAAGTTCTGCCTTGGGCATATTGAGTTTAATGAGTTGATGGGAAATCTAGGTTGAATTATACCTAAGGGTTTGGAATTCAGGAGAGGACAGAGCTGAAGATTCAAATTTGTGTGTCAAAATGCACAGTGGTGGGTAAAGGAGATTGTGTAAGAAGGGTGTGTAAAATGAGAGTAGAAGCAGTGTTTCTGTGGATATCTGTTCTCCATATTCAAGGGTTGTCAGGAGAAAATGATTGTGGAAGGGATCAGACAGAGCAGCCAGAAATGGATGGAAAAACAGAAGAGAGGAAAGTTGTGGAAGTCAGTGGAGGGAATATTTGGTTATGGAAGGAGTGGCCAAGAAAGATAGGTCACATGAGCCAGGACTGGAAGTGGCCATTGGATCTGGCAATTATTATATCACTGGTATCGGTGGTACAAATGTTTTTCGCTTGACTGCTAACCTAAATGTTGGCATTTCAAACTCACGCAGTGGTACTGCTGAAGAAAAGTCCTGGTGATCTGCTTCCATTAAAATTACAGCCAAGAAAACCCAGGGCAGTTCTACTCTGTAACGCACGGAGTTGCTTTGAGTCGGAATCAACTTGATGGGAACTAACAACAACAACGATTCTTTGTCAAGATGCCTAGGTGGCACAAATAGTTTGTGCTTGACTACTAACTAAAGGTTGTCGGTTTGAGCTCAGCAGTGCTGTGGAGGAAAGTTTTGGTGATCTGCTTTCTGTAAAGATTATAGCCAAGAAAACCCTATGGAGCAGTTCTGCTCTGCAACACGTGGGGTCGCCATGAGTCAGAATCAATTCAATGGCAACAGGTTTTTTGGTTTTTTATTTTGTATCCTTCATCAGCACAGGAGCTGGAGTAGTGGTGGCAAAAACCAAACTGCTTTGTGTAGACTGAGAACTAAAACCATATAAAAATAAATAAATAACCAATAAAGGATATAAAAAGCAAAGATTATAAAATCATATATCTAGTATGACTCAGTTTTAGAAAAACAATTAAAATACATTAAAAAAGAGAAATCCTTACATTGGTGATGGTCTTTAAAGCATAATAATTTCTTCAAGTCATGTCAATAGCTGACTAACTGTAGACGATGTAAGCCCAGGCTTTCCCCTGACCATTGTTCTCAGTTCTGCGCTACTTCTGCCAGCTTCTGACTGGCCGACCTTGTCTCCGGTTTCTCATCTCTTCTAAACTTGATGTCTGAAGTCTGCTTCCTGTGCCAGATTTTTGGTGCTCTCCAGAGACTGAGCAATTAGGCTGCCCTGGTTCTTCCTGCTCCTGGATATTTTAGGAACATGCCCCACCCGTCCAGCTCAGACCTCTGGGACACAAAGTCCAGCACACGTATGTGTCTGTGCCAGCATGTTCGAGGGGCTTGAAGGTGTGGGTACTATACTTCCAAGCTACATGATGGACACAGAGGTATTTCTGTGGGTGCTTTGCTAATTTGCAAATCTAAGCCCTGCAAAATTGGAGTCTTCTATGGTTACTGTAGAAAGCATGTTCCCCCAAAATCACTTCCCACTTTCCCATGCTGAGTCATGTCCCGGTTTCATTTTCATTAGCAAGTTAATAACTACCATCAATGACACACAAAAACGCTATCACTGATTAAAGAGTTTTACACCCTTGAAAACAAGGTATGGTTTTGAGTCATAAGAGAAGAAAGCCATGAGTCTTTGGAAATAAATGTTTCCATTCACCTCAAGCCTTCACTGTACCCTCACTAGCCTGTGTGATTTTGGACGAATTCTGAATCTTTCTTTGCCTCAGTTTCCTCATCTGTAAAAGGGAATTATCATTCCAATTTACCTGTTTGTTGTGAGAAATTCATGTGATAATAAAACACAGGACTAGAACAGTTGACTGCTCTTCAGTAAGCTTTCTCCAACTCTATCTCACTTTACCTCCCTCCTGCTCTCACTTTGTCCCTCCTTCCTTCCCCTTCTTCTTTCATCCATCTCTGTCATTTTCCACAGTCTCTTTTCCCTTGGCTTATACTGTATACGTGCTCAGGTCTCTTCTAAAATTAATGCCAAAACCCAGTAAAATCCGAGCACCCACCCCTTACCACTACTATCTGCCGGCAGCCTACCAGGACAAATCTCATTATTCTCCTTATCCCTATTTGTGTCAGTTGCCATAACAAGCCCCGGGTCACCCTTCGTTTCCCAAGAAATGGGTGATAGGAAAGGAGAAGAAGCTCTAGTGGTGCAAATGGCCAAGCACTCAGCTGCTAACCAGAATATCCAGAATATCTTCCACTCTGTGGAAGAAAGACCTGGAGATCTGCTCCCATAAAGATTACAGCCTAGGAAACCCTATGGGGGCAGTTCTAGTCTATCCTACAGGTATCTATGAGTCAGATTTGACTCCATGGCACACAACAACAGCTAGGAAAGGAGAAGGAACCCTGGTGGCACAAATAGTTAAACGCTTGCCTGCTAAACAAAAGGTTCGCAGTTCTCCAACATCTCTGTGGGAGAAAGACTTGGCAATCTGTTTCCATAAAGATTACAGCCAAGAAAACCCTATGGGGCAGTTCTACTCTGTCATGTGGGGTCACTATAAATTGAAATAGACTTGATGGCACCCAACCACAACAGGAAAGGGGAAGCCAGGGTATTCCTCTCCCTTCTTTCTGTTTTGAGCTACAGCAGTGGCTACATAGTTTCTTTGGTTCCAGCACCTTCTGGGTGATTCTCCCTCTGTCATCTCAGTTCCCATTTGGTTCCAGTTCCTGTTAGGTGGCCCACCTCTTGGGCTCTGGTAGAATCATCTCCTCCTTCTGGTTCTGTAGGCCAATAAGTAATAGTGGCCTCATACTCTTGGTAATCTTTGAGTTTCTTCTCTTTACCGTGCTACGTTTTTCTTCCAAATACTTTTTGGAAGTAGTTCCTTGAATAAAGTGAGCTACCTGGTGTGGGCTCTCTCCTAACTGGGCCCTGAAAGATACAGTTTCATTCACATTCCTGCTCTGACCAAAACCAAAATCTCCTCTGAGGATCCTACTGTTACCAGATAGAAACCCCAGGTTCTGCTCGTGTGACTTGCATCAGCCAATAAACGAGAGATCAAGGTGGGGGAGTGGAAAGGTGCTTTTATTTTGTTGTGCAAGGAAAGGAAACAGTTGGGGCTGCTGTCACCAAAACTACTTAGTGAGGACGAGTGGAAAAGTTACTTTTAAAGGGGTTTAATAAGTAGGAAGTTCATACCAGTTACATTAGCAACATTCTTAATTGTACTACACAGGTGCATTGGGGTTTACATATAACTTCATGCAAAGCCAGAATTTTAATGTAAAATTATGAGATATGCCAAGCAAAGGAACCAGGATTCTAATGCAAAGCTACTTGGTGAGCTAAGCAAGCTACCTGAGGCAGTGAAATTTTTCACAGCCTGGAGGCCTCTGTCTTACTACTTCCCCTCTAGCCCTTTCCTTTGATGATCCTTTTTTTTTTCTTCAAAAGATCTAGTATCACTGGCTCTAGATGTGGGTTATGTGTCCTCCTTACTTCTCTTTTCCCCTCTCCTTAACATGGTGATAAATGGAGAAAATATTAAAGTTGCCAAGGATTTCATTTTTCTTGGTTCCACAAGCAATGCCCACAGAAGCAGCAGTCAAGAAATCTAATGATGTATAGCATTGGGCAAATCTGCTGCAAAAGACCCCTTTAAAGTTTTAAAAATCAAAGACGTTATTTTGAGGACTAAGGTGCACCTGACCCAAGCCATGGTATTTTCAATCACCCCGTATGCATGTGAAAGCTGGACAATGAATAAGGAAGCCTGAAGGAGAGTTGATGCCTTTGAATTATGGTGTTGGCAAAAAATATTGAATATACCATGGACTTCCAGGAGAACAAATAAGTCTGTCTTGGAAGAAGTACTGCCAGAATGCTCCTTAGAAGCGAGGATTGTGAGACTTCATCTCACATATTTGGACATGTTATCAGGAGGGATCAGTCCCTGGAGAAGGACATCATGGTTGGTAAAATAGAAGGTCAGTGAAAGAGAAGAAGATCCTCAATGAGGTAGATTGATATAGTGGCTGCAGCGATGGGCTCAAGCATAGCAACTATTGTGAGATTGGCACAGGACCAGGCAGTGTTTCGTTCTGTTGTACATAGATAGGGTCACTATGTGCTGGAACCGACTCAACGTCACCTAACAACAACAACAACATTCCCAAAGGGAGGTTGGTAGTACTTCCCTGGACAGTGAGGGCCGTAGGGAGAATATCTGCGACTCCGGTTTCCAGGCACCTCTCTTCACAACCATCTCAGACAGGCAGCTTTCAAAAGCAGTTTTCAGGATGAATTCAATTCTGGGCATTCCTTGGCTGATGTTTAGCCCACAATTTCTTCATCATCTTGCCAAAAAAGTTTCTGAGGAAAAACTGAGTCATTCAGAATGGATGGTCTAGTGACAGGAGACATTTTGGCTAGGTAAGGTAGCTTCAGATCATAATTCTGAGCCAGAAGGACATACTTCTCTTCCGAGATCACCCAAGATCTTTTTGTGGATTCTTGTTCTCTCTCCCAGCACCACCATCCCCATGTCCCCACCTGCTGCTAATTCCTTCAGTTAACCAGCAAAGGTTATGTTTGACATTTCCTGCTCCACCCTCATGCCATATCCTTAGCTGTCTTTTTGACTTTGTTGTCTTTTCTTCCCTACCCTTATTTCAAGGGAAAAAAATCATGTAAAAATTATTCAATTATAAGCTCATTTGCAACAGTTTACCTTCTGTGATGGTTAAGGTTGCATGTCAGCTTGGCTGTGCCAGGATTCTCAGTGATTTGGCAGTTATGTGATGATGTAATCACCTCCATAATGAGATCTAATGTAATCTTCATGATGAGGTCTGCTATGAGCTGCCAATCAGTTGAAAAGGAGTTTCCTTGGGCATATGGCCTGCATCCAATACATATGGACTTTCTGGCAAAGACTGCTGGCTATTGTTCTGCTAGGAATCCTGCATTTGGCTCGTCATCATCTGAACTCCAGTTCTTGGGACATGAGCCAGGAGCCTGCCATCTGACCTGCCGATCTTGGGTTCATCAGTCCCTGTGGCTACGTGAGTCAAGAAAAGCCTCAGAGTGGGGGAAGCATTGGGTGCAGAACTCAGATTCTAGTAAAACGACCAGACTTAATGGTCTGACAGAGACTGGAGGAACCCCAGAAAGCATGGCCCCTGGACTCTCTGTCAACCCAGAACTAAAACAATTCCCGAGGCCAACTCTTCAGACAAAGATTGGACTGGACTGTGGGACATAAAATGATACTCGTGAAGAGTGAGCTTCTTAGCTCAAGTAGATACATGAGACTAAATGGGCAGCTCCTGTCCAGAGGTGAGATGAAAAGGCAGAGAGGGTTAGGAGCTGGTTGAATGGACATGAGGAATCAGGGGTGGAAAGGAGGAGTGTGCTGTCACAGCATAGGGGAACAATTAGGGTCACATTATAAATTTTTGTATGAGAGACTGATTTGAATTATAAGCTTTCATTTAAACTGCAACAATGAAAAAAAAAAAAGTCTCTAGCCTGATGCCTGACCCACAGACTTAGGACTTTCCATCCTCTACAACTATGTGAGCCATTTCCTTGATGTAAATCTCTCTCTCTCTCTCTTTCTACATATATATATATATATACATATATATATGTATATATATATGTATATATATATATACAGACTCATACTTCACCGGTTTTGCTTCTCTAGAGAACTCAGCCTAAGACACCTTCTTTAATCGAATTCTAGAAAAGGTTACTTACTCAGTCTCATCACCCATGAACACAAGCCTTTCCTCATTGGGGTTTTTCTCTTTCTTCCCCTTTCTTTCCCCTCTCCTGTCTCTTCTCACCTGTTCCTTTTTTGCACTTTCTTGGTTAGACAGCTTCTCTTCCTCCATTTCCAACATTCTCTCTTGATTTTGGTCTCCTTTTTTCCTGAGTTCCTGAGACTTCACAGAATGCTGGAGGTGGGAGCTTCTTAGAGATCATCTGCTTCAAGACTTCTTATTTTAACAGCAAGATGCTGAATCCAGAGAAGGAAAGCCCAAAGTCCAGAGCAGGTCAGATGTGGAATTTTGCCCTATCCTCTAACTCCCAGGCTAGTTCTTTTCCATACTGAGCTCTCCTTTCTTCTCTTTGTTTCTCTAGGCAGCTTACAAATTGCCAGCCCAGCAACTTGTTTGTCCTTGCATACCAGTTAAAAAAAAAATTGTTAACATCCAAAAATGGGGAATTTCACATTATATCTGCAGGTAGACAGTGTAGTGGTTAAGAGCATGACTCCTAGAGCCAAGAGCCCCAGTTCAAATCATTCCTCATTTTCTTCATCTGTAAAATGGGGTTGACAATAGTCCTTACCTTATTGGGGTTTTATGGGAATAAATGAGAATATGTGTAAAGTGCCCAGAGCAATGCCTGGTACATGGCAAGTGCTAGATGTGTTTGTTATGCAATCAGCTGCCCTTTTCATCATGCTTATGCTGTTGTGTTTCTTACTCAGAACCAGGAAGATTCACCCATTTGTGTGACCTTCCTCACCCTGTGGGAAGCACCCCCACATTCCTGTACACACTGCCTCTGGTCTCTGAGGACCAAACCCCTGACTCCAAGTTCTCCGACAAGCCTGTTTTAAGAAAAGTGAAGTTTTGCAAACTCACTCTTATCTGGAGGACAACCTACCTGAATTAGTAAAAGGATGGAATAATGTACCATTAAAAAAAGAAGAAATATAATTGCGTTTGTTTCAGATATGTAGAATAATGCGGGCAGGGATGCTGAGCTGGTCTATCAGTGCTGGAGCAGTGTTTTTCAGACTGCAACTGGAGACCCATTAGTAGAAAGGGAAATACATTTAGTGGCTTGTGACTCAAATTTTAAAAGATGGAATAGAATAGAATAAAATAGCTACTTTCTATCAGACCATCCCACATAATAAGGGCAAAAATTATTTTATGAGACCTTTTTCAATTATATATTCATATGTGTATTTGGTAGGATACTTTGAGTTCTCATCAAAAAGTTAGAAAGTGACTGTGCTAGAGAATCTTGTATTTTAATTGTTGTGTGCTGCCAAGTTAATTCTGACCCCTAGTAACCCTACACGACAGAGTAGAACTGCCCCATGGTTTTCTTATGCTGTAATCTTTACAAAAGCAGATCACCAGGTCTTTTATCCTGTGGTTGAACCACCGACCTTTTGGTTAGCAGTGGAAGGCTTAACCGATGCTACCAGGAATAATTCTTAATTGACGTGATAATCGGTTTAATAGAATATTAACTCTAAAGCCTTCTCTTCTGAGAAGACTCTTTTTATATTATTTATTTACTTAACAAACCACTTTGTCAGAGGTGCAGGAAAACTCCATTACAAGAGGATTGCACAAGAGAATTGTCATCCAATAGATTTGCTGAGTTGATCTAATCATAATTCTCAACAACAATGATAACCTTGTACAATAGATGTTTTTCTCTGGTTTTTGTCGATGTACACAAGGAAAGTTTCGGACTATGTATAGTTTACATTGTTAGTGCAATGGAGAGGATTTAGCTGTTAACAATTCTTTATTCTACCATCAGGTGCAATTTCCTCATTCCATCGTACTCAGCACTCACCCAGGCCCAGATTCTGGCTACCTGGCAACAAATACCTTAAACATATTCTAGGCGCTGAACTTTCATGACATCCCCTATTCTTCCTTGTCCCTCTAAGGCTGTCCTTTAAATTTATCGTAACTTGATCTCATTTTTATAAACACAGGAAAGAAGGTCCTGAAGAGCTGTTTAAGGTCGAATATGAGATTATTTTAAGCTTTCACCTTCTGGTTTGAATCCTAGGTGCACCCCATCAGAAAAAAACAAATTACCCAATTTTGCAAAAAAATGTATACTTAGTTTATGTGAATGTACTCAAATCTGTCTTGGAAGAAGAACAGCCAGAATGCTCCTTAAAAGTAGGAATTGCGAGTCTTTGTCTCATGTACTTTGGACATGTTATCAGGAGGGGCCAGTTTCTGGAGAAGGACACCATGCTTGGTAAAGTGAAGGATTAGCAAAAAAGAGGAAAACCCTCAACAAGATGGACTGACAAGTGGCTGCAACAATAGGCTCAAGCATAGCAAAGATTATGAGGATGGCGCAGGACTGGGCATTGTTTTGTTCTGTCGCACGTAGAATCACTATGAGTCAGAGCTGACCAGATGGCACCTGACAACAACAACAACACTCACTACCACAGCAGTTGCAGTCCAGTCAACTTCAACTCATGGTGACCCCGTATGTGTCAGAGTAGGACTGTGCTCCATAGGGTTTTCAATGGCTGATTTTTCAGAAGTAGATCATCAAGCCTACTTGTGAGGTACCTCTAGGTGGACTTGAACCTCCAACCTTTTGGTTAGCAGCCAAGTGCGCTAACAGTTTGCACCACACAGGGACTCTTATGAATGTAGTACTATATTGATATATACGTTATAAACATATACAAAAGTAGAAATGAAAAAAGCCTGAGTTGAAATAAATGATATATAAAATAATTTTCAAAACGATAAAAATTTTCTTGCCAATAATAATATTAATATTTTTGTAGTTGAATATCTTATTATTTTTGAAACAATGTGATATTAAGAATCAAAGTTCTAGATCTAAGTATAGTTCATTTCAATACCTGGTTTCAGTGCCTTTTATAGATGAAGAATATACCTCACAGTGATATGTAGATCCAAATGGAAGTAGTAAGTATTTAGCTGTTATTGCTTAATTGTGATACTCATTTAAAAATCTCATATGCTAATTATGCTAAAGTTTTGTTGAAATTCAGCTTGTAAATTTTCATCTTCCCTTATGTCTTTTAAATTCATCAAAAAGGATTCAATAAACATTGAAATACTTCATTTGGAGTATTTTTAACCAGATTAGATAATTCTGTCTCCATGTTTTTAAGTGTGAGGATATAAAGAAAGTTTTTATAGGTGACACACATTACTTATAGTAACACAAGCCCATAATAATGAAAACATTCTTTTTTTTATTGTTGTACTTTAAGTGAGAGTTTAAAATTCAAGTCAGTCTCTCATACAAAAATTTATGCATACATTGTTATGTGACCCTAACTGCTCTCCCTATACTGTCACAGCACACTCCTCCTTTCCACCCTTGATTTTCCATGTCCATTCAACCAGCTCCTGACCCTCTCTGCCTTCTCATCTCACCTCCAGACAGAAGCTACCCATTTAGTCTTACATATCTACTTGAGCTAAGAAGCACACTCTTCGTGAGTATCATTTTATGTCCCATAGTCCAGTCTAATCTTTGTCTGAAGAGTTGGCCTCAGGAATGGTTTTAGCGCTGGGTTGTCAGAGAGTCTGGGGGCCATACTTTCTGGGGTTCCTCCAGTCTCAGTCAGACCATTAGATCTGGTCTGTTTACTAGAATTTGAGTTCTGTACCCCACTTTTTTCCTGCTCCATCAGGGACTCTTTTTTGTGTACCCTGCCAGGGGAGTCATTGGTGGTAGGTGGGCTAAAAACATTCTTAATATTCATTTTTGGAATATTTTTTTCCAAAGTTTCTTTTGAAAAGCAGTCCATTCCAAATTGGTAGTGAAGTACAGGTAGTCCCTGACTTAAACTGTGGCGCTTCATTCTGACTCAGTTCTGATGTAAGTATAATCTCTCTCTCTCTCTTATTTTATTTTTAGTTTTCATTATTATTGCCTTTAATTATTATTATCTTTATAAATCCAATCTTTATTTGTCTTTGGGGGTTGGAAACATTACATATAAACATCAGCAACTTATGTGATGCAACATTGTATGCAGTACATATTACTAAGGATAAGATGTACCAAAAAATATAAACAGATGGTGGTAAATGCCATTCACTGTAACTCCATACATTGTAAGTTGGGGACTACCTGTATAACTTTTACCTTAAAGAGGAAGATTTTGTTTATTTATTTTAAAAAAGTATTTACAAGACTGAATTCTACCAATAACCACGTCATCAAAGAGAAATTCAGCAACTTTAAATCATTTGTCTTTTTGTAAAAAAAAAAAAAAAAAAAATATATATATATATATATATATATCATTGGTAAGTTTAATATCTTTTAGGTACTTTGCTACATCCCTGGGTGGCACAAATGATTTGCGCTTGGCTACTAAATGAAAGACAGGCAGTTTGAATCCACTCAGTGGCACCGTGGAAGAAAGGCCTGTTTGTCTACTTATGTAAGATTAAACAAACAAACAAAAGACCCAAACCTGTTGCTGTTGAGTTGATTTCTACTCATGGTGGCCCCATGTGTTACAGAGTAGAACTACTCCATAGAATTTTCTTGGCTGTAACCTTACAGAAGCAGATTACCAGGCTTTTCTTCAATGGCACCTCTGTGTAAGTTCAAATCATCAACCTTTAAGTTAGTAGTCAAGTGCAAACCATTTGTGCCACCTAGCAACTAGCCATTGGAAACCCTATGAAGAGCAGTTATGCTCTGACACACGTGGGTTCACCATGAGTTGGAATCAACTCAAGGACAATGGGTTTATGGAATAATCAGGGGAATGTTGTAAGGTATACAAAATATTAGCATAGTTACTCTCTATATCATTGCAAAATATCATTAAATCTTTTCTCTCTATATATATATAATTATATATATAATTTTGTTAATTTCATTGCTGTTGTTGAGAATATACACAGCAAAAAATACACTAATTCACTAGTTTCTTCATGTACAATTTAGTGACATTGATTACATTCTTTGAGTTGTGTAACCATTCCCACCCTCTTTTTCTGAGTTGTTCTTCCCGTATTAACATAAATTCACTGCTCCCTAAGGTTCCTATCTAAACTTTTGAGTTACTGTTGTCAGTTTGATCCCATACAGATAGTTTGTAAAAGAGCATAATGCTCAAGGACCACATTTTTTACTAGTTAAGCTAAACTATTGTTTGGTTTTAAGAAGACTTCAGGGGATATTTTTGTTTTAAGGTTTAAAGATTATCTCAGGGCAATAGTTTCAGGGGTTCATCCAAGCTTCATGGCTCCAGGAAGTCTAGAATCCATGAGAATTTGAAATTCTTTTCTACATCTTCCCTCTTTTGATCAGAATTAGTCTATAGAATCTTTGATCAAAATGTTCAGTAATGGTAGCTGGGCACCATCCACTTCTTCTGGTCTCATAGAGGCAATTAGCCACACATTCCATATCCTCCTTCTAGCCCTGACTTTACTTCTTCCTGTGTTGTTCCAGGCAAATAGAGACCAACTACTGTGCCTTGGATGGCTGCTTGCAAGCTTTTAAGACCCCAGGCACTACACATCGAACTAGGTGGTAGAACAGAGGCATTAAACATGGTATTAGGCCAACTGACTGAGATGTCCCAGGAAACCATGACTCTAACACTGAGATCTTCTTTTAGTAAAACCAATCACATCAATGATGCTCTATAGCATTTTGTGTGCTTCTGTTTCATCTTCTTTGCTGTAACCGCTTGCCTTTGAATGATGGAGCGCATAAGTTTTATGTGATTTTCTCCCTCCATAACTTATTTTGGGCTTATTATTATTTGTTTTTATTATGTTCAAACTGGTCACTCCATCAATGGTTAGCTTGAACTATTTTCATATGTATATTAAAGAAGTAATTTTACTAAGTAGAATAAATACTAAGTAAAATAAATCTTTGATTACACTTTTCCTTTCATTGTTCACAAGATTAGTGCTTCATATATGTCATTATTGGAACAAATCTAAAAGTATAGACATGTGAATAACAGATATACTTTCATCCAATTACACAGAAAGCTATCCACACTATGTAATATTATTTCTTCAACTGGCAATGAATTTGTATCTTCCGATAGAATTTTGTACGAATATAAAAATACAAAATAATGTATTTTAATTTTTAACTGTATTAATTCCCATATATTATTTCAGCTGCTTTACTGCAGGAAGATCAATGTTTCCCAATGGTATATGGGTTTTCTTTAGTCCTTGAGTAGGAAACAATATGCATTACATTTTTAGTGAACTATTGGAAAGTTTGGATTAATTATTAAGTGATATTTTGAACCAGTGCTAAAAAACTGTTGACATTTATCTTCATTAATTGCATGATTAGTTTATGTCTTAGTAATTATGATGGCTTTTATACAATCATCACTAATATCTCAAGGCACAATATCTACTTAAGGTAAGGTTAATCTTTAAAGATGGTGGGTATAAATCTATACTTCATAAAGTCTTCTTGATAATTTTGAATTATTTGGGGCAACTTTTTGTCATGTTAAATTTCCATTGTTTTTCATCTATTAATATGACTCAGAAATAACTTAGTTGGAATAAAAGTATCTAGTCTACCATTATTTTATTGTTTCTTTATGCTTACATTATTAGTACTATATTAAATATATAGTTTATTATTTTATAATTTTTTTGTTAATGAGAATATACATCAATTCAACAATTTCTGCATGTACAATTCAGTGACATTGATTACATTCTTTCAGTTGTGAAACCAGTCTCACCCTCCTTTTCTGAACTGAATACAGTTTATTTGAGGCAAGATTTTTAGAAACGTCTATAACTTTATTGTGGAAATTTGCAAATACATACAAAAGTGGAAAGAAGAGTATAATGAACCTGAGGTACACATCACTACATTATTGTTGTTGTTAGGTTCTGTCGAGCCAATTCCAAATCATAACAACCCTATGTGACAAAGTAGAACTGTTCTGTAGGGTTTCCTAGGCTGTGGTCTTTACAGGAGCAGACTGTCAGGTATTTCTCCCACTATCACTGCATGGCATATGTTCTTTCCTCTATACCCCCCAGTCATCCTGTCTCAGATTATTTTGAAGCAATTCCCAGACAACATAACATTTTATCTACCAGTATTGTATCATATCAGTAAGTATCTGTATAAATAACCACATTATTACACCTAAAAATTAAGAATAAATTTTAAATATTGTTACATATCCAGTGTTCACATTTCACCTATTGTTTTATAATTTTTATTTTTTACCATTTGTATGTTTAAGTCAGTATCCAATTATCATTTAGATTCATTGATATATCTGTTAAAAATATTTTCAACTATAGTTTCTCCCTTTCCCTCTTTCTTTCTGTCTCCTCTTAAATGTTTTTGATGGAAAAACTGAGCTGATTGTCTTGCAGATTTTCCCCCCATCTGGATTTTGCTGATCTTACCATTATACCATCATTTATTCTGTTCTCCTCTCCCTTGTATTGACTATAAATTGGTAGTTAGATCTAGAGGCTCAATCAGATACAGGCTATTTTGTTTTGTTTTTTGTTAAGAGTACTGAGTACTTTCATCATGATGTACATGAAATTCGTCTCTATTTTTGCGTAATTAGCTATTAATGATCATTGCTTGTTGTTGTTGTTGTTAGGTGCTGTCAAGTCGGTTCCAACTCATAGCGACCCTATGTACTACAGAACGATACACTGCCTGGTCCTGCGCCATGCTCACAGTCATTGTTGTGCTTGAGCCCATTGTTGCAGCCACTGTGTCAATCCATCTCATTGAGGGTCTTCCTCTTTTTCACTGACCCTCTACTTTACCAAGCATGATTAGCTCTCTTAATTCATTATTGTTGTTGTTAGCGGCTGTCGTTGAGTCAGTCTCCAAACATTACAGAGTAGCACAACTTTATAGGCTTTTCTTGGCTGTAATCTCTGTGGAAACAGATCACCAGGTCTTCTTTCCTCGGAGCTACTTGGTGGATTCGAACCCCCAACCTTTGGCTTAGCAGCTGATTGCAAACTGCTTGCACTACCCAGACGCCTTACATTAATTCATTAGAGCTTGAAAAATTAGGCTTTTCTAATTCTATTATTTTCTCATTGTTTATTAGCTAGAATATTTCTATAAAGAGAAAATGTCCCAATCAACTCTTTGTTATCCTGAGGTGACAGATAGTAGAAAAGATAAGATAAATGCTTGATTCTTTCCCTTTACCGGTTTTCAAACTCATAACACTCTGAAGGGAATCAATAATTTGTTCTTAGCTACTGCGTCATGAAGATGCTTAAAACATATTTGAAGTGTTTTGATTGATTGTAGCTATATCCTTATTGATGCTCAAATTCCCCTATCTTTGGCTACAGAGGCCTTATTTAGGCTTACTCTGAGTCCATTTGATACAACTCTAGTAGCTTTTGGGAACATTCTTGCTCTTTGATATGAAAGATATTCTAGGCTTATGTTGTACACTTTGTGCTAAAGGCCTTGACTCAGCCATTTCTCCAACGCTCTCTTTTTGCAGGAAAAAAAATTAAGAGATTTGTCCTTTTTTTCATGCAGATAATTTACTTAAAATTAAGTAACATGGTCCGTAAATCCACTAAACCAGGCAACCGTAAACTGTATTGTGTTTCAGTACGTTGCAAGAAGCAACAAATTAAGGAGAAACCACAGGGTAAGAAGAGAGCTCAGGACTAAGTCTGGGAAATCTTAACTTCCTCAAGGATAATGAGAAGAAAAGATCAGAGATAGTAGGGAGATCAGGGAGTGTAGTGCCACAGAAAGGAGTCCTGGTGGTACAATGGTTAAGTGCTCAGCAGTTAGAACCCACCTATTGGCTCCACAGGAGAAAAGACCTGGTGATCTGCTCCAGTAAAGAGTACAGCCTAGAAAACCCTATGTGGAGTTTCTACTCTGTCCTATAGGGTTGCTGTGAGTCAGAATTGACTTGACGGTGCACAACAACAATAGTGCCACAGAAGTCCAGAGTAAGCTGCTGAGAGGATTAATGCAGTGAGGATGGAAAAAAGACTCAACTAATTCAAGACATGGCTCTGCAGCTCTGTTTTTTAGAGAGCCACCTAATGTATTTGAATTTCCGTTTCATCATCCGTAAAAAGGTGGTGCTTATGAAAGGTTTTGGATAGGGGGCATGGGTGGATTAACCAGTAAGCACGGTATGCACTGGCTTGCATTGAGCAAGGTATGCATGGGGTTAATTGTATTTACTTGCTAATCTGTGGTGAGCAATTTCACATGGGTTTCACCACATCTTTGATGTGGTGAGGAAAAGTGAACTTGTGCACTGCAGACTGGTGGGAAGGCACAATCAGGCCATGTGTACCTTGCTTATTGCTTAATCTGGCCCTCATAATGGGGAAGGAAGAGATGTGGGTCAGGAAGTGTCATGCATTGCACTGGGCATTGTAAGATGGTTAAGTGTGGAGGTGAGGATGGACGTGATGATCTTGTACCAACTCTGAAAATCTATGAGGTGGTGAGAATATGCATAATAATACTTAACTTCACAGGATAGATGAAGGGATTTTTCTGAATCACTCTGTAAACTACTAAATGCTAGCTAAATACAAGGTATTATTTCTGTTTTTACTGAATCAAAGAGAATTGGGTACTTGTTGTGGCAGATGTGCTTTAAGGCAGACATAACCATGATGGTGATCCATGTAGAAGAAACTGGAGACGGGGTTGTCAGGGTTGTGATCTGGAATGTTAATGCATCAACACTTTAGGAGTTTAGAGGTCCCTGAGGCTTTGAGATTTGCTTGCCCCTGGTGTTTCAGGGTCTCTATGAGTTGGAATTGATGCTACAACGATGGGTTTGGAGTTACTGAGTGATTGCCACTAGGAAATTTTACTTTGTCCTTATACCACAGAACATCTGGAAAGTATGGATGACCTGAGGCTACCAGTTGTGTGGTCAGGTCTTGACCAAGTACATCCCCTCAGCACCACTCTCAGACCCCCCTGAGGTCTCTCCCACCATTTAATGGTATGTAGAGGAGGTGGAGGAAAGACAAGGAGGAGCTCCATTTCCTAGCAACTCGGCAGGGAGATGGTTCAGAGGTTCCAGCCGCCTGTCGGTGTGTAGTGCAGGAGAAATCACTGAGTCCTCATGCAACAGTCCCTGTGCAATAGGAAAGCAAACTCAGAACTCTCGGGCCAGGAACTGAGATAAGCGTGCTTCTCAAATGCAGGGACCTGACTTTGGGTCCTCACACAGGACCTCACATGCAGTGAACACTCAGTAAATGCTTGTTTTTTTTTTTAAGAATTCCTTTAGCATTGTTGGCTGTGTACATTAATGGGCGGCAAAGCCAGCCTTGCCATTGGCCTGTGGTGCTGGCTCCATGAGATGGTTTTGAGGATCCTGTTGATCATTGTGTCCCTCAAGTTACTATCCATCTCGATGATTACAATTCTACTTTTAGAATTCCACTCTCTAACAGGCCTTGTTCTCCGACAAAATCCAAGTGTGTTTAGGAGAATCACATTGGTTGTCATTGATTTCTTATGTCTTATTGCGTTAATTGGTTTTGATTTTTCCTGATAGCAGAATTTGACTAGGAATGTTGAGAAGAGATAAAAATGGGGGTAATGGAGGGAAGGGGGAGAACCAGAAAGAGAATCTGGGTGTGCGGGTCTACATAAAAAATCTGATTTTATAGACTTTACAGTGGTGCCTGGGACTGATCCTGATTGGTAGCTTGACAAGGCAGTTATTCAAGGACAGTGTATGTTCCTTCTCATTCATTCCTTTACCCTTTACTCTAAATATGTGCTGTGAATTAAACTCCATATGCATAGGGAGTGAGATATTCTTAGCACAGTTACACCTGAATGCATAAAGAAGACGCAGGTAGCTAATTCAGTCTCTTGCAGCTCCCAATTCCAGGCAATGGATTGATTAACACAGTAACATGAGCAAACAGGAAGCACCAGAGCTTCAGCTGACACAGTCAATTAACAACATTCGGAAAAGCAAAGAAAGGAAACATTCTGGTAATATATAATTACAAAGTATCAAATGTAATTTCTGGTCTCAAAGTTTTTCCTATCTTATTCTATAATGCTGAGGTCAACATTCATTAACTCAGAAGGGCTAGGTGCAGGCCTGCTAAACAAGGCATTAATAATCTGAGGTAAACTTTTGCATTTGCTCAGCATGCATGCTAGATAAGACAGAATTACTAAACTTAATCTGACCTCTAGTGGCACTTTACATGAATGCTCACACTTGATACCCACTTAAAAATTTTGCTGTGGGAATCCTGACATCATTTCATTTCAAAACTGGAGGCAGCCTCAGAGTTTACCTGCTTGGCAGGCTTCCTACCCCCTCCCCACTGTAAAGGTGAGGAGATTGAGACCTGGAGATGTTGGATGACTTGATCAGGGTTGAAGAGCAAGTTGTTGAAATAATGACTAAAGATGGAATCCAGGTTTTTGGATTTCTAAGCTGTTATTTATGGCTACTTATGACAGTGCCATCAGAGAAAAAGCAATATGTAAAAATGTTGATAAGAATAAGCTTGTTGTTGTTAGTTGCTATGGAATCAGCTCTGATTCACGGTCACCTTATGTATAACAGGACGCAATGTTGCCCTGTCCTGTGCCATCTTTGTGATTGTTGGCATGTTTCAGTCCATTGTTGTGGCTATGATGTCAGTCCATCTCAGTGAGGCTTTCCCTCATTTTTGTTGGTCCTATACTTTACCAAACGTGATATCTTTTTCTAGAAATTGGTCTTTCCTGATGACATGTCCGAAGTAAGTGAGTTGAAGTCTTGCCATCTTGTTTCTGAAATATTCCGGTTGTATTTCTTCTAAGACTGTATTTTTTTTTCTAAGAATAAGTTTAGATGAATACAATTAATGATCTTCTGAATAATGTGAGTCAAAAGAATCAAAACACGTTTGGTTCAATATCTGAAAATTTTGACTCAACGTATGTTTTTGGAGTTATTTGAGTAAAAATTACTGACTTCAGTCTAGCCACACTTAGTGGTGAATTTATTTGACTTGTTTCAGTTTGAATCAGTTGTTTATAACCACTATGGCAATAATCAATCAATGTGATGTTTTGATGACATAATCAGACTGACACTTCAGCCATCCAGTTTAATACTCAGTCCCAGATCTTGAAAACGTTCAAATTTGGACAATGTATGAGTCTTTGTTTGTGTACTCACTGCCAAGGTTTTAAATCAAATCCCAGCAGTGTAGTGAAAAGAACACAGGCTTTGATTTGAGCAGAACTGGGTGGTAATTCTGCATTTATGTCTCATGGTTTCTTATGGCTGCTTTAACAAATTACCGCAAACTGAGCGGCTTAAAACAACACAAACTTATTCTCTTACGGTTCTGGGGTTGGAAAGTCCAAAATGAGTCTTAAGGGACAAGAAGGTATCTGTAGAGCTGGTTCCTTCTGGAGGTTCCAGGGAAGAATCCATCTCTTGCCTCCTCCACTTCCAGAGTCAGCCCGCTTTCCTTGGCTCCTGGTCACATCTCACCAATCTCTGCTTCTGTGGTCATATTGCTTCCTCTTCTGTAGTCAAATCTCCCTCTGCCTCCCTGTTGTAAGGACATTTGTGATTACATTAAGGGCCTACCTGAATAATCCAGGACAATCTCCTCATCTCAAAACCTTAATTTAATCGCATCTGCCAAGTCCTTTTTGCCATATAAGGTAACATTCACAGGTTCCAGGGATTAGGACACAGATATCTTGGGCTGGGGGGGCATTATCCAGTCTATCATAATCTCTTATTAGCTATGTAGTCTTGGTGTAATCATCTTAATGTCCTGTGGAATTAGTTGTGAGAATTAAAATAGAGGATAGATAAAATGTATGTAGCAAGCTCCTTGGTACCAAGCTCAGCAATGTTCCCTTCTTTTCCTTTCATCTAACCATTAGGTGAAATCTCTAACAGTGGATTATGCACATAAGGGAGGACATTTACATTCACTGTAGTCTGAAATCTAGTTTCTGGAAACAGGAGTACCGTATGGTGGATGAGGTAGAAATCAAACCCCTGACATGCAGTGCTTCTCAATCTAGTGTTTCCCAAGAGCTGGGCTCTTCTCTCCAGCCTCCTGGAGGACGTATCCTGGATTCTGATTTTGCAAACTTGATTTCTTTTATCGTCAGGTTGTCCTTCTCCTAGTTTGCAGTGATAAAAACTTCATTGCTGGTAATCAAATTAATTGTCTTTTAAAATAATTATCTCCCATGGCAATCAATTACCCAAGTGGACCAGATGGCACATAAAGTGTGTGCTGAATGGAATCATCAATATATTGAAGTTTATCTTGTTTCACGGTTTCTACTCTGCCCTAGGCTTTGTCTACCTGGGAGAGATATTTTAAAAATGTACTGTCTTATTTGGCCTTGTATGTTTCACTTTCCTCCTCTTTTTCTTATCGTTCCTCGTCAACACAGACTTAGAGAGGATGGGTGTAGTAGAACCCAGTTTCCTTGATAGGAAATGATGCATTGATAGTCACTCTGGAAGGCTTCCCTGGGAAATCTCCCTTGGTGACACCATAAACCAGAGGCTGCACCCTGGCTTACCTCAGGCTGAATGTGGCCTTCAGAAGTATTCTGTTTGGCCAGCACAGGTTCACAATTTTTAATCTGAATGTCTTCAGATTGGGCAAACATCTACAGTTTTTCCCAAGGGTTATACCTACTGCCTTATAGACTTCCACATGTATGGCTCTAGACATTTCTGTTGCCTGCCAGCCTCCTGATGGTGTTTCTCTTTGGCAGAAACTGAAATCTGGCCACTAAAGTGTAGGAAGGAAAGGCTGATATTCTTTGCTGCTTAAAAACATTTCTCTTCTGAATCAAAACATATATTTCTTATCTTAACATCATATGGGCATTGCTATGTATGGCCACTTTTTGCTGTGATGGTCCCCTTTCATTTTCAGATTGTTACAGATTTTCATCAGAGCTGTCTCCCAATGGCTTAGCAACGAACTGGTTTTGTAAATGCTGAAATTACCTAGATCGTGGTTATCCTATTTATAGAATGAGAGGGGTTTAATTAGATGGCCTGCAAGAATATTTTTGTGCTAACATTCTGTGATTTTATGTTTTAATGGCTTTCTCAATGGAAAAGGTGACTATTCATCAGTAAAAGAAAGCCTGAATAAATTTGGGGAAGGAGAAAATGGCTAGATAGGCAGGTGGAGTGCACTTGAGAGTAGTGCTCAGTGACATATAATTAGCACAGGTGAATCTGGCCCCTTGGAATGACTTCCTTGTGCAGTATCGCCTGTGCAGTATCTCCTGTCTTTCCCTTCTCTGCTTTATTTTTGTCTTTATCATATGGCCGATAAAATTTCCTCCACTTGATCCCATTACATTTTTTTGTTTGAGCTCTGTGCAAGTTAGATCCCAGTCAGCACAGTTGTTGTTGTTAGGTGCCATCGAGTCAGTTCCGACTCATAGTAACCCTATGTACTACAAAACGAAATACTGCCTGGTCCTGCGCCACATCCACAATCGTTATGCTTGAGCCCTTTGTTGCAGTCACTGTGTCAATCCATCTTGCCAAGGGTCTTCCTCTTTTTCACTGACCCTGTGCTTTACCAAGCATGATGTCCTTCTCCAGGGACTGATCTCTCCTGATAACATGTCCAAAGTATGTGAGACGTAGTATCGCCATCCTTGCTTCTAAGGAGCATTCTGGTTGTACTTCTTCCAAGATGGATTTGTTTGTTCTTTTGGCAGTCCACAGTATATTCAATATTCTTCACCAATACCACAATTCAGAGAAGTCAATTCTTCTTAGGTCTTCCTTATTCATTGTCCAGCTTTCACATACATATGACGTGATTGAAAACACCATGGCTTGGGTCAGGCACACCTTAGTCTTCAAGGTGACATCTTTACTTTTCAACACTTTAAAGACGTCTTTTGCAGCAGATTTGCCCAATGCAATACATCTTTTTATTTCTTGACTGTTTCCATGGGTGTTGATTGTGGATCCAAGTAAAATGAAATCCTTGACAACCTCAATCTTTTCTCCGTTTATCGTGATGTTACTTATTGGTCCAGTTGTGAGGATTTTTGTTCTCTTTATGTTGAGGTGTAATCCATACTGAAGGCTATGGTCTTTAATCTTCATCAGTAAGTGCTTCAAGTCCTCTTTGATTTCAGCAAGCAAGGCTGTGTCACCTGCATAATGCAGGTTGTTAAAGAGTCTTCCTCTAATCCCGATGCCCCATTCTTCTTCATATAGTCCAGCTTCTGGGGCTATTTTCTCAGCATACAGATTGACTAGGTATAGTGAAAGGATACAACCCCGATGCACACCCTTCCTGACTTTAAACCATGCAGTATCCCCTTGTTCTATTCGAACAACTGCCTCTTGATCTATGTACAGTTTCCTCATGAGTACAATTAAATGTTTTGGCATTCCCATTCTTCACAATGTTATCCATAATTTGTTATGATTCACACAGTCGAATGCCTTTGCATAGTCAATAAAACACAGGTAAACATCTTTCTGGTATTCTCTGCTTTCAGCCAGGATCCATCTGACATCAGCAATGATATCCCTGGTTCCACATCCTCTTCTGAATCAAGCCTGAATTTTTGATGGGAGCTTCCATTTCCCCTGGCTTGTGTCATTTCTCAGAGCTTTACTTATTTATATATTTTTGTGTGTTGCAGTGCAACAACAAGCCCTGGCAAGATCAAAATACTCTAAAGGCAGAGTTTTAAACTAGGAAATACCATAAATATAAAACTAATTTTACCATTAATCATTAAATCAACCTGTTTAGAATGTGCTTCTTGAATTATTTGCTCAGCATACAGATTGAATAAGCATGGTGGAAAGATACAACCCTGATGCACACCTTTCCTGATTTTAAACCACACAATATCCCTTCGTTCTGTTCGAATGACTGCTTCTTGGTCTATGTACAGGTACATAGTACAATTAAGTGTTCCAGAATTCCCATTATTCACGTATTATCCATAATTTATTATGATCCACACAGTCAAATGCCTTTGCATAGTCAATAAAACACAGGTAAATATCTTTCTAGTATCCTCTGCTTTCAGCCAAGATCTGTCTGATATCAGCAATGATATACCTGGTTCCACATCCTGCTCTGAATCTGGCTTGAATTTCTGGCATTTCCCTGTGCAACCAGTTTTGAATTATCTTCAGCAAAATTTTACTTGCGTGTGATATTCAAGATATTGTTTGATAATTTCCACATTCTGTTGGATCACCTTTCTTTGGAATGGGCACAAATATGGATATCTTCCAGTCAGTTGGCCAGGTAGCTGAGTTATCTTCCAAATTTCTTGGCATAGATGAGTGAGCGCTTCCAGCATTGTATCTGTTTATAGAAACATCTCAATTGGCATTCCGTCAATTCCTGAAGCCTTGTTTTTTGTCATTGCCTTCAGTGCAGCTTGGACCTCTTCCTTCAGTACCATTGGTTGTTGATCATATACTATCTCCTGAAATGGTTGAACATTGACCAATTATTTTTGCTACAGTGACTGTATATTCCTTTAGTCTTCTTTTGATGCTTCCTGCATTGTTCAATATTTTGCCCATAGAATCCTTCAATATTGCAACTTGAATTTTTTCTTCAGTTCTTTCAGCTTGAGAAATGACAGGCATGTTCTTCCCTTTTGGTTTTCTAACTCTAAGTCTTTGCACATTTCATTATAATACTTTACTCTGTCTTCCCAAGATGCTCTTTGAAATTTTCTGTTCAGCTCTTTTACTTCATCATTTCTTCCATTCGTTTTAGCTTCTCTACATTCCAGAGCAAGTTCCAGACTTTCTTCTGACATCCATTTTGGTCTTTTTTTTCTTTCTTGTCTTTTTAATGACCTTTTGCTTTTTTCGTGTATGATGTCTTTGATGTCATCCCACAACTCACCTGGTCTTTGGTCATTATTGTTCAATGCATCACTATTTTTGAGATGGTCTCCAAATTCAGGTGGGATATACTCAAGATTATACTTCGGTTCTCGTGAGCTTGTTTTAATTTTCTTCAGTTTCAACTTGAACTTGCATGAGAGCAATTGATGGTCTGTTCCACAGTTGGCCCCTGGCCTTGTTCTGGCTGATGATATTGAGCTTCTCCATTGTCTCTTTCCACATACGTAGTCAATTTGGTCCCTATGTTTTCCATCTGGTAAGGTCCACGTGTAGAGTCACCATTTATGTTGTTGAAAAAGGTATTTCCAATGAATTGACCGCTGATCTTGCAAAATTCTATCATGCAATCGCGAGCATTATTTCTATCACCAAGGCCATATTTTCCAACTATTGATCCTTCTTCTTTGTTCCCAGCTTTTGCATTCCAATCACCAGTAGTTAACAATACATCTTGATTGCACATTTGATCAATTTCAAACCGCGAAAGTTGGTAAAAATCTTCAATTTTTTCATCATTGGCATTAGTGGTTGGTGCATAATTTTATATAATAGTCTTATTAACTGTGTTCCTTGTAAGTGTATGGATATTATCCTGTTACTAACAGGTTGTACTTCAGGATAGATCTTGAAATGTTCTTTTTGCCAATGAATGCCACACCATTCCTCTTCAATTTGTCATTCCTTGCATAGTAGGCCATATGATTGTCCAATTCAAAATGGCCATTACCAGTCCATTTTGGCTCACTAATGACTAGGATATTGATCGTCAATTGTTCCATTTCATTTTTGATGACTTCCAGTTTTCCTAGATTCATACTTCATACATTCCACATTCCAATTACTAATGGATGTTTGCAGCTGTTTCACCTTGTTTTGTGTTATGCCACATCAGCAAATGCTGATCCTGAAAAGTTAACTCCATCCACGTCATTAAGGTCAACTCTAGTTTGAGGAGGCAGGTGTTCCTCAGTCATATTTTGAGTGCCTTCCAACCTGAAAGGCTCATCTTCCAGCACTATATTAGACAGTGTTCTTCTGCTATTCATGAGGTTTTCACTGGCCAATTTTTTTCAGAAGTGTATCACCAGGTCCTTCTTCCTAGTCTGTCTCAGTCTGGAAGACCTGCTGAAACCTGTCCACTGTGAGTGACCCTGCTGATATTTGAAATACTGGTAGCATAGCTTCTAGCATCACAGCAACATGCAAGCCACCCCAGTACTTTTATGACAAACTGACAGGATTGGAGGAAGACTAATTAACAACCTGAAATATGCAGATGGCACAACCTTGCTTGCTGAAAACGAAGAGGACTTGAAGTACTTACTGATGCTGATCAAAGACTACAGCCTTCAGTATGGATTACACCTCAACATAAAGAAAACAAAAATCCTCACAACGGGACAATAAGCAATGTTAGGATAAGTGGAGAACAGATTGAAGTTGTCAAGGATTTCATTTTACTTGGATTCACAATCAGCACCCATGAAAGTAACAGTCAAGACATCAAATGATGTATTGCATTGGGCAAATCTGCTGCAAAAGACCTCTTTAAAGTGTTGAAAAGCAAAGATGTCAGTTTGAGGACTAGGGTGATCCTGACCCAAGCGATGGTATTTTCAACCACCTCATGTGCATGTGAAAGCTAGACAATGAATAGGAAAGACTGAAGAAGAATTGATATCTTTGAAGTATGGTATTGATGATGAATATTGAATATACTATGGACTGCCAGAAGAAAGAAGAAATCTGTCTTGGAAGAAGTATAGTCTGAAGGCTCCTTAGAAGCAAGGAAGGCATGTCTTTATCTCACAAACTTTGGACATGTTATCAGGAAGGACCAGTCCCTGGAGAAGGATATCATGCTTAGTAAAGTAGAGGGTCAGTGAAAAAGAGGAAGTCTATGAACAAGATGGTTTGACACAGTGGTTGCAGTGATGGGCTCAAACATAGCAATGATTGGGAGGATGGTGTGGGACAGGGCAGCGTTTGCTTCTGTTGTACATGGGGTCACTGAGTCGGAATCAACTCAAGGTGACCTAACAAGAACAACAGAATATGCAATTCAGACACTGGGAAGAATGGGTAGCAGAAGGCATTTGCTTTCTATAGCTAAATGTATACACTTCCCAATTAAAGGAAGGAGTGCTTTTTGGCCACAAAAGCCAGAACAGATCTGCAGTTACAGACCCAGGGAAAAAGCCTGCACCGGTCAATTACAAGGAAGCCAAGGTTGCAGTGGACTCTCTCTCCACTAGATGGAGGTGGAGGAGCGCAGAAAACAATCCTCTTGGCCAGTTTATCATGCTGACTGCAAAGACTCTTCCTCTTGGAAGCTGATCTGTCATTAGGTAAAATCCACAGGCAAAATTTACAGATTTCATACTTTCAGACACCAGTGGAAAACATTGACTCGAGGCATACGTAAGACAGTTTCCAAGACCTTTGGATTTTGTGCAAAAATTTTATTCCTCCACCACCATCAAATAGCAGTCCCTACCTTTGCTTAACTTTGGCATTTTTCCTTTTTTGTATAGCTGAATCTATTGATGACCCTCACTTCCTGCCCGTGCCAGCCCCAAGTCCTGAGACAGGCCCTACAGGAGCAGGAAGAATGGCAGTTGCCTTTGTGCAGGTGCGTTTTGATCAGCAGAGTTGAGGCTATATATTCAAAAGTCTGACGTTTCCAGCTTCTGAGGTGGGAATAGTTTCTGTCTCTTACCAAGAGGAATTCATCAGAAAGGAACAGGATTTAGATGCTGATTCGGGCAACAAATGACAAATACCCACTACGGAATTGGAATATTGACCAAAACTAAATACCAAGTTTGGGTGATCATGCCTAAGTGGTAAGGCATTAAACACTATGTTTTCCAACTTCCTGCTTTTCAATCTCTCTCTGGTTCTCTTCTCCATTCTCTTCTTTACTGTCTAGCAGATCCTGAATGTGGACCCTGAGGGGGTGAGTCCTTGGTACCCTTCCAGCTTTGGGTTCCCTACACCTGTTTTCTTTCTGGTTTCACCTTGCTAGGATTCTTCTACTCAGTCCTTATCTGGAACCTCACCTGCTGATACAAGTCTTGGTACCCAATTCTCCATCCCCTGATCAAGGGATAGTACTATGAACATGAACAGCTCCCCTAAATAAAACTGACCCCTTACATGTCTTACCCACATGCCTCTACCCCTAGTATATCTCTCTTAATGTGAGCAATTGCCTGGGTCATAGCTGAGCCTTTAATTAGGAATGTGCCAAATAAGTACCCCTGGAAAGGGGAGGGTTGGGGGGAAAAAGCAGGTAGAGTCTGGGAACACAGCCTGAATTAGTCCCACCTTAAAAAAAGAGTTTCTTTGATTTTATGGAGTTTCAGTGGTAGAATTCTCACCTTCCATGCACCTTCCACGCGGGAGACCTGGGTTTGATTCCTGGACAATGTACCTCAAGCACAGCCACCACTTGTTTGTCAGTGGAAGCTTACATGTTGCTGTAATTCTGAACAAGTTTCAGTGAGTGTTCCAGACTAAGACAGACTAGGAAGAAAGGCCTGGTGATTTAATTCTGAAAAATCCACCAGTGAAAACCCTTTGGATCATAACTGTTTGTTCCTGTTGTGCATGGGTCACCATGAGTTGGTGGCCAATTCAGCAGCAGTTAATGACAATATTTTATTTTATAGAGATGTGTGAAGTTTACATTTTAATAATGTAATATACCCATGTTTGTTTTAAAAAGATATTTAACTATTTTGCCATTGAGTATGATTGCTCCAGGAAGATACGATATGTTTATCCTGTTGTTTTGAGTCCCTCTGATCACACCACCAATTGTTTCTCACATTGTAGTTTCCCAGGTAAACATAGGCAGGAGTAATGGTGAGAAGAAATGGTAAAGTTTTGGAGTCATTCTGAACTGGGTTTATCCCAATTCCTCCTATTTACCAGTTCTGTAACCTTGGGCTTGATATTAAGCCTCTCTCAGCCACAGTTTTCTCATCCATAAATAGGAATAATTGTGACCACATATAGTTGTTGTGAGGATTACATGATAGAATGTGCACAAAAGAATAAAAAGTAATAGAGCACTTAGCATAGAAACTGATACGTAGAAAGCACGCTTAATAAACATTCCTTATCGTTGATATTAACAAGCCACTCGGATACTATATTGGACCAGTCATTTGCTGCATGCAAATGTAGTCTCATATTTTAAATAGTTTTAGACAGTTATACAGGTCCCCACCTGCTGGCAGCATGAACTGTTAGTGGGAAAGCAGCTTCCCAAGAAACCCCAGAGGTGGAAAATGTAGGTGGTTGCTGTTTGTCCCGTGAGTCACGAAAGGGTTAAAATATAGCTTGTTATGACGCAAAGGCAACCTACTAATATTAGAGTTGCTTTAATATTGTTCCTTACGGTTTGTGCCTCTTTCTGTAGAGACAACATATATTAGTAAAACATTTCCGTTTAGAGAGAAGGAGTGGACGTGGGTTGAGGATAGGGCTTATTTTTCATTCCCATAGCTATTTGGCCCTGAAATGATTGAGTAACTTAGTAGTTGACAGCTAGTTGATGCTGTAAGCTTTTTAGGGATCTGGGCAAGACAGCATTTGAAACAGATAGAAGACTAGTAGTTGACTCTGGTGTACATCTCAGTTTTTCGGTTTTCGTTTCTGATTTCCTGCAATGGCTGTCTATCATTCTTTGCTCTCAAACAGAACAGGGATGGAGGCCCCATAGGATTCAGGGACTAACTAATTCTTCATATGGGCTCAATAGATTTTGGTAGAAAAAAATCCATTGCTGTTGAGACGATTGTGACTTATAGCAACCCTATAGGACAGAGTAGAACTGTCCCATTGTGTTTCTAAGGCTTAAATCTTTACAGAAGCAGACTGTCATATCTTTCTCCTGCAGAGTGGCTGGTGGGTTCGAACTGCCAATCTTCTGGTTAGCAGCCGAGTGCTTAGGCACTGCACTAACAGGGATCCTGGATTTTGGAAGAGGACATGAGACATGCTTATCTGAAATTATCTCTTGAATAGAACTTATTAATATAGTGGAAATATGGAAATGTATTTGGCCCTAACCCAACCCAGTACCAGTTTGTGCAGCAGCAAGTAGCAACTAGAGAGATACTGCCTACCTCAGAGTATCACCTAGGTACCTATTAGGCTTAAGGCATTACCTCAGATTCTCTGGGTTATAAAAAAATTGAAAACCCTGGCCTGGCATTCAATTACTTTCATATGAGCAGGAGAAACAGGGCATGCACCCATGCAACACTATATTTAATACAATCACTAATGTAAACTCCCTGAACACAGGGACTGTCTTAATCAATTAGTTGACTCAACAAACATAAAGTACACACAAGCTCTGAAGCAGTGTGGTGTGGATTTGATTGAACAAGATGTGGCTCTTGCATTCAAAGAGCTCGCAGTCCAGTTGGAGGGAGACACATCTAAACAGATGGTTACTATGCAGCCTATGAGAGATTGGGCTAACTGTGTGAGGGAATCGAGAAGGCTTCCCACTGTAGAGCCTTGATAGAGTCATGACTTTGGAAGGTCTCCATGGTTGAAGCAAGCAGGGTGAATTGGAAGGATTCTGGCAGTGTTGAACATTGGGCTTGGAAATAGAAAGGAAACGATGAATACTAAAGATATTTTAGATTCTAGAATCTAAAGGAATACTTGCAGGTCTATGTGACTTACTGGTATGGACTCAAGGGAGAAGGAGGAGTCCATGATGATTCCAAGGCCTAGAACTGGGTGGTCAGTAGAATGCTGGTATCATGGACATGAAAGGAGAACTAAAGGGCGACCAACAAATTTCAGCTTTGAGTATAAGATAAATTCAGAGTTCACAGACTGAGTTCAAGATCAAATTTTTAAGTATATACTAAGGAATATATGAGGATCCCTGGGTGACACAAATGGTTAAGCACTCGACTACTGACTGAAAGGTTGACAGTTTGAGACCACCCAGAAGTGCCTTGGAAGACAAGTCTGGTGATCTGCTTCTGAATGACCATAACCTTAAAAACCCTATGAAGCAGTTCTACTCTCTGCACATAGGGGTCGCTATGAGTTGGAATAGACTCAACAGCAACTAACAACAATGACAACAACAAGGAATATATTAGGAACTAAGCCTGTTGGGCATTTATTAATGTCTTTACTCTCAATTTCCACTGAATGCCCAATGTATTTAAGTTTTTGAAGTTAAAGCTAATTTTTGTGTAAAGTTGGAATGGCAGCAGCGTGATCAGAATGGCAGAAAGTAAGTTATATTGAATTAAAAGTTTTGCTACTTATGTTGTTGTTGTTGCTGGGTGCTGTTGAGTCAGTTCTGACTCAAGCGACCCTATGTACAAGAGAATGAAACACGGCCCGGTCCTGTGCCATCTTCACAATTTTTGTTTGCTTGAGTCCATTATTACAACCACTGTGTCAATCCATCTCATTGAGGGTCTTCCTCTTTTTTGCTGACCCTCTACTTTACCAAGCATGATGTCCTTCTCCAGGGACTGATCCCTCTTGATAACATGTCCAAAGTACGTGAGACATAGTCTTGCTATCCTTCCTTCTAAGGAGCATTCTGGTTGTACTTCTTCCAAGACATATTTGTTCGTTCTTCTGGTAGTCTATGGTATATTCAATATTCTTTGACAACACCACAGTTCAGAGGCATCAATTTTTCTTCAGTCTTCCTTATTCATGGTCTAGCTTTCCCATGCATATAAGGCAATTGAAAACACCACAGCTTGGGTCAGGCGCACCTTAGGCTTCAAGGTGACGTCTTTGCTCTTCAACACTTTAAAGAGGTCTTTTGCAGGAGATTTGCCCAGTGCAATGAGTCTTTTGATGGTGATTGTGGATCCTAGTAAAGTGAAATCCTTGAAAACTTCGATCTTTTGTCTGTTTATCATGATGTTACTTGTTGGTCCAGTTGTGAGGATTTTTGTTTTCTTTATGTTGAGATGTAATCAATACTAATACTACATACTGCTACTTATACTAACAGAAATATAAGATCCAAACGATGTGTAAATGTTAATTGAGTGAATGAGAAATGTCTAAAAAATTAAAGTAATCCTTTCACAGCAGACTTATGTGATGGAAATCATCAATTTCCCCAAATTCTCTTGACTTTGTTTATTGAAAGTCTCTCAAATCTGCCTCCTTGTATTCAACCATATTTCCATGCTTTTATTTCAAACTTTCTTTCCTCATCTTCTGGGTTATTAAGACTCTACTAACTTTCCACCTTGTTTCCAGTTCACGTTCCGCACTGTTACCCAAGCAATGATTCTAAAGGACACATTACCATATCGCACCCTTTGTTTAACCTCGTCCACTGGCCCTCTCCCTTCTATAGCATTTTATCACTCTTTTAGATTCTAATATTAGTGCTTTCCACAGACAGCTTACTGGCATCCCAGATAGTTGTATACTAGTTTATCTCCCACGTTACAGTGTGTAATTTTTGATGCCAGGGACAATGTCTTACTCATTTCTGTATCCCCTGGGTTTAGTGCCATATCTTTCTCCTGTTAGGTTCTCAATAAATATGGACTGAATTAGGCAGACACAGTGGGTCATCTCTAGTAACCATTTGCCATAAAAGGTCAATATCATCCCCTCCAGGGTGCTGGATGGAGCCCTGGTTGCGCAGTGGTTACGAGCTATGGCTGCTAACTAGAAGCTTGAATTCAACAGCTGCCCCTTAGAAACTCTATGGGGCGGTCATACTCTGTCCTATAGGGTTGCTATGAGTCAGAATCTACTTGATGGCAGTGGTTAGGGTACCGGGCGTCGCAGAGTATTTCAGAGTTTTCACGAAAAAATGGAGCAGCAAGGAAGTAAGTCCTGTGCTGGGGACTGGAGCCTGATGTTAAAGGTTTATTTCCTAATATTCGCTCAAGGCAAGATTCAGGTGGTTCAAATAAATGAACTCTGGAGGGGCTTTTATTTTCTTCTCACATCCCTGCTTTTCCTAGATGAGCTTCTGGGAGGTGGTGATGACCCAAGGGAAGTTGATGTGGTTAGAGGAAAGAGCAAAAGAAGAATTGCTGGGAATCTGAGACTGTGTCCATATGCGTCAGGACTCATAGGGTTTTATAGGCTCCTGAATCGAGCCCATGACATCACGATTTTAATTTAAGATTATCCACTAGGGAGCAAATTTTGTTTGAACTTTGCTTAAACCTTCCTGAGCAAAGATATCCTTCAGATATGCACCGTGAACTCCCCTGCATGGTAATGTGGGACATTTGGGAGACGGATGTTTCACATAATTTACTGCATGCATCTACTGGACACACATCACTGCTCACTGTACACCAGAACGCTATTTAGAAATGTGCTGCTGGCAATCTGGCCTTCTGTTTTGAGCTTGCTTTCTGCTCCACAGTTATTCTGGGAATTAAGATGGGGGAAAAATCAGAGAATTACAATGGAAAAAACAAGGCAAAGGGTCTTCATTAAACTGCCTCACAAACACTAAATCCCAAACCAAGCATCAGTGGGAAGAATCAAAGCTGAGTATAACCTTCACAGCTGCCATAAGTTTTTAAATTCTGCTATGTATTTCCTCATTGTATTTGTTTCATTGACTTGGTCAAGTCTTGTGTGTATGTGTGTGTTTGTGATGTAGCTCTCTATGTTGATGTTTTTGATGTAACTTTCCTTTATTATCAGAATAATACTGCTTTAGATTTACATAATTTATAATTTTCAGAGTGCTTTCCTGTCTTCTATCTTATTCGATTTAAACATCAGCTGCACTGCACTAAGGTCTGTTTAGGTTTCCAGTTACTGCAAGGACAGGAATTGTTTTATACAACTCATGTCCTGATGCTACATAGCCCAGAACTCCACCTTTTCCACCAGTGCGTGCTTTTGGAAGATTATGGGATGTTTTAGAGAAATACAAATTCTGGGAATCTCTCAGGTAAAAGACTGAACCTATTCTATAGAGATGTTTTTATAAACATCTGAACTATTGAAAACTCAGATAATTAAGAAAGCTCATGGTTTTATTCTGGTAATTTTGCTTTCATGATTTTATTATTTGTTGACTTTTTCTTGATTTAGCCCTTCGATTGAGTTTCTTCTCTCTTAAAACAATGGAAAGTCATGTGTAAGACTCCGGTGACATAGAGTGTTTGGTCTCTTGTTGGTTGGAAATCTCAGAAAAATAGAAACTACGTTTTTTTTTTTTTTTGAGGGATACTTAAATGGAACATTTGAACAAAATTCCAAGTTATTGTTAGACCCTTGTTATGGTTTCCTGAATTACAATAAACAGTGGTGATGCTATTGATTTCTTCACGTTAATTCATCCTACTTTATTACTTGGGTTGAAATATAGCCTAAGTTGAAACCTGTTCCATTAGATGGGGCTGCAGTTCATAACACTACAGACAGAGGACACTACTGTCGTGACCTAGCCCATCTCTCAAAGTGAAAAATGATTTATCTGTTTTCTATAAATTTACATATTTATGTAAGAAGAGCAGTGAAGGAAGGCATAGAAAGTATCTTATATGTTAGCTTAATATTGTCGATTAAAATGAGCTATATTCTAAAACTTACGAGTGACACTGAAACCATGAAATTAATCAACCAATTTGGTTTATTTTATCAGTCTTTATGGCTCATGGCATTTTATTGCCCAGAATTTGGCTTACTGCTAAAAAAACAAAACAAAACAAAAAAAAAAAACCGAATTTAATGGAATTCCATGAATCAATTAAAAATGTGATTAATATCATTAGTAGAACTCTGTCTATGGTATTATAAAAATTTATGAGCACTTCTGCATCCATATATTTTGTCCCCATTAACTATGCCTACATGTTCTGTGGTTGCATAAAACAGTATTTGAAGAAAAGAGGAAAAAAAGCCAGTTATTGTTTTTACCACCACTTCACCTTTCTGTTCAATTACACTTCAGGTTCAATGATACCATCCATGAAAGAAGCTGAAAACAAACCCATCGCTGTTGAGTTGATTCTAACTCATAGCAACCCTATAAGACAGACTAGGACTGCCCCATAGAGTTTCCAAGGAGTGCTTGGTGGATTTGAACTTGCCAACATTTTGGTTAGCTACCTTAGCACTTAACCACTACTGCCGCTAGGTTTACCAGCTTGGGTAAACCTAAAAACTTCAAACAAGCACAGAAAAGGGTAAAAGTTTCTCTGCAGGGTGCTGGCCACCAGATGGCAGTGCAGCCCAAGGAATGGAGGAGAAGCCAGCTCTCCGGACTGGACCAAAAAAAATAACCACCAAACCCATTGCCATCGAGTGGCTTATGGCTCACATTGACTCTATAGGACAGAGTAGAACTGTCCCATAGGGTTTCCAAGGAGTGGCTGGTGGATTTCAACTGCTGATCTTTTTGGTTAGCAGCCCAACTCTTACCTACTGTGTCACCAGGTCTCCAGAGCTATAGGAAATTTTAGGATGAGCACTAATTCTTTGCTCTAAGCCAGAGAGAAAGGAATAAAGACCTAAAAGTGTCCATATATTTCAAATCTTATAAAAAGCCTTGGCGGGGGAGAGGGAAACTTTTGCCAGCTGTACCTTGTTTGCTGGACCTGAATTTGGGTGATTCTGTCACTTTCTTAAACCTATCAACATTTAATTTTATTAGATTGCAGAGTCCCTAGGTGGTAGAAACAAGATAACATGCTTAGCTGCCAACTAAAAGGTTGGAGGTTTGAGTCCACCCAGAAACTTCTCAGAAGGAAGGCCTGGAGATCTATTTTTGAAAAATCACTCATTGAAAACCCTACTCTGACACACATGGGGTCGCTATAAACTGTACATCCACTATCCACTACCTGTCTGTCAGATTGTCTTACTGCGTTGGCTTGCATGTTGCTATGATGCTGGAAGCTATGCTACTGTATTTCAAATACTAGTAGGGTCGCCTAGGGTATATAGGTTTCAGCAGTGCTTCCAGACTCAGACAGACTAGGAAGAAATGTCTGGTGATCCACTTCTTAAAATCAGCCAATAAAAACCTTATGGATCCCAATAGATTATTTTCTAATATAGTCCTGGAAGATGAGCCCTTTAGGTTAGAAGGCACTCAAAATACATGGTGGCCACAACACTGGATTCTAGCATGGCAGTGATTGTGAAGATGGTGCATGATCAGCCAATGTTTCCTTCTGTTATACATGGGGTCACCGTGAGCTGGAGCCGACATGACGCTAACTACAACAACAACATCCACTGTGGTAGCCACTAGCCAGAGCTGGCTTCTGAGCATTTGAAATGTAGCTAGTATGGCCTAGGAACTGAATTTTTATTTATTTACTTTTTAATTTCAATCTATACTTAAGTTAAAATAGCCACACATGGCTAGTGACTACTGCATTAGATAGCGCAGGTGAAGAGGATATGAGTTTTGTTGAGATGATAAATCATCCAACGTTTTATTTTTGAGTGCCGAATCTGAGTTATGGATTTGACATGCTTTTATTTATACCGATTCTCCTTTTCCAACAAGCATGTCAAATCAAATCTTTCTGGAGAAGAAATAAGACTGGGATGATTTTTCAGTAGGAAAACGTAAGGAGTTATTTTATAAGCCTGGCTTCGTCTCGTTCTTGAGCGGTACTATCATCTTCTAATTCAAAGCAGTGGCTTTCATTTCTAATCAGATAAAAAGAGCTGCCTCAAACCTATTCTAAACTCACTTTCACAAAGCGGTTAGTTGAGATATCATCCTGCCTCCTGGGATACCAAACAGTAAATCTTCGAAACAAAGCAGGAGCTTCACTACTTCTTGAATTCCAGTGCATCTTGTTAATGTTGACCTTGAACCACTCGATGCTTTTGTGGCGTGTTTCCCAATATTAAAGCATTTTACAAAACACAATTCATGTTTCTAAAGCTTGTTCAGGTTCACCAAGCTGGTTGGAACAGTACTTGCCACCTAACCTTTTTCATGTACATAGTACATAAAAAGTACATAATTTCTTTCTGTGTGTACACAGCATACACAAAAAATTCAAGCACGCATTTGTATGGCAAACTAGGGCAAATAGACAAGGCTGCATGTGGCTAAGAGAGATAGGCCCAGGGGCTTTGAGTGATCTGAGCCCTGCCCAGCTTCTCTGAGGCATGAGGGAATTATGAACTCAGAAAAGCTCTAGCCCATTTGCCCCACTGCAGTTGGGAAGCTCTGCTAATTTGGTGCTCGTGGGATCTGGGACAATGCTTCCTAAAATTCAATGTGCATGTGAGTCACCTGGGACTCTTTTTAAAATGCAGACTCTGATTCAGTAAACTGGGCCTGGGATCCTGCATTTCCAACAAGCTCCCAAACGATGCTAACATTGCTGGTCCATGGAACTTTTAGTAGCAAAGTGCTAGAGCATACATTTGATTTATATTTTGGTTAGTTTTGCCTTGAAAAGGCTTCCTTGATCGCTGCAGAACTTATCAATTCCTGCCAACTATAATACTGTGCTATCAGTCTAGGTAAGAGTGGATGGGAACATTGATTCAAGCTCCTCACTGGGACTGAAAACAGCTCAGCACACACTGATGGGAAGTAGGTAGCATGTGTTTACATTATCCATGAAAAACAAACACAGGTAGCAGTGGCATGATCATGAGCAAGCTCACTGCCTCTGACTACTAGGCTGGAGGAATTGTGGGAATAACTGTGGAGCAGGAATCAGGAGACCTGTGTTCTGGATCTCACGCTTTGACTGGCTAATTTACTGTAGGGAAGGCATTTCATTTTTTCAAGCGTCAAATTTTCATCTTTCAAGCAAATGCAAATTATGAGCCATGTTGGTTGTGGATGGGCAAACTCCCCTTTACTTTTCTTCTTGACAAGGGTGTTTGTGTGTGTGCAGGGGATGTGTGTGTCTTGGATGTGTGGGAAGGGCTGCCAGCTACTTAACAACACCCAGGAATGTGAGTTGGGCTATCAGCGAGGAGAGGTTGAAGGCTTAGTGGATAAAAGAATCAGTTTAAAAATAATAGTAATAATAGGTTTGTGGTTCCTGGTTTTATAATTCTACTTACTTCAATTACAATCAGGTCTTTTCAATCACCTCATATGCATGTGAAACTGGACAGTGGAAAAGGAAGACTGAAGGAGAATTGACGCACTTAAATTGTGATTTAGGTGAAGAATATTGAGTATACCATGGACTACTAGAAGAACAAACAGATCAGAGTTGGAAGAGGTACAGCTGGAATGCTCCTTAGAAGTGAGCATGGCGAGACTTCATCTTGTGTTCTTTGGACACATCATCAGGAAAGGCCAATCACTAGAAAAGGACATCAGGTTTGCTAAAGAGGAGGGTCAGCGAAAATGAGGGAAACATTTCAGAAGATGGATTGACATGGTAGCTGCAACAATGCTCAAGCATACCAACGATTGTGAGGACTGTGAGGTGCAGGACCAGGCAATGTTTCATTCTGTTACACATAAGGGCGCCTTGAGTGGGAGCCCGTTTGTCAGCAACTGACAACAACAACTCCATGAGTGTAAGAAATCGTGGCTTAGTGTCAAGTACAGGTGGATACACGATAAATTTTTGATAATAGTGATAACGGCTGAGGAGCCTTGTTGGTGCAGTGGTTAAACGTTTGGCTGTTAACTGAAAGGTCAGCTGTTCGAACCTACCAGCTGCTCCACAGGAGAAAGATGTAGCAGTCTGCTTCTATAAAGATTCATAGCCTTGGAAACTCTATGGGGGCAGTTCTACTTTGTCCTATAGGGTCGCTATGAGTTGGAATCGACTCAAAAGCAGTGGGTTTTTTGGGTTTTTAGTGATAATGGTAATTGAAGGCATTCTGTGGTGATAGCCTAGAGCTAGGCACATAGTAGGTGCACAATAAATGAACTGATGGATAAATGATGGATATTGAACCACTGCAGCTTCCTTTCTCTTCCTGAGGTGAGCTCTATCAGTCAGAGAAGTTATTTCTCCCCACTGCGACTGCCCATCTCACAAATATTCTAATAGCGACAGACGCATCTTCTGTGCTTCCCGTTCTTCCTCACCACCTCCTAACACTTGTGAGTTTTCTAAATGTACGCTCAAGTTTGATGTGTTGGTGAGAAAGGCCTACATCCTCATAACCATGCAGAAGCAATAAATGAGTCTTGGCTGTTCTGGATTGTCAAACTTTTCTTCAGCTGTCGGTAGCATCTTGTAAAGCTATGACCTTAGGCCGTGACTTTCTAGTTAATAATAACCTCATTATTGCTAATACAGTTAAAAAAAGAAAGAAAAAGAAAAACACTTTAGTGCCATGCCTTTGCATGAGATAAATTAAATGTGAGCATCTGAATCAGCGCACACTTGTGAACATTAAGAAAAAGATTTGTGGGAAAGAAGGTGATCAATGAAGCGCAGTAGGAACTGTCCAAACCAAACCAAAAAACTGGGGCCTTGGTGGCACAGCAGGCCAGAGTCTCCTTAATCTCGGATCTCAAAATAAATTTGCCGTAATTCAGACAAGGAATTTTTTTCACTAGCTTTTTCTCTCTTCTCATCCCCCTCATAAATGAAAGAAGATGGTTATTTTGGTAGCAGATGTATAACTAATATTAAAAAATTGTTTTAGTAACTAAAATAATGCTGCATCTCTTCTTTTTTATTTGTTTCTTCCTTGGGAAAGCCTTGTTGCAGTTGATATTAGGATGCTCTAGATTTGAAGTAACCACTAGAGTCTAGTCAATAACTTTTCATTCTCTGACAAATTTCTCAGATAATATAAAACCGATTAATACAAGCCTGATTATAGTTTTTGGTAGAGGTTCTCTTTTAAAGATAGCACTTACAGCTTAAATCTTAAATATCTCCTTCCCTTAAGGAATTCAGACTTTTCATTCTTTTCTTCCCAAATAATTTAATTGTATTATTGTTTCTTAAAATCTTCTCCTTCTCTTGCCTCCTCTAGCTCAGTTTACAACAGTGCCTCCCACCAGAACTTCCTCATCAGAGACTCTGGGGTGGGCCAGCCAGCAGTCTGTTTTGAGAAGCCCTGTGGGCAATTCTGTTGGCCACTGCAGGCCATTTTGGTGTTTGAGAAGCACTGGTTTGCCCCATCACTCCCCACTGGTTTACCTAAGCAGAAATGTGGGAGAAATTCTAATTCCTTTCTTTTTTTTTTTTTTTAAATTGTGCTTTGTGTGGAAGTTTATAGTTCAAGTCAGTTTCTCATACAAAAATTTATACACTCATTGTTATGTGACCCTAGTTGCTCTCCCTATGTGACAGCACACTCCTCCTTTCTTCCCCAGATTTCCCGTGTCCATTCAACCAGCTGCTGTCCCTTTTTGCTTTCTCACTCGCCTCCAGACAGGAGCTGCCCATTTAGTCTCATGTGTCTACTTGAGCTAAGAAGCACTCTCTTCAAGAGTATAATTTTATGTCTTATAGTCCAGTCTAATCTATGTCTGAGAGTTGGCTTCAGGAATGGTTTCACTTCTGGGCTAACAGAGAACCTGGGGGCCATGTCTTCTGGGGTCCCTCCAGTCTCAGTCACACCATTAAGTCTGGTCTTCTTACTAGAATTTGAGTTCTGCACCCCATTTTTCTCCTGCTCCATCGGGGACTATCTGTTGTGTTCCCTGTCAGGGCAGTCATTGGTGGTAGCGGGGCACCATCTAGTTCTTCTGGTCTCAGGCTAATGGAGTCTCTGGTTTATGTGGGCCTTTCTGTCTCTTGGACTAATATTTTCCTTGTGTCTTTGGTGTTCTTCATTCTCCTTTACTCCAGGTGGTTTGGGATAAATTGATGTATCTTAGATGGCCTCTCACTAGCTTTTAAAACTCCAGACGCCACACACCAAAATGAGATGCAGAACATTTTCTTAATAAACTTTGTCATGCCAGTTGACCTAGATGTCCCCTGAAACCATGGTCCTCAGAACCCCGCCCCTGCTACTCTGTCCCTCAAAGCTAATTCCTTTCATTTACCTCACAAGTTAAACTAATTTGCTCAAATCTCAGAATGATCTCTCGGAAGTCTTTCTTCCTTCTCTGTTTTCATGTCCACTGCTGTAAGTCAAGTCAGTGGCCTCCAACATGATACCTCTGTTTCCTTTATCATTTCCTCCAGTCCATGTTCCATACTGTGACCAGAATAATCCCCTAAAACACAAGTGTAGTTATGCCTTCCTTTGCTAAAGGCCCCTTTTGTGTCTCTGAGATCTGCATAAAGGAGTCAATGCTTGTAGGTATCCAACAGTTCCCCCTTACTTTGCAGTCTCATCTTTCGATATCCCCTTATTCTTTCTCTTCTCTTATATCCCAAGCTCTCATCACTCTTGACCACTTCAGACTTCTCAAACACAACATGTTCTTCTGTTTGGTCATGCATTTGTCATGCTGTTCTCTCTGTTTGCTTTTCTTATCTACTTGGTATTCTCCTATTGAATCTTCAAGATCCATTTCACAGGTCACCTTTTTTCTATAACTTTATATCACTCCCTCCTTAATCATCTCTCTCAGCATAATTAGTTGCTTCTTATCTGTGTTCCCAAGGGACTATGTACATAGTTTTATTGTAGTGCTTGTCACTGGATATAATTTATGAATGTGTCTGTTTTCTTCAAGAGTTTAAAATCTCTGAGGGCAAAGATCAGTTTTATTCATCTCTGTATCTTCTGTCCTTGGCACTTATTAAATTATCTATTGTGTGTGTTGAATTAGATGTGTCAAACCTTCTTGTTGTTTCATTAATATTTAAGCAGAAAATATCATCTCTGTTTTGTAGAAGAAAGGAAAGTTCTTTTCCCAGAGCCACAAGCAAGCCAGGCAATGGTTATGGAAGTAGTGGGGCCATAGGTAGTGGTGAAAAGTTGGTCTTGGTGCTGACGCAAAGAGCAGCCCTACTCCCTACTCTGAGGTCACATTTGCACCTCCCACCCTACTTACCTATTAGCTTCCTTTTTTTTTTTTTATTGTTGTAGTTAAATGAAGTTTACATTTCAAGTTAGTCTCCCATACAAAATTTTATACATAAATTGTTATGTGACCCTAATTGCTCACCCCATTCTGCAACAGCACAGTCTCTCTTTCTGCCCTTGATTCCCCATGTCAACTCAGCCAGCCCCTAACCCTCTCTGCTTTCCCATCTCACTTCTGGACCTCACTTTGATCTCTTGTATCTACTTGACTAAGAGTCACACTCTTCATGAGTATCATTTTATGTCCCACAGTCCAGTCCAATCCCTGTTTGAAGAGTTGGCCTCGGAAATTGTTTTAGTTCTGGGCTGATAGAGAGTCCAGGGGCCATGCTTTCTGGAGTAACTCCAGTCTCAGTCAGACCATTAAGCCTGGTCTTCTTACTAGAATTTAAATTCTGCACCCCACCTTTCTGCTGCTCCATCAAGGACTCTCTTTTGTGTTCTCTGTCAAGGTGGTCATTGGTGGTAGCTGGGCACCATCTAATTCTTCTGGTCTCAGGCTGATGAAGTCTCTGGTTTATGTGACCCTTTCTGTCTCTTGGGCTAATACTTTCCTTGTGTCTTTGGTGTTCTTCGTTCTCTTTTACTGTAGGTACTTGGGACAAATTGATGCATCTTAGATGGCCTCTTGCAAGCTTTTAAGACCACAGACGCCACTCACCAAAGTAGGATGCAGAACATTTTCTTAATAAGCTTTGTTATGCCAGTTGACCTAGATGTCCCCGGAAAGCATAGTCCACAGACCCCTACCCCTGCTACTCTGTTTCCTCAAAGTATTTGATTGTATTCAGGAAACTTCTTAGCTTTGGTTTAGTCCAGTTGTGCTGACTTCTCCTGTAGTGTGTGCTGTCCTTCCCTTCACCTAAGATCATTCTTATCTACTATCTGGTTAGTAAATAACCCTCACCCTCCCTCCCCACCCCCTGTAACCATCAAAGAATGTTTTCCTCTGTGTTTAAACCTTTTCTTGAGTTCTTATAATAGTGGTCTTATACAGTATTTGTCCTTCTGTGACTGACTAAATTGACTCAGTATAATAAGTTCCAGCTTCCACCATGTTGTACGATGTTTCACAGCTTCATCGTTGTTCTTTATTGTTGCATAATATTCCATTGTGTGGATATACCATAATTTGTTTATCCATTTGTCCATTGATGGGCATCTAGGTTGTTTCCATCTTTTTGCTATTGTGAACAGTGCTGCAACGAACATGGGTGAACATATATATATTCGTGTGATGGCTCTTATTTCTCTAGGATATAGTCCAAGGAGCAAGATAGCTGGATAGTATGGTACTTGTATTTCTAGCTTTTTAAGGAAGCACCAAGTTGATTTCCAAAGTGGTTGTACCATTTTACTTTCCCACCAACAGTGTATAAGTGTTCCAGTCTCTCCACAACCTCTCCAGCGTTTATTATTTTGTGTTTTTTGGATTAAGGTTAGCCTTGCTGGGGTGAGATGATATCTCATTCTAGTTTTGATCTGCATTTCTCTAATGGCTAATGATCGTGAGCATTTCTTCATGTATCTGTTAGCCACCTGAATATCTTCTTTGGTGAAGTGCCTGTTCATATCCTTTGCCCATTTTTTAACTGGGTTATTTGTGTTTTTGTTGTTGAGGTTTTGCAGTATCTTTTAGATTTTAGAGATTAGATGCTAATAGGATTTGTCATAGCCAAAATTTTTTTCCCAGTCTGTAGGTTGTCTTTTTCCTCTTTTGGTGAAATCTTTTGATGAGCATAAGTGTTTGATTTTTAGGAGCTCCCATTTATCTAGTCTCTCGTCTGGTGCTTATGCATTGTTACTTATGGTTTGTATTGTGTTTATGCCATGTATTAGGGCTTCTAGCATTGTCCCTATTTTTTCTTCCATGATCTTTATCATGTTTGATTTTATATTTAAGTCTTTGATCCATTTTGAGTTAATTTTTGTACATGGTGTGAGGTATGGGTCTTGTTTCAGTTTTTTGCAGATGGATATCCACTTATGCCAGCACCATTTGTTAAAGAGGCTGTCTTTTCCTCAATTAATGGACTTTGGTCCTTTGTCAAATATTAGCTGCTCATAGGTGGATGAGCTTATATCTGGATTCTCAACTCTGTTCCATTGGTCTATGTATCTGTTGTTGTACCAGTACCAGGTTGTTTTGACTACTGTGGTGGTATAATAGGTCATAAAATCAGGTATTGTGAGGCCTCTCACTTTGTTCTTCTTCTTGAGTAATGCTTTACTTATTTGGGGCCTCTTCCCTTTCCATATGAAGTTGGTGATTTGTTTCTCCATCTCATTAAAAAATGCTGGTGGAGTTTGGATTGGGATTGCATTGTATCTGTGGATCATTTTGAGTAGAACTGACATTTTCACAATCTTGAATCTTCCTATCCATGAGCAAGGTATGTTTTCCCATTTATGCAGGTCTCTTTTGGTTTCTTGCAGTAGTGTCTTGTAGTTTTCTCTGTATAGATCTTTTACATCTCTGGTTAGATTTATTCCTAAGTATTTTATCTTCTTGGGGGCTATTGTAAATGGTATTGATTTGGTAACTTCCTCTTCAATGTTCTCTTTGTTGGTGTAAGGGAATCCAGCTGATTTTTGTATGTTTATCTTGTATCCTGAAACCTCGCTGAAATCTTCTATTAGTTCCAGTAGTTTTCTTGTGGATTCTTTGGGATTTTCTGTGTATAAGATCATATCATCTGCAAATAGAGATACTTTGACTTCTTCCCTACCAATTTGGATGCCCTTTATTCCTTTTTCTAGCCTAATTGCTCTGACTAGAACTTCCAGCACAACATTGAATAAGAGTGGTGATAGGCATCCTTGTCTGTTTCCCATTCTCAAGGGGAATGCTTTCAAAGTCTCTCCATTTAGGATGATATTGGCTGTTGGCTTTGTATAAATGCCCTTAATTATATTGAGGAATATCCCTTCTATTCCTAATTTATTGAGAATGACTGTTGGAGTTTGTCGAACACCTTTTCTGCATCGATTGATAAGATCATGTGGTTCTTATTTTTTATTTGTGTGATGGATTACATTGATTGTTTTTCTAGTGTTGAACCATCCCTGCATGCCTGGTATATATCCCACCTGGTCATGGTGAATTATTTTTTTGATATGTTGCTGAATTCTATTGGCTAGAATTTTGTTGAGGATTTTTGCGTCAATGTTCGTGAGGGATATTGGTCTGTAATTTTCTTTTTTTGTGGTGTCTTTACCTTGTTTTGGTATCGGGGTATGCTGACTTCATAGAATGAGTTTGGGAGTATTCCATCCTTTTCTATGCCCTGAAATACCTTTAGTAGAGGTGGTGTTATCTCTTCTCTGAAAGTTTGGTAGAATTCTCCAGTGAAGCCATCCGGGCCAGGGATTTTTTTTGTTGGGAGTTTTTAAATTACCTTTTCAATCTCTTCTTCTGTTATGGGTTTATTTAGTTGTTCCTATTAGCTTCTTGAGGGCAAGTGTCATGTCTCTTTTACTCTGTATCCCCACATTCTATTTGTATTAGTATTTTATTGCTGCTGTAATAAATTGCCACAAACTTAGAGGCTTAGAACAACAGAAATTTATTATCTTATACTTCTAGGAGTCAGAAGTGTGAAATGGGTCTCATTGGGCTAGAATCAAGGTGTCAGTGGGGCTGAATTCCTTTCTGGAAGCTCTAAGGAATAATCTATATCCTTGCCTTTTCCAACTTCTAGAGGCTGCCCACATTCCTTGGATCATGGTCCCCTTCCATCTTCAAAGCCACGATTCTGGTGCTCTCTCTTCTGTCTACTTCTTCCAAGTATAAGGACCCTTATGCTTACATTGGACCTACCTGGATGATACAGGATAATCTCCCCATCTCACAGTCAACTGACTAGCAACATTAATTCCATCTGCAACCTTAATTCCCCTTTGTCATTTAATGTAACATATTCACAGATTCTGGGGATTATGATCTGGATATTATAAAGGGGCATTATTCTGCCTACCATACTAGTATAGGATCTGGCTGGTATTGTTGTTATGTTGTTTTAGACCCCATCGAGTTAGTTCTGACTCATACCAACCCTATGCACAACAGAACAAAACACTGCCTGGTCCTGCGCCATCCTCACAATCGTTGTTATGCTTGAGCTCATCGTTGCAGCCACTGTGTGAATCCATCTCATTGAGGGTCTTCCTCTACTTTACCAAGCACGATGTCCTTCTCCAGGGACTGATCCCTCCTGATAACATGCCCAAAGTATGTGAAACATAGTCTCACCATCCTTGCTTCTAAGGAGCATTCTGGCTGTACTTCTTCCAAGACAGAATTGTTCGTTCTTTTGGCATTCATGGTATATTCAATATTCTTCTCCAACACCACGATTCAGAGACGTCAATTCTTCTTCAGTCTTCCTTATTCATTGTCTGGCTTTTGCCTGCATATGAAGCGATTGAAAACACCATGGCTTCTGTCAGGTGCACCTTAGTCTTCAAGATGACATCTTTTCTTTTCAACACTTTAAAGAGGTCCTTTGTTGCAGATTTGCCCAATGCAATGCGTCTTTTGATTTGTTTTTCTTTTTATTGTACTTTTGGTGAAGATTTACAGAACAAATAGTTTCTTATTAAACAGTCAGTACATATATTGTTTTATGACATTGGTTAACAACACAATGACATGTCAACACCCTCCCTTCTCGAACTTGGAGGACCTTTTTTTTTTGGTGAAAATATATATAGCCAAAGATACACCATTTCAAAAATTTCTGCATGTACAATTCAGTGACCATCGATTACGTTCTTCCATTTGTGCCACTATTCTCACTTAGATGAAGGTTTACAGAACAAAATAGTTTCTCATTAAACAGTTAGTACACATATTGCCCTATGACAGTGGTTAACAACCCCACTACATGTCAACACTGTCCTTACTCAACCTTGGGTTCCCTATCACCAGCTTTCCTGTCCCCTTCTGCCTTCTAGTCCTTGTCCCTGGACTGTTGTGCCTCATTAGTCCCGTTTTGTTTTATGGGGCTGTCTAATCCCTGGCTGAACAGTGAACCTCAGGCGTGACTTCACCACTGAGCTAAAAGGGTGTCTGGGGCCATACTCTCGGGGTTTCTCGAGTCTCTGTCAGGCCAGTAAATCTGCTCTTTTTTGTGTGTATTAGAATGTTATTCTACATGCTTCTACAACTCTGTCCAGAACCCTCTGTTGTGATCCCATTCAGAGCAGTCAGTGGTGGTAGCCGGGCACCATCTAGCTGTACTGGACTCAATCCGGTGGAGGCATTGATAGATGTGGTCCATTAGTCCTTTGGACTAATCTTTTCCTTGTATCCTGTTCTCTTCATTCTCCCTTCCTCCCGAAGTGGTGAGACCAGTGGAGTATCTTGGATGGCTGCTCATAGGCTTTTAAGACCCCAGATGCTACTCACCAAGGTAGAATGTAGAACATTGTCTTTATGCCAATCGCGCTAGATGTTCCCCGAGACCATGGTCCCAATAGCCATCAGCCCAGCAATTCAGTCCCTGAGGGAGTTTGGATGTGTCTATGGAGCTTCCATGATCTTTCCTTATACAAGTTGTGCTGGCTTTCCCAGTATTGTGTACTGTCTTAACCTTCACCAAAGTTACCACTTATCTATTGTCTATTTAGTATTTCCCCCTACCCCTCCCGTCCCTCATAACCAACAAAGATTGTTATTTTTTGTGTGTAAACTTTTTCATGTGTTTTTACAATAGAGGTCTCATACAGTATTTGTCCTTTTGTGATTGACTTATTTCACTCAGCATAATGTCCTCCAGTTTCATCTATGTTATGAGATGGTTCACAGATTCATCATTGTTCTTTATCGTTGCATAATATTCATTGTGTGTATGTCCCATAGTTTGTTTATCCATTCATCTGTTGATGGGCATCTAGGTTGTTTCCATTGTTTCGCTATTGTGAACAATGCTGCAATGAACATGGGTGTGCATATGTATATTTGTGTGACGGCTGTTATTACTCTAGGATATATTCCTAGGAGTGGGATTGCTGGATCGTATGGTATTTCTATTTCTAGCTTTCTAAAGAAGAGCCATACCATTTTCCAAAATGGTTGTATCATTTTGCATTCCCACCAGCAGTGCATAAGAGTTCCCATCTGCCCGCAGCCTCTCCAACATTTGTTATTTCCAGGGTTTTTGATTCGTGCCAGTAATGCTGGGGTGAGATGGTATCTCATTGTGGTTTTAATTTGCATTTCTCTAATAGCTAGTGATTGTGAGCATTTCCTCATGTGTCTGTTGGCAGCTTGAATGTCTTCTTGGTGATGTGTCTGTTCATTTCCTTTGCCCATTTTTTAATAGGATTATTTGTCTTTTTGTTGTAGAAGTGTTGGATTTTCTTGTAGATTACAGAGATCAGACGTTTGTCTGACTTGTACTGTCCAAAATTTTTTTCCCAGTCTGTAGGTTCTCTTTTTACTCTTTTGGTGAAATCTTTTGAAGAGTGTAGGTGTTTAATTTTTAGAATATCCCAGTTATTTAGCTTATCTTCTGGAGTTTGTGTGTTGATGGTTATGGTTTGTATCCTGTTAATGCCGTGTGTTAGGGCCTCTAGCAAGGATCCTATTTTTTCTCCTATGAAGTTTAGAGTTTTTGGCTTTATATTTAGGTCTTTGATCCATTTTGAATTAGTTTTTCTGTATGGTATGATGTATGGTCTTGTTTCATTTTTTTGCAGATGGACATCGAGTTTTGCCAGCACCATTTGTTAAAAAGACTGTCTTTTCCCCATTTGATGGACTTTGGGCCTTTGTGGAAGATCAGGTGACTGTAGATTGATGGATTTACATCTGGATTCTCAATTCTGTTCCATTAGGCAATGTATCTGTCCTTGTACCAGTACCAGGTTCTTTTGACTACCGTACCTGTATAGTAGGTTCTGAGGTTAAGTAGTGTGAGTCCTTCTGCTTTATTCTTCTTCAGTAGTGCTTTACTTATTTGGGGTTTCTTCCCTTTCCACATAAAGTTAATGATTAGTTTTTCCTCTCTTTAAAGAATGTTGTTGTTATTTGGATCAGGATTGCATTGTATTTGTAAATTGCTTTGGGTAAAATTGTCATTTTCACAGTGTTGAGTCTACCTGTGCATGAGCATGGTATGTTTCTCCATTTATGTAGATCCCTTTGGGTTTCTTGCAGTAGTGTTTTGTAGTTTTCTTTGTATAGGTCTTTTACATCCCTGGTGAGATTTTTTCCTAAGTATTTGATTCTTTTTTAGGCGCTATTATAAATGATATTGCTTTCCTGATTTCCTTTTCATCATTCGCTGTATTGGTGTTTAGGAATCCAACTGACTTTTGTGTGCTGCTCTTGTATCCTGCTACTCTGATGAATCTGTTAGTTCCAGTAGTTTTCTCAGAGAGTCTTTAGGGTTTTCTATGTATGGTATCACAACCACAAACATTGACAGTTTAACTTCTTCATTACCAATTTGGATGCCCTTTATTTCTTTTTCTTGCCTTGTTGCCATAGCTAGAACTTCCAGCACAATGTTAAATAGGAGTGGTGATAAAGGGCATCCTTGTCTTGTTCCTGTTCTCAAGGGGAAAGTGTTCAGCCTCTCTCCATTAAGAATGATGGTGGCTGTTGGTATTGCATAGATGCCCTTTATTATGTTGAGAAATTTCCCTTCTATACCTATTTGAGAGTTTTTATCAGGAATGGGTGTTGGACTTTGTTGAATGCCTTTTCTGTGTCAGTTGAGATGATCATGTGATTCTTTTCTTTCCTTTTATTTATGTGGTGGATTACATTGATTGATTTTCTAATGTTGAACCATCCTTGCATACCTTGTATGAATCCTACTTAGTTGTAGTGTATTATTTTTTGATATGATGCTGAATTCTATTGGCTAGAATTTTGTTGAGAATTTTTGCATTTATATTCATGAGAGATATTGGTCTGTAATTTTCTTTTTTTGTGATGTCTTTGCCTCGTTTTGGTATCAGGGTTAGGATGGCTTCCTAGAATGAAGTCACAAGTGTCGCTTCCTTTTCTATCTTCTGAAATAGTTTGAGTAGTACTGGTACAAGCTCTTATCTGAATGTTTTGTAGATTTCTCCAGTGAAGCCATCTGGGCCAGGGCTTTTTTTTTTTTATTGGGAGTTTTTTAATTACCTTTTCAATCTTGTCTTGTGTTATGGGTCTGTTCAGATTTTCAACATCAGCTTGTGATAGTTTGGGTAGGTAGTGTGTTTCTAGAAATTTATCCATTTCCTCTAGGTTTTCAAATTTGTTGGAGTATAGTTTTTCATAATACTGTATAATGATCCTTTTTATTTCAGTTGGGTCTGTTGTAATGTCCCCCATTTCATTTCTTATTTGGTTTATTTGCATCCTCTCCTGTTTTGCTTTTGTCAGTCTGGCCAGTGGTTTGTCGATTTTGTTGATTCTTTCAAAGAACCAACTTTTGGTTTTATTGATTCTTTCTATTGTTTTTCTATTCTCTATTTCATTTATTTCTGCTGTGATCTTTATTTCCTTTCTTCTGGTGGCTGTGGGCTTTTTTTGCTGTTCTCTTTCTATTTGTTTGAGTTGTGTAGTTAATGTCTTGATTTTGTCCCTTCTTTTTTTTTTTTTTTTAAAATATTTTATTGTACTTCAGGTGAAGGCTTACAGAACAAACAGTTTCTCATGTAACAGTAGTACACATGCTGTTTTATGACTTTGGTTAACAACCGCACAACATTTTAACCCTCTGAATTCACTTTTTTTTTTTTTTTTTTTGGTGAAAATACACATAGCCAAAGAGACACCATTTCAAAACTTTTTACGTACACATTTAAGTGACATTGACTCTGCTCTTCCAATTGTGCTGCCATTCTCACCCAAGATGAAGGCTTACAGGACAAAATAGCCTCCCATTTAACAGTTACTACAAATGTTGCCCTATAACAATGGTTAACAATCTCACAACACATCAACAGTATCTTTACTCAACTTGTGTTCCTTATCATCAGCTTCCTACTCCCCCTCTGTCTTCTGGCCCTTGTCACTGGATTCCTGTACCTTGTTAGTCTCATTTAGTTTTACTGGGCTGTCCACTCCCAGGCTGAACAGTGAACCTCGAAGGTAACTTGACCTCTGAGCTGAAAGGGTGTCTGGGGGCCATACTCTTGAGGTTTCTCCAGTCTCCTTTAGGCCAGTAAATCTGGTCTTTTTTTTTTTTTTTTTTTTTTTTGTGAGTTAGAATTATGCTCTACATCCTTCTCCAGCTCTGTCCAGAACCGTCTGTTGTGATCCTGGTCAGAGCAGTCAGCGGTGGTAGCCGGGCACCATCTAGCTGTACTGGACTCAGTCCAGTGGAGGTCTTGGTAGCTGTGGACAATTAGTCTTTTGGACTAATATTTTTGTTGTATCCTGTTCTCTTCATTCTCCATTGCTCCTGAAGGGATGAGAACAGTGTAGTATCTTAGATGGCCGCTCACAGGCTTTTAAGACCCCAGACACTACTCACCAAGGTAGAATGTAGAGCATTGTCTTTATAAGCTGTGTCATGCCAGTTGAGCTAGATGTTCCCCGAGACCATGGTCCCCACAGCCCTCCGCCCAGCAATTCAGTCCCTCAGCGAGTTTGGATGTGTCTATGGGACTTCCATGACTTTTCCTTGTACAGATTGTGCTAGTTTCCCCTGTATTGTGTACTGTCTCACCCTTCACCCTAGATACCACTTATCTATTGCCTAATTAGTATTCCCCCCCTCCCCTCCCATCTCTGGTAACCAACAAAGATTGTTACATTTTGTGTGTGAACTTTTTCATGGGTTTTACAATAGAGGTCTCATACAATATTTGTCCTTTTCTGATTGACTTATTTCACTCAGCATAATGTCCTCCAGTTTCCTCCATGTTATGAGATGCTTCACAGATTCATTGTTGTTCTTTCTCATTTCATGGTACTCCATTCTGTTTATGTACCATAGTTTGTTTATCCATTCATCTGTTGATGGGCATCTAGGTTGTTTCCATCGTTTTGCTATTGGGAACAATGCTGCCATGAACATAGGTGTGCATATGTCTATTCGAGTGATGACTCTTATTTCTCTAGGATATATTCCTAGGAGTGGGATTGCTGGATCGAATGGTATGTCTATTTCTAGCTTTCTGAGGAAGCGCCATATCATTTTCCAAAATGGTTGTATCATTTTGCATTCCCACCAGCAGTGCATAAGAGTTCCCATCTGCCCGCAGCCTCTCCAACATTTGTTATTTCCAGGGTTTTTGATTCGTGCCAGTAATGCCGGGGTGAGATGGTATCTCATTGTGGTTTTAATTTTCATTTCTCTAATGGCTAGTGAACGCGAGCATTTCCTCATGTGTCTGTTGGCCATTTGAATGTCTTCTTTGGTGAAGTGTCTGTTCATTTCCTTTGCCCATTTTTTGATAGGATTATTTGTCTTTCTGTTGTAGAGGTGTTGGATTTTCTTGTAGATTATGGAGATTAGACCTTTGTCTGACTTGTACTGTCCAAAATTTTTTCCCAGTCTGAAGGTTCTCTTTTGACTCTTTTGGTGAAGTCTTTTGAAGAGCATAGGTGTTTGATTTTTAGAAGATCCCAGTTATCTAGTTTATCTGTTGGGTTTTGTGTGTTGATGTTTATGGTTGGTATCCAGTTAATGCCATGTATTAAGGCCTGAAGTGTTGGTCCTATTTTTTCTTCTATGAAGTTTATAGTTTTAAGCTTTATATTCAGGTCTTTGATCCATTTTGAAGCAGTTTTTGTATACGGTGTGAGGTATGGGTCCTGTTTCATTTTTCTGCAAATGGATATCCAGTTTTGCCAGCACCATTTGTTAAAAAGACTGACTTTTCCCAATTTGATGGACTTTGGGCCCTATTCGAAAATCAGGTGACCGTAGGTGGATGGATTTACATCTGGGTTCTCAACTCTGTTCCATTGGTCAATGTCTCTGTTGTTGTACCAGTACCAGGCTGTTTTGACTACTGTAGCTGTATAGTAGGTTCTGAAGTCAGGTAGTGTGAGTCCTCCAACTTTATTCTTCTTCTTCAGTAGTGCTTTACTTCTTTGGGGCTTCTTCCCTTTCCATATAAAGTTAATAATTAGTTTTTCCATCTCTTTGAAGAATGTTGTTGGTATTTGGATCGGGATTGCATTGTATTTGTAAATTGCTTTAGGTGGAATTGCCATTTTCACAATGTTGAGTCTGCCTATCCATAAGCATGGTATGTTTTTCCATTTATGTAGATCCCTTTGGGTTTCATGCAGCAGTATTTTGTAGTTTTCTTTGTATAGGTCTTTTACATCCCTGGTCAGATTTATTCCTAAGTACTTTATCTTTTTAGGGGCTATTGAAAATGGTATTGTTTTCCTGATTTCCTTTTCATCGTTCTCTTTACTGGTGTATAGGAATCCAACTGATTTTTGAATGTTTATCTTGTATCCTGCTACTCTGCTGAATCTTTCTATTAGTTCCAGTAGATTTCCCGTGGAGTCTTTAGGGTTTTCTGTGTATAGTATCATATCATCTGCAAACAGGGAGAGTTTAACTTCTTCATTACCAATTTGGATGCCCTTTATTTCTTTCTCTTGCCTTATTGCTCTAGCTAGAACTTCCAGCACAATGTTAAAGAGGAGTGGTGATAAAGGGCATCCTTGTCTTGTTCCTGTTTTCAAGGGGAATGTTTTCAACTTCTCTCCATTAAGAATGATGTTGGCTGTTGGTTTTGCATAGATGCCCTTTATTATGTTGAGAAATTTCCCTTCTATACCTATTTTATTGAAAGCTTTTATCAGGATGACTTTCACAAGAATATACAGCTGGTTAGTGGCAGGCTTAGGACTTGGAAGCTCCTAAGTGTCACAGTCAGGGTTTGTTTTAATTTTTAATCTGTGCTACACTTTTTCCCCACCCAAATCAATTGACACAGCTCTCCCCCACACCCCCACACCCCGCCTCTCTCTCTCACACACACCTTTTCTCTTTCCCCAACTCTCTGAAGTTGGTGATAGTGTTTGATGACCACAGTCCAAATCTATAAAAATATTTTGATTGCTTATTATGAAGGTAGTGTAGTGAGGTAGAAGAATCTGTAGATTTGGACTTAGAAGACCAGGACTTGTGGTACTGATTTACACGTATATGGGAACCAACTTCTCTGAGTCTCAATGTCTTCATCTAGAAAATGCAGATGGATAATTAACAGCAAGGAAGATGGAGGGATGGCTTGGGAGCCTCTGGGGACCAGGCTTGGACAGAGGGTGCCAGTGATTATGTTGCTGGGAGTTTGACCACCTGTGAGCTGCCTGTGTGTTTTGTATACTCCAAAGTGTTCTACAAATGTATTGTGACACAATTGGGCACTACGGTAAATGCAGGAGAAATATTTTCTGAGATATAGTTCTTGCCTTCAATAAAGTTATACTAAAGTTATAAACTTAGGGTGTAGGCAGCATATGCTGAGTGGCCAATGAATGGCAGAGGCAAATACTTACAAGAAAAGTGAGATGATTGTGAAGTACAGCAACTAGGATAGATGTTATGGAAGAGTTATGACTTGAGCTGGGTCATGAAGGAAAGGTAGCAAACAGAAAGGGACCATCTCACACAGGCAGAACACCTTGATCAAAGCATGGAGGTCCTCAAGGTATGGTTAATAAACAAAAAAGGAAACATGAGAAAAATATTTATAAAAGTAGGATTAAGTCATAGTGGATATTACATCCAAGGCTAATATTTTATTATCCCTATTGTCAATAGGGAGCCACAGCTGACTTTTGAGCAGAGGTAACTTGTCCAAAGTGGTGGTTTAGGACTCCTCCTTTTGCAGGGGTGTAGGCTGGTTTATGGGAGGGAGTAGAAGCAGAGAGAGTTGCTTATTCTTTTTTCTTCTTTAGCACTTCAGAGGCATTTGGGCTCTGCCTTTCTATACTAACACCTAGAAAAGAGTTGAGACTATACTAGGCTCTGCTTGTAAGTGATTCTGGAGCACCTCCGCCTCCCGTCCCTGCACAGGCCTGCAAGTCCTGCTCCTTACTAAGCTGCACAAAACCACAGGCTGATTTCCTTGTCTTAGTTTTGAGCCAAATGACTTTAATGGCTGACAATTACATTACAAAATGACTGACAAAGGAAAGGTCCTTTATTTTTCAAGGTGTAAAGAAGGAAGACACATCTTGACACCTCTTAAGAGAGAAAGAAAAGAGACCTCTTAAATTCGTTGCATCCGTTCCTGACAGCGTAGGATTTTTTTCTCCTCTATGTATTTGCACACTTACATTTAACTGTCTGAGCAATGCCTACTTTACCACTTCTTTTGGAAGGTTTTTCAGTAGGTTAATTGTTTCACTTACCAATAATGAAAATTTTTTAATCATCAAAAAGAATACTCACATTATGTAGAAAGTATTATTTGAGTGAGTATAAAAGTAATGTTTTCATGTTTGATGCCACCAGAAAACATTATTTGTGTTTTGAACTTTCTTCTTTCAAAATCATATTAGTCACCAATTCAGGATCAAATTGGGAGAAAAAGAATTAGTGTGCTTCCAATTACTGAAATGACACATCACTATAAATATAACTGGGAAAGAATAGAAAAACCTAGTGGGATTTTATTTTTATACAAAGGGGAAAAAACCAAAAAACCACAAAAAAACAGGAAAGACAAGAGTGTTTTGTTTTCTGTATAATTGAAGAAGCTTTTTGAATTAGAGAACATTGCTATGTGATTCATACAATTTGCCTTCTGCCCTCTTCAAAACCATCAGTCCTATAGCTTAGGTTTAAGAAATGACACCTCCACAAAAACATGGGGGACTTGTAAAATCAGAAAAATTCTTGAAATGCATTCAAATTCATGTAGATTTCTCTTTGTCTTATAGTACTTTATTTATTTATTTTCACCAGATTAATCGTTCTTTCTAGTCCTGGCTTGGCCATCAATTTATAAGCTTAAGTCTCTTAGTTGCCTCATCTGAAAAGTGTGGTTGAAGCCATCAATTCCCATTTTAAAGATGTAGTTAGGAAAAAGTGTTTAAATGATAATGAATGTCTTATAATTTACAAGTGCTCTACATATGCTTAATAATGAAAATAAATTCATGTGCATATTCTCTGTCCCTGATGAAATGCTTTGCCAACTGGAGAACACTTCTAAATGCTAGGAAATGAAGCCTACCAAGGGGAGGTTCCTATTAATTATTATTGTTTTCTGATGCCTGTGTGACCCTGGACAAGTCACTGAGCTTCTTGCACCATGCTGTACACCTGCATCTCTCATAAGGATGTGTCTAAGTTTACAGTCTCCAATTCTGCTGTGCTTATGACCACTCTTTGATGTGGAAAAGAGCAAATTGAAATATAGTTTTATTGTACCATTTGTGCCACAATTTGGCATCTCAGGTGGGCTCCCCACCCACCCAGAACCATCTCAGACCTAGATAAAGTAGCAGCAATGTCATGTTCAACATGATTATGTAGCTTTGCTTACCGCTGGGGCTCTGAGCTCAGCCTTCTGATGGAGCCAGCAGCTGTGCACTGTGATGAGCATCTGAATCGCTACACTCAGTGTTCCTTTGCTAACTCTTTTGTGGCTGTCTGTGGTCTTGATGGTGGACCAGGCAGCAGATGTGGTGGTGGCAGCAGTGCGGTGAGTGTCCTGAGCACTGCAGACTACTAAAGGGGGCAAACCTGGCGTGGAGGAGATGTCCAACAAGAGCCTCACTGCCCTCACATTTACCACCAACTTGTTGTGAGGAGTTGAAGAGGAGCCATAGGTCAACATGCCTTTAAACTATTAAGTGTTATGGGGAGACATGGTTTCAATTTTATTGTACAGATTCACCTTTTTAATTTTTTATTTATTACTTTTGTAATGAAGTAGAGTAACCTTTCTCACTCAGCAGATTTTGGCACCACCATACCTTGCTTCCTTAGTCCTCCAGAAGGTGACTTTTTTTTTGTGGTAAAATACGTATCACAAAAATTTGCAGTTTCAACAGTCTTAAGTGTACAATTCAACGACATAATCACATTCACCATGCTGTGCTACCATCACCACTACCCATTTCCAAAAAAAAAAAAAAAAAAAATTATCATCCCGAACAAAAGCCAGCTACCCCTTAAGCAATAACTCCCCATCCCTGTCCTGCCATCCCCTGGTCATCGCTAATAAACTTTTGTCTCTATGCATTTCCTGTTTGAGATATTTCATTCAAGTGGAATCATACAATACTAATCATTTTGAGTTTGACTTGCTTCACTTAGTATAATAATGTTTTCAAGTTTCATCCATATTGTAGCATGAATTTTGTATGAAATTTCATTTTTCTTTATAGCTGAATAATATTCCATTGCATGTCTATACCACATTTTGTTTACTCATTCATCTGTTGATGCACAGTTGAGTTATTTCCACCTTTTGCAGCATTGTGAATAATGCTCCAATGAATACTGGTGTACAAGTATCTGAGTCCCTGCTTTTAATTCTTTTGGATGCAAGCTGAGGAGTGGAATTGCTGGATCATATGGTAATTCTGTTTAACTTTTTGAGAAATAGTCGAACTGTTTTCCACAGTGGCTGCACTATTTTACATTCCTGTCAGGAATGGTTAAAGGTTCCAGTTTCTCCACATCCTCTCCAACACTTTTTGTTTTTCTTTTTTCTGATAATAGCCATCCCAGTGAGTGTGAAGTGATATCCAGAAGATGGATTTTGTTATCATCATCTCCATTCCAGTCCAGTCCTGGGCAAGGCTCAGAGCAATATTTGACAATGGAGAGACTTAGAAAATATGTTAGGACCCACCACAGAGGAAATCAAAGAAGAATCTCCTTGGATCCCAGGGAGAGATGGTAAAATACTCATTATACCAAAATGAAAATTCAACCTTGGGAAGCCCCAGTTTGGAAAGCTTTTTCTGAACTTCATGGTTCTTTTGCTCTACTTCTCAGTAAGAAACAGAGAAATCAATATGCCATAAGCAGTTTCTGAGGAGCAAAGGAAAGCAGAAATAGAATTCCAAAGATTATTTTTGGTGGGAACTTTTTAGAGTCATTCTGAGAGAATCAAGAAGTTTGAAAAGAACTGATTATTCCAAAGTTGCAGTTTGGGAAGCAGAGCTAGAAGCTGGAAGGGAAGCCCAATAAAGCAAATGCTGGGAACTGAATGGATTGAGATTAAGCCAGAAAAACTGCATATTTCCAAGCCAGAAATTAATTTATTTTCATATAAAATGTTGGACTAAGAGGGACAAAGAAGATTAAGTACAAAATTTTAAACATTAAAACAAAGCAAAACCCAAAGCAGACACAAAGAAACTATTTTCTGTGATTGTACAAGAAGGTGATACATATTTTAAAAAATTTAATGGTGTATTTGCTTAGATTTCTCAGCTGCTCTGCAGCCTCTGGCTGCTGAGAACCAATTGAAAAATCTTCTTCATAACATGTGCTAGTAAATCTCTGCTAGTTCCCCTTATGTGGGGTCTTATATAAATGAGGCAGCACAGATATCTGCAACGTTAGGACTGGCTGTTGCTTGCCTTAAGAATAACATGGGTCAGCATGGAATTCAGACTTACAAAGCTGTTTGTAAGGACTTAAACATCTGCAACGCAGATAGAATGCTTTTCCCCATCAACTGGTCACAGACATGCTTCTTTAGCATCTCCCTTGACCCACTGGCCATCTACCAACACTTTTTTTTCCTCTTACTCAAGCCTATTTCTCAAATTCTACATCATGCAGGAAGAGAAGTAGCATGAAGTCTATGGTTTTCCACAAGGTTTTCTCTAGCAATTGCTTTCCCTATCAAGATCTCCTTTATCTAAGAAGTTTAAAGACAACCAACCACACAACTAGAAATCAAGCAAAGCCAAAAGTGAGGTAGGTGTTGGGTCTTACAGGGGATTAGCATGCAGCCCTCCTTCCCACCCACTGAAACTGGAGCCGTCCCTCCAGGATTTCCTATTCCACATTTTCTGGGCAGCCTTCCTGACCACTCTAAAACCTCCTGAGTTTTTCTTTCTCAGAATTCGTACCACATTAATAAATATCTCCCACCCACTAAGTCTAGTTTGAATTGTGTCCTTCCAGATCTCTAGGTGGTTTAAATTAAGGAATCATATATCTCATCTTGAAATTGTAAGCTCTATGAAGGCAAGGACATTTTATATTTCTCTTGTATACCTGCACACACTTGGATGTTGGTAAGAATCGAAAAAAAGCAGAGAAAGTCCTCAAAGGTATGGATTTATATATTCTGAATGCATCTTACTGTGTACTGGGGAATTTGATAAATATTGATATCATAGCACCATCAAGATAAAGAAAGTACATCTCAGATTCTAGCAGAATCCCTGTCTTTGCAGTCTTATTCTTGACTGTGTTTACCTTAGCTGTATGTAAGTAGCAAGCACATTGTTGGCCTAGACATTGATTCTTCTATTTAGAGGCAACTGTTGTGAATCAAGGAAAACAAAATTAAATAAATTCTGAGAAGGGAATGAGCAATAGTAACAGGCTCAACACCCTTTTGTTAGGGGTTTAAAGCATTAATCATCCTATTACCTGGTATTTTGAGCTTTGCTGGAGGTTGATAGGAATTAGTTCCAATTAAAGAACTTTTAGAACTTTCCTTCTTATATTACCCACTGTTTTGGATTGAAAGAAGGTGGATGATGATAACAAGGTCCTTGATACTCTAACTGCAGTTTCTTTCCATTTTTGCTAAGAAATTGTAGAAAATGTCACTACCAATTTAAAAAATTAAGAGCTTCATTGTCACAGATTGTCACTAATGCATATAATTACTATCTGAGATTATCAACAAGGTCTAAAGATAGACATTTCATTTTAATACTGGTGGTGTAGCGGTTAAGAGTTCGGCTGCTAACCAAAAGGTCAGCAGTTCAAATCCACCAGGTGCTCCTTGGAAACCCTATGGAGCAGTTCTACTCTTTCCTATAGGGTCACTATGAGTCGGAATCGACTCAACGGCAACAGATTTGGTTTTGGTTTATTCAGTTGCATTAGTGACATTTGCTAATAACCTAAGAAGTTGCTTACTGTGGTGGTGACTTTCAGGTTGTAAAGTTTAGCATTTTGACATGGGATGCCAGAGCTGTGTCTAACAAACACAAAGAGAGCGAGAATCAATAAACATATCAATTTAAAAATGTTAAAAACCTGAAATACTCCCCAATAGCTCCATTAGGAAAGACAAAGTATAATGGACAGTAGCAGTATGTCTTCACAGACTGCCCAATAGGCTGGCTTGCAGAATTGCTGCAGCTGATGTTTAAAAAGTGAGGGGGTCCCAGCAGACTGAAGCTGTCAGGTAAACTAATTCCGCAGAGTGGTAAACATGGGTAGGTTAATTGCTAAAGCATGAAGATATTATTCTTCAGAACTGTGCTTCCTTACCTGGTGCATTGATTCAAATATAAAAGTCTCAATGTTCTTCAAGCCTTTAAACAACTACCTTGCATGACTCAGAAAATGTTGGATTGTTAATTATTCAGCCTTTGCTATTTTTTAATTATTCCTCAAGCATCCTTCCTAGGTAATGAGATAAAAGCTCCGTATTGCAATAGTAGCTATTGGGTTTGTTTGTGCATATTCTCAAAATGCTTAGTGACCAGTTTATATTCTTACTCTGAGAAAGAGGAAAGATGACCGTGAGGAGCAAATCCTTTCGGACAAGCCAGACCTCCATGGTTTTCTCAGTTCCTCTCCCTGCCAGCATCCTTAGGCCTCAGAACAAACCACCACCCCACTGAGGCCTGATGTTTGTTAAACCAAAAAACCTAACCTGTTGCCATTGAGCCGATTCCAACCCATAGCGACCCTATAGGACAGGGTAGAACTGCACCATAGAGTTTCCAACGAGTGCCTGGTGGCTTTGAACTGCCGACATTTTGGTTAGCAGCCATAGCTCTTAACCAGTACACCACCAGGGTTTCCTGATGTTTGCTAGCAAAATTTAAAAGATACAATTCTGGGCTAACCATCCTCTGCCTCAGGAAGTCAGGGGGACATGATGCAGTAGGATGTTTGTTGGCAGGGTTAAAAAGATCCAATTAGTCACTTAAACTGAGGGTTTAAAATAAGTGGGAGAGGAAGTTTTCTGAGTCTCCTCAGCGATGGTGCAGGTAAGGTGCAGATAGCATAAGCTTATAGTCCACCTAAGTGGACCTACCTGGCAGCCTACTTAGTTTGCAGTACTATTTAAGCCCATTACCCATGGCACAAATTGGGGTGTGCAAGGAAGAGTCATCATCTCTGCCCAGACAGCTTCTGAAGGGGGACTGTTCGTTATGGAACGTTTCTGGTTGTATGCTATCTGATTCTTGTAAGTAATAAAAGCTGCTTCCATGTGCTAATGTGTGTTTGGGCTCTGATCGGAAGGACATGATGTTTATGTAACAATCCATATTAGTTATAGGTGCCCTTTCTCTAATGGCCTCCTGGCTGTCTAGAAATTAGGTACAATCTGTGAGCACCACACCAACTTAGAGCTGTCTTACAGTTATGGTATAGTTGAGCCGGATGTGTTGTCCTACAATGACTTAGATCAGAAGTTTCTGTCCAGCATGGGTATTCAACTCAAAGAAGATGGTCTCAAGCCAATATAAAGATGAATCAATTTTATTGTACAAAGTGGGCTTTTATGAATATATATTTTTAAAAAGTTACTTGGTTTTTCTGATTATAAAAGTAACAGATGTTCATCATGGAAAATTTTAGTTGAAAAGGAAAAAATAAGTTACTGATTATCTCATTGTAATGAAGAAAACTATAACATTTTGAATTAAAATTTTTTTTCTATGCATAGTCTTTTTTATATAGTTGCCCTTCTGTATATTCAGTTTTGGACATTTTTTAAAAATTGAACATTGTAACCTAAGAATGTCCCTATGTTGGCTCAAACAATTAATGGATATGTGGGTTCCAATGAGTGAGGTTTCCATAATTTACCTAATCATTCTCATATTGTTGAATACTTGAACTGTTTTCAGTCTTTCACTATTTTAGGAAAGGTGCAATGGAAATCTTTGTGAATAAGGCTTTTTCTGTATTTTGGCTTATTTTACCGGGCTTGATACCCTGGAGGAAAATTTTTAGTCAAAGGGTGTGACAGTATAATAGGATGATAAAATGGAAGTTTTGCCTGAGATAACAAGGCATAAGAGATATCATATTCTTTAGCGAGATATTAGACCAAGATGCAGAATTTTAAGGAGATTATTAAAAGCCAGTTATATTAGTCTTAATCCTCTTATAACATCAAGAGCATAAAAGGGTCATGACTTAAAGATTAGAGGAAATTTTTGGAGCAAGCTCTTAGTTTGCTGTAAGCCTCTCCTCCCCCTCCTCCAAGGGAGTGAATGGAGTGTGCCTGCCTCTCTCCTTGTGTCTAGGGACACTTAGATAATTTAGTAAGTGTCACTTTTGGTTTGAGTGACATGATGGACCAGTGTCTGACTCACCTGAGATATCCAAAAGGTGAATGACTTTCTGGCTAGCTGCTGTGATGAAGGCACAAAGAAGAGATTGCCAGATGGGGACAATCTGCACTCCCAGGGTTTGTCCAGGCAGGCAAGATGGTGTGAATTTCTCATGGGTCACATGTTAGCAGTTACATGAGACAGCCAACAAACTTTCATCTTAGATCCCACCCAACAAGGCTATTTGACATGACAGCAGATTCCTGGGGGCTGAAAAAGCAAGTGACAATCCAGAAAAAAGAAGCATTTGCTATCATAAGGATACTGCAGGTTTCTGAAAACGAGAGAGAGAGGAGGAGAACAGACACAGGGGCATAGAAACAATAAATTTTGGAATCGTTGAGTTTGAGGTACCAGTAAGATATCCAGATGGTAAGAGCCCAGAGAAGCCTTGGCTAGAGATCTGGGTTTTGGAGTAATCATATGTAGATGAAGTTGGGGCCTTGAGATGATTTAAAGAGGGTATAAAGTGAGGCACCACCACCAATCTGTCCATTGGTTGTACTGTGGTGAGCTGCATTTTGCTGTGATGCTGGAAGCTATGCTACCAGTATTTCAAACACCAGTAGAGTTATGCATGGTGGACAAATTTCAATGGAGCTTTCAGACCAAGCCAGACTAGGAAGAAAGGCTTTGTGATCTACTTCTGAAATTAGCCAATGAAAACTCTATGGATTACAACAGAATATTATCTAACATAGTGCTGGAAGATGAGTCCCCTCTCCTCCCAGGTCAGAAGGCACTCAAAACACACAGTAGTCACAACAATGGACTAGAGTATACCAATGATCATGAAGATGGCGTAGGACTGGTCAAAGTTTGTTCTGTTGTACATGAGGTCATCGTGAGTTGGAGCCGACTTGGAGGCAACCAACAACAACAGACTGAGGTGGGAAGAGGGTCAAAGGTAGAATCCTGGATTATATCAGTCTGGAAAAAGAATGAGAAACTAGCGAAAGAAAGGTCAAAGAGATAGATCCCAGTATATTTAGAAGTGAGCATTGTCATGGAAGCCAAGGTAGAGAAGATTTTTAAATAGGGAATGGTCAGTTATGAGGTCAAGTAAGATAGGGTTTAAGATTAATTTATTTAATATATGAGACATTAGTGATTGTATCTGACTAAGCCTCAGTGTAAAGAAAACCCTGGTGGAGCAATGGTTAAGTGCTCGGCTGCTAACCGAAAGGTCAATGGTTCAAGTCCACCAGTGGCTCCATGGAAGAAAAGACCTGGTGATCTGCTCCCATAAAGATTTACAGCCTAGGAAACCCTATGGGGGTAGTTCTACTCTGTCATATAGGGTAGCTATGAGTCAGAATCAACTCCACAGCACACAACAACAAGCCTCAATGTAATGATGGGGTGCAGAGACCTGATTACAGTGGGTTGAATAGTGAATGGGTAGAGAAAAGAAGTCTTTGAGTAAGAACCATTATTTCCAGGAACTTGGTTGTGAAGGTAAGGGCGAGATACACTAGTGATATAGAAAGGCTGAAAAGATCAAGGGAAAGACTTATGTACAGGCCACGGCGTAGGTGCCAGTGGAGTGGGGAAGCAAAATACAGGAGAGAGAATGGACTGAGTCCCCAGAGGAGACAAAGAGAGATTGGATTAATAGTCCCTTGCCCCCCTGAATTTGAAACTGTTAAATAATTTAAGATCCATAAAACAAGGAATGCTATTCTTTAGTATTGAAATGGAGCTATCTCCAATGCAAAAAGCAAAGTAAAACGTGTATTTAGTGGGTACCAGGCTATGATGAATGACCGTGCAAATTGTGTATGTCAATGTTGCCTCCCTGGAATTAAACATTGCGTGGTGGGAGGGAGAATTTCCACAATACTCTTTTGAACCTCTTGAACATTAAATCATGTGAATGTTTTTATTGTTACCAAAATAAATAAGGGAATAAATACATTAGAAAAAGAGTTGGTAGAGCAGGACCCAGAATGACATCTTTTTTGGACCTCATTTTTGTCCATACATGACCCATCTTGTTTATTAGTTTTTGTTTTTCAGTAATGTAACAAGCTCCTTTCAGTCACAAACCAAAACAAAATCTAGGTCTTTGACAACAGGTCTCCCCATCCCAGTGCCCTCCTTTCCCATCCAAGGTAATCATTGTCCTAAATACTGTGTCCCTATCTTTCTTTCCTTTTGTATAGTTTTATTGCAGCTATATGCATTCCTGAACAAGTATAGTGCATTTTTTAATTTTGTTGTTTTAAAATTTACAAAAAGGGTTTTATTTTGTATGTTATTTTTTGAGGGATACTTTTTTGTTTAATGCTGTATTGCTAAGCTTAATTCATCTTGTTCCATGTCATTGTAGTTCGTTTGTTTTGACTATTGGATAATAGCACTTTGTGTGGCAATATCACAGTTTTCTTATCCTCTCTCTTCTTGGTGGCATTTGGCTTGTTTCCAGGTTTGTGCTACTTTGAACAGTGTAGCTATGAAATTTCTTTCAAATGTGCATGGGAGAGAGTTTCTCTTAAGTATATACCTTGAGGTAAAAATGCTAGGTCATAGGGTATATGACTGTCCAACTTTAGGAGACAGGCCAGACTATTTTCTAAAGCTTATATAAGTATATTAAACTGTTTTTCAAATGAAGAATCCTTTAGATCTACCTTCTCTTCAAAACTTAGTATTGTTTGGTGTTTGTCATTTTTACCAATCAAATAGGTATAAAATGGTATCTCTTAGTGGTTTTAGTTTTTTCTTTTCTCATTACTAATCATGTTGAATGTCTCTTTATGTGTTTATTGATCATTTCTGTTACTTCTTTTATGAAATGCTTGCTTCACATTAAGGAATTAATCAGAAAATCCTATTTACAAAATTGAACTATGATTTGCAAAAGAGATCATCTGTACCAAATCATAACAGGCAACACAAGCTAACTTCATATTTTTCTTAACACTAGCTTATTCCAGCAACTTGCCTAGTTTGCACATTCAGATCAATTCCTGTGGAGACCACCCAGTGTCTAACTCTGGTGCCTAAGCCCCTTAAATCCTCTATTTTGAGATATTATTGAGACTGTCAGTATGGTGTGCTCCCTTACCCAGCAAGCTCAGTAAGCCCAGCTCAGTATCAACAGATTTTCCTGATTTTTTTTTTTTAAATGAAGACCTTCAACAATATCTTTTGTCCCTTTTTTAATTGGGCTGTTTATGCTTAAAAAAAAATGTATTTGTAGGAGATCTCTACATATTCTCGATACTAAATCTGGTCAATTGTGTATATTGCAAACATCTTCTATTTCGTAGCTGGTTTCTGACCAGATGCCTCTTCTTCTGTGGTTGGAGAATAGGAGTTGATGGAAGGTATGGATTTTAATAGGTTTATACATGCAGAGAAGATGCAGTGTTCACACCTGTGTTGCTGCTAGAGTGTTAGCTCTGTGAGGCTAGGTTCTGTCTCTGACTTACAACTGTATGTGCAGTGCCAAACACAGTGCCTGGTACATAGGATTCACTCAATCACTATTTGATTAATAAACTAATGAGGAAATGGAAACATTTATGAAGTTCTCCCTAAGTAAAAAGTAAACTTACCTGCTGAGAATTAATTAGAACATTCTGAGTGCGATGGGCTTGATGGTTTGTCTACATTATAAAGAAAAAAAAATGTAAACGTGTGGCTTACATGTTTGAGAACAGCCAAAACTCCTATCCAGGTGATCTTGAGAATCTTAGGGAGTTAGGGCTGATCTGTGGGGTAGAAATATAAAATAGAAATACAGTCAGTTAGGGAGAGATTTGGAAAAAAGGCTCAGAAGAGGTGTTCTTGGCATCGGTGTTCCAGAATATGCACAGATGTGGACTCTTGGCTGCAGTTCCATGTGGTCACCATTTTTTCCTTGGGAATGCCATCTCCCTGGTATGACAGAACCTACATTACCTTTGCTGGAGCCCACTTTTCAAGATTCTCCATATTTCTCTGTTAGGGTCAATATTCACAAGAGTAATCTTCTGATCATTTCGTTTCCCACTTATCTATTTATTCAAGTATATTGCACTCATCAGTTTGACGGATCAGGCCCTCTTCTCTGCTTGGTAGCTATGTCTTTAAATTGAAAAATAATCAAGTGGCCTTCTGATGATAATTTGGTTCTTATTGTCGCTTGTTCATGGGATGAGAATGCATTGGCAACACTGACATGTTTCTGTCTGATTTGGGCCTTTAGTAAATGAACAAATTGTCATTTTGGTGTATATAACAAAAATCTTTGAGAAAGTCAGAGTGAGACTGACTTTAGTGTGCTAAAAAAACCATATTCCTCAGCCTGTCCCTGAAAGCTAAAGTCCAGCTGCTACAAGGTGGTGAATTCATTAAGCTAAATTTTACTTTGTGCAGGCTCACTGCAGACAGTCATGTGACCTTTTCCTGTTGCTGTGCCTTTGAAGTGTTGTGTGTTCTTCGTGTCATTTTCTACTAAAATGCAGTAGCTTGATGGTCTAAGTCTTTTCTATAAAGAAAAAGGAGAAGTTATGTGCATGAGGAGTATGGAGCAATTAAAAAAAAAAAAACCCATTGCCATCAAGTCGAGTCCGACTTACAGCAACCCTATAGGACAGAGCAGAACTACCCCATAGGGCTTCCAAGGAGCAGCTGGTGGATTCAAACGGCCAACCTTTTGGTTAGCAGCTGAGTTCTTAGCCACTGCACCACCAGGGCCCCATGGAGCAATGGTGGGATGTAAATGTGTGGAATGGGGAAGAGAACAGAACTGGGACAAGAAAAAGGTTGTTGAGCCTTGTTAAGGATGCAGCGAAGGTGAGCAATTCTTTCTGATTGGCTCAGGACTGTCCCGATTTTAAAACGAAAGTCTTGCATTCCAGGAGGCTCCTCAGTTCCAGACAAACCAGGGTGGTTGGTGGCCCTTGTTGAAGCTAACATTGGAGACTAGAAATTTATGGAAAGACTAATCTGTAGGATTTGGTGATTTCTTCTAGAAGCTTCAGTAGCCAGGGTATGGGAGCCAGGAATATTGGTGTTTGGATTCTTCTTAAGTCATAGGGAGGCTGCTGAAGAAAGGTGATGGGTCTGGTTGTTGAAAGTGTTGACATGATCTAGGCAGGGCAGGGTAGGAGGTGAGCCGGGTCTGCCACTTGTCTGGGTGATACTTCAAGCCTGTGTCTCTCTTGTGTTGCAAAGGGAGGCAACACTGATCTACACGTGGCTGTTCTAATCAAGCAATCTTTTTTCTTAAGCAGTTGAACTACAGAATGGTGCCCTGGTAAGAAAATTTAAGCCGGCAAGATCCAAGGACCCTAAGGCAAGGAGAACACCAAATAGGACTCCTTTTCACATCATCCTTGAAGGATTTGTAGAATCAGAGAATGATGGAACTTGAAGGGACCTCAGAGTTCTTCCATGGGCATCTTGGGAGGTTAAAGCAGTATTTCCTTATAAGTGAATATGTGGAGATATGTTGACATTTTTTTTTTCTATAATTGTGAGAGTGATTGAAGCAATAACTGAATGAGCAGTTCAGTTTGGTTAAGAAGGGAGGAGAAATAACCACAACACAACTGTTAGCCAGGTTATTGCAGGTATCTTAACAATATTGCTGTAATGCTTAACATTCTGATCCGTTACTAAGATACTATCAGATTGAGAAGGCGTTAGATTGATTCCATAGACTGTATATGGACTCTCTGAGTGGTGAAAGTTAAGTGTTCAACTAGCTGAAAGGCTGGTGGTTCAAACCCACCCAGAGGCACCTCGGAAGACAAACCTGGCAATTTGCTTCCGAGAGGTCTCAACCTTGAAAATCCTACATAGCAGTTCTACTCTGCACTCATGGGGTTGCCATGAGTCATATTCAATCAACTCAATGGCAACTAACAACAACCAAAACAACAACAACATTATATAGACTAAAATTCATACCAATCGTATGGTTGCTGTTAAAGGTATGATCAATATTTTAAAGAACAAACCCACTGCTCAGTATTGAATAATCTCGTGATTTAGTGTAGATAAAATATCAGTCTGAGTTGTTATTAATTTCTATTCAATTATCAAGTGCCTACAACTATGGACCAATACTTAGATGTTATAGGACAGAAATCAACTATTCACTTGTCTGTGTGGGTTGGGCAGGGGTGGTAGGCAGAATAATGGTCCCCAAAAGATGTCCATGTCCTAATGGCTGGAACCTGCAAGTATGTTATGTTACATGGCAAAGGGGAATTAATGTTGCAGATGGAATTAAGGTTGCTAATCATCTGGCCTTAAAATAGGGAGATAATCTGGGATTATCTGGGTGGGCCCAGTGTAATCACAAGGTGCCTATTATGGATTGAATTTTGTCCCCCCAAAATATGTGTTGCAAATCCTAACCCCTATACCTGTGGTTATAATCCCATTTGGAAATGGGTTTTCTTTATTATGTTAATGGGGCAGTATTAGTGTACGATGTGTCTTAAATCAATCTCTTTTGAGATATAAAAAGAGCAGATTCAGCAAGCAACCAAGCAAGCAAGCAGAGATGGGGGAAGATAGATGCCATGCCACATGAGATCTCCAAGGAACCAGGAAAGAGAAACTGAAAAGAGACAAGGACCTTCCCCCAGAGCCAAGAGAGCAAGTAAGCCTTCCTCTAGAACAGGCTCTCTGAATTCAGACTTCGAGCTTCCTAAACTGTAAGAGAATAAATTTGTTTGTTAAAGCCACCCACCAGCGGCATTTCTGTTATAGCAGCACTAGATAACCAAGATAGTTCCTTAAAAGATGAAAGAGGAGGCAGAAGAGTAAGTGTCAGAGTGATGTGATGTGAGAAAGCCATTGCTGGCTTTGAAGATGGAGAAAGGGGCCACAAGCCTAGGAAAACTGGCAGCTGGAAAAGATGAAAAACTGATTATCTCTTTCAGCCTCCAGAAAGCAAGGCAGCCTTGCTACCAGTTGATTTTAGCCTTGGGAGACCCGTTTTGGATTTCTAACCTCTGAAACTATAAGATAACAAATTTGTGTTGTTTTATGCCATTAAGTTTGTAGTAATTTGTTATGCTAGCAATAGACAACTAAAACAGCAGGTAACATAATGGAGTGAAGGGGAGTCATGCAGACAATATGGCGTGGTGGACACCGTGGCAATCGGGAGAATGCCTGCCCAGCACACGGCTCCTATTTAGCCCCAGCTGATAGTTCCCTGAGGGAATAAGGGCTCAGAGTTGCCAGATTTTTCCAATTTTCAAAATAAATCGGAAATCCAGATTTTGATGTGAAGTTTCTGTTTTTATTTATTTACAGCTAATTCAAATAATAATAATAAACTCTTGCACATGCATACAAAGAAACTTGTTTGAGGATGTTCATTATGGTATTGTTTGTAACAGCAAAGTTGGAAACAAGCTAAGTGTCTATCAAATAAGGGTATAGGTAAATGTAATGTGGTAAATATCCATGATGAAAAAATGCATATGCAGTCAAATGGAATGAATTATATATTCTAAATTTATGTAAAAATGTAAAACAGAATGAGATATGTAGGACACCATTTATTATTATAAAAAGACATCCATAGAGATAATACTATGCATAGTTTGAGGGTGCTTATATGTATGGAGTCCTTGAGTGGTACAAACAACTAACACACTCAGTTGCTAGCCAAAGGGTTGGAAGTTTGAGTCCACTCAGAGGAGACTCCGAAGAAAGGCCTGGTGATCTAATTTCCAAAAAAATCAGCCATGGTAAATCCTATGAAGCACAGTTCTACTCTGACACACGTGGGTATGCCGTGAGTCATCATCAATTTGACTGCAACTGATTTACATATATACGTATTAGGAGGGTAAATTGGAAATATTCACAGTAATTACATTAAAATGGGTATCTCTGGTATGATTAAAGAGGGAAATGTGATCATCAATGGTAGCTGAATGGGGGCAAAAGGCCAGAAATAAAGAGAAGAAATTAAAAGGGAGAATGTGCTTGGACTGATGATGATCAAGTGCATGAACTAGGGTGCCCTGACCAATTTTGATTGATCATTGTGCAGGCCAGTGTCAATGAGAAAAAATTAATAAGACACCTTACTTTGATTTTTAAGGTTTTTTCTTACCCATGAAATGAAATTATTAACCTTAAAAATTCCTGACCCAAAATTAATCCTGCCATCTGCTTTTTTCACCCAAAGTTGCTAATCTTTTCTTTCCCATTCAAAACAAGGCTTACCTAATTTAAATTTCAAAAAGTATCATGGCTACAGGTGTGTGGAAAGCCAGTGATCACCTTGTGACCTGATATTAGTTGATCTCAGCGAAAGGGGAGGGCAGGGTTCACTCAGTCATGTTAAGGTTAGCCAATGGTTGATCTTCTATTCTTCTCCCTCCTCTTCTCTTTACAAGCTTCATTGTAACTAGCCTTCTTTGAACCATTATTTATTTATTTATTTATGAATCAGAAGGATCTCCCTATATGAATATAGACTAACAGCTCAGAATAAACCTTGTTTCACTTTCTTTGAGTTTTGATTTTTTTTTTTTGTTTAACACCAGAGCAAAGACGATTGTGATCCATGGTTAGAACCATAGTTCTCCACTGGAGATACAAAGATAATCAAGATGCACTCCCTCCGTTCAAAGGTTTTATGGAGAATTGGAGAACAAAGATACATATATGAGGAAGAATGGAAACAAAGTACGGTTATAAAAGTATAAACAAAATGTATTCCTTCGTTTATGTCTTTTATTCAACATTAATTCAAATATTTATTAATCACCTGTGATGCTCCTCAGTTTGTTTAATCAGAGTATGTCTGTGTAGCATAGAAAGTGGTCGTTAGAGTAGTAAGACTTGTGTGTAATTTTGTTTTTAAATTCTGAAAAACAGTTTAATTCTCCTGCAATCCAGATTTCTGGGGTCCTTGGAGTTGAGGCCGTTGGAATAAGCTGTCCTTTTGAACTTTGAGTCTTGAGAAAACTGATGTCTAAAAGTCACCTTTGAGTCAAAAGAATGGTCTAGATAAATTAGTGAGGCTGTTTGGGCTCTTTTGAATAATTATCTGTGTGCAGTCAGTTCTGAGAAACAGACTCCAAAGGTCAGACTAGAGCTATGGTTTCGGGTAAATCAGTAGTTATTTTAATTGTTTTTTAAGACAATGCTGTATGAAATCCTTCCTAATCGCAAATTGTTTTATCCGTTTTGTTTTGGCCCTTTTCCATGGCAATGTTGATGAGATTGGCTATACGAGTCTTTAGAAGTTTATTATCTTTGGAACATTTTTGATTCCCTAGTCAAAGTGTTACCCAATTTGCAAATCATATATTACATAAACTTCAATTTCTATTATTAATTTGATTTTTGTTTTAACAATTCCATTCAGCCCTCACCCAAGAATAGGCCCAATAATAGTTAACTTTCCTGAGCCTTAGATTTGTCCTTGGTGTAAAGGGTATTATTCTTGTTCTAATCTTCATGTGGAGCTCTTGGGTGGTGCAAAGTATTACCATGCTCAGCCGCTAACGTAAAGGTTGGAGGTTGGAGTCCACACAGAGGTGCATCAGAAGAAAACCCTAATGATCTTTCAAAAAATCAGCTATGTAATGCAGTTCTACTCCGACACACGTGGGGTCACCAGGAGTTGGAATAGACACCATGGCAGCTGGCTCCTCGTAGGACTGTTTTCAGAAAATAAATGAGAAAGCTCGTGTGAAGAGTTTCATAGATGGAAGACAACTTAACTGGGCTTCATTATCCCTTTTGGCATGTTTCCTCCTTTACCTCCACCTTCCCTCTAACTTACCACTGCCACTGTCGGGTCCAGGCCCTCATTGCTGCTACCTAAATTACTGCAGTGGACACTCAGACTCCCTGTCCCCTCCCCTTCAATCTGGTTTATAATTCAACCAAGATGGATATTCCTAAAACACCTCCTTTATTATTAAATCATAAACTCGGAATCTATTAGAGTTGGAAAGAACTTAGAAGTCTTCCTCAGTCTTGTGCACATTGCAGGAGGTTCAGGAGGCTCAGCTTGGAAATTTCCCCTTTGTGTTTGTTTCCATTCTTTCTATTATTTCTATTGCCTGCTGTGGTGAGGATCCAGTCAGAGTCTCCCTTTTAAAAGACAATTCCTATATCTATGTTTCACCAGTATATGATGATCTTCTTCCCTATGGGTAGTTATGAAAATTCATTTGTGGAAAAAAACTTTACTGGAATAGAAGTGTTCGTATTGTGATGTTTCCTAGCAAAAAAATTATTCCTGATGATAGGCCTCAGAATATCTGTGTAATTCCCACCGGTACACATCTGTTCCATAGAGAGACTTCTCTTTGGAATCAGTGGGATTTAAGAACAACTCATCAAAGGAAGTATGAAAATCAGGTTGGGGGCAAATTTTCACATTGGAGCCAAAAACTTCTATCTGAGTAACAAAACAATCCGTATGTTGGGATTTATTAGCTCTCATTGACAATTTAAAAACATAAGCTTCTGATGAAATGAAACATCGACCTAAAAGTTATGAAGAGATGGCTCTTTTTCTTAGTTGGAGTTCTTGAGGATTTTTGGTGTTTAAAGCAATTTGTGATTATGATTATGGGAGGATGTTAGATATAAACTGAAGCTGTTTCCTGGAGGGTATACATTTTGCAATAACTCCCATTCAACTGAAGTTCTCTGCAAACCCAGAAAGAGTTGAATTCCTTGTATTTACTTTTTATTGTTTGAAAATTGCTATTGCATTGAAGTGTTATGGATGTTTGGGAAAGAAGAATGAGGCATTATTAGAAACAGATCCCTGAGGCATAAGTTAGCTTTACTAGTAGGAGATGGAAGAAATGACTTCATACTGAAAAAGCAATGGCTGAGAATTATTATCAGTAACATGCTACTAAAACTAAAGGCTGGACTGATTAGAAACGGTGGGAGTTTGGCTACATAAAAATGGCATTATTAGAACTTGTGGAAAGAAAGGAAACAGGAGGTAGCTGTGCTGGTAAGGTAGGCTGCATTGACTAGTAAGGAACACATTCCAAGGAATCCATCAAAGGGGAAAAACAGCATTAATAAGCCCCTTCAGAGCTGTTACACATGAATTTATTTTTCTAAAAGACTCAATGTGCTTCGCAAAGTTTAAGTATGATTCATAGACCTCTGGAAAATTCGGTAGGCAGTAAATATTATAAAGAGAAATAAAATTACTGAATTTTTGTCTCACCTAAGGATGTTGAAGGCGCCCTGGTGGTTCAGTGGTTAAGCACTTGGCTGCTAACCAAAAGGTCAAAGATTGGAACCCACCAGCTGCTCTGCCAAAGAAATATGTGGTAGTCTGCTTTTGAAAAGATTACAGCCTTGGAAACCCTATGGGGCAGTTCTACTTTGTCCTAGAGGGTCGCTATGCATCAGAGTTGACTTGACAGCAACTGGTTTGGCTTGGTTTTTGGTTTAAGGATGTTGAAAGTAAAATCAGAACCTGAATCCAGATTTGTTTAATCAAAACTCTTTTATTGCTAAATATGGTATTTGTAATACTTTTTTTTGTACATACTGAGAATTCACTTAACAAAACATTTTAATTATAATCTCACTGGTCTTCTTACATTTGTTTTGACTGGTTTTTTTAATCTCAAAATACTTGGAAGAAAAAATAAATTAACCTAAATGATTAGGGCAATAAGACATTATTTAATTTTTGAGACTATACCGTTTAGAATCTGGGTTAATTAAAAAGTATTTTTTTAATTTAGAATAGTTTTTTCTTGAAATTATAAAAAAAGTAAATCATGTACATACTGAAATAATTCAAACAGTACATATTGGTATAAAATGGAAAGTAAAACTAGCTCTTTCCCTGACTCCTGTTCCCACTCCACGGAGGTAAACTATTCACTTTCATTTGTACGCCTTTGGAAAATTTTTATGCTCCTATAAGAAAAAAAAGCATGTATGTGTAACCTCCTAAATAGTGTATATAAAAGCACTATTTAACTACTTAACATATATCCCACATCCCTTTGGTTATACAAATTGAATGATTATATGCATACAGTTTTATACCTTGTCTTTTTCATATTCCAGAATATTTTGATCAGCTTTCCAAATTAGTGCATTTAGACCTGTATCTTTATAAATGGTGGCACATATCTTACTTTGTGTTTTTACCATAATTCTTTAACTGTTTCTCTGTTGATAAATATTTAGAATGTTCCTCATGCTCTTCGTGTGTATATGTGTGCCCTATAATAAACAATGCTACAACTGATCTCCTTGTTTATACCTGTGCACCCTTGTGTAAGTATAGCCCAAGGAAAACTTCCGACATGTGGGATTGCTTGGACAAATGGAATATGTACACATATTTTACCAGATATTTCCAAATTATTCTCTACAGAGGATATACAGTAAGTCCCCAGGGTAAGAACCTTAGACTTACGGACAATTCTTACTACCATAATGCCTATTGTATTAAAGATTTGGTTACTGTATTATTATTATTATTATTAGGTACTGTATTATTATGTTTAAGATGTTTTAGTATATTTGGAAGTGTTTTTATATGCTTAGAAATAGAAATATATGTACTATATTCTATGGCAAATATTTGATTCACTGATGCTAAATAAGAAGCGTACCTACCTGTTTCTACTTACCTACAAATTCAGCTTAAAGACATCTTAGAAATGCATCTTGTTCATAACCCGGGGACTGCCTGTATCAGCATCTACTCTCTAACAAAAGTGCAGGAGACTAACTGCTTCTTAACACCCTCAATGGGATTGCGCACTATCAAACTGAGGGTGAACAATGGTATCCTATTTCTATATATTGTATATCTTTCATAAAGAATAAAGTTGGGTTCTTTTGCTATGCTTATTTTCTGTTTAAGTTCTTTTTCTCTGAAATTCTAGTTCATGTTATGGAACTAATTTTCTAAAAGATTGCTTAACTATTATTGATTTGTCATATCTTTTTCAATATTAAGAAGATGATTCATCATTCGTTCTCTCAAATGTTTTGCAAATGCTTTTTCTAGTTTGTTCTTTGCACTTTGACTTTTTAATGATTGTTTTTGTACGTTAAATTTTTTATATACTAAAATGGATCAACCTCTTGTTTTAGGGTTTCTGGGGCTTGTGTAATATTTAGAAAGGTTTTCCTTACTCTGCATTTATAAAAACATTTACCCACACATGTACTTTATTTTAGTTCTTTTACATTTTAATTCTTTTTACATTTAAATCTTTGATTAATCTAGCATATATTTTGGAGTAAGAAATTATTTTAATTTTTTTTTCCAAATGGCTTGTCAGCTGTCTTAACTTATTGAATAGTTTATGTTTTCCGTGTTGCTGTTGTTGTTAGCTGTCATAGAGTCAGTTCTGACTCATAGTGACCCTATGTACAATAGAATGAAGCTATGCCCGGTCCAAAATTCTTTGTTTATTAAAAATATTCAGATTCTATTCTATCTGTTGGTCTGTGTATATTTTTCTGTGGTAACAAAAAATAATTTCAATGACAGTAGCTTTAAAGCATGTTAACTATCCAGTGTGGCTAGTTCCTACTTATTATTCTTCTTTTACAGAATTTTCCTGGTTAAACAAGTGTGTTCATTGTACTAGATGACATGGATCATCATTAAGACACACTGCAAAATTTAATAGGATTACTTTGATTTCATAGATTAATTTGGGGGAAAACAGACATCTTTACAACTCTGAATTTTCTTCATATTAGTCTTGTAGGGCTCTTACAAGATTTATTTTTAGTTTTTTCCTTTTTTGCTATTACAAATGGGATATTTTCTTCCACTGTATTTTGAATTCTTGTTTTGTAATTTAAAAGTTAGATTGGCCTGCAGCATTGTGTTTATTTATTTTTACAACTTTAGTTAGTGTTAGTCTTTGTAAAAAGAGTTTAGAAACTCGTCTTTTTTTTCAGGCTCTAGAAATTTTTAGCCTCAGAACTGTATTTCCCAAAGGTTTAGTAAAATTCACACCATGTGGGAAATAATCTCATCCACATTTTCAAATTTATTTGCACAGTATAGAACAATGTATTATATAATTAAATTTCTTTTCTGTGTTTATGTCCTGTCTTTTGAATTTTGCCTGTTTGTATTTTTATTCTTTTTCCTTGATTTATTACTTTAAAGTTTTGTTTTATTGGAATATTAAAGGAGTCAGCTCTTGGTTATATTTCTTTGCGTAACTTATCCTTTTCTTGTTTAATCCTTATTATTTCCTTCCTTTAGTTTTTTCTTTGCTGTTCTTTTAACTCTTTGGTTGAGTTATTAATTTATTTTTATTTTTCCTTGTTTAGTAATGCATTTTAGACTATGAGTGTTCTAGTCAAACACTGCTGTAGCTGTGTTCATAGGTTCTAGGGTGCTGGGCATTCACAACTGTAATTGTCAGATATGCTACAATTTATAATTTAAAATTTTTTTCAAGTGGTTGGAGCCTTTCTTTTTGTTTCATTTTGTTTTTGTTACAGAAGTGTTTACTTTTATTGTATGATGGCCAGAGAAATCTTTCTGTACTATTTACACTTTGCATAAGTTACTGTAGTTTTCTTTGTGGCCTAATATATGGTCAGTTTTTGTAAATGTTATGTGGGTCCTGAAAAAAATGCGTTCTGTTTCGGAGGTATAAAGTTCATTGGAATAATTAATTAATTCATTTCATAAGTTATCATATTATTATAACTTATTTATATTTATTATTTTTAAATGTAATTATTTATATGTGCTAGATTCCATTAAGAATACAGGTACATACAAATTTTCAGTACTAACAAACACTTTAAGGAGCCCTGGTGGTGCAAGGGTTAAGCACTAGGCTGCTAACCAAAAGGTCAGTAGTTTGAACCCACCAACCACTCTGCAGGAAAAAAACCCTGGTGATCTGTTCCCGTAAAATTACAGCCTAGGAAACCCTATGGGAGCAGTTCTACTCCGTCCAGTGGGGTAGCTATGGGCTGAATCAACTCAATGGCACACAACAACAACAACAACAACCATTCTGAAGGAAAATAAAGCAGAGGAGAAGATGGGGAACGTCTAGGCTGGGGAGGCGCACGAGGGCTATATTAAAAGGGTGCTCCCAGAGGCCTCCCTGAGCAGAGGCACTAGAATGAAACAACGAGGGAGCATGAAGTAACTGCAAAGGCGATGATGGGGTGATAAAAGCAGGGTGTCTGACGAGTGCAGCAAGAATGTCTGTATGACCAGAGTGGATGAGTGAAGAGGAATGTAGCAGGAGGTAATGAGTTTGGAAAGCCGTTGGAGATTTTTGGACCGGAGGATGACGTGATCTTATTTATGTAGTAAGAAAAGACGCTCTAGCAGTTAACTATTAAACTGGCTTTATTATAATATTTAAGTACTCTGTGTATACTTTTATTATACTTTTGTCTACTTGATTTGTCAAAGGTTCAGAGTGTTGGGTTATAGAGTCCTACTGTGATTGTTTGTTTATTTCTCCTTTTATTCTATGCCATGTTTTCTTTATGTGCTTTGATGCTAAGTTAATTGGGGATTAAGTTCCAAGCAGATTAGATCTTCATTGTAGATTGCATTTTTATTTTTATAAAGTTCTCATCTTTTTCCTGTTTAATAATTTTTCCTTGAATTCACCCATTGTCTGTTATTAATATTGCAATGTTTGCTTTATTTTTGTTTGCATTTACTTGATATATCTTTGCTTATCTTTTTTTCTTTATTGTGATTAAAAATACACAGCAAACATATGCCAATTCAACAATTTCTATATGTATAATTCAGTGACATTGATTACGTTCTTCAAGTTGTGCAATCATTCCATCATTTTTCAAATTATTTCACCACTATTAACATAAACTCAATGGCCCCTGTGCAAAAACCTCCCTTTCTCCGCCTCCATCCTACCCCTGTAACCACTAATAATTTTGGTTTCTATATATTTTATTTCATATAAATGAGATCATACAGTACTTGTCTTTCTGTGACTGATTTATTTCACTCAGCATAAGGTTTATCCATGTTGTGACATGCATCAGGACTTCTTTTCTCTTTATGACTGAGTAATATTCCATTGTATGTATACACCAGATTTTGTTTATCCATTCATCTGTTGATGGACATTTCATTTGTTTTTACCTTTTGGCTATTGTGAAAAGTGCTGCAGTGAACATTGGTGTACAGGTTTCTGTTTGCATTCCTAGAATTTGGATTGCTGGATCATATCTTAGTTCTATGGTCAACTTTCTGAAGACCTGCCAAACTCCTTTCCACAGTGGCTATTCCATCTTATATTCCCAACAGCAGTGGATGAGGATTCCAATTTCTCCATTACCTCACCAGCACCTATTGTTTTTTGATCATTGAATTGACATTATAATGAGGGTGTGATGGTATTCATTGTGGTTTTGATTTACTTCTCCTTAATAGCTATAGGAGCCCTGGTGGAGCAGTGGTTATGAGCTATGGCTGCTAACCAAAAAGTCAGCAGTTCGAATCCACCAACCACTCCTTGGAAACCCTGTGAGGCAGTTCTACTCTGTCCTAGAGGGTTGCTATGACTCTGAATCTACTCAATGGCAATGGCTTTGGCTTGAATGGCTAATAGAGAAGGAGCTCTGGTGGTGCAATGGTTAAGTGCTCGGCTGCTAACCGAAAGTTCGGTGGTTAGAATCCACCAGCAACTCTTCAGGAGGAAGATGTGGCCTTCTGCTTCTGTAAAGATTTACATCCTTGGACACCCTACGGGGCAGTTCTACTCCATCCTATAGGGTCGCTATGAGTCGGAATTGACTTGACGGCAACAGGTTTTGATTTTTTCAAGTTTAATGGCTAATGGTGTTGAACATTTATCCCTCTTTAAAAACACTGAGTCATATATATGTTTAATTTATCCCTGTCATACAGTCAAAAAGTTAGATTTAAAAGTCCAATCTATTTTTTTCTTTTGCTAAATAATCCATTTTTGTTTTGTGTATATGTTTTTCATTTTATAATTTGGAAGATTTATAATGTGTTTTTAAGTCTTTGGTGGTAATTTTTCAAAATTTGCATTATGCGTATTGAGTTCTCACTAAGGAAGCTGTGGAAAATGACCCACTTAGACTTCTCTACTATTTCCCCTCTCAGTAATGTCCCTCCTTCTACATATTTACGTTCTGTTCTACATTTCCAATTCTCTTGTGTAGCCATTTCTGATTTCTGCATTCCACAGCTTCTCCTTTATTGCGCTCCTTATTTTGATTAATTTGTGTTTTCACTCAATTATCTTTTTCAAAAATCTTTTCAAGCAAGAAGGGTTTTATATCTATTGTACTTTTGCATTTCTGATAAGGTCTGTCTGTGGCTTTTATTCTTAAATAAACCTTGATTACCAACTCAATGGCAACTGGTATTGCTACATATACAATTTTTGGGTCCAATTTATATTCCATAATAATTTATAGACTTTGTTCCACAGAATGAGTCTTTATTTCAAAAAAAGTTTTCCTCTAGCATGTCTTCTTCAGCAATATTAATACAAGTACCATGACTCTCTTTGTGTCATTTCCCCATCTATCATCTTCTCTCTAATTGCTTACATCATGTTATCGTCTTAATCTTGTTCTCTCTGACTATAATTTCTAAACCATCTTCTACTTTTAGCTGCTTCTAATGTGACTTGGGAGTCCCTGGGTGGCTCAAATGGTTAACAGCTTGACTACTAACCATGGTTTGAACCCACCCAAAGGCACCTTGGAAGAAAGGCCTCGTGATCTGTTTCCTCAGCTATGATATGAGGCTTTATCATTGTTGGCAGATATTTCTGTAGGGTTGCTACAAGTCAGAATCAACTTGATGGCAACGGGTTTGGTTTCCTTTTTTTATTCCTAGTTTAAGGTGTGGATTCGTGGTGCCGTCACAGTTTCATTAAAGATGGTGTTTTCTTCTCATTCTGTTGCTTTTAGCATGCTTCAGGAAGGACTGGTAAACAAAAACCCGTTTACTTCTCTCCTTTTAGTTGGAAATTCCCACACTAGTGGTTTATTGTTTTTATAGTTTAAAGAAATCTCATTAAAAGTGATTTTAAGGTATTCACAGTGACTCAGTTGTGTGATATATATATCAACATACAAACCCACCAGACCATCACCAAAATCTTTGAGAACAGTAGGTTTTTCTAGCTAGCAGTGGTGCTCCTTAAAGGTCATAAACCCAAAATATTTCCTTTATTATTGAATCATAAATTCATCAAATGGATTGTTAGAATATGTACAAGCAAAGCTTGGGATCAGACTGGAAAGTTATAATTTCAGCCTACTTATTTTCAACATTATTTAGTAGGGGATAAGGGAGCCATAGAAGTCTACCAGGGAAGTGATTTGATTAGAAATCTATTTAAGAAAGATGGATTGGAGAAGGAAGAGAAGAGGATGAACAGAGAGGAGATCAGTTAAGAGGCGACTGCAGTCACTTGGCTGAAAGGTAATCTCTTTTGGAATTTGTTTCATGTGTCTCACTCAGATTCACCAATCCTGAATTAACTAGAGAATTAAAAGAGGGAAAATTTACATACATGTTGACAAACACTCTGAAGAGTTTATAAATGGCATTTCTCTGTGTGCCTCCCTTTTCTACCCCTTACTAAAATACTATGAATTCTTTTTGGTCAGGTATAATTGATAACTACCTGAAATGCATGTAATGATACATTTACAGGTACACCTTGTTTTATTGTGCTTCACACATGTGTTGTTTACAAATTGAAGGTTTGTGACAACCCTGCATCCAGCAAGTCTGTCGATGCCATTTTTCCAACAGCATGTGCTCACTTTGTGTCTCTGTGTCACATTTTGGTAATTCTCACAATATTTCAAACTTTTGTGATCAGTGATCTTTGATGTTACTGTTGTAATTGTTTTGGGGCATCACTAACCACACCCATATAAAATGATGAATTTAATTGAAAAATATTCTGAGTGTTCTGACTACTCCACCGAGGAGCCATTCCCCATCTCTCTGCCTCTCCTAGGGCCGCCCTATTCCCCAAGACATGACACTATTGAAATTAGGCCAATTAACCATACAATGGCCTCTAAGTGTTCAAGTGAAAGAGTCACAAGTCTCTCACTTTAAATCAAAAGCTAAAAATGATTAAGCTTAGTGAGGAAGGCATGTTGAAAGCTGAGATAGGCTAAAAGCTAGGCCTCTTGCCCCAAACAGCCAAGTTATGAATGCAAAGGAAAAATTTTTCTTTTTTTCTTTTATTTTTCTGTATTATTGTACTTTAGATGAAGGTTTACAGAACGAACTAGCTTCTCATTAAACAATTAGTACACATATTGTTTTGTGACACTGGTTACCAATCCCATGACATGTCAACACTCTCTGTTCTTGACCTTGGGTTCTCAATCACCAGTGTTCCTGTCCCCTCCTGGCTTCTAGTCCTTGCCCCTGGGCTGGTGTGCCCCTTTAGTCTCATTTTGTTTTATGCGCCTGTCTAATCTTTGGCTGAAGGGTAAACCTCAGGAGTGAAATAATTACTGAGCTAAAAGGGTGTCTGGGGACCGTATTCTCAGGGTTTCTCCAGTCTCTGTCAGGCCAGTAAGTATGGTCTTTTTTTGTGAGTTAGAATTTTATTCTACATTTTTCTCTAGCTCTGTCCGGGACCTTATATTGTGATCCCTGTCAGAGCAGTTAGTTGTGGTTGTCGGGCATCATCTAGTTGTGCTGGAGGGGGAAAGTGCTTGAAGGAAATTAAAAGTGCTACTCCAGTGAACACATGAATGATAAGAAAGCAAAACAGTGGTTCCGGCAAAATGGCGCTCTAAGCAGAAGCACCACGCCGTCCCTCCACAGCAAAGATCCAAAAAACTAAGCCGAACAGAGAGTACAACAATCCTGAAACCCTAAAACACCAAATGAAGAGATAAAGAATTCAGCCAAGCACCAAATGGAGTGATAAAACTGACAGAGAACAGAGAGCGAGGAGAGATTCATGCAGAGATCCCTTACCAGCTAACGCAGCGTGGATCCACCATCTTGGACTCCTATCAGAGACCAGCAAACGGGGGTACAAGAAAGCAGCCTCACGGAGAATCCAGCGGGAGACAAAACAACTGGTAATTTGCCGTGTGCGCTTTCACACCCCCACCCCTCTTCACCCAGGCTCAGCCTCCTCTGCTTCCAGTGGCCACAGTCTCTTGACCCGGAAGCCCCAGCTGCTTGGATTCCACACACCCAAGCGGGCGGCTCTCTGGGTGCCATTTGTTGGCTGTTGGTGTTGCTTTTTTCCACTTCTTTTGATTTCTTCCTTGCCTCTAGCCTTCTCCCCCTCCTTTTGCTCGAGTGCCTTGCTCTGTGTGCCATCTTTGCTTCTTCCTGAGGGGCTGCAGAGTGCCAGCAATTTGTGATATATGCTTTCCCACTCTCTACCCTTCTTCACCCATACTCGGCCACTTCCGCTTCCTGCGGACACAGTCTGTTGTCCAGAAACACCAGCCCGCACTAGCTGGCTCTCTGAGTGCCATTTGTTGGCTGCTAGTGTTGCTTTTTTTTTTTCCTGCTTCTTTTGATTTCTCACTTGCCTCTCGCTGCCTTCCCCTCCTTTCGCTCGAGTGCCTGGCTCCGTGCGCCATCTTTGCTTCTTCCTGAGGGGGTGCGGAGCTCCATTTGAGTGTGAAGCTGCTTCCCGGTCTGGGCTACCGTGCTGGTGGGATCCCGGGGCTTTTGTTCGTTTGTTTGTTTTGAATTGTTTGTTTGTTTCCTTTTCCTTTTCTTGAGTTGGGAGCTCTTTCTGGCCAGGTGGAGCTGAGTGGCAAGGAACTCCCCTTCAGCTTCCACAGACGTGCGGAGGGATCCCTGAGGGCATTTCTTTTGTCATTGGGTTTTTTTTTTCCCTGTTTTTTTGGGGGGCTTTTCTAGTTCTTTTTTTTTTAAATTTGTTTTGTTTCCTTTTCCTTCTTTTTCCCTTTTTGTCTTTCTTCATTGCTCCATTCCTCATCCATCTATATCTTCCTTCTCTTTCTGATCCCTGAATAGCAGGCATTGTATAACTCTACGCCTTCTAGCCAGGCTGTATTGCAACACCTGAGAGTGACTTCCCCAGACCTCATAGCTGCACAAGTGGGATCCCTGGGAACTTTGCAGTTCTTTACCCTTTCTGATTTTTATTTATTAATTCTTTTTTTTCTTCCTCTTCCTCTTTCTGTTTCTCTCCATTTCATAGTCTCTCATCTCTCCATTCCAACGGCAAGCTCCCCTAGCATTCTTTTTGGTTTGTTAGTATGTTTTTGGCTCCTGTTCCTCTCTCCGCTCTCCCATATCCATCTTAGCTCCACACATAACAATCTCCCCGCTGCATCCTGCCTACCTGCACTGTGCGCTTGACATCAAACCACCAAGCAGCACAGGCACGGCCTACTGGGACCTGCCCTGCATTGATTACTGACCTGCTCTGGTGGCTGTAGTAAGTGCCACAAACAACCAGTCCCAGTAACTCCTCTTCAGCTAGACCTGCCTTGCTGTACCATATCTGAGTGACTGACCCTGCCAGTTGGAGAAAGGTGAAAAGTATTGACCGCACACATGAGCAAACAACAAAGAACACACAGTCCACCTGCTCAGACATAGTCAAATTTTGTTTTAAAAAAAGAGACAAAACAAACAAATCTACAATCAATAAATTAGAAAAATAACTACTGAATGCCCCAAACACATCAGACAATATCAAAACATTTACAAAAACAGGACAGGATGGTTCCAGTAGGCGTCCAAAATAAAACACCAGATGACTCTCCTCTGGAAGAAAATGCACTAGAACTACCTGACAGGGAATTCAAATCTCTAATATTTGGAATTTTCCAAGAACTGAAGCAAAAAGCTGACAAACATGAGGAAAAAATAGAAAAATTCATGGAAAATACAGACAAAAAATTGGAAGAATTCAGGAAGATTATGCAGGAACAAAATGCCAAAATAAGTTCACAACTAGAAATTATACAAAGACAGCAACTAGAAATCCAAAAGATAAACAACAAGCTTTCAGAAATGGATGATGTCATAGAAGGGCTGAGAAGCAGATTTGAAACAGTGGAAGACAGGATCAGTGGAATTGAAGACAAACACTTGGATACAACTCTGAGGAAAACTCAAAAAAAAGAACAAAGAAAAATGAAGAGACCCTGAGAGTTATGTGGGGCACAATCAAAAGCAAAAATCTTCGAGTGATTGGAATTCCAGAACAGGGGGAGAAAACAGAAACACAGAGAGGATTATTGAGGAACTGATGACAGAAAACTTCCCCAATATCATGAAAGACGAAAAGCTGGCCATCCAAGAATCTCAACAAACCACATGTAGAAGAGACCCCAAAAGAAAATCACCAAGGCATATCATATTCACACTCACCAAAACCAAAGACAAACAAAGAATCCTGAGAGCAGCATGTGAAAAACAACAAGTCACATACAGAGGAGAAACAATAAGACTAAGCTCAGATTATTCAGCAGAAACCATGCAGGCAAGAAGGCAATGGGATGACATATATAAAATCTTGAAAGAAAAAAATTGTCAGCCAAGATAAATATAACCTGCAAAACTCTCGTTCAAATTTGATGGTGAAATTAGGTCATGTCCAGATAAACAGAAATTAAGGGAATATCTAAAAGTCAAACCAAACTTACAAGAATTATTAAAGGGATTTCTTCGATCTGAGGACAAACAGCTTCAGCTCAGAGGCAGAACCTAGGATGCAGGATCGTACGAGCCAGATACCAACCTAGGAAATGAACTTTCGAGGACTATCCAAAAACAAACGAAATACAACAGGGAATCAGAGCAGTTAATCAATAAATGACAACAACATCAAAACAATAAAAGAGGGAATAAACGGCATAGGTATAGAACATTCTAAAGAAAAGGAAGGCAAGGCGATACCAAGTAATGGTAGACTCCTTCAAACGTATAAAGATAAGGGTAAAATTCATGGTAACCACAAAGAAAGTTAACAAACCAACTCATAAAAATAAAGACGAAAAACATAAAGTCTCTGCAAAAACAAAAACTACAAAAACAAAAGAAATAAAAAAAAAATCCACAAACAAATGTAACTCAGCACAAAACAGTAAGAAGAACAAAGAAAACTTCAGCACCACAAAAAAAAGCACTACAAAATGATAGCAACAAATTCACATCTATCGATAATTACACTGAATGTAAATGGACTCAATGCACCCATAAAGAGACGGAGAGTGGCACAATGGATAAGAAAACAGGATCCATAAATATGCTGTCTACAAGAGACACACCTTAGAAACAAAGATGTGAATTTATTAAAAGTCAAAGGTTGGAAAAAAATATATCAAGCTAACAACTACCAAAAAAGAGCAGGAGTGGCAATTCTAATCTCAGATAAAATAGACTTTAAAACAAAATCTACCATAAAAGACAAAGAAGGACACTATATAATGATTAAGGGGAGGATCCATCGTGAAGACATAACGAAATAAACATCTACGCACCCAATGACAGGGCTCCAAAATACATAAAACAAACTCTAACAACACTGAAAAGAGAAATTGACAGTTCCACAATAATAGTAGGAGACTTCAACACACCACTCTCAGTAAAGGACAGGAGAACTAAGAAGAAAGTCAGCAAAGATACAGAAGACCTAAAGGGCACAATCAGCTAACTGGACCTCATAGACATATATAGAATACTCCTTCCAACCACTGCAAAGTACACGGTCTTTTCCAATGCACATGGAACGTTCTCCAGAATAGACCACATCTTAGGCCACAGAGCAATCGTCAACAAGATCCAAAACATTGAGATAATTCAAAGTATCTTCTCTGACCACAATGCCATCAAGGTAGAAATTAACAGTAGAAAGATCAAGGGAAAAAAATCAACTACCTGGAAATTGAATAATACCTTGCTTACACATCAGTGGGTAATAGAAGAAATCAGAGATGGAATAAAAAAATTCCTAGAATCAAATGAGAATGAAAACACATCATACCAAAACCTTTGGGACACAGCAAAGGCAGTCCTCAGAGGACAATTTATAGCAATAGATGCACATATCAGAAAAGAAGAAAGGGACAAAATCAAAACATTAACTACAGAACTCAAACAAATAGAAAGAGAACAGCAAAAAAAGCCCACAACCACCGGAAGAAAGGAAATAGTAAAGATCAGAGCAGAAATAAATGAAATAGAGAACAGAAAAACAATAGAAAAATTAACAAAACCAAAAGTTGGTTCTTTGAAAGAATCAACAAACCACTGGCCAGATTGACAAAAGAAAAACAGGAGAGGACACAAATAACCCAAATAAGAGCTATACTCCAACAAATTTGAAAACCTAGAGGAAATGGATAAATTTCTAGAAACACACGGCCTACCCAAACTACAACAAAGTGATGTTGAAAATCTGAACAGACCCATAACAAGAGAAGAGATTGAAAAGGTAATAAAAAAAAACTCCCAACCAAAAAAAGCCATGGCCCAGATGGCTTCACTGGAGAATTCTACAAAACATTTACAGAAGAGCTTGTACCAGTTCTACTCAAACTATTTCAGAGCATAGAAGAGGAAGCAACACTTCCAAATTCATTCTATGAAGCCAGCATAACGCTGTCACCAAAACCAGGCAAAGACGTCACAAAAAAAGAAAATTACAGACCAATATCTCTCATGAATATAGATGCAAAAATTCTGAACAAAATTCTAGTCAATAGAATTCAGCATCATATCAAAAAAATAATACACCACGACCAAGTAGGATTCATACCAGGTATGCAAGGATGGTTCAACATTAGAGAATCAATCAGCGTAGTCCACCACATGGATAGACGGAAGGAAGGGAGTCACATGATCATCTCAGTTGACGCAGAGAGGGCATTTGGCAGGGTCCAACACCCATTCCTGATTAAGACTCTCGGTCAGGTGTGTATGGAAGGGAGGTTTCTCAGCATAGTGGAGGGCATCTATGCAGAACTAATGGCCGGCATCGTTCTTGGTGGAGAGAGGCTGAGGGCATTCCTCTTGGGGGTGGGAACAAGACGGGGATGCCCTTTATCACCACTCCTATTTAACATTGTGCTGGAAGTTCTAGCTAGAACAATAAGGCAAGAAAAAGAAATAAAGGGCATCGAAACTGGTAATGAAGAAGTTCAACTGTCTCAGTTTGCAGATGATATGATACTATACATAGAAAACCCTAAAGACTCCACGAGAAATCTACTGGAACTAATAGAAAGATTCAGCAGAGTAACAGGATACAAGATAAACATTCAAAAATCAGTTGGATTCCTATACACCAATAAGGAGAACGATGAAAAGGAAATCAGGAAAACAATACCATTTTCAATAGCCCCTAAAAAGATAAAATACTTAGGAATAAATCTGACCAGGGATGTAAAAGTCCTATACAAAGAAAACTACAAAATCTACTGCATGAAACCCAAAGGGATCTACATAAATGGAAAAACATACCATGCTCATGGATAAGCAGACTCAATTCTACCCAAAGCAATTTACAAATACAACACAATCCCGATCCAAATACCAAAAACATTCTTCAAAGAGATGGAAAAACTAATCATTAACTTTATATGGAAAGGGAAGAAGCCCTGAATAAGTAAAGCACTACTGAAGAAGAAGAATAAAGTTAGAGGACTCACACTACCTGACTTCAGAACCTACTACACAGCTACAGTAGTCAAAACAGCCTGGTACTGGTACAACAACAGATATGTTGACCAATGGAACAGAATTGAGAACCCAGATGTAAATCCATCCACCTACGGTCACCTGATCTTTGACAAGGGCCCAAAGTCCATCAAATGTGGAAAAGACAGTCTTTTTAACAAATGGTGCTGGCAAAACTGGATATCCATTTGCAAAAAGATGAAACAGGACCCATACCTCACACTGTATACAAAAACTACTTCAAAATGGATCAAAGAGCTGAATATAAAGCCTAAAACTATAAAGTACATAGAAGAAAAAATAGGACCAACACTTCAGGCCTTAATACATGGCATTAACAGGAAACAAACCATGACCATCAATGGACAAACTCCAACAGATAAGCTAGATAACTGGGATCTTCTAAAAATCAAACACCTATGCTCTTCGAAAGACTTCACAAAAAGAGTCAAAAGAGAACCTACAGACTGGGAAAAAATTTTTGGACAGTACAAGTCAGAAAAGGTCTAATCTCCATAATCTACAAGAAAATCCAACACCTTGACAACAAAAAGACAAATAATCCTATTCAAAAATGGGCAAAGGAAATGAACAGACACTTCACCAAAGAAGACATTCAAATGGCCAACAGACACATGAGGAAATGCTCGCGATCATTAATTAAAACCACAATGAGGTACCATCTCACCCCGGCATTAGTGGCACAAATCAAAAACACTGGAAATAACAAATGTTGGAGGGGCTGCAGGAAGATCGGAACACTTATGCACTGCTGGTGGGAATGCAAAATGATACAACCATTTTGGAAAGTGATATGGTGCTTCCTCCGAAAGCTAGAAATAGACATACCATTCTATCCAGCAATTCCACTCCTAGGAATATATCCTAGAGAAATAAGAGTCGTCACTCGAATAGACATGTGTACACTTATGTTCATGGCTGCATTGTTCACAATAGCAAAACGATGGAAACAACCTAGATGCCCATCAACAGATGAATGGATAAACAAACTATGGTACATACACACAATGGACTACTATGCAACGAGAAAGAACAACAATGAAAATATGAACCATCTCATAACATGGATGAAAGTGGAGGACATTATGCTGAGTGAAATAAGTCAATCACAAAAGGACAAATATTGTATGAGACCTCTATTGTAAAAACCCGTGAAAAAGTTCACACATAAAATGTAACAATCTTTGTTGGTTACCAGGGATAGGAGAGGTGGGGTGGGGGGGGGGGAATACGAAGTGCAATAGATAAGTGGTATCTTGGGTGAAGGGTGAGACAGTACACAATACAGGGGAAACTAGCACAGCTTGTACAAGGAAAGGTCATGGAAGCCCCATAGACATATCCAAACTCCCTGAGGGACTGAATTTCTGGGTGGAGGGCTGTGGGGACCATGGTCTCAGGGAACATCTAGCTCAATTGGCATGACACAATTTATAAAGACAATGCTCTACATTCTACCTTGGTGAGTAGTGTCTGGGGTCTTAAAAGCCTGAGAGCGGCCATCTGAGATACTCCACTGGTCTCATCCCTTCGGGAGCAAGGGAGAATGTAGAGAATAGGATACAAGGAAAAGATTAGTCCGAGGGACTAATTGTCCACAGTTACTAAGGCCTCCACCGGACTGAGTCCAGTACAGCTAGATGGTGCCCGGCTACCACCACTGACTGCTCTGACCAGGATCACAACAGAGGGTTCTGGACAGAGCTGGAGAAAGATGTGGAGCATAATTCTAACTCACAAAAAAAAAAAGACAATATTTACTGGCCTAAAGGAGACTGGAGAAACCTCGAGATTACGGCCTCCAGACACCCTTTTAGCTCAGTGGTGAAGCTACCTCTGAGGTTCACTGTTCAGCCTGGGAGTGGACAGCCCCGTAAAACAAAATGAGACTAATGAGGTACAGGAGTCCAGTGACAAGGGCCAGAAGGCAGAAAGGGACAAGGAAGCTGGTGATAGGGAACCCAAGGTTAAGGATATTGTTGATGTGAGATTGTTAACCATTGTTGTAGCGCAACATTTGTAGTAACTGTTAAATGAGAAACTATTTTGTTCCCTTCATCTTAAGGGAGAATAACAGCACAATTGGAAGAGCGTAGTCAATGTCACTGAACTGTGCATGTAGAAATTTTTGAACCGGTGTATCTTTGGCTATGTGTATCTTCACCAAAAAAAAAAAAATTGAGAAGTTTGAGGGTTAATATCTTGTGGGGTTGTTAACCAATGTCATAAAGCAACATGTGTACTACTGTTTCATGAGAAACTATTTGTTCTGTAAGCCTTCACCTGAAGTACAATAAAATATATATATATAAAAAAAAGATAGCAGAACAGGCTTATTTTCGATATGGAGGAAGTTTTAGTGGTCTGGTTAGAAGATGAAAGCAGCCTCAACATTCCCTTAAACCAAAGCCTAATCCAGAGAAAGGCCCTAACTCTCTTCAATTCTATGAAGGTTGAGAGAGGTGAGGAAGTTGTAGACGAAAAGTTTGAAGCTAGCAGAGGTTGGTTCATGAGGTTTAAGGAAAGAAGCCATCCCCATAACATAAAAGTGCAAGGCAAAGCAGCAAGTGATGATGCAGAAGCTGCAGCAAGTTATCCAGAAGATCTAGCTAAGATAATTGATGAGGGTGGATACACTAAGCAACAGATTTTCAATGCAAATGAAACAGCCTTATATTGGAAGAGGTTGCCATTTAGGACCTTCAGAGGTAGAGAGGAGAAGTCAATGCCTGGTGTCAAAGCTTGAAAGGACAGGGTGGTTAACGTAGCTGGTGACTTTAGTTGAAGTCAATGCTCATTTATCATTCTTAAAATTCTAGAGCCCTTAAGAATTATGCTAAATCTACTCTGCCTGTGCTCTATAAAGGGAACAACAAAGCCTGGGTGACAGCATATCTGTTTACAACATGGTTTACTGAATATTAAGCCCACTGTTGAGATCTACTGCTCAGAAAAAAAGATTTCTTTCAAAATATTACTTCTCATCGACAACATCTGGTCACTCAAGGGCTCTGATGAAGATGTGCAAGGAGATTAATGTTGTTTTCATGCCTGATAACACAGCATTCATTCTGCAGCCCATGGATTAAAGAGTAATTTTGACCTCAAGTCTTATTATTTAAGACATATATTTTGTAAGGCTATAGGTGCCATAGATGGTAATTCCTTTGACGGATTTGGGCAAAGAAAATTGAAAACTTTCTGGAAAGGATTCACCATTCTAGATGCCATTAAGGACATTCATGATTCATGGGAGGAGGTCAAAATATTAACATGAGCTGGAGTTTGGAAGACGTTGATTCCAACCTTCATGGATGACCTTCAGGGATTCAAGTCTTCAGTGGAGGAAATAAGTGCACATGTGGTGGAAATAGCAAGAGAACTAGAATTAGAAGTCAAACCTGAAGATGTGACTGAATTGTTGCCATCTCATGATAAAACTAACTGATAAGGAGTTGTTTCTTACGGATGAGCAAAGAAAGTGGTTTCTTGGTATGGAAGCTGCTCCTAGTGAAGAGTCTGTGAATATCATTGAAATGACCACAAAGGATTTAGACTATTACATAAACTTAGTTGATAAAGCAGTGGCAGAGTTTGAAAAGATTTATTCCATTTAAAAAATTTTTTTTTATTGTACTTTGTATGAAGGTTTACAGAACAAATAGTTTCTCATTAAACAGTACACATATTGTTTTATGACGTTGGTTAACAACCCCACAACATGTCAACACTCTCCCTTCTTGACCTTGAGGACTTTTTTTTTGGTGAAAATATACATAGTGAAAGTTACACCATTTCGAAAGTTTCTACATGTACAATTCAGTGACATCAATTACATTCTCCTAGTTGTGCTGCTATTCTTACTATCCTTTTCCAAATTATTCCATCACCATTATCTTTAACTCACTGCCCCCTAGGCTTCCCATCAAACTTTTTGAGTTGCTGTTGTCAATTTGATCTCACATAGATAATTCCTTTTTGTACCTTGGATGAAGGTTTGCAGAACAAATAGTTTCTCATTAAACAGTACACATATTGCCCTATGACAATGGTTAACAACCCGATGACATATCAACACTGTCCCTTCTCACACTTGGGTTCCTATCACCAGCTTTCCTGTCCCCTCCTGCCTTCTAGTCCTTGTCCCTGGACTGCTGTGCCTCATTAGTCCTGTTTTGTTTTATGAGGCTATCCAATCCCCAGCTGAATGGTGAACTTCGGGAGGGTCTTCACCACTGAGCTAAAAGGGTGTCCAGGGGCCATACTCTCGGTGTTTCTCCAGTCTGTCAGGCCAGTAAATCTGGTCTTTTTTTTTTTGTTAGTTAGAATTCTGTTCTATATCCTTGTCCGGCTCTGTCCAGGACCCTGTATTGTGATCACTGTCAGAGCAGTTAGTGGTGGTAGCTGGGCACCATCTGGCTGTACTGGATTCAGTCTGGTGGAGGCTGTGGTAGCTGTGGTCCATTAGTCCTTTGGACTAATCTTTTCCTTGTATCTTGTTTTCTTCTTTCTCCCTTGCTCCTGAAGGCGTGAGACCAGTGGAGTATCTTAGATGGCTGCTCACAGGCTTTTAAGACCCCAGACGCTACTCACCAAGGTAGAAGGTAGAACATTGTTTTTATAAACTGTGTTATGCCAGTTGAACTGGATGTTCCCAAGACCATGGTCCCCACAGCCCTCCGCCCAGCAATTCAGTCCCTGAGGGAGTTTGGATGTGTCCATGGAGCTTCCATGACCTTTTCTTGTACAAGTTGTGCTGGCTTCCCCAGTATTGTATACTGTCTTACCCTTCACCAAAGTTACCACTTATCTATTTAGTTCCCCCCTCACCCCTCTCATCCCTCATAAGCAGCAAAGATTGTTTCTTTTTGTGTGTAAACTTTTACATGAGTTATACAGTAGAGGTCTCATACAATATTTGTCCTTTCGTGATTGACTTATTTCACTCAGCATAATGTCTTCCAGTTTCTTCCATGTTATGAGATGCTTCACAGATTCATCATTTTTCTTTATTGTTGTATAACACTCCATTGTGTGTATGTACCATAGTTTGTTTATCCAGTCATCTGTTGATGGGCATCTAGGTTGTTTCCATCTTTTTGCTATTGTGAACAGTGCTGCAATGAATATGGGTGTGCATATGTCTATTCTTGTGACGGCTCTTATTTCTCTAGGATGTATTCCTAGGAGTGGGATTACATTTTGTAGTGCTTTTTTTTTCGTGTGTGTGTGTTGCTGATGTTTTCTTTATTCCTGTTACTCTCCTGTGCTGAGTTCCTTTTGTTTGTAGATTTCTTTTTTCATTTTTTTTTTTTTTGGTAGGTTTTGTTTTTACTGAGACTTTATGTTTTTCTTCTTCATTTTGATGAGTAGGTTTGTTAACTTTCTTAATGGTTACATTGAAATTTACCCTTATCTTCTTAGATTTGAAGCAGTCTATTATTACTTGGTATTGCTTGACTTCCTCTCTATTAGAAGGTTCTATAACTACATCGCTTATTCCCTCTTTTATTGTTCTGATGCTTTTGTCATTTACAGGTTAACCTCTCTGGTTCCCTTTTGTAATTCTTTTGGTTTTGCATAGTCCTTAAGAGTTCATTTCCTAGGTTGGTATCTGGCTAGTACAATCCTGTGTCCTATATTCAGCCTGTGGTCTGATACTTTTTGTTCTCCGATTGAAGGACTTCATTTAATAAGTCTTGTAAGTTTGGTTTGGTTTTTACATAGTTCCTTAATTTCTGTTTATCTGGAAATGACCTAATTTCACCATCATATATGAACGAGAGTTTTGCAGGATATATTATACTTGGCTGGCAATTTTTTTCTTTCAAGGTTTTATATATGTCATTCCATTGCCTTCTTGTCTGCATGGTTTCTGCCAAATAATCTGAGCTGAGTCTTGTTGTTTCTCCTCTGTATGTGACTTTTTGTTTTTCTCTAGCTTCTCTCAGGATTCTTTATTTGTCTTTGGTTTTAGCGAGTGTGATTATGATATGCCTTGGTGATTTTCTTTTGGGGTCTACCCTATATGGGGTTCATTGGGCTTCTTGGATGGTCAGCTTTTCATCTTTCATGATATTGGGGAAGTTTTCTGTCAGCAGTTCTTCAATGATCCTCTCCGTGTTTTCTGTTTTCTCCCCCTGTTCTGGAACTCCGATCACTTGCAGATTTTTGCTTTTGATTATATCCCACATAATTCTCAGGGTCTCTTCATTTTTCTTCATTCTTTTTTCTGATTTATCCTCAGAGTTGTATCCAAGTGTTTGTTTTCAATTTCACTGATCCTATCTTCCATCATTTTACACCTGCTCGTCAGCCCTTCTATGACACTGTCCATTTCTGAAATCTTGTTGTTTATCTTTTGGATTTCTAGTTGTTGTTTTTGTATGATTTCTAGTTGTGAACTTATTTTAGCATTTTTTTCCTGCATTATTTTCCTGAATTCTTCCATTTTTTTGGTCTGTATTTTCCATGAATTTGTCTATTGTTTCCTCATTTTTGCCTGTTTTTTGCTTCAACTCTTGGATAATTCTGAATATTAGAGATTTGAATTCCCTATCAGTTAGGTCTAGTGCCTTTTCTTCTACTAGAAGGTCATCTGGTGTTTTATTTTGGACATCTACTGGAACCATCCTGTCCTGTTTTTGTAAATGTTTTGATATTGTCTGCTGTCTGCAAGGCTTTCAGTGGTTATTTTCTTCATTTATTGATTGTAGATTTATTTGTTTCATCCTGCTTTTTTGTTTTATTTGGTTATGTCTGAGCAGGTGGGCTGTGCGTTCTTTGTTTGCTTGTCTGTGGACACAATACTTTTCACCTCCTTCTCCAATGAGCAGTCCTGTTTGCTGGTCTCTGGTAGGAGTTCAAGATGGCGGATCCGTGCTGCAGTAGCTGATCGGGGACCTCTGCATGTATCTCTCCTGGTGCTTGGTTCTCAGTCAGTTTCTTATTCCATTCGGTGCTTAGCTGAGTTCTTTATCTCTTCATTTGATGCTAAGGGTTTCAGGATTGACGTGTGACTCTGTTTGACTTAGTTTTTCTGATCTTTGCTGTGGAGGGGTGGTGTAGTGCTTCTGAGTATAGCGCCATGTTGACCGGAAATCCAGGATTTATTTCATTTTTTAAAGAAGTTCTACTGTGGGTAAAATGCTATCAAACAACACTGCATGCTACGGAGAAGTCTTTCATGAAAGTAAGAATCAGTCAATGTGGCAAAATTCATTGTTGTCTTATTTTAAGAAATTGCCACAGCCACCTTAACCTTCAGCCACCTCCCTGATCAGTCAGCAGCTGTTAACATCGAGGCCAGAGCCTCCACCAGCAAAGTGATTATGACTCTCTGAAGGCTCAGATGCTGGCTTGCATTTTTTAGCAGTACTGTATTTTTTAAGTAAGGTATGTACATTTTTTTTTTAGACGTAATGTTACTGCACACTTAAAAGACTACAGTATAGTGTAAACATAACTTTTATGTGCACTGGGAAACCAAAAAATTTGTGTGACTCACTTTATTACAATATTCACTTTATTGTGGTAGTCTGGAACCAAACCCACTATATCTCTGAGGTATGCCTGTATTAATGATATGCGCCTATTTTGAAGAAGGCACTGTTGGACATTATGGAGAAAAATAAGAATTAGAAAACTGAACTATATACATATATACATACATATAGAGTGGGATTGCTGGATCATATGGTATTTCTCTTTCTAGCTTTCTAAGGAAGTGCCATATCGTTTTCCAAAATGGTTGTATCATTTTGCATTCTCACCAGCAGCACATATGAGTTTACCAATCTCCTGGCTGTCTCTCCAACATTTGTTATTTCTTGTTTTTTATTCGTGCCAGTAATTCTGGAGTGAGATGGTATCTCATTATGGTTTTGGTTTGCATTTCTGTAATGGCTAGTGACTGAGACTATTTCCTCATGTGTCTGTTGGCTGCTTGAATGTCTTCTTTGGTGAAGTGTCTGTTCATTTCCTTGGCCCATTTTTTAATTGGATTATTTGTCTTTTTGTTGTAGAGGTGTTGGATTTTCCTGTAGGTTTTAGAGATTAGACCTTTGTCTGATTTGTTATAGCCAAATATTTTCTTCCCAGTCTTTAGGTTGTCTTTTTACTCTTTTGGTGAAGTCTTTTCATGAGCATAAGTGTTTAATTTTTAGAAGATCTCAGTTATCTAGATTGTCTTCTGGAATTTGTGTATTGTTGGTTATGATTTGTATCATGTCAAAGCCATATGTTAGGGTCTCTAGTGTTGTTGCTATTTTGTCTTCTGTGAACTTTATAGTTTTGGGCTTTATATTTAGGTTTTTGATCCATTTTGAATTAGTTTTTTGTATGGTATGAGGTATGGGTCCTGTTTCATTTTTTTGCAGGTGGACGTCTAGTTTTGCCAGCACCATTTGTTAAAAAGACTGTCTTTTCTCCATTTGATGGACTTTGGGCCCTTTTCGAAAATCAAGTGACCATAGGTGGATGGATTTACACCTGGGTTCTTGATTCTGTTCCATTGGTGAATGTGTCTGTCACGGTACCAGTACCAGGCTGTTTTGACTACCGTAGCTGTATGGCAGTTTCTGAGGTCAGGTGGTGTGAGTCCTCCTACTTTATTCTTCTATTTCAGTAGTGCTTTACTTATCCAGGGCTTGTTCCCCTTACATATAAAGTTAATGATTAGTTTTTCCATCTCTTTAAAGAATGTTGTTGGCATTAGGATTGGTATTGCATTGTATTTGTAAATTGCTTTGTGTGGAATTGTCATTTTCACAATGTTGAGTCCACCTAACCATAAGCATGGTATGTTTTTCCATTTATGTAGATCCCTTTTGGTTTCTTGCAGTAGTGTTTTGTAGTTGTCTTTGTGTAGGTCTTTTACATCTCTGGTTAGATTTATTCCTAAGTATTTTATTTTTTTAGGGGCTATTATAAATAATATTCTTTTCCTGATAGCCTTTTCATTGTTGTCTTTATTGATGTATAGGAATCCAACTGATTTTTGTATGTTGATCTTGTATCCTGCTACTCCGCTGACTCTGTTAGTTCCAGTAGTTTTCTTGGAGAGTCTTTAGGGTTTTCTATGTATAGTATCATATCATCAGCAAATAGGGACAGTTTAACTTCTTCATTACCAGTTTGGATGCCCTTTATTTCTTTTTCTTTCCTTATTGCTCTACCTAGGACTTCCAGCACAAAGTTAAATAGGAGTGGCGATGAAGTGCATCTTTGTATTGTTTCTGTTCTCAAGGGGAATGTTTTCAGCCTCTCTCCATTAAGAATGATGTTAGCCATTGGTTTCACATAGATGTCCTTTATTATGTGGATAAATTTCCCTTCTACATCTATTTTATTGAGAGTTTTTATCAGGAATTGGTGTTGGACTTTGTTGAATGCTTTTTCTGTGTAGACTGAGATGATCGTGTAATTCTTTTCTTTCCTTTTATTTATGTGGTGGATTGCATTGATTGATTTTCTAATGTTGAACCATCCTTGCATACCTGGTATGAATCCTACCTGGTCATGGTGTATCATTATTTTGATATGATGCTGAATTGTATTGGCTAGAATTTGTTGAGAATTTTTGCATCTATATTCATGAGAGATATTGATCTGTAATTTTCATTTTTGGGGTGTCTTTGCCTGGTTTTGGTATCAGGGTTAGGCTGGCTTCCTAGAATGAAGTCAGAAGTGTCGCTTCCTTTTCTATGTTCTGAAATAGTTTGAGTAGTACTGGTACAAGCTCTTCTCTGAATGTTTTGTAGATTTCTCCAGTGAAGCCATCTGGGCCAGGGCTTTTTTTTTTTTTTATTGGGAGTTTTTTAATTACCTTTTCAATCTCTTCTCGTGTTATGGGTCTGTTCAGATTTTCAACATCATTTTGTGTTAGTTTGGGTAGATGGTGTGTTTCTAGAAATTTGTCCATTTCATCTAGGTTTTCAAATTTGTTAGAGTATAGTTTTTCATAATTTTCTGTTATGATCCTTTTTGTTTCAGTTGGGTCTGTTGTAATGTTCCCCATTTCATTTCTTATTTGCATCCTCTTGTTTTTCTTTTTTCAGTTTGGCCAATGGTTTGTTGATTTTGTTGATGCTTTCAAAGAATCAACTTTTGGTTTTGTTGATTCTTTCTGTTGTTTTTCTATTCTCTATTTCATTTATTTCTGCTCTGATCTTTATTATTTCCTTTCTTCTGGTGTCTGTGGGCTTTTTTTTTTTTTTTTTTTTTTTGCTGTTCTCTTTCTATTTGTTCAAGTTGTGTAGCTAATTTTTTGATTTTGTCCCTTTCTTCTTTTTTGATGTGTGCATCTATTGCTGTAAATTGACCTCTGAGGTCTGCGTTTGCTGTGTCCCAAAGGTTTTGGTATGATGTGTTTTCATTCTCATTTGATTCTGCGAATTTTTTTATTCCATCTCTGATTTCTTCTCTTACCTAGTGGTTTTTAAGCAGTTTGTTATTCAGTTTTCATATAATTAATTTTTATTTCCTTCCTCTTCCTATTGTTAATTTCTACCTTGAAGGCATTGTGGTCAGAGAAAAAACTTTGTATTATCTCAGTGTTTTGGATTTTGTTGAGGGTTACTCTGTGGTCTAAGATGTGGTCTATTTTGGAGAATGTTCCATGTGTTTTGGAAAAGAATGTGTACTTTGCAGCTGTTGGGTAGAGTGTTCTATATATGTCTAGGAGGTCAAGTTGTCTGATTTTGCCCTTTATGTCTTTTGTATCTTTTCTGAGTTTCTTTTTAGATGTTCTGTCCTTTACCAGAATGCTGTGTTGAAGTCTTCTACTATTACTGTGGAACTGTCCATTTCTCTTTTCAGTGCTGTTAGAGTTTGTTTTATGTATTTTGGAGCCCTGTCATTGGGTGAGTAGATGTTTATTATGGTTAGTCTTCATGACGGATCTTCCCTTTAATCATAATATAGTGTCCTTCTTTGTCTTTTATGGTGGATTTTGTTTTAAAGTCTATTTTACCTGAGATTAGTATTGTCAGTACTGCTCCTTTTGGTAGCTGTTTTTGTGATATACTTTTTTCCATCCTTTGATTTTTAATCAATTCACATCTTTGTTTCTAAGGTGAGTCTCTTGTAGACAGCATATTTATGGATCCTGTGTTTTTAAATCCATTCTGTCACTCTCTGTCTCTTTATGGGTGCATTTAGGCTATTTGCATTCAGCGTAATTACTGACGGATGTGAGTTTATTGCTGTCTTTTTGTAGTATTTTTTTTTTTTGTGTGTGTGTGTGATGTTGATATTTTCTTTTTTCCTCTTACTCTCCTGTGATCAATTCCTTTTGTTTGTGGATTTTTTTCATTTCTTTTGTTTTTGTAGATTTTGTTTTTACTGAGACTGTATGTTTTTTTTCTTTATTTTGATGAGTAGCTTTGTTAACATTCTTGGTGGTTACCTTGAAATTTACCCTTATCTTCCTATGTTTGAACCAGTCTATTATTACTTGGTATCTCCTTGCCTTCCTCTCCATTAGAAAATTCTATACCTACACCATTTATTCCTTCTTTTATTGTCCTGACATTGTTGTCATTTACAGATTAAACTTTCTGATTCCCTCTTGTAATTCTTTTTGTTTTGGATAGTCCTTGAGGGTTCGTTTCCTAGGTTGGTATCTGGCTGGCACAATCTTGCATCCTGGATTCAGGCTGTGGTCTGATGTTGTTTGTTCTCCAACTGAAGAACTTCCTTTAATAATTCTTTTAATTTTGGTTTGGTTTTTACATATTCCCTTAATTTCTGCTTATCTGGATATGTCCTAATTTCACCATCATATTTGAACGAGAGTTTTGCAGTATTCTTGACTGAGAACTTTCTTCTCTCAAGGTTTTATGTATGTCATCACATTGCCTTCTTGCCTGCATCGTTTCTGCTGAATAATCAGGGCTTGGTCTTATTGTTTCCATTCTGTATGTGAATTTTCGTTTTTCTGTTCTGTTTTGTTTATTTTTCTTAGTTCTTTTTTCTGATTTTTCCTCAAATAAAATTGTATGTAGCGTTTGTCTTCAATTTTGCTGATCCTGTTTTCCATTGTTTCAGCCCATCTATGACACTGTCCATTTCTGAGATCTTTTTGTTTATCTTTTGAATTTCTAATTGTTGTTTTTGTATGATTTCTAGTTCTGAATTGACTTTGGAATTTTGTTCCTGTATTATTTTCCTGAATTTTTCCATTTTTTTGGTCTATATTTGCCATGAATTTGTCTACTTTTTCCTTATTTTTGTCTGCTTTTTGCTTTAACTCTTGGACACCTCTGAAAATTAGAGAATTGAATTCCCTATCAGGTAGTTCTAGTGGCTATTCTTCTACTGGAAAGTCATCTGGTGTTTTATTTTGGATGCCTACTGGAACCATCCTGTCCTGTTTTTTATGTTTTGATATTGTCTACTTGTCTTCAGGACATTCAGTAGTTATTTTCTTGGTTTATTAATTGTAGATTTGTTTGTTTCATCCTGTTCTTTTGTTTTATTTGTTATGTCTGAGTAGATGGACTGTCTATTCTTTGTTGTTTGCTCATCTTTTGGCAAGATACTTTTAACCTCCTTGTCCAATGGGCAGGGCAGTCACTCAGTTGTGGTGCAGCAAGGCAGGTATAGCCGAAGGAGAAGGGCTGGGATAGGTTGTTTGTGGCATGTACTAGGGCCCACAGGGCTGGTTGGGAGTCAGTGTAGGACAGGTTCCAGTAGGCTGTGCCTGTGTTGCTCGAGGGTGTGATGTTCAGTGCATGGTGCAGGTAGGTAGGACGTAGGGGGGAAGTGGTGATGTGTATAGCTAAGATGGGTATGCGAAAGAAGAGAGAGAAACAGGGTCCAAAAAAAAAAAGAAAAAAAAAAAACCCAAAAAAGAAAAGAGTGCTAAGGGAGCTTGTCATTAGAGTGGAGAGATGAGAAACTGAGAAATGGAGAAACAAAAAGAAAAAGAGAGAGAGTAAAATAAAATAAATAAAAATTAGGGGGGAAGAAAAGGACATCCCCCTGGGATCCCACTGGGGCAGTTGCACAGACTGGGGAAGTGGCTCCCAAGCTGTGCAGTACAGCCCGGCTAGAAGGGGCTCCAAAACCTGGAAAAGATAAAGAAAACAAACAAAACGAACAGAATAGAGCAGAACAGAACAAAGTAAAACAAAAACAAAAAGGCCTTGGGAATCCCACCAGTGTGGTGGTGTGGACTTGAGAAGCAATTCCCCAGCTGAGTGGTGCTTCACAGCCTTTCAAGAAGAAGCAAAGATGGCACAAGGAGCCAAGTGTTCAAAAGAAAGGAGTAGGAGGTGAGAGGCAGGGAAGAAACTGAAAAAAAACAGCACCAACAATAAAAGAATAGCAATGAGGGAGCCAGCCAGTGTGGGTGGGGCAAATCCAAGCAGCACAGAGCCCAAGCTCGTGCTTGCTGGCCAAGAGACTGCAGCCAGTGGGATGTGGCAGAGGCTGAGTGGGGTGAAGAAGGGTGGAGGGTGGGAAAGTGTATATCGATGGTTACCAGGTGTTCTGTCTCCTGCTGGGAGCTCTGTGAAGCTGCTTTCCTGTACTCCCTGTCTACTGCTCTTTGATGTGGGCAAGGCAAATCCAAGTGGCACGGAGCTCACACCTCTCTGCCGGCTGAGCGACTGCAGCCAGCTAGGAAGTGTTGGAGGCCGAGGAGCAGGGAGAACGATAGGGGGTGGGAAAGTGTATATCATTGGTTGCTAGGTGCTCTGTTTCCTGCTGGGAGCTCCGTGAACCTGCTTTCCTGTATTCCCTTTCTGCTGATCTCCAACAGGAGTCCAAGATGGTGAATCTGTGCTGTGTTAGCTGATAGAGGAACTCCACGTGTATCTCTCCTCATTCTCTGTTCTCTGTCAGTTTCTTATTCCATTCGATGCTTGGTTGAGTTCTTTATCTCTTCAGTTGTTGCTTGGGGTTCCAGGATTGATGTTTGTCTCTATTTTACTTAGTTTTTCAGGTCTTTGCTGTAGGATGGTGTGGTGCTTCTGTCTATAGCACCATGTTGGCTCCCCTCCAAGGATGATGATTTTAAAGGTGAAAATGTATGAGAAGAATGAGTTTCAGAGGATCCATAGAGGATAAAAGATGGCCAAAGAGAGAAAAAGGTCATAAACTTTTTTTTTTAAACTTTATTTTGTGTTACATGAAAATTTACATAGCAAATTAGTCTCTTATTCAATAGTCTGTAGATGAAGTGTTCCATGACATTGGCTTCATTCCCCACAGTGTGCCAGCTCTTCCCCCATTTCTATCCTAGATTCCCCAATTCCTTTCATCCTGAATTGCTACCACTTCCTGCCTTCTCATCTTTGCTTTTGGGTAAATGTTGCCATTTTGATCTCTTGTAATTCTTGTTCTAAGGAGCACATTCCTCTAGGGTGTTGTTGTTTATTTTATGGGCCTGTCTATCATTTGGCTGAAGGGTGGGCTCCAGGAATGGTAGACAGGTTGTTTTGTTCATTATCTCTGACTGTCTTCTTTGGTGGGAGGTCAAGCTCATTCACAGAGCTGATCCTCCTCCTGGCTAGAGTTTTTTAACTGTCATTCTTACTCTTGGATCCACTGCTTTTTCATTGGCCTGGGATATGGGAATTTGATGATTCTATTCTGTGGTGGTCTGTCTTATCCAGATCTGGTTTACCTACCTGAGACACTTGAGAAATGAGAAATGAATGAGAAATGAATCCGGCAACAAAATAATAGAGTGGAAGGTGAAGCAGAGGTCATGGGAGTGAGGAGAAAGGATTATTGGAACCTCCAGCATAAGAATAGGAGTCCCACAGTGACGCAAACTGCTAAGTGCTTGGCTACTAACTAAAAGGTTGGCAGTTCAAATCCACCCCTAGGCTCCTTGGAAGGAAGGCCTGGAATCTACTTCTGAAAGGTCTCCTGATCCATTGCCATTGAGTCAATTCTGACTCATAGGGGCCCTATAGGACAGGGTAGAACTGCCCCATAGGGTTTCCAAGGAGTGTCTGGTAAATTCAAACTGCTGACCTTTTGGTTAGCAGCCACTGTCTTATCCATTGTGCCACCAAGGCTGCCTGAAAGGTCACAGCCATTGAAAACCCAATGGAGTGCAGTTCTACTCTGAAACACATGAGGTTGCTATGAGTTGAAATCGACTTGTCAGCAACTGGTTAGCACAAGAATGCAATATTAGTTCTCCATAGCCTACGATTTTCCACTAGAATTAAAAATCCCTGTCGCCAGCTGCATATCCCAATTATATAAGCTGTTTTCACATCAGAGGAAAGTTTTTCCAAATTAACCTAGAATAGAGAGAAAACCCAAGTGCAGGGAAAACCGAAGTGCAGAGAAAACCCAAGTGTGATTTTCTCTTCTGAGTCTATGATAATAAATGTGATGAAAGTGTAGTCTGAGAATGAAAAAATGATCTGCACCCTTACGGGTACAACCTGGGAACGTTCCAGTGCTTCCATGTAGATTTGTTCTGATATATTTCTTCATTGTAATGGTTATCTCAGTTGCACCCATGTGAAAAGCTTTTAATTTGTTTAAATTTATATCAGGAGATTTTGGAAAGTGGAGCTTTGCAGGGGTTCCTCCTTCCCTCGTTGTAATTCTCATGCGAATTTCTCCCCTGCAAAGTCATGTGGCTCTCAGTCTGGCCATATTCATAAGCTTTCCTTCTCTTAGGACTTTGACGAAATGCATAAGCTCCCTTGGAATTGGATTAGTGTCTCCATCTGAGAGCTTTCCATGCTCTTCCTGCTGACAGGAGATGCCAAACCAAAACCAATCCCACTGCCGTTGAGTCTATTCCGACTCATAGCGACCCTGTAAGACAGGTTAGAACTGCCCCATAGGGTTTTCAGTGCTGTAAATCTTTAGGGAAGCAAACTGCCACATCTTTCTCCCACGATTCAAACTGCTGACCTTTTGGTTAGCAGCCAGGCACTTTAACCACTGCACAATTAAGGCTCTTTTGACAGGAGATGAAAGCCTCATAAATAAAAATGCTGCTTTGTTTGCCTCTGTGTTATGACGTACCCTGTGGAAAAGCACAACCATTACATCTAAACATCGTTTCATTTAATGTTACAGATATTCTCTTTTTTCATGGCTGTTACCAGCCCACTTCTCTTCCAATGTTACCTACTCTGGAGATTGAATAATAGCACTGGAAAATTAAATAGCATCCTTTAAATTAGAATTTGCATCTTGTCTAACTACTCCAGAAATCTCAGTGGAGGGTATGAGCTCTTGGTTCTTCATTATCAATTACTGTCATTCTAAATAGCTAACAAATATTTATTTTTTTCCTCTGCAGAATTTCGTGTCCAAAAATAGTCTGTAATAATTGACAGTCTATTTTGAATAAAGTACCATAATAAATTCTGCATATGCTAGAGAGGAAATAGATATTTAAATCGATGTTTTCATTTAGCATAGGCTAATAATTTGTAGATGAGATTTAAGCAAGTAAGGAAATTCTGGGATACAAGGTTCAGACTTAGTACACACCTGATTTGAGGCGTAACTGAATAAAGTTATGAGAAGGAACTTGACGTCGCAACATAATGTTGTTTAACATTGTTCTACTTTTGTATTAAAAGAAATTTGAGGCAGATGAGCTTCTTGTTATTATTAATATAATGATGAGAATATTATTGGTCATAATAACTTATATTATTTAAGAATAAGGTGGTTAGGATCTACGAGAGGACTGTGGCAATAAAACTTCAAGAAATACCAGAGTTCAGTGTTTCTGAAGCCAAAGTTAAGGAATTTTAGGGAGAGAGAGGTATGGGGTATCAAAAACAGAATTCTGAAGTACATCACAAAGAACAATAGGGGGTTTTGACTAAGGTGTAGCTCCCTGATTCCTTGTAAAAATAGCTATGATTGAGGGATGAGGATGAAGACAGCCTAGTGATAGAGTGATTCAAGAAAGAGCTGGTGGCTATCATGTAGAAATAGCACTAGCAATAATTTTGAGTCACTGAAGCATAGTCAAGTTTCTCTACTTGGAATAACATGGAATTTCTAAAGTGGTTTTTTTTTTTTAAAAAAAAAAAGAGAGAGAGTTTTAAACGTGATATCTGGTTCAACATTCTCAAGACTGATGTCCCTTCCAAGCTACTCTTCACTTTTTCAAACTTTCCCATTTATCTTTCAAAAATTTAAAACAATTTTAAAACACATTTTAAGAGGAAATAGGTTATTTTATTTTCTGAAGGATGGGGAAATGTATAATGAATTGCCATTTTATATAAGGACTTCCTAAATTTTAACTTTATTTCAGGGAAAAACAATTTCCTAGGAAGGTGGTTAAAATTTCAGTCCATCTTTTATCAACAGTTTATGCCCTGGGTTACATTGCTTATGATAGTAAAACAAGAGTAAGTTTTCTTAAGATACTAGCTACAATTTCAGAAAATTGTCAGTCTCATGTTTTTGTTATGGGAAGGGATCCTAATTGCCAAAGAAACGAAAAAATAGACAGGAGCCATATGGAACTTTATCCATTTGCTGCCAAGGAATTGTCTTCCATTTTAAAAGCCAAAGACATTGAAGATGTGTGGAGGAATTTAATCTTTTATATAAAACAATGCATTTGATTGAGTAACATTGACTGAAAAGATGAAACAAGACTTTTGTTTTGAAGAAGTTATAGAAATGTACTGGCTGTGAACTGAATTATCCCAAATGGATTTTCTGATCAAAAGAATTATTTAGTTTTAGTTTTGGATTTCCATTCATATGCACACTTCAAGTTGGTCCCACAATTGTCAACTTTTACAGAAGTGTGTGTGTGTGTGTATGTGTGTGTGTAGTGAGCTTTGTATTTAAACTGGAAAAGAAGTGATTTTGTATTTTTTAAGATATTTGAAATATATATGAAAGTAAGATTGAATAATTTGTCCCTAGTAATTTATATTAGTTTCAAATCACAGCGTGAAACTGAGTATTAGAATCAAATAAATCAAAGAATCTTATTAAGTTTAAAGTACCCAGTTTTGATATGAGAATTCTAGATTGAGGAACAGTAGCACAAGGAGGAGGGGAAAGCTAGGTAGGAGGGAAACTCTGGGTAGGAGGGCCCAGATTCAGCTTTGAGGAGGGTGAATCTTATTTTGTTAGAAAAAGAGCCTGAAAAGGAGAACTCACCGAACAAACTCATGCTCTTCCTAAAAAGCAGACCACCTGACTAGGTGTGATCTTGCTTAATTCATATGTTTGTTTGTTAAGTTGTGTTTTTTTCTTTTTATCAAAGTATACCATGCCTCAGGTTGCAAAATTAAAGGATTCTATGGGCAAAATATTGAATGAAGCAGGAAACATCAAAAGAAGATGGAAGGCCCCCGGATGCACTGTTAACCCAGAACTGAAACCATTCCCAAAGCTCACTCTTCAGATAAAGATTAGACAGGACTATAAAGTAAAAAATAATACACGTGAGGAATGTGCTTCTTGGTTCAATCAGATGTAGGAGACCAAATGGGCAGCTTCTGTCCAAAAGCAGGATGAGATGGCAAGAAGGGACAAGAACTGGTCAAATGGACACAGGGAACCTGGGGTAGAAAGGGGGAGTATGCTGTCACATTGCAGGGATTGCAACTAATGTCACAATATGTGTATAAATTTTTGAATGAGAAATTAACTTTAGCTGGAAACTTTCACCTAAAACACAATTTTAAGAAAAGAAGATGGAAGGAATACACAGAGTCACTGTACCATTAAGAACTGGTCAGCGTTCAACCATTTCATGAGGTAGCATATGATCAAGCACTGATAGTAGTGAAGGAAGAATCCAAGCTGCACTGAAGGCATTTTCAATCCTCTCATATGCGCAAAAGCTGGACAATGAAAAAGGAATGCTGAAGAATTGACACACTTGAGTTATGATGTTGGTGAAGAATATTGAAAATACCATGGACTGCCAGAAGTACGAACAAATCTTGGAGGAAGTACAGTCAGAATGTTCCTTAGGAGTGAGGATGGTGAAAGTTTGTCTTGCTTACTTTGAGTACATTATGAGGAGGGTCCAATCCCTGAAAAAGGCCATCATGCTTTGTAAAGGAGAGTCAGCAAAAAAGAAAAAGGCCCTCAATAAGATTGATTGACACAATGGCTGCAACAATGGGCTAAATATCTACTATTGTGAGGATGGCACAGGACAAAATTTCATTCTGTTATACATGGGGTTGCTGTGAGTTGGAGCTGACTCAATGGCACCTAGCAATAGCAATGACATACTATACCTACGAGTCCCTGGGTGATGCAAATGGTTAATGTGCTAGGCTGCTAACTGAAAGGTTGGAGGTTGAAGTCCATCCAGAGGTGTCTTGGAAGAAAGGCCTGGTGATCTACTTCTGAAAAATCAGCCATTAAAAACCCTATGGAGTACAATTCTAGTCTGACACACAGATTAGTCATGAGTCGGAATGACAACTGGTATACTATACCCACAGAAAAGTCCACCTATTGTAATTATACAGCTATCTTACAGTTTGGAGGCTGCTGTATGAAAGGAACATGGGTCTATGGACAAGAGGGAGAAGGTCTTAGGCAGTATAGGGTAGTCTGGGTGTCCTTTCAAGCAATACAACCAGATGCCTTACAAATGCCTAGTAGAGGGAAAAACATCCCCCCAAAACACCCGTAAATTTAATTTTGCGGGGTGGCTTATCTATTTTCTTTGGAAGTTTAAGTTCTCTGTTACCACCTGATTGTGGCCCTCCCTGCTGTGGTGACCCTCCTGCTGTCACTCTGAGCTTTAGAGGTCTTTGAGAATTTATCACTCATTTTGATGGTATTTCTCTTCTCTCTAGTGGTCCTTGCTTTTCCTTATATCATCAAACAGATTAAGGATGGGCACTCTCCCCATCCGTCTTACAATTCTTTCCTTACATATCTAGAAAGAAGCCTCATTCTTTGTTCCTCCTGAAGGCCCTTGGGTTAAAACTTTTTTATTTAATTTATTCTTTCAGTTTCTTACAACCTCTCAGATGTGTGTAGTTTGTCTTAAGATAACATGAGTAATATTATATAACACAGTACTCTAAATCATCTCTTGCAGCATGCAGTTGAAAATGACCATAAATGGTATGTAGCACCTTGTTGCTGTCTTTAGGATGAGTTCCCAGATTAGAACGTTCACCAGGAGAGAAAATGGGCTAGATTATCTCTCGCTGTTGCCGTAGAATGGAGCTCCTCCTAATCAATTGTCATGGATTCAATTGTGTCCCCCCAAAATATCTGTCAACTTGGCTAGATCATGATTCTCAGTATTGTATGATTGTCTACCGTTTTAACATCTGATGTGACTTCCCTATGTGTTGTAGATTCTCTCACTATGACATAATAAGATGGATTAGTGGTAGTTACATCGATGAGATCTATAAGATAGTGTCTTAAGTCAATCTCTTTTCAAATATAAAAGAGAAGAAGTGAGCAGAGAGACATGGGAACCTCATACCACCATGAAAGCAGTGCCAGGAGCATAGCACATCCTTTGGACCTGAGGTTCCTGTGTTAAGATGCTCCCAGACCAAGGAAGACTGATGCATCACGAGGATGTTCTTCCAGAGCTGACAGAGAAAGAAAGCCTTCTCCTGGAGCTGACACCCTGAATTTGGATGTGTAGCCTACTAAACCGTGAGAAAATAAATTTCTTTTTGTTAAAGCCATCCACTTGTGGGATTTCTGTTACAGCAACACTAGATGACTAAGACACCAAATGGAGTAATAAAATAAGATGTTGGTTGCAGGATAGGCTTGCTTTGCTGATTTTTTTCCAAGTAAAATTTTCCATTTCTCCCTCTTTTCCCATTAGTGGGTATATGCATGAATGTGTACGTTTGTGTGTGTGGTCACAAATCCTGATGTAGAGCTTTACAGAAATGCATTACAGAGAGGTTTTTTTTTTTTCCCATACCTAAGACCACATCAAAAAAGAATAAACACTTTTTAGCAGTTGACTGGCTTTCACCACTTATTATGTGAGAAATGAAATGCCAGTAGCTTAAAAGGAATTCTTAAAGAATGTTTTGAGCTTTTCTGATTATAAAATTGTTTACAGAAGTCTTGTCAAAAAGATACAATGGAAACAGGATGCTGAAGCTCCTTAGGGCACGGGGCGGGGTGGGGGGCATTTCTTTGTTTTCGCTGCATGCAAAAGAGAGAGAAGTGGAGTCTTATTCTGGGGAGAACGCCTAGCTAGTGCTTGGTGTCCATGTTAGTTATGTGCTGTTACTGCTTTTCAGGAACCGCTTTGACTTCCGTGGAAACAAAGAATGGGCTACAAGCATGTATTCACAAGTGAAATAATTGGTGAGGCAAAGGCGGTAAATGAAACAATTGTAGGTGTAGTTCAGCCCCAAATTAACTTTCTGCTGAGGTGACCTGAAGTTGCCCTAATTCTTCGTTTGTTCCAGGTGTATAGATCTGGTCTTAGAGATGTGGTGGAAGGTGAAGGTGCCAGGCTATGGCTTTATCCTGTCCCTGGAATAACCACACATGTTTTAGGAAATCAGTTTGCTCTGTCCGTGAGGAATCCACTGAAGTCCAGGAGCAGTGTCTATTGGGGAAAAGTTCCCCTGAAGATGGACATGGTTTCATCAGCTCTTGATGCAGAGAAGAAGATGGATAAACTTAGTTATTTGCTGCTTTTCTTATTAAGGGCTTTATCCATTTCTTTTCAATGTAGAAGAATATGGGACCCTGAATGTGATTGCTGAAATTTGTCTTTTTCAGTAGCTCAGGGAACTCCCTGAAATAAACTAAAGGCATCTGCTTTCAACACTCATAGCTATAAAACCACAACCTAGAGGGAAATGTGTGAACCTTCAAACCCCAGACACTTCTGCATCTAGAAAGAGTTGTTACTATGAATGTTGAAATATTTTCATCTTGGTCGCTGTTTATGCCTTTTTTCCCTTTTTTGTTTTTTGATATTTGCTCAGATGTATTTCATCTATTCAAGAATTCTGAATTCAAGAATTTTCTGTTAGAACTTTTACCTCCTTGATTAGATTAAAATGTTGAATTGTGTTAGTTGTTTTAAGACAAGCTGCAAGTTGTGTCTACAAGAACAATGTGAAATAAAAATTTAGCCAAGTATCCTGTTAACATACCCACACAATTTACACAGAAATTAGAGCATATCTGTGTATTTTTGTGAAATGATATTTTACCTTAAAGGAGTTATTAGAGTCACTGGTCTTTTTACTTTGCTATTCTTCATCTGTCTTATTAAAAAAAAAAATTATGACTCTTTTTTAGATGTGACACTCTTATTTAAAATTAAATGAAATGAGATAAGACAAAATTCAAAAACATCCAATCTTTCTTTCCCTTTTAGTAAACAGCACTTGTGGTGGAACTTGCTGGAAAGTGAGTCTCAGTAGACCAGTTCTGTGAAACGGAGGTGATGCAACTTAACCTTCCTTGGCCTTTGTCTCCTCACTTACAAAACTGGAGCAATAGAAGAATGAGCTCCATGATCTCCTCCCTACGCAACCCCTAGCTCTAAACATTCTATTTTGCTTTCCTCTACTCTGCACACACCACAGTGTAACATTCTCTTGGGAATGACACTTGCAGTGTGCACTTTGTTTTTCAAACAGTATTCAGGAGAGGGAAAACTCCAAGACAACGGACCCAGCATTTGCAAATTTTAAGGCTCAACTGAGAAGAAAAGAGATCATCCAGAGAAGGGTATAAATTCCACTTGACTCAATCTCAGCACTTTCCACACAGCTCCATTAGGGAAGGGATTGACGTTAAAATGCTTTTTCCATCTTTAATGGCTGTGGTTGAGAGCCTTAATTATACAATATTTTGACTTGCACTCCATAGTCCCCTCAATGTCTCCATCTATGTTTATGGGTAGCTCTGTAAATACAGCAGCTGTGCCATCTGTTTCAAATATTATTTCAGCCCTCACTGTTTTGGGATAAATTTCATAAAGTGTATTGCGTACATACACATTTAATTGAACAAATGAGAAGTCTTTCCAGTTTAAAAAAGCTTCTAAATGACAAGAAGTGTCCAATTTCCATTCAGATGGTTACTATGGGGCTTTAAAATGTGTGAATTCATCTAACAGAGGCTGGTGGTGTATTTTGAAGCAGACGGCTTGATTCCGTGAAGAAAAAAAATTAAGTGGATTTTACTATCAATCTTTTTTTTTTGGCAAAAGTCTGACATAATAAAGATGTGTATATTACTGAGAATGCTTTTTAATAATGATTCCACATTACGTTTTCCCCCAAGAATATGGTTAACTGGCTAGGAAAATCTATTTAGAGATTTTATGTTTATCCATAATGGTCGGCTTAAGGAAAAAAAAAAAAAAAGCCCACAGACAGAATTGCTGGAATATAAAAGGAAAATAATGCTCTACAGATTTCTAAAGGAGTCTGAGAGGAAAGGAATGCTAAAGTTTACGTGATATTTCTCCTGCTTAATTTTTGTGAAGTCAATATATTGAAGATTTTGAGGGTATGGAGAAAGAATCTCATGTCTTGTGAGGATGTCTTTAGAGGAACGTCTTCAATGGGTATTTCATATGTAGAGCCCAAGTGATTTCTTATATTTAAGACCAGTGATTTTAAAGGTAAGGTCACTATGAGTCAGAATCAAATCAATGGCAGCAGGTATTTTTTTGCTGTGTGCTGTCAAATTTAGACTCATGTTAGCACATGTCACAATTACGTCAAAAGTGTTGCACTCTAAAAATCCTTCCATCTTACCTGGTGTAGGGAACATCATAGCTGACCACAAATATTCACTCTATCCTTCTCCCATTTGTAGTTTGCAGAATTTTGACTGAGCTCTTGGTCAGTTCCTGGTAAATTAATATTAAACATGTGTCTCATCCCTCTTAAAAATGATTGTTTAGAGGAAGGGCTGAGATGGTGGAGTAGTCAGACACTTCTGGTGGACCCTCTTACAACAAAGACCGCCCAAAAAACAAGTGGATTGATTATATATGACAATCTAGCAGCCCTGAACATGAAAGACAAAGCTGAGGAACCGGACTGAGTGGCAGGTGGAGGGAGAGACGGTTCAGAAGCAGCTAGGAGGAGTTGCCAGACCTGACCCAGTGAGAGCCTGAGCCCTTCAGGCCTGATCAGTTCATGGGTAAGTGGTTAGGCAGGCCAACAGTGGTGCTCAGGAGGAGTATTCCACACTGAGAGAGATCTAGCAGCAGAGAGTTTACTTGGCCACCCAGAAACAGTGAGAAGCAGTTCTCAATTGGTGAAAGATAAGCACTTGCGTCCGGCCTACCGCACGGATCAAAAACAGCCCCCCTATGGAAAAACCTCTGTCCCATTTACCTCCCTGCTCCCTGTTCTGCACTGGGTCCTGGAAGAGCTTCAGCAATTGCTAAGTCCCCTGGGCCAGAAGCAGGATCTGTCACATGTTCTGAGCCATTCTCCTGGCCTTGGAGAGTGAACAAATTAACAAACAGGGGAAAAAATAAACTGCCAGCTCCCCTAAGCCAGGAACTCAGAGTAGGCACAGCTCCTTTGCCTAAGCACAGGCATAAGGGATCCATGGACTGTGAGTGTCTTTCCCCCTGCATAGACATGTGTGGGCCCATTTCAACAGAGTAGGCCCTCATTACCGCAGTACAACAGGGTGTATACCTGAAGTCTAACTTCAGTTGTTTCAGCTGTGAAGTGGCAGGTTCGTGACATTTGATACTGCTCACCCACTAAGCAGGGTCTTCACCTACCCACATCAGGGGCCTGAGGGCTGGTGGCACCACCCACACCATCTAGCCACCTGTGACAGGGGCACAAGAATAAGAGGTGCCACCCAGTCCTTACAGCCAACAGCACTGGGTGCTCAAACAGCCTGAGTGCAAAACCCACCTACCTACTCGATCTAGGGAACAGGGCCACGCCTTTCTTCTGGACACTCGGGGATGGCTGTCAGCCCCCTGCCTTGCTCAGAGTGTGTCCCTCTACTGCAGCCAGATGCCTGTGCCTACACCAATCACCCATGCTTCTCTGGGACTGTAGGTGAGAGCCTGCACCACACACTTGGTGGCTATCTACCTGGGCTCCTGAGTTGAATCCATACATGATGAGTGGGAGGACTCCTGTGCTCATATACCTACTAATATCCAGAAAGAAGCTCAACAAAGACACTGAAGAGCTAAATGCTAACCACCTGGTGACAGGACATTAGAGCTTTAAAGATGCCAATAATCAAACTAACTCACATGAGTAGCCTATCTGGGCATATTGAAACAAAACAAGAAGTGAGGACACAAAAACCAAACAAAATAAATCAATATAATAACTTACTGATGGCTCAGGGGCAACAGTCAATATCAAATCACATAAAGAGGCAGTCCATGATGGCTTCAGCAAGCTCCCAAAATAAAGAATCTAGAAATTTTCCAGAGGAGGAAAATTTCTTGGAATTACCAGAATACAAAATTAGAATTTGTATTTCTTGGACTTGCCAAATACAAAAGATTAATATGCAGAACTCTTCAAGAGATTAGGAAGGAAATTAAGCAAAACTCAGAACACACAATAGAGGAAATTAAAAAGATTAGAGAAGAGCATAATGACAAATTTAACAGGCTGCAAGAATACATAGTGAGGCAGCAATCAGAAATCCAGAAGATTAACAATAAAATTTGAAAATTAGAGAACTCAATAGAAAGTCATAGGAGCAGAACTGAGGCAAAGGAAGTCAGAACTAGTGAGACTGAAGATAAAGCACTTGATACCAACTTATCTGAGGAAAAATTAGATAAAAGGATTAAAAAAATGAAGAAATCCTAAGAATTATATGGGACTTTATCAAGAGGAATAACCTACGAATGAGTGGATACCAGAACCCCACATAACGTAGATCCCAAACAAAATCACCAAGATATATTATAATCAAACTTGCCAAAACTGAAGATAAAGAGAGAATTTTAACAGCTGCTAGGAATAAATGAAAAGTCATCTGCAAAGGAGAGTCAATAAGAATAAGCTCGGACTACTCAGCAGAAACCATGCAGGCAAGAAGGCAATGGGATGACATATACAAAGCCTTGCAGGAAAAAAAATGCCAGCCAAGAGTTATATATCCAGCAAAACCATCTCTCAAATATGATGGCGAAATTAGGGAATTTCCAGATAAACAGAAGTTTAGGGAATTTGCAAAAACCAAACTAAAATTACAAGAAATACTAAAGGGAGTCCTCCAGTTAGAAAATTAATAAAGTCAGATAACAACCCAAGACTAGAACTCAGGACAGAGCAACCAGATATCAACCCAGATAGGGAAGTCACAAAAATAAAGCTAAAACACTGAAAATAGGGAATCAGAGATATCAATATGTAAAAGATGACAACATTAAAACAAAAAAGAGGGACTTAAAAAATGTAGAAATAGATTTTTCATTTGGCGAGGAAGTCAAAGCGATATAAAGAAATAAAAGACTGGTATAAACTTAGAAAAATAGGGGTAAATATTAAGGTAACCACAAAGGAAACTAACAACACTACAAGTCAAAATAAAAAACTAGAAAAATATAAAGACAGCAAATACAAAATCAACAATGAAAAAGATGAAAAGAAAATACATAAAGAAAAATGACTCAGCACAGAAAATTAAGTGGAACAAAGAAACTGTGAACAACACACAAAAAAAGACATCAAAATGACAGCACTAAACTAATACCTGTCAATAATTACGCTGAATGTAAATGGACTAAATGCACCAATAAAGAGACAGAGAGTGGCAGATTAGATAAAAAAACATGATTCATCTATATGCTGCCTACAAGAGACACATCTTAGACTTAAAGACGCAAACAAACTAAAACTCAAAGGATGGAAAAAAAAATATATCAAGCAAAACAACACTCAAAAAGAACAAAGCAGGAGTGGCAATATTAATCTCTGGCAAAATAGACTCTAAAGTAAAATCCACCACAAAGGATAAGGAAGGACACTATATAATGATTAAAGGGTCAATACACCAAGAGGACATTACTATAATAAATATTTATGCACCCATTGACAGTGCTCCAAAATGCATAAAACAAACTCTAACAGCATTGAGAAGAGACATAGCTCCACAACAGTAGTAGGAGAATTCAACACACCACTTTTGGTGAAGGACAGAACATCCAGAAAGAAGCTCAACAAAGACATGGAAGAGCTAAATGCTACAATCAACCAACTTGATCTCATAGACTTATACCAAACACTCCACCCAACAGCAGTCAAGTATACTTTCTTTTCCAAAGCACATGAACATTCTCTAGAATACACCACATATTAGACTGTAAAGCAAGCCTTAACAAAATTCAAAGCATCGAACTATTACAAAGCATCTTTTCTGACATAAAGTCATAAAAGTAGAAATCAACAACAGAAAAAGCTAGGAAAAAAATCATACAAATGGAAACTGAACAACACCTTCTTCAAAAACTACTGGGTTATAGAATAAATTAAGGATGGAATAAAGAAATTCATAGAATCAAATGAGAATGAAAACACATCCTACCAGAACCTATGGGACACAGCAAAAGCAGTGCTCAGAGGTCAGTTTATAGCAATAAACGCACACATCCAAAAAGAAGAAAGGGTCATAATCAAAACATTAACCCTACAACTGGAATAAGTAAAAAGAGAGCAGCGAAAGAAGCCCTCCGGTGCCAGAAGAAAGGAAATAATGAGAATTAGAGCAGAATTAAATGAAATAGAGAATAGAAAAACAATTGGAAGATTTAACAAGATCAAAAACTGGTTCTTTGAAAAGATCAACCAAATTGATAAAGCATTGGCCAAACTGACAAAAGAAAAACAGGAGAGGAAGCAGATAACCCTTATAAGAAATGAGATGGGTGATATCACAACAGATCCAAGTGAAATTAAAAGTATCATAACAGAATATTATGAAAAATTGTACTCTAACAAATTTGAAAACCTAGAGGAAATGGACAAATTTCTAGAAACTCACTACCTACCTAAACTAACACAAACAGAAGTAGAACAACTAAATAAACCTATAACAAAAGAAGAGATTGAAAGGGTGATTAAAAACTCCCAACAACAACAACAACAAAAAGCCCTGACCCAGATGGAGTCACTGGAGAATTCTACCAAACTTTCAGAGAAGAGATAACACCACTTCTACTAAAGGTATTTCAGAGCATAGAAAAGGATGGAATACTCCCAGACTCATTCTATGAAGCCAGCATGACCCTGATACCAAAACCAGGTAAAGATACCACAAAAAAAGAGAATTACAGACCAATATCCCTCATGAACATTGACACAAAAATCCTCAACAAAATTCTAGCCAATAGAATTCAGCAACATATCAGATAAATAATTCACCATGATCAAGTGGGATTTATACCAGGTATGCAAGGATGGTTCATCATTAGAAAAACAATCAGTGTAATCCATAACATACATAAAACAAAAGAGAAGAACCACATGATCTTGTCAATCGACACAGAAAAGCCATTTGAAAAAATTTGACACCCAGTCATGATAAAAACTCTCAACAAAATAGGACTAGAAGGGAAATTCCTCAGTATAATTAAGCGCATTTATACAAAGCCAACAGCCAACATCATCCTAATTGGAGAGACTTTGAATGCATTCATCTCGAGAACAGGAATCAGACAAGGATGCTCTTTGTCATCACTCTTACTCAACATTGTGTTAGAGGTCCTAGCCAGAGCAATTAGGCTAGAAAAAGAAATAAAGTGCATCCAAATTGGTAGGGAAGAAGTCAAAGTATCTCTATTTGCAGACGATATGATCTTATACACAGAAAACCCCAAAGAATCCACAAGAAAACTACGAGAACTAATAGAAGATTTCAGCAAAGTTTCAGAATACAAGATAACTTACAAAAATCAGCTGGATTCTTTTACACCAACAAAGAGAACCTCGAAAAGGAAATCACCAAATCTATACCATTTACAATAGCCCCCAAGAATGTAAAATACTTAGGAATAAATCTAACCAGAGACGTAAAAGTCCTGTACAATGAAAACTACAAGACACTACTGCAAGAAACCAAAAGAGACCTGCACAAGTGGAAAAACATACCTTGCTCATGGATAGGAAGACTCAGCATTGTGAAAATGTCAATTCTACCCAAAATGGTCTACGGATACAATGCAATCCCACTTCAAATTCCAATGGCATTTTTTAATGAGATGGAGAAACAAATCACCAACTTCGTACGGAAAGGGAAGAGGCCCCAAATAAGTAAAGCATTACTGAAGAAGAAGAACAAAGTGGGAGGCCTCACACTACCTGATTTTAGAATCTATGATACTGCCACAGTAGTCAAAACAGCCTGGTACTTGCACTACAACAGATACATAGACCAATGGAACAGAATTGAGAATCCAGAAATAAGTTCATCCACCTATGAGCAGCTGATATTTGACAAAGGCCCAAAGTCCATTAATTGGGGAAAAGACAGTCTCTTTAAAAAATGGTGCTAGCATAGCTGGATATCCATCTGCAAAAAACTGAAACAAGACCTATACCTCACACCATGCACAAAAACTAACTCAAAATGGATCATAGACTTAAATATAAAATCAAAAATAGTAAAGATCATGGAAGAAAAAAATAGGGACAACACGAGGAGCCCTAATACATGGCATAAACACAATACAATCCATAAGTAACAATGCAGAAACACCAGAAGGGAGACTAGATAAATGGGAGCTCCTAAAAATCAAACACTTATGCTTATCAAAAGACTTCACCAAAAGAGTTAAAAAACTACATACAGACTGGGAAAAAAATTTTGACTATGAAAAATCTGATCAACATCTAATGTCTAAAATCTACAAGATACTGCAAAACCTCAACAACAAAAAGATAAATAACCCAATTAAAAAATGGGCAAAGGATATGAACAGACACTTCACCAAAGAAGATATTCAGGCAGCTAACAGACACTTGAAGAAATGTTCATGATCATTAGCCATTAGAGAAATGCAGATCAAAACTACAATGAGATATCTCACTCCAACAAGGCTAGCATTAAGCCAAAAAACACAAAATAATAAATGTTGGAGAGGTTGTGGAGAGTCTGGAACACTTATACACTGTTGGTGGGAATGTAAAATGGTACAATCACTTTGGAAATGGATTTTGTGCTTCCTTAAAAAGCTAGAAATAGAAGTACCATATATCCAGCTATCCCCCTCCTTGGCATATATCCTAGATAAATAAGATCCATCACACGAATAGATACACGCACACCCATGTTCATTGCAGCTCTGTTCACAATAGCAAAAAGATGGAAACAACCTAGGTGCCCTTCAATGGACGAATGGATAAACTAATTATGCTATATCCACAAAATGGAATACCATGCAATGATAAAGAACAACAATGTAGTCGTGAAACTTCTTATAAAATGGAGGAATCTGGAGAGCATTGTGCTGAGTGAATCTAGTCACTCACAGAAGGAGTATAATGCATAAGACCACTATTATAAGAACTCAAGAAAAGGTTTAAACACAGAAGAAAACATTTTTTGACGGTTACGAGGGTGAGGAGGGAGGGTGAAGGTTATTTACTAACTAGATAGTAGATAAGAATCATCTTAGGTGAATGGAAGGACAGCATACACTATAGGGGAATTCAGAACAACCGGACTAAACCAAAGCTAAGAAGTTTCCTGAATACAATCAAACACTTTGAGGGACAGAGTAGCAGGGGTAGGGGTCTGGGGACCATGGTTTCAACGACATCTAGGTCAATTGGCATAACAAAACTTATTAAGAAAATTTTCTACATCCTACTTTGGTGAGTGGCATCTGGGATCTCAAAAGCTTGCAAGTGACCATCTAAGATGCATCAATATGTCCCAACCACCTGGAGTAAAGGGAAATGAAGAACACCAAAGACACAAGGAACGTAGTAGCCCAAGAGACAGAAAGGGCCACATAAACCAGAGACTTCATCAGCCTGATACCAGAAGAACTAGATGGTGCCCGGCTACCACCAATGACTGCCCTGACAGGGAACACAAAAGGGATTCCTGATGGAGCAGGAGAAAAATGGGGTGCAGAACTCAAATTCTAGTAAGAAGACCAGACTTAATGGTCTGAATGAGACTGGAGGAACCCCAGAAAGCATGGCCCCTGGATTCTCTCTCAGCCCAGAACTAAAACAATTTCCAAGGCCAACTCTTCAGACAGGGATTGGACTGGACTGTGGGACCTGGAGTGATGCTCGTGAGGAGTGTGCCTCTTAGCTCAAGTAGATACAAGAGACTAAACTGGCAGCTTCTGTCTGGAGGTGAGATGGGAAGGTCAAGAGTGTTAGGAGCTGGTTGAATGGACATGGGGAATCGGGTGGAAAAGAAGAGTGTTCTGTCACAGTATGGGGAGAGCAATTGGGGTCACATAACAACGTATGTGTAAATTTTTGTATGGGAGACTAACTTGAAATGTAAACTTCATTTAAACTACAACAATAAACCAACAAACAAAAAAGATTTTCAGAAACCTAGGCCTAAGCCAATCAATTCATGGCTTCCTTTTGTGCCAATTATTGGTTTAGGGATGAGTATCTGCCTGAAGTTCCAGTCAGTCTGAAGCAAAAACATTTTTTTGTTAGCTGGGGAAGAGATGCTGTCTCTATCCCAGTGGACATAAACAGGAAGCATATAGCCTTTATTGCTATTGACAGCTTCCTGGAAATATAAGTAGAACTAACTTTATTTATTTATTTTCAACATTTTATTGTGGTTTGGGTGAAAGTTTACAGAGCAAATTAGTTTCCTGTTCAACAATTTATACACATTTTGTTTTTGTGACACTAGTTTCAACCCCCTCAATGTGACAGCACTCTACCCATTTCCTCCCTGAATTCCCTGTTTTCATTCACCCATCTTTCCTGCCCCTTACTGCCTTCTGAACTTTGTTTTTGGGCAAATCTGCCCTTTTGGTCTCATGTGTTTGATTGTTCTGAGGAGCACGTTCCTCACAGCTGTACTTTATAGACTTGTCTATTGTTTGGCTGAAATGTGATCTCTGGGAGTGGGTTCAGTTCCAGGCTTGAAAAAGGTGTCTAAGAGCCTCCAGAGTCTCTATTAGACCAGTTTTAAGTCTGGTCTTTTTAATGAATTTGAATTTTGTTCTACATTTTTCTCCTACCCTGTCCAGGACTTTCTACTGTGATCCTGCTCAGAGCAGTCAGTTGTGGTAGTTGGGCTCCATCTATTTCTTCTAGTCTCAGGCCAGTGGAATTTGTGGTTCACATAGTCCATTAGTCCTTTGAACTAATTGCTTCCTTGTGTCTTTGGTTTTATGCCTTCTTCTTTGCTCTGGATGGGAAGAGACCAATAGATGTATCTTAGATGGCTGCTCACAAGCCTTTAAGACCCCAGTCGCAACTCACCAAAGTAGGATGTAGAGCATCATCTTTATGGACTGCTATGCCAATTGTTGTCCCTCGAGACTATGGTCCTAAGCACTGAAGCCCAGGGACTCAGTCCTTTGTGGTGTTTGGTTATGGTCAAGAAGTTTTCATAACTGTGACCCCTGTGTGCTCTACTATATACATGGATATATTCGTAGCACATACAAATGAGTATGTAGAAATATCCTCTGCCAAACCTATATATGCTCTTGGGTGTATTCCCATATGCTATTCCACACCTAAATGTTCAGCTTACATATCTACCTATGTATCTACTCATAAATTATTGTTTGTTATTACTGTTTTTGCAGGGTTGTGTGAGTAATAGTATTTACCATTGTTACCTTTTATTCTTGCGTACCTCTCAGTGTATTCCTTTGCCTTGGTCATTTTGTGTTAACTTCCCCCATATGTGTTTTGTCTTTCTGTTCACCCAAGTTAATACGTGTCTACTGTCTAGTTAGTGATTTTCCCTTCCTCCACCTCACATTCCTGGTAAGCAAAGAATGTTTCTTTCTGTGTGTAATCTTTACTAGACTTTTTACAATAGTAGTCTCATACAATATTTGTCCTTTTGTGATTGACTTATTTCACTCAGCATAATGTCTTCCAGGCACATCCATGTTGTGAGATGTTTCACCAATTCACCATTATTCTTTAATGTTTCAAGGTATTCCATTGTGTGTATGTTCCATAGTTTGTTTATCCATTCATCTGTTGATTGTCACTTAGGTTGTTTATATCTTTTTGCTGTTGTGAATAATTCTGCAATGAACATGGATGTGCATATACCTATTAGTGTCATGACTCTTATTTCTCTACGATAGATACCTAATAGTGAGATTTCTGGATCATCTGGTATTTCTAACTTTTTAAGGAAGCGCCATATCATTTTCCACAGTGGTTGTACCATTTTACATTCCCACCAGCAGTGCATGAGAGCGCCAGTCTCCCCACACCCTCATAAGCATTTGGTATTTTCTATTTTTTTTTATCTTTGCCATTATTGCTGGGGTGAGGTGATATCTCATTGTTGTTTTGATTTGAATGGGTGATGATCACAAACACCTCTTCACGTATTTGCTAGCTACTTGAATGTCTTCTTTGGTGAAGTATCTGTTTATGTCCTTTGCCCATTTTTTAAGTGGATTGTTTGTCTTTTTGTTTTTGAGGTATTGAAGTTTTCTATAAATTTTAGAAATTAGTTTCTTGTCAGATATGTCATTACCAAAACATTTTCCCCAGTCTATAGGTTCTCTTTTTACTCTTTTGAAGAAGTCTTTTGGTGCACATAAGTGTTTAATATTTAGGAGGTCCCAGTCATGTAGTTTACTTTCTGATGTTTATGCATTTTTAGTTATGTCTGGTAGTCTATTTATGCCATAAAGTGGGACCATAGGTTTGCACCTATTTTTCTTCCATGATCTTTATAGTTTTATGTTTGACATTTAGGTCTTTGATCCATCTTGAGTTAGTTTTTGTGTATGGTGTGAGGTACGGATCCCATTTCATTTTTCTGCAAATGGATATCCAGTTTTACCAGCACCATTTGTTAAAGAGACTATCTCTTCCTCATTTAATGGATTTTGGCCCTTTGTCAAAGATCAGCTGTCCATAGGTGGATGGATTTACTTCTGGTAGAACAGACTTTAGGATGAAGTGACCTATATGGATGTCAAGGTGGAAAGTAGATGGCAGTATGCATCTTCAATAGCATAATTGAGCCTCTGGGTCCACTGCCCTGAAGTCCACTATGCCTCTGGACTTCCCCTTATGTGACCAATGACTATCCTCATTATTTATGCCAGTCTAAGTCATGTTTTTTATATTTGCAGCCAAAATCAACCCAATAGGTATTCCTGAGGATGTAGCTCAGGGTGAGGTAGCTCCAGGCTCAGCCAGGCATGTCAGAGACATTCTCTCAGCATGGGTGGCGTGCCCTATGTCCCTGCTCTGACACTACTGTGTTGTTTTTGATATGCGGGACATTGGCTGCAGGAAAATAACACTGTGAAAAATTAATTAAGGTGGGTATTAGTGTTACTACATAGTGGAGCCTAAAGCTTCCATGTATTCTATGCTTGACTGAAGGCGGCAATGTTCTCAGTAAGCATGTTGTATTAGCTTCCGTAACACAGTACCACAGAGTGAGTGGTTTATAAGAATAGAAATTTATTGTCTCATACTTCCGGAGGCTAGGAGTTTGAATTCAGGGTGTTGGCAGGGTCATGTTTTTCTGAAGGGTTTAGGGGTTTAGATATCTTTTCTTATCTCTCTCAGCTTTTGGTAGCTCCAGGGGTTCCCTGGTTTATAGAAGCATCTTCACATAGCCTTTCGTCCTCTGTCTGTTTCTCTTTCTCTCTTCTCTTTTATAAGGAAGCCACTCAAATTGGATTAGGATCCATCCGACTCCAGTATGACCTCATGTTAACTGACAACATCTTCAAAGACCTTACTTCCAAACAAGGTCACATTAACAGGTACTGGGGCTCACAGTTTTTGGGACACAATTCAGTCCATAACACCAGTGGTTTTCAAAGTGCATTGTTGTTGTTGTTAGCTGCCATCTAGTTAGCTCCAACTCATGGAGACCTATGTATAACAGAATGAAACATAGCCTGGTCCTGCGGCATCTTCATGATTGTTGGTATGTTTGAGTCCATTGTTGTGACTACTGCATCAATCCATCTCTTTGGGGGTTTCAAAGTGTAGTCCTGGGAAAAGCAACATCAACATCACTTGGGAACTTGTTGGAAATGCAAATTCTTTGATCTCATTCTAAACCTAGTGAATTAGAACTTCTATGTGATTGTGTTTGAAGATAACTGCAGTAAGCATATCAAAATGTGAAATTTATAAACGCTTGTTTCTTTAGGTTTCTGAAGAATAATACGATAACAAGGCTACTCAAAATGTAAAGGACTCACTTAAGATATTGTTTATAATTTTGACTTTTAGTTTTGTGAAGCAATATCACTGCTAACAAGTAGTTTTGGACAACACTACATATTAGTTTCCGAAATTGTGTGTGTGTGTGAGGGGTGAGGGACTTACCACCTGACTTTGGAGCTTTATCTTCATTGGATAACTTGGCAGAGGGTGGATTGGTCTTGACGGAGGGTGTAGGGACCTTGGGGAATTTCTCAGCGTAGGGTTGTTAGGCCCTGGGCCTGCAGATGTTTGTATATATATACCTTGGTTATTATGAAGGGGTATGGGGAAAGGGAAAGGTGCTGACGTGGGCCCTTCTAAAGGCAGACTGTGTTATTATCTTGCTCTCTTGGCTGATTCAGTGCTCAGTTGCCCTCTGGCCTGATTACCTTTCTGCAGTCTCCTGAGAGTCAGTTGTTAAGCCTAATTGCTGTTGTTTAGAACTTCCCTGAACCTCTGATGTCAAGTATCTCTTTTTAATATTTTGATCATAGTTTTCACTCTTAGGTTGTACCTTTCTGTGGTCATATATTGTTGCCCCTCTGTTCACAGACTGGCCCTCTCTATCCTGTTCAGTGATGGTAAGTGTTTTCTATCAAGCCCAAGAAGAATCATAGCTTGCTATTACTTGCAGAGGCCTCCTAATTTTACATCAGAGGAAGTGGAGGCATGTAGAGGGATGGTAATTTGTTACATCTATTAATTTGTTCAAGGATCCCTGGTAGCACAGATGGTTAAACACTCAGGTGTTAACCAAAAAGTTGGTGGTTGAACCCACCCAGCTGCTCCTTGGGAGAAAGACCTTGAGCTGCTCCCGTAAAGATTACAGCCTCGAGCACTTTATGGGGCAGTTGTACTCTGTCACATGGGGTTGCTATGAATTGAAATTGACTCAATGGCACCTAACAGCAACAACATTCATTTGTTCAAAAATACTTATTGAACACCTATTACGGCAGAAATGTGATTAGAATGAAGGGATCATAATTTGCATGCCAGTGCTCTTTTTACTCTCCTGCTTTTTAAAAGGCATTTGAATAAAAACAAAAGAAACTAAATCAATAAAAAGCAATAAAAAACAAGAAATGGGGGGAAAAAAGCAAATTAAAAAAATCATTTTAAGACCAGCTAGGAACAAAAAAGACCTTAAACAACAAGTTATGTCAGTTAAAAATTTTTCTAAAAGAATGGTGTAAATGTTATTTGCTTCCTCCTAATCTGTCCTCTTGCAGATGTCTTTCAGATCAGCCAATTAGAAATAGAATCCTGGGCATACGTGGTAAGAGACCAGGTTGACCACCAGATGGCCCTGTCCCATAGTAAGCATTGCCTAGTGTTTTAGTCATCTAGTGCTGCTCTAATTGAAATACCACAAGTGGATGGATTTAACAAAGAGAAATTTATTCTCTCAGTCCAGTAGGTTACAAGTCCAAATTCAGGGCGTCAACTCCAAGGGAATGCTTTCTCTGTCAGCTCTGGAGGAAGGTCTGTGTCATCAGTCTTCTCTTGGTCTGGAAGGTCCTTGTGATGCATCAGTCTTCCCTTGGTCTGGGAGTATCTCCACGCAGGAACCTCTGGTCCAAAGGAAGTGCTCTGCTCCCAGCACTGGTTTCTTGGTGGTATGAGGTTCCTATGTGTCTCTACTGGCTTCTCTTTTATATCTCAAATAAGATTGGATTAAGACACTAATCTCGTAAATGTCATCAGTATAATCTCATCACAGTGATAGAATTTACAACACGTAATGAGAGATCACATATAACCTCATCATAGTGATAGAGTTTACAACACATAAGGAAATCACATCAGATTACACAATCATACAATACGGGAATCATGACCCAGCCAAGCTGACAGATATTTTTGGGGGACACAATTCAATCCATGACACCTAGGAATCAAAAGACTCATGCCAAAGAACCAAAATCACCAGACATACGTCATTGAGTGGTGACCGAGCCCATTTCAGAGGTGAGAAGTCCATCAGCCACTTACCTGCCAAATCCTAGTCTGACACCTTTTTGAATATGTATGAATTAATGAATATGTATGACTTCCCCTTTCCTAAGTATACAAAACCTCCTCCAGCTCTTTGTTCGAAGAGAGAGTGTTTTGGGAATGATCCTCCTGTCTCCTTACTCTCTGAGAGTAATAAACTATGCCTTACTTTAAATCCACTTGACTCTTAGCTATTCTTAACAAGAGTACAAGTGGCTATCCCATTGTGTTGGGTAACAATTTGGTAGTTGGGAGACTAAGCATATATATTTACTTTTCTGTCCCCAAAGTCCAGTTGAAATGAGTGAATAATTATAAAAATAAGGATAATATTATAACAGGAATTGTAAAAGGTGATACCAGCAGAAGCAATACATTTCTGGAAGATATAAAGCAGATGGAATTGAACTGATGGAAGAACCAAACAGAAAATAGAACTGACAAATACAGTTAGTTCAAAGGAAAGACAGTAGTAATGGAAGGAGTTTTATTTTTTTTTTAACAGAATTTTAGGAAACCCCAAGGTCATAATCATCAGGAGTTAGGGCAGGAATCGTCATCTGTGCAATACTTCATAGGAAGACCAATGAAGCTGGGATGCTTCAAGTACCTGGAAAAGGCATTCCCATTCAGCTCCAGCTGATCTGGCACAAACCGTCTAAGAGTTAATAAAGGGGTGCGGTGGATTCTGCTCTGGACATGGACAAGAAACATTTAGAGTGAGTACTGGAGCTGCAAAAGACCTCTTTAAAGGGTTAAAAAGCAAAGAAATCACCTTGAGGACTAAGGTGTGCTTGACCGTAGCCATGGTATTTTCATTGCTTCATATGCATGTGAAACCTGGACAGCGAATAAGGAAGATTAAAGAAGAGTTGACGCCTTTAAATTATGGTGTTGGCAAGGAATACTGAATATACCATGGACTGACAGAAGAACGAACAAATCTGTCTTAGAAGAAGTATAGCCAGAATGCTCCTTAGAAGCGAGCATGACACTTTGGACATGTTATCAGGAAGGACCAGTCACTGGAGAAGGACATCATGCTTGGTAAAATAGAGAGTCAGTGAAAAAGAGGAAGACCCTCAATGAGATGGATTTATTTCCACAGTGGCTACAACAATGGGCTCAAACATAGCAACGATTATGAGGATGGCACAGGACCAGGCAGTGTTTTGTTCAGTTGTTATGTCACTATGAGTCGAAACCAACTCGGTGGCACCTAACAACAACAGCAGCAACCACTGGAGCTAGAAAGAGAAGCTGAGTAATGCTACCAGGTAGATGGACTGCCAACAGGGATAGATCTGCCCCTATTCTGAGGGCAAGCTCCGAACCACCCTGCAGGGAAGCATCTCTTACCATAACCATGGCTTTGTCATTTGCAATCAAATTAAATATCACGGGTACTGTGAGTCTCACATTAGCCGCCTGTACTGATCATCCTAAACTCTATTTATAAACAGAAATGAACAACTAAGAATCACCAGATATTTTAGGAAAAAATAACCACAGAAAAATGAGTTGCCAAATTAAGCAAATAGAAGAACTAACTCTTGAGGAAATAGAATCATTGAAGAAATAGAGAAAAGATTATTAAAATAATTTAATTAATATCTCCAGAGAGATTTGAGGCGACCCTGTATTCATTTATGAATATAGCTAGAAAAAGCTGCTAAGAAAAAGTAAAGACTAAGAGAGAGTTTATAGAAATTTTTTAAAAAGCCTAAAGTGATTCTTGAAATAAACGTAATAGGGCACCTTGTGATGTAGAATGTAAAGCTCTTAATTTCCAGAAGCTTCTTCATCTAGATGGATATGACCAGTCACCTTGGAGCTACTTATTTTTCAGAAAAGACTCATTTGAATGGACACAATTAACCCACTGCCCAGGTGAAAGAAGATAATATTAACTTTCTTGTTTGCCTTTAACCTGACTTTAGGAGTCACTAGGTGGTACAAACTGTTTATGCACTCGGCTGTTAACTGAAAGGTTGAGGTATGAGTCCATCCAGAGGTACTTTGGAAGAAAAGGCTAGTGATCTACTTCTGAAAAATTAGCCACTGAAAACCTTATGGAGCACAGTTCTACTCTGATACACATGGGGTTGCCATGAGTTGGGATTTGCTCAGTGGCAACTGGTCGTGGTGGTAATCTGACTTTGGAATGCTGAGTTGGTTGGGAGGAGGAGATGGGAATATTTGTGTAGAGAAAAAGGGATTTCCCAAGAGGGAAGGTCAACCTCTTCCCTTTTGAGGTTCAATGTTGTTGCCACTTCTCTGACTGACCAAGACTGTGAAAAGACCAGTGACCGAATGGACACTAAGCTTGCCCGGGAGAACTCTCCATGAGAGAAGAAGAGTCTTCCCAGGTGAGCAAAGATCAACATTAGAGTGAAAGGTTAGTTTGGGGAAGGCTGGCTGTGGCATACCATGTACCTGAGATGAGAAATAACTGTAAGCCTATCCACCTGGCATGATGGCTGTTGTAGTGAACAACACCTAAGTTTGAATGTGAGCTAAAAGGCTTGTATTCTTGGAATTTATGTAGAGAGTACCATTGAAACTTGTGCAGGGACCTGGACCTCTGCAGGTGTAACTGCAGTGAAGGACAAAGTGCAGAAACAGTCTTCAAAAGTGTCCTTGTGTGTCAATAACAGAGCAATACTATTAGTGGACTCTATCAGCTGATTAACCTTAGACTTGAGCAAACCCTTTGGATTCTTGTACAATTTAGGGAGAAGAGGGATGACTTCAGGTTAGGGCTATCAGTTTAGATAGGTGTCAGCTAAAGAGTAATAGAAACATACAAAAAGATGTGACTGAATTCATACTTGCAGCTGCTGAAGTAAATCATGCTAATTACCTAAAAACCTCAATAGAAAAACTGAATGGTAGAATGTATGTGGTTGAAAATCAAATCGGTTTTATGAAGATCAAGTCAAGAAATTTTCTCAGAATGAAGTATGAAAAGATAGAATGAAAATTGTGAAAGAAAACTTGGAGGGAAAACTGTCACACAGGATATGAGGTATGTAAGATGTTCAGAAATCTCAATATCCACCTAGAAGGGGAAACTAGAGAGAATTGAAGGGATGAAATAATAATAATAATAGTAATAATAGAAGAATATAAATATCTTTTCTGAGCTGAGAGAAGATACTAGATATTTTGATTAAAAAGGGTTATGATGATTAATTTTATGTGTCAGTTTGGCTAAGCTTTAGTTTCCATTTGTTTGACCAAACACTGGTTTGGCAATAGAGTAGTTGCATTAGATTAGTTGGCCTTGAATACAGCAGATTATCTTCCATACTGTAATGTACTATAATGTAATGTAATGTCATGTAATGACCTCACACATAATGTAATCATATTCATAATGTAATCTAGTGTATGTAATCAATCCGTTGAAGTCATTCCAGTGTAGGGTGAATTTAAACCAAATCGCTTCTAAGCTATAAAAACATCAGATTAGATACAAAGACACGCACATAGGGAAAGACAAATGACATGTGAGAATCACCTACAAGAAAGGAATGCCCAGGATCACTGGCAGATGCCAGAACTAGGAGAGAGGCTCACAGAAGGAATTAATATGACTGAGATGCTGATTTAGACTTTTAGCCTCCAGAACTATGAGAAAATAAATTTCTATTCTTTAAAGCCACCATATTTCTGTTATGGCGACACTGTGTGTCACGGATTGAATTGTGTCCCCAAAAAATATCTGTCAATGTGGCTGGGTCATGATTCCCAGTACTATATGATTGTGTACCACTTTGTAACCTGATGTGATTTCCTTATGTGTTGTAAACTCTACCACTATGATGTAATAAAATGGATTAGCAACAGTTATACTGATGAGGTCTACAAGATTAGATAGCGTCTTAAGCCAATCTCTTTTGAGATATAAAAGATAGAAGCGTGCAGAGACACATGGGAATGTCATACCAGCAAGAAAGCAGTGCCGGGAGCAAAGCATGTCCTTTGGACCTGAGGTTCCAGACCAAGGGAAGATTGATGACACGGACCTTCTTCCAGAGCCGACAGAGAAAGTGTTTCCTTGGAGCTGATGCCCTGAATTTGGATTTGTATCCTACTGGACTGTGACAGAATAAACTTCTCTTTGTTAAAGGCATCCACTTGTGGTATTTCTGTTACTGCAGCACTAGATGACTAAGACACTGTGTAACTAAGACAGGAGTTGAATGCAGAACAATAATATTGCAACAAGGAACCTAGAAATATCAGGGTGAAATTCATAAACTCTAAGGAAAAAGAGAAAATCTTAAAATTTTCTAGACAGAAAAAAGAAGTTACCTATAAAGGAAGAAAAACCAGACTGACATTGATCTTTTGCAACACTGGATGCTAGAAAATGTGGACAAATGTCTATAAAATTCTGAGGGATATGAATCTTAGGTACTCCATTAGGCAAGCTATTATTCAAATGAGAGGGTAAAATAAAGATAATTTTAGACATAGAATGACTCAGAAGTATATATCCTGTTGATCCTCTGTGAAAAAATAAAAATTGCTATAGTATGTTCTTCAGCAAAACGAAGAAAGAAACAACAAAAAAAGGTGGGGGAGGCATAGGATATAAGATAAAGTGGTGAGTAAAGCAACCAATACGACTTATTAATAAGTATCAATAATTGTGAACATGTAGGTATGAGTTAGTGCTATTGTTAACCATAAGTTAGAATCCACTGGAAGGCAACTAACAACAACAACAAAGTAGAAGATGCATATAAGCATAATAAAAGATATTTTACATATTAATGTAAGTAATTTGGGAGATTGCTGGAATAAAAACTTACTATATAAAAGCACACATCTAAAGACTGATATACTTAGGAACAGAAGCCAAAAAACAAAACAAACAAACAAAAACAAAACCTACTATAAATTCAAAGTGAAGCTGAAAAGAGAAAATTGAACGTATAACAGTAGCCAAAACCCCAAAATATATAGTTAGACAGCATATTATTATTATCTTAATAACATTTTGTTGTGTTTCAGGTTAAAGTTTACTCAGCAAATTGGTTTCCCATTTAACAATTTTTACACGAACTGTTTTGTGACTTTGGTTACATTTTTCACAATGCATCATCATTCTCATTATTTCCATCCTATTTGTTCTGTTTCCATTAATCCAGCTTCCCTGCTCCTCCTTACGTTCTCGTCTTTGCCTTAGGGTAAATGTTGACTGTTTGGTCTCATATAGTTGATTATTTAAGGGAGCATAGTACTCACAGGTGATATTGTTTATTTTATGAACCTATCTATTATTTGGATGAAAAGTGACCTCCAGGAATGGCTTCTGTTCCCAAGTTCAAAAAGTATCTTAGGGTAATAGTCTCGGGGGTTCCTCTAGTCTCTGTTGGTCCAGTAACTCTGGCCTTCTTTTAGGAATTTGAGTTTTGTTCTACGTTTTCTCTGGGACCTTCTATTGTGTCCCTGGTCAGAATGTCAGTAGTGGTAGCTGGACATCATCTAGTTCTTCTGGTCTCAGGATAGATGTGGCCGTGGTTCATGTGGGCTATTAGTCCTGTGGACTAGTTTCTTCTTTGAGTCTTTGGTTTTATTCATTTTCTTTTGTTTTAGACAAGTAGAGACCAATAGTTGTATCTTTAGACAGCATAGCGTTAATAGCTGACCTTATTTGAGGACTTATTGCCTAACAGATATTGTACTAGATGAGTACCATTATTGTCTCCAATTATGTTGTTAGGTGCCATCAACTCGGTTCCAACTCATAGCGACCTTATGTACAACAGAATGAAACACTGCCTGATCCTGCACCATCCTCACAATCTTTGTTATGCTTGAGCCCATTGTTGCAGCCACTGTGTCAATCCATCTTGTTGAAGGTCTTCCTCTTTTTCGTTGACACTCCACTTTACCGAGCATAATGTCCTTCTCCAGGAACTGATCCTTCCTGATAGCATGTCCAAAATATGTGAGACATAGTCTCGTCATCTTTGCTTCTAAGAGCATTTTGGTTGTACTTGTTCCAAGACAGATTTGTTCTTTCTTTTGGCAGTCCATGGTATATTCACTATTCTTTGCCAACACCACAATTCAAAGGAGTCAGTTCTTCTTAGGTCTTCCTTATTCATTGTCCAGCTTTCACATGCACATGACGCGATTGAAGACACCATGGCTTGGGTCAGGAGCACCTTAGTCTTCCAGGTGACATCTTTGCTTTTTAGCACTTTAAAGAGGTCTTTTGCAGCAGATTTGTCCAATGCAATGCATCTTTTGATTTCTTGACTGCTGCTTCCATGGGTGTTGATTGTGGATCCAAGTAAAATGAAATCCTTGACAACTTCAGTCTTTCCTCCAGTTATCATGACGTCACTTATTGATCCAGTTGTGAGGATTTTATTTTCTTTATGTTGAGGTGTAATCTATATGGAAGGCTGTGGTCTTTGACCTTCATCAGTAAGTGCTTCAAGTCCTCTTCACTTTCAGCAAGGAAGATTGTGTCATCTGCATAACACAGGTTGTTAATAAGTCTTCCTCCAATCCTGATGCCCCGTTCTTCTTCGTATAGTCCAGCTTCTCGGATTATTTGCTCAGCATACAGATTGAATAAGTATGGTGAAAGACCACAACCCTGATGCACACCTTTCCTGACTTTAAACCACAAAGTATCCCTTTGTTCTGTTGGAAGGACTGCATCTTGATCTATGTACAAGTTCTTCATGAGCACAATTAAGTGTTCCGGAATTCCCATTCTTTGCAATGTTATTCGTAATTTGTTATGATACACACAGTTGAATGACTTTGCATAGTCAATAAAACACAGGTAAACATTTTCTGGTATTTTCTGCTTTAACCAGGATCCATCTGACATCAGCAATGATATCCCTTGTTCCACATCCTCTTCTGAATCTGGCTTGAATTTCTGGCAGTTCCCTGTCAACATACTGCTGCAGCCGCTTTTGAATGATCTTCAGCAAAATTTTGCTTGTGTGTGATATTGATAATATTGTTTTATAATTTCCACATTCTGTTGGACAACCTTTCTTTGGAATAGGTATAAATATGGATCTCTTCCAGTTGGTTGGCCAAGTAGCTGTCTTCTTGACATAGACGAGTGAGTGCATCCAGTGCAGCATCTGTTTGTTGAAACATCCCAGTTGATACTCTGTCAGTTCCTGGAGCCTTGATTTTCACCAACGCCTTTGGTGCAGCTTGGACATCTTTAGCACCATCGGTTCCTGATCATGTGCTACCTCCTGAAATGGTTAAACGTCTACCAATTGTTTTTGGTATAGTGACTTTGTGTATTCCTTCCTTCTTCTTTTGATGCTTCCTGTGTCATTGAATATTTTCCCTGTAGAAACTTCCAGCATTATAACTTGAGGCTTGAATTTTTTTCTTTGATTCTTTCAGTTTGAGAAATGCTGAGTATGTTCTTTCCTTTTGGTTTTCTATCTCCAGGTGTTTTCACATGTCATTATAATACTTTACTTTGTCTTCTCAAGCTGCCCTTTGAGATCTTCTGTTCAGATCTTTTACTTCATCATTTCTTCCATTTGCTTTAGCTACTCAATGTTCAAGAGCAAGTTTCAAAGTCTCTTCTGACATCCATTTTGGTCTTTTCTTTCTTTCCTGTGTTTTTAATGACTTCTTGCTTTCTTCATATATGATGTTCTTGATGTCATTCCACAACTCGTCTGGTCTCTGGTCATTAGTGTTCAACACATCAAATCTATTCTAGAGATAATCTCTAAATTCAGGTGGGATATACTCAAGGTCATACTTTGGCTCTCATGAACTTGTTCTAACTTTCTTCAGCTTCAACTCGAACTTGCATATGAGCAATTGATAGTGTGTTCCGCAGTCAGCCACTGGCCTTGTTCTGACTGATGATATTGAGCTTTTCCATCATCTCTTTCCACAGACGTAGTCGATTCAATTCCTGTGTATTCCGTCTGGTGAGGTCCACGTGTATAGTCACCATTTATGTTGTTGAAACAAGGTATTTGCAATGAACATTGGTCTTGCAAAATTCTATCATGCTATCTCTGGCATCGTTTCTATCACCAAGGCCATATTTTCCAACTACTGATCCTTCTTCTTTGTTTCCAACTTTCACATTCCAATCACCAGTAATTATCAATGCATCCTGAGTGCATGTTTGATTAATTTCAGACCGTAGAAGTTGGTAAAAATCTTCAATTTCTTCATCTTTGGCCTCTAGTTGGTGTGTAAATTTGAATAATAGTCATATTAACCGGTCTTCCTTGTAGGCATATGGATATTATCCTTTCACTGACAGCAGTGTACTTCAGGATACGTCTTGAAATGTTCTCTTTGACAATGGATGCAACACCATTCCTCTTCAAGTTGTCATTCCCGGCATAGTAGACCATATGATTGTCTGATTCAAAACAGCCAGTACCAGTCCATTTTAGCTCAGTAATGCCTAGGATATCGATGTTTATGCATTCCATTTCATTTTTGACAGTTTCCAATTTTCCTAGATTCATACTTCATATATTCCACGTTTGTTAGCAGCCAAGCACTTTAGCCACCAGGGCTCCTTTCTCTATGTAACAAACCACTTCAAAACTTGATGGTTTGAAAGAACTATCATTTGTTCTCATGAATCTGTAACTCTGGGTTGGCTCTAAGCTTGGCTCAGCTGGGGTGGGTTAGGTCAGTTTCATGTGTCATCCTCTTTTTGGAACTAACAGACTGTTATTCTGAGTATGTCCTTTTTATGGCCATGAAAGAGGCAGCAGGAGAGTAAACCCACACATGCAGGCACTTTTGTAGACTTTGGTCTCATCACACCTCCTCACATTTACTGACCAACCCACGTGGCTGTGAAAGAAACTGGAAAGTCACATGGCAAAGGATGCAAATACAGGAAGGAGTAATGAATTGGGGCTATCAATGCTATACAACATCACCAGTCTACTTCTTTCACAGTTGCAACCAGGGGTAAATATGTCTATCTCTATCTCTATATCTATTTATAAAACCATTGCCATCGAGTCAATTCTGACTCATAGCAACTCTATAAGATAGAGTAGAGCTGCCCCATAGGGTTTCCAAGGAGCAGCTGGTGGATTCGTACTGCCAACATTTTGTTTAGCAGCCAAACACTTAAATCACTGCACCACCAGGGCTCCATATATAAAACAAAACATTCATGTATTTTCAAGACGATGGGCTTGTTGAAAGCTGTATAGATGTTATCCTCACATTAGTACTCCTAGGACTCAACAGAATCCCTGTAAAATACCATGCCCTTAATAAATGTTAGATGAAATAATTATTAGTTGTTCAAAGAGAACCTTCCCTAACCAGAATGATCCTTTAAGGATGGGGTGCTCAGGATCCTCCTTACAGCCTAGTATTGAGACCACTGTCTGTGCATAAACTGAGGGAAAAAGGTGAGTTACTAAAAGATGTAAGGTAAATACATCTTTCTATATATATCTCTATCTTGATTCTGTATCCTGTCCTCAATCAAAAAAAGAATAAAAGGTTGAATGCCTAAATGTGAGTATGGCATGTTTTTTCTGATTGTAGGTGGGGATTTGGGGAGACATTTTACAGGCAGTGAGAAGAGCACTTGATGAACAGTCTGGAGACTGGTTTTTGCCCTAGGTCTGCTGCTGATAAAAGATAAAACTTTGAACAAGTTCCTTAACTTTTCTGAGTGACAATTTCCTCATCATTAAAATTGGGCTGGAAAATCTCTAAGGTTCTTTTCAGTCCTAAGGATTTCAGAAGGAAATTAAAAAAATGGAAATATGACAACAGTAAGGATAGGAATTTGTTGAAATACATTTTGTAAAATTAGGAGCAGCAGCTGATTTATAAGAAGCAATAACATGTTCTCTAAAATGATTAATATAATTGAGCAGTTTCTATTGATATAAGGATGGACAGATCTCATGAATAAATTTGTAAAGCTCATTCCAAAGTAGTGCTCTCTTTTGAATGAAAAAGGAACAGCAAGGTGCTTTCCTTTTTTTAGTTAAAAAAAAAGTATAGACAAATTATGAGTAGAAAGGACTAAGTTATAAAGTTTACACTAGGTTATAATTCAATGACTAGTCTCTGATTCAAAGTGATGTACTAAAGTAAGAAAATAAGAAGTATTATTCATGGCCCAGACCTAAACTATGTCCTTTCTACTTGACAATATGTCCCATGTTCTTTCTATATTGTATTATGGCAGGGAATAGTTACCATTTGTTCCATTAACTCAAAAGGCTATGACTGTGTTCCAAACATCTCGTCTTTCCTCTGAGAAGAAGTTATAAATCCACTATCCACTAATGTATATGAATATACATTGTAGATTAGGTTTATATATACAGTATGACTCACTGCCCCAACTAGGGGTAGCATTATATCACATCTCTTTTATTTTTGCCAATTAATAATTTAAGCAACAATTAGCAGGAAGTCCAGTATCTCAAGTTTGAGGGCTTCTCCTTCCCTACCATCCCTAGTTATTCAGGGGGCTTTCAAGTGCCAGAGGCTGAAAATAATATTTTAATTGCAAACTTACGTCTGTCTTCTGCTGACATGGTTTCTCATTGCCGTAGTGTCACTATTGAAGATTAAACTCGTTCATTCCATTGCTGTTCATCCACTTGGTGGTGATGCCTTTCTAGTCTAAGTTCCTACTCTGGCTTCAGTGGTGCTGTATCTTGGGATTCAGTATATAGAATGCCTGGTTAAGATTCTGGAGTTATGTGACCTGGATTTTAATTTTGTCTTTGCTTTGTTTTAGCTGTGTGACTTAAGCCAAGTTGTCTAACGTTCTCAATTTCAGTTTCCTCATCTATAAAATGTGGATAATAATTGACTTTATTTCATAGGGTTGTTGAGAAAATTAAATGAGACAACACATATCAAGCAGGGTACCTGGCAAACCCACAAGATTTGTGGAAAATGTATGCTCCTGCTCTTACCATGACTATGACTATTACTATCGTAGTAATCTTTTCCAAAAGTGTGACAACATTCAAAAGTTACCGTAATGTACACCTTCTTGTTGTTAGGTGCCGTCGAGTCAATTCTGACTCATAGTGACCCTACAGGACAGAGTAGAATAACCCCATAGGGTTTATAAGGAGCCAGTGGTGGATTTGAACTGCCAATCTTTTGTTTAGCAGCTGAGTTCTTAACCACTGTGCAACTAGGGCTCCAATGTACACCTTCGTGTCTTCATTATTTTTCTCTCAGGAGGAATCTGGGTTCCCTGTGTAAATTAATCTACCTTCATCCCAGAGTTCCACAGAGCTCAAAACAATTGACCACCTGATTAAATGTTTCTCTGATAAAAATGGGCAAAGTTTATGAATAGGAAACTCACAGAAGAGTAAATTTGAATGGCTGATAAATATAAGCTCACTGTTACTCAGTAAAATATAAGTCAAGATAACAATGACATAACATTTTATACCCATCAGATCTACAAAATAGAAGTTTAGATAACATTAATTATCTATGGAGTTCTGGAGCAAGGGCGACCCTCATGTGTGTTGGGTGAGAGGGTCAGTCATTGCAACCACTTTGGTTCATACTGTCTCTAAGCAGTAGGGAATGGACAAGTAAACTTCGATTTATTTGTAAAATAGAATACTTCAGAACAGTATTGAATAGTATTGAAAAGAATGAACATGGATACATCTGAGGAGCATGATGTGTTTTTTTTTCTTCATGTTTTTAAGGTTTATTCATGTTGTAGCATGTATGAGAACTTCATTTCTCTTTATGACTGAATAATATTCCATTGTATGTATATACCACATTTTGTTTATCCATTTATCTGTTGATGGGCACTTGAGTTTTTTCCACATTTCCGCTATGACCACTGGTGTATAAGCATCTGTTTGAATCCCTGCTTTCAGTTTCCCTGGGGTACGTGTTGTAGTTGTTGTTAGGTGCTATTGAGTCGACTCTGACTCATAGTGACCCTATGTACAACAGAATGAAACACTGCATAGCCTCACAATTGTTGCTATGTATGAGCCCATTGTTGCGACCACTGTGTCAATCCATCTCACTGAGTCTTCCGCTATTTTGCTGACCTTCTACTTTACCAAGCATGATGTCCTTCTCCAGGTATTGGTCCCTCCTGATAACATGTTCAAAGTATGTTGAGATGAAGAAGCATCCTTGCTTCTAAGCAGCGTCCTGACCGTACTTCTTCCAAGACAGATTTGTTCATTCTTCTGGCAGTCCATGGTATATTCAGTATTCTTCACCAATGCCATAATTCAAATACATCAATTCTTCTTCAGTCTTCCTTAGTCATTGTCCAGCTTTCACATGCATATGAGGCGATTGAAAACACCATGGCTTGAGTCAGGTGCATCTTAGTCCTCAAAGTCTCTTCTTTGCTTTTCAACACTTTAAAGAGGCCTTTTGAAGCAGATTTGCCCTATGCAATACATCTTTTGATTTCTTGATTGCTGGTTCTGTAGGCACTGATTGTGGATACAAGTAAAATGAAATCCTTGACAACTTCAATATTTTCTCCATTTATCATGATGTTGCTTATTGGTCTGGTTGTGAGGATTGTTTTCTTTCTTTCTTTTTTATCATGCTTTAGGTGAAAGTTTACAGAGCAAATTAGTTTCTCATTAAACAATTAATACACACATGGTTTTGCGACATTGTTTGCCCACCCCACAATTTGTCAACCCTCTTCCCTTCTCCACTCCAGATTCTTTATTTCCATTCGTCCAGTTTCCTGTCCCTTCCTGCCTTCTCGTTTTTGCTTTTGGGCTGGTGTGCCCATTTAGTCTCACATACATGGTTGAACTATGTGTGTTATTGTTTGTTTTATAGGCCTGTCTAATCTCTGGCTGAAGGTCGAACCTCTGGAGTGACTCGTAACTGAGTTAAAAGGGTGTCCGGGGGCCATACTCATGGGGTTTCTCCAGTCTCTCTGTCAGACCAGTAAGTCTGGCTTTTTTTTTTTTTTTTTTTTTGTGAGTTCAAATTTTGTTTTACGCTTTTCTTCAGCTCTGTTGTGATCTCTATCAGAGCAGTCAAGAGCAGTCAGTGGTGGTAGTTGAGCACCATCTAGTAGTTCTGGGTTCAGTCTGGGGGAGGTTGTGATAGTTATGGTCCATTAATCCTTTGGACTAACCTTTCCCTCTGTCTTTGGTCTTTGGTTTTCTTCATTCTCCTTTGCTCTAACTGGGATGGGACCAGTAGATGTATCTTAGATGGCCACTCATAGGCTTTTAAGACCCCAGTCGCTGCTTACCACATCAGATGTAGAACATTTTCTTTATAGACTATGTTATGCCAATTGAGCTAGATGTTCCCTGAGACCATGGTCCCCAGCTGAGGAGCATAATGTTGAGTTAAAAAAAAAAAGCAAGTTGCTAAAGGAGACATAGAATATACTTTATGTATACTTTTTAAAACACAAATATAAAAACCTGCTGCCGATGAATTGATTCTGACTTGTAGAGACCTCACAGGACAGGGTAGAACTGCCCTATAGGGTTTCTAAGGAGCAGCTGGTGGATTCAAACTGCTGACGCTTTGGATAGCAGCCATAACTCTTAACCACTGTGCCACCATATTAAAACATGAAGACTAAAGATACCAATTTTAGGATGTGAATTACTTCTGAGGAATGAGGGAAGTGGACTGAATGAGAAGAGGGTTTTAGCTCTCTATATAATATTTTATTTCCTTACGAAATTGTAAGACAACTTGGTAACATGTTAACATTTGTTACATATATATGATGGACTCAACATTATCTATGAAATCATATTTGTTCCTTTCTATAAACATAAAATATTTAATAATATAACAATGTAAAGAAATTTAGAAGGAAAAGGATAGCTCATTTAGCCTTTGGGATTATTAGAAAGCATAGAAAGAATAAATAAAATTAGATTACTATTTTACCTCATATATCAAAGAAAAGAATCCCTATGGGTTAAACTTTAAATGAGAAGAAAATAGGCTATATTTTGTAAGTGATTGGCTGATCTTAGATATGAAAAATTATTTCTAATCATTTAGACAAAGAAATCCCACAGGAAAAGATTAATAGATTTCTCTACATAAAAATTAAAGATCCTGTATGTCCAAATACCATAGAAATAAATAATGAACTATTTAAGTTGATATTCTTAATATGTAAAGGATTCTTAGAAACAAGAGAAATAAAAAGAGAAAAATATGAAAATGACACAAACAGACAATTTGCAAATGAAGAAATACCAATGACCAATGTGAGAAAAATGTTCAACAACACAGTTATCAATTTATTTCTTCTCAGGTCTAAATTCAACTTTTAGTTCCAGCTCTGCACAGAAGAACTGGATTCTTCTAAGCATTTTTCTTTTCCAATGAGCACGATGTTAAACCTTCAGTAGAGGGCGCTGGAGGGACATTACAGAAGGAAGGGGACTTTTCTTGCTAGGTCTGGTATGTTGTGTTTGTTTTTTCTTGTTTACCAGGCACAGTGGGTTAGCTGTGCACGTGTGTGGGGACATCCAGTGGTGCCATGTCCCAGCTGCACGCCCAGAGCATACAATCCCATAGCGATCTGTTGTCTTGGCCCAGGCTCAGTGACCACCTTCCTGTGGGACTTCCAGTGTGGACACTGCGTGTTAGGGCTTGAACCTGAGTGATGCCCTGACACCCTCTGTGTGCCCACTCAGCAGCCCTGGCTCACCTGTGCCCTGGAGGGTTGTGTCTCACTGTTTTTCCAGAGCAGACGCCTTACGTTCTAGCTTGGATCCACTCTGGTGCCTCGATACACCCTCTACACCTCCGCTGGCCTGCCAGCCTTGGCTCACCTGTACCCTAGAAGACTGTTTCCTCCTTGCCCGATGACAATGTACCAGCTCTGGCCTGGATAACCCAGTAAAGTTCTCTGTGAATTTTTAATAAACCCCAAATGTTTCACATTTCACGGCAAAGAATTTAACACGGGCATGTTGCTCTTTCTTTGACTTTTATAGTCATTCTTAGATACCAAAAATAAAAACCTGTTGCTGTCCAGTGGATTCTGACTCATAGCAACCCTATAGGACAGAGTAGAACTGCCCCATAGGGTTTCCAAGGCTGTTATTCTTTACAGAAGCAGACTGCCACATCTTTCTCCTGTGCATCGGCTGGTGGGTTTGAACTGCCGACCTTTTCGTTAGCAGCCAAGCACTTACCACTGTGCCACCAGGGCTCTTCATTTCCAGATAATGGGTTCTATACCTGCCATGTAACAGAGAGAAAGGACTTGATTTTATAAATATTTAGTAATTTTAACCTAGGAAATTCATTCAGCCAAAATTTAAGATCTCATAACGAGAAAACATAATGCTGCTGCTTTATCTCTACCGAAACTCTTGCTTATTCATTTGTATTCTAACTGTAATAAGCAGATATTGACTCAGTTGATGTCAACAATACAGATTTATTGATCTGAGCTAAATATCATCTAAAGTAATGTCAAGGTCAATATGTGGTCAAGAGACCATTGCTCTTGTATGAAGGTTAAAAGGTAGTCGATATCTTCATTATTGCACCCATGTATTATAAAATTCCTCTTATAAAAGATAGTTTCCAGGAGGCCCATAGTTTATTCTGAAGGAGAATCAGAAGACTATTTTGGACCTGTTAGAATTATGGACGTGGAGACTAAGCAATGATATAGTTTAGTGGAACTTCACAAATTCTTTCCTGGGTGACTGGAATTTTAAGTGAATTGTGGCTGGAGCAGTGTGGTGCTGTCATCAGTCCTAATAAGGCTGAGGGAAGAAGTAGAGATGGGCTTGACAGAGTCAAGAACAAAAGTAGCAGAACAGGACTGGGAAGAACAAACTTGAGAATTGTCATTATGATTTTCACATGTAAGAGCACTTCCCTATTCTGCATAACTCTGTTATGTAAGATTCTAGTATAGTAAGCAGAGATAGTGTCACAAAAGAACAAAATATCCTCAAGAAATATATTCATAATTTTTAAGATCGGAAAGAAATTGGCGCATGCAAACGAAAGTAAGGTTTTGATACCCAGCACAAATTCTTTCTTTTAAATTAAGGCCTTGCATTAAAACAGGACAGAGCCCAGGTTAGAGATGAGTAAGAACCATCACCACCGAAGAGTTAGCACAGAAGGACCTAGGTAAGTGGAAAAAAACTTCTTTTGGAATTTTCCTTCAGTCTTCCTCCTGGTTTAAGAATCCCCAATCCTAAACTATATTGGAAAGTATCTTTTATTTGATCAGCGGGATGATCCTTTCAAAATGAGTGATTCTAATCTCTGGTTCCCTAAAGAGATGCTAATAAGATACTTTACAGTGGCCTGGTCTGTTTGGAAGTAATTATAAACTCACTGATTCTTTCAACCACAGATGAATATTAAAATAATCACGGGCACAAATAGGCAATATATCTATAGTGTTATCATTGAATACAGGCAAAGCCTAGAAAGACTAGAAATGTATCAATAACTCTTGTAATTCAATAAGAAAATATATAACATCTCGAGAAAAAGAAGACAAATGCTGTTACAAGTAATTCATAAAAGAAGATATGCAGTTTCTAATATGTATATAAAAATATTTGCTTCAGTAATCAAAAACATACTAATTATAAGTGCGTGCTGTTGGTTTGATTCTGACTCCTAAAAACCCTATAGGACAGAGGAGAACTGCCTCTAGGGTTTCCTAGGCTGAAATCTTTATGGGAGCAGGTTGCTAGGTCTTTTCTCCCGGGGACTCTCTGGGTGGATTCGAACTGCTGGCCTTTTGGTTAGCAGCCGTAGCTCTTAACCTCTGCACCACTAGGGCTCCTGTGGCTTGCAAGGAGGATAAAACCTCAGATCCTTCACAATTCTTCACACAGTAGCGACTTTGCTAGCAAATTATGATGCGTGCATGTGCTAGAGTATTAGGCTGCTGTTGAAAGTAATTGTATTCGTTTCCTGGAGCTGCTGTAACAGAACCAGAAATTTATTGTCTCACAGTTATGGAGGCTAAGCGTCCAAATTCAGCATGTTAGCAGGGCCATACTCTCTCTGTCCACTCTAGGGGAAGATCCTTCCTTGTCTTTTCCAGCTTTGGGTAGCCCAGTACATTTCTTGGTGCTCCTTGGTTTGTAGATGCCTGCTTACGTGACTGTCTTCTCCCTGTGTGTCTCTCTGTGTCTGTTCTCCTGCTTTATAAGGGCACCACTCAGATGGGTTTAGGACCCACCCTGTTCTAGTAAGACCTCATGTTAACTGATAACATCTTCAAAAGTCCTGTTTTCAAACAAGATTGTGTTCACAGGTACTAGAGGTTAGAACTTCAGCATATCTTTTTAGGAAACACAACTTAATCCATGACAGTTATATTCGCAAAAATTATTATCAATATATGAAAATTCTCATGACATAATGATTAGAGAAAAAATAAATTATAAGATATAGTTTGGTGCATTTCTTAAAAAGTGCATACAAATAAACAAACCCATTGCTGTCCAGTTAATTTTAACTCATGGTGACCCCACGTGTTACAGAGTAGAACTGAGCTCTTTAGGGTTTTCTTGGCTGTAATCTTTATGGAAGCAAATCACCAGGTCTTTCTTCTGTGGTGCCACTGGGTGGGTTCGAACCTCCAACATTTTGGTTAGCAGCTGAGCACAAACCATTTGTGCCACCCAGGGACCTTAAAAAGTGCATTACCAGTTACTGTCGAGTCAATTCTGACTCATAGCCACCCCAAAGGAGAGAATAGAACTGCCCCATAGGGTTTCCAAGGCTGTAAATCTTTGTGGAAGTAGACTGCCACATTGTTCTCCCGTGGAGCGGCTTGTGGGTTCAAACTGCTAAACTTCCAGTTAGCAGCCGAGTGCTTAACTTCTGTGCCACTAGGGATCCTTAAAAAGTGCATACATGCTTGGAAAAAAATCTACAACTGTATATGTGAAAAGGTGAGTCTAAGCTTGTCTTAAATATGATAGCATCATTTTTCAGTTTAGTGATTCTCAGACTTTAGCATTCATCAGAATCACATGGAAGGCTGTTAAAACACAGCGTGCTGGGGCATCACCTCCACAGATTCTGGTTCAGTAGGTGTGGCCAGAAAATTTGCTTTCTTCCCAGCTTCTAGCAAGATGCTGCTGCTGCTGCTTGTCAGGGGATCACACTTTGAGAACCACCATCTTAGTCTACGTGACAGTGTAGTATAGTAGTTACGAAAATGAACTCTGGAGCCAAATTCCTTGGGTTTATATCTGATCCTGCCACCACTCCATAGGTTATGACCATAAGCAAGTTTTTAAATTCTCTGTGCCTCACTTTCTCATCTGGAAAATGGGGATGAGAATAGTAATTAACCCATAGAATTAAGCCATAAAAGTGTTAGCACAATACCTACCACACTATAAGTTCTCTTATCATTACGTTTCAGCTTGTCTAGAAATCATAAGTATGTTGATGCCAGGGATTTTATGACTGGCCTTACCAAGTTCCTTGTGTTACAGCTGTGGACCATAATATTATAGTGAAAAGAGCACATGATTTAGAATCAGGCAAACTATGATGTACTGGCTCTAGTTTCCTCATCTATAAAACAAGGCAATAATTTCTCTCCTGAATTGTTCTTTGGAAGGATTCACTGTGATCACCTATATAAAATATCTGACAAGTAACCTAAGTCAATTGATTGCAATTGCATTGACTCAATAGATCAATTTGGAGAATGGCCAATATCTGTCATTCCTGTTATTGGTAATTTGTGGCTTCTCTCCTTCATTTTTTCTTAATATCCCCAGAGGTTCATCAGCTTTATTGATCTTCTTAAAGCACCATCTTTTGGTTTCATTGATTTTTTCTACTGTTTTTTTCTGTTTTCTCTTTCATTGACTTTAATTCTCTGTTATTTTCTTGGTCCTGCTTACTTTGAGTTTCATTTGCTTTGCTTGTTTTAGTTTCCTAAGATGAAAGCTGAGATTATTAATTTGAGAACCTTCTCTTCTAACATAGGCTTTTGGTACTATAAATTTCCCTCTAAGTACTATTTTGCTGTCACAAATTTTGATATATTCTATTTTCATTCAGTTCAAAATATTCTCTAATTTAACCTTTGATTTTTTAAAATTCTTGAGTTATTTAGAAGTCTGTTACTTAGTTTCTAACTACTTGAGAGATTTTTCCAGATATTTTGATATTCATTTCTAATTTACTCATTATGGTCCGTAAACATACTCTGTATGATTTTAATGGCTTTTAATTTTATTGAGACTTGTTTTTCGGTCCAGTCTAAATCTGTAAATGTTTAATATGCATTGAAAAGAATTCATATCTCATGTCTGTAGGACAAGTTCACATTTCTGCTCAGGGTTGTAGAGAACTAGAAAGAGTGTTACTTCCATCCATACATCAAGAAAAAAGCCAGACCAACTATGGGTTCACGAGTTGTTTTAAACTCTCCAGAGACCTAAGATTGCAGGATAACAAACTAACCTCAAATCTACTGAGAGATAGGCACCTGCAGGGTTAGATGGGATGCAAACACTTGTATTCCTGTTACTGAGTGGAAATGCCAGGTTCTTGCTCAGCATGACTCAGTTTGGCCAATAAATGAGAGATCGGGGTGGGAAGGCAGAAAATATCTTTATTTCATTGCACATGGAAAGGAGTCAGTTGGAGTTACTGCTGCCAAGACTGCTCCTCGAGGGTGAGGGAAATAGTTACTTTTAAGGGGTTTATAAGTGGGGAGTTCATACAAGTTACGTCAGCAACATTCTTAATCATACTACGCAGGCGGCGCAATGGGGTTTACATATAACTTCCAAGCAAACAAAGCAGGATTCTAATGCAAAGCTATGGAGGAAGAGGCCAAGCAAAGGAAACAGGATTCTCATGCAAAAGTTTCCGGGCAAGTTAAGCAAAGAAAGTAGGATTCTGATGCAAAGCTACTTGAGGTAGTGGAATTTTCCACAGCCTGGGGAATCTGTCTTATTCCTGAGAAAGATGCTGTCAGACGCTCCCAAAAAGAATTCAGCTAGAATAGTTGATGAATTGGGGGTCTGAGTTCAGATTAATAAATGTGAAACACTTCAGGGCCACAGATACAGGGGACGTTCACACCTCTTGCAGGCTTTTTCTCCACAACCACATAGGACACTCATAGAGAAGACTGACAAGAGTCCTGAGAAAAGTTCCATTCTGATGCAGGTATGTGGAGGGGAATAGCCTCTTCTGTGCGACATACATAAAGCTTTGCCTGGACCCTCCTTCCTATCTCTTCTATGCAAACATCCTGTAATGTACAGGAAAAAGGGAACAAAAAACTGTCACCTTTAAGGCATTTGTGAAAACCAATTGTAGCTGGAGGAAGGGAATAAGGAAAAAAAAAAAAAACTTGAGGGGAAGGGCAGGAATGTGCTGTGGACTGAGAACTACAGTTGAAGAAACTATCTTTTAGTTTAAGTTTAATAAATCTTGTACCACCCCTGGGTGACATGAATGGTGAAGTGACAGCCAAAAGGTTGGCAGTTCGAACCCAGAGACAGCTTGAAAGACAGTCCTGGCCATCTGCTTCCTGAAAGGTCACAGCCTTGAACACCCTATTCAGAGAAGCTCTACTCTGAAACCAAGGGACTGCCAGGAGTCGGAATCGACTGCATGGAAGCTGACAACAACAACAAACATTGTACCTTAACACAGGGAATCAAGGCTGGGGATTATCTTTCTCATTAGGATTCAAATAAATACATCGTACTTTTTTGGTTGGTGTCTTAGTCATCTAATGCTGCTATAAAAGAAATACCACAAGTGGAAGGCTTTGACAAAGAGAAGTTTATTCTCTCACAGTTTAGTAGGCTACAAGTCTGAATTCAGGGTGTCAGCTCCAGGGGAACGCTTTTTCTGTTGACTCTGGAGGAAGATCCGTGTCATCAATCTTTCCTCGGCCTGGAAGCTTCTCTGGGCAGGAACCTCAGGTCCAAAGGACGCACTCTGTTCCCAGTACTGCTTTCTTGGTGGTACGAGGTCCCTATGTGTCTCTGCTCTCTTCTCTCTTTTATATCTCAAAAGAGATTGGCTTAAGACACTATCTAATCTTGTAGACCTCATCAGTATAACTGCTGCTAATCTATCTTATTAGATCATAGTGATTGAATTTATAACACATAAGGAAATTATATCAGATTACAGAATGGTACACAATCATACAATACTGGGAATCATAACCCAGCCAAGTGGACAGATACTGTTGAGTGACACAATTCAATCCGTGACAGTTGGTAGTCAGTTGTTTCTCCCTGTTCTGCAACTAATTTGTTGGATGACCTTGGAAGTTACTGAGTTTCCCTAATCTTCGATTTCTTCAGTTGTTTAATGAAAACTAGCATTTAAAAAAAATTTTTTTTCATTGTACTTTAGATGAAGGTTTACAGAACAAATAGTTTCTCATTAAACAGTTAGTACACATATTGTTTTATGACAATGGTTAACCACACAACATGTCAACACCATCCCTTCTCAACCTTGGATTCCCTATTACTGGCTTTCCTGTCCCCTCTTGCCTTCTAGTCCTTGTCCCTGGACTGTTGTGCCCCATTAGTCTTGTTTTGGAAAACTAGCATTTTTGTGCTTGCATTTTACCTCAGCAAAACTGAGTTTTCATTTTGTTCTGCTACTAATTTAGCTGTAATTAATAGCTTACTTATATATAAAACAAAAATATTTTAAAAACGATAACAGGAGGGAATATTTATTATTTACTAATTGTGAGGCATTCTTGCAAGTACTTCATTTACATTCTCTCTTTTAACCTTTATAGCAAATCTATTGAGTAGGGACTGAATTATCTTTCTTTTATAGGGGAATTGGGAAAATCTGCTGCAAAAGACCTCTTTAAAGTGTTGAAAAGCAAAAATATCACTTTGATGACTAAGGAGTACCTGACACAAGCAATAGTATTTTCAATTGCTTTATATGCTTGTGAAAGCTGGACAGTGAAAAAGGAGTACAGAAGAAGAATTGATGCATTTGAATTACGATGCTGGTGAAAAATATTGAATATACCAGGGACTGCCAGAAGAATGAACAAATCAGTCTTAGAAGAAATAAAATCAAAAATGATCCTTAGAAGTGAGGATGGTGAGACTTTGGCTCACTTACTTTTGCATATCATCAAGAAAGTCCGATCACCATAAAAAGATACCATATTTGGTAAAGTAGAGGGTCATTGAGAAAGAGGGAAACCCTCAATGAGATGAATTGACACAATAGCCACAGCAATGGATTCAAACATACCAATGATCATGAAAATGGCACAGGTCTGGGCAATGTTTTGCTCTGTTACACATAAAAAAACAACAACAAACAAACTCATTTCCGTAGAGTCAGTTCTGACTCAAAGTGACCATATAGAACAGAGTAGAACTGCCCCATTAGGTTTCCAAGGCTGAAATCTTTACAGAAGCAGACTACCACATCTTTCTTTCATGGAACAGCTGGTGGGTTTGAATTGCCGACCATTTGGTTAACAGCCAAACCACTGGGTCACCAGGGCTTCTCTCAAAGGCAGGCAGTTAGCTTTGAAGCCCACACTGTAATCCACTATGTTCTACTGATGCATAAGATTATTTACAGTTTTCTTTATTAAGAAATCTGTAACTCCATGATTTAATAAGATTTTAATACACTTGTCTAGGAGCCCTGGTGGCACAGTGGTTAGGAGCTCAGGCTGTTAACCAAAAGTCGGTGATTCAAATCCACCAGCTGCTCCTTGAAAACCCTATGGGGAAGTTCTACTCTGTCCTATAGGGTCTCTATGAGTTGGAATTGACTCAATGGCACACAACAGCAACAAGTTATGGTATAGACCAGTAACTTGAAATTTGCCTCCAAAAATGGAAGGTGCTGAGAGACAAAGAAGGAGGCGGGCAACTCCAGTGTGGCTGCAAAGGTTACATACAATGCCAGTCCTGGGCAGCAGGGGGACCAAAGCAGATCTCTGTATCCCACATTGGAAGGGCAGAGGTTTTATAGTGGTGGTGGACAATAGTGTCTCCATGCCAGGGGCTTACATAAGAGTGCAAACTATAGTGAACTAGTGGACCCCATGGAGGCACCCATATCTGGCCTCACAAAACCTGTTTCCCCCTCACTCCACCCCTCCAGGTTCTTACAACCTGACACATCCCCCCTCTTGTGCCGCAATACAAGAGACCCTGTTTCCTCCCCGCTGGGAACTCATATAGAAGTGTGGTTGGCCAGGTGCCATATGGTGCCTGAGCATGTTCAAGAGACCAAGAAAATTACTGTATGCCCAGAACAAGGGGAAGGCTTCTCTGATAAGGAGAAGAATCTAGGAGACAGAAGGTGACCCAGTTCTCAGCCTCCTTATCAGAGAATGCTCGGGACCCAAGACCTTTACTTAGGCAGCCTGGATGGGAGGTGTAGAAGCAGACAATTCCTGCAACAATACTTGAATTGCAAAAAGAAACTCCATGTTAAACATTTGGTCAGATCATTAACTTGATATGTTTTATCAACTTGTAGCTATTTCAAAGAACTGTTATAGTCTTTTAAAATATTTTTATAGCATGCTTTGAGCCTCTTAAAAATAGTGGCAACTCTATTATTAAAAAAAAAATGATTAAGGATTCAGTACTATTCTTTTTCACCTACTTGGTAATCAAAAATTCCAATAAAAATTTTCAGAATTTCCCCAAATATTCTCCTTTTAAATCAGTTATTTTATTACTGGGAAATTCTCTTACATGTTTGGACAAATACTGCAAATAGGTCAGAGTGCTTTCTTTGCCAGCATGATCATGGAGCTACAGTTACAGGTTGTTAAAAAGGGAAGCGAACAGATAAAAAGAAAAAAAAATGAACATTTATTATACACAGGCTTTGTTTTATTTATTATAACTATACTAATCTTATAGTTCACAGCAACTCCTAAATATTATTATTGTCCATGTAATAGAGGAGCAGACTGAGGTGTAAATATTAAAATGATTGCATAATCTCAGTGGGTGGTAGGAAGCAAAAAGTAGGAATTTTTACCCCTGTTGATCTAATGCCAAATGTCTCACTTTTAGCACCAGACCAATGTGAGCCCTTATAAAGTTGCAACAGTGGCAGTGGCTGGCTGAAGGGTCTGTTGTGACACAGTTAGGAATGGTAGGTCATAGGCAGTGTAGGTGTCTCTTGTTGTTGGTGTTAGCTGCCATAGAGTAGGCTCCCAGCTCATGGTAACTCTATGCACAATAGAATGAAACACTCACCAGTCCTATGCTATCCCCATGATCTATTAGGGATGTGCTGTGCTTGGGGTGCATGAGCCAGGAATCAAATCCAGGTCTTCTGCATGGAAGGCAAGTATTCTACCACTGAACCACCACTGCCCTCACATGCCTTTCAAGAATCTGCAACACAAAACACTCCAAAAAAAGACAGTCTTTGAAATCTACCCTACCCAGAGTTTGTCAAATAAGAACATTCCAACCCTTGTTTTCACTACTTTCCCCTCTCTCCAATGTTAGATGAGCCAGAGTCGGTCTAGTGAAATGGGGAGATGAAGTAGACGAGCAAGGTGGGGAAATAAAGACTAAGGTTCCAATCCAGTTCTGCCGTTGAAGTGGCCCTTAGTTGGAGGGGAGGGGAGAAGTTTCAATTAGTTGAGAGACTGCAAGTTAGGTTACTATATTGTTGTTGTTAGTTGCCATTGAGTCAATTTCATGTATCAGAGTAGAACGGTATGGCATAGGATTTTCAAGGCTGTGACTTTTCAGATGCAGATTGCCAGGGTTCTCTTCTGAGGTGTCTTTGATTGGGTTCGAATTGCCAACCTTTCAGCTAGTAGTCAAGTGTTGAACTACTTGCATCATCCAGGGAGCTGTTTATTATATTATCCATATATTACATGTGATTATATTAAACCAAAAAACCCGTTGCCATTGAGTCAACTCTGACTCATAGCAACCCTATAGGACAGAGTAGAACTACCCCATAGAGTTTCCAAGACTGTAATCTTTATGAAAGCAGACAGCCACATCTTTCTCTCGTGGAGTGGCTGGTGGGTTCTAACTGCCAACCTTTTGATTATCAGCCAAATGCTTAACTACTGTGCCACTAAGGCTCCTCATAATATTAGACAGGACTAAAATTTCTAGAAAGGCTGTACATTTTATTAAAGTTATCATCCAGGGGTGGGGAAGATCAAGCTGAGGATCATTTGTGGGAAAAATTAAATTTGCTTCCGATTTTCTGAGTTTGACTTCTTCAATAAACTGCTACATTTGTACACGTTATTTCCTGTTAAAGAAATCTGAAAACTTAGAATATACCTTCACAAGATTAAAGGATTTGATTTAATGTAGATGCACATACAAATTATCGCAGAATGAAGGGGGAAAAACATACGATACCAGTCTCCTTGAGTTCTAGAAAACTCAAAACCAAACCCATTGCCATCCAGTTGATTCCAACTCATAGTGACCCTATAGGACAGAGTAGAACCCTAGGGTTTCCAAAGAGCAGCTGGTGATTTAAAATTGCCAACCTTTTGATTAGCAGCAATAGCTCTTAACCACTGCACCACCTGGGCTCCTGAGTTCTAGAATCCCTGCTAATTTCTAACCTGTACCTTTTTGTGTAGGAGCCCTAATGGCTCAGTGGTTAAGCACTTGACTGCTAACCAGAAAGTTAGCGGTTTGAACCCACTGGCCTCTCCTTAGGAGAAAGATGTGGCAGTTCGCTTCCGTAAAGATTACAGTCTTGGAAAACCTATGGGGCAGTTCTACTCTGTCTATAGGGTTGCTATGAGTAGGAATTGACCCAACAGCAAAGGATACTCTTTTGTGTACCTGCTCAGAGTGCTTAATTTTTGGTGGTAGCTTTTTTTTTTTGGCTAATTACTATCTGTACAATGCCTTTCATTTTGGGTTCCCTATTGCCTGTTTATTATTTCATTATTTGAAGGATTGAGTAAATCTAATAAATAGTAAATTTAGAGAGTTGAGGTCAAATACTTACCCTTTGCATAAATTGCAGGGCTTTATACAAATATATTTGATAGTGTTTTTTTAACTCTTCTCCTTGTATTGCATTAATAGCTAAGATCTGGTTTAGACGTTGGTTGTTTTTCTAGAATAGAAAACTATTCTAGAATAGGACTGTCCAACAAAACTTTCTGCTATTATGCAAACATTCTATGTCTGTGCTGTCTGATATGGAAAGCCACTTGCCACATATGACTATGGAGCACTAAAATACGGCTTGTGTGACTAAGGAACTAAATGTTTTATCTTAATTTAATTTTAAACTAAATTAAAATTTTAATAGCCACATATGGCCGGTGGCTACCGTGTAAGGTAGCTCTAGAAAATCCATCTTTAAGATAAACCTCTGGCTTCCACCAATCCCCTTATGGACTTCTTATTTTATTACACTGCTTTATTCCATCTTAAAGAATATTACAGAGAGTAGAATGCTTTCTTTCTTGTGTCTTAAAGGTAAAAAGATAAGCAAGCCTGAATTTAGGGAAGAAATGCTTTTGTAAAAGCTCAATATTTTAGGCCAAATTGTCCATTTGTCTTTAGGAATCTCTGGCTTTGAAATTTTGTTGCTGTTAGCACTAAATGAAACCTCAATTTCCATGCTTCAGAGACGGTATTGGTAAACATTAGCAGTGTGTGAGGTGCACACAGCGCCAAGCAAACAGCCACATACGTTGAGGGCTGTGCTTAACAGTTCTGCCTCAGGATCCCCACAGATTCCTTAAGTACCCTTTTAAAGACTCTCCTATTCATTCCACTAGAAGAACAGATGCATTTTTCCATACAGTGTAATTAGCAAAGTTCAAGAGATTTTAGGCCAGACTATATTCATATTTTTTTCACAGCGCTGACTGTAATAGTGGTACTTAAATCAGCCTTCTTAACAGCTACCAACTTTTTTTTAAAAAACTGGTTTTTGTTTTGCAGTTTGAGATCAGGAACTATTGAGCGTTCATTGTTATTCTTTTTAATGCAGTTCTTTAAGGTATTTCTAGTTTAAACCCACTTTTTAGAAATTTTTCCTTATGAAGAAAACAGTTGCTTTCTTATTACTTCCTTGAAAACAAGATGTTTATAAAGTAGAATAAATTCTTTTGCTTATGATATTGTTTTTCTTTCAGAAATTATATGCAACCTATACAATAGATAGGAATATGAGAAAAATGATTGTGTATACATACATAACTTACGATATATGTCATGCATACACACACACGCAAATCAATTCTATCCATTAAGTGGAAGCAATAAACCCGTTATATGCATGTGTTAGTATATAGTATAGACTTATAATTTTATTTTATAGGTGCCATAAAATATGACAAAATGTGTTAGGTGACAGAGAAATGAACACCACTAAAATTTATGCAGTCTTAATGTATGATATTTTCTTAGAGGTCATCTATTCAAACTTTGCATTCGATACGAAATTCTATTCGACAGCAGGTGTGATTGATGGTTTTTAATCCTCTGCTTAGGTATTTCTAATGATAGGGTGCCCACTACTTCACTAGATAGTCCATTCTATTGTCAGCTAGCAAATGCTTTTTAAAAAATGTCAATTAAGAGTTTGATTTATTACAACAGAGGCAAAAAAAAAAAAAAAAAAGAGTAGCTGCTGAGGCTGCTTATATACAGCCAAACACCTCATGGGATTTGGTTCCTTAGTTAGGAGGTTTAGGGTCATGGTTTCATGAGACATCCCAATTAATTGGCCTAATAATGTGTTTAGTGCTTCTGTTCTACCTCCTAGTTTGTTGCATAGTGCTTGGGGTCTTAAAAGCTTGCAAGTGGCCATCAAGAGCACAACAATTATTCTGTTCACCTGGAGCAACAGAGGAAGAAGGAGAGTCAGGAATAGGAGGAAGATATGGAATGTGTGGCTAATTGCCTCCATGAACAACTGCTTCCTGTACCATGAGGCCAGAAGAACTGGGTGGTGCCTGGCTACCATTACTGAACATTTTGATCAAAGATTCCATAGAAGAATCCTAATCAAAAGAGGGAAAATGCAGAACAGAATTTCAAATTCTCATGGCCTCTAGACTTTCTGGAGCCATGAAGACTGGATGAACCCCTGAAACTATTCCCCTGAAATAATCTTTAAATCTCAAACCAAAAAATATTCCCTGAAGTCATCTTAAAACCGAACATCAGTTTGGCTTAACTAGTAAAAAGATCTGCTGTGAACATTATGCTCTTTTAAGAATTATTTATATGAGACCAAATTGACAACAACAACTCTAAAGATTATAGGAACCTTAGAGGGCAGTGAATTTGTGTTAATAAGGGAGGAACAACTCAGAAAAGGAAGGTGAGAACATTCGCACAACTCAGAGAACGTAATCAATGTCACTGAATTGTACAAGTAGAAACTTTTGAATGGGTATATGTTTTGCTGAGTATGTTCTCAACAACAAAATAAATAAAGTTTAGAAAAAAAAAATCTGAGGAAAAAAATGTTTGCTTGTAAATTCCTCCTAAAACATCTCTTTATTGGTTCTATTTCTGACCATTTTGATAAGTGTATTTTCTTGAAAAGATCTGCATACAAAGAATTTAAAAAATTATGCCCCTGTGGAAGGACAAATAAACTTAAAAATAATGATACAAATATTCTGTTTGCTTAATTCATATGAAGTTCTAGAATTCTTAATGGCTAAAATGTCAGTGGGAAATACAGATGAAGGGTATATCTCACATTAAGTAAATTTCCATTTATGAGAACTTCAATCTGCATCTTGGATAAAATGGGAGATGATTAACAATTTTCACAATAAATTTTTATCTACATATGGATTCAGTATATGTTTTTTTAAATAATGAATTGTTTCAGTGCATTAGAGTATAAATCAACTTATAGAAACTCAATTCATACTCAGAATTTTATGGTCTTATTATTTTATAATTCAAGGTGTTTGGAATAGCTGCTGATGAAAGGTTAAGTATTGAGGTGCTTTCTGTAATAAGTGATTAATTTATATTAAAAGTCAGCCAGCTGACTTCTATGAGGCACTATCAAACGTTCTTTAATAGATGTCAGTGAGAAAAAAAAAAAAAACCTTCTTATTTTGTGTTGTTACTTGAAGAAAAAGAAGTTTTTCTGGAAGATATGGTAGTTAAGGCATACATTGATAGCTGACATTGAGTTTCAAAGCTATACCAAGACCATTTATATGCATTGGTTTGATTATGATCTCTCTTTCTATAGCATTCTCTCCCTCTTTTTGTAAATTCACAAACTGTTATATTTTAAAGAGCTAGAAAATATCTAAATGAGCAAATACATACTAGGCCATCAACTTAAAGTCTGTATGTATTTCTTTTTTATAGTGCTTCTTCCTAGTAGGAAATCGTTGTGCAACTCTGTTTAAAAACTCTACTAAACACTAAAAAAACTATTAGAACTAATAAACAAGTTCACCCAAGTTGCAGAATACAAGGTTAATATATAAAATTCAAATATATTTCTACACAGTGGCAATAAGCAACTAAAAATGAAATTAAGTTAAAAAATTCCATTTACAATGGCATCAAAAATATGAAATACTTAGGAATTAATTTTACAAAAGAAGTGCAATGCTTAGAGTTTGAAAATTATAAAATATTGTTGAAAGACTTTAAAAAAGATCTAAATAAATGGAAAGACAACCAATATTAACAGATCAAAAGTCTTAATATTCTTAAGATGGCAATACTTGCTAATGCTACCTATAGATTTAATGCAGTGCTTATCAAAATCCCAACAAAATTTGTTGCAGAAATTGCCAAGCTGAGGAAACTGTTCCAAAACTGTAGCTCCACCGATAAGTGCCTGGAGGCACCCCACCCCCCCAGGAAGCCTCCTGTGCACAGGCACTCAGTTCTCTTGCTCCGTGGGTTGGCGCCAGTGCTGTCTAGTGCTGGTCTCCTGCTTCTGCTACTGCTGGTTCTCTACTGCTGCCAGTCCTGTGCTGCTACTGATCCTCTGCTGCTACCATTCTCTGCTGCTGCTTCTAACCATCTGTGCCATCTCCAGTGTTACAGTTCTCCTCACTGCCTTATAAGTCCTCTATCCATTCACAGTTTCAAAACTGCTTCCACATTTTAGGTATATGTTAGAGCAACACCCTACTCCCAGTACCAAATTCTGTCTTAGTCATCTAGTGCTGCTATAACATATATACCACAAGTGGATGGCTTTAACAAAGAGAAATTTATTTTCTCACAGTCTGGTAGGCTAGAAGTCTAAATTCAGGGTGTCAGCTCCAGAAGAAGGCTTTCTTTCTCTGTGAGCTCTGGAGGAAGGTCATTTTCATCAATCTTCCCCTGGACTAGAAGCTACTCTGAGCAGGAACCCTGTGTCCAAAGGACTAGTTCTGCTCTGGGCACTGCTTTCTTGGTGGTATGAGGCCCCCTGTCTCTCTGCTCACCTCTCTGTTTTATATCTCAAAAGAGATTGGCTCAAGTCACAGTCCAATCTTGTAGACTGAGTCCTGCCTCACTAACATAACTGCTGCCTTTCCCACCTCATTAACATCATAGAGGTAGGATTTACAACACATAGGAAAATCACATCAAATGTCAAAATGGTGTACAATCATACAATACTGGGAATCATGGCCTAGCCAAATTGATACATATATTTTTGGGGGACACAATTCAATCCATGACACACTCAAATGGCAATCAACAAGTAAATGGATAAAAAAATCATGGTATGATCATACAACAGAATACTACTCAGCAACAGAAAGAATAAACTAATGTTACTGCAACAACATAAATGAATCTCAGAAATGTCAGGCTGAGTGAAAGGAGCAGACATAAAAGAGTATATGTTGTATGCTTCCTTTTTATTAAATTCCAGAACAGGCAAAACTAATTTATAGTGACAGAAGATTTGTGATTTCCTAGGGCCAGGGGATTGATTACAAAAGGTTAGTTCCAAATGTTTGGGGCTGGTGAAAATGTCCTATATATTCATTGTGATGGTAGCTGCCTAAGTGAACACATTTATCAAAATTCATCACTGGTACACTTAAAATGAGTGATTTTTACTGTATTTAGATTATATGCCTTAAAGTTGATTAAAAATAATGCCAAATGTTTCATCTTTGACATATGAACTTTCAAAAACTTTACTTTGATTTGGATGAAATTATTAAACCATTATTGGAATTAATTGACTCTCCATTTGTAGCGTATGATAACTCTAGTATGTAACTGGCGTAATTTAACTATTTGCAAAGTTTTTCAGTTAAAGGAGCCAGCCCACTGACAGCTTTCATTTTACATTTCATAGGTTTACAAAACTGAGTAAAAATTAATTTAGAAGAATTGTCTTTTGATCTTAATGAGAAGTTATGCTTCATAGAGTTGTACAGCTGTTCATGTTAAACTATTTTCTTTGAGCACACTTTTCTTACCACAACTGTTTATTTTTGAAGTGGAAGCTGATGCTTCCCTAGCAGATTCAGGCACCTCTGGTTTCTAGGAGCCAATGAAATACCCTTGGCTCCAAATGCAGATAAGTAAATACTACAGATACTTTTCTCTGACAAAATCCTGGGCTTTGCTCTAATTGTCCTCAACTGAGCCGTATCTGGAGCCCTGGTGGTGTAATGGTTGAGAGATCTGCTGCTAATCAGATGGTTGGCAGTTTGAACGCACCAGCCGCTCCTTGGAAACCCTATGTGGCAGTTCTACTCCTTCCTATAGGGTTGCTATGAGTTGGAATCGACTTGACGGCAATGGAGGGGAGCCGTATTTGATCTCTACACCAGAATCTGAGTGTCCAGGACACTGTCAAGATCTCTGGACCTTGGGAATGGTACTTGTTGCAAATTACATGTGTGTCGTCAGTTTTCTTGAGAAAAAGAACATTAAGTAGTGCTAATTTAAAAAAATTTTACATGTTGCTGTAAAGAATTAGCATAACAAGCTTATGAAAGTACTTGAGGGGGCACAGTTGGCAAACAAACTTAGAAGGCACATATTATTTGCATAAAAATACCGTAAATGTGCCCCCCCCCTTTTTTAAAGCTATTTTTTAGTGGAAGAGTTCATTGAAAAACAAACAAGAGAGCTTTACCAAACAGCAAAATTGTGCACTAAACTTCAAAACCACTTTGGCTGGGGTATTCAGACTGGTTCTTTATATGGCCGAATAGCTCAGCCTCTGTTTATCCCACATATTTTATGTAGACATAACCTATAATTGCCCAAATTTTCCACATTGTCCACTGCCTGGCAGTGTGGCAATTTCTTGCATTTCTCAAGGTGAAATCTTAGGGCCAGCTTTATGAGTGTGCAACAAGTACATTCACACAGGACCTCACCCTCAGAAGAACTCCATTAAAAAGTTGGCCATTGCCATCTTAGAGCCCTGGTGGCACAGAGGTTAAAAGACTGACTACTAACCAAAAGGTTGGCAGTTCAAATCCACCAGCTGCTCCTTGGAAACCCTATGGAGCAGTCCTACACTGTCCTACAGGGTCACTATGAGTGGGAATCTACTGGATGGCATTGAGTTTATTTTTTCGGTCATCATTTTGAAATTTTCGATAATTTTATCTCTGAATTTTGTGTTTTGTAGTGAAGTCCAATGGGACAATGGAATATGTACATGAGCCAAGGAGTAATAACTAAGTACCAAATCAAGGTTAAAGAAAACAAAACACACGCACACAATGCTTTTATCAATATGACAGAAAATTCTGATGTAGTTTTCTTTCTAATCATGAACTCTAGCAGTTTTTATTTCCATAGGCTGAGGTATGGTTCAAAGAGTATATTTTAATTCTAATTTTGCTGTTTTTCGCCAGGATTTTAGTGTCTTCACTGTTTTGGTGGTGTAGCTGTTCCAATGATTGTAAGTCATTTTTTCATATTTCATATACCACCTATCAATCACTATAAAAGGACCACCATATTATGAAAGCAGTACACATTTAGTGTAAGAAAATAATATAGAAGAATATGAAACATAAAAATTGAAAAGTCATACTCTTAACCCCTCTCCACACCACCCCACAATTATGCTCCCAAGGGAACCACAATTAATGGTTCAGTGTCTCCTTTTATAATACACCTCTCTTTCACTCTCTCTCTCTCTCTCTCTCTGTGTAGGGGTGTGTGTGTGTGTGTGTGTGTGTGTGTATGTACTTTTTCCTGTCTTGTAACTTGCTTTATTTTTATGCTGAGCAACATATTGCAGGTATCCTTCCATGTCAATACATATATTTCTTCTGTATTTTTTGGATATACTACAATTTTTTTCAATCAATCCCAAATTGGTTGTTTCTAAATTTTCAAAATTTAAGTAGTCTGCAATGAACCCGTGTTTATTTTTTTATTTACAATTTGTAATAAATTTTAAGGACATCAAATGACATAAAGGACATAATCATGAATTATTATGAAAACTATCCACCCTCCATCTGTATCTTATCAAGAATAGCATCCTATCCTACCTCCTAGTTGAGAATTATTTCTTTAGGCTAATTCACCTAATTTGAAAGCAAAGGTTCTGCTGCAGTGTTCTTAATACAAGGGATGATAATGGTAATGATGAATTTACTTTGATTGCTGCCTAGATGTCTGAGAACAAGCATGTCATCAAGAGCTGGGGCCCTGCTTCCCGCTCTGTCTTGAATTAGTGCCTCAGGGCAAAGGATCAGAAACTCCCCTATAGAGTTGCCCTAACAGTGTTCAATGAGCAGTAGGAACAGCTTATTTTCTGTGCCTAAGGCTTTACCACTTTTACAGACAAGTAAGATAATAAGGATTGCAGCCTAAAAGGTGTTCTTCCTTATGGCTCCTGTACAGCTTCAGATTCCACCCACGATGAGGCTCTCATTAAAGTTGCCATTGTGAAGCATGCCTGGAAGGAAAGGATTGACAGTTATTTTGATCAACAGAAGCTGACAGTTTGGACTTTGGCTTTTGCAATGGCATCGCTTTAACATTCAGCACAACACCTTGCAGATGATACTTGTCATCTCTCATTTGTGCACTGTAGGTCTATCCAGTAGGCTCTGGCCCTTGCACATCCTCTGAACACTGCTCTTCACTTCCACACTCCCATTCTAGGTTGAGCTGTTATCATTAGCCCTACTTTGTATTAAAGGAGTCCTGGTGGTTAAGCCCTCAGCTGCTAACTGAAAGGTCAGAGGTTGGAACCCACCAGCCGCTCCGCCAGAGAAAGATGAGGCAGTCTGCTTCTGTAAAGATTATAGCTTTGGAAACCATATGGGGCAGTTCTGCTCTGTTCTGTAGGATCTTTATGAGTCGGGTTCGACTTGACAGCAGTGGGCTTTGGACTTTGTATCCAGGGGATCCAAGAAGACTTTTTGTTTTGTTTGGACACTAGATATGCTTTTTCTGACATCTGTTTGAAATCTCAATGACTTTGCAAGTTTGTTCCCTCCCCTCCTCCCCCATCAGTTTGGATGCTGACCCCAGTTCCTCTGAAGAATTCTGTCTTCTATCACTTATTTCTGATTGTTTAAATTTACACTGCATCTAGAGTGTATCTCTATTCCTTGAACTTTTAATTAGTTATCCTCATTTCTGTGTCCCAGTTTTGACTTTTCCTGTCAGAAAGTGGTTTCTGACTCCTCATACTTGCATTTTAGATCCACCTCACTTTGTCTCATTTCTTTCAGCTCTTCTTGTCTTACACAAATTTCCCCTTTAAAATCTATATTGCTGTTATTTTTTTAAATTTATTTTTAACTTACAAAAGTAAGCAAAAATTTTGAACTATACAGAAGTCTGTATTAAAAATGAAAATACTGTTTTACCTCACATCTCTAAATCTATTTCCTTCTCCACACCAAATTCCACTGATAAAAGAATTTGGAAGAATGAAGACTAAACTGTGGAAAATTATTATCTCATATTGTACATATTACTCAGTTATGATAAACATTTTTGTTAAGCAAAACATGCGTCTCATTGACTCTCTTAACTCCAGGGGTAACCCTAAATAAGGACAGGTGCTCATGAGGTCATCAAGACTTTGCCTCCCTCCACCTTTAGGCTCTGCTTTCCTTTGCTTCATTGGCTTCCTTTTAAAAACAATGAAAAAGATGGTGGCCAGCAGTGCAAATTTGCATTCCACCAGATTAAAAACTGTAGATATTTTTGTCCAGCATAATCTTAGGCTTTACTCTCATTGTCCCCAAGTGAGCCATGTTTTCATCCCTGAACCAACTAGTTCAAAACTGACTATTGAGGCCACCATCAAGGGTTGTTTCTGGAGCTGGGTGTAGGGTCAGCCCCACTGGAGCCATATCAACCGAGAGTTAAGTGGGCAGGACTCCAAGTGAAAATTGAAGCAAAGAAACAGAAATGGGGTAGGACAGGATGATAATCCTTTTTTTTTTCTTAACCCCTCCTTTTTTTTACTTGTTGTATATACGTAGTTAAATGAAAGTTTTATATACATATTTTTCAAAAATTTATATAAAAGTCCAATACATGCACATGATTAAAAATCAAGCAGCGTATAAAAGACTTACAGTGAAAAGTGACTGATGTTCACTTCCTTATTTCAGATCCACTACCCAGAGACATTTTACTCTTTTAGTTATTTACACTGTTAGTTATGTCTATATCTTTTATTAATATGGTAATTTAAGCATTTCTTTATTAAACTTAAATAATACCTACTTTTTCTTTTTTAAATTTTTATTTATTTTGTTGTTGCAGTTGTTGAGCATATACACAGCAAAACACACCAATTCAGCTGTTTCTACATGTACAATTCAGTGACATTTATTGCATTCTTTGAGTTGTGCAACTATTCTCAGTCTCCTTTTTCTGAGTATTTCCTCCCCCATTAACATAAACTCTCTGCCCCCTAAAGTTCCTATCTAATCTTTTGAGTTGCTATTGTCAATTTGATCCCATATAGATAGTTCTTAAAAGAGCATAATGCTCAAGACAGACATTTTCTACTAGATAAGCTAAAACTATCGTTTGGTTTTAAGATGACTTCAAGTGATTTTTTGACTTACGATTTAAAGATTATCTCAGGCCAATAGTTTCAGGGGTTCATTTAGCCTCCATGGCTCCAGAAAATCTGGAGTCCATGAGAATTTAAATAATATCTTTTACTTTCCTAATATAACAGCACTAAATATATCTCTATCTTCCCTAAATGGTATACAGCTATTTGTACCATTTGTAGTCAGATTGATAAACAGTGTGAATATACTATTTTTGACTATATCAATATTTTTTGTTAAAAAATCATAAATAATTGTAACATTTCTTATCCTGTACATTTTTTGTTTTATTTTTCTCATCTGGAGTTCACAATTACATTTTCCCCCTTAAACTCTTTGTCTTTCTTCATATCTCAATTTTTTTTTAATGCCTCATTTATCTAGTTTTTTGTCTTAACCAAGTTTTCCCGTGATCCTGCAGTTCCCTCTTCTCCTTTTCGCATCTGCACCATTGATCTGTACACTTGTTGCACAACTGCCATAAAGTTCTATTCTCTATTTTTCTGGGTTGGATTCACTACTTCCTTGACTCCTTGTCTTCTTTCTTGGTTTACTTTCTTCTTTTGTAGAAGGCACAATTTTAAGTAACTCCCTAAGAAAGTGTAGATGGAAGGTTAATATTTCAAGTCTGAAAATGTCTTCATTCAATCCTTTTATATAATCAAGAGTTTGGATAGGTGTAGAGCTCTAGGTTACAAATTATTTTTCCACATAACTTGGAAGGCATTGCTTCAAAGCAAAGGCTTTCTAGCATTTGGTGTTGCTGTTAAAATTTTTATTGCTAGGTCTTTGTCTGTGGCCTGTTTTTACTATGGATTCTTTTAGAATCTTCTCTTTGTATTTTGTGTTCTAATATTTCATATTACTTTGCCTAGGCTTGGGTCAATTTTCATTCATTTTGCAGGGCCCTTGTTAGGTCCTTTAGTTTTAAGCATTATTTCTGTAATAACTTTCTCTTCTTCTTCTTCTTCTTTTTTTAATCTTCTCTTTCTGAAAATCTTGTTGATCAGATTCTAGGTTTCCTCGATCAGAATCCTCTATGCCTTCATGTTTTGAAGAATTAACATTATCCAAAGAGAAGCATGGCGTTTGCCCTCAGCTACTGGGAGAGCTCTAGGCCCTTGGAATGTCACGCCTGATAAGAGTGTGTTTGTTTATCCAGGGACTTTGATCACCGGACAGTCTAACAATGTGACTTATGAAGAGGGCTTTGGGCCGTGACATATCAGTTCTACCTCCGAGGGGACTGCAGACTAAAGGTATCAGCCCAACCTTCAGAAAAGCTGGAGACTAAAAGTCAACCATTAGGCCAGTATATGACTGAGCCCTAATAAAAACTTAGGTATCAAGACTCATGTGAGCTTCCCTGATTGGCAATACTTCATGCGTATTGTCATACATCATGGTCAAAAAGACTGGAAGCTCTGTGTTTGGAACTTTCTTGCACTATGCCCTATGTGTCCTTTCCCTTGGTTGATTTTCATCTGTATTCTTTCCTAGTAACTTCGAGCATAACAGCTTTCAGTGAGTTCTGTGAGTCTTTCTAGAAAATTACTGAAACTGAGGATGCTTTTGTAGTTGGTGTCAGAAAGTGAGGGTGGTCTTATGTGGACTCTGTGTCCCCTCAGACTATACAGTTGATCTAATAGTCTCAGCGTCTTATCTGAAAAGATCATGTTCTATATCTCCTTTTCTTGTTGTTTGATTTTAGGGAGTTTGCTCAACTTTATTTCACCTTATTATGGAGCAGTTCTATTCTGCAACACATGGGGTCACCGTGAATTGGAATTGACTAAATGGCAATAGCTTTTTAAAAAAAATTATTATTTAATTTATTATTTGGGTGATTGTATTTTTATTTCCATGAATTTTTTTTCATATCACTTATATTTATGGTTACAACATTGTCTTATTTATCTGAAGATACTAATTAGATTTTTTTTTAAATTATGTGTTTATTATTCTGATCCCTGAATTAGCTCTTTTTCTGTTTCCTCTGGAACCATTTTTTCCTTGTTGATTTAATTCTATCTATTTTGTATTTCAGGTTTTTCTCAAAGTTTTATAATCTCTGATTGATTTTTCATATTAAAAAAATGAATAATAAAAGACTAATATTAGTTCCTTGTATATGGAGCCCTGGTGGCACAGTGGTTAAGAGCTATGCTGCTAACCAAAAGGTCGGCAGTTCAAATTCACCAATGGCTCCTCGGAAACCCTATGGTACAGTTCTACTCTCTCCTATAGGGTCGCTATGAGTTGGAATTGACTCGATGGCAATGGGTAGATACATGGATTAGAATTTCCATTGGTGGTGTCAGTTCACAAGATTGAGTTGAGATCTGGCTGTTATGCTGTGGGACTCTGCAAGTGCCAGAATGTCTCTGGGGCTATTCAATTTATCTAGAGAGGAATCTTTTGATTTACTGTCTGGGAGAGGAACTTTAGCTAGTGAATTTTGACCTCAGGTGTCAAATTAACTCTTTTATATACAAACTTTCTATTTATCTCGCAGTTTTCAGCCTCACTTCTTACCAATGCCCTCCTTAGTACTTGACATTTTTGAGTATTGAGCCTCTTAGAATTCTGCAAGGAAAGGTATTTTTTTCCTCACCTGTGTGCCCTTCTATGAGTACTCCAGGATATGTTTCCTTTGTCTCCTTCCTCACTTATACACCTCCACCCACTCCTCATTTTCTATATGTTTCTTAGACTCTGTTATCCATTGATGCCCCCCCAAGCCCATTTTCTTAACTGGTGTTTACCTTATTTATTCCTAAACCTTCATTTAATGGGGTCTTGGAAGGGAAAGGAGATAATGGTGGTCAATTTTGAATCAGAGATGTCCTATTGTCCTTCTAAACATAACTTTGTGGTTTTTCAAGGCTTCATTCTTGAGCATCAGTAACCTGCCTGACCTAGTTGAAACCTTGATCATCGCAACTCTCTTTAATTATATCCATTCAGGAATTCATAGCAAAAACCTGCAAACGAAAGGCATTGTCTACTGATTTTACTTAAAATATGTAAATATCTATACTTTATATTTAATATTAACATCATTTGACATTCTGTGTGGACATTCCCTTATATCACAACAACATTTTGAAGCCTGAGATATTTTTCTCCTCTCATTCTCATTACAATGTTCTCACCATGTAAAACACAATGTATTGTGAATGCGATGTCTTCACCTGGGGTGTTTTTACTGTACTCTTGATAAGTCGGAGCCCTGGTGGCACTGAAAGTTCTCCAGTTTGAACCCATGAACCACTCCATGGGAGAAAGACATGGGAGCCTGCTTCTGTAAAGATTTACAGCCTTGAAAATCCTATGGGGCAGTTCTACTCTGTCCTAAAGGGTTGCTGTGAGTTAAGAGTAGACTTTTTGGCAATGGGTTTTGTTTGGTTTTCTTGATAAGTTGCGTGATTTGAACATATTTCTCACCATCTTTTACCTTCAGTTTCCTGTGGAGGCTGGATTAAACAAAACATTTAAAATCATGTCATCATTAGAATTTCATATTTCTCTAATTCTAAATAAGACAGGATGTTTTTACAGATGAGTCAAATGCCAAGAATTGTTTCATAGATCAGAGAAAGTTTGGAAAGGTAAGAAGAAGACAGTATGAAAATCTTGTAACCAAAGTAAGGATTTTGGATTTTATTCTAAGTTTAATGTGTCTTATTTAAGATTTTTAAGGTGTCCAGTGACATGAACTGATTTATTGGCTACTAACTGAAAGGTTGGTGGTTCAAACTCACCCAGAGACATCTCAAAAAAAGTCTGGTGGTCTACTTCCTAAAGATCACAGTCATTGAAAACTGTGTGGAGCATAGTTCTACTCTGACAAACACATGCGGTTGCCATGAATTAGAATCAACTCGACAGTAACTTTTTTTTTTTTTTACTATAACCCAAACCAAACTTGTTGCTGTTGAGTCAATTCCGATTCATAGCAACCCTATAGAACAGAGTAAAGCTGCCCCATAGGGTTTCCAAGGAGTGGCTAGTGATTTCCAACTGCTGACTTTTTGGTTAGCAGCCGAGCTCTTAACCGCTGAACCAACAGGGCTCCATAAAGAGGTTAGTGGGAATCAAGGTGCTCATTCAACAGCCAAGTAGAAATGTTAGGTACACAATTGACTATATATATGTGTGTGTGTATATATATATGTATATATATATATATATATATATATATATATGCTCCTCAGATGAGAGATTTTTGGGACATATAAATTTGGGGGTCACCAGCATAAGGATGGTATATAAAGATGTTGATGAATATAGACTGAGAACAGTAGAAGGCTCAGGACCAGGAAATAAGTCTCTCTAACATTTAGTGGGGAGGCCATCAAAGGAGATGGAGAAGGATATCTGGATGTAGTAATCCTGGGGAGAGATGTGTCACAGAAGGAGAGCAAGGAACATGAGTTAAGGAAATTATGAACAGCCCTGTTGAATGCAGCTGAACAGCAACAAGATGAGGACATAGAAATGTCCATTGACTCTTGACAAGAGCAGATGAATTGGAGTGCTTAGAATGAAAACCAGATTAGAGATGGTTGAAAATGAATCAGAAGTGAGGAAGGAAAGAACTTTCATTGTGAATACCAAACCGAAAAACCCATTGCCTTCATGTCAATTCTGACTCATAGTGACCCTATAGGACAGAGTAGAACTGCCCCATAGGGTTTCCAAGGAGCGCCTGGGGATTCGAACTGCCAGCCTTTAGGTTAGCAGACATAACTCTTAACCACTACGTCATCAGGTTTTCCTCATTATGCATAGGAGCAAGAAATATGGCAATGACTAAGGGAGGATGTTTTCATCCAGAACAGAGGAGGCAATCATGGGAACAAGCTCTTTAGTTGATAGTGGATAATGGGGGAAGAGATGTCATGTGGGCAAGAAATAATTATCTTGAAGAGATGATGTTTTTATGATTCTAGTAATGAAAGCTATTTAAATACATTGCTTTTCAGGTTATCTGTCTGAGTCATCTACTGCTGCTATAACAGAAATACCACAAGTTGATGGCTGTCACAAAGAGAAATTTATTTTCTCACAGTCTAGTAGGCTAGAAGTCCAAATTCAGGGCGTCAGCTCCAGAGGAAGGAAGGCTTTCTCTCTTTGTTGGCTCTAGAGGAAGATCTTTTCAGCAATCTTCCCCTGGACTAGGAGCTTCTCTGCACAGGAACCCTGGGTCCATAGGACATGCTCTCCTCCTGGCACTGCTTTTTTGGTGGTATGAGGTCCCCAACTCTCTGCTTGCTTCCCTTTTCTTTTATCTCTTGTAAGATAAAAGATGGTGCAGGCCACACCCCAGGGAAACTCCCTTTACATTGGATCAGGGATGTGACCTGAGCAAGGAAGTTACATCCCACACTAATCTTTAACCACAGGCAGAGATTATGATTTATAACACATAGGAACATCACAAAATGGAGGACAACCAAGCAAAACTGGGGTTCATGGTCTAACCAAGTTGACACATATTCTGGGGGGACACAATTCAATCCATGACAATATCTTTAACCCTAATGGCTTCAGTGTCAGGAAACTGGCTTGTCTCCACATGCAAAGTGAACTGAGGTAATTATCTGAATCTCAGGCGTTGTGGTTTACTGTTTAAATGGGGTTTTGTCTAGAATCTTAGCTCTTCTCAGCACTTGCTACTTGACTCTCTGAGCCTGTGTTTATTCATTTGTTAAACAGGAGTAATAATTATTGGGAAAGCAGTCTATTGCATGCCTTCCAATCCTCACCAGGACCACTTAATTAGATCCTTTGGCCTGGAACATTCGCTTATAATGCAGGCTGAGTACTGAGCCTCCCTCTGTCCAGTTTCTTCTTCCTTCTCTGTTCTGGTCACACAATAAATCTTCTTTGTACTGCTTAATGCATCATTTGGCACTTAGCAAATCCCCACACTACTTCAGTTCCTGCTGGGGGAGAGGGGGACAAGGTCCTTTATCTGGAGCACTAAAGAGGGAAGAGGGATTCATGCAGATCACAAATCCTGCATCAGCTGCAGAATGAGAACTGCTGGCCATGGGGACTGATGCCTACATATGGAACTGATCATTATCTGTATCTTCTCTATGTGGATAAAGCATTATTCCAACCAGTGCTTGTGAGAGTCATGTTCTTCTTGGTGATATCAAACGTTGGTTTGACAACAATACTCACTATAAAGGATTTTGAGGACATTAAGTAAGGTAATATCTGGATTGACTTAATTTATCTGTACAAAAAGAACCCCTGGTGGTGCAGTGGTTAAGTGCTCAGCTGCTAACCTAAAGGTTCATGGTTCGACCTCACCAGTGGCTCCACAGGAGAAGCATGTAGCAGTTGGCTTCTGTAAAGATTTACAGCCTTGGAAACCCTGTAGGCCAGTTCTATTCACTCATGACTAGATAGAATGCTTTGTTGTAATTTTATCTATAGTCATGTTTTGTTATCAGCATTTCATATCAGTCCTGCAAGTTCATTAATACAGGCACTTGGATTTGATTCCTATAAGTTTTAGTCCTTTATCACATGTTCTAAAGCAATCTATTTTAGTTCATGAGGATTCCTTAAAGACCAGGCATTAAAACAATCATGAAGCTCTAGGAAACATGACCAAAAAAGTGCTTTCCAGCATCTCAAACTGTTGGGATTAGAACTGAAAAACATCTTATGATTTTGGTCTAGGTGTATGTCTCAATGTGCTCATCTGTCTTTGTTTTGTCATTAGCTCTTGTACCTGCTGGGTTCTGCTTATGGAGATTCATAGAGTAGTTTAAGGATACAAAATGGAAGGTTCAGCAGATATGCTTTCCTCAGTCTGTAGGGACAGGTTTGTAATTTTATGTTGTTCTGCATGGGGAAATATATAGACATCTATTAATAAATTAAATTCAGATTTAAGAGAAAGGATCTTTTCATTTGAGTGGAAATAATTGAAACTAATGAGATGAAACATTTAAGTTCAGCATTTATCTTTTCCCATTGAAAGTTTTCGCATCTAGTAAAATCAGGTTTAAAAAAATGACATTTTCTCTAAGAACTAGTAAAAGGACACTTATTGCCTTTTGGAGACTATTTACATATGTATAAAAAATTATTAAAGAATTTAGTGGGGTCAAATTATGTATTAAAAGATGAAAATATAAATCATGGATACATATCAAATCTTGGCATCAGATCATTGTGGTTCATTAGGTTGGAACTGATTTTCAGAGAATATTATATACATTGGGGTAAGGAGTGGGCTTTCTCTTTATGTATTAGATTTTTGCAATTTATGGTATTTGACAATACGTACAAACAACTTAAAATACTCATGCTGTTTAACCTAGAAGTTTCACTACTGAGGATAAACTCCAAGTTAAAAATCTGAATTGCATGCCCCATCTACAAACACTACCCCAACCAACCCCTCAAATTCCAAAAGCACTTACATAGCATAAATTTAAAATAGTAAAACAAATGAAAATAACTTCAATAATCAACAGAGGAAAAGATTTAAGTGAAGTATTATGTAGTTACTGAGAGAATGTATAATGAAGTATTCATAATAAACCAGAGGAAAAGCTTATATTATAGTATTAGGTATGAAAAGCAGTGCACACTTTCCATATCTAGAAAAGCTCACCTAACTAAGACATATGAAGGGAAAATAGATCCGAAGGAAATTGAACAACATTTATCGGTGATTATATCTGGTGATTTTAATTTTTTTCTTTTAACTTTATATCCTTAATTTTTCTACAGTGAACAACTATTACTTTAACATTTTCTTTTTATTGTGGGTGTATACATACATATATATATAAACTTTTGCAAATTCAACTCTTTTTACTTGTATAATTCAGTGACATTGATTACGTTCATCATGCTGTACAACCATCACCACTGTCATTTTCCAAATTATTCCATCTCTATGAACAGAAACTCAGTGCCCCCTAAGCAATGACTCCACCTTTCCCCCTCCCTCCCACTCCTCATACTATTTATAAGCTTTGTCTCTATACATTTGCCTATTTTATGTAAGTGGACAAATACAGTATTTGTCCTTTTGTGACCAAGTTATTTCACTTAGAATAATGTTTTCTGGGTTCATCCATGTATCAGGACTTCATTTCTCTTTATGGTAGCACAGTGGTTAAAAGCTCAGCTGCTAACCAAAAGATCAGCAGTTTGAACCCACCAGCTGCTCCTTGGAAACTATATGGGGGCAGTTCTGTGTCCTATGAGTCACTATGAGTCAGAATCGACTTGATGGCAACAGGTTAATACTCTATTGTATATATATATATATATACCATATTTTGTTTCTCCATTCATCTGTTAATGGACATTTAGGTTATTAAACAACTATCACTTTTACCATCAGAAAAAAGTGAAATAAAGATGTGTATGAATAGCTCATGATGGTTTGTCTTCTACCAGTGGTAACTTATGATGACTTCTTGATGAGGTGTCTTCCTGTCTGGAAGTACTTCTGTGTTCTTCAAACCCTTTGATCCCATTCATTTGGAAAGCAGCACGACTTTGCAAACATTGGGTGTACAGCTTTCTTAGGCAAATTATTTTCAGACATGATTTTTTTTTTAATCAGTTGAATTTCATAAAATGCTGTTTGGCCATAATATTTAGAAATACACTTGCTAAAAGTGATGAGGACTTGAAACACTTACTGATGAAGAGCAAAGATCACGGCCTTCAGTATGGATTACACCTCAACATAAAGAAAACAAAAATTCTCACAACTGGGCCAATAAGCAATATTATGATAAAAGGAGAAAAGATTGAAGTTATCAAAGATTACTTGGATCCACAATCAACACCCATGGAAGCAGCGGTCAAGAAATCAAAAGACATATTGCATCGGGCAAATCTTCTGCAAAAGACCTCTTTAAAGTGTTAAAAAGCAAAGAAGTCACCTGGAAGACTAAGGAGCACCTGAGCCAAGCTATGGTGTTTTCAATTGCCTCATATGTGTGTAAAAGCTGGACAATGAATAAGGAAGACTTAAGAAGAATTGATGCCTTTGAATTGTGGTGTTGGTAAAGAATGTTGAATATACTATGGACTGCCAAAAGAATGAACAAATCTGTTTTGGAAGATGTACAGCTAGAATGCTCCCTAGGAGTGAGGATGGCAAGACTTTGTCTCACATGCTTTGGACACGTTATCAGGAGGGACAAGTCCCTGGAGGATTTCATGCTTGGTAAAGTAGAAGGTCAGCAATAAAGAGGAAGATCCTCAGTGAGACGGACTGACACAGTAGCTGCAATAATGAGCTCAAGCATAATAACAATTGTGAGGATGGTGCAGGACAAGGCAGTGCTTTGTTCTGTTGTATATAGGGTCACTCTGAGCCAAAACCAACTCAATGACGCCTAACAACAACAGAGGAATAACCACAAGCCAAATATGAAGTAATTTTGTTTGTTGGTAACTAAGCTGTTGATAAATGTCTCACATTATTAACTCTTTTTTTTTTTTTTTTAACTTTCATTCTGAAACTGTTCTGATTTTACTTGAAAAGTAAACTTGATTTTTAATTGAGATTAGGACTGTGTACTAGGTAAAAAATTGTAGTTTAGTCTACCTACTTCCAAATAGGATTCGGTACAGAATTACTGAATATATTACTAATCTGCCTCCTGGAAAACCTTAATTTATACACTCACCTGTTGTTGTTAGTTACCACAGACTCAGCTCTGACTCTTGGAAACTTTGGAACAAAACACTGCACAATCCTGCACCATCTTCATTATTGTTAGTGTGTTTGAGTCCATTGTTGCAGCTTTCCCACCCCTCCCCTCTCCACAGGTCGGATCATGGGCGTCAGGGAGCCCTACGTTGTTCCCAGGCCTACAGTGGTAATTGCAGATGCTCAGTCCCCTCAGAGTCTGCTACGCGTGGCAGAACACAAGAAACTTCAAGGTCAATGCATGGCAAAAGACACTTGTTTAACACCCAGGCCTGGGATTTAAAGGACTAGACCAAACTGATTATCCTAGACAGTCTTCATAACCCTTGTCAACAAAATGAAAAGCTAGTCCCTCTTTCTGTCTAATTGAATTTCTGAACATATAAAAGGTCTACTTTGCTGCAAAAAGTTTATAATTTACTGGGCTGTTCTAACTCTCAATAGGCATGTCTTGAGGACTTCCGGCAAAATGGCACTGTAGGCAGAAGAACCATGCCGTCCCTCCACAGCCAAGATCCGAAAAACTAAGCCAAACAGATAAAACAGCAATCCTGAAACCCTAAAACATCAAATGAAGAGATAAAGAACTCAGCCAAGCACCAATGGAGTGAGAAAACTGACAGATAATGGAGAGTGAGAAAAGATTCTTGCAGAGGTCCCCTGTCAGCTACGGCAGCATGGATCCGCCATCTTGGACTCCTATCAAAGACCGGCAAATAGGGGGTATGAGAAAGCAGCTTTAGGGAGCTTCCAGCAGGACAGAGAACAGCTGGTAATTTGCGATATACGCTTCTCCACCCCCCACCCTTCTTCACCACCACTTGGCCTCCTCCGCTTCCCGTGGCCACAGTCTCTTGTCCGGGAAGCACCAGCTGCTTGGATTCCACCCACCTGCACTCGCGGGCTTTCTGAGTGCCATTTGTTGCTTTTTCTCCACTTCTTTTGATTTCTTCCTTACCTCTCACCACTTCCCCTTCCTTTCACTCAAATACCTGGCTTTGTGTGCCATACTTGCTTCTTCCTGAGAGGCTGCAGAGCTCTGTTCCAGTGTGGAGCTGCTTCGCGGTCTGGACTGCCAAGCTGGTGGGATCTTGGGCTTCTGTTTGTTTATTTTGGGTTGTTTCTTAGTTTTCTTTTCCTTTTCTTGAGTTGGGAGCCCTTTCTTGCCAGGCGGTGCTGCATGGCTTGGAGTCTACCCCCTTGACTTGCACAGACGTGCAGAGGGATCCCTGAGAGCATTTCTTTTTTTGTTGGTTTTTTTTTCCCTGTTTTTTTGGGGGGCTTCTCTTGTTTGTTTGTTTTTATTTGTTTTGTTTTCTTTTCCCCTTTTTCTCTTTTTGTCTTTCTTCTTTACTCAGTTTTTCATCTCTCTATACCTTCCTTCTCTTTCTGTTCCCTGAATACCTGATGCCGAATACTTCTATGCATTCTAGCCAGGCTGTACTGCAACACTTGAGAACAACTTCCCAAGACCTCATAGCTGCACTGGTGGGATCTCTGGGAGCTTTGCTGTTCTTTTTCCTTTCTGATTTTTAATTATTCATTATTTTCTTTTTTTCCCTTTTCTTTCTTCTTCCTCTTTTTATTTTTCTCCATTTCATAGTTTCTCTTCTATCAAATCCAACAGCAAGCTTCCCTAGCACTCTTTTTTGGTTGTTTGTATGTTTCTGGCTCCTGTTCCTCTTTCCTCTCTCCTCTCTCCCATATCCGTCTTAGCTCTACACATAAGAATCTCCCCCCTACATCCTGCCTACTTACACCCTGTGCTTAACATCACACTACCAAGCAGCACAGGCACAGACTACTGGAACCTGCCCTGCACTGATTACTGACCCGTCCTGGTGGCTGTAGTAAGTGCCACAAACAACCAGTGCCAGTAACTCCTCTTCAGCTAGACCGCCCTGCTCTACCATATCTGAGCGACTGACCCTGCCAGTTGGAGGAAGCAAAAAGTATCGCGCCCACAGACAAGCAAACAACAAAGAACACACAGCCCGAATGCTCAGACGGAGCCAAATAAAAAAAAAAAAAAGAAAAGGATGAAACAAACAAATCTACAATCAGTAAATGAGAAAAATAACTACTGAATGCCCTGAAGCAGCAAACAACATCAAAACATCTACAAAAACAGGACAGGATGGTTCAAGTAGGCATCCAAAATAAAACACCAGATGACTTTCCAGTGGAAGAAAAGGCACTAGAACTACCTGATAGGGAATTCAAATATATAATGCTCAGAATTCTCCGAGAGCTGAAGTAAAAAGCAGACAAAAATAAGGAAAAAATAGACTAATTCATGGAAAATACAGACAAAAAATCAGAAGAATTCAGGAAAATAATGCAGGAACAAAATGCCAAAATAAATTCACAATTAGAAACTATTCAAAAACAACAGTTAGAAATCCAAAAGATAAACAGCAAGATTTCAGAAATCGACAGTGTCATAGAAGGGCTGAGGAGCAGATTTGAAACAGTGGAAGACAGGATCAGTGGAACTGAAGACAAACACTTGGATACAACTCTGAGGAAAACTCAGAAAAAAGAACAAGGAAAAATGAAGAAACTAGGAGAGTTATGTGTGATACAATCAAAAGTGAAAATTTGCAAGTGATTGGAGTTCCAGAACAGGGGGAGAAAATAGAAAAAACATGGAGGATCATTGAAGAATTGCTGGCAGAAACTTCCCCAAGATGAAAAGCTGACCATCCAAGAAGCTCAATGAACCCCATATAGGATAGACCCCAAAAGGAAATCACCAAGGCGTATCATAATCACACTCGCAAAAACCAAAGACAGACAAAGAATCCTAAGAGCAACTCGTGAAAAACAAGAAGTCACATACAGGGGAGAAACAATAAGACTAAGCTCAGATTATTCGGCAGAAACCATACAGGCAAGAAGGCAATGGGATGACATATATAAAACCTTGAAAGAAAAAAATTGCCAGCCAAGAATAATATAGCCTGCAAAACTCTCGTTCAAATATGATGGTGAAATTAGGTCATTTCCAGATAAACAGAAATTAAAGGAATATGTAAAAACCAAGCCAAACTTACAAGAATTATTAAAGGGAGTTCTTCGATCTGAGAGCAAACAACTACAGATCAAAGGGAGAATCTAGGACACAGGGTCATACCAGTCAGATACCAGTCTAGGAAATGAACTCTCAAGGACTATCCAAAACCAAAAGAAATACAACAGAGAATCAGAGCAGGTAATCAGTAAATGACAACAACAACAGAACAATAAAAGAGGGAATAAACGGTGGAGGTATAAAACCTTCTAATGGAGAGGAAGGCAAGGTGATACCAAGTAATAATAGACTATTTCAAACTTAGAAAGATAAGGGTAAAATTCATGGTAACCACAAAGAAAGTTAATAAACATACTCATAAAGAGGAAAAACATGAAGTCTCAGAAAAGACAAAACCTACAAAAACAAAAGAAATGAAAAAAATCCACAAACAAAATTAACTCAGCACAGGACAGTAAGAAGAGCAAACAAAACTTCAGCACCACAAAAAAAAAAAAAGCACTACAAAATGACAGCAACAAACTCACATCTATCAATAATTACACTGAATATAAATGGACTCAATGCACCCATAAAGAGACGGAGAGTGACAGAATGGATAAGAAAACAGGATCCATCAATATGCTGTCTACAAGAGACACACCTTAGAAACAAAGATGTGACTTTATTAAAAGTCAAAGGTTGGAAAAAAATGTATCAAGCTAACAACTACCATAAAAGAGCAGGAGTGGCAATACTAATCTCAGATAAAATAGACTTTAAAACAAAATCCACCATAAAAGACAAACAAGGACACTATATAATGATTAAGGGGACGAGCCATCATGAAGACATAATGATAATAAACATCTACACACCCAATGACAGGGCTCCAAAATACATAAAACAAACTCTAACAACACTGAAAAGAGAAATTGACAGTTCCACAATAATAATAGGAGACTTTAACACACCACTTTCAGTAAAGGACAGAACAACTAAAAAGAAACTCAGCAAAGATATAGAAGACCTAAAAAGCACATTCAGCCAACTTGACCTCATAGACATATATAGAACACTTCATCCAACAGCTGCAAGGTACACATTCTTTTCCAATGCACATGGAACGTTCTCCAGAATAGACCACATCTTAGGCCACAGAGAAATCCTCAACAAGATCCAAAACTCTGAGATATTGAAAGTAACTTCTCTGACCACAATGCCATCAAGGTAGAAATTAACAACAAAAAGAGCAAGGAAAAAAAATCAATTGCACGGGAACTGAATAATACCCTGCTTACACATCACTGGGTAATAGAAGAAATCAGAGATAGAATAAAAAAAACTCCTAGAATCAAATGAGAATGAAAACACATCATACCAAAACCTTTGGGACACAGCAAAGGCAGTCCTCAGAAGACAATTTATAGCAATAGATGCACATATCAAAAAAGAAGAAAGGGACAAAATCAAAACATTAACTACAGAACTCAAACAAATAGAAAGAAAATAGCAAAAAAAAAAAAAAAAGAAACCCACAGCCACCAAGAAAGGAAATCATAAAGATCCGAGCAGAAATAAATGAAATAGAGAACAGAAAAACAATAGAAAGAATCAACAAAACCAAAAGTTGGTTCTTTGAAAGAATCAAGAAAATCAACAACCACTGGTCAAACTGACAAACGAAAAACAGGAGAGGACCCAAATAAGAAATCAAATGGGGGACATTACAGCAGACCCAACTGGAAAAAAAAATCATAACAGAGTATTATGAAAAACTATACACTAACAAATTTGAAAACCTAGAGAAAATGGATAAATTTCTAGAAACATGCAGCCTACCCAAACTACAACAAAGTGATGTTGAAAATCTGAACAGACCCATAACAAGAGAAGAGGTTGAAAAGGTAATAAAAAAAACTCCCAACCAAAAAAGCCCTGGCGCACATGGCTTCACTGGAGAATTCTACAATACATTCAGAGATAAGCTTGTACCAGTACTACTCAAGCTATTTCAGAGCATAGAAAAGGACACGACACTTCTGAATTCATTCTATGAAGCCAACATAACGCTGATAACAAAACTAGGTAAAGATGTCACAAAAAAAGAAGACTACAGACCAATATCTCTCAGGAATATAGATGCAAAAATTCTCAATGAAATTCTAGCCAATAGAATTCAGCATCATATCAAAAAAATAATACGCCACGACCAAGGAGGATTTATACCAGGTATGCAAGGATGGTTCAACGTTAGAAAATCAATCAACATAATCCACCACATAAATAAAAGGAAAGAAAAGAATCACATGATCATCTCAATTGACACAGAAAAGGCATTCGACAAAGTCCAACACCCATTCCTGATAAAAAACTCTCCATAAAATAGGTATAGAAGGGAAATTTCTCAACATAATATAGTGCATCTATGCAAAACCAATCGCCAACATCATTCTTAATGGAGAGAGGCTGAAAATATTCCCCTGGAGAACAGGAACAAGACAAGGATGCTGTTTATCACCACTCCTATTTTAACATTGTGCTGGAAGTTCTAGCTAGAGCAATAAGGCAAGAAAAAGAAATACACTGGTAAGAAGAAGCTAAACTGTCCCTGTTTGCAGATGATATGATACTATACATAGAAAACCCTAAAAACTCCATGAGAAATCTACTGGAAATAATAGAAAAATTTGGCAGAGAAGCAGGATACAAGACAAACATACAAAAATCAGTTGGATTCCTATACACCAATAAGGAGAATGATGAAAAGGAAATTAAGAAAACAATATCATTTATAATAGCCCCTAAAAAAATAGAATACTTAGGAATAAATCTAACCAGGGATGTAAAAGACCTATAGAAAGAAAACTACAAAACACTACTGCAAGAAACCCAAAGGGATCTACATAAATGGAAAAACATACCATGCTCATGGATAGGTAGACTCAACATTGTGAAAATGATAATTCTACCCAAAGCAATTTACAAATACAACGCAATCCCGATCCAAATACCAACAACATTCTTCAAAGAGATGGAAAAACTAATCATTAACTTTATATGGAAAGGGAAGAAGCCCCGAATAAGTAAAGCATTGCTGAAGAAGAAGAATAAAGTAGGAGGACTCACACTACCTGACTTCAGAACCTACTATACAGCTACAGTAGTCAAAACAGCCTGGTACTGGTACAACGACAGATACATTGACCAATGGAACAGAATTGAGAACCCAGACATAAATCCATCCACCTACAGTCACCTGATCATCGACAAGGGCCCAAAGTCCATCAGATGGGGAAAAGACAGTCTTTTTAACAAATGGTGCTGGCAAAACTCGATGTCCATCTGCAAAACAATGAAACAAGACCATACATCATACCATACAGAAAAACTAATTCAAAATGGATCAAAGACCTAAATATAAAGCCAAAAACTATAAAGTTCATAGAAGAAAAAATAGGACCAATGCCACAGGCCTTAATACACGTCATTAACAGGATACTAACCATAATCATCAACCCACAAATCCCAGAAGATAAGCTAGATAACTGGGATCTTCTAAAAATCAAATACCTATGCTCTTCAAAAGACTTCACCAAAAGAGTAAAAAGAGAACATACAGACTGGGAAAAAATTTTTGGACAGTACAAGTCAGACAAAGATCAAATCTCCATAATCTACAAGAAAATCCAACACCTTTACAACAAAAAGACAAATAATCCTATTAAAAAACGGGCAAAGGAAATGAACAGACTCTTCACCAAAGAAGACATTCAAGTGGCCAACAGACACATGGGAAATGCTCGTGATCACTAGCCATTAGAGAAATGCAAATTAAAACTACAATGAGATACCATCTCAACCCGGCATTAGTGGCACGAATCAAAAACACTGGAAATAGCAAATTTTGGAGGGGCTGCGGGGAGATCAGAACTCTTATGCACTGCTGGTGGGAATGCAAAATGATACAACCATTTTGGAAAATGATATGGCGCTTCCTTAGAAAGCTAGAAATAGACATACCATATGATCCAGCAATCCCACTCCTAGGAATATATCCTAGAGAAATAAGAGTCATCACTCAAATAGACATATACACACCTATGTTCATGTCAGCATTGTTCACAATAGCAAAAATTTGGAAACAACCTAGATGCCCACCAACAGATGAATGGATAAACAAACTATGGTACATACACACAATGGAGTATTATGCCATGAGAAAGAACAATGATGAATCTGTGAAGCATCTCATAACATGGATGAAACTGGAGGACATTATGCTGAGTGAAATAAGTCAATCACAAAAGGACAAATATTGTATGATACCTCTATTGTAAAAACCCATGAAAAAGTTCACACGCAGAAAGTAACAATCTTTGTTGGTTACCGGGAATGGAAGGGGTGGGGGGGAAATACTAAATAGGCAATAGATAAGTGGTATCTTGGGTGAAGGGTGAGACAGAACACAATACTGGGGAAACTAGCACAACTTATACAAGGAAAGGTCATGGAAGCTCCATAGACACATCCAAATTCCCCGAGGGACTGATCTACTGGGCAGAGGGTTGTGGGGACCATGGTCTCAGGGAACATCTAGCTCAACTGGCATAACACCGTTTATAAAGGCAATGTTCTATATTCTACCTTGGTGAGTAGTGTTTGGGGTCTTAAAAACTTGTGAGCTGCCATCTAAGATACTCCACTGGTCTCATCACTTTGGTAGCAAGGGAGAGTGAAGAGAACAGGATACAAGGGAAAGATTAGTCCGAAGGACTAATGGACCACAGCTACCATGGGCTCCACCAGACTGAGTCCAGTACAGCTAGATGGTGCCCGGCTACCACCACTGACTGCTCTGACCAGGATCACAACAGACGGTTCTGGACAGAGCTGGAGAAGGATGTAGAACATAATTCTAACTCAAAAAAAAAAAAAAAAAAAAAAAAAAAAAAGACCAGATTTGCTGGCCTAAAGGAGACTGGAGAAACCCCGAGAGTATGGCCCCCAGACACCCTTTTAGCTCAGTGGTGAAGTCACTTCCGAGGTTCACCGTTCAGCTGGGGAGGGGAAAGCCCCATAAAACCAAATGGGACTAATGAGGTACGGCAGTCCAGGGACAAGGGCTAGATGGCAGAAGGGGGCAGGAAAGCTGGTGATGGGGAACCCAAGGTTGAGTAAGGATAGTGTTGATGTGTTGTGAGGTTGTTAACTACTGTAATAGGAAAACATGTGTACTACCTGTTTAATGAGAAACTATATTGTTCTGTAAACCTTCATCTAAAGTGAGAATAGCAGCACAACTGGAAGAGCGTAGTCGATGTCACTGAACTGTGCATGTAGAAATTTTTGAAATGGTGTATCATTGGCTATGTATATTTTCACCAAAAAAAATAAATAAATAAAAATAATGGCCGAGAAGGGAGAGGGTTGACATGTTGTGGGTTTGTTAACCAATGTCATAAAACAGTATGTGTACTACTGTTTCATGAGAAACTATTTGTTCTGTAAACCTTCACCTGAAGTACAATTCAAAAAAAAAATGAAGCACATACAATAATCAGAAAATAAGCCTGGGTTAAGAAAGTGTGCTTTCAAAAAGAAACAATCTTTATTGGTTATGAGCGATGGGTGGGATGGAGGGAGAATACTAAATAGACAATAGATAAGTGATAACTTTGGTGAAGGGTAAGACAGTATACAGTACTGGGGAAGCCATCACAACTTGTACAAGGTAAGGTCATGGAAGCTCCACATACACATCCAAATTCGCTGAGGGACTGAACTTGTGGGCTTAGGGCTGTGGGGACCATGATCTCGGGGAACATCTAGCTCAATTGGCATAACACAGTTTATAAAAGCAATGTTCTACATTCTCCCTTGGTAAGGAGCATCTGGAGTCTTAAAAGCCTGTGAGCATCCATCTAAGATACTACACTGGTCTTACCCCTTCAGGAGCAAGAGAGAAAAAAGAAAACAAGACACGAGGGAAAGATTAGTCCAAAGGACTAATGGACCAGAACTACGATGGATTCCACCAGGCTGAGTCCAGTACAACTAGATGGTGTCAGCTACCACCACTGACTTCCCTGACAGGGATCACAAGAGAGGGTCCTGGACAGAGAGGGAGAAAAATGTAGAACAAAATTCTAAGTCATAAAAAAGAACAGACTTACTGGCCTGACAGGGACTGGAGGAATTCCAAGAGTAAGGCCCCCGGACACTGTTTTAGCTCAGTAAAGAAGTCACTCCTGAGGTTCACCATTCAGCTAAAGATTAGACAGACCCATAAAACAAAACGAGACTAATGGGGCACAATAGTCCAGGGACAAGGACTAGAAGGCAGGAGGGAACAGGAAAGCTGGTAATAGGGAACCCAAGGTTGAGAAGGGACAGTGTTGAGATGTCATGTGGTTGCTAACCATTGTCATAAAACAATATGTGTACTAACTGTTTAATGAGAAACTATTCTGTAAACCTGCATCTAAAGTACAATTTAAAAAAAAAAAAGGCATGTCTTACCAATAGTATACTGTTGTTACCATATTTGGACAGAGAAGTTCATAAGGCCTCCAAGGAAAAATTACAATTAGCCCAATATTCTGTTAAGTAGTTGAGATATATATAATCTCAAAAAAGGGAGTCACAGTAAACTGCAAAATAAAAAAGAGACTATCTTACTTTATACAGCCCCTACTACAATTTAAAAAAAAAAAAAAAAGTATTTTTAGAATGCTGCCATTACTACAGAACTTGGCTATAAAAATTTTCTTTATGGGCTCAACCTCTGTCTTGGCCATCTAGTACTGCTCTAATAGAAATACCACAAGCGGATGGCTTTAACAAACAGAAATTTATTTTCTCACAGTCTAGTAGGCTACAAGTCCAAATTCAGGGTGTCAGCTCCAGGGGAAGGCTTTCTCTGTCAGCTCTGGAGGAAGGTCTGTATCATCAATCTTCCCTTGGTCTAGGAGCTTCTCTATGCAGGAACCTCAGGTCCAAAGGACACGCTCTGTTTCTGGCACTGCTTTCTTGGTGGTATAAGTTTCCCATGTCTCTCTGCTTGCTTCTCTCTTTTATATGCCAAAAGAGATTGGTGTAAGACACTACCTAATCTTGTAGACCTCATCAGTATAACTGCCGCTAATCCATCTTATTACATCATAGTGATAGAGTTTATAACACAAAAGGAAATCACATCAGATTACAAAATGGTACATAATCATACAATACTGGGAATCATGACCCAGCCGAGTTGATACACACATTTTTTGGGGGACACAATTCAATCCATGACAACTTCTTTATATTATCTTAAGAATTTGAAGCCTAATCCTTTTCAACTATCCAAGGATCTCCAAATAACTGTCACATAACTAAAAGAAGCATTAATTAATCTTCCTAACTATAGTTTCCTAATCATAATTCAGACTTTTCACTTTTCGTCCACAAAACTTCTAAAACTACTCCAGAAGTCTTCAATCAAAAACGTGGAGGAAACAAACTAATTGGTTATTATAGTATACAGCTGAACCCAATAGCAAGGGGCTACCCCTCTTGCCCTAGAGCAGTCACTACAACTGCTAGACTAATTAAGACAACAGCAGATATAGATTTGAGTAATTATATTAACGTTTAAGTTCCTCAGATGGAGTCAGCCAGTCTAAATTCAACATTAACTCAACATCTTTCAGCCAGTAAGCTGATTTCTTATGAAGTTTTCCTTTTGGCAGCTTCTAATACTCAGTTACATACTGTAACGTCTCTGAATCCAGCTAATGATTTCCTTTACCTAATAATGATAACCATCCACTCCATGATTGCTTATATATTACTAAACAGCTTTTTTCTCCTAGGCAAGATTCACAAGAAACCCCATTATCAAATTCTGATTTAATCCTATTTGTTGATGAGTCATATTTAAAGCCTAAACCTGCCAGCTCTCATTAGCATGGAGAATATGCTGTGGCCACTTCCACCTAGGTCCTTGAAAGTGGCACCCTTTCTAACCTTACTTCAGCTCAGCAAGCTGAACTGATCACACTCATGAGATCTTGCAAACTGGCTACTGGATGGTAGGTAAACATTTACACAGATTTGAGGTTTTTTTAAAAAAATTATTCATGATTTTGGCATGTTATGGAAAAAAAGAGGGTTCCTAACTTCTTTTAAGACCCAAATTTAAAAAAGCCCTTTAGTAGCAAACCTCCTGGAAGCCCTTTTGCTACCCTTTGAGATTGCTGTAATTAAAACCGAGGCCCATCAACCCAAAGGGGTTCCATAAACAGAGGAAATTAAAGGAAACAATTTAGCCAACAGAGCAACTAAACAAGCCACTTCCCAATCACCCTTTAAAGACATCAATCTCATTTATGACCACAATAATTCCACTCGTGATCATGATGAAAAGGAGGAAGTAGATAATGACGATAGAACAGTTAGGATACCTGTAAATATGGCACCTGTAAAATATTGCCCATCAAAATTTGACCTGAAAGAAATTTCAGAATCACTTTTTAAACATTAACAATTAACTGCTGCAGATAAAATTAGAGAATGAAAACAGACCTACTCATTGCCCATAAATACCCGTTTGGGAAGAAATAAGAGGATAGAGATTTATAGAAATATTGGTGGGAACATTTTTATGAAGTCACTGAACAAGTGTCTTCCCAATGTTCAAGCTGCTCTCAGTTCAATTTAGGTAAGCCTTATAAAGCTCCACCTGGGAGATTCCCCCTGCTGTTAGAATCAAGGTCTGAATGGCAGATTGATTTTATCCAACTCTCCTTCTTGAGTGGCTACAAGTTTATATTAATAATTCCTTGTAGATTTTCTCACTGGTAGTCACTGGGTAGAAGCTTTACCTGGTCATCAAGCCACTGCTGCTTTTGAGGCTAAGAAACTTCTTGAGAATATTATCTCCACTTAGTGAGTCCCAGGGACCCTTTGTAGTGACTCAAACACCAATTTTACTAGGAAAGTGATTAAGGAAATATGTAAAATCTTCCCTGTTTTTCAAAGGCTTCATTGTTCTTATCGTCTTCCATCTTCTGGTCTAATTGAAAGGACTAATGGTCAAACTCAGCTAGCAAAACTTTATAAATCTTTACAGTTACCTTGGACTAAGGTATTGTCTCTGGTCCTTTTAAATTTGAGAACTACTCCACTTGGACTTCACAAATTGACTCCTCATGAGATTATCACTGGATGGGCCATGGTCCTCCCCTGTTGGGGAACTTGCCCTGATTCAAATTTGATTCAATATTGTAAATCTTCAATATTCTAAGCTTTTGATAATCAGAGCAAGAAATATCTAAATTACCTGATGTTCAGCCTGAAGATTATGTTTACTGGAAAAGACACCAATTAAAAAATTTTCTCAAGCCTCAGTGGAAGGGACTTTAATTGGTCCTTCTCACTAATCCTTGTGCTGCTAAACTACAGGGAGTTAAGACTTGGATTCATTTACCCCAACTAAAGAAAGTATCAATTCCTGAATGAAAGAGCCCCATGAAAGACTGAAATTAAAATTCAAACATCACCAAAAAAAAAAAAAAAAAAAAAAAAAGAAGCAGATGACAGCTGAGTATACTGCTTTCCTGAGATCTCTGGTCTGTACCTGAAACTGCCTATGCAGTTTGCAGTAAAAATTGGACTGTTTGCCTTTTTCTGCATTATTTTTGGTATCTTAGTATTATTAGCTCTTTGCATGATTGTGGAATTATATCCTGGCAGTTTTGGTGATTATATTATGCCAATTGTTACTTTTGAGATAAGTTGTTTAAATGAGGGCTTTAACCCTTTTTGGATTTTTCTTAGTCACCAGCTTCATAATTTTTAGTTGTAGGTATTTTGATGGTTTTAATGATCTAACTTGTCTGTGGTGCCTTCAAAACCATTCAAGTCATTTTTATTTAATTTGACTTTATAACTTGCCCTCACTTTTGAAATAGCTTTTTGTATTATAAACTCTGAGTATGGTAAAAAAAAAAAAAAAAAAAAAAAAAAAAAAAAATTTAGCTGTAGGGGTGCTAGTAATTTCTTTTCTGATTACCCAGTCATTTTATTATCACCGGACTCCAACTGTGGGGTATTATTCCTTATTTTAATATATTGTTCTTCCCCTGAGAACCCAGATCTCTTTTTATAAAAACTTTTAGAGAATATTTATATTTATTCTGACCTATCTGGGATTGGAATCCATATTAGTTCTTTTGTTTTAAATTCTAATTACATTTTCTATAATTGCTACAGCCATTTATATGTTAACCCATTGCTATTAATGTCAGTCACAGATTAATTTAGTAAGACACATGAATGTTGAAGTAATTTTTTATTTTTTAAAATTTATTTATTTAGTTTTTTATTGTACATCAGGTGAAAGCTTACAGAACAAATAGTTTCTTATGAAACACTAGTACACATGTTGTTTTATGACACTGGTTAACAACCCCACAATGTATCAACCCTCTAACTTTCAACCTTTTTTTTGGTGAAAATACACGTAGCCAAAAATACACCATTTCAAAAATTTCTACATGCACAGTTCAGTGACACTGACTACACTCTTCCAATTGTGCTGTTATTCTCACTTAAGATGAAGGCTTACAGAACAAAATAGTTTCTCATTTAACAGTTACTACAAATGTTGCGCTATGACAACGGTTAACAATCTCACAACACATCAACAATATCCTTACTCATCCTTGGGTTCCCTATCACCAGCTTCCTTGCCTGCTTCCGCCTTCTGCCCCTTGTCACTGGACTCCTGTACCTCGTTAGTCTCATTTCATTTTACGGGACTGTCCACTCCAGGCTGAACAGTGAACCTCGGAGGTAACTTCACCAATGAGCTAAAAGGGTGTCTGGGGGCCATACACTTGGGATTTCTCCAGTCTCCTTTAGGCCAGTAAATCTGGTCTTTTTTTTTGTGAGTTAGAATTATGCTCTACATCCTTCTCCACCTCTGTCCAGAACCCTCAGTTGTGATCCTGGTCAGAGCAGTCACTGGTGGTAGCTGGGCACCATCTAGCTGTACTGGACTCAGTCCGGTGGAGGCCTTGGTAGCTGTGGTCCATTAGTCATTAGGACTAATCTTTTCCTTGTATCCTGTTATCTTCATTCTCCCTTGTTCCCAAAGGGATGAGACCAATGGAGTATCTTAGATGGCCACTCATAGGCTTTTAAGACCCCAGACACTGCTCACCAAGGTAGAATGTAGAGCATTGACTTTATAAGCTGTGTCATGCCAATTGAGCTAGATGTTCCCCGAGACCATGGTCCCCACAACCCTCCGCCCAGCAATTTAGTCGCACAGGGAGTTTGGATGTGTCTGTGGGGCTTCCGTGACCTTTCCTTGTACAAGTTGTGCTAGTTTCTCCCTTATTGTGTACTGTCTATTGTACTATCTATTGCCTATTTAATATTTCCTCCCCACCCCTCACATCCCTGGTAACCAACAAAGATTGTTGCATTTCGTGTGTGAACTTTTTCATGGGTTTTTACAAGAGAGGTCTCATACAATATTTGTCCTTTTGTGATTGACTTATTTCACTCAGCATAATGTCCTCCAGTTTCATCCATTTTAAGAGATGCTTCACAGATTCATTGTTGTTCTTTCTCATTGCATAGTACTCCATTGTGTGTATGTACCATAGTTTGTTTATCCATTCATCTGTTGATAGGCATCTAGGTTGTTTCCATTGTTTTGCTATTGTGAATAATGTTGCCATGAACATAGGTGTGTATATGTCTATTTGAGTGACGACTCTTATTTCTCTAGGATATATTCCTAGGAGTGGGATTGCTGGATCGAATGGTATGTCTATTTCTAGCTTTCTGAGGAAGCGCCATATCATTTTCCAAAATGGTTGTATCATTTTGCATTCCCACCAGCAGTGCATAAGAGTTCCGATCTCCCCGCAGCCCCTCCAAAATTTGCTATTTCCAGTGTTTTTGATTCGTGCCAGTAATGTCAGGGTGAGATGGTACCTCATTGTGGTTTTAATTTGCATTTCTCTAATGGCTAGTGATCGCGAGCATTTCCTCATGTGTCTGTTGGCCATTTGAATGTCTTCTTTGGTGAAGTGTCTGTTCATTTCCTTTGCCCATTTTTTAATAGGATTATTTGTCTTTTTGCTGTAGAGGTGTTGGATTTTCTTATGGATTATGGAGATTAGACCTTTGTCTGAGTTGTACTGTCCAAAAATTTTTTCCCAGTCTGTAGTTCTCTTTTGACTCTTTTGGTGAAGTCTTTTAAAGAGCATAGGTGTTTGATATTTAGAAGATCCCAGTTACCTAGCTTATCTTCGGGGATTTGTGGGTTGATGGTTACGGTTTGTATCATGTTAATGTCATGTATTAAGGCCTGAAGTGTTGGTCCTATTTTTTCTTCTATGAACTTTATAGTTTTAGGTCTTTGATCCATTTTGAAGTAGTTTTTGTATACGGTGTGAGGTATGGGTCCTGTTTCATTTTTTTGCAGATGGATATCCAGTTTTGCCAGGACCATTTGTTAAAAAGGCTGTCTTTTCCCCATTTGATGGACTTTGGGCCCTTGTTGAAGATCAGGTGACCGTAGGTGGATGGATTTACATCTGGGTTCTCAATTCTGCTCCACTGGTCAATGAATCTGTCGTTGTACCAGTACCAGGCTGTTTTGACCACAGTAGCTGTATAGTAGGTTCTGAAGTCAGGTAGTGTGAGTCCTCCAACTTTATTTTTCTTCTTCAGTAGTGCTTTACTTATTCGGGGCTTCTTCCCTTCCCATATAAAGTTAATGATTAGTTTTTCCATCTCTTTGAAGAATGTTGTTGGTATTTGGATCGGGATTGCATCGTATTTGTAAACTGCTTTGGGTAGAATTGTCATTTTCACAATGTTGAATCTGCCTATCCATGAGCATGGTATGTTTTTCAATTTATGTAGGTCCCTTTGGGTTTCATGCAGTAGTGTTTTGTAGTTTTCTTTGTATAGGTCTTTTACATCCCTGGTCAGATTTATCCAAGTATTTTATCTTTTTAGGGGCTATTGAAAACGGTATTGTTTTCTTGATTTCCTTTTCATCATTCTCTTTACTGGTGTATAGGAATCCAACTGATTTTTGAATGTTTATCTTGTATCCTGGTAATCTGCTGAATCTTTCTATTAGTTCCAGTAGATTTCTCCTGGTGTCTTTAGGGTTTTCTATGTATAGTATCATATCATCTGCAAACAGGGACAGTTTAACTTCTTCATTACCAATTTGGAGGCCCTTTATTTCTTTTTCTTGCCTTATTGCTCTAGCTAGAACTTCCAGTACAATGTTAAGTAAGAGTGGTGATAAAGGGCATCCTTGTCTTGTTCATATTTTCAAGGGGAATGTTTTCAGCCTCTCTCCATTAAGAATGATGTTGGCCATTGGTTTTGCATAGATGCCCTTTATTATGTTGAGAAATTTCCCTTCTATGCCTATTTTATTGAGAGTTTTTATCAGGAATGGGTGTTGGACTTTGTCAAATGCCCCTTCTGCGTCAGTTGAGATGATCATGTGATTCTTTTCTTTCCTTTTATTTACGTGGTGGATTACGTTGATTGATTTTCTAATGTTGAACCATCCTTGCATACCTGGTATGAATCCTACTTGGTCGTGGTGTATTATTTTTTTGATATGATGCTAAATTCTATTGGCTAGAATTTTGTTCAGAATTTTTGCATCTGTATTCATGAGAGATATTGGTCTGTAATTTTCTTTTTTTGTGACATCTTTTTCTGGCTTTTGTATCAGCGTTATGCTGGCTTCATAGAATGAATTTGGAAGTGTTGCTTCCTCTTCTATGCTCTGAAATAGCTTGAGGAGTACTGGTACAAGCTCTTCTGTAAATGTTTTATAGAATTCTCCAGTGAAGCCATCTAGGCCAGGGCTTTTATTGGTTGGGAGTTTTTTTATTACCTTTTCAATCTCTTCTCTTGTTATGGGTCTATTCAGATTTTCACCATCACTTTGTTGTAGTTTGGGTAGGCTGTGAGTTTCTAGAAATTTATCCATTTCCTCTAGGTTTTCAAATTTGTTGGAGTATGGTTTTTCATAATATTCTGTTATAATCCTTTTTATTTCGGTTGGGTCTGTTGTAATGTCCTGTATTTCATTTCTTATTTGGGTTATATGTGTCCTCTCCTGTTTTTCTTTTGTCAGTCAGCCAGTGGTTTATCGATTTTGTTGATTCTTTCAAAGAACCAACTTCTGGTTTTGTTGATTGTTGCTATTGTTTTTCTGTTCTCTATTTCATTTATTTCTGCTTGGATCTTTTCTATTTCCTTTCTTCCAGTGGTTGTGGGCTTTTTTTGCTGTTCTCTTTCTATTTGTTTGAGTTCTGTAGTTAATGTTTTGATTTTGTCCCTTTCTTCTTTTTTGATATGCGCATCTATTGCTATACATTGTCCTTTGAGGACTGCCTTTGCTGTGTCCCAAAGGTTTTGGTATGATGTGTTTTCATTCTCATTTGAGTCTAGGAATTTTTTGATTCCATCTCTGATTTCTTCTATTACCCAGTGATGTGTAAGCAGGGTATTATTAAGTTTCCATGTAGTTGATTTTTTTTGCTTGCTCTTTCTATTGTTAATTTCTACCTTGATGGCATTGTGGTCAGAGAAGATACTGTGAATTGTCTCAACGTTTTGGATCTTGTTGAGGATTGCTCTGTGGCCTAAGATGTGGTCTATTCTGGAGAATGTTCCATTTGCATTGGAAAAGAATGTGTACTTTGCAGTGGTTGGATGGAGTGTTCTATATATGTCTGTGAGGTCAAGCTGGCTGATTGTGCCCTTTAAGTTTTCTGTATCTTTGCTGAGTTTCTTCTTAGTTGTTCTGTCCTTTACTGAGAGTGGTGTGTTGAAGTCTCCTACTATTATTGTGGAACTGTCAATTTCCCTTTTCAGTGTTGTTAGAGTTTGTTTTATGTATTTTGGAGCCCTGTCATTGGGTGCGTAGATGTTTATTATGGTTATGTCTTCCTGATGGATCATCCCCTTAATCATTATATAGTGTCTTTGTTTGTCTTTTATGGTGGATTTTGTTTTAAAGTCTATTTTATCTGAGATTAGAATTGCCACTCCTGATCTTTTTTGGTAGTTGTTAGCTTGATATATTTTTTCCCAACCTTTGACTTGTAATAAATTCTAAGGTGTGTCTCTTGTAGACAGCATATTGATGGATCCTGTTTTCTTATCCATTCTGTCACTCTCCGTCTCTTTATGGGTGCATTGAGTCCATTTACATTCAGTGTAATTATTGATAGATGTGAGTTTGTTCCTATCATTTTGTAGTGATTTTTATTGTGGTGCTGAAGTTTTCTTTCTTATTCTTACTCTCTTGTGCTGAATTACTTTTGTTTGTGGATTTTTTTTCATTTCTTTTGTTTTTGTAGGTTTTGTTGTTGCTGAGACTTTGTTTTTCCTGGTTTTTTTATGAGTATGTTTATTAACTTTCTTTGTGTTTACCATGAATTTTACCCTTATCTTTCTAAGTTTGAAGCAGTCTACCATTACTTGGTGTTGCCTTGCCTTCCTCTCCATTAGAAGGTTCTATACATATGCTGTTTATTCTCTCTTTTATTGTTTTGATGTTGTTGTTATTTATTGATTAACTGTTCTGATTCCCTGTTGTATTTCTTTTGGTTTTGGATAGTCATTGAAAGCTCATTTCCTAGATTGGTATCTGGCTCGTACGATCCTGCGTCCTAGATTCTGCCTGTGAGCTGAAGCTGTTTGTCCTCAGATCGAAGAACTCCCTTTAATAATTCTTGTAAGTTTTGTTTGACTTTTACATATTCCCTTAATTTCTGTATGTCTGGAAATGACCTAATTCCACCATCAAATTTGAACGAGAGTTTTGCAGGATATATTATTTTTGGCTGACCATTTTTTTCTTTCAAGATTTTATAAATGTCATCCCATTGCCTTCTTGCCTGCATGGTTTCTGCCAAATAATCTGATCTTAGTCTTATTGTTTCTCCTCTGTATGTGACTTCTTGTTTTTCTCAAGCTGCTCTCAGGATTCTTTGTTTGTCTTTGGATTTGGCGAGTGTGAAAATGATATGCCTTGGTGATTTTCTTTTGGGGTCTCTTCTATATGGGATTCCTTTAGCTTCTTGGATGGCCAGCTGTTCATCTTTCATGATAATGGGGAAGTTTTCTGTCAGCAGTTCCTCAATGATCCTGTGTTTTCTGTTTTCTCCCTCTGATCTGGAAGTCCAATCACTCGAAAATTTTTGCTTTTGATTGTGTCCTACATAACTCTCAGGGTCTCTTCATTTTTCTGTGTTCTTTTTTCTGAGTTTTCCTCAAACAGTGTGGTATCCAAGTGTTTGTCTTCAATTCCACTGATCCTGTCTTCCACCGTTTCAAATCTGCTTCTCAGGCCCTTCTATGACAGCTTCCATTTCTGAAATCTTGTTGTTGATCTTTTGGATTTCTAGTTATTGTCTTTGTATAATTTCTAGCTGTGAATTTATTTTGGCATTGTGTTCCTGCATTATTTTCATGAATTCTTCCAATTTTTTGTCTGTATTTTCCATGAATTTGTCTATTTTTTCCTCTTGTTTGTCAACTTTTTGCCTCAGTTCTTGGAGAATTCTGAGTATTAGAGATTTGAATTCCCTATCAGGTAGTTCTAGTGAATTTTCTTCCAGGGGAGAGTCATCTGGTGTTTTATTTTGGATGTCTACTGGAACCATCCTGTACTGTTTTCGTAAATTTTTTGATATTGTCTGCTGTCTTCGGGGCATTCAGTAGTTATTTTTCTCATTTATTGATAGTAGATTTGTTTGTTTCATCCCTTTTTAAAAAAAAAATTTGACTATGTCTGAGAATGCATAGTGTGTGTTCTTTGTTGTTTGCTCATCTGTGGGAACAATACTTTTTGCCTCCTTCTCTAACTGGCAGGGTCAGTCACTCAGATATGGTATGGCAGGGCAGGTCTAGCGGAAGAGGAGTTACTGGGATGGGTTGTTTGTTGCACTTACTACAGCCACCAGAGCGGGTCAGTAATCAGCACTGGGCAGGTTCCAGTAGGCCGTGCCTGTGCTGCTTCCTGGTGTGATGTCAAGCTCACGGTGCGGGTAGGCAGGATGCAGCGGGGATATTGTTACGTGTGGAGCTATGATGGATATGGGAGAGAGGAGAGAGGAACAGGTGCCAAAAACATACAAACAAACAAAAAAGAATGCTAAGGGAGCTAGCCGTTGGAGTGTAGAGATGAGAGATTATGAAATGGAGAAAAATAGAAAGGGGAAGAGTAAGAAAAGAAAAGAATGAATAAATAAAAATCAGAAAGGCTAAAGAACCACAAAATTCTCAGGGTTCACACTGGTACAGCTATGAGGTCTGGTGACATCACTCTCAGGTGTTGCAGTACAGCCTGGCGAGAAGGTATAGAGGTATACAACGCCAGGTATTCAGGGAACAGAAAGAGAAGGAAGATATAGACAGACGAGAAACTAAGCAATGAAGAAAGACAAAAAGGGAAAAAGAGGGAAAAGAAAACAAAACAAATTAAAAAAAAAAATCAATAAAGGCCCCTAAAAAAACAGAAAAAAAAAAGAAAAAACAATGAAAAAAGAAATGTCCTCAGGGATCCCTCTGCACTTCTGTGGAAGCTGAGGGGGAGTCTCCTTGCCATGCAGTTCCGTCCGGCCAGAAAGAGCTCCCAACTCAAGAAAAGGAAAAGAAAACAAACAAACAATTCAAAACAAACAAACGAACAAAAGCCCCAGGATCCCACCAGCGCGGCAGCCCAGACTGGGAAGCAGCTCCACACTCAAATGGAGCTCCGCAGCCCCTCAGGAAGGAGCAAAGATGGTGCACAGAGCCAGGTACTTGAGTGAAAGGAGGGGGAGGTTGCAAGAGGGAAGTAAGAAATAAAAAGAAACAGAAAAAAAAGCAACACTAACAGCCAACAAATGGCACTCAGAGAGCCAGCTAGTGCAGGCTCTTGTTTCTGGACAAGAACCTGTGTCTACGGGAAGTAGAGGAGGCCAAGTGTGGGTGAAGAAGGGTAGGGAGTGGGAAAGCGTATATCACAAATTACCGGCGCTCTGCAGCCCCTCAAGAAGAAGCAAAGATGGTGCACGGACTGAGGTACTCGAGTGAAAGGAGGGGGAGGTGGCAAGAGGCAAGGAAGAAATCAAAAGAAGTGGAAAAAAGCAACACCAGCAGCCAAAAAATGGTACTCAGAGAGCCGCCCATTCGGATTTGTGGAATCTAAGCAGCTGGTGTTTCCTGGTCAAGAGATTGTGGCCACAGGAAGCATTTGAGACCGAGTCGCGGTGAAGAAATGTGGGAGGTGGGAAAGCATATATCGCAAATTACCGGTTGTTTTGTCTCCCGGTGGATGCTCCGTGAGGCTGCTTTCTCGTACCCCCGTTTGCTCATCTCTGATAGGAGTCCATGACGGCAGATCCGGGCTGCGTTAGCTGGTAGGGGACCTCTGCGTGAATCTCTCCTCGTTCTCCGTTCTCTGTCAGTTTTCTCAGTCCATTTGGTGCTTGGCTGAGTTCTTTATCTCTTCATTTGATGTTTCAGGGTTTCAGGATTGTTGTATTCTCTGTTCGGCTTAGTTTTTCAGATCTTTGCTGTGGAGGGACGGCGTGGTGCTTCTGCCCAGAGCACCATTTTGCTGGAACCCGAATGTTGAAGTAATTTTGATCATTAACATTCTATTTACCCTTTATTGATTAGTAGCCTTTTTATCCTCCTTTGTGTCTTTCACTGCTGAAGTTTATTTTGTCATCATTATTATTTATAAGTTAGTAGCCCTTGTTTATTTCTTTCAGGATGTGTTTCTCCACTACGAAGCCCTTCTTAAGCCTTCTGCCATATTGCTGTTCATTGCAGCTCCCGTTAAATCTTGGCATGAGAATGCCTATGTTAAGCTCGCTCAGGTAGTTTCATGATTCACAAATCTGACTGAATGCTAGATTTGTCACCCTTTGTCTAAAACTGTGCATGAGAACTCAGATCCATTACTTACTTCCATACTGAATTACAGCTTTGTTCCTCCTGCTACTGTCAATTTTAACATCATCTCTAGGCAAGTCATGTTTGAGACTGTGGTGTCCTCCTAATATACTGACTCAACCCTAGGTCCCATGTTTCAATCCGACTTAAATTAGAGTTAGAAAGTGTTTCAAAATAACGTGGATCTCCTCTTCAAATTATAAAAATGAGCTCTTAATTTCACATAATGCCCCTCCTAGATATTGTAATGTGGCTTCTTCAGGAAATTTAATGGCATGTTTACAGGAAAGAGGTCTTTTTTGGTCCAAAATGTGGAATTGGCTAAGGTTAGGATGGCAGTCTATTTGCAACAATTCCTTGACAGACAATTGACTTGAACAGACAAATTAAATCATCCCTGTCCCAGGTAAAAACATTTTAGGACTGGCGTAATATGTGCCCCATATGGATACGTATTTTATGTGGAGAATCAAGATACCTGTCTTAGTCATCTAGTGTCACTATAACAGAAATACCACAAGTGGATGGCTGTAACAAAGAGGAATTTATTTCTTTGCAGTAAAGTAGGCTAAAAGTCCAAATTCAGGGCATCGGCTCCAGGGGAAGGCTCTCCCTCTCCGTTGGCCCTCTCATCAATGTTCCCCTGGACTAGGAGCTTCTCCATGCAGGGAACCAGTGTCCAAAGGACACACTCTGCTCCTGGCACTGCTTTCTTGGTGGTATGAGGTTCCCCTGTCTCTCTGCTCACTTCTCTCTCTTATATCTCAAGAGACTGTCTCAGGACACAGTCCAATCTCGTAGGTTGAGTCCTGCCTTACTAACACAACTGCTGCCCACACTCCCTCATTAACATCATACGGGCAGAATTTACAACATATAGGAAAATCACACAATATCAGGAATCATGGCCAGCCAAATTGATACACACATTTTTTGGTGGATATAATTCAATCAATGGCAATACCCACCTTTGCCAATTTAAATCCAAATAATGAGTTATATACTTGGGCTTTATCCTGTTTAGATGGTTGGAATATGACAGGCCAATGCACCTTAGACCATATGTAAATCCTTTTAGACATGCGTTTTTACAATGAGATTTTACATTGGACTGACCTCCTGAAACTATTAGGAAGAGAAGCAAACGGTCAAGAGATAAGGAAGGGAGAGTTGGAAGGAAAATCTTAAAGAGTTCCCTGATTTAGTTTACAGTTTTTTGAGGATTTTCTTCCCTTAGTACAGAGTAGGAGATTTAGAACACTCCGTCCATAACATCTCCAGAACCATGGAAGGAATAGCAGATGATGTTGCCAATGCTATGACTGCTCAAGAAAAATCACAGAACACACTTGCCAAAGTAGTTTTGGATTATCAAGTTGACCTAGATTTCCAGTTATCCCAACAAGGAGAACAAATTGTTCTTTCAATGATTTAAGTTTGTAAATACCAATCAAGTACTGTATTTCATGTCCTTTGTTTCCCCCTTATAAACATCACTGCTGAGTCGCCGTATTAGATTACTAGATTCCACCACATGGAGTTTAATCTATCTCCAGCTCAAGCTATCTCTTTACTTTCAAGAAATCTCTCAATTTTATATTAATCAGAGTACGAATAATTACTCTATGACAGTACCCTATCTCAGCAATTGTGAAAGGTGCTAGAAATATAAACGTGATTAAGAAATAGTACTTGCCCTTATAAATTCAGTGTAGAATAAAGAACAGTTGTGGACAAATAAACATTTACAAACATTTTATTTACATAAAAATTTCAGGAGTATAATATAACATGTTTTCAGAATGCACCTAGGCATAAACTGAATTACATTTTTGAGTTGTATAGTGTAATAATTATTTTAGATAAGGTATTTTTCATAAGGTATGAAAAATACTCAGTCTGCCAATCCTATAGATATGGTGTGGTAGACAGCTTTCAAGAGGGTCCCCAATAATCCCTACCTCTGGTAGTCACACCCTTGTGGTGGCCCCTCCTACAATGTAACCAATAACATATGGCAAAAGTGAGGATAAGTCATTTCCAAAATTAGTTTATAAAAGACTGTGACCTCTCTTTTGGTTGTTTTCTTGCTAGCATTTTCTTTCTCCCTCTCACTCTATCACTTGCTTTATGGGAAACCAGCTGACAAGTGAGAATACCCGTGCTACCATGGAGAGGCCCATGTGGTGAGGAATGGAGGCCTTCAGCCAACAGCCATCAAGGAAGTAAGGCCCACCTATAACCATATAAATTAGTTTGGAAGCAGATCTTCCTCAAATCAAGTCTTTAGATGAGATTGCACCCTTGGTTAACATCTTGACTACAACATCCTGAAAGACCTGAAGTCCGACCACTCAGTTAAGCTACCCCTGAATTCCTAACCCACAGAAAGTATGAAATTATAAATGTCTGGTGTTTCAAACTGCTAAATTTTGGGGTAATTTGTTACACAGCAATAACATACTGTCATGGATTGAATTGTGTCCCGCAAAAATATCTGTCAGCTTGGCTAGGTCATTGCTATGGATTGAATAGGGTCCCCCCAAAATATCTGTCAACTTGGCTGGGTCATGATTCCCAGCATTGTATGATTGTGTATCATTTTGTAATCTGATGTGATTTCCTTTTGTGTTGTAAATTCTATCACTATGAAGTAATACGATGGATTAGCAGCTGTTGTACTGATGAGGTCTACAAGATTAGATAGTGTCTTAAACTAATCTCTTTTGAGATATAAAAGAGAGAAGAGAGCAGAGACACATAGGGACCTTGTACCACCAAGAAAGCAGCACTGGGAACAGAGTGAGCCCTTTGGACCTGAGGATCCTGCCCAGAGAATCTTCCAGGCTGAGGGAAGATTGATGATACGTATCTTCCTCCAGAGTAGACACAAAAAGCATTCCCCTGGAGATGACACCCTGAATTCGGACATGTAGCCTACTAAACTGTGAGAGAATAAACTTCTCTTAGTTAAAGCCATCCACTTGTGGTGTTTCTGTTATAGCAGCACTAGATGAATAAGACACATGTGAATACATATGCTCTTTCCAAAATGTGGAAGACATGAGTTCATGGGTTAGTGAATCATTCCTGATGGTAAATTGAGAACCTCAATTTTTCTGTCAGTGAATACTAATTGGTCAATGACTGTTTGAGAACCAAAAGATTTCTAAAAACTATGTATAGTTTAATTCCCAATTTATATCCAGAGAATAGTTTACTTACTCAAAAAATCCAGACTTTTAAATAACGACTTATGGTATATATCTATTTAGCTACCAAACCAAAACATTGAAAACCATAATTCAATAAAATTTAATTGCTTCTCAGGTATGAAAGGTCAATTATATATTATTGAATTTGCTAATGAAAATTAGAATGAATTCAAATTTGAATTCAAATTAATATTCACAAGTAATCTTCACTTTGAACTCCAAAATACATAATATAGTTCCAGTTCATTCTATCTTAGAGACCACCACTTAATTAAAATAATATGCAGGAGTGATTTAGGCTGTTTTTTTTAATTAAGGCAAAAGAACACAAAATTTTAGGGTAATTGAGATTATTTCTCTGCCACTTTGAAATGACCAGCATTTATTCCTTGATATTTAGATTTTGGAATTATACTAACACTGTCAGATATTATTAACTTAGTCTAACTTTATTTCTGCATTGAGAAAACTGATCTTGGTGGCTGTCACTAGAAGAAGGTGATGTACCTGGAAGCACAAAGCAACTGCCTTTCCCCTTCTACAAAGCAGAAACTGAGGAGGATGTAGACTCTCACCTAAGAAGTCTTACCAGAATTAGGGTAGCTAGCGCTACCGAGCCAGAGGGGTAGGGAATGAAAGGTTATAAAGACTTGATCTGCTAAGAGGATTATTTCTTATTTCTGGGATGCTGGAAGGAGGTTATGGAAGCTACTAACATAATGTTAAGTTTGGGTACTCTTCCTCTTTTGGTTTCAGATCAGTGGTTTTCCAACACTGGTGTGCATCAGAATCATATGGAGAGCTGTTAAAACACAGATTGCTGGGCCCCATCCCTGGACATTTAGATTTAGTAGTTCCAGGGTGTGGCACAGGAATATGCATTTCTAACAAGTTTCTGGTGATGTGTTGCTTCTGATCCAGGGACCATACTTAGTGAACCACTGGTCTAGATTGTATTACTTCTGTTTGTTCTTGGGAGAGTTTATGTTCAGGCTGGGATGAGGGTGGGGTAGCTAAACTATATTTCTGGTAGTTAGATAGGGCCTTAAAACTGAGTTCTGGCCAATAAAATGTGGGTGTAACCTTAAGTACCACCACCAGGTCCTACCCCTAAAATGTCCCATGTGATTTTCCATATTCTTGTCAGTCTTTGGCTAGCTGAATGCAAGGGATTAAGTGGAGAACTCTGAGAAAAACTTTTCATGCTCTCTTCTGTAGATTATTTTCCTTTTAAGAAGATTATGAGGCCTGAGCTCCCCACAGTGAATTGTGTGTTATCTGACTACCAGTCATTAATTTCGGCAAAACAGTGCATCATCATGTGGAAGTGGATATATCAGTGACTTTGAACAATGACATTTTCTGAAAACGGTCTATTGTTCTGTTACTCCCCATTCCAGCAAATTTCTAATTTACTGATTTCAATCACATGAGGGATACTTATTGGAACTATATAGTGGATTAGCTTTTTGGTTTTTGATATCTGAAGCAGTAATCCTAGTAACGAACGGTGCTTGTCTTGTAGTAGCTTGGCAGCTAGATTGGTTAAACTTGAGGCTGAGGACCTTTAGTAATAATAGATGAAGTTACAAAAGTCTCTTCATTACTTTGGGGCTATGTACAATAGCCATATTTGGACATGTAAAGTGGAAAATTGAAACAATTTATGTATCTTGACAATTCCAATGAATGTTCTAACATTTACCTCAATTACCTTGAATCTGTAAGAAAATGTGTTCTTATGCTTGAATTAGCCTGAATCTGCTTGGGTGTTTTATTCCAATTTACATGTCCAGATATAGCTTTTGGGTAATAATAATCATGACGGCTTCCATTATGTTCCAGGCACCATTAGGTGATTTTCATATATTATTTCTAACCCTCATACCAACTTCACAAGCTAGGCGTCGTTATTCCCATTTTACCCATGAGGAAACTAAGCTGATAGAGGTTACAGGATTTAGGAAGAATTTGAAACAGTAATTTTCTTTGTAGAAAATCAGCAAAGTGATGAAACAAAGAAATATGTATTGTTAAATCTCAGAAAATGAATAAATGTTAGTAACACAATTTAGCCTTCTGAAAAGACAAGAAGTAAAGCCTAAGTTCTCTGCACCTTTGACTAATGGCCTCCTCTTACCTGGCCATAGTAAGACCAAGATGGTAACCTTGGTCTCTGCCTTCCTTTCTTTGTGACTTCAGATCATGAATTCCATGCTAGTTTTTTCTTTCATTTCTTTAAAATTTTATTTTATTTTTGAAATCTTGGAGTGACTCTGTTGAAACCAAAACACTTAAAAAAAAAAAGAAATTGTTTTCCACATAAAATGGCATATGTCAAAATACTAAGTTATATCCTCCTTCTAAGACAATAATTTGCACAACCAAGCTGTATTCAAAGGCATTAACTTGCTACGATTTTGACAGAGGCAGTCTGTGTATGCAAATCCCTCGAATTCTGATGAGACTGTGATTACACTCTCAAAAAAGAAGAGTCTGAATACAGATCTGAGAGGGCCAGAAAGTGTTTAGTGTCTCATTGTTTTCTTGGAGATTCTAAATCACATTCAAGTCAATGTCACTGATCTTCATATCAATGCACAAATGGAACAGAAGAGAAAAGCCAGGAAAACTATTTTCTGAGTGAAACACTGATTTTGTTCTCATGTTACCAGCAAGAGACCATTTGGGATATTTAAGCCTGAGGTTGAGTGCTTCGCATTTGTTAGAGCTTCACAATGTTTGAAACGAGTTTTCCCTTTAGGAAGCCCATCCTTTTAGACAAGTGCTACATCAGATCAAAAGACATGGGAAGAAGTATTTTGAGCACAGATTGAATTTTCTTCTGGCACAGTGACATAGCCTTTTAGCACAACATTGTCTCTTCTCTACTGAGTGTCCTTTTTTAATAAAAAAATAGTTGGAGTCTATTTTCCAATAAGTGCTAGGCCTTTTTTCACATGGCATATTGGCTAACAGCCACTTGGAGATCATTTGAAATGAAAACTGGTGTGAGGGGATTTTGTTTCTCAGTTCCAGTTGAAACTGCTTCCCAGTTTATTAAATGTTGACCAAATTGCTCATTGTATTGACATGATTTTTAATCTAATTTTTGTATTATTTGCTATCTGAGAAACACAAATATTAATATAAGCTTTTCCTTTTTTTTAAAAAAAAAACTTTTAGTTACAACGATAGTCTGTTAAAAATGTCGTGGAACTAGTAAAAATTCTTGTCTATAGTTTTTATCTCTTTTAACGGTAAGAAAAGCAGTGTCATCAGCATCTTGAATCATCATCTTAAAATGGTTTGAAGAGAGGTACTGCGAACCCAAATTACTATTTTAACCCTAAACAAGGACAGTCTAACAGCGGAAAGAAATGGCCAAATTTTATTTCTGAATGGTGTTGCTGTTCCATTTTAGGTGAATGTTATTTACAAGTGCCTTGAACACAAATCGCTGGCCACATTCTAAGGTACCAGTACCAGGTAGTTGGAGAATCACCAGGAGGAGTGCTACCTTGGAGAAAGATTAGGAAGTGGAGAAAGAGAGGGAAATTTTTTTCTGTCTACTTCCTTCCACCATGTGTTTAGGAGAATTCCTGGCATGACTGATGCAATTTTCTCCTGTTGTCATTAGCAATTGTCACCAATCACGGCTAATCAGCTACCTCCAAAATGAAAAGAGAGTTGGCCAAGGTGCAGCTGGAACTGCTGCTAGTGCATCCCTGGGGATCTTACTGGACACTTGACAATTTCTGTTTCCAAACTACTGTCTTCTGACACACACACATAATGGAAAATTGGAGCAATTATTCAGATAATATGTGCAAACAGTAGATTTTCACCTTTAGTTCATTGAAAAAAAAACTCCATCTGTTTGTTAAAGTTTTTCCGGACTTTTAGCACTTCTTGCTAGAACCATTATCTTTTCTGAAATTCTGTTGAATGAATTTATGTTTGAAACCCTCTACGTCTTGACTTCCACAGTGCCTGGCACACATTAGTTCTTGGCAAATCATTCATTGTTATTAAAGCTAATTATTTTCTTTCTAACTATGAGGCAGTATAGCAGAGCAGTTAGGAGAAGACAATCTGGAGTCAGGCTGCCTAAGTTCAAATATTGCCTTCTCCACTCAATTGCTGTATGATTTTGAACAAGTAATTTAACTCTCCAGGGCCTCATTTCTTCATCTTTGCCCTCCCCAATAATCCAGCAAGGGAGTGTTGAGTCAGTAGGGGCCCTACAGGATATGACCCCAGCACTATGTCCAGCATGTGTCCTCAATGGTCAGTGCCCATGCCGTACCTATTAATAAATATTTTTAATATCACTCCCTTTATAGAGTTGCTGTGAGGATTAAATGAGTTGATGGATGTAAAGTATTTAGAATAGTGTCTGAAGGCCATTAAGCACTAAGTTGCTATTATTATAAGTAGATTGTAAATTTTTCAAGGCAAGGACAATATCTACTATGTATTTTATACGTCTCCCTGAAACACAGTGCAGTAGATGGGCAATTCATTCATTCATTTTTTTTATCCATTTTTTCAACAAAAATACATTAAGTACCTTCTTTTCTTAAAATTTTTTCCCGGAAAAAAATTTATATATACATTGTTATGTGACTCTAATTGCTCTCCGCATACTGTGACAGCACACTCCTCTTTTCCACCCCTGAATCCCCATGTCCACTCAACCAGCTCCTAACCCTCTCTGCCTTACCATCTCACCTCCAGACAGAAGCTGCCAGCTTAGTCTCTTGTAGCTACTTGAGCTAAGAGGCACCCTCCACACGAGTATCATTTTATGTCCCACAGTCCAGTCCAATCCCTGTCTGAAGAGTTGGCCTCTGAAATTGTTTTAGTTTTGGCCTGATAGAGAATCCAGGGGCCATGCTTTCCATTAAGTCTGGTCTACTTACTAGAATTTGAGTTCTGCACCCCACCTTTCTCCTCTATCAGGGACCCTCTGTTGTCTTCCCTGTTAGGGTGGTCATTGGTGGTAGCTGGACACCATCTAGTTCTTCTGGTCTCAGGCTGATGAAGTCTCTGGTTTATGTGGCCCTTTCTGTCTCTTGGGCTACTACTTTCTTTGTGTCTTTGGTAGTCTTCATTCTCCTTTACTCCATGGGGTTGAGACCAATTTATACATCTTAGATGGCCACTTGCAAGCTTTTAAGACCCCAGACACCACACACCAAAGTAGGATGCAGAACATTTTCTTAATAGGCTTTGTTACGCTAATTGACCTAGATGTCCCCTGAAAGCATGGTTCCCAAACCCCTACCCCTGCTACTCAGTCCCTCAAAGTGTTTGTTTATATTCAGGAAACTTCTTAGCCTTGCCTTAGTCCACTTGTGCAGACTTCCCCTGTAGTGAGTGCTGTCCTTCCCTTTATCTAATTCTTATCTACAATCTAGTTAGTAAATAACCCTCACCCTCCCTCTCCACCATCGTAACCATCAAAGAATGTTTTCTTCTGTGTTTAAACCTTTTCTTGAGTTCTTATAATAGTGGTCTTATAACAATATTTGTCCTTCTGTGACTGACTAAATTCACTCAGCATAATGACCTCCAGCTTCCTCCATATTATAAGATGTTTCACAGCTTCATCGTTGTTCGTTATCTTTGCGTAGTATTCCATTGAGGATATACCATAATTTGTTTATCCATTCGTCCGTTGATGGGCACCTAGGTTATTTCCATCTTTTTGCTATTGTGAACAGTGCTGCAATGAAGATGGGTGTGCATGTATGTATTCATGTGATGGCTCTTATTTCTTTAGGATATATTCCAAGGAGCAGGATAGCTGAATTGTATGGTACTTGTATTTCTAGCTTTTTAAGGAAGCACCAGATCGATTTCCAAAGTGTTTATACCATTTTACATTCCCACCAATAGTGTATAAGTGTTTCTGTCTCTTCACAACCTCTCCAGTATTTATTATTTTGTGTTTTTTGAATTAATACTAGCCTTGTTGGAATGATGATATCTGATTGTAGTTTTGATCTGCATTTCTCTAATGGCTAATGACCCTGAGCATTTCTTCATGTGTCTGTTAGCCGCCTGAATATCTTCTTTGGTGAAGTGCCTTTTCATATGCTTTGTCCATTTTTTAATTTGGTTATTTGTCTTTTTGTTGTTGAGATTTTGCAATATCTTGTAGATTTTAGAGATTAGACGCTGATGGGATTTGTCATACCCCAAATTTTTTTTCCCAGTCTGTAGGTTGTCTTTTTACTCTTTTGGTGAAGTCTTTGATGAGCCTAAACGTTTGATTTTTAAGAGCTCCAAGTTAGCTAGTCTCTCTTCTGGTGCTTGTGCTTTGTTACTTATGGTTTGTATTGTGTTTATGCCATGTATTAGGGCTCCTAGCGTTGTCCTTATTTTTTCTTCCATGATCTTTATCATTTTTGATTTTATATTTAAGTCTTTGATTCATTTTGAGTTAATTTTTGGGCATGGTGTGAGGTATGGGTCTTGTTTCAGTTTTTTGCATATGGATATCCAGCTTTGCCAGCACCATTTGTTAAAGAGACTGTCTTTTCCCCAATTAATGGACTTTGGGCCTTTGTCAAATATCAGCTGCTCATAGGTGGATGAATTTATGTCTGGATTCTCAATTCTATTCCATTGGTCTATGTATCAGGTTGTATCAGTACCAGGCTGTTTTGACTACTGTGGCTGTGTAATAGATTCTAAAATATGGTAGTGTGAGGCCTCTCAGTTTGTTCTTCTTCTTGAGTAATGCTTTACTTATTTGGGGCCTCTTCCCTTTCCATATGAGATTGGTGATATGTTTCTCCATCTCATTAAAAAATGCCAGTGGAATTTTGATCGGGATTGCAGTGTATCTGTAAATCGCTTTGGGTAGAATTGACATTTTCACAATGTTGAGTCTTCCTATCCATGAGCAAGGTATGTTTTTCCACTTACGCAGGTCTCTTTTGGTTTCTTGCAGTAGTGTTTTGCGGTTTTCATTGTGTAGCTCTTTTACGTCTCTAGTTAGATTTATCCCTAAGTATTTTATATTCTTGGGGGCTATTGTAAATGCTACTGATTTGGTAACTTCCTCTTCAAGATTCTCTTTGTTGGTGTAAAGGAATCCAATTGATTTTTTGTATGTTTATCTTATATCCTGAAACTTTGCTGAACTCTTCTATTAGTTCCAGTAGTTTTCTTGTGGATTCTTTGGGGTTGTTTATGTATAAGATCATATCATCTGCAAGTAGAGATAATTTGACTTCTTCCCTACCAATTTTGATACTCTATTTCTTTTTCTAGCCTAATTGCTCTGGCTAGAACCTCCAGACAATGTTGAATAAGAGTGGTGATAAAGGGCATCCTTGTCTGGTTCCCGTTCTCAAGGAGAATGCTTTTGATGTCTCTCCATTTAGGGTGATGTTGGCTGTTGGCTTTGTATAAATACCCTAAATTATATTGAGGAATGTCCCTTCTAGTCCTATTTTGTTGAGAGTTTTTATCATGAATGTGTGTTGGACTTTGTCAAATGCCTTTTCTGCATCTATTGATAAGATCATGTGGTTCTTCTCTTTTGTTTTATGTATGTTATGGATTACACTGATTGTTTTTCTAATGTTGAACCATCCCTGCATACCTGGTATAAATCCCACTTGATCATGGTGAATCATTTTTTTTATATGTTGCTGAATTCTATTGGCTAGAATTTAGTTGAGGATTTTTACATCAATGTTCATGAGGGATATTTGTCTGTAATTTTCTGTTTTTTGTTGTGTCTTTACCTGGTTTTGGTGTCAGGGTTATGCTGGCCTCATAGAAAGAGTTTGGGAGTATTCCAACCTTTTCTAGGCTCTGAAATGCCTTTAGTAGTAGTTGTGTTAACTCTTGTCAGAAAGTTTGGTAGATTACTCCAGTGAAGCCATCGGAGCCAGGGCTTTTTTTCTTTTGGGAGTTTTTAAATTACCTTTTCAATCTCTTCTTTTGTTATGGGTTTATTTAGTTGTTCTGCCTCTGTCTGTGTTAGTTTAGGTAGGTAGTGAATTTCTAAAAATTTGTCCATTTCCTCTGGGTTTTAAAATTTGTTAGAGTGCAATTTTTCATAGTATTCTGTTATGATAACTTTTAATTTCAGTTGGGTCTGTTGTAATATCACCCATCTCATTTCTTATATGGGTTATCTGCTTCCTCCTGTTATTCTTTTGTCAGTTTGGCCAGTTGTTTATCAATTTTGTTGATCTTTTCAAAGAACCAGCTTTTGATCTTGCTAACTCTTTCAACTGTTTTTCTATTCTCTATTTCATGCAATTCTACTCTAATTCTTGTTATTTCCTTTCTTCTGGTGCCTGAGGGCTTCTTTTGCTACTCTCTTTCTACTTGTTCCAGTTTTAGGGTTTATTTTTGATTATGGGCCTTTCTTCTTTTTGGATGTGTGCATTTATTGCTATAAACTGACCTCTGAGCACTGCTTTTACTGTGTCCCAAAGGTTCTGGTAGGATGTGTTCTCATTCTCATTTGATTCTATTAATTTCTTTATTCTATCCTTAATTTCTTCTATAACCCAGTAGTTTTTGAGCAAGGTGGTGTTCAGTTTCCATGTGTTTTATTTTTTTTCCTTGCTTCTTCTGTTGTTGATTTCTACTTTTATGGCTTTATGATCAGAAAAGATGCTTTGTAATAGTTCGATGCTTTGAATTTTATTAAGGCTTGCTTTATGGCCTAATATGTGATCTATTCTGGAGAATGTTCCATGTGCATTGGAAAAGAAAGTATACTTGGCTACTGTTGGGTGGAGTGTTTGGTATAAGTCTATGAGATCAAGTTGGTTGATTGTACCATTTAGCTCTTCAGTGTCTTTGTTAAGCTTCTTTCTGGATGTTCTGTCCTTCACCAAAAGTGGTGTGCCGAAGTCTCCTACTACTGTTATGGAGCTGTCTGTCTCTCTTCTCAATGCTGTTAGAATTTGTTTTATGCATTTTGGAGTGCTGTCACTGGGTGCATAAATATTTATTATAGTTATGTCCTCTTGGTGTATTGACCCTTTCATCATTATATAGTGTCCTTCTTTATCCTTTGTGGTGGATTTTACTTTAAAGTCTATTTTGTCAGAGGTTAGTATTGCCACTCCTGCTTTTTTCTTTTTGAGTGTTGTTTTGCTTGATATATTTTTTTCCAACTTTTGAGTTTTAGTTTGTTTGTGTCTTTAAGTCTAAGGTGTGTCTCTTGTAGGCAGCATATAGACGAATCATGTTTTTTTTATCCAATCTGCCACTCTCTGTCTCTTTATTGGTGCATTTAGTCCATTTATATTCAGTGTAATTATTGATAGGTACGAGTTTAGTGCTGTCATTTTGATGTCTTTTTTTGTGTGTTGTTCACAGTTTCTTTGTTCCGCTTAATTTTCTGTGCTGAGTCATTTTTATTTATGTATTTTATTTTCATATTTTTCATTGTTGTTGATTTTGTATTTGCTGAGTCTTTATTTTTTTTAGTTTTTTATTTTGACTTGTAGTGTTGTTAGTTTCCTGTGTGGCTACCTTAATATTTACCCCTATTTTTCTAAGTTCATACCAGTCTTTTGTTTCTTTATATCACCTTGACTTCCTCTCCATATGAAAAATCTATGTCTACATAGATTTTTTTAAGTCCCTCTTTTTTGTTTTAATGTTGTCATCTTTTACATATTGACATCTGTTTCCCTATTTTCAGTGTTTTAGCTTTGATTTTTGTGACTTCCCTATCTGGGTTGATGTCTGGTTTTTCTGTCCTGTGTGTAGTCTTGGGCTGTTATCGGATGTTATTGATTTTCTAACCAGAGGACTCCCTTTAGTATTTCTTGTAATTTTGGTTTGGTTTTTGTAAATTCCCTAAACTTTGTTTCATCTGGAAATGCCCTAAGTTTGCCATCATATTTGAGAGAAAATTTTGCTGGATATATAATTCTTTGCTGGCAGTTTTCTTCCTTCAAATCTTTATATCTGTCATCCCACTGCCTTCTTGCCTGCATGGTTTCTGCTGAGTAGTCCGAGCTTATTCTCATTGACTCTCCTCTGTAGATGACTTTTCATTTATTCTTAGCCACTGTTAAAATTTTCTTTATCTTTGGTTTTGGCAAGTCTGATTATAATATGTCTTGGTGACTTTCTTTTGGGATCTACTTTATGTGGGGTTCGGTGAGCATCTTGGATAGATATCGTCTCATCTTTCATGATATCGGGGATGTTTTCTGCCAACAAATCTTCAGCAATTCTCTCTGTATTTTCTGTTATCCCCCTTTCTGGTATCCACTCACTCGTAGGTTATTCCTCTTGATAGAGTCCCACATAATTCCTAGGGCTTCTTCATTTTTCTAAATCCTTTTATCTGATTTTTTGTCAAATAAGTTGTTGTCAAGTGTTTTATCTTCAGTCTCACTAATTATGATGTCCGTTGCCTCAATTCTGCTCCTATGACTTTCTATTAAGTTCTCTAATTTTCAAATTTTATTGTTAATCTTCTGGATTTCTGATTGCTGTCTCACTATGGATTCTTGTATCCTGTTAAGTTTGTCATTATGCTCTTCACTAACCTTTTTAATTTCCTCTATTGCCTATTCTGTGTTTTGATTAATTTCCTTCCTAATTTCTTGAAGAGTTCTGTATATTAATCTTTTGTACTCTGCCTCTGGTAATTCCAAGAAATTTTCATCCTCTGGAAAATTTCTTGATTCTTTCTTTTGGGAGCTTGCTGAAGCCATCATGGATTGCCTCTTTATGTGATTTGTTACTGACTGTTGTCTCCGAGCCTTCAATAAGTTATTATATTTATTTATTTTATGTTTGCTTACTGTTTCCTAGCTTCTTGTTTTGTTTTGATATGCCCAAATAGGCTGCTCATATGGGTTAGTTTGATTATTGGCACCTTTAGAGCTCTAAAATCCTGTCACCAGGTGGTTACATCTGTTACTAGGTGTGTAAGCTCTGGAGTCTGCCCACTCCTGTATGGATTCAGCTCAGGTGCCCAGGTAGATAGCCATGAAGTCTGTGGTGTAGGCTCTTACTTACAGTCCTAGACAGGCATGGGTGTTTGGTGAAGGCACAAGCATCTGGCTGTGGCAGGGGGACACACTCTGAGCAAGCCAGGGGGCTGACAGCCACCTCCGAGTGTCTAAGAGAAAGGTGTGTCCCTGTTCCCTAGAGAGCATAGGTGAGTGGGTTTTGCAACCGTATTATGAGCACCTAATGCTTTTGGCTGTAAGGACTTGGGGACACTTCTTATTCATGGGCTCCTCTTGCAGGTGGCTAGGTGGCATGGGTGGAGCCACCAGTCCTCAGGCCCCATATGTGGGTAGGTGAAGACCTGCTTAATGCACAGAGCAGTGTCAAATGTCAAGAACCTGCCACTTCACAGTTGAAACAGTTGAAGTTAGGGTTCTAGTATATACCCTGTTGTACTGTGGCCATGAGGGCCTATGCTGTTGAGATGGGCCCACACAAGTCTCTGTAAGGGGAAAGGCACTCAAGGTCCATGGATCCCTTATGCCTGTGCCTAGGCAAAGGAGCTGTGCTTGCCCTGGATTCGTGGCTTAGGAGAGCTGGCAGTTTATTTTTTCCCCTCTTTCTTATTTTGTTCACTCTCCAAGGCAGGGAGAATGTCTCAGGACGTGTGATGGATCCTACTTCCAGCCCAGGGGAATCAACAATTGCTGAAGATGGTCTGGGACCCAGTGCAGATCAGGGAGTGATGTGGTAAATGGAAGAGAGTTTTCTTGGGTGGCTGTGTAGAGTCTCTGGTGCTGGGTCTCTGCCGGTGTGGAAAATGTGCCCCCTGAGCACTGCTGCTTGCCTGCCTCATCCCTGAGCTGATTAGGCCTGAAGGGCTCAGGCTCTCACCAGGTCATGTCTGGCAACTCCTCACTGCTTCCGAACCATCTCTCCCTTCCGCTGCCACTCAGTCTGGTTCCTCAACTCTGCCTTTGCTGTTCAGGGTGCCCAGATTGCCATATGTAATCGAATCGCTTGTTTTGTTGGGTCTTTGTTGTAAGAGGATCTACCGGAAGTGTCTGACTACTCTGCCATCTTGGCCCTACCTCCCCTAAGTACCTTCTAAGTGCCAGGAACTTAGAAAAAATACAACCAGAATGTTCCTTAGAAGCAAGGATGGTGAGACTTCGACATTATGAAAGAACAATCACTAGAAAAGGACATCATGTTTGGTAAAGCAGAGAGAAGGTCAATGAAAATGAGGGAAACCATCAGTGAGATGGATTGCCACAATAATCACAGTCATGACTCAAACATACCAACAACCATGAAGGGACACAAGGTAGAACAATGCTTCGTTCTGTTATACATAAGGTGCCATTAGTCGGAGCCAACTCAATGGCAAATATCAACAACACAAGTGCCAGATACTCTTCTACGTATTTGGGAGATATTAGTGAACAAAACAGATAAAGATATCTGCTTTCATGGAGTTTACATTCTAGCTACAGAAAACCTAAAATATGAAATAAACAAAAAATAAATAATTTATATAGTATATCAGAAAGCGGTAAATGTGTTCACTCTTGACTCTCCAAAGGACCAGCAGATCTTCTGCTACAATTGAGTTTGTGCACGGTGCTAGGGCACATTCATTGTGTATGAGCCAGAAATCACAATAACCTTTTGAATCTCACACTTGCATTTCTTGGTGCAGCAACCTCTCAAAGAGGTTTTCTTTAAAAGATATGGCAACCCAGTCATCATCCCAGTCAACACTCATTTGGTAAAATGATTGGGTGAAACAGGTGACCTGTTGCTAGCCACTTTCCTGAAAGCCTTCTCCAATAAAGAGGCTCAAGTGAAAGAATTCCTCAGGGTAATCTAAAGGAATAAAGGCCCATAATGATTTTGTTGCTTGTGTACACTAACAAAAGGAGAACTATTATGAAATTCCATTTAATTCTAACTACTTGTTAGCTGAAAAAAATCTATCAGCTTACAAATTCCTTGAACAATTATTTCAATCCTTAAAACAGTCATCACGTAGCTTGGAAAAGAAGAATAATATTTTTACAAGTCAGATTTCCATATTTACTTGCATTCTTATTTTTCCACTGATTTCATTGTTTAACCTAATTTACTCTGGTGCCCATGGGGCAATTCTAACATACTTTTCTTTGAGAAACAATCATAAACTTCTCCTGATGTTAAAATTGCTTACAACAATACAATTGCTGCATGTTCAAGTTCTGTATTGCTGCAAGTTCTAGCCCAGTAATTATTCATGTTAGACAGCCTATTAGGAACTTTACAGTGAAAGGCATTGACTAAAAAGTAAATTAAATAAAATATATATTCATGCCAGAAATGGAGTTTATACTTGTTCACGCTTGACAATGAATGATAAATATACAGATAGAAATAACATTTATTTGCATTTAAGAAATCCATTTATTGCTGAATGTGTCCACCTTATTGCTATTTGCTCCACAAGGTCTCTGAGGTCCAGGCCATGTGGGCCAACCCAGGGCAAATTTATAAGGTAAGTGAAATTTGCCTTAACATGCAACTCCTCCTCTTATTCTTGCTCATAGCAGTGTCCCGCCCCTAATTACTCCTTTAATCTCTGCTCATTTATTTATGTTCTTTACACTTTCATGTTAATTAAGCTATCATACACCTTTTCTGGTGTATTTTCATTTTGCACCTTCATCCTTAAGGTGTTATTAGAAACTTTGCCTCCGATTCTAGGAAATTTAAGGACCCTGATCTAATATCTGTTATGTAGTTCCATTTGATACGTTTTGGTATCATTTCAAACTTTCTGTAATTTCTTTTAAAGAAATGTACAGTATTAGCTTTGGCCTCTCTGCTAATATTTTCATCTCATTCCAGATTGCAATATGCCTAAATGAATATTTATGTACTTTAAATTAGAGGAATCTGACACTTTCCTGTATATCATCACCTTACTCCTTGATTTTCTCACATCCCTTCACATTTCATCTTAAAATAAATAAGTTCTTCCTTTTCTAAACTTGGTCCTTTTTTGTTACATTTTTTACAAATCTGGATTTTTTTTGACATTTTATGGTGACACACTGTGTATTCTAAAGAGAGAACAATCTCTATAAGCAGATGAACTTGAGATAATCTATTGATGTTTGATAACACATTGATAACAATAATAAAACTCATAAACATTTGTATTTTTAAGGAAGGGCATAAGGAATCAAAAATAAATATCAGTGTAGATAAAAATAAAGAAACCATTGGAAAGAGGCATATTTAAGTTAGAAAGAAAGCACTGAATTTTGAAGACTCTGTGATCATCTCAAGTGATGATTAAAGGGACATCACTGGCGATGAGGGCTCAGCAGTTTGGAAGAAATGTGCCTTTGTTTCTCAGTACTTTAATGAGAAGTGGCAAATAAAATAAGCACTTTAGAGAAATACAATGAAGCTGCCTTCCTTCCGAAATCTTTCCGTGATGCCCACTTTTGATTGCATTGCAGCCTCTCAGTCTCCACCCTCAGGCATGCTTTTGCTGCTCTGGTCATTAATATTGACGTAGAACTGTCAATATACAAGCTTGCTTCTATAAATAGGATTAATGTATTGTCAAAAATTATGAAAGATAAAATGTTACATATAATGGTGTTCTTTAATTCACCCAATCTTTCTCTGATTGTCTTTCCAGCTTTACACACACACACACACACACACACACACACACACACACACACAGTGTATACCAAGGAGACCTGAGAATGTGGTAAAGCTCCACGCTCACTGTAAAATGGGGGTGAGTACTAGCCCTAGTGTACCCAGAAGCAGGATTTGGAGGATTAGTAAGATGCTCCTGTAAGGAAAGGGACAATACCTGCAATGTCACAGCTCTTAAACAAGCTTCTGAGAATGTTTTCATGTACATATCACATCCTCACACTGTTCTCAGAGGTCTTCTTTGAAGTCTATTTTTTTGATTAGTTCTCAGCTTTCTTCAGGTTCTTTTCCTCCCAACTTATGCCACGACTCACATACGTCATTCACAGCTGACATAACTTACTCCTCTGCATTTAGGCCTCATTGTCTGTATGCAGTTGGATCAGTCCATTTGTACCATCTATGTTAACTCGTCTCAAACCCCTGCCTTTGCATGCCCCAGCTTCTGCACAGGTGAACTCATTGATCTTGCCCCTTCTAGGATCTTGAAATAGCAGATCTATTATTTGCCCCAATTGTACCTCAGATTGTTCAACCCCTAGACATCATGCCTAACTTCCAGGTAGGCCATGTCCTTGTTCTAAGATAAACCCAGGTTGTGATGGGAAAGAGTTCAAGCAGCTCCATTCTGTCCATTCCAGTTTGTCTGGGTATTAGCAGTGGGCCAGCCTTACTACTATTGTGCAGATACAGTCACTGAGCCACTTTTGCTGCAGAACTTACCTGGTACATGCTATTCTTTCCCTGATCACCAGGGCTGTCACATCGCTCTTATGTCAGTTTCCTCTTACCTAGAATTTATAAGTTGCACTTGATTTCCTGTGTTCAAGATCACTCTTAAGTGCCTCAATTCATGGTAATGAGCTTCTGCATGGTCACCATTCCACATTCTATATTTAAGTCTTGCATCTTCCCCCAAGACCCTTCAAAGCCTGGGAGCCTTGCTTCCTTACTGGGGATGGAGGCAAGCTCCTGACATCCAACAGACCTCCCTGGTACCTATTGCCAGTCTGGGTTTTAGCTCATCACTGACTGCTGTATTTCACCTACCTCTTGGCATATTTCATACTCTGTATTAAAAATTCAACTGTGCCTCAGATTGCTTGATCCCTTGGCCACCATGCCTCACCTTCCTAGACTGTGCTGCCTCTCGAGGCCTATTCCCAGTACTGTTCAGCTTCGCAGGTTTTATGTTAGGCCCCATCGCTGCCGTTTCTCACTTGACTGTCGTACTGTGAGTAAACAACAATATCATGTCAACTAGGTCCTAGATAAGAGCAACACTTCTTGGTTCATATTCTTGTTCATATTCCAAAGAAAGTTGGACATATCATTGATGTACAAACTTTTTTTTAATGAAACTCATCACAGAATGGAATCATAAAATAGGCCACTTTGCTCTTCCCTGCCATTGTGTGTCAACTTCTTCTTAATCTGTGAAATTATGTTTTTTCAAAGTCTCCCACCTCTGTTAATGCCTAGTATCATTCTTCACCAGAGTCAGAAATGCACAACTGCTGGATGGACAAGGCCTTGTGCTCTTCATTGAATGAAATTTGATTTAGAAGGATAAAGTCATTTGGAACAGGAGAACTGTCAGTCTTCCTGAGCATCATCTCAAGCCATCTTGTTAGTAAGCTGTCATTCTTCAAATTCAAAATCACAGTCTGATCATTTTCAGCTGTCGAGGTTTCTATATAACTTGGAGGAAAGATATCCCAATGAGGGAAACTTTTCCAGAAGGATACAGCAGCCTGCTCTTCAGGAAGCCTTGAGAACATCTGGCAGAGGGAATTGGAATAGCAACCAACTGAATGCTTCCTCTTCTTCTTCTTTTTTTTTTGGTACAAGAAATATTACTTCGTACAATTTTGGAAAAATATGTCCATGAAAATTACCTAGGATGCATTTATTAGATTGACAAAGTCTAAGATATGTTCTTGTTAGCTTAAATTATTATAATTATATAATGCTTGTAGTTTTTATTTATATTACATATTCGTTTTAATAATAATTATATATACAGCTCAACATTAGAGAAAGACTGAAATAAGAAGAAAACCTGTAAAACCTAAATCATTGAAATCTGGTACTTGAACATATACGAGTATGTCTTAGGATAACACAAAAGTAAACTCACCCTCTGAAGTTAGAAGCCTGAGTGCCTTTGGAACGATAGCTACGTGGATGCTGCTGCCATAATGGCTTCTAAACTATGGTTGATTTTTTTTTAAATCTAGCATTTTTGGGATTCATGTGTTGATAAACTATACCTCAACAAATCTGTGAATTACTTTCTGATCTGTATTATTTCTGTTCTCTGTTACATTGTACCTGTTACTAGCAATCTTCTAAAAGTATATTTAAGAAGTTGCAATCTTATTCATGCTTCAAGTGAGTTAAGTGACTATTGAAGAATCGCATAATTAACGTCATTCCTTTGATTATAGAATTTACCAATTTATCAATATGTGAATAGCTGTAAAATTAGCAGTTGTACAGAATTTGCCAATTTATGAATATATTAGTAGCTATAAAATTAAACACATTTAATGGTGATTAGTATCTGTTATGTGTTTACCTTGTGTTAGATGTTTTAAATGTATTAACTTCTTTCATCGCTACTGTAAAAATGGCGTGGTGCCAGACCTTGTCTAACTTCTCAAGGAGGAGGAGAGAAAATTAAGATCATCAGTCCAAGGCTGATTCCTATGAGGTGGAGATCAGACATACCACCTCCCTCCAACCTTTTTTACCAGTTTTGACACCAGCCATTCCTCCCACGGCACTCTCTACTTTTCTGCTGGGTTCCATAATTCATTGCAATGACCAACAGAACTCACAGACTGTACTCACAGTTATGGGGTTTATTAGGAAAGTAACAGGTACAGCTCAGGATCAGGATCAACAGGTTACAATTTAGGATATAGTTCTTCTATCAGGACAGCTTCTCGGCCATGCCCACAGACAGGCCTCTCTCTCTCTCAGTGCCCTGAGGATAAGCTTCTCTTGGCCCTGGCCTCTGCCCTGCTCTGGCAAGTGTTACAAAGCTCATTAGCTCCACTGATAAGTTCCCAGAGGCACCTTAATCCATCAGGAAGCCTCCTGCCCAAAGTGTTTCAGCTCTCTTCCTCTATAGGTCAGCAAGCCTAGACTGCTGTGCCACTCCCATCTTGTGCCATTTTCGGTGTTACAGCTCTGTCTCCTGGGTCTAGGAGGTTCTCAGCACAGGGACCCAGGGCCCAAAGGACAAGCTCCACTCCTAGCTCTTCTTCTTCTTTTTTTTTTTTTTGTTGAGCTTTGATTATTTTTTTTTAAATATTTAATATTTTATTGTACTTCAGGTGAAGGCTTACAGAACAAACAGTTTCTCATATAACAGTAGTACACATGCTATTTTATGACTTTGGTTAACAACCTCACAACATTTTAACCCTCTAAATTCTCAGCTTTTTTTTTTTTTTTTGGTGAAAATACACATAGCCAAAGATACACCATTTCAAAAGTTTTTACGTACACATTTAAGTGACATTGACTACACTCTTCTAATTGTGCTGTTATTCTCACTTAAGATGAAGGCTTACAGGACAAAATAGCCTCCCATTTAATAGTTACTACAAATGTTGCCCTATAACAATGATTAACAATCTCACAACACATCAACAGTATCCTTACTCAACCTTGTGTTCCCTATCATCAGCTTCCTACTCCTCTTCTGCCTTCTGGCCCTTGTCACTGGACTCCTGTACCTCGTTAGTCTCATTTGGTTTTACTGGGCTGTCCACTCCCAGGCTGAACAGTGAACCTCAAAGGTAACTTCACCAATGAGCTAAAAGGGTGTCTGGGGATCATACTCTTGAGGTTTCTCCAGTCTCCTTTAGGCCAGTAAATCTGGTCTTCTTTTTTTTTGTGTGTGAGTTAGAATTATGCTCTACATCCTTCTCCAGCTCTGTCCAGAACCCTCTGTTGTGATCCTGGTCAGAGCAGTCAGCGATAGTAGCCGGGCACCATCTAGCTGTACTGGACTCAGTCCGGTGGAGGTCTTGGTAGCTGTGGTCAATTAGTCCTTTGGACTAATCTTTTTGTTGTAGCCTGTTCTCTTCATTCTCCCTTGCTCCCGAAGGGATGAGACCAGTGGAGTATCTTAGATGGCCGCTCACAGGCTTTTAAGACCCCAGTCACTACTCACCAAGATAGAATGTAGAGCATTATCTTTATGAGTAGTGTCATGCCAATTGAGCTAGATGTTCCCCGAGACAATGGTCCCCACAGCCCTCCGTCCAGCAACTCAGTCCCTCTGGGAGTTGTCCATGGGGCCTCCATGACCTTTCCTTGTGCAGGTTGTGTTAGTTTCCCTTGTATTGTGTACTGTCTCACCTTTCACCCAAGATACCACTTATCTATTGCCTATTTAGTATTTCTGCCCCCCCCCATCCCTGGTAACCAACAAGGATTGTTACATTTTGCATGTGAATTTTTTCATGGGTTTTTACAATAGAGGTCTCATACAATATTTGTCCTTTTGTGATTGACTTATTTCACTCAGCGTAATGTCCTCCAGTTTCATCCATGTTATGAGATGGTTCACAGATTCATTGCTGTTCTTTCTCGTTGCATAGTAGTCCATTGTGTGTATGTACCATAGTTTGTTTATCCATTCATCTGTTGATGGGCACCTACGTTGTTTCCATCGTTTTGCTATTGTGAACAAAGCTGCCATGAACATAGGTGTGCATATGTCTATTCGAGTGACGACTCTTATTTCTCTAGGATATATTCCTAGGAGTGGGATTGCTGGATCATATGGTATGTCTATTTCTAGCTTTCTGAGGAAACGCCATATCATTTTCCAAAATGGTTGTATCATTTTGCATTCCCACCAGCAGTGCATAAGAGTTCCCATCTCCCCGCAGCCCCTCCAACATTTGTTATTTCCAGTATTTTTGATTCGTGCCAGTAATGCCGGGGTGAGATGGTATCTCATTGTGGTTTAAATTTGCATTTCTCTAATGGCTAGTGAACGCGAGCATTTCTTCATGTGCCTGTTGGCCATTTGAATGTCTTCTTTGGTGAAGTGTCTGTTCATTTCCTTTGCCCATTTTTTGATAGGATTGTTTGTCTTTTTGTTGTCGAGGTGTTGGATTTTCTTGTAGATTATGGAGATTAGACCTTTGTCTGACTTGTACTGTCCAAAAATTTTTTCCCAGTCTGTAGGTTCTCTTTTGACTCTCTTGGTGAAGTCTTTTGAAGAGCATAGGTGTTTGATTTTTAGAAGATCCCAGTTATCTAGTTTATCTGTTGGGTTTTGTATGTTGATGTTTATGGTTGGTATCCTGTTAATGCCATGTATTAAGGCCTGAAGTGTTGGTCCTATTTTTTCTTCTATGAACTTTATAGTTTTAGGCTTTGTATTCAGGTCTTTGATCCATTTTGAAGTAGTTTTTGTATACGGTGTGAGGTATGGGTCCTGTTTCATTTTTCTGCAAATGGATATCCAGTTTTGCCAGCACCATTTGTTAAAAAGACTGACTTTTCCCCATTTGCTGGACTTTGGGCCCTTGTTGAAAATCAGGTTACCGTAGGTGGATGGATTTACATCTGGGTTCTCAATTCTGTTCCATTGGTCAATGTATCTGTTGTTGTACCAGTACCAGGCTGTTTTGACTACTGTAGCTGTATAGTAGGTTCTCAAGTCAGGTAGTGTGAGTCCTCCAACTTTATTCTTCTTCTTCAGTAGTGCTTTACTTATTCGGGGCTTCTTCCCTTTCCATATAAAGTTAATAATTAGTTTTTCCATCTCTTTGAATAACGTTGCTGGTATTTGGGTCGGGATTGCTTGTATTTGTAAATTGCTTTTGGTAGAATTGCCATTTTCACAATGTTGAGTCTGCCTATCCATGAGCATGGTATGTTTTTCCATTTATGTAGATCCCTTTGGGTTTCATGCAGTAGTGTTTTGTAGTTTTCTTTGTATAGGTCTTTTACATCTCTGGTCAGATTTATTCCTAAGTATTTTATCTTTTTAGGGGCTATTGAAAATGGTATTGTTTTCCTGATTTCCTTTTCATCGTTCTCTTTACTGGTGTATAGGAATCCAACTGATTTTTGAATGTTTATCTTGTATCCTGCTACTCTGCTGAATCTTTCTATTAGTTCCAGTAGATTTCTCGTGGAGTCTTTAGGGTTTTCTGTGTATAGTATCATATCATCTGCAAACAGAGAGAGTTTAACTTCTTCATTACCAATTTGGAAGCTCTTTATTTCTTTCTCTTGCCTTATTGCTCTAGCTAGAACTTCCAGCACAATGTTAAAGAGGAGTGGTGATAAAGGGCATCCTTGTCTTGTTCCTGTTTTCAAGGGGAATGTTTTCAGCCTCTCTCCATTAAGAATGATGTTGGCCGTTGGTTTTGCATAGATGCCCTTTATTATGTTGAGAAATTTCCTTTCTATACCTATTTTATTGAGAGTTTTTATCAGGAATGGGTGTTGGACTTTGTCAGATGCCTTTTCTGCGTCAATTGAAATGATCATGTGATTTTTTTCTTTCCTTTTATTTATGTGGTGAATTATGTTGATGGATTTTCTAATGTTAAACCATCCTTGCATACCTGGTATGAATCCTACTTGGTCGTGGTGTATTATTTTTTTGATATGATACTGAATTCTATTGGCTAGAATTTTGTTCAGAATTTTTGCATCTATATTCATAAGAGATATTGGTCTGTAATTTTTTTTTTTTTGTGATGTCTTTGCCTGGTTTTGGTATCAGCGTTATGCTGGCTTCATAGAATGAATTTGGAAGTGTTGGTTCCTCTTCTATGCTCTGAAATAGCTTGAGTAGAACTGGTACAAGATCTTCTGTAAATGTTTTGTAGAATTCTCCTGTGAAGCCATCTGGGTCAGGCCTTTTTTTGGTTGGGAGTTTTTTTTATTACCTTTTCAATCTCTTCTCCTATTATAGGTCTGTTCAGATTTTCAATATCACTTTGTTGTAGTTTGGGTAGGCTGTGTGTTTCTAGAAATTTATCCATTTCCTCTAGGTTTTCAAATTTGTTGGAATATAGTTTTTCATAATATTCTGTTATAATCCTTTTTATTTGGCTGGGTCTGTTGTAATGTCCCCCATTTCATTTCTTATTTGGGTTATTTGTGCCCTCTGCTGTTTTTCTTTTGTCAGTCTGGCCAGTGATTTATCGATTTTGTTGATTCTTTCAAAGAACCAACTTTTGGTTTTGTTGATTCTTTCTATTGTTTTTCTGTTCTCTATTTCATTTATTTCTGCTCTGATCTTTCCTATTTCCTTTCTTCCAGTGGTTGTTGGCTTTTTTTGTTGTTCTCTTTCTATTTGTTTGAGTTCTGTAGTTAATGTTTTGATTTTGTCCCTTTCTTCTTTTTTGATATGTGCATCTATTGCTATAAATGGTCCTCTGAGGACTGCCTTTGCTGTGTCCCAAAGGTTTTGGTATGATGTGTTTTCATTTGATTCTAGGAATTTTTTGATTCCATCTCTGATTTATTCTATTACCCATTGATGTGTAAGCAGAGTATTATTCAGTTTCCATGTAGTTGATTTTTTTTCCTTGCTCTTTCTAGTGTTAATTTCTACCTTGATGGCATTGTGGTCAGAGAAGATACTGTGAATTGTCTCAACGTTTTGGATCTTGTTGAGGATTGCTCTGTGGCCTAAGATGTGGTCTATTCTGGAGAACGTTCCATGTGCATTGGAAAAGAATGTGTACTTTGCAGCGGTTGGATGGATTGTTCTATATATGTCTATGAGGTCCAGTTGGCTGACTGTGTCCTTTAGGTCTTCTGTATCTTTGCTGAGTTTATTCTTAGTTGTTCTGTCCTTTAGTGAGAGTGGTGTGTTGAAGTCTCCTACTATTATTGTGGAACTGTCAATTTCTCTTTTCAATGCTGTTAGAGATTGTTTTATGTATTTTGGAGCCCTCTCATTGCATGCGTAGATATTTATTATGGTTATGTCTTCATGATGTATCGTCCCCTTAATCATTATATAGTGTCCTTCTTTGTCTTTTATGGTAGATTTTGTTTTAAAGTCTATTTTATCTGAGATTAGAATTGCCACTCCTGCTCTTTTTTGGTAGTTGTTAGCTTGATATATTTTTTACAACCTTTGACTTTTAATAAATTCACATCTTTGTTTCTAAGGTATGTCTCTTGTAGACAGCATATTGATGGATCCTGTTTTCTTATCCATTCTGCCACTCTCCGTCTCTTTATGGGTGCATTGAGTTCTTTTACATTCAGTGTAATTATTGATAGATGGAAGTTTGTTGCTGTCATTTTGTAGTGCTTTTTTTTGTGGTGCTGAAGTTTTCTTTGTTCTTCTTACTCTCTTGTGCTGAATTACTTTTGTTTGTGGATTTTGTGTTCATTTCTTTTGTTTTTGTAGGTTTTGTTTTTGCTGAGACTTTATGTTTTTTGTCTTTATTTTTATGAGTTGGTTTGTTAACTTTCTTTGTGGTTACCATTAATTTTACCCTTATCTTTATAGGTTTGAAGCAGTCTACCCTTACTTGCTATCACCTTGCCTTCCTCTCCGTTAGAAGGTTCTATAACTATGCCATTTATTTCCTCTTTCATTGTTTTGATGTTGTTGTCATCCTTTGATTGATTGCTCTGATTCCCTGTTGTATTTCTTTTGGTTTTGGATAGTCCTCGAGAGTTCATTTCCTAGAATGGTATCTGGTTCGTATGATCCTGCGTCCTAGGTTCTGCGTGAGGGTTGAAGCTGTTTGTCCTCAGATCGAAGAACTCCCTTTAATAATTCTTGTAAGTTTGGTTTGACTTTTGCATATTCCCTTAGTTTCTGTTTATCTGGAAATGACCTAATTTCACCATCAAATCTGAACGACAGTTTTGCAGGATATATTATTTTTGGCTGACAGTTTTTTTCTTTCAAGATTTTATATATGTCATCCCACTGCCTTCTTGCCTACATGGTTTCTGCCGAATAATCTGAGCTTAGTCTTATTGTTTCTCCTCTGTATGTGACTTCTTGTTTTTCGTGAGCTGCTCTCAGGATTCTTTGTTTGTCTTTAGTTTTGGCGAGTGTGAATATGAGATGTCTTGGTGATTTTCTTTTGGGGTCTCTTCTATATGGGGTTCGTTGAGCTTCTTGGATGGCCAGCTTTTCATCTTTCATATATTGGGAAAGTTTTCTGTCAGCAGGTCGTCAATGATCCTCTCTGTGTTTTCTGTTTTCTCCACCTGTTCTGGGATGCCAATCACTCATAAATTTTTGCTTTTAATTGTGTCCCACATAACTCTCAGGGTCTCTTCATTTTTCTTTGTTCTTTTTTCTGAGTTTTCCTGAAACAGAGTTGTATCCAAGTGTTTGTCTTCAGTTCCACTGATCCTGTCTTCCACGGTTTCAAATCTACTTCTCAGCCCTTCTATGACATCATCCATTTCTGAAATCTTGTTGTTTATCTTTTGGATTTCTAATTGTTGTTTTTGTATAATTTCTAGTTGTGAAGTTATTTTGGCATTTTGTTCCTGCATCATCTTCCTGAATTCTTCCAATTTTTTGTCTATATTTTCCATAAGTTTGTTTATTTTTTCCTCATGTTTGTCAGATTTTTGCCTCAGTTCTTGGATAATTCCGAGTATTAGTGATTTGAGTTCCGTATCAGGTACTTCTAGTGCATTTTCTTGCACAGGAGAGTTATCTGGTGTTTTAATTTGGACGCCTATTGGAGCCATCTTGTCTTGTTTTTGTAAATGTTTTGATATTGTTTGCTGTTTTTGGGGCATTCAGTAGATATTTCTCTCATTTATTGATTGTAGATTTTTTTGTTTCATCCTTGTGGTACAGCTGGGCAGGTCTAGCTGAAGAGGAGCCACTGGAACGGGTTGTTTGTGGCACTCACCGCAGCCACCAGGAAGGTAGGTAGTCAGTGCTGGGCAGGTTCCAACAGGGTGTGCCTGCATAGCTTGGTGGTGTGATGTCAAGTTCACGGTGCAGGTAGGCAGGATGCAGCGGGGAGATGGTTATGTGTGAAGCTAAGCTGCTGTTTTGTCTCCCACTGGATGTTCTGCGAGGCTGCTGTCCCATTCTCCTGTTTGCTGGTCTCCGATAGGAGTCCAAGATGGTGGATCCGTGCTGCTTTAGCTGGTAGGGGACCTCTGCATGAATCTCTCTTCACTCTCCATTCTCTTTCAGTATTCTCACTCCGTTTGGTGTTTGGCTGAGTTCTTTATCTCTTCATTTGATGTTGTGAGGTTTCAGGATTGTTGATTCTCTGTTTGGCTTAGTTTTTCAGATCTTTGCTGTGGAGGGACGGCATGGTGCTTCTGCCTAGAGTTCCATCTTGCCAGGCTCCTAGCTCTTCTTCTTGATGACAGTGAGGTCTCCTCCTGCCTCTGGGATTGGCTCCCTTTAAACCTAGTGGGATGGCAAAACTGACCAATCCCCTCGTTAGAGTTCCATACACCTTACTTACATGATTCCACTCCCACAAGTGTTCCATGCACCTTATTTGCATTTTTAGCAAGCTGCCTAATCCCCTTGGTGGGCCATAATCACCTTATTTGCATAATCCCACCCAATCATTTTGTGGGAGTCACAAGATCATGGTTAGGGCCATATTAAGTAATTCACTGAACTACCCCACAACCACATTATGAGGCAGATAATTAATTATTTTACAGATGAGGAAACAGATTGAGAGAGATTAAAGATCTTTACCTACATCATTCAGATAGTAGGAAGGGGATCTGGGACTTTGCCTGACTCACCTTCCTTTACTTCATCTGAACCGCAAACATTCCAAACACAGAGCCATGAAATATGACTTAGTGACAGCTCATTAACTTTTAGGACATCTACATATCACCATTTCATGTTAGAGATACACAAACAGGTTCCAAACCTGATTAAGCATTTTATGGCAGTGATTTATGTTACAGAATGCCAATATCAACTAGATGAAATGACAGGGAATAAAGCTACATAAAGGCATGAGGCAGTCTAGGCAAGGACTCTGTGCACTAGGTCCCATAAAAGTCCCACCCCAAATCCAAGTGTTAGCAGACAAACACAACACTGTTCAAGTGGGGCTGTTGTGCTAAAAGCAGCAGGGATTACTCCCCTACCAGGCTGTGGAAGAGAACCGAGTATGAAGCATAAGAAATGGGTCTCTTTGTCAGATCACCAGCACTCCACCCTACCCCAGGGAGTCGAAGATAAAGCCTACTAAATGTAGAAAACACTACAACATCTAATGTCTTCACCATTACCAATGTCATTAAAGAGATGTAAAAAGCACAACAGTTAACCACATTCATAAATAGCAAACTAGCCTTTGAGAGGGCCATAAGAACTAATTCTCGTAAGTAACTCATAAGATGTACATTAATTTTATTTTATTAGAAGGAGAAGTAGAAAAATATAAAACATTAATTACCATCACAGGAATGATTAATTTTGCATATATGCCTGCAGAGAGATGGAAAGCTGTTTAATTTGGAACTCTTCCAATGCCTACTTCCTTCTTGATCATCAGGGGACTGCATTCGTACATCTTCCACATGTTGATAGCAGATTAACCCTGATGTGGCCATCCTCTGCTTTCGTTTGTGCAGTCGGAATCCACTGACATTCGTGACCAAACGGTGGTGAGTCTGGGATTTGTAATAAAGCTATTATGCCTCAGACCTCTGAGTCAAACAGTTTGCTCTAAGATACTCAAGTTATTATTTCTCCTCCTTCTTATATATGAGTGGGCTCCTTTCTAAGAAAACATGCCATTCACTGGAAGTATGGCATTCTGAATTTCCTGACTGACACAGGTCAGTACACATGCTGTGCTCCAGCTGAGGGAATCACTTTCCCATTAAGAGTGATTGAGAAGTTGGTTTAATATATTGAGAAGATATGACGTCCTCAGCCAGCTTGATTTTTAGCCTATTTAGGTTTATTTCTGTCAAGATTTTTAAAAGGATGGAAAACAAAACTTCAAACTTAAAAGTAACTCAAGACATTCAGGAAATAACGTTAAATCTACCTGTATGCAGACCACCGTATATAGATAACCCACTAGCAAAATCCAGCCTACAAACCTTAACTCAAGAAGGGCTGTGGAGAAAAGAGAAGGGTAGAGCTAATGGAATGCCACTGGTTTTAACTTTCTTACCAGAAAATACCTGACCCCAAAACTTAATCACAGAAAACAAAATTTTTACAAAGGGCCAGTATAAGGAAATTATCTCTTTTTAGAATGATTTAATTGTAATTATTACAATGGAATATTCCCAAATACAATTTCTTGTTTCAGTCTTGCTGTTTCTGATGGAAATATGTAAATTACGTGTATTCTTTAATGCACATTTTTAAGCTTATACCAATGAGAGTCTTGCCTCTTAAAGCCTATCAGGAGATTACCAACATATTGTAACCATCCCATTATTGCTCAAGACATAGTTACAGCTCTCTTCAGGCATGTCCTCCAGGGAATCTCCTCCTGAAAAACTTTAGCAAAAGTTACTCTTGCTTACATGGGTTTCTTGCTTCTGAAGAGACTGGAAGGAATTCTGAACAAAATCTGATAGTTTAATTGGGGATCAGGCTAGACAAGACTGTATAAGTTATACTGATGGGTCTTGTGCTTGTACACAAGCTCTGAAAACAATTTCTAAAATGAAATCTAATCATGGTTTGTGTAACAATAATCTTTATTGGAGTAAGTAGTTAGATCTCAAATATATTAATTTTTTTGAAGGACAGAATTCATTGGGATCTATATTTCAGCATGTTTGTTTAAAACTCACTTAAAAATCGTTCAGTTTAGCAGGAGACTAAAAGCTAGGCATGGAGTTGAGAGTTTCCAATTTGAACTTTCAAACTTCTATCCTACAACCAAAGATCTCTTGTACAGGGATGATATCAGTCTCTTGGATTAATTTATATTACCTTGGTGACAAGTATTAGAAGGCAATATGTTTTGTGCTTATAGTTACTAAACCACAACCCAAATTAAAAGTAGTATTATTAATTTGCCAAAAATGATGCAAGATGGGGAATTGCTTCATGACAGTAAACCTAATCTTCTAGAAAAATGACACTAAGCACTTTTTACTTCCCAAAAAAAGAAATAAGGTTTATTCTTGGTTGAATATAAGTGAGAAAATATTGCTGCTTCCAAACTATAGGTAGAAATTGGAACCCTTTAATAATACATTTTTACAATGTTTACTGTTAAAACATTCTAAAGTGCTTTTTAAAGAATAGTAGAACTGGAATGTTCTAAATGACACAAATTGAAGGGTAAAAACAGCATCACAATAACGGAAAAAAATCAGTATTTCTCTGAATAAGCTAATGGCTGCCTTGCAGAAAATCTAAAAATCCTCAGATTCTTCACCAAAATGTATTAGATTTCCCAAGGGAAATGTTTCATAAGACTTCTGGGAACTAGTCCTGTTGCCCACCTTGGTGCACAGTTCAGCTATGGCTTGTTTTAGAGAAGCTCTTGTGGACACTAACACCAAAGGCAGTAGTTGGACCAATGAAGTTGGCTGAGGGCTTGACTGTTGTCCATTATGTCCACCTATGTCTTTGAGGGATTTGCTAACACTGATATTGCTGACATCTTGAACATTCTCATGGAGCTCCAACTGTGGCGGAAGAACACTTACTTTTTATACTCCTCCGTTTAGTATGTCCCATTCTAGGACTGGAGCAAGAGTCCGTAAAGGCTGGACTGAAGAGCAGTTTCAGTGACAGATATTTGCAGTGCTTAGCATCACCTTGCCTCATCCTGGTCCAGGTGACTTGCACCACATTTGTGGGCCAGCTTTCTCTTTTCAAAGGATGAGTAAATTTTTTTCTCTTGAAGGTATCTCTGAGTCCCCCGGGCGAATATCCCTTAGCTGTTTTGGGTCACCAGTTATCCAGAGCAGACTTGTCCAATCTTAGAGTGAATAAAACTGCTTTGTGCATACTAGGATCCCTGTTTTGTGTTTTCCATTAATAAGCTAACTCTGTATTTACCAGGGCTTTGCAACATCAAAGTGGTCATATTCTCTTATGATATTTGCTTTAACCACAAAGGATACACGTGAAAGAAGTTTTAATAAAAATAATAACTATTATAAAAGCAAATTGCATATTTTATGTCATTACTATATGCCACACATTGTTCTAAGTGTTTTACGTTGATTAAGTCACTTAATCTTCACTGCAGCCCTTTGAAGTAGGTACCATTATTTCCCCCTTTTTACTGATGAGGAAACTGAGCATATGGAGGTTAAGTAACTGGCCTAGCATCACACAGGCTGGATGGAAACCTCAGCATCTAACCACTAGCAAGAAAGGGGAAGGAAGAGGAGTGAAATATGGCTTCATTATATTTTTGTTCTTCATTCTTAATTTCAAAAACTGTTAAGTGACTTTGAAGAATATTTCTTTCTCATTCACTGGAAAGCTCCATCAGATCAGAGGCCATGTCTGTCTTCTCTCTTCATGGTATCTTTGACACCTAGCCTATGTCTAGTGGTTTTAACCACCTCCTATTCATCCAGTTGATGAAAGAGGGTATTTCCACCCTAAATAATATGAAATGGTTGAACACAGGACACTTGACATTGGTGAGATGAGACTGACAGCAGTTTATTAGTTACATAACCACAACTTGGGGGTTGCCCTTGGGAATAGAGTGAACCAGCAGGGGCTGTGGGAGGCAGGCTTTATAGTAACAAGAGGTAGGTGTACCCTGTAATTCTCATGGAGAATATGATTGGCTTGCTTGAATAATTCCATAGACTGACAAGGAAGTGAGTACTGGTAGATTGATGACTGGGTAGAGTATAGCTGGTCTGATTGATAGGAGAACTAGCTAAGTGGGGAGCCTTTCCTGCTGGGTGGGGAGAGAGGGGAAGGGCATATCTAGCCAGAATAGGGGCCTTACGATGCTCACAGATATCAAGGCGGCAGTTGAGATTTCAGGCCTTATCGTATATCAGTACAAAATAGACACTCAGTAAATATTTGTAGGACAAACAAATCAGTGATCTAAAAACAAAAAAAAAAAACCTTTTAGTTGCTTTTCCATATGTGACCTTGATTTTTTTCTTTTCTATTTATGTGTTTATTTTAATCTGCACTAAAGAATTACTGTACAATATCTGGATTAGAAGTGACTCTATATTCCTCATCAATAACTTCTCCAGCTTTCTGTTGGCTGTAATTGTTGATAGAAGAATTGGGCTGGTATTGGTGATGATTCAAGTAAGTGGCTGTTTTCCTCACAGGATATCCCAAGCAAGACTTCTCTGAGAGTTGTAATAAGGACATACTAAAATATGGAGTCTATGTCTAGATGTGTGAGTCACAACATGCACTGCTTCCATGAGGTGCTTTACCATAGACTGTTTTGTTAATTATTTCTGGAAACACGAATAATTTAAAAAAATAATTTCTGGTCATATATTGCCAAAGTTGACAGCAATGATGGAGCTGGGCAAGTGTCTTAGTAACCTAGTGCTACTGTAACAGAAATACCACAAGCGGGTGGCTTTAAAGAACAGAAAGTTATTTTCTCTGGAGGCTAAAAGTTCAAATCAGGATCTCAGCTGGATCAATTCCTTCTATGGGTCTCCTAGTTTTTTGGGTATGCTGGTGATACTTGGTGTTCTTTGTAGATCCTTGGTGATCCTTGTCGTTCCTTGGGGTCTGTCTTCCCCCTGTGTGTATCTCTGTGTCTATACTGGTCTCTTTATAACTCAGAAATGATTGGGTTTAGGATTCATCCTATTCTTGTATGACTTTATTAACAGAGCAAAAGATAAACTCCTATTTCTGAACAGGATCATATTTACAGGTACCAGGGTTAGGATTTCAGCACACATTTTTGGGGGGCACAACTACATCTATAACAGTAAATGATATATAAGGTGATCTATAAATTGACTACAGCCTTCAGTATGGATTACCCCTCAACATAAAGAAAACAAAATTCTCACAACTGAACCAATAAGCAACATCATGAAGAACAGAGAAAAGACTGAAATTGTCATGGATTTCATTTTACTTGGCTCCACAATCAATGCCCATGGAAGCAGCAGTCAAGAATTCAAACAATGTATTGAATTGGGCAAATCTGGTGCAAAAGACTTGTTTAAAATGTTAAAAAGCAAAGATGTTTCTTTGAGGACTAAGGTGTTCTTGACCCAAGCCAAGGTATTTTCAATTGTCTCATATGCATGCAAAAGCTCAACAATGAATATGGAAGACCAAAGAAGAATAGATGTCTTTGAATTATGGTGTTGGTGAAGAATATCGAATATTCCATGGATTGCCAGAGGAACAAACAAATCTGTCTTGGAAGAAGTACAGCCAGAACCTTCCTTGAAAGTGAGGATAGCAAGACTTCATCTCATGTACTTTGGACATGTTATCAGGAGGAACCGGTCCCTGGAAAAGGACATCATGCTTGGTAAAGTGGAGGGTCAGTGAAAGAGAGGAATGCTCCCAACAAGATGGACTGACACAGTAGCTGCAACAATGGGCTCAAGCATAGCAATGATTGTGAGGATGGCACAGGACCAGGCAGTGTTTTGTTCTGTTGTACATAGGGTCACTATAAGTGGGCACCAGCTTGACGGTGCCTAACAACAGTGACAACATAAATTGACCTACAAAATTACTTAATGGATACTTCATAAGGAGGCTATGCCAGTATGTGGCTCCTGGATTGATCCATGGCCATGTTGGGGAGGGTGGGGGGAGGCTATATTTTAGTTCTGGTCTTTGTAGTTGCTAAAAATTGATATGATTATTATTCTTATAATTCCTCAGTTTTTGTACTTTTTTACCATCTTCAACTTGTTGGTTCTGAGACATCTTTATTCAAAGAAAAATAAAATAGCTTCATTTCTTGCATCACTGTCTTTTAATAGCACCCTAGAATTTACAAGCACCATGACACAAATGATCCTGATGATCTGAGCTTGATCAATTTGCTTAAACATAGTGTACTCTCTTATCCATTTGCAAATGAAAGGATAGTCTTGACCCACTTTTCAGAAGCGCCAATAAAAATGATTAATTGATCCTTGTGGGGTACTTTGAAAACAGACAATTGTTTGGATACAGTTAAAAAAAATTAAAAAATAGCTAGAGGAAAAACTCAAGAAGCAAACAGGAGGGACTTGCTAATACTGAAAAAAAAAAAAAAAAAAAAGAACGTATTTTTGCTAGTTTTACTAATTTAAGTAAACCCTAGTTAATTATAAAAATCTATTTAATCAGCGATGGAGTAATTTCACTTTAGTGAGTATCTTATTGTAGGGAAGCTTCACAGCATAACTGAGACCTCCTTTTGTCGTGCTCAGCTTAAGATCACCTTTAATGAAATGTGATGATGGAGCAGTTCCCTTGATTAAAGTACTTTAATAAATAAGTAGCTAGATGAACTTACCAGCTTGGTGGGGGTGGGGGGATCAAATGGAGCTGTAAATCCTGTAAGAATAGTTTTATCATTTTTTAAAATTTTATGGATTATTTAAATTGTGCTTCTCTAATTACAGTAGCTTATAAGGTTTCATTTTGTTTAATAGTGTTTTCTTGATTGTATGATTATTGTGGTTAGCAAGTTGCTCTAATATCTACCTTACAGTATCTTTCCAGTAATGTGAAGGATAATTGGAGCTCTGTGAATGTGTTTTCCTTTTCTTTCCCTAGAAAGAGTCCATAATAGTCAGAAATCTGGAGATGTTTCATTAGTAGAAAATTTATATTTCAGTAAGTACCTTGCCCCACTCACAGCATTTCAGATTTTCTTATTAATGGTTTCATTTTACACATTCACCTGTTGTAATTACCCTCTCACAATCTTTAATAATAATACCATTGAGCTTTGGCAGTATAGCGGCAGAGAGGTAAATCTTCCAGGTTTTTTTTTCTTTTTGGATAGATACACATCACTAGAGAAGTAATTAAAAAAGATCTTAATCTTCTCATATGCCAACATTTTGGAGAAAACACTAAGCTCACCTTGTATGCCTTCGAAGTCTTCCAGTTTGATTTCAGCAAGGTATAAAGGGAGGATGTTATGTATGTCTTTTGTAATGTCCTCAAATCATGTACGATTCTGTAATGCTCTTAAATCATATATGACTCTGTAATGTTGCTTCTGTAATGATCTTAAACCACATATGTATAAGTTACTTAAAATATGAACTTAGAAATATGTCTGCCTTTGTGAGCTCTCTAATATTCACTATAAGTTATTAGAAAAGTGTAAGTCACTAGAAAGTTATTTAGAAAATTTCTGAACTTAGATACAGAAACATGTGAAGTACGTGAAAAATGTAAACTATTTTTAAGTTTACTTTGACCTGATATGTTGTGACAAAAGAAAACATAACATGGTTAATCTTTGTAAATTAGCCTTGAGACATACATCTACACAACCTCTCTAATCTCTAACTTTGAAGAAAAGATGTGCCCTTTGGCTAATTTCTAAGCCTGGAGGAAAGACATGACATACTAATCTTGGATTGACACACTGGCCCTCATCGTGTGAAGACAAGGTGAGAATTTCACATATAATCCTTGAGTTCCTGCTCACTCACTGAGAGAAGGCAGAGCCAAAGGGATATTTCCCTAGTGTAAGACTCTGAACACTGAGAGCCTGCTAAGAGTCTGCCCACCGCTGCCGACCTCCAACCCTAGCTACAAGGTACCTCCATTGAGTTTGAGCTGTGGTCAAGCCTTCCTCCCCAAGACCGCTCGTTAAAGTTAAAGGTAAAAGCCAAAGAAGATATTCCGGTGGCTAACAGACACATGAAGAAATGATCACAATCGTTAGCCATTAGAGAAATGCAGATCAAAACTACAATGAGATATCATCTCACCCCAACAAGGCTAGCATTAATTCAAAAAACACAAAATAATAAATGCTGGAGAGGTTGTGGAGAGACTGGAACACTTACACTGTTGGTTGGAATGTAAAATGATACAACCACTTTGGAGATTGATTTGGCGCTTCCTTAAAAAGCTAGAAATACAAATACCATACGATCCAGCAATCCTGCTCCTTGGAATATATCCTTGAGAAATAAGAGCCGTCACATGAATAGATATATGCACGCCCATGTTCGTTGCAGCACTGTTCACAATAGCAAAAAGATGGAAACAACCTAGATGCCCACCAACGGACGAATGGATAAACAAATTATGGTATATTCACACAATGGAATACTACGCAAAGATAAAGAACAAACATGAAGCCAAGAAACATAACGTGGAGGAATCTGGAGGTCATTATGCTGAGTGAATTTAGTCAGTCACAGAAGGACAAATATTGTGTAAGACCACTATCATGAGAGCTCAAGAAAAGGTTTAAACACAGAAGGAAACATTCTTTGATGGTTACAAGGGTGGGGAGGGAAGGTGAGGGTTAGTTACTAACTAGATAGTAGATAAGAATTATCTTAGGTGAAGGGAAGTACAGCACACACTACAGGCAGCACAACTGGACTAAACCAAAGCTAAGAACTTTCCAGAATACAATCAAACACTTTGAGGGACAGAGTAGCAGGCGTAGGAGTCTGGGGAACATGTTTTCAGGGGACATCTAGGTCAATTGGCATAACAAAGCTTATGAAGAAAATCTTCTGCATCCTACTTTGGTGAGTGGTGTCTGGGGTCTTAAAAGCTTACAAGCAACCATCTAAGATGCAACAATTGGTCCCAACCACCTGGAGTAAAGGAGAATGAAGAACACCAAAGACACAAGGAAAGTATTAGGCCAAGAGACAGAAAGGGCCACAGACCAGAGACTTCATCAGCCTGAGACCAGAAGAATTAGATGGTGCCCAGCTACTACCAATGACTGCCCTGACAGGGAACACAACAGAGCCTTGGATGGAGCAGGAGAAAGTTGGGGTTTAGAACTCAAATTCTAGTAAGAAGACCAGACTTAATGGTCTGACCAAGACTGGAGGAACCCCGGAGAGCATGGCCCCTGGATTCTCTATCAGCCCAGAACTAAAACAATATCTGAGGCCAACTCTTCAGACAGGGATTGGACTGAACTGTGGGACATCAAGTGATACTCGTGAGGAGTGTGCCTCTTAGCTCAAGTAGATACAAGAGACTGAATGGGCAGCTTCTGTCCAGAGGTGAGATGTGAAGGCAGAGAGGGTTAGGAGCTGGTTGAATGGACATGGGGAATCAGGGGTGGAAAGGAGGAGTGTGCTGTTACAGTATGGGGAGAGCATTAGGGTCACATAACAATGTATGTACAAATTTTTATATGGGAAAAATAAAAAAGAAGAAATTGACCAAAAAAAAAAAAAGTTAAAGGTAAAAGCCTGAAGTTTAAAGATTTAGATTCTAACTATTGAACTAATATTTAAATTGTAGTTGTTAATTCTGATTCTCTGTTTCTAAAATAACGTTGTGAGGTATTACTTGCATGCCTTGTCATGACTACCTTGCAATAAACTAAGTGAGTTTATGGATGACAAATCTGAGTATCTCTCTCTTCATTTCTAAAGATTAAAATCTAAATTCAACACAGCGGGGAAGAATCCCCACCCTTTCTATTGCTTTGGATTGTCTCTGGAACCAGGGTCTATTTGGTGTACTTTTGCAGCTTTTCTAGGTTGATTTGAGAATGAAAAAAAAAAAAAAAATGTCAATGTAGCAGAAGCCAAGCAGGGGCTCAGAACATCTGGTATGTTTGCTTTTCCTGTGTCTTGTCTTTTCTCATGCATCTCTTGGAGGCTAGATGTGTGTGTGTGTGTGTGTGTGTGTGTGTGTGTGAAGGGGGGGGGGTCTGTAAAATGGGAATAATAATCAACCCTCATAGGGTTGTTGTGAGCATTAAGTATGTAAATTACATGGAATATTACATGCTTTCAAGAAATGTGTGTTCTCTTCCTCTTCTTTTTACTGTACTGAGATGGAGAAATATGATAAATGTTTGAAGCAGAAATATTAAAATAAGAATAACAGAAAGTACAAGAAAACAATTAGGCTAATAAAATGCCTAATATTGTTTACTGTGACTGAGTACTAAGCACTCAGATTCTTGACAGAGAAGGTGGCAAGAGAAATGCAGTAGGTTATACAATTGTCAGCATTTGAGAAAAGAAAACAAGACTCACCAACTTTTCTCTGTACTAACATTTTAAAAATTAAATATTGAGCACCTTTACCTGTATCACAAGTTTAAGTTTTTAATTAAAAGTTTACTACAAATTCAATTAGAGAAGAGGGAGCATCTTCAAAGAATAGATAAATTTTTCTGTGATACTCATGTAGACACCTCTTTCTTAAAAAAAATACTCTCGGAACAAATAAAGGGGATCTTGGCAGAACGCCCTTGCAAAGTTAATACTAGATGTTATTCCACTGTAGAAATGATGGAAAAAGAAAATCTGGGTAAGTGTAGGACTAGTGAGATAATGACTGATGCTTTTTTTCTTTAAGTTCTATAAGTTCAGGAGGGTGAATTAGTATTCTCTTCCCTCAATTTCTTTGTTAGTGACTGTCTTAGTTTCCTGGGACTGCCAGAAAAGCCACCACAAACTGAGTGGCTTTAGAAGAGAAATTTATTGTCTTACAGTTCTGGAGGCTAGAAGTCCCAATCAGCATATCGGTCGTGTTGATTTCTGCTGTGGGCTCTGACAGAGGAGCCGTTCTATGCCTACCTCCTAGCTTCTAGTGTCTGCCAGCATTCCTTGGCTTGTAGATGCATTTTCACATGGCATCTTCCCCCTTGTGTCTTTTCTCTGCTTTTACAAGACACCACTCAGAAAGGAATAGGACCCATCCTGTTTCTAAACAGTCACATTCACAGGTACCAGGGGCTAGAACTTCAACATATCTTTTCTGGGGGGTCACAATTCAATCCATAGCAGTGACTTAACCCATATAGGCTTTTCCCTAACAATCCCCACAATTTTCCAGTTGTCTCCTTCTTGGTGCAGTGTCAGTGTTCTATCAATATTACCCCCACACAAAGAATAGCTCACCTCTTCCAAAGCCTGCTGTTCTCATCCATCAAGAAGTCCTCCTCACTGGAAAGAAATAATGTGTGAAGACGTTTTTTAAAAGCAATCACCTACAATTTGTACTATAATAACTTTTGGAATAAAGGAAAGGTGAAATGTCTTCAAATTTCTGACAGTTATTAATTTTTGTGATTTGGGAATAAAAAGTTGAAATTCCTGGAAATTCTCAGGCATTTCCACAGTCATAAATTATCCTTAAAATATTTCCAACATTCTTCATAGTCTTTAGGGATATCAAAAATATTACTTAATAAAAATGAATATAACATTTAGTAGTATTTACAAGTAACTGTAGCCCATAGTGCACATTCAGACACCGGTGAACAATACTGAGTTATATTTAAATGATGTAACATTCTAATCTCCTAATAAAGTTAATGTATTACACAGGATCATGTGCCAAATTGCTAACTTAAGGACTTATTTTGCTTCTTAAGCTTGTTATTTTGTGGAATATCACTCATAGGGGCTGCATAAATTATACTATACATGAAAATTTATTAATATTATTTTTTCCTTGCAAGTGTGACTCACTGTTAATAGCAGGCAGAGCTGTAGACACACACTTTTAACTTGGCAACAGCTACAAGCAAGACTCCTGATTAGATCATGAAGCGTCTCTCTTCCCTGCTCCTGTCCTGGTTGTCAGAATGTTGACCTCAACCTCTGAGTAGTGTGTCACCATTTCTTGTTCTGCTTTGGACTTGATGATGGTGATTTCCTTCAAACCTGATTGTTAAGTTTTAATTCTTGCAAGATAATTATCATACTTTTCCCCATTTTCTCCATTTCTTGACCGATTTTTCTTCATATTTGGAAAACAAACAAACAAAAGAAAAATATAAACTGCTGAAGAAATGCTGGGAAGGAATTCTTCTTGGAAACACCAGGAAAAAGTTCCTTCCCTCCACCCCCTCCCCCCTCACCCCCGCCTTTTAGGAAGGTGGGTCTCAACCTGTTGGCACTTTAAAATCACCCAGATGCTATTTTTAAAACACCCATGCCCGGACTGGGTCCCCAGAGAATCTGATTTAATGAGGTATGTTTTTTTCAAATATAGGTGAATCTGTTATGCAGCCAGGTTTGAGAGTTTCTTTTCCAGAAACTCCCCACTGAGTTCCTCCCCATTCTGTAATTCTATATTTCTACAAATACATTCAAAAGTGTTTTCACTTGTTCATTGTAAATTAATGTAATTTTGTATTCTTTGAAATAGCTCATAAAATTCTTAAGGAAGGGGAGATATGTGTAGTGTTGGAAACTATTTTTAACTGGCAATTTCAGAACTTAAAAGGTTGTTTGTGTCTTCCTAGCTGTTTTGTTTAAAACTAGGATAAAATGATATAATCTAAAAAATAGTGCTTGGGTCTCATAGCCCCAAAGGCAGGCCTCAAAAGTAAATGTAGGTATATGAGGGACATATTGAAACCATAATGTTTAAGAGCTGAATGCACTTAATGTTTAGTACCTTTATTATTACATTTTGGCAGTTACAAATGATTAGTTGATCTTATATTTTTAAATTATCAAAGAAATATATAGGCTTATTTTAAAAATCAAGTAATGAAGAATTATTTATAATAAAAACAAGACTTGCCTACCCCAGTCTTTCTTTCCAGAAATGTCCATTTTAATTCTTTCAGCTGTTTTTCCCAGATGTTATTTAACATTTCAAAATAATATTATTATGCTATATTTCTTGATGAATTAATTTCCAACATCTCTTTATTTTCCTCCATGTTGGCAAAGATTTCGACATCTCCTCCCCACCAGTCATTTCCACTGTTTTTCCATTAAATTTCATTATCATTTTCCAATCCTGTATTGGATAATTTTTTAATTTTAATTTATATTTTTACATTGTTCTTTTTGATACATTAACTCTGAGCTAGTCTCTTGACTCCTCACTTTATAAGATGAAGATATTAACATCCATACCCTTCCCTTTATCTCTTCTACATCTCCTACCTTTTCTCATTTTTAATTTTGCATCATTGATTTTTATGAAACACGTTCCATTTTCTGTATTTTACTTATAATTTAGTTTTAAAATTTGATAGCTAAAATACATTTTCACATTATTTTATCTGGAAATGTCCTAATTTTGCCATCATATATGAGAGTTTTGCAAGATGCATTATACTGGTTGGCAGTTTTTTTTTGTTTGTTAGTTTTTGAGGTTTTATGTGTGTCATTCCATTGTCTTCTTGCCTGCATAGTTTCTGCTAAGTAATCAGAGTTTAGTTTTATTGTTTTTCCTTTGTAAGTGACTTTGTTTTTCTCGACCTGCTTTCAGGATTTTTTTTTCTCTTTGGTTTTGGTAAGTGTCTTGGTGACTTTCTTTGGGGTCTATCCTATAGGGTGGTCCCCTGGTGGTACAGTGGTTAAGATCTTGGCTGTTAACCAAGCAGTCTGCAGTTCAAATCCATCAGCCACGCTTTGGATTTTTAGGAGCCCTGGTGGCACTGTGGTAAAGAGCTCAGCTGCTAACCAAAAGGTCAGCAGCTTGAATCCACCAGCCACTCCTTGGAAATCCAATGGGGCAGTTCTACTCTGTCCTATAGAGTTGCTATGAATCCTATATGGGGTTTTTTGATCTTCTTGTCTTTCATGATATTTGGTGAGTTATCTGCCAGAAAATCTTCAACAATCTCTGTGTTTTCCATTTCCTCCCCCTGTACTGCAACTCTGATTGCACACAAAATTTTGCTCTTGATTGTATCCCACGTAGTTCTTAGATTTGCTTCATTTTTCTTCATTCTTTTCTCTGAATTTCTCCTCAGACAAAATGGTGTCCATGGATTTGTCTTCAATCTTGCTTAGCTCCTAAAACTTTCTATTGAGCTATCCATTTATGAAATTTTATTGTTTATCTCTTGGATTTCTAGTTGCTGGTCTTGTATGATTTCTAATTGCTTATTTATTTTGATGTTTTGTTCTTGTATTATTTTCCTGATTTCTTCTATTGCTTTGTCTGTGTTTTCCTTCATTTTGGCTATATTTTGGGTGGTTTTCTCTGTTTTCCATGATTTTTCCTTGGTTTTGTCTGTGTTTTCCTTGAACTCTTTATTAATCTCTTAGAGAGCCCTAAATATTAGTCCTTTGTATTCTTTATAAGCTAGTTCCACTGTCTTTTGTTCTACTGGAAGATCATCTGATTCTTTATTTTGGTCACTTGCTGGAACCATTTTGTTCTTTTTTTAATATGTTTTGATATTATCTACTGTCTATGAGACATTAAGATATGTTTTCTTTATTTATTGATTGCATGTTTGTTCATTTTGTCCTGCTTTTTAATTTTGCTTTGATATGTCAGGGTGGGTGGGCCAGGTGTGCTTTGCTACTTGCTCGTTTGTGGACGCAATAGCTCTCACCACCTTGTCCAGGTGGACAGGGCAGCAACAGTCAGGGTGAGCCCACTTCACTGTACACTGGTTTGACAAGGTGGCTGAGGGCAGATTGGGTGAGTACTGTCTACTGCCTGATGTTGGTCCAGTGACATGGGAGCGTTCAAAACACTTTGCCTGATAGGCAGGGGTGTCAGATGGGAAGTGATATGAGCTCACTTCCCACCATTCAGCAGCTGGTCAAGTGGTGGAAGGGGAGGAGCAGTATGGGCCCAGGGTGATGGCAGGCCTGAGCACCAGGGATGCTATAGCAGTGGTGGCACAGTGGGAGCCAGTGGGAAGGGGAAGTGGCATACAAGGCTAGGTGGAGGGAGGGACAAAAGAAAGGAAGAAGAAAAAAGGGATGCCAAGGTAGGGATATGGTGGACCTTGGGGCAGGCAGGAACTGGGGGAGGTGGCATACACGGCTAAGTGGGAGGTAGAAAGAAAAGAATAAAAGAAAAAGAAAAAAAATTGCTGCACAGTGGGGGCCAGTGGGTGGGAGTGGAGTGGACCCAGGGCTGTGGCAGGGCACTCTATCCTATCCATGGTGGTGCTGTGGGGGCTGGTGGGAAGGGGAGAAGGTAGCATATGGCGCTAGGTGGAAGGGAGAAAGAAAAGTAAGAAAGGAAAAAAGAGAAAAAAATGGTGGCACATTAGGGGCTGGCAAGTTGGGACGGGATGGACCGGGGTCCAGTGAGAAGATTGGTGAGGTGGCTTATGGGGTTAGATGGGAGGGGAAAAGAAAAGAAAAGAAAAAATGATGGTGTGTCAGAAGCTGGCTGGTGGGAACAGGCTGGTGGACTTGGGTGGTGGCAGGCCAGTCACTCTCTAGCCGTAGTTGTGCAGCAGGGGCTGGCAGGAAGGGGAGAGCAGTGGCATACAGGGATAGGTGGGAGGGAGAAAGAAAAGGAAGAAAGAGAAAAATAAATAAAAAAAATAAAAAACTGGCTGTGCAGTGGGGGCTGGACAGTGGTGGGGTGGACTGTGGGCCAGTGGGAAGGGAAGGGAGGTGACATACTGGGCTAGCTGGGAGGGAGAAAGGAAAAAAGGAAAATGAAAGATGGCAGCGTGGTGGGGGCTGCCAGTGGGAGTGAGGTGGACCTGGGGCAAGGGTGGGCTAGAGTGCCAGTGGCTCTCTAGCTACAGCAGTGCAACAGGGTCCAGTGGGAAGGGTGGGGAAGTGGCATATAGAGCTAGGTAGGAGGGAGAAAGAGAGAAAGAAAGGGAAAAAAGAAAGAAGAAAAAATGGCATGGCAGGAACTAGTGAGTGGGGACAGGGCAGACCTGGGGCAGTGGCGGGCCAGTTGCTCTCTAGCTTTAGTGATGCAGTGAGGTTTGGTAGCAGGCTGTGAAGTGGCATATGGGGCTAGGTGGGAGGGAGAAATAAAAGGAAGAAAAGGATAAAAAGAAAAAAATGGCATGGCTGAAGCTGGTAGATGGGGACAAGGAAGTCCCAGGGTGGCGGCAGGCCAATGGCTGTCTACTGTGGTGGTGCAACAGGGCCTGGCAGCAGAGGGAGGAGGTGGCGTATGGGGATAGGTGGGAGGGAGAAAGAAAAGGAAGAAAAATAAAATAAAAATAAATAAATAAAAATAAAAAATTTGTGGCATGGTGAGTGTCGTCAAATGAATGCAGGGCAGACCCGAGGACCAGTTGAAAGGGAGGGGAGGTGATATATGGCGCTAGGTGGGAGGGAGAAAAATCAGAAAGAAGAAAAACCAAAAAGAGCAAAAAAAAAAAATGGCACTGCTGGAGCTTCTGGGTGGTGGTCAGGTGGACCTGGGATGGTGGCAGACCAGTGGCTCTCTAGCCATAGCAGCGTGGCATGGCCTGGTTGGATGGGTTGGTGTATAGGGCTAGGTGGGAGGGAGAAACAAAAGAAAGGGAAAGAAAATGGGGATGCGGGAGCCAATGGGTGGGGGCAGGGTGGACCTGCAGCGGCAGCAGGCTGGTGGGTCTCTAGCTAAGGCCATATGGCATGACCCAAAGGGAAAGGGTGGAGCTGATGTATGGTGATGTATGGTGCAGAAGAGTGAGGGGTGAGAAAATGTGTTTCTCTGGTTATCAGGTGCTCTATCTCCTGTTGGGTCTCAGTGAAGTTGCCTTCACGTACTCCCCATCTGGAGTTGCCGCTGGCTGTGTTCCAAGATGATGACACTATGCTGCATTGGCTGGCAGGGGACCTCGACTCCTTATCTCTCCTTGCTCTCTATTCTTCAGTTTCTTCTTCCATTCAGTGCCTGATCAAGTTCTTTATCCCTTCATTTGATACTTAGGGTTCCAGGACTGATGTTTGTATCTGTTTTACTTAGTTTTTCAGGTCTTTTGCTGCAGAGGGACGGCATGATGCGTCTCTTTATGGTGCCATGTTGTGTTACCCCCCTTTTCACATTATTTTGACTACGTAAGTATTGTACATTAAAAAGCCAGTCAGGCTTTTGTACATTGAAATGCCCTGCTCCTATTTCTTCACTGTTTTCATTTGTATCTTATCATCATTTTTAAAAATTTATTTACATTAGATATTCTTTTTTGACTCCTTCCTCAGAGACTGCTATTGTCAATAGCTAGCTGTTTTTCCTGCTGTAACAATCTAGACTGGTTCTGGCCTAAAAACTAATCCTGGGACTTCTTTCTACTGTCTTCCTGGGTTGGCTTCAATGTGCCCTAGATTCTAGTCTTCCTTATTTTGCTGGAGCACATGCTAAAGTAATTTCAATAGAAGGCTTGTAGGAGGTACATATAAAATCTTTTGCATGTTTGAAAATATCATTTCTCTACCTTCACATTTAATTATTAGTTTGGCTAAGTTTAGGATTCTAGTTTAAAAATATTTTCTCTCATATTTTGAATGCATTACTGTCATTTTATAGCATCCAGTATAGATGATAAGTCTTCTGTTGGCCATTTTCCTTCATTTGTAGGTAAAATTTAATTTCCTCTCCTGGAATATTTTTGGATTTTCTCTTCATGTTTGACACCCTTTATTTAGGCATAGTAAAGTATCTAAAAAAAGAAAAAAAACATTGTCATTGAGTCGATTCCAACTCATAGCAACCCTACAGGACAGAGTAGAACTACCCCATAGGGTTCCCAGAGAGTGACTGGTGGATTTGAACTGCCGACCTTTTGGTTAGCAGCCAAGCTCTTAACCACGATGCCACCAGGGCTCCAATAAAGTTTCTAGATGGGGGTATTTTTCCATTCATTATGTTAACACATAGTTCACCATTTCAATCCTGAGACTCATGTCCCTCAGTTCTGAGACATTTTCTTCCATTTTAAATTGATAATTTTCTTACCTTTGTCCAGTCTGGTCTGATTATCTGAATTCCAATTGATTTGACATTGGACTTCTTGAAAGATACACTGATATATTCTCTCTATCTTTTACATATTCTCTCATATTTTCAGTTTTCTTTTTCTACTTTTGTGATAATTAAAAATGTCTTTTTATGATTTTATTAACTTTTTATTTCACTGTCTTCTTAAAAAAAATCCAAGATCTTATTGTATTCTTCTCTTTACCTCCACAGTATCTATTTATCTATCAATATTTTCTTCTAATGATGTTATTTTAAAATTCTCTTCTACTTCCTAAATTACATCCTTTACTATGGAATAATATTTTTCTCTTTGTTAACTTTAGTTTCTTTTTTTGTGATGCAGAGTTGAGTCAAATATCTCATTAAGCTTTGCTGCCTATTCATATTTAAAAATAAAGCACATTGGGAATTCTGTACACAGTTGAGGCTTTTGACAGATTTACTCTAGGGCAATTGGACAGGTCTGTGACTGTTATGCTGTTACAAAATATCAGAATTTAAGAGACATTTCTTCTGGGGATCAGGAAATTATTTAGAAAAGAAACTTCTGATTTTTGTCCAAGTGAAATGTTGCTGGACGCCAGGTGTGAGAGAGACAGAAGTGGGAGATTGACTGTTAATTAATCCTCCGATTTTTACCCCTAAGTCTTTCCCTTGCCTTGGCATTTAGAAATCCCAACGCCTGCTCTCAGATGTGTATCTTTTCCAGCCTGCTTTCCTGGTGGTTTCTGCCTTTTCCCCACAGCATCATTCTTCACTGCACTACCCGCCCTGTGCTATTCCCTTCTTTGCTGTGGACAGAGGTTGTGTACGTAAATCAGGCAGGCGATTCCATAAATGAACTCTGGTCCTTCAAAAATAAAAGTGAGGCTGGCATACCCTGGTGCTGGTGAGATTGCCACTGTTAAACTTCAGTTATTACATTTTATTTATTTACAATTAATATAGTGAACTCTTCAGAGGCAAAAATGATAAACGCATATGGTTGGCCTGTAATTTTGGCTCAGAAGTCTTCCTAGGTACTAAATTCTGAAAAAAAAAAAAAAAAGAAAAATTATCTTTGGGGAGGGGGGAGTTTTAGGTTGTATTACTTTCCATCTTCCTCCAAACTATCTTAAATGAACATAGATTCTCAGTTAAACCGTGTCCTGGCCACCCACAAACAACCTTAAACCACACCAAAAAGGAAATATTGTATTTCCTATTCAAAAATCTTCTATGTAGGATGCCCTGCCTAATCTAAAAGGCAGTAATTCTACCTTGATTTTATAGTACCATGGCAGCACACTTCATGTTTCTTTCTCATTTGGACCCTACATATAAATTTAGAACTGAATATTGACACATAATTCAGAGAAAGTGCTTTTGCATGGGTCTAGGTTAATGCGGTTCATTTATATAGCTTTCTGGTTCTATAACTCGATCCAAAGATAGACGTGAGTAATATATAACCTGAAGATCAGATGGCTGGTATACACCTTGGATGGTCATTTTTAATATCACTTCTCTTGCCAGGTCTTTATATAATGTAACAGATCATTAGCAATTATATTCTTAGATGAGATCAATGTCATAGTTTTGTCATAGTTTTCTGATGCTGATTGAAGGAAGAATTATTTGCTTTGGATATGTGATGATATGATATTGGATATTGAAAAAATGTAAATGTATTTTGGACTTGAAGATCTCTGAAGATATGCTTGTGAACAGGCCAAAAGGGATATTTAATTCAACACAAGTTCCTTGCATCATAAATGATTTTGGCAAATTTATCAGTTTTTAGAGTCAATTCTAAGGCACTACTCTATGGGGTGAGGAAGGAGGGCTAGGTCCCAATAGTTTCCATGAGATTTCCCCAGACCACCCCAAATAAATACACAGTCTATATTAAAACTGTGTGCTTTTCCCATGAAGATAATTTTAAGTCCCAGCAAGTAAACGCACTATAATAGTGCTTTCTATTCAAATTACATTTAAAGCAGGTTCCCAACTTCTACTCCCAACCTGATTTCTACTCTTAAGTCCCTTCAATTTAGAAAATTTGTTATTACTAGCATATTATCAATGGAAATATTAAAACAGCAAGTAACCACAATTTATACTCATATCTGTACTCACAATCTGTCGAGATATAGGGCATATGTGCTTTAAAATCCATAAAAACATATCTTGAAAGTTTGTATTCAGTTATGTTTGGCTTGTTCAAATATTTAGAGCAAAGAACAGGTTTTTAAGGTGCTTGCATTACCTTAATAATTCATCACGATGCAGATGTCTCCATTAAGCCTGTCAGCTCCTCCCTTGCGCAGGGGAAAATCAAAGCAGAGCTTGACAAACATGATACATGTGGTTTGCTGCTCTGGGTCATCACAACAGATATAGCTCTCTAAACAATTGATAAAGCTGTGGTGATCTAAATTGATTGTGAGATGGGCAGTGGGGCATACCACAGCCTGTCTTTTCCCTGCCACACACTGCTTTACTGGCTACTCACAGCCGTGAGTCTAGATCAATATCTCAACATGTAAGAGATTATTGGAATGTTACAAACTGAAGCAATTTGAAGGCAAGTTTAAGCTGCTAAAATTGAACAACACTTCAAATAATAAACAGATGAGCCCAGTGATATCCTAGACTTCCAAGTAGAAATGTCAGAAAGAAATCCCATCTCTTTTTTAAGTTACAGACTACCAGTTGCTGTTGAGTCAATGCTGACTTGTGGCAACCCAGTGCGTGCCAGAATAGAACTGTGCTCCATAGAGTTTCAATGGTTTATTTTTCTGATGTAGATAGCCAGGACTTTCTTCTGAGGTACCTCTGGGTTGACTGGAACCTCTAATCCTTTTGTTAGTTGTGAGGGCATTAACCATTTGCACCACCCAAGGACCCCAAGCTATGGAGTAAGTAGGTTTTTAGTCTCCTGGAGAAATCATCTAGAAGAGGAAGGGATCCTTTTTTAAAAAAAAATTATTTATTTTGTTGTTGTTATTGAGAATAAACACGGCAAAACATACACCAACAATTTCTACATGTAAAAGTCAGTGACAGTGATTATATTCTTCTAGTTGTGCAACTGTTCTCACCCTCCTATTACGAGTTGTTCCTCCCTCATTAACATAAAGTCACTGTTCCCTAAGTTTCCTATCTAATCTTTCAAGTTGCTGTTGTCAATTTGATCCCATAAAGATAGAACTTGAAAAAGCACAATGCTCAAGGCTGACGTTCTTTACTAGTTAATCTAAACTACTGTTTGGTTTTAAGAAGAACTTCATGGAATATTTTTGGTTTAAGGTTTAAAGGTTATCTGAGGGCAATATTTTCAAGGGTTCATCCAGCCTCCATGGCTCCAAGAAGTCTGGAGTCTATGAGAATTTGAAATTCTGTTCTGCATTTTCCCACAGATGGCTTTTTTCTGGTGTGCTGATGTAGCTTGACTCTCTTAACTCATTTTACAAAAGCCAAATTTCTAGCCTTCTGCCAGTTTTTTGGTGAAAGAAGATTATGGCGTCTTGTTACCAAAGTTAAGTCCTACAACTAAACACATTAGACTTGCAGAAAATTATAAAGTACTTCAAAATTTTCTCTAAGGCTAGACTGTCAAGGCATGTTTTATTTGCCTAACTCTGTCCAAACCTGTCCACACTAACATTAGAGACAGGAAACTTAATTTGCAGGTATCAAGGGATAAACAGAGCCCTGGTTGTGCAGTGGTTAAGCACTCGGCTGCTAACAGCTACTCCGAGGAAGGAAGATGTGGCAGGCTGCTTCCATGAAGATTACAGCCTTGGAAACCCTATGGGGCAGTCCTACTCTGTATAGAGTTGCTATGAGTTGGAGTCAACTCATTGGCAATGGGTTTTAGCTATTTTATGAAATACATAGATCTTTTTGAGAAATTTGCTTAAGTACTGTGGCAGATTGCACATTGTAAAAATGGCCACCACAGTGTCTCCTATCTTACACGCCCTTCTTTGGCACTTCTTCTATCAAGAGGTAGGTGTTTATGTTCTTTCCCCTTGAATCTGGGTGGACTTGTGACTATAGCAAAAATGATGTGATACGACCTCTGAAGATAACTACAGAAGGTGATACAGCTTCTTCTTGGTCCTTTTGGGACTTTCACTCTAGAACACAGTCATCATGTGAGTGAAACACAGGCAACTTCAAGGAGAAGCCCACCAGAAAGGAACCAATAGCCAGAACCTTCTCACCAGTCCTATGAGTAAGCCATCTTTCAAATTGATCCTTCAGCCCCAGTTGAGCCACTCCAGCTCATTGTTACCTGGTACAGCAACAGACTATCCCTAGTGAGCCGTGCCCAAATTGCAGATTTGTGAACAAAATACAGAATTGCTGTTGTAGTTTTGAGTTTTGGAGTGCTTTGTTAGGCAGCCAAGGATAACTGGAGCAGAGAATCAGAGTTTTAAACTTGTTGTTGTTAGGTGCCATTAAGTCGGTTCTGACTCATAGCAACCCTATGTACAGCAGAATGAAACATTGCCTGGCCCTGAACCATCTTCACAATCATTGCTATGTTTGAACTCATTGTTGCAGCCACTGTGTCAGCCCATCTCATTGAGGGTCTTCCTCTCTTTCACTGACCCTCTACTTTACCAAGCATGATGTCCTTTACCAGGGACTTGTCCCTCCTGATAACATGTCCCAAGTATGTGAAACAAAGTCTCCCCATCCTCACTTCTAAGGAGCCTTCTGGCTGTACTTCCTCCAAGGTAGATTTGTTTGCTCTTCTGGCAGTCCATGGTGTATACTCAGGGAGAGGGAATAGTAACTACAATATTATTTCCTAAATCAGTCCCTCTTTTTGATCGGAGATGGGAAATAATAAATTGATAATCAATACCTGGACTTAGTTGAGCTCCTAGATGGCGGCCATTGCAGGCTCTTTAAACTCACGGTGTTAGTTTTCCACCGGATACCATCTGGTTCTTCACCAGGATCTTAAGTAAGAGCGATGTTCTCATCAATCACATAGCCGGAGTGAGCAGATTCAATGTACATCAACATTTTAGCCTGAGACCTTCTTTGCCTTTTAGGTGTGTAAGACAATAGACGATAAATTTTATTATGCCTAATACTATCAGGATGTAGACTAAGAATATTACTATTCTTTGCAATAGTGATTTAGCCCATGTACTTATTCCTGATGATAACCAACCAAACAAATCTGGTGTTTGTAAGGGTGTTGCAGTGTGTAACCAACTAGCTTGTTGTCTAATTCTATGTACATCTTGTTCTACTTCTCCTGTGTTATTTATCCACATGCAACAATAGGTATTTGCTACATTAATAAAAAAAAAAATCTAAAGCTATTTTGTTATCTTATGTCACTTTGGCTTATGAGATCAGAGATCACTGTTGTGCTTCCATCTCATCTGTTAATTGGCCCATACTGACTGACAAATTTTCTTAAAAATTTCTCCAATCAACTATACCACAAGTAGGAATTAAAGCTACCAACCATATCCTGATTGTTGGACCAATGGGTTTTCTTCTGACTTTCATTTTACAAAGCGTAACAGTTTAACATTACCTTTCCAATATTTATTAGCATTGTTACTATAAATACTTAAAGATAATACTAAAGTTTCTGAAGTGCATTGTCTATGCATTCGTCAGGAATCTAAACAAGAGATTGCCCACATAAATTCACTATCAGTTGGAAAAGGATCGTTTAAATCAGTATAACTGGATCTATCACACAGAAATACGTATCTATAAAGAGCACAAAAGTTTGTCTACAGAAAACAGAAAATATAGAAAAATTTACATATGACAACAAAGTTTCCTTTAGAGAATTCATAATTAGCAAGATAATACATGATGGACCTTTCTTGTAGGAGGTCTTCAGTCAGTCTGTTTAAAATTTAACAGTCATGGGTCACTTTCTCAGAAGCAGAAGTGGAACCTAAGACAAAATGGAATCTGAGCCATGAGGTCGATCTCCTCTGAGAACCTGATTTCTTTAAGACACATAATCTTCTGTATAGTAAGAGGGTGACAGTTTGATTACAAACATACGACATTGTCTTAAAGACTGATTAAAGTAATTACTAGTTTACCCAAAACGTAACTCTCAGTCTGATCTTTAAAGTTAGTTTCCTAAAACAGACTGAGTTCTTCAAAAACAAAAGCACAATACCCAGAGCAAAATAGTCTTACTAGTTTATCTGGACCACTGTTTGACTCAAAGTGGCTTCAGGAACCAGTTTTTTTCTCAAAGCTTGAGGTTGAAAAAGTCACCCAAAGGCGATAGCCTGTGTGGGTTACCACAGCCTCCATGAAAACCAGAAATCTGGATTCCAGGAGAATTACATACAAATCTTCCATCATTATTTCCTTTGGTTCATGATCTTGTTATATAATCTTTTATAAAAAAAAAAAGCTCAATAAATAGTAATTGGACATCATCTGGTTTTTAAGATCCCAGGCACCATACAGCAGACTAGGAAATAAAACAGAAACACTAACAATAATATTAGGCCAATTGTCTGAAATAACCAATGAAACCATGACCCTAAGGTCTTTGAATCAAGGAAACAAATCTCTTCAGGTGTTTGTCTGTAGGTAAGCAACATTAGTGACCTTTTCTTGTGACTCAACAGCAGCTACATCCTGCAAAACCTCAGATTGAGAGAACTAATAGGAAATCTAATGCTGTTCTGTTTTGTAAAATCATAGCTCAAATTTCAGACAGTTCTCTGGTTATGTTATCTACAACTTGGTTAAGTTTACCAACAGGAACTTCTAATTCAAGAGTTACAATATCTAAACCCATTAGTTAGATAATTTAAGAGAAAGGAAAATAGTTTCTTATATCCAGAAAATAGAACCTCAGAACAGCAGCAATATTCCCGCATTAAAAAAGAACAAACAAACAAACATTGTTTCCTTTAGTTTACTCAATCTTATGTAGTTAATTTCTGTTCCATGTGATTCTGGATCAGCCGCAGTCTATGAACCCATCAGCTTCTGCATAGGAGTTCTGGAAATTTTATTCAGTCTAGTCACAGTCTTTTTAGCAAGTCCAATATAGTCCATCTTTTTGTTTAGATATTTTGGTCAAATGTTTTCAGGAAATCAGCAAACTAAAAACTTATCTGCAGATGACAAAACTTAATGTGGCCATGATTAATTCATAAACATAATATTCTTAATAGTAAAAGACCTGATAGAAATTAATTATAAGCATAACATAAAAGCTAAATAAAATCAGTTAAAAAAAACTTTTAGATAAAAAATATTTCTAAATATAGCCATTAACCGTATTCAAAGAGCTTCAGATATAATACATAATAATTTTGAGACAAAATACCATAGTCGGGATATACTAAGAATACACCAAGATTATCAAATCTCTAAATACCTGAATAGTAGTATAAAAACTTCATTGGTAAAATATGTGACTGCCCCAATCAAACCATTGACTTTGATGATGCTAGATTCAAAAAGATAAAGTTGTGACCAAGCTAGCAATAAAGAAATAATAATATTATAGGTCACTGTGAAATAATATCTAAGTTATTTAACCAAAGTTCTTAAAGTAAAAACTTTAGCTCTCTTTTCTAAAAGCCATGCAGCTTAGTATTCAGACTCAGGAAACTTATTCTAATGAGAGGCCGAAACTTTGTCTTCCAGGCAGATTACACAAAAAATAAATTAACCCTTTAACTCAGAAATTAAAGAAAATTTTGTTATCTTAACTGCAAGAAACCCAATTCTTTGTTTTATATACTACTTAACATTAAAACTCCTAAAAATCTCATAAATTAAACCATTAAACTTTAGTGAGACAGATAAAACTTGACCATATCAAATAAATTTCTTTTTCAATAAACCTCTTAAACATTGCCTTTGTTGCATACCTCTTACAGTGCATCCCTTTAAATGGCAAAAATGAACACACTCACTAGCAGACGTAAACATATATATCTGTCTATCTTTTCTCTTGTGGCATAAAAAGCCAAAGTATATAAGTTTAAATTATAACAAATATCTGTTAACTCAATTTAACATCACTAAGTTACCTGAAATGTCTTGGGAATTATTTTAAGCCTGTATACCAGAAAACCTAACTGTTGTTGAAAGAAAAGTCTATTTAAACATTCTAAGATTTCATTCAACTTTATTATTTCTCATATTTTCCCCAATCTAATTTTAGCCCTTAAAGATTTTATCAACCGGCTTTGGAAATCACAAAGTCTCTGCTCACTTGACCAATTCATTGATATGGATATAACCTTAAGTGTCTGGCTACTGCTGGAAACATTTTTCCAGGCCACTTTGGGTGTGTCTCATTGTGATTTCTATCCTTCGACTTCTTAGGGTTTCCCTATAATAGAGAGAACTTGTTTACAGTTCTGTGATTAGGATCTACCCAATTTCTGATAACTATAGCAAAGCAGCAATTTTTCTTATCTTTTGTCTTAAAAAAAAGTTCTCCACCTAGTTGGAAGGGGTCTTTCAAAGGCTTCCCTGGAGCTATAGGACCTAGGAGACTGGGAGCTGGAGAGGCCTGGTTGTGCCCCGCCCTCACTCTCATAACTCATGGAAGACATTTACATACGTTTAAATTGATGGAGGCATTTTGAAAGGCTATCTACCCAGTAAATAGCAAAGCTCTTTAGCAATTTTGTAAATGAATCCAACAATTCTTGGCTAGCAAGACTGGGGGTGTCATCCCAATTCCTTTACATATGTTTAAGTTGACCTAGGAATTTTGAAGAACAAAAGATAACTAATTTCTTTTTTACTGTTCTGGAACTGCTACTTTTACCTTAAGACAAAACTATGCTTTTTCCTTAAATAAAACACATTTCATATAATATCTAGCTTAGGTTACTTAGAAGGTTTCACTTTTAAGATTGACATAGTATAAAACATAAAGATCTTAGTGTACTTTTCAAATAGACCGATTTATATCAAAATTTCTTCAAGTAGCCATTAAAAGTCTAAATCATAAGATGGACACAACATGCAGTTTTTTCTAGACGAAGAAGGAACTGAGGTTCTATGACTAGCCTTACAAAAAACAGCAATTCTTAGCCATAGCCACCAATCTAATACAAGACAAACTTAGGCACAAAGCTCTAGACGAAGCAATCTCTTAGAACAAAAGGAGACAGAAAGAACACATAAACTCACCAGATAATACCACACAAAACACGGATATGGGGATCCTAGTTTCTTAAAGTGTATATAGCAATTTTTGGTAAGATCGACTCAATTCAATGGAAAAAACAGGTACAGAACTATCACTTCTCCCTTAAATATCAAAACACAGGTCAGGAGCTGCCACCTCCCCCTGAGAATTTGGCAAAACAGAGCACTATTTTCCAGGTTTTCTCTGAGCCACAGAAAGGCGAGAATTTTGCAGCTTATAGTAACTCAAAGCTCTTTGAAAATAGAATTACCTCTTCAAACGCCCGAATCCAGGCCTAAACTGCAGTTCACTTTAAGAGTTACTAAATGTCACTCTTAACCAAACGATCAAGCAAAAATCTAAGAAAGATTCTCCTTAATCAATCAACCGGTTTTACAAACAAATATGCAGAAAAAAAAAAAAAAAACTTAAGAAAACATGAGAACGAGAACAACAAAAGAATAAGCAAAGGTTTGTTTTCTGAGAGCACTCACCCCGTCAATGTCCAAGGGATATGGAGTGGGAATACGTGGGTCCAGAAGATAGGACATTTCTTTGCTGGTTTCTGCTCCATAGTCCAGTCTCCTCGAGTTTGACTAGATTCGTAGTTTCAGACCCTTGACAACTACGCCGTTAACTGTTGTAGGGGAAAAACATCAGAAAGTTTAGTAAAGCAAAAACAAAGTTTTATTTGGCTTATATTCAAAAGGACAAAAGTGGCAAGCGGACAAACATGCTGCCAGAGCTAGAATGTCTGCCCGAATCCAAGGAAATATCACAGAACAGACAAAAGTGGGAAAACGGACAATCATGTTGCTAGAGCCATGTCTGCCCAAGTCCAAAGAATATTACAGAATAGGTAAGAATGGGAAAACGGACAAACATGCTGCCACAGCCATGTCTGCCCGAGTCCAAAGAACAGTTACAGACGTCCTTCGATTTCGTGACTGCTGCTTCCATAGGTGTTGATTGTGGATCCAAGTAAAATGAAATCCTTGACAATTTCAATATTTTTTCCATTTATCATGATGTAGCTTATTGGCCCAGTTGTGAGAATTTTTGTTTTCTTTATGTTGAGGTGTAATCAATACTGCAGGCTGTATTCTTTGATCTTTAGTAGTAAATGCTTCAAATCCTCTTCGATTTCAGCAAGTAAGGTTGTGTCATCTGTATATAACAGGTTATTAATGAGTCTTCCTCCAAACCTAATGCTGTGTTTTTCTTTATGTAGTCCAGCTTCTTAGTCTATGTGCTCAGCATTCACATTGAATAAATATGGTGAAAGGATACAGCCCTGATGCACACCCTTTCTGATTTTAAACCACACAGTATCAGCCCTGATCCATGTGACATCAGCAATAATATTCCATGTTCCATGTCCTCTTCTGAATCCAGCTTGAATCTCTGGCAGTTCCCAGCTGATGTACTGCTGCAATCATATTTTGAATTATCATCAGTAAAATTTTACTTGTGTGTGATATTAATGATATTGTTCGATAATTTCTGCATTCTGTTGGATCACCTTTCTTGGGAATGGGCACAAATATGGATCTCTTCCAGTCGGTTGACCAGGTAGCTGTATTTCAACTTTCTTGGCATAGATGAGTGAGCACTTCCAGCTTTGCATCCATTTGTTGAAACATCTCAGTTGGTATTCTATCTGTTCTGGAACCTTGTTTTTCACCAATGCCTTCACTACAGTTTGGGCTTGTTTCAGCACCATCAGTTCTTAATTATATGCTACCTCCTGAAATGGGCAAACTTTGACCAAGTCTTTTTGGTACAGTGACTCTGTATTCCTTCCATTTTCTTTTGATGCTTCTTGTGTTGTTCAATATTTTCCCCATAGAATCCTTCAATACTGCAGTTCGAGGCTTGAATTTTTTTCTTCAGTTCCTTCAGCTTGAGAAATGCTAAGCTTGTTCTTCTCTTTTTGTTTTCTAACTCCATGTCTTTGCACATTTCATTATAATACTTTACTTTGTCTTCTATAGCTGCCCTTTGAAATCTTTTCTTCAGCTCTTTTATTTATTTTTGTTGCATTTTAGATGAAGGTTTACAGAGCAAATTAGTTTCTCATTAAAGAATTAATACACATACTGTTTTGTGACACTGGTTGCCAGCCCTGAGATATGTCAGCACTCTCCCCTTCTCAACCTTGGGTTCCCCTTTCCTGTCCAGCTTTCCTGTCCCCTCCTGCCCATTCAGTCCAGTATACATGGTTGAACTACTTGTATTATTGTTTGTTGTATGGGCCTGTCTAATCTCTGGCTGAAGAACGAACTTCAGGAGTGACTTTAGTGCTGAGTCAAAAGAGTGTCCAGGGGCCATAGTCTTGGGGTTTCTCCAGTCTCTGTCAGACCAGTAAGTCTGGCCTTTTTGTTTCTTGTGAGTTAGAATTTTGTTCTACGTTTTTCTCTAGCTCTGTCTGGGATCCTCTATTGTGATCCCTGTCAGAGCAGTTGGTGGTAGTAGCTGGGCACCATCTTGTTTTGCTGGACTCAGGGTGGTGGAGGCTGTGGTAGTTGTGGTCTGCTAGTCCTCTAGATTAATCTTTCCCTCATGTCTTTGGTCTTCTACATTCTTCCTTGCTCCAGACAGGTTGGGACCAGTGGAATACCTTAGATGGCCATTCAGAAGCTTTTAAGATCCCAGACGCTACTTGACAAAGTAGGATGTAGAACATTTTCTTTATAAACTATGCTATGCCAATTGAGCTAGCTGTCCCCCAAGACCATGGTCCCCAACCCTCAGCCCAGTAATTCAGTCCTTCTGGGAGTTTGGTTGTGTCTAGGAACCTTCTGTGACTTTTCCTTGGTCAAGTTGTGCTGACTTCTCCAGTATTGTGTACTGTTTTACCCTTCACCAAAGTCACTGTTCTGTTCTTTTACATGATCATTTCTTCCTTTCATTCTAGCTACTCTACATTCAGTAACAAGTTCCAGAGTCTCTTCTGACATCTGTTTTGGTCTTTTCTTACTTTCCTATCTTTTTAATGACCTTTCTCTTTCTTCATATATGATGTCCTTGATGTCATCCCACAACTCATCTGGTCTTCTCTCATTAGTATTCAATGCATCAACTGTATCTTGAGATGGTCTCTAAATTCAGGTGGGATATACTCGAGGTCATAAGTAGACTCCTTGCTGCCACCTTTTCACCTTTCTTCACTCTTAAACCTCTTCAGTCAGGCTTTTGCTACCACCCGTATACTGAAATGCTTTTGTCTAGATCCCAGTGATCTTTATGTTGCTAAAATGATGGTCAGTTTTCAACCTGCATCCTTCTTGCTCAGTTAACAGCATTTGACACTGTGGAGTGCTTCCGTCTTCCTCCGCTTTCTTCCCTTGGCTTCCAGGACATCATTCTCTCCTGGTTTTCTTCATATATCACTGGCTATTTTTCTGAATGAAAAGTACAGTACATTAGTCATCACTGGGCCAAACTGGAGTCTCTGTCTGAAGTGTTTGGGTATTTCTAGGAAATATCCATGGTAAAAATGGAGTGTCCCACAGCCTGCTACTTATGTTCTGTAAGTTATTTTCTCCTCGTATAATGTAGAAGAATTTGAACTGCATGGTGTCAAAAGTTATCTTGCACAGCCTCAGTCTTGGAAAGCATCATATCACCTAAAATGTATCAGACAAAAAGACAACAGACCTGGATTCTAGTGTACAATCCATTTTTAACCATGCTGGGGACTTAGACTTGTTCCGTAGCCTCTCTGAGCCCTAGTCATCTCATCTGTTAGTTGGGAAATAATATCTTCTCTGTCTTTCTCAAAAAAATTGTTAAACTTATGGGGACTTAAAATTAACCAGTGATTTTCATTCCTTTATAACAGGAATGTGGCATTTGTGACTTAATGGTAGAATTCTCACTTTTCATGAGGGAGACCCAGGTTCAATTGCTGGCCAATGCACCTCATGTGCAGTCACCACCCATCTGTCATTGGAGATCTGTGTGTTACTATGATGCTGAACAGATTTCAGTGGAGCTTCTACACTAAGATGGAAAAAAGTCCTGGTGACCTACTTCCAAAAATTAGCCAATCAAAACTCCATGGATTACAACGATTCAATCTGCAACCAGTCATGGGCATGGCGTGGGACCTGCAGCATTTCTTTCCATTGTGCATGGGATCATCATGAGTTGGGGGCCAACTCTACAGCAGCTAACAGCAGCAACAACATAACGGGGGTTGGAAAGCTATGGTCGGCAGACTGAATCCAACTCGCGGTCTGTTTTTTTTATGGCCCATAAGCCAAGGTGTTTTCTTATTTTTTAATTTACATTTTTAAAGGGTTATTAAAAACAAAACAACCCCCCCCCCAAAAAAAAATAAGCAAACAAGTAAAAAACAAATAATATATGACAGAGACCGTATGTGCCCTGCAAAATCTAAAGTATTTACTATCTGGCCTCTCCCAGAAAAAGTTTGCTGACCCTGTTCTATAATGATGTTCCACAACTCGGTCTTCTATCTCTCAGGTACTTAGAGTGAATAAGTGCCACTGGTTTTGTGCTGGATGAAAAACTCAGCAACGGTAAGAGGTCTCAGAGATCTTTTTCCAAGGACCCAACAATAACTGTCTTCCTACAACCAACTTAAACTTCAAAAACAATTGTACATTTTGTTAAGAACCCTCATGCAAGCGTGTCATTTCCCCGTTGAGATACTAGAGGCCATAAGTCAAGAAAATATGTTGTGGGTGTCACATATATCAAAATCGTAAACTATTGAGCAGGAAATTTTTTGAAAACATTTGCTTGAGATCTAGAAAGATACATGCTACCCCATTTTCTTTCCCTCCAAACACATATACCTGTCACATCTAATTTCTTATCTGAGGCAGAAATAACATGGATTTGAGGGGAATGACATTTTGTATACATTTATATCGTGTATTATGATTACATGGGAACTAAATGTTTTTAGATTGAAATTGAACTAGACAATGTGGCACCAAAATTTTTAACTTTTTATTTTTTTGAGGTGGGGAGGGTATGACTAAATTGGTAAAATAGTTAGCATGTCATGTCAAACTCAATGCCAGTCCAGAATTTTACTAAGAAGCTGTGTTGTTCCATGGGACTCAATGGGCCAATGAAATCACAGCATCTGGCCAACAAGTCATTCTCCCATAGTTGCTCTTACATTAAACAGATATTTTCATCATATACCTAGTTTCAGATCCAACCATTTCTGATATCTGAACTCATCTCAGTGCCATATGAAGAATAAAAGAATTTTAGTACAATAGTAATAACAGTATGTTAAACAGATATTTTCATCATATATCTAATTTCAGATTCAACAATTAACTATCTGAATTTTTATCAGTGCAAGAGGAGAAATAAGAGTATTTTAGTATTTGGATTTAGATGGGAAAAAGAGAGGAATTTGGGATTGGAAATAAGGCTGCTTACTCTTCTCCGCTGGGTTTGGAGCACGTCTGAGGACAATCAACCAGGCATGGCAGGAATCTCCCTTACCTCAGGTGTGGGCAGACTGATTCATTCTGGCATGTTGCATCTGCTTGGTGGAAGAACTTTTTTACTTTTGATAAAATTACTTATCATGTTTGAAAGCTATGGTTGTGAGTTGGTAAAATTTTAATTAGAACTATCTTTGGCATTGAAACTCATGATTTATTGATCTTATAAACTAAATTGGTCAACACCCTACACAAAGCAGTTTACTACTGCTTTGCCATTTACCAATGCAATATGGCAATGGAAAATCATGAATATCTGAGAAATGAATTCCACGATTAGTGCACTTTTAAGTACTGGCTCTCTTTTCCCTTTATCTAGGGTCCTGGCAATTTTTAGAGAAAACAACATAATGCAGGTTTTATAAGGCTACACTTAAGCCCTGATATGTTGGAATTGCTGAGGAGCTCTAATTTTTGAAATATGTTTTCAGTGCAAGATAAAATTGATGCAATGACATAAAGAAGCAAAACAAGTAACAACCTTTCAAAGAGACTCAATGTAATTGTTAGAAGCCCCATACATTTCAAGAAAGAATTGTGGTGTTTTCCATTACAGTTTTTATAGAGCTTCTGAATATTGGTTCATAAAATGTGCGTTTGCAGAAATTATCTACGGAAGTTAGAGGTAGAAAAGACTTGCTAGGGCATCTATTGCATTTACAAGCCATCAATAACTAATGTAAAACACAACAATAATGCAACATTAAGGTTATATGCTTAAACACAGAAGTCAGGAAATGCAAAAATCAAAGATCTTATAATAACACCAAACACCCACAGTGAACAGATAAAATATTTTTGATTGCTAATTATGCTGTTAAGTGTTATACCTTAAAATGAAGCACGTGAAATATGAACAAGGTAGTGTTCCCTTGAGATACTTAACTTGCATTTCCTGGCTTTTATGTTTAAATTGGTAACTTTAAAAGTTTCATTGACATAGGCTTTCATTTCCTTCCTTTTTATTTTTTTTTATTTTTTTTATTTTTTTTTTTTTAATATATATTTTATTGTACTTCAGGTGAAAGCTTACAGAGCAAATAGTTTCTCATGAAATAGTAGTACACATGTTGTTTTTTGACATTGGTTAACAACCCCACAACGTATTAAGCCTCTAAATTCTCAACCTTTTTTTTTTGATGAAAATTACAGATGGCCAAAGATACACCGTTTCAAAAATTTCTACATTCACAGTTCAGTGACATTGACTACGCTCTTCCAACTGTGCTGTTATTCTCACTTAAGATGAAGGCTTACAGAACAAAATAGTTTTTCATTTAACAGTTACTACACATGTTGCCCTATGACAATGGTTAACAATCTCACAGCACATCAAGAATATCCTTACTCCACCTTGTGTTCCCTATCACCAGGGGGCTTCCTTGTCCCCTTCTGTCTTCTGGACCTTGTCAGTGGACTATTGTACCTCTTTAGTCTCATTTGTTTATTTATTTATTTATTTATTTATTTATTTTAATTTTATTTAAACACCATTTCAAAACTTTTTACTTACACATTTAAGTGATATTGACTATGCTCTTCCAATTGTGCTGCCATTCTCGCCCAAGATGAAGGCTTACAGGACAAAACAGCCTCCCATTTAATAGTTACTACAAATGTTGCCCTATAGCAGTGGTCAACAATCTCACAATACATCGACAGTGTCCTTATTCAATTTGTGTTCCTTATCATCAGTTTCCTACTCTCCCTCTGCCTTCTGGCCCTTGTCACCGGACTCCTGTACATCGTTAGTCCCATTTAGTTTTACTGGGGTGTCCATTCCCAGGCTTAACATCGAACCTTGAAGGTAACTTCCCCTCTGAGCTGAAAGGGTGTCTGGGGGCCACACTCTCGAGGTTTCTCTAGTATTCTTTAGCCCAGTATATCTGGTCTTCTCTTTTTTTTTTTTTTTTTTTTTTGGGAGTTAAAATTATACTCTACATCCTACTCCAGCTCTGCCCAGAACCCTCTGTTGTGATCCTGGTCAGAGGAGTCATTTGTGGTAGCCGGGCACCATCCAGCTGTACTGGGCTCAGTCCCGTGGAGGCCTTGGTAGCTGTGGACCATTAGTCCTTCGGACTAATCTTTTCCTTGTATCCTGTTCTCTTCGTTCTCCCTTGTTCCCGAAGGGATGAGATCAGTGGAGTATCTTAGATGGCCGCTCATAGGCTTTTAAGACCCCAGACACTACTCACCAAGGTAGAATGTAGAGCATTATCTTTATAAGTAGTGTCATGCCAATTGAGCTAGATGTTCCCCGAGATCATGGTCCCCAGAGCCCTCCGTCCAACAACTCAGTCCCTCGGGGGGTTTGGATGTGTCTATAGGGCCTCCATGACCTTTCCTTGTGCAGGTTCTGTTAGTTTCCCCTGTACTATGTACTATCTCATCTCTCACCCAAGTTACCACTTACCTATTACCTATTTAGTATTCCCCCCCCCCCCATCCCTGGTAACCAACAAGGATTGTTACATTTTGCATGTGAATTTTTTCATGGGTTTTTACAATAGAGGTCTCATACAATATTTGTCCTTTTGTGATTGACTTATTTCACTCAGCATGATGTCCTCCAGTTTCATCCATGTTATGAGATGGTTCACCGATTCATTGTTCTTTCTCGTTGCATAGTACTCCATTGTGTGTATGTACCATAGTTTGTGTATCCATTCGTCTGTTGATGGACATCGAGGTTGTTTCCATCGTTTTGCTATTGTGAATAATGCTGCCATGAACATAGGTGTGCATATGTCTATTCGAGTGATGACTCTTATTTCTCTAGGATATATTCCTAGGAGTGGGATTGCTGGATCGAATGGTACGTCTATTTCTAGCTTTCTGAGGAAACGCCATATCATTTTCCAAAATGGCTGTATCATTTTGCATTCCCACCAGCAGTGTATAAGAGTTCCCGTCTCCCCGCAGCCCCTCCAACATTTGTTATTTCCAGTGTCTTTGATTCGTGCCAGTAATGCCGGGGTGAGATGGTATCTCATTGTGGTTTTAATTTGCATTTCTCTAATGGCTAGTGATCGCGAGCATTTTCTCATGTGTCTGTTGGCCATTTGAATGTCTTCCTTGGTGAAGTGTCTGTTCATTTCCTTTGCCCATTTTTTGATAGGATTGGTTGTCTTTTTGTTGTAGAGGTGTTGGATTTTCTTGTAGATTATGGAGATTAGACCTTTGTCTGACTTGTACTGTCCAAAAATTTTTTCCCAGTCTGTAGGTTCTCTTTTAACTCTTTTGGTGAAATCTTTTGAAGAGCATAGATGTTTGATTTTTAGAAGATCCCAATTACCTAGTTTATCTGTTGGGTTTTTTGTGTTGATGTTTATGGTTTGTATCCTGTTAATGCCATGTATTAAGGTCTGAAGTGTTGGTCCTATTTTTTCTTCTATGAATTTTATAGTTTGAGGCTTTATATTCAGGTCTTTGATCCATTTTGAAGTAGTTTTTGTATATGGTGTGAGGTATGGGTCCTGTTTCATTTTTCTACAAATGGATATCCAGTTTTGCCAGCACCATTTGTTAAAAAGACTGTCTTTTCCCCATTTGATGTATTTTGGGCCCTTGTCAAAAATCAGGTGACCGTAGGTGGATGGATTTACATCTGAGTTCTCAATTCTGTTCCATTGGTCAATGTCTCTGTTGTTGTACCAGTACCAGGCTGTTTTGAGTACTGTAGCTGTATAGTAGGTTCTCAAGTCAGGTAGTGTGAGTCCTCCAACTTTATTCTTCTTCTTCAGTAGTGCTTTACTTATTCGGGGCTTCTTCCCTTTCCATATAAAGTTAATAATTAGTTTTTCCATCTCTTTGAAGAATGTTGTTGGTATTTGTATCGGAATTGCATTGTATTTGTAAATTGCTTTAGGTAGAATTGCCATTTTCACAATGTTGAGTCTGCCTATCCATGAGCATGGTATGTTTTTCCATTTATGTAGATCCCTTTGGGTTTCATGCAGCAGTGTTTTGTAGTTTTCTTTGTATAGGTCTTTTATATTCCTGGTCAGATTTATTCCTAAGTATTTTATCTTTTTAGGGGCTATTGAAAATGGTATTGATTTCCTGATCTCCTTTTCATCGTTCTCTTTACTGGTGTATAGGAATCCAACTGATTTTTGAATGTTTATCTTGTATCCTGCTACTCTGCTGAATCTTTCTATTAGTTCCAGTAAATTTCTTGTGGAGTCTTTAGGGTTTTCTATGTATAGTATCATATCATCTGCAAACAGGGAGAGTTTAACTTCTTCATTACCAATTTGGATGCCCTTTATTTCTTTCTCTTGCCTTACTGCTCTAGCGAGAACTTCCAGCACAATGTTAAATAGGAGTGGTAATAAAGGGCATCCTTGTCTTGTTCCTGTTTTCAGGGGGAATGTTTTCAGCCTTTCTCCATTAAGAATGATGTTGCCTGTTGGTTTTGCATAGGTGCCCTTTGTTATGTTGAGAAATTTCCCTCCTATACCTATTTTTTTTTTTTTTTATTGTACTTCAGCTGAAGGCATACAGAACAAATAGTTTCTCATGAAACAGTAGTACACATATTGTTTTATGACATTGGTTAACAACCCCACAATATGCCAACCCTCTCCCTTTCCCTTCTTGACCTTTTTTTTTTTGTTGTTGAGAATATGCATAGCCAAAGATACACCATTTCAAAAATCTCTACTTGCACAGTTCAGTGCTGCTATTCTCACTTTAGATGAAGGCTTACAGAACAAAATAGTTTCTCATTTAATAGTACACATGTTGCCCTATGACAGTGGTTAACAATCTCACAACACATCAACACTATCTTTACTCAACCTTGGGTTCCCTATCACCAGCTTCCCTGTTACCTTCTGCCTTCTGGCCCTTGTCCCTAGACTGCTGTACCTCATTAGTCCTGTTTCATTTTATGGGGCTGTCCACTCCCCGGGTGAATGGTAAACCTCAGAAATGACTTCACCACTGAGGTAAAAGAGTGTCTGGGGCCATACTCTCAGGGCCATACTCTCAGGGTTTCTCCAGTCTCCTTTAGGCCAGTAAATCTGGTCTTTTTTGTGTGTGAGTTAGAATTTTGTTCTACATCCTTCTCCAGCTCTGTCCAGAACCCACTGTTGTGATCCCAGTCAGAGCAGTCAGTGGTGGTAGCTAGGCACCATCTAGTTGTACTGGACTCAGTCTGGTGGAGGCCTTGGTAACTGTGGTCCATCAGTCCTTCGGACTAATCTTTTCCTTGTATCCTGTTCTCTTCATTCTCCCTTACTCCCGAAGGAATGAGACCAGTTGAGTATATTGGATGGCTGCTCACAGGCTTTTAAGACCCCAGATGCTACTCACCAAGGTAGAATGTAGAACATTGTCTTTATAAACTGTGTTATGCCAATTGAACTAGATGTTCCCCGAGACCATGGTCCCCACAGCCCTCCACCCAGCAATTCAGTCCCTCAGGGAGTTTGGATGTGTCTATGGAGCTTCCATGACCTTTCCTCATACAAGTTGTGCTGGTTTCCCCTGTATTGTGTACTGTCTCACACTTCATCCAGTCTATACCTATTTTATTGAGAGTTTTTATCAGGAATAGGTGTTAGACTTTCTCAAATTCATTTTCTGTGTCAATTGAGATGATCACATGATACTTTTCTTTCCTTTTATGTATATGGTGGATTATGTCGATTGATTTTCTAATGTTAAACTAACTTTGTATACCTGGTATGAATCCTACTTGGTCGTGGTGTGTTATTTTTTTGATATGACTTTGAATTCCATTGGCTAGAATTTTGTTGAGAATTTTTGCATCTATGTTTATGAGAGACATTGGCTTGTAAGTTTCTTTTTTTTGTGACATCTTTGCCTGGTTTTGGTATCAAGGTTATGCTGGCTTCGTAAAATGAAATTTGGAAGTATCCCTTCCTTTTCTTTGTTCTGAAATAGTTTGAGTAGTACTGGTATAAGCTCTTCTTTGAATGTTTGGTAGAATCCTCCAGGGAAGCCATCTGGGCCAGGGCTTTTTTTGTTGGGAGTTTTATTACCTTTTTAATCCCTTCTCTTTTTATGGGTCTGTTCAGATTTTCAACATCACTTTGAGATAGTTTGGGTAGGTAGTGTGTTTCTATAAATTTATCCATTTCCTCTAGGTTTTCAAATTTGTTGGAGTATAGTTTTTCATAATACTGTGTAATGATCCTTTTTATTTCAGTTGGGTCTATTGTAATGTCCTCCATTTCATTTCTTATTTGGGTTATTTGCGTCCTTTCCTGTTTTTGTTTTGTCAGTCTGGCCAGTGGTTTGCCGATTTTTTTTTTTTTTTTTATATATTTTATTGTACTTCAGGTGAAAGCTTACAGAGCAAATAGTTTCTCATGAAATAGTAGTACACATGTTGTTTTTTTTGACATTGGTTAACAACCCCACAACGTATTAAGCCTCTAAATTCTCAACCTTTTTTTTTGATGAAAATTACAGATGGCCAAAGATACACCGTTTCAAAATTTTCTACATTCACAGTTCAGTGACATTGACTACACTCTTCCAACTGTGCTGTTATTCTCACTTAAGATGAAGGCTTACAGAACAAAATAGTTTTTCATTTAACAGTTACTACACATGTTGCCCTATGACAATGGTTAACAATCTCACAGCACATCAAGAATATCCTTACTCCACCTTGTGTTCCCTATCACCAGGGGGCTTTCTTGTCCCCTTCTGTCTTCTGGATCTTGTCAGTGGACTATTGTACCTCTTTAGTCTCATTTGTTTATTTTTTATTTTATTTTATTTAAACACCACTTCAAAACTTTTTACTTCCACATTTAAGTGATATTGACTATGCTCTTCCAATTGTGCTGCCATTCTCGCCCAAGATGCAGGCTTACAGGACAAAACAGCCTCCCATTTAATAGTTACTACAAATGTTGCCCTATAGCAGTGGTCAACAATCTCACAATACATCGACAGTGTCCTTATTCAATTTGTGTTCCTTATCATCAGTTTCCTACTCTCCCTCTGCCTTCTGGCCCTTGTCACCGGACTCCTGTACATCGTTAGTCCCATTTAGTTTTACTGGGGTGTCCATTCCCAGGCTTAACATCGAACCTTGAAGGTAACTTCCCCTCTGAGCTGAAAGGGTGTCTGGGGGCCACACTCTCGAGGTTTCTCTAGTATTCTTTAGGCCAGTATATCTGGTCTTCTTTTTTTTTTTTTTTTTTTTTTGGGAGTTAAAATTATGCTCTACATCCTACTCCAGCTCTGCCCAGAACCCTCTGTTGTGATCCTGGTCAGAGGAGTCATTGGTGGTAGCCGGGCACCATCCAGCTGTACTGGGCTCAGTCCCGTGGAGGCCTTGGTAGCTGTGGACCATTAGTCCTTCGGACTAATCTTTTCCTTGTATCCTGTTCTCTTCGTTCTCCCTTGTTCCCGAAGGGATGAGATCAGTGGAGTATCTTAGATGGCCGCTCATAGGCTTTTAAGACCCCAGACACTACTCACCAAGGTAGAATGTAGAGCATTATCTTTATAAGTAGTGTCATGCCAATTGAGCTAGATGTTCCCCGAGATCATGGTCCCCAGAGCCCTCCGTCCAACAACTCAGTCCCTCGGGGGGTTTGGATGTGTCTATAGGGCCTCCATGACCTTTCCTTGTGCAGGTTCTGTTAGTTTCCCCTGTACTATGTACTATCTCATCTCTCACCCAAGTTACCACTTACCTATTACCTATTTAGTATCCCCCCCCCCCATCCCTGGTAACCAACAAGGATTGTTACATTTTGCATGTGAATTTTTTCATGGGTTTTTACAATAGAGGTCTCATACAATATTTGTCCTTTTGTGATTGACATATTTCACTCAGCATGATGTCCTCCAGTTTCATCCATGTTATGAGATGCTTCACAGATTCATTGTTCTTTCTCGTTGCATAGTACTCCATTGTGTGTATGTACCATAGTTTGTGTATCCATTCGTCTGTTGATGGACATCGAGGTTGTTTCCATCGTTTTGCTATTGTGAATAATGCGGCCATGAACATAGGTGTGCATATGTCTATTCGAGTGATGACTCTTATTTCTCTAGGATATATTCCTAGGAGTGGGATTGCTGGATCGAATGGTACGTCTATTTCTAGCTTTCTGAGGAAACGCCATATCATTTTCCAAAATGGCTGTATCATTTTGCATTCCCACCAGCAGTGTATAAGAGTTCCCGTCTCCCCGCAGCCCCTCCAACATTTGTTATTTCCAGTGTTTTTGATTCGTGCCAGTAATGCCGGGGTGAGATGGTATCTCATTGTGGTTTTAATTTGCATTTCTCTAATGGCTAGTGATCGCGAGCATTTCCTCATGTGTCTGTTGGCCATTTGAATGTCTTCCTTGGTGAAGTGTCTGTTCATTTCCTTTGCCCATTTGTTGATAGGATTGGTTGTCTTTTTGTTGTAGAGGTGTTGGATTTTCTTGTAGATTATGGAGATTAGACCTTTGTCTGACTTGTACTGTCCAAAAATTTTTTCCCAGTCTGTAGGTTCTCTTTTAACTCTTTTGGTGAAATCTTTTGAAGAGCATAGATGTTTGATTTTTAGAAGATCCCAATTATCTAGTTTATCTGTTGGGTTTTTTGTGTTGATGTTTATGGTTTGTATCCTGTTAATGCCATGTATTAAGGTCTGAAGTGTTGGTCCTATTTTTTCTTCTATGAATTTTATAGTTTGAGGCTTTATATTCAGGTCTTTGATCCATTTTGAAGTAGTTTTTGTATATGGTGTGAGGTATGGGTCCTGTTTCATTTTTCTACAAATGGATATCCAGTTTTGCCAGCACCATTTGTTAAAAAGACTGTCTTTTCCCCATTTGATGTATTTTGGGCCCTTGTCAAAAATCAGGTGACCGTAGGTGGATGGATTTACATCTGAGTTCTCAATTCTGTTCCATTGGTCAATGTCTCTGTTGTTGTACCAGTACCAGGCTGTTTTGAGTACTGTAGCTGTATAGTAGGTTCTCAAGTCAGGTAGTGTGAGTCCTCCAACTTTATTCTTCTTCTTCAGTAGTGCTTTACTTATTCGAGGTTTCTTCCCTTTCCATATAAAGTTAATAATTAGTTTTTCCATCTCTTTGAAGAATGTTGTTGGTATTTGTATCGGAATTGCATTGTATTTGTAGATTGCTTTAGGTAGAATTGCCATTTTCACAATGTTGAGTCTGCCTATCCATGAGCATGGTATGTTTTTCCATTTATGTAGATCCCTTTGGGTTTCATGCAGCAGTGTTTTGTAGTTTTCTTTGTATAGGTCTTTTATATTCCTGGTCAGATTTATTCCTAAGTATTTTATCTTTTTAGGGGCTATTGAAAATGGTATTGATTTCCTGATCTCCTTTTCATCGTTCTCTTTACCGGTGTATAGGAATCCAACTGATTTTTGAATGTTTATCTTGTATCCTGCTACTCTGCTGAATCTTTCTATTAGTTCCAGTAAATTTCTCGTGGAGTCTTTAGGGTTTTCTATGTATAGTATCATATCATCTGCAAACAGGGAGAGTTTAACTTCTTCATTACCAATTTGGAGGCCCTTTATTTCTTTTTCTTGCCTTACTGCTCTAGCTAGAACTTCCAGCACAATGTTAAATAGGAGTGGTGATAAAGGGCATCCTTGTCTTGTTCCTGTTTTCAGGGGGAATGTTTTCAGCCTTTCTCCATTAAGAATGATGTTGGCTGTTGGTTTTGCATAGATGCCCTTTATTATGCTGAGAAATTTCCCTTCTATACCTATTTTATTGAGAGCTTTTATCAGGAATGGGTGTTGGACTTTGTGAAATGCCTTTTCTGCATCAATTGAGATAATCATGTGATTTTTTTCTTTCCTTTTATTTATGTGGTGGATTACGTTGATGGATTTTCTAATGTTAAACCATCCTTGCATACCTGGTATGAATCCTACTTGGTCGTGGTGTATTATTTTTTTGATATGATACTGAATTCTATTGGCTAGAATTTTGTTCAGAATTTTTGCATCTATATTCATGAGAGATATTGGTCTGTAATTTTCTTTTTTTGTGATGTCTTTGCCTGGTTTTGGTATCAGCGTTATGCTGGCTTCATAGAATGAATTTGGAAGTGTTGCTTCCTCTTCTATGCTCTGAAATAACTTGAGTAGAACTGGTACGAGCTCTTCTGTAAATGTTTTGTAGAATTCTCCAGTGAAGCCATCTGGGCCAGGGCTTTTTTTGGTTGGGAGTTTTTTTATTACCTTTTCAATCTCTTCTCTTGTTATGGGTCTGTTCAGATTTTCAATATCACTTTGTTGTAGTTTGGGTAGGCCGTATGTTTCTAGAAATTTATCCATTTCCTCTAGGTTTTCAAATTTGTTGGAATATAGTTTTTCATAATATTCTATTATAATCCTTTTTATTTCAGTTGGGTCTGTTGTAATGTCCCCCATTTCATTTCTTATTTGGGTTATTTGTGCCCTCTGCTGTTTTTCTTTTGTCAGTCTGGCCAGTGGTTTGTCGATTTTGTTGATTCTTTCAAAGAACCAACTTTTGGTTTTGTTGATTCTTTCTATTGTTTTTCTGTTCTCTATTTCATTGATTTCTGCTCTGATCTTTACTATTTCCTTTCTTCCGGTGGTTGTAGGCTTTTTTTTGTTGTTCTCTTTCTATTTGTTTGAGTTCTGTAGTTAATGTTTTGATTTTGTCCCTTTCTTCTTTTTTGATATGTGCATCTATTGCTATAAATTGTCCTCTGAGGACTGCCTTTGCTGTGTCCCAAAGGTTTTGGTATGATGTGTTTTCATTTTCATTTGATTCTAGGAATTTTTTAATTCCATCTCTGATTTCTTCTATTACCCATTGATGTGTAAGCAGATTATTATTCAGTTTCCATGTGTTTGATTTTTTTTCCTTGCTCTTTCTAGTGTTAATTTCTACCTTGATGGCATTGTGGTCAGAGAAGATACTGTGAATTATCTCAGCATTTTGGATCTTGTTGAGGATTGCTCTGTGGCCTAAGATGTGGTCTATTCTGGAGAACGTTCCATGTGCATTGGAAAAGAATGTGTACTTTGCAGCGGTTGGATGGATTGTTCTATATATGTCTATGAGGTCCAGTTGGCTGATTGTGTCCTTTAGGTCTTCTGTATCTTTGCTGAGTTTCTTTTTAGTTGTTCTGTCCTTTACTGAGAGTGGTGTGTTGAAGTCTCCTACTATTATTGTGGAACTGTCAATTTCTCTTTTCAGTGCTGTTAGAGTTTTTTTTTATGTATTTTGGAGCCCTGTCATTGGGTGCATAGATATTTATTATGGTTATGTCTTCATGATGGATCATCCCCTTAATCATTATATAGTGTCCTTCTTTGTCTTTTATGGTAGATTTTGTTTTAAAGTCTATTTTATCTGAGATTAGAATTGCCACTCCTGCTCTTTTTTGATAGTTGTTAGCTTGATATATTTTTTTCCAACCTTTGATTTTTAATAAATTCACATCTTTGTTTCTAAGATGTGTCTCTTGTAGACAGCAAATAGATGGATCCTGTTTTCTTATCCATTCTGCCACTCTCCGTCGCTTTATGGGTGCATTGAGTCCATTTACGTTCAGTGTAATTATTGATAGATGTGAATTTGTTGCTGTCATTTTGTAGTGCTTTTTTTTGTGATGCTGAAGTTTTCTTTGTTCTTCTTACTCTCTTGTGCTGAGTTCCTTTTGTTTGTGGATTTTGTGTTCATTTCTTTTGTTTTTGTAGGTTTTGTTTTTGTGGAGACTTTATGTTTTTCGTCTTTATTTTTATGAGTTGGTTTGTTAACTTTTTTTGTGGTTACCATGAATTTTACCCTTATCTTTATAATTTTGAAGCAGTCTACCGTTACTTGGTATCGCCTTGCCTTCTTCTCCTTTAGAAGGTTCTATACCTATGCCGTTTGTTCCCTCTTTCATTGTTTTGATGTTGTTGTCATCCTTTGATTGATTTCTCTGATTCCCTGTTGTATATCTTTTGTTTTTGGAAAGTCGTCTGTAGTTCAGTTCCTAGAATGGTATCTGGTTCATGTTAACCTGCGTCCTAGGTCCTAGGTCCTGCCTGAGGGCTTAAGCTGTTTGTCCTCAGATTGAAGAACTCCCTTTAATAATTCTTGTAAGTTTGGTTTGACTTTTGCATATTCCTTTAGTTTCTGTTTATCTGGAAATGACCTAATTTCACCATCAAATCTGAATGAGAGTTTTGCAGGATATATTATTCTTGGCTGACAATTTTTTTCTTTCAAGATTTTATATATGTCATCCCATTGCCTTCTTGCCTGCATGGTTTCTGCTGAATAATCTGAGCTTAGTCTTATTGTTTCTCCTCTGTATGTGACTTCTTGTTTTTCCCGAGCTGCTCTCAGGATTCTTTGTTTGTCTTTAGTTTTAGCGAGTGTGAATATGATATGTCTTGGTGATTTTCTTTTGGGGTCTCTTCTATATGGGGTTCGTTGAGCTTCTTGGATGACCAGCTTTTCATCTTTCATGATATTGGGAAAGTTTTCTGTCAGCAGTTCCTCAATGATCCTCTCTGTGTTTTCTGTTTTCTCCCCCTGTTCTGGTATGCCAATCACTCGTAAGTTTTTGCTTTTAATTGTGTCCCACATAACTCTCAGGGTCTCTTCATTTTTCTTTGTTCTTTTTTCTGAGTTTTCCTGAAACAGAGTTGTATCCAAGTGTTTGTCTTCAGTTCCACTGATCCTGTCTTCCATGGTTTCAAATCTACTTCTCAGCCCTTCTATGACACCGTCCATTTCTGAAATCTTGTTGTTTATCTTTTGGATTTCTAATTGTTGTTTTTGTATAATTTCGAGTTGTGAATTTATTTTGGCATTTTGTTCTTGTATCATCTTCCTGAATTCTTCCAATTTTTTGTCTGTATTTTCCATAAATTTGTCTATTTTTTCCTCATGTTTGTCAGCTTTTTGCCTCAGTTCTTGGAAAATTCCGAGTATTAGTGATTTGAGTTCCGTATCAGGTACTTCTAGTGCATTTTCTTCCACAGGAGAGTTATCTGGTGTTTTAATTTGGACGCCTATTGGAGCCATCTTGTCTTGTTTTTGTAAATGTTTTGATATTGTTTGCTGTTTTTGGGGCATTCAGTAGATATTTCTCTCGTTTATTGATTGTAGATTTTTTTTTTTTCGTTCTTGTGGTACAGCTGGGCAGATCTAGTTGAGGAGGAGCCACTGGGATGGGTTGCTTGTGGCACTCACTGCAGCCACCAGGACGGTCGGTAGTCAGTGCTGGGCAGGTTCCAATAGGGCGTGCCTGCACCGCTTGGTGATGTGATGTCTAGTGCACGGTGCAGGTAGGTAGGGTGCAGCGGGAAGATGGTTATGTGTGAAGCTAAGCTGGATATGGGAGAGAGGAGAGAGGAGGAGGAGCAAAAAGCGTACAAACATAAAAGAATGCTAGGGGAGCTTGTCGTTGGAATGTACAGATGAGAGACTATGGGATGGAGGAAACCAGAAGGGGGAAGAGAAAGAAAAGGAAAGAATGACCAAATAAAAATCAGAAAAGTTAAAGAACTGCAAAGTTCCCAGGGATCCCACTGATGCAGCTATGAGGTCTGGGGGAGTCGGTCTCAATTTTCACAGCTCAGCCTGGCTAGAAGGTACAGAGGCATACATCGCCTGGAATTCAGGGATCAGAAAGAGAAGGAAGAGATAGAGAGACAAGAAATTAAGCAATGAAGAAAGACAAAAGAGAAAAAGAGGTAAAAGATGACAAAACTAATCAAAAAAGGAAGAAAAATAAAATTGAGAGAAAAAAAAAAAAAAAAGGGCAACACCAGCAGTCAGTGCCTACAAATGGGACCCAGAGAGCCCCCACTCAGGGGCGCGAATTCCAAGAAGCCGGTAGTCTCGGGGTTAAGTGACCGTGGCCACGGGAAGCAGAGGGGCCAACGAACAAAGGCCCCAGGATCCCACCCGCGCGGGAGCCCAGACCTGGAAATAGCCACACGCCCGAACGCAGCCCTACAGCCCCGCAGGAGAGAGCAGAGACGGTACTCGGAACCAGGCACCCAGGCAAAAGGAGGGGGAGGCGGCAGAAAAAGGCTCACTAGCGGCCGGCAAACGGCTCCCAGAAAGCCCCCCGCCCGGGCGCGCGGAATCCAATCACCGGCGCCCCCCTGCTCAGGGACTCCGGCCACGGAAAGCAGAGGGGCGAACGAACAAAGGCCCCGGGATCCCACCCACGCGGGAGCCCAGACCTAGAAACAGCCACACGCCCGCACGCAGCCCTACAGCCCCACAGGAGAGAGCAGAGACAGCACTCGGAACCAGGCACCCAGGTAAAAGGAGGGGGAGGCGGCAGAGAAAGGTTCGCTAGCTGCCAGCAAACGGCTCCCAGAAAGCCGCCAGCCCAGGCGCGCGGAATCCAAGCACCAGCACCCCCCAGCCCAGGGACCCTGGCCACGGAGAGCAGGGGATCCCCAGCTGAGGCGGAGAGGGGTGGGTGGTGGGAGAGCGCGCACCACAGTTTACCGGTCGTTCTGTCTCCGACCAGATGCTCTGCAAGGCTGCTCTCCTGTTTGCTGGTCTCCGATAGGAATCCAAGATGGTGGATCTGCGCTGCGTTAGCTGGTAAGGAATCTCTGCCTGAGTCTCTCCTCGCTCTCCGTTCTCTTTTAGTATTCTCACTCCGTTTGGTGTTTGGCTGAGTTCTTTATCTCTTCATTTGGTGTTCTAGGGTTTCAGGATTGTTGATTCTCTGTTAGGCTTAGTTTTTCGGATCTTTGCTGTGGAGGGACGGCGTGGTGTTTCTGCCTAGAGCGCCATCTTGCCCCTCCCTCTGGTTTGCCGATTTTGTTGATTCTTTCAAAGAACCAACTTTTGGTATTGTTGATTGTTTCTATTGTTTTTCTATTCTCTGTTTCATTTATTTCTGCTGTGATCTTTATTATTTCCTTTCTTCTGGTGGCTGTGGGCTTTTTTTGCTGTTCTCTTTCTGTTTGTTTGAGTTGTGTAAATAATGTTTTGATTTTGTCCCTTCCTTTTTGATGTGTGCATCTATTGCTATAAATTGTCTTCTGAGGACTGCCTTTGCTGTGTCCCAAAGGTTTTAGTATGATGTGTTTTCATTCTTGTTTGATTCTAGGAATCTTTTGATTCCACCTCTGATTTCTTCTATTACCCAGTGGTTTTTACGCAGGGTGTTATTCAGTTTCCATGTAATTGAGCTTTTTCCTTGCTCTTTCTGTTGTTTATTTCTACCTTGATGACATTGTGGTTATAGAAGATGCTTTTATTATATCAACATTTTGGATCTTGTTGAGGATTTCTCTGTGGCCGAGGATGTGGTCTATTCTGGAGAACATTTCACGTTCATTGGAAAAGAATGTGTACTTTGCACCTGTAGGGTGGAGTGTTCTATATATGTCTATGCGGTCAAGTTGGCTGATTGTGCCCTTTAGGTCTTCTGTATCTTTGCTGAGTTTCTTTTTGATTTTCTGTCCTTTACTGAAAGTGGTGTGTTGAAGTCTCCTACTATTATTTTGGAACTGTCAATTTCTCTTTTCAGTGCTGTTAAGAGTTTGTTTTATATATTTTGGAGCCCTGTCATTGGGTGCATAGTTGTTTATTATGGTTATGGCTGCATGATGGATCATCCCTTAATCACTATATAGTGTCCTTCTTTGTCTTTTATGAGGGATTTTATTTTAAAGTCTATTTTATCTGAGATTAGTATTGCCACACATGCTGTTTTTTAGCAGTTGTTTGCTTGATATATTTTTTTCCAACATTTGATTTTTAATTTACATGTTTCTAAGGTGTGTCTCTTGTAGACAGCATATTGATGGATCCTATTTTTTAATCTATTCTGTCACTGTCTGACTCTTTATGGGTGCATTTAGGCCATTTACATTCAGTGTAATTATTGATAGGTGTGAGTTTATTGCTGTCACTTTGTAGTGTTTTTTGGAGGTTCTGACTTTTCTTTGTTTCTCTTACTCTCCTGTGCTGAATTCTTTGTTTCTGGATTTCTTTTTCATTTCTTTTGTTGTTGTAGGTTTTGTTTTTACTGGGACTTTATGTTTTATTTTATTTATTTATTTATTTTTGTATTTAAATGAAGTTTACATTTCAGGTTAGTCTCCCATGCAAAGTTTTATACATACATTGTTATATGACCATAATTGCTCACCCCATTCTGCAACAGCACACTCCTCCTTTCTGCTGCTGATTCCCCATGTCCATTCAATCAGCTCCTAACACTCTCTGTCTTCCCATCTCACCTGTGGACAGAAGCTGCCCCTTTGGTCTCTTGTATCTACTTGACTAAGAGCCACACTCTTCACTAGAATCACTTTATGTCCCACAATCCAGTCCAGTTCCTGTCTGAAGACTTGGCCTTGGAAATTGTTTTAGTTCTTGGCTGATAGAGAGTCCAGAAGCCATGTTTCCAGGGTACCTCCAGTCTCAATCAGACCATTAAGTCTGGTCTTCTTACTAGAATTTGAGTTCTAAACCCCATCTTTGTGCTGCTCCATCAGGGACTCTCTGTTGTGTTCCCTGTCCGGGCAGTCATTGGTGGTAGCCGGGTACCATCTAGTTCTTCTGGTCTCAGGCTGATGAAGTCCCTGGTTTATGTGGCTCTTGCTGTCTCTTGGCCTAATAGTTTCTTTGTGTCTTTGGTATTCTTCATTCCCCTTTACTCCAGGTGGTGGGGACAAATTGATGCATCTTAGATGGCCGCTTGCAAGCTTTTAAGACCCCATATGCCACTCATCAAAGTAAGATTCAGGACATTTTCTTAATAAGCTTTGCTATGCCAATTGACCTAGATGTCCCCGGAAAGCATGGTCCCCAGACCCCTACCCCTGCTACTCTGTCTCCTCAAAGTATTTGATTGTATTCAGGAAACTTAGCTTTGGTTTGGTCCAGTTGTGCTAACTTCCCCTGTAGTGTGTGTTGTCCTTCCCTTTGCCTAAGATGATACTTATCTACTATCTAGTTGGTGAATAACCCTCACCCTCCCTCCCCACCCCTGTAACCATCAAAGAATGTTTTCTTTTGTGTTTAAACCTTTCCTTGGGTTCTCAAAATAGCGGTCTTATACAGTATTTGTCCTTCTGTGACTGACTAAATTCACTCAGCATAATAAGTTCCAGCTTCCATCATGTTATATGGTGTTTCACAGCTTCATCGTTGTCCTTTATCGTTGCATAATATTCCATTGTGTGGATATACCATCATTTGTTTCTCCATTCGTCCGTTGACGCGCACCTAGGTTGTTCCCATCTTTTTGCTTTTCTGAAGAGTGCTGCAATGAACATGGGTGTGCATATATCTATTTGTGTGACAGCTCTTATTTCTCTAGGATATATTCCAAGGAGCAGGATAGCTGGATCATATGATACTTTTATTTCTAGCTTTTTACGGAAGCACCAAATAGATTTCTGAATTGGTTGTACCATTTTACATTCCCACCAACAGTGTATAAGTGTTCCAATCTCTCCACAACCTCTCCAGCATTTATTATTGTGTGTTTTTTGGATTAAGGCTAGCCTTGTTGGGGTGAGATGATATCTCATTGTAGTTTTGATCTGCATTTCTCTGATGGCTAATGATCGAGAACATTTCTTCATGTATCTGTTAGCCACCTGAATATCTTCTTTGGTGAAGTACCTGTTCATATCCTTTGCCCATTTGTTAATTGGGTTATTTGTCTTTTTGTTGTTGAGGTTTTGCAGTATCTTGTAGATTTTAGAGATTACATGCTGATCAGATTTGTCATAGCCAAAATTTTTTTCCCAGTCTGTAGGGTGTCTTTTTACTCTTTTGGTGAAGTCTTTTGATGAACACAAGAGTTTGATTTTTAGGACCTCCTAGTTATCTAGTCTGTCTTCCGGTGCTTGTGTACTTTTGCTTATGATTCATATTGTGTTTATGCCATGTATTAGGGCTCCGAGCATAGTCCCTACCTTTTTTCCCATGGTCTTTATCATTTTCGATTATATATTTAAGTCTTTGATCCATTTTGAGTTAGTTTTTGTACATGGTGTGAGGCATGGGTCTTGTTTCAGATTTTTACAGATGGATATCCAGTTATGCCAGCATCATTTGTAAAAGGGACTGTCTTTTCCCCAATTAATTGACTTTAGGCCTTTGTCAAATATTAGCTGCTCATAGGTGGATGAGCTTATATCTGGATTCTCAACTCTGTTCCATTGGTCTAAGTATCTGTTGTTGTACCAGTACCAGGCTGTTTTGACTACCGTGGTGGTATAATAGGTCCTAAAATCTGGTAGTGTAAGGTCTCCCACTTTGTTCTTCTTGAGTAATGCTTTATTTATTCGGAAGTCATCCCTTTGATATGAAGCTAGTGATTTTGTTTCTCCATGTCATTAAAAAATGCTGGTGGAATTTTTATTGGGATTGCATTGTATTTGTAGATTGCTTTGGGTAGAATTGATATTTTCACTATGTTGAGTCTACCTATCCATGAGCAAGGTATATTTTTACACTTATGCAGGTCTCTTTTAGTTTCTTGCAGTAGTGTCTTTTAGTTTTCATTATATAGATCCTTTACATCTCTGGTTAGATTCATTCCTAAGTATTTTATATTCTTGGGATGTATTGTAAATGGTATTGATTTGGTAATTTCCTCTTTAAGGTTCTCTTTGTTGTTGTAAGGGAATCCAACTGATTTTTGTATGTTTAGCGTGTATCTTGAAACTTTGCTGAAATCTTCTATTAGTTCAGTAGTTTTCTTGTGGATTCTTTGGGGTTTTGTGGGTATAAGATCATATCATCTGCAAATAGAGATACTTTGACTTCTTCCCTACCAATTTGGATGCACTTTATTTCTTTTTCTAGCCTAGTTGCTCTGGCTAGGACCTCCAGCACCAAGTTGAATGAGAGTGGTGATAGAAGGCATTCTTGTCTGGTTCCCATTCTCAAAGGGAATGCTTTCAAAGTCTCTCCATTTAGGATGATGTTGGCTGTTGGCTTTGTATAAATACCCTTAATTATATTGAGGAATTTTCCCTTCTATTCTTATTTTATGGAGAATTTTTATCATGAAAGGGTATTGGACTTTGTCGAATGCCTATTCTGCAACCATTGATAAGATCATGTGGTTCTTCTCTTTCTTTTTATTTATGTGACGGATAACATTGGTTGCTTTTTCCAATGTTTAATCATCCCTGTATACCTGGTATAAATCCTACTTGGTCATGGTGAATTATTTTTTTCATATGTTGCTGAATTTTATTGGCTAGAATTTTGTTGAAGATTTTTGCGTCAATGTTCATATTTGTCTGTAGTTTTCTTTTTCTGTGAAGTCTTTACCTGGTTTTGGTATAAGGGTTTTGCTGGCTTCATAGAATGAGTTTGGGAGTATTCCATCCTTTTCTAGGCTCTAAAATGCCTTTAATAGAAGTGGTGTTATCTCTTCTGTGAAAGTTTGGTAGAATTCTCCAGTGAAGCCATCTGGGCCAGGGCTTTTTTTTTGTTGGCAGTTTTTTTAATAACCTTTTCAATCTCTTCTTTTGATGTAGGTTTATTTAGTTGTTCTACCTCTGTTTGTGTTAGTTTAGGTAGGTAGTGAGTTTCTAGATATTTGTCCATTTCCTTTAGGTTTTCAAATTTGTTAGAGTACAATTTTTCATAGTAATCTGTTATTATTCTTATAATTTCTGTTGGGTCTGTTGTGATATCACCCATCTCATTTCTTATACGTGCTATCTGCTTCCTCTCCTACTTTTCTTCTGTCAGTTTGGCCAATGGTTTATCAATTTTGTTGATCTTTTCAAAGAACCAGCTTTTGGACTTGTTAACTGTTTCAATTGTTTTTCTATTTTCTATTTCATTTAATTCTGCCTCTAATTCTTATTATTTCCTTCCTTCTTGGGGCTGTGGGCTTCTTTTGCTGCTCTCTTTCTACTTGTTCCAGTTGTAGGGTTAATGTTTTGATTATGGCCCTTTCTTCTTTTTAGATGTGTGCATTTATTGCTACAAACTGACCTCTGAGAACTGCTTTTGCTGTTTAGCAAAGGCTCTGGTAAGATGTGTTTTCATTGTCTTTTGATTCTATGAATCTCTTTATTCTATCCTAAATTTCTTTTGTAACCCAGAAGTTTTTGAGCAAGGTGTTGTTCTGTTTCCATGTGTTTGATTTTTTTTCCTTGTTTTTTTCTGTTGTTGATTTCCACTTTTATGGCTTTATGGTCAGGAAAGACGCTTTGTAATATTTTGATGTTTTGGGTTTTGTTAAGACTTGCCTTATGGCCTAATATATGGTCTATTCTGGAGAATGTTCCATGTGCATTGGAAAAGAAAGTATACTTGACCTACAGTCACCTCCAGAGAATTTATTGTAGGGTGCAGTGTTTGGTATATGTCTATGAGATCAAGTTGGTTGATTGTAGCATTTAGCTCTTCCGTGTCTTTTTTGAGTTTCTTTCTGGATGTTCTGTCCTTTACTGAAAGTGGCGTGTTGAAATCTCCTACTACTATTGTGAAGCTATCTATCTCTCTTTTCAGTGCTATTAAAGTTTGTTTTATGTATTTTGGAGCCCTGTCATTGGATGCATAAATATTTATTATAGTTATGTCCTCCTGGTGTATTGACCCTTTAATCATTATATAGTGTCCTTCCATATCCTTTGTGGTGGATTTTGATTTAAAGTCTATTTTGTCATAGATTAATATTGCCACTCCTGGTCTTTTTGAGTGTTGTTTGCTTGATTTTTTTTTTCCATCGTTTGAGTTTTAGCCTGTTTGTGTCTTTAAGTCTAAGGTGCGTCTCTTGTAGACAGCATATAGACAGATCATGCTTTTTTATGTATCTGTCACTCAGTCTCTTTATTGGTGCATTAAGTCCATTTACATTCAGTGTAATTATCGAAGTGTATGAGTTTAGTGCTGTCATCCTGATGTCTCTTTTTGTGTGTTGTTCACAGTCTCTTTGTTCCCCTTAATTTTCTGTGCTGAGTCATTTTTCTTTATGTATTTTTTATCATCTTTTTCATTGTTGTAGATTTTGTGTTTGCTGGGTCTTTATATTTTGATTTGTAGGATTTTTAGATTCCTTTCTGCTTACCTTAATATTTACCCCTATTTTTCCTTAGTTTATACCAGTCTTTTATTTCTTTATATTGCCTTGACCTCCCCTCCAGATGAAAAATCAATATCTGCATTTTTTAAGTCCCTCTATTTTGTTTTATATTGTCCCTTTTTACATTTGATATCTCTGTTTCCCTATTTTCAATATTTTAGCATTGATGTATTTTCGACTTCCCTATCTGAGTCAATATCTGGTTTCTCTGTCCTGTGTTCTAGTCTTGCATTGTTATCTATTGTTATTGATTATCTAACTGTAGGACTCCCTGTAGTTTTTATTGTAATTTTGGTTTGGTTTTTGCAAATTCCCTAAACTTCTGTTTATCTGGAAAAGCCCTAATTTCACCTTCATATTTGAGAGACGGTTTTGCTGGATATATAATTCTTGTCTGGCAGTTGTTTTCCTTCAAGGCTTTATGTAAGTCATCCCATTGCTTTCTTGCCTGCATGGTTTCTGCTGAGTAGTCCGAGCTTATTCTAATTGACTCTTCTTTGTAGATGACTTTTCTTTTATCCCTAGCTGCTCAAAAAACTCTCTCTTTATCTTTTTTTCAGTAAGTTGGATTATAATATGTCTTGGTGACTTTCCTTTGGGATCTATCTTATGTGGGATTTGATGAGCATCTTGGATAGATATCTTCTCATCTTTCATGATATCGGGGAAGTTTTCTGTCAACAAATCTTCAACTATTTTCTCTATATTTTCTGTTAACCCTACTGTGCTGGTATTCCAATCACTCGTAGGTTATTTCTTTTGGTAGAGTCCCACATTACTCTTAGAGTTTCTTCATTCTTTTAAATTCTTTTATCTGATTTTTCCTCATATAAGTTGGTCTCAAGTGCTTCATCTTCAATGTCACTAATAATAACTTCTACTGCTCAGTTCTGCTCCTATAATTTTCTACTGAGTTCTCTAATTCTGAAATTTTATTGTTAATCTTCTGGATTTCTGATTGCTCTCTCTCTATGGATTCTTGAAACCTATTAATTTGGTCATTATGTTCTTGAATAAGCTTTTTAAGTTCTTCTAGTACTTTGTCTGTATTTTCTTTGGCAATTCCTGCATTTTGTTGAATTCTCTTTCTAATTTCTAGAAGAGCTCTGTATATTAATCTTTTGTATTCTGCCTCTGGTAATTCCAAGAAATTCTCTTCCTCCAGAGAATTTATTGATTCTTTATTTTGGGAGCTTGTTGAAGCCATCATGGACTGCCTCTTTATGTGATTTGATATTGACTGTTGTCTCCAAGCCATCAATAAGTTATTATAATTTTATTTTATATTTGTTCAGTGAGTCCTAACTTCTTGTTTTGTTTTGTTTTGATATGCCCCAGTAGGCTTCTCATGTGTGCTAGTTTGATTATTGGTACCTTTGAAGCTCTAACATCCTGTCAGCAGGTAGTTAGTTCTGTAACTAAGTATGTGCTCACAGGAGTCCATTAAATTTTCCTATATGGGTTCAGCTCAGGTGTCCAGGCAGTCGGTCACCAAGTGTGTGGTGCAGGCTCTCACCTACAGTCTTAGAGAGGCATGGGTGATTGATGTAGGCACCAGTATCTGGCTGCAGTAGGTGGTCACACACTGAGCCATGCAGGGGGCTGACCGCTGCCCCTGAGAGTCTGAAAGGAAAGCATGTCCCTATTCCCTAGGGTGAGTAGGTAGGTGAGTTTTACAGCTGGACTATAAGCACCCTACTCTGTTGGCTGTAAAGACTCGAGAGCACCACTTATTCTTGGACTCCTGTAGCAGGCGACTAGGTGGCGTATGTGAAGCCACCAGTCCTCAAGCCCCTGGTGAGGATCTGTAAAGGTGCCTGCTTAAAGGGCAGGGCTGTGTCGAGGGTCACAACTCTGCCACTTCACAGCTGAAACAGTTGAAGTTAGACTTCAGATGTTTATCCTGTTGTGCTGTGGTAGTGAGGGCTAACGCTATTGAGATGGGTCCCCACAAGTCTATACAGGGTTGTAAGGCTCTCAGAGTCTGCAGACCCTTTATGCCTGTGCTTAGCAAAGGCGCTGTGCCAACCCTGAGTTCCTGGCTTAGGAGAGCCAGTAGCTTATTTGCTTCCTCTCCAAGGCAAGGAGGATGGGTCAGGGTGCCTTTTGGGATCTACCTCCAGCCCAGCAGACTCAGACTTCAGAAGGTCAGACAGGTACAGAGTGGGGAGGGAGGAGGTAAAAGGGAGAAGGGTTTTTCCCAAATGGGCTTTTTTTTTTTTAATCCCCGCAACAGGCTGCACGCATGTACTTATCTTTAGCCACTTGGGAGCTGCTTTTCACTGGTTCGGAGTGTCTAAGCAGAACATCTGCTGCCAGATCTCTCTCGATGTGGAAACTGCCTTCTGAGCGCACACGCACAGCTCTTTGCCTGCTTCACTGCGTACCTCGGAGCCAGTTGGGGCTGAAGAGCTGGAGCTGAGCCCCGTCTGACACTTCTCGCATCTTGAGAACTGTCTCCCTCTCCCCCTGCCACTCTGTCTGATCCCTCAATTTTACCTTATTCAGGGCCCCATAGATATTCATATACAATCAAATCACTTGTTTTTCACAGTCTTTGTTGTAAGAGGGACATAGGAAGCCGTCTGACTACTCCACCATCTTAGTCCCGCCTCCTTCCTCTTTATTTTGATGAGAATGTTTGTTAACTTTCTTTGTGGTTACTGTAAAATTTACCCTTATCTTTCTATGTTTGAGGTAGTCTATTATTACTTGGTATCACCTTGGTTTCCTCTCCATTAGAAGGTTCTATACCTACACCGTTTATCCCCTCTTTTACTGTTCTGATGTTGTTGTCATTTACAGATTAACTGCTCTGATTCCCTGTTGTATTTCTTTTGGTTTTGTATAGTCCTTGAGAGTTCATTTCCTAGATTAGTATCTGGCTGGTATGTTCCTGTATCCTAGATTCAGCCTGTGAGCTGAAGTTGTTTGTTCTCAGATCGAAGGACTCCCTTTAATAATTCTAGTAAGTTTGGTTTGTTTTTTATGTAGTTCCTTAATTTTTGTTTATCTGGAAATGACCTAATTTCACCATCATATTTAAACTAGAGTTTTGCAGGATATATTATTCTTGGCTGGCAATGTTTTTCTGTCAAGGTTTCGTATATGTCATCCCATTGCCTTCTTGCCTGCATGGATTCTGTCAAATAATCTGAGCTTAGTCTTATTGTTTCTCCTCTGTACATGACTTTTTGTTTTTTCTGAACTGCTCTCAGGATTCTTTGTCTTTCTTTTTGGGAAATGTGATTATGATATGCCTTGGTGATTTTCTTTTGAGGTCTATCCTATATGGGGTTCTTTGAGCTTCTTGGATGGCTGGATTTTCATTTTTCATGATATTGAAGAAGTTTTCTCTCAGCAGTTCTTCAGTGATCTTATCTGTGTTTTCTGTTTTCTCCCCCTGTTCTGGAACTCTGATCACTTGCAAATTTTTGCTTTTGATTGTATCCCACATAATTCGCAGGGTCTCTTCATTTTTATTATTTTTTTTTTCTTTCTGATTTTTCCTCAAACAGAGTTGTATCTAAATGTTTGTCTTTAATTCCACTGATCCTGTCTTACACCATTTCAAACCTGTTCCTCAGCTCTTCTATGACACTGTCCATTTCTGAAATCTTCTTGTTTGTCTTTTGGATTTCTAATTGTTGTTTTTTTATAATTTCTAGTTGTGCAATTTATTTTGGCCTTTTGTTCCTGCATTATTTTCCTGAATTCTTCCTTTTATTTGGCTTTATTTTCCTTGTATTTTCTGCCTTTTCTATGAATTTGGTTTTTTTTTCCCCTCATTTTTGTCTCCTTTTTGCTTCAACTCTTGGATAGCTCTGAATATTAGAGATATGAATACTCTATCAGGTAGTTGTAGTGCCTTTTTTTCTACTGGAAAGTCATCTGGTGTTTTATTTTGGACTCCTACTGGAACCATCCTGTCCTGTTTTTATAAATGTTTTGATATTGTCTGCTGTCTTCAGGGCATTCAGTAGTTATTTTCCTCATTTATTGATAGCAGATTTGTTTGTTTCGTCCTGTTTTTTTGGTTTTATTTGGCTGTGTCTGAGCAGGCATGCTGTGTGTCTTTGTTGTTTTCTCATCTTTGGGCACAATCCTTTTCACTTCTTTGTCCAATTGGCAGGGTCAGTCTCTTAGATATGGTATAGCAAGGCAAGTCTAGCTGAACAGGGGTTGCTGGGATGGGTTTTTTGTGACACTTACTATGGCCACCAGGGCGGGCAGATAATCAGTGCAGGTTAGGTTCTAGTAGGCCTTGCCTGGGCTGCTTGGTGGTGTGATGTTCAGCTCATGGTGCAGGTAGGCAGTATGGAGGGAGAAGACTGTGATTTGTGGGGCTAAGATGTGTGTAGGAGAGAGCAGACAGGAATGGGGGTCAAAAACATATAAACAAACAACACAGAGTGCTAGGGTAGCTTGCCCTTGGAGTGGAGAGATGAGAGAGTATGAAATGGAGAAAAACAAAAAGGAGAAGAGGAAAAAAAAAAAAGAAAAAATGAAAGAAATAAAAATTAGAAAGAGAGAGGAAAAGCAAAGTTCCCAGGGTTCCCTCCAGTATGGCTATGAGGTCTGGGGAAGTTGCTTCCAGGCCATGAATTACAGCCTGACTAGAAGGGGTAGAGGTGTCACTCAGTGCCCGGTATTCAGGGAGAGGAAGATAAGGAAAGTATAGAGAGATGAGAAACTGAGTAATGAAGAAAGACAAAAAGGGAAAAAGAGGAAAAAGAAAAGAAAACAAACAAATAAAAAAAAGAACAAGAAAAACCCCCAAAGAAAAACAGAACCAAAAAAGAAAAGAAAAAAGCAATACCCTTCAGTATCCCTCTGTGCATCTGCACAAACTGAGGGGGTATGTCCCAAGCCGTGCTGTACTGTCCAGCTAGAACAGATTCCCAACTTGAGAAAAGGAAAAAAAAAAGAAAACAAAGAAACAAACAATTCAAAATAAACAAAAAAAGCTCCGGGATCCCACCAGTGCGGCAACACAGGCCAGGAAGCAGTTTCACATTTGAGTGGCATTTCACAGCCTTTCAGGAAGAAGCAAAGATGGTGCACAGAGCTAGGTATTTGAGAGAAATGAGGAGGAGGTGGTGAGAGGTAAGGAAGAAATCTAAAGAAGTGGAAAAAAGCAACAACAGCAGCCAACAAATGGCATTTAAGGAGCTGTCCAGTGAAGGTGGATGGAATCCATGCGACACTGGAGTGAAGGTGGTGCTTCCTGGCCAAGAGACTGGCTGCAGGAAGCAGAGCAGGCCCAGTAGGTGTGAAGAAGGGTGGGGAGTGGGAAAGCGTATATCACTGGTTACCGGTTGTTCTGTCTCCTGCTGGAAGCTCTGTGAAGCTGCTTTCTCATACCCCCTGTTAGCTGATCTCTGATAGGAGTCCAAGATGGCAGATCCGTGCTGCATTAGCTGATTCAGGACCTCTGCATGTATGTCTCTTCGCTCTCTGTTCTCTGTCAGTTTCTTACTCCATTCAGTGCTTGGCTGAGTTCTTTATCCCTTCATTTATTGCCTAGGGTTTCAGGATTGCTGTTTTCTCTCTTTGGCTTAGTTTTTTGGATCTTTGCTGTGGAGGGACGGCGTGGTGTTTCTGCCTATAAGGCCATGTTGACCGGAAGTCTCAAGGTTGTGTTATCTTCATATCACAGGTTGTTAATGAGTTTTCCTTCCACCCTGATGCTGCATTCTTTTTCATGTTGTCTAGCTTCTGGGATTATTTGCTCAGAATAGATTGAATAAGCATGGTGAAAAGATATAACCCTGACACATACCTTTCCTGACTTTAAACCGTGCAGTATCCCCTTGTTGTATTCGAACAACTGCCTCTTGATCTATGTACAGTTTCCTCATGTGCACAATTAAGTGTTCTGGAATTCCTATTCTTTGCAATGTTATCCATAACTTGTTATGATCCATTCAGTTGAATGCCTTTGCATCATCAATGAAACACAAGTAAACATCTTTCTGGCACTGCTTTCAGCCAAGATCCATCTGACCTTGACAATGATATCTCTCATTCCATGTCCTCTTCTGAACCTGGCTTGAACTTCTAGCAGTTCCCTGTTGATGTACAGCCTCAACCAGTGTTAAATGATCTTCAGCAAAATTTTACTTGGGTGTGATATTAATGGTATTGTTCTTGTTCGATAATTTCCACATTCTGTTGGATCACCTTTTGTTGGAATGGGCACAAATGTGGATCTCTTCCAGTCTGTTGGCCAGGTAGCTGTCTTCCAAATTTCTTAACATAGATGAGTGATCGCCTCCAGGGTGCATCCATTTGTTGAAACATCTTAACTAGTATTCCTTCAATTCCAGGAGCGTTGTTTTTCACCATTCCCTTCATTGCAGCTTGAGCTTCTTCCTTCAGTTCTGTTAGTTCTTGATCATATACTACCTCCTGAAATGATTGAACGTTGACCAATTCTTTTTGGTACAGTGACTCTGTGTATTCCTTCCATCTTCTTTTGATGCTTCCTGAGTTGTTCAATATTTTCCCCATAGAATCCTTCAATATTGCAACTCAAGGCTTGAATTTTTTCTTCAGTTCTTTCAGCTTGAGAAATGACGAGCACGTTTTTCCTTTTGATTTTCTAACTCCAGGTCTTTGCATATTTCATCATAATACTTTACTTTGTCTTCTGGAGCCACCTTTTGAAATCTTCTGTCCAGCTCTTTTACTTCATCATTTCTTCCTTTCACTTTAAGTAGTCTAAGTTCAAAAATCAAGTTTCAGAATCTTTCCTGACTTCCATTTTGGTCTTTTCTTTCTTTCCTGTTTTTATAATGACCTTTTGCTTTCTTCATGTATGATGTCATTAATGTCATTCCACAACTCATTGGGTCTTCGATCATTAGGGTTCAATGTGTCACATCTATTCTTGAGATGGTTTCTGAAGGTCATATCTTGGCTGTTATGAACTTGTTCTAATTTTCTTCATCTTGAACTTGAATATGAGCAATTGATGGTCTGTTCTGCAGTTGCCGCTGGCCTTGTTCTAAGTGATGATACTGAGCTTCTCCATTGTCTCTTTCCACAGCTGTAGTCGATTTGATTCATGTGTATTCCATCTGGTGAGGTCCACGTGTACTCTTGCTGTTTATGTTGTCGAAAAAAGGTATTTTCCATGAAGAAGTCGTTGGTCTTGAAAAATTCTATCATGCGATCTCTAGCATCATTTTTATCACCAAGGCCATATTTTCAACTACCAATCCTTCTTTGTTTCCAAGTTTCACATTCCAATCACCACTAATTATCAGTGCATCTTGATTGCATGCTTGATCAATTTCAGACTGCAGAAGTTGGTAAAAATCTTCCATTTGTTCATCTTCGGCATTAGTGGTTGGCACATAAATTTATATAATAGTCTTATTAACTGGCCTTCCTTGTAATTGTATGGATATTTTCCTATCACTGACTGCATTGTATTTCAGGATAGATCTTGAAATTTTTTTTTTTGAAGATGAAAGTGATATCATTCCTCTTCAATTTGTCATTCCTGGTATAGTAGAACATATGATTTCTGATTCAGAGTGGCCAAAACTAGTCCATTTCAGCTCACTAATACCTAGTGTATCAATCTTTATGCATTCCATTTCATTTTTGACCACTTCCAATTTTCTTAGAGTCATACTTCGTACATTCCACTTTCCAATTATTAATGGATGTTTGCAACTGTTTCTTCAAATTTTAGTCGTGCCACCTCAGCAAATGAAGGTCCTGAAAGCTTTACTCCATCCATGCCATTAAGGTTGACTCTACTTTGAGTAGGCAGCTCTTTCCCTGTTGTATTTTGAGTGCCTTCCAACCTGAGGGTCTCGTCTTCTGGCCCTATACCAGACAATATTCTGCTGGTATTCATAAGGTTTTCACTAGCCAATTTTTTCAGAAGTAGGCTGCCAGATCCTTCTTCCTAGTCTGTCTTAGTCTAGAAGCTGTGCTGAAACCTGTCCAACATGTGTGACCCTGCCAGTAATTGAAATACTGGTGGCATAGCTTCCAGCATCATAGCAACCTGTAAGCCACCAAAGTAAGACAAACTGACAGATGCTTTGGGGGGAGGAACTTCAATATACTGTGATAATTCTGCTTGACAATAATGACATAATTGCTTTTTAGTTACCCTTTTTATAAAATCTTTACAAAAGATTTTGCAACTCCTTTTTTATTAAATATTTTACTTGTTTTCTTTGCACTTTCTTTAAAGTTCATTAGAAATTTCATCTAATCATGTAAATATCTTTCTTCTATCATTCATTTATTGAGCACTATATTAGTTTCCTAGGGCTACCATAAAGGGGCCCTGGTGGCGCAGTAGTTAAAGCTGCTAACTGAAATGTCAGTGGTTAGAAACAACCAGCTGCTCCATGGGAGAACAATGTGGCAATCTGCTTCTGTAGAGATTTACAGCCTTAGAAACTCTATGGGATCAATGTAAGTTGGAATCAACTCAACGGGAGTAGGTAGGGCTACCACAACAAAGTAGCACAAACTTGGTAGCTGAAAACGGCAGACATTTATTCTCTTACCATTCTGGAAGCTAGAAGTCCAATATTAAGGTGTCCTCTTGGCCATGCTCTCTCCATTGCCTCTAGGGGAGAATCTTTCCTAGCCTTATCCCCTGTCTGGTAGCCACAGGCATTCCTTGGCTTGTGGCAGCATCACTCCAACCTCTGCTTCCATTTTTACATGGCTGTTTTCCCTCTATGGCTTTGTGTCTCCCAATTTACCCTCTTTTTAGAGGGACACGAGTCACATTGGATTAAGGGCCCACCCTGGTCTAGTATGACCTCATCTTAACTAATTACATTTGTAACAACCATTTCCAAATAAGGTCACATTATAAGACTCTGGGGAGGGCATGAATTTTGAGGGGACACTAGTCAACCAAGTACAAGCACTAATCTTTTCTAATGCAATATGAAAGTTTGCTTGTTTATAAAGCTGTTGTACGTTTGCTTGGGGGTGGCACCAATTCTTGAACATCAACTAAATATTTTTAGGAAGACTTGAGTATTGATAGATAGGTACTTTAAATGAGATGTTATGTAGTAATACATAACCTAAGTATTCTTAATCAGGGAATGTTAAAAATAGTAAACTAAATAAAGGCTAAGTCAGTAGTGAGGTGACACTACTAAGTCCAGGTGGGCTCAGTCTACTTAAGGTGCTGTAAAGAAATAGATACCAAACGACAGGCTAAAAAACCTAAGTGTGCAGGGTTGTTCATTTGGTATTCCTGACTTCCTAAGGCAATAGAATAATATTTGATGATTATGAGAAAGCTTCTTTAATGCCCCATCTTTATTCAAGCAAAGACCCAGAGGTTAAAAAATGTCAAGCTATTTCCTTCAGGAAGGGTGGTATGAAGGTGATGTCTTCAGCCTGCATTGTTAAATGTCAAACATATGAGTGGATTTTTATCATGATCCTCATATTGATAAAACTGTGACTGTAGGTTGATGATAAAACTGAAACCATTTGCATTTTTTTAAAACTTTTTATTATGGAAAATTTCAAATATATGTCAAGTAAATAGAATAGTAAAATGAACACCCATGTGCGCGTCACCCAGCTGACAGAGTTATCAGTATTCAGGCATTCTTGTTTTGTTATTGCTTCTACCCCCACTCCAACCCCACTCAGTTATTATTATTCATGTTTGAAGATTTTTTTTGGTGAGATGTAATTTACAGATATGGAAATGCACAAGTCTTAGCTATACAATTTTCACAAATCGGTGCATCTTCATAACTCCACCTATATCATGATCAGCAATAGGCACTTATATTTATTATTTTGGATGCTATAAATCCTTTAGGTATTCATATAGAAGAGAGTAAAAAATTCCCTCCATCTACCCTTGACACTCAGGCATGGTAGCTGAGACTTATACATGGGTTTGAAAGGCATTAGATTGATGAGCTTTGGCTTCCAAGCTAATAGCAAGAATTTTTAAAATTCACCTCAAATATAAACTTTCTGAAGTACCCTCCCCTTGTGCTTCCCAAAGGTACAAGGAAGAGACAAGAGCTGTCATGAACTGAGGAATAGAGAAGCAGAAGAAGAATCTCCAAGTCCCACGTTAGTCATCAGTGAGCTTTCCTCTTTGGAAAACTGGTTGTAATTAAAGTTTGGTGATTTGTCTTAGGCCTAAATGAGAAAATATTTGTTTTCTTGTGGCCCCTGTTGTTATTGTTAGTTGCCATCAAGTCGGCTCTGACATATGGTGACTTCGTGTACAACAGAACAAAACACTGCCTGGTCCTGCTCCACTTCATAAAATTGGTGTGTTTCGCATCCACTGTTGTGGCCGCTGTGTATTTTGAGCGCCTTCCATCCTGGGGGGGGCGGCTCATCTTTCAGCACTATGTGGGACAATATTTTGATGTGATCCATAGGGTTTTTATTTGCTAATTTTTGGAAGTAGATCACCAGGACTTTCTTCCTAGTATGTCTTCGTCTGGAAGCTCCACTGAAAACTGTCCAGTATGGGTGACCCTGCTGGTATATGAAACATCAGAGGAATAGCTTCCAGCATCACAGTAACATACAAGCCACCACAGTACAACAAGCTGACAGACAGGTGGTGGCCTTTGATCCCTAGTACTCATTTTTGAGCTATAACTTAGTAGCTTAATTATATACTTAGATTCCTATAACCTCTTAATGAATTAGGAAATAGATAAAATTCTAGCATACCTCAGTATATCTTAGCTATGGTTGTTGAAGAGGTTGCATCAGTGTGGTACGCTGGAGGGTTCAACAGAGCAGAATCTCTGTTGGGTATTGGGGGACTTTGGGCAGCAGGCAATGCGGCTTGAAAAGACTACTCCCCACATTTCCTTCTTCCTTGCTTTGTCAGCCCAACCAGGTCCCAGTACCGATTACCCCTTGATGAACAAGACCTTAATTCTATGTAACAGAGATATTCACAATATTTCTTTCCTTTGTTGGCACTGAAAATTGCAAACCAGTACACAGCTATTTTAAACATGAAGGCAGAATTCTTCACTTGTTGCCAAGACATTGTTACTTATTCATACTGAATGGTAATTTGCAAGGCTGATCTTTATAATTCTGCAGAAAACTGCCTGTCTTCCTGTGTCACTCTTGAATAATCAAAATCCAGAACTTCAGTAAGGTGCTCCTCATTTACAAGGTTAATTCCGCCAATAACGATGTCTACACTCTCACATGCATTTCAGAACCAAGGATTTATTACACAGGGCTCAAACTCATTGGCTATGCAGTGTAAATAACCTTATTAAGGATGCAGTGAGAGGATATACATTACTTTTCTGTTGGGTCAGAAGGGTAAACACAACAAGAAAGTGAGGCATTTATCACTAAATAGTCCAAGTGATTTATTTTACTGTGCCTTTTTCATTTTGAGCCTTTTAAAACTTAGGCTGTCTGGGTACTACTCTGCCCTCAACTAGGCATTCATTTAGAAATTCCAGTTCTAGAGGGTAACTGTTCGGAGGACAATGCAGGTGATCAGGCATTCACCTAAGTTGTTAGAATTGAGATGGATGTTTCAGGTAACGGTGAGCTGATAGTAAATCTGCTTTTGCTTTTGTGACCCAGGTGTTTCTGTTAGGATTCATCTAACAAATGATGGAGAATTTCTTCCTCTCTGTATAAATAAAACTCATCTGATTCAGATCTAAGCAGGGGCTTAGCTGTCAAGTAGGGGCCAGAGCCGTGATGGAGCAGGATGACTAGCTCTTCAGTTGTCTCCTACAAACTGTTTATTTCCAGTTCAGCTCTAAGTGCTTTGATAGAAGAAAGTTGCTCTCTACTTTTCTGTCTAGTGACAGCACCTGGAATAGCAGTGTGCACATGGGAAGAATTTGTAAGCCCAATGATCTTCTAGGAGACATGAGGTTACACGTTATATAATAGAAAAAGTTGTATTAAAACTGTAATAGTCTCAGGGCCCTTCACTCAAGCATCCGCTAGCCTAGTATAGTTGCTATCGAGTTGACTCAGACTCGTGGTGACACCATGTGTATCAGAGTAGAACTGTGCTCTGTAGGGTTTTCAATGGCTGATTTTTTGGAAGTAGATTATCAGGTCTTTCTTCAGCGGTGCCCATGGGTGGAACTGAACCTCCAATCTTTTGGTTAGCAGCCAAGTGCAGTAACCATTTGCAGTAGCCTTGTAGTATATACTTTTACTAGTTTCTGAAACAAAACAAAACAAAAAAATACTTTTAGGTATTTTTAGGAAAGTATCAGTATCTTTTAAGCTAGTAACCAACAAAACCAAACCCGTTGCTGTTGAACCCTGTGAGGGTCTGTACTTGCCCAATGAGTATCCTCATGCCCAAGGGAGCATGACATTAAATAGCAAAACAAAACACCATGATAGACTGAGAGCGAGACGGAAGAAGAAAGGAAAAAGATTTTTTTTTCTCTTCTACCTTTTGAACACGACTGAATTTTCATTTTGCACTGAGATCTGCAAATTATGTAGTTGTCCTTGGCCTTAGGCCTCCATAAAATCTTTCTTTGCAAGGATTAGGAATTAGAAACAATACCACCCTTTCAATCTTGCTTTATATACTGCATAATATATAAATTATATAAAGTATCATTATAATTACATGTATAATGCAAAACCTGTTGGGGGAAAAAAAAAACTGTTGCCATTGAGTCAATTGCAACTCATAGCACCCTGTAGGACAGAGTAGAACTGCCCCATGCCTCATATGCTAGAGTACAGACCCTCACAGGTGCCCTCTCTCTGTGCTCATGCCCAAGCAGAGGCAGCCCCCTCAGTGGAGGTAGGAGCAGGAAGGACCACCCTTCCACTGAAGCTGTGCTTTGATGATCAAACCGGAGGTATGCAGTTTAAGGGTTGCAAGAGTTATAATGAACTGTGACTGTAAGAGGATTGGTCTGAGGGGTTAGGGAGACTGTATTTAGTCTATTTAGTTTGTGCATTTTAGTCTATGCACCCTTATTCTTAGTATCATTTATAAATAATCTTTTACGATGGGTACCTTGCCAAATGATAATTAAATATGTTCGTGTTATGTATGGTTAGCTTCACTTTCAGTAGCTTACATTTTGCTTACTTTCTCCTCAAATTCTAGATAACTTTGACCAAACTTTTATGATAGAACTTAACAAAATAATTGCTAAATTCAGCAGTTTTTAATAAAATGCACGATGTTTGCTATAAACCATGGAATGGCTAATTAATTTTTTTTCAACTCTCTAATCCACTACCATAATTCAGAGCCCAACTTTCCCTTTGAGTGAAAGTTGCATTTACCAGACATTCACAGAGACAATATATTTGCTTTATTTCCACAATGAGATGATCAGCTTGAACAATTTATGTAAATCTTACCAAAAGAAAGAACCCGATGTTAACAGCACCAAAACAAAATTATCATTTTTTGAAGATATATTTTTTAATATCCAAGTGGATACACCTAACAAGTCTACTCTGAAGGTTCTGTGGAATGCTTTTTGGGAATAACTCATCTTGAAATGCTATAAAGGTGTAGTACTCTCAAATTAAATTGTTGTAAGTACGCATATGCTAGATATTGAGAACTACTAAAGTACAATCTTAAAGTTTTCCAGTTAACATATGATGCAGAACTCTGAGGATGTAATTGCATTCTTGTTTAGACCTTTGAGAAGAACTAAAACTACTTTTTGAGAAAAGTCTTTGTCCTTCCTGAGTCAACTGTTCTGCAGCTGGGCAGGAATAAAGATAAATTACTTTTTACATAAAAATAGAAATCTTGTCACTTATATAGCTAGTAGATAAAATGTAAAGAAATAATTTCATTAAGAAGTCCTATTTTTAGTCACTTATAAAAACTTTAATTTAAAAATATATGTTATATACTATTCTTTAGGAATCTGTTTGTAATTACCCATTGCTGTTGAGTTGATTCAGACTCATAGCGACCGTATAGCACAGAGTAGAACTGCCCGATAGCGTTTCCAAGGCTGTAATCTTTATGCAAGCAGACCATTGCATCTTTCTCCTGCATAGCAGCTGGTGGGCTTGAATCACTGACGTTTTGGTTAGCAGCCAAATGCTTAACCACTGCACCACCAGGGCTCCTTCCATCTATGATAAACAATCATTTTTCTAAAATTTATGATCTTCCCTCTGGCTCAAGCCATATCAGTAGAAAGCTACATAATCCAGCTCTCCAACAAACAACAAAAAGTCATTTCAGTGATTAATTCATTCAACTAGTATTTATTGATCTCCTACTATTTGCTAACTCTTTTAGGTACTAGTCATAAACATAGCAAAGATCTGTTCTCATGGACTATAATGGAGTGATATGATAGGTACCCAGTATCAGATAATGGTAAGTGCTATACAAATAACAGAGGTGTTAAGTTTTTAATATCTATATTTGGGAATATTATCCTGAATGCCAACACAAGATTTCTAGAGCATAGCAGATTAATTATTATTTACTTCAACAGATAATAATGTGCTGGTTCCCCTGTGCTCCAATTTCCTTCTTCCAAGGCAAAGCAATGAGAGCCAGATGTTACCCTACATGAACTGGGTCTGAATTATAAATGAGTGTATCCAAGATGAATCTGGATGTTTTTATTGAACAGCCACTGTCCCCGCTGTTGAGTCTTCTTATAAAAGTAATGAGAAGGATTCTGGTTCCTTACTTTTTAAAATGAAAATAATTCTCTCCAGGGCAAAGATAAGACCAGTGTCTCCAGCTTTACAATCCACAAAGGTCTATATGGTCCTAGGTCTCATCTTCCCTTGGAATGCAAACACATACCTCAGAAGAGGGAAATCCCTCCGGAGTTCTCATTATCCATTCAGTCATAATTTAATTGCTAAGGCTTGTCTTATAGCCTACGTCTCAAATTTTGGTAAAATTTGCTCAGAAAACACTAACTGTGCAGAAACATAAGAATATTTTCTCTACAAGATTGCCCCCTGGGTGCCAGGCTGCCTTTTGCCAGGCTTGGCTTCCCCTACCTAAACATAAACTTGCTGTTACCAAGCCACCGCATTTATAACAAAACAGCTCTGCTAAAGCCACTTAAAGTATAACTAATGACAGCAATCTCACAGGAGCCCCGTTTGATGTGGGAAGTGGTAGACAAAATGTTTTTTTCTTCAGGGGAAAAAAATAAACAAACCAGATGAACTAGACACACTTTTTGATGCTGCTGGACAGAGAAAGTTCAGAACCTGGTGGACCACAGGTTGTAAGTCAACCAGGGTAAGCAGCTGACAATGTACCGAGTTTGGAGTCAGTGCCAATACTGCAAGTCTCTGTTATCCAACACTGGCTGAGAAGCACCTTCTCCTGACACAATGAGAGCTTGTTGTGCTTTTGGCCATTGTCATGGATTGAATTGTGTCCCCCAAAAATATCTGTCAACTTGGCTGGGTCATGATTCCCAGTATTGTGTGATTGTCTACTGTTTTGTATATTTGTGTTGTATATTCTATCACTATTATGTAATAAGATAGATTAGCGGCAGTTATGTTGATGAGATAGACAAGATTAGACAGTGTCTTAAGCCCATATCTTTTGAGATATAAAAGAAAGGAGCAAGCAGAGAGACAGGGAGGCCTCATACCACCAAGAAAGAAGCACCGGGAGCACAGCTTGTCCTTTGGACCCAGGGTTCCTGCATGAAGAAGCTCTTAGTCCAGGAGAAGACTGATGACAATGACCTTCCTCCAGAGCCGACAGAGAGAGAAAGCCTTTTCCTGGAGCTGACGCCCTGAATTTGGACTTCCTGCGTACTAGACTGTGAGAGAATAAATTTCTCTTTGTTGAAGCCATCCACTTGTGGTATTTCTGTTATAGCAGCACTAGATGACTAAGACAGCCGTTTTGAAAGAACATTCACAAATCGTGTTTTGTGGCTGTTGGGCAGTTCAAGGATTCAAACAGACTTGAGTCTCAAACTTAGGAAAGATGACTTTTTATCAAGATTCTAACAATTTAATTGTGCTTTATATTTATGAAGCTCTTTCATAAATACTTTTTACCTTCTCCAAATTTTTTTCTCTTCAGCCTTACAAGTGGGTTATGAGGTAGAGTGCATGGTGGGTTCCTTTAGATTGAATTGTCAGGTGTGACCTCCCTGACGAAGGGATTTAAGGTGAGATCTGAATGGCTAGAAGGAGCCATTCCATGTGGTAACTGATGGAAAGGGAAACTTTGACATAAAAATCTTAAGGTGGGAATGAGATTGGAATGTTATAAAAGTCAATGTGGCTGGAGTATAGTGAAGAGCATGGAAGGAGATGTACTTGGAAAACTAAGGAGCCATGGGATTATGCCAGGCTTTACAGAATGTGGAATTGACTTTGGATTTTATTTTCTGTAATGGGAAGCCATGGAAGGGTTTGAAAGCAAGGCTGAAGCAGAGAGTACCATGAGGAAGCTACTGCAATATTCCAGGTGAGAAGAAAGGGTTTTGGACTATGGTGGTGATGTTATTGGTTGCCATGAGTCAATTCCAACTCATGGTGACCCCATGTGTGTCAGAGTAGTACTGTGCTCCACAGGATTTTCAATGGCTGATTTTTTCAGAAGTAGATCATCAGTCCTTTTTCCTGTGGTGCCTCTGGGTGGACTTAAACCACCAAGTTTTTGTTAGCAATTGAACATGTTAGCTGTTTGTGCCACTCAGCAACTCCAGATGTATAGAGAAGTGGGTGGATTTATTTATTCAATCATTCCTTTGTTATTGATCCATTCAACAGACACACTGTGTGCCTATTATGTGTTGTGTAGACATGTGTAAGGTTCTTGGGATTGTTCATTGGGAAAAAGATGGACATGATCCCTATATTCTTGAAATTTCTGTTGCAGTGATGGACAGATAATATTGTGTTTGGACTGTACAAGATTCATGAAAACATAAAAGAGGAGCACCTAACCAGACTGGGGCTGTGATACTTGAGGCAAGTCTAAGGGTTAGGATTGTTATTTAAGCTTATGTCATAGAAACTCAGCTAAAGTGCTTTTATTTTTTTCATGTTACCATAGTCTGGAGGCAGACAGTGCAGGGTTGTTAAGGTGACATGATGACACTGAGGTCCCAGACTCCATCTGCCTTTCAGCGTTGCCATTTTTAGCATAAAGTCTTCTCATGCTGACAAAAAATATATTGCCCTTTTAGATATCATTTGAAGTCTAGGAAGGAAGAAAGGGAAAAGATAAAGGGCAGAAGATGTGTGTTTTGTAATTTTGTCTCCATTTATCAGGAAGACAACAACATTCTAAGGAGCCCAACCGGTAACTGCCCTTTACCTCTTTGCCCAGAGCTGGGTCATATGTGCATCCCAGCTGCATGGGGTATGGAAAGGTTAGTATTTTAAACAGAAACATTACCTCCTATGTTAATTTGGGTTCTATTAGAAAGGAAGTTGAAGTGAATAGATATAAGGAGGATAATTAAAAATATCTGGCCCAGGGAGGGTTTCTGTAAAAAATTAGAGCTATGACTTGTAAAAAAAGAAAAACTCTCAGAGGCCCATCAGGAGACTTACAGGAAAGAAAAAATTCCTGTCACTTAACCTTTTCTGCTCAACTTTTTAAGAAGAGCAATGATAAGAAGCAGTCTTAAAAATAATATGTCTCTTCTTCATTTTCTGTGAAGTGGCTATTAGAGATACTGTTCATATTTTAGTCAAGGCTCCTTTGTAGACTCTTGTACTAAATTCCTCTTTCACTGTTGAACTCTTGTCCTTTAACTTTTTTTTTTTTATTTTTTAAATAATGCCTTTGTTGCATATATCCCTCTTACTTGTAAGATCCCCAAATCAGTTTGGAAGTAGGTAGAAACCAATAAATTATGTCTGAAAAAAAAAAAAATAAATAAAATAGTCAACTTGAGGGAAAATATATATTTGATCCTTAAAAGATTTTACCTAGTCTTAATCAATGTTCTTAATCAATTACCTAGTGCCATGGTCCTCAATAAAGAGAATATAAGTCCATTAACAAAAACAGACCCACACATGTCACTGGCCAAATATTTCCTTGTAGGAATTACTGAAAATAAAATTATATTGAAAGCATTCATAACTATCAAAGATATTCATCTTATACCTTATTTTTAGCATAATGTGGAAGATTCATTTCGTGGCCCTTCTTAATCTTTCTGACTTGCATTTATTAAGCTGCAGGAAGGCACACCTCCTTTGAAAAGAAGGGAAATTACTTAGAGTGACTATCAATAAGTGATTCTTGCCTATGGAATTTCTATTTCTTGCTGAAGTAGGCATTATGGTCTGACTCTGCTGATGTTGTTTGTTCCAACTATGCTCCATCATGATTTCAATGTCAGAACCCAACTGTTGGTCTAAGTCAAGTAAGTCTTCACAAATATGATCACATGACTCCAATGTAGCCAGCAGTCCCATGCCTCAGATAACATAGGGAATGCCGGACAATGCTTAGGGCAAGAAATCACTCTAACAGTGGTACTAGTCACAGTTTAAGTAGGCCTAACACCACTCATTAGATTTTGCACAAATTACTCACAGGCACTCATTATGTCTGTATAAAACTCTTTTTCTAGATGACTGATTATATTAATAAAAGCAATAGATTCAATGTTTTCTCTTCTGTTTTCATTTCATGTTTGATAATTTGGAGAGTCTGCCATTCAGTATAACCTATGTTTCCTTTTTCATCTTGATTGCATACTGATCTAATTGAACATGAGTGTATGAAGCCATTGCCACAATCTGGCTTCTTGCATTTATAGACTACTGGCCACCCTGAGGACATTCTACTTTTTATACTCAGACAATGAGTAAATATTTGCCTAGAGTGGAGTTGAGAATCAGTATTGGGCAAACACATGCATTTCTTTACTTTTGGTTTTCTATTAATATAACCAAAAAAAACCCAAAACCGTTGCTGTCGAGTCTATTCGGACTCATAGCGACCCCACAGGGCAGAGTAGAACTGTTCCATATAAGTTTCTAAGGAGCAGCTGGTGGATTTGAACTGCCGATCTTTTAGTTAGCAGCCGAGCTCTTAACCACTGTGCCACCAGGGATCCTTCTACTACTCTACAGATTATTATTAAAAGTTACTATCAGTTTCATCTCACATTTCTCGTGAAAACTTGGAATTTAAAACACCACAGAGGAGCTATTTCAAAAAATGAAGAGATGCTAAAAAAAAGTGTTTGTGCCTTTAACACAACAGATTACTAGCTACGCCAATATTTCAACAACAACAACAAAAAAGATTACATCATTCACTCAGTTTCTAAAGCCTATTAGGCTCCTGATGGCTCAAAACGAAATGATCTTTCATCAACCTAACACTGGGCTTCAGCAATAGTCAAATCAGGAAGCCACTTAGAGCTTCATCCCTTCTTAATTAAGAGTCCTTTTAGAGAAACACAAGAATTGCTGTTTGACACCTGCAAGTGCATAGGAAACCTGTTGAGTGGGAATTGGCCTAGGTATCTAAGTACTGAATGGATGCCTTGTTCATGAAAAGCTTGCTCCACATGACTGCATTCAGAAAGAAGGCAGCAGGAATGGGAAGGGTGGTCAGATAAGAACAGCAATATTTTTCTGCCATGTTTCAAAATGTAATAGCTTTAAAAAAAAAAAAAAACAAACCCTTTGCATCAAGTTGATTCCGATTCATAGCAGCCCTAAAGGACAGAGTAGAACTGCTCCATAGGGTTTCCAAGGCTGTACGTAATCTTTACGAAAGCAGATTGCCACATCTTTCTCCTGTGGAGTGGCTGGTGGGTTCGAGCCACCAAACTTTCAGTCAGCAGCCAAGTGCTTTAACCACTGCACAACCAGGGCTCCTTTGTAATAGCTTTTACCTTCCAAAATATGTATCATACTAAATGGGAGGAATGATTTAAGTTAATAATATGTTTTCATATATTTCATGTATTTCCAGACTACTGATTATATTAATAATCAATAGATTTAAAGTTTTCTGTTTTAATTTCATGTTTAATATATTTTAAATATATGAAATATATGAAAGTTAACAAATGTTTCAGGAAATAAATGTTAAAGGACCTCAGATCCTAAGAAGGAATTGTGTTTGCATTGCAAATATTCTTTCTGTGTCCTCAATATCCCCATCTATGTTCATTTGTGGAGAAGAAATACATTGGGTTTCAAATAATGCCAAGTGATGGCAAAAGTTTGTTTTACATAGGCATAGTATTTAACTGTGGGCTGAAAAGACGGAGGCTGGAGGCAAATTGGATTCTACTTCTCCAAAGCTGACAATATATAAAAGAAAGCCTTTGCCTAGGATGATTAGCAGATGGCCTAATTCCTTTGGGGATATGTGATCCCCACTGAATACTGATTTGGGATTGTTCACTCAAAGGGTTGGGTCTTTTCTGAGAAGTTAATAAGTTGGGTAAGAATAACGTTGATTTATTCAATTTCAGTATTATAATTGGTCTAATCTAAATGATTTGAAGAGTTATCAAAGTAACTTTTTATATTTGGGAAAAATACTTACATTCACAGTGACTGTGGCTGGTGGAGATCCATTTCCTTAGAAAGTCGACTAACTCTTACTTTGATCTGATTTCAAAAACAGGGCTTGATGAAGCAAATATAATTCTTACTTCTGTATTTCAGACAAAGCTGGCAGACAGTGAATATGTGGGAGACCAGAATCAGCCCCCACCCCCCGCCCCAATCTCTCAACCAGGAATGATGAGTCACTGTAATAAGATGCAGTTTATTGTGAATAAATATGAGTTCCTTCATTTTGGATGCAGACAAATAAAAACTAAAAAAAATAAAAAGTCTGTAAAGTTATACAATAGAGGAGATGTGGCTTAGCAGAAACATGCATAAAATTAGTTTAACAAAAATCTGTTTGGAGAGGCATAGAATTTGGAACAAGGAAGTAGAGATACATCTCAATCCTGTGCTGTATGCTGTTTAGACCCAGCCAGAAGATCATGTTTGGTTCTGGAATCCAGACATTGAGAAGATGCTGAAAACTAGCTGTAGAACATTTAGAAGTTACCATGATGTTGAAGAGAGTTAAAACCATATCACAAGAAGAGTGGTTGAAGGAACTAAGGTTGTTTTGCCTGAATAATTGAAAAATTGGGAATGAAGCAATCATTGTATTGAAATATGATGGGCTGTCATACATAATTTGTGTTCTTCCAAAGAGGAAGAACAAGTATCTATGTGTCACCAGGGCTCCAGAAAAATAATAGTTTACTTCAATATAAGGATTTTTTTTTAAATCACCATATTAGCCCCCAAAATAAAATTGACTACTCCATCAGGAAGTGGTGAGCTCTCCATTGTAGGGGTTTATAAGCACAGACTGGCTGGCTACCATTTGATCTTGATAGTGTGTGTGTGTGTGTGTGTGTGTGTGTGTGTGTGTGTGTGTGTGTGTGTGTGTGAGGGATAGAGAGAGAGAGCTAGCGTGACTGACCACATATATGCCTGGATAGTTAGGGGAGATTCAAACATCAGATGGATGATTGAATTAATTAGATGGCCTCTAATGCTATTCAGATGATTTTTTAAAGTGATTCTATAATTCTATGACTTTTACTTGACAGTTGAATAATATAAAACCTATAAATAGGTTTTGCATCGCTAAATTCATGCATAGTTGTTCAGAGTAGATACTTACCGTTTGACTACCACTAGACCACACCCTAGTGCTCGTTACATTTTGTTTTTATCAAGAATAAATAAATGAAGGAATATTAATCCATGAATGAATTAAATACCTTTACTGTAGAAGCTCCTGCTGTCATAAAATTTTTAAAAATGACTCTTTTGTAATAGAAAACTTTCTGCAATAATGCTGTGTTTACTGTAGGTGTGGTTTCTCAGAGCAGAGGGAGGTCACGCATGGTTCATAAACTCTTGTCCCAAAGTAAATCAATTTGAAATGTTAATTATTTGTTGCTTCAAAGCTTGTTTTTTATTCATTTAATAGCTTTGTTACTATTTATTGACACTTTAATGACTTATTTCATATTAGTAAATAGTATAGGTTTTCTTTGTTGGTGGTGCAATGGTTAAGAGTTTGGCTGCTAACAACAACAACAACAAAAAGTTAGCAGTTGGAAGACACCAGCAGTTCAGTTCCTTGGAAACTGTATGGGGCAGTTCTACTTTGTCCTATAGGGTCGCTATGAGTCAGAATTGGCTGAATGGCAGCGGGTTTGGTTTTTTGGTTCTGGTTCTTATAAGACGGTATATCCTGATTTTCAAAAACTCTTTCATGAACAATGGTTTCTATAAAATCTAGTAAACAAGTGACTGTTCTGAAAAAAAAAATGATGTGGTATTGTTTCGACACATATATGTATTCTACTTTCATTGCTATATCAGAGAGAAGCTAGAAAGCAGAAAAAAAAAGTTTAAAAAAAGATGATGAAGCAAGAATGATTAACATTGTTGCATTCATGAAGAAAGTTTGAGTCAATATTTTTCCACATATATTGCATTTTCATCCATAACCTATACCCTTTCATATATTAAAGCCATGTGTTAAAAAAAGACTAGAAAACATTCTAACATGATTAACTTTGTTTTTTTCATCTTTCATCCTCTGTTTCGTTACGATAATGCCATCTAACACCTTTCTGAATGTCTCAGAAAGTAGCTATGATTTGACAGCTAATCTACTTTGAAAAGACTGTAGCAAAATGACTATCAAGAAGATAGGCAACATATGAAACTTAGCATTTTTCCCTTTCAAGATGTGGTAACTTTTTATATTATAAAAATAAATACATGAGACTGTGATGTTAGGCCTCTTGGCTAATTGATCAGACTGCCCACCAAAAAACAAAAAGAAAAAACAAGATTTTAGTAGGAAACTATCCCGTTTCTTTGGGATGGTTTCCAAAGAGGAAATGCCATTGACTTGTCAGTCTTTACTCACCTCTTTGTTTCACTGAAAAATCGGAATTTTGGACAATGTTGGGGAATGTATTCCTGCCCAGCAACAATCTCTTGGGAGAGTGGAGCCATTGCTGCCTTTAGGGAAGGTCTGTGCTGTCCAATTGGACGTGATTCCTATAATTCACTGGTTGTATCCATAAGTTTGCTCACCAGGTAGCCCCCATCACTCACTTATGTTACCTGCCAGCCCCTGTAGGCCTTGGAGTTTGAATCTCCTGTTCTAGAAAAGTGATGCTTAATTTAAATAAGGGGTACTGGATAAACTTCCACCATTCTAGAATGTATATTGAAAGTATTGAAGTAGCCTATGTCTCTGGCTTTGAAATTGCTTAGAACCCTTGGTTTAAAGAGGAATGGAGTTGCCTTATTATGACCATACAGATATGATTACAACAGTTTTTCCTACCATAATCCAGTTTGCGGCTTTCAACAAAGATTTGCTGGAAATACAAACCACAGTTTCAGTGCTTTTATTGGCAAATAGGGCTGTATTGGTGAGCTGATACAGTAATTGCACTTTAATAGCCATCAGCACTCTATTTCACAATTATTTTAAATTTAATGCTTTTGATTAGGCATTTCCAGAAATGGGTGTGCTTAAGCAATCCAAGAAACAAGGAAATGCCTTACAAATATAGGGAAGATTTAAAAGCTTTCTTGAAGTCCTTCAATATCAAACACTTGGCAAAGCTAATTCCTGGAATTGATCATCTGTAAATAAATAACTGCCAAGAAATTTTAGTGCTATAAATGCTGTAATCGCCATGAATTCTTCATTTAAAGTATCTAGAATATATCAGTAAATCTTGTATATAAGGGAAATCTCTAAAAACACCTGAAAAAACAAACAGAAGTTTAAATATTATGTGAAGTATGAGCAACAATATATAAGTATTTCAGGTGATGGTCTTAAAGTAATAAATTCAACATTTCTTAAATAACATTTCCCCTTCTTGTGGGGAAGTAATACCTACAATACAATTAAACTTTAATCTAGCCTTGTAGCTGCTTGCTAACTTACAAACAATTTATGCTGATCAAAGAATAAGGCTAATTTATTCAGCTTTTAGACTTTTGAGATTAGAAATATTTGGTTAAATTACTTGTTGAGCTGGGAAATCGATTGCACTTATGTATAAAGCTTGTTTGGACCCTCTTTCAGGTGTGGCTGAATCTGTTTTTATAATTTGTCTACAGTGCTGCATGGTCTGAAATCTCATTAGGACATAAAGCCAATTTATTTGTGTATAAGAGCACATAGGCCACAACTGATTTTATAAGTACCTGAAAGAACTATAGTTCTCTTACAATTCAGCTCTGCAATAAGAAAGCCACCAGGCTGTATCTATGAGACACCCATGTACTAGTTGAAAATGAAAAAGTAAAGTGAGTTGGAATCTATGATGTCGAGGCTGCTGGATTGACTTATTTCAATATAAAAAAAAAGTATATATATATTATAAATTTTTATACAGCTGTGAGTTTGAGTCCATTTTAAAAGTAAAAATGGAACTCTGAAAGTGAGGCTAAATATTTGGATAGATGCTAAAAACTTCATCAGGCATAGAGATTTAGAGAGACGAAGTTTTTATATTTGTGTTTTAATAGGATTCTCCAATATGAATCTAAAACTTTGCTTTAATAGAACACTATTTCAAAACTGGTTTACCTACTTCTTCTTTTAACTTTGAGAAGAATATATATTTCCCCTTTCTCAATTTGTAATGAAAGTTTACGACATATTCTGTAATCCCTTACTGTCTCTCTTCTTTCATTCATTTGTTCAATAAATATTACTGTGTGCCCATTATGTGCCAAGCGTTCTTCAGAGTACTAGGAATGCATTAGAGAGCCAGGATATCCCTTAGGGTGCCTACATTCAAGTGTGTGTTGAGGGGAGAGTAGATCTATCAATAAGTATGTTACATAGTATGTTAGAAAATGATAAGTGCTAAAGAACCAGATGAGATGGAATCACCCAGAGAGTGAGTGTGCACAGCGAAGTGAAGAGGTCAAGACTGAACCCTAGGGTGTTCCGTCACTGATAGATGACTTTGTGTGATACCAGTTCTTCCAAGCAGTTCTAAGCAATTCAGTCATAGCTGATAGAAACAAGACAGGGCTTTGAACTGGTTCTAAAGTGTTCAGTCATGGTTCACGGAAACAAGCGCAGCGTACACACTGCAGAGCAACAAAATCTCTTGAGTGGGCTTTTGACCCAGTAGGAAACAGGCATTGGTGCCCTGCTCAAAGATGGCAGCCGATAAGCCAATCTCCAGGACTGTGGGGAGCGACACTAATTAAAAGCAGTGGGGTCGGCCGCCATCTTTGAGGGGGGCACCACTACCTGTTTCCTACTGGGTCAAAAGCCCACGCAAGAGATTTGGTTGCTATGCAATATGTGTACTGCCCTTGTTTCCGACGGCCATGACTAAACTATTTAGAACTGATTCAAAGCCCTGTGTGACACTAAAGTGGAAATCAGCCTTCATCCCCTACCTGTATTTCAGCGTTCTATGCTGGACTCTAGGGTAAATAATAAAAAACAAAAAAATCAAACCCCTTGCCATCGAGTGGATTCCTACTCATAAGACCCTATAGGACAGAGTAGAACTTCCCCATGGGGTTCCCAAGGAGCAGCTGATGGATTCGGATTTGAGCTGCTGAAAATTTGGTTAGCAACTGAACTCTTAACCACTGTGCCAGAAAGACAAAATCTAACCTTAATTTCCCTTAGAGAGAAGGTGCTCATATTGAAAGAGATATAGGACATAACTCTCCTGCAAGCAATATCCTCAAGTGCTGACTTATTAACTGCACTTTATCGTAGCTCCATGGGACAAGGAGGGCTTTGTACTTTCATTTTATAGCTGGAGTAGTTCAGTCATTGAGAGTTTAGTTACATGACTTTTAAAGGAAGTTGGGAATGAGCTGCTGGGTTGAGGAAACAGTTACCAGTTAGGGTGCCCTCCTAGTCAAAATTCAACCTTCTTTAGGAACTATAAGGCTTTGGTCACCTATCCTCTGATTATGAAACATTCAGTAAGTCATTTTCTGGATGAGGTAACTGCTCAGATTTCCACCTCTGGTGCTATCAGATACTGCTGAATATTTTATATGGCTAAAATTATTCCCTGATACAAATATATCTGCATACACAACAAATCAAATATTCAGCCAGCTCATACAACCTGTAAGACAAAAAATCCCCTGAATGGGCTCAGAGTTTTCAGGTAACTGGTACAATTTTCTTCTTGGAATTTTGTGGATTGTATGAGATTGCTATCCACCACATTTTAAAAGTTAAAAAAAAAAAAAAACCTAAACTAATGTCAGCTACTTTATCTCAACTATTTTATCTTTTCCTTGCTGAAAGCCTCTAATAGAATTAACGTCTTTTTAGCTAACCAATTTGTAGAATATGTGGGTGGTGGTATTCAATATTTATGAAATGCTTATTTTCTCATAGATAGAAGCTACTGATTTTTTTCTATAAATGACAGAATTTATTAAGTGCTACTTGAACCTGTTGCATTTTTGTTTTCAGTTTTACAATGATAGAGGATATGGCAGATATACATTCAGAGTAAAGCCTGAAATATTGTTTGAAAACATCTAGCTCAAAAGCTTCATTATAAAGTGAAACAGACATGTGCATCTGAAGAGCAGGGAAAGATTGCAGTTTCTGGCGACATAATTAGGAAGAACTGAGAGAGGTTTCCTAGGATGTTGTTTATGTTTTTAATGAAGGTTCCTAACCACAAAAAAGACAAGGAAGTTTATATTAATGGTATTTGAAAAATCAGTAGTTCATGTATCTCTCACATGTACTCATGGCCGGAATAGTTTTGTAAGTATGCTTATTTATGTTTGATATAGAAAGACCCAAGTCTCTCTCAACACTAACAGGAGACAGAAGGCAATGTGAATAGTCCCCAGATATTATTTTTTAATAGTTACATTAGCTTTAAAATCAGTTATCATTTAGGGAAAAAGTTTGATTCAGGAGATTGACTAGGAACCTTAAAAGGCTGAACTGTAGGATTTTAATCTTAGTTCCCAGTAGCCAAAGGCAACTTGCCTCTACAACAGAGGCAATTGAGAAGATAAATGTTGGTAAAGTACCCTGAATCAATTGAATAAAATAACATCTTATAAAGGTATAAGCCAATGGTATTCTTGATAGAGCAAAGTGCTCTTTCAGAGTAACCATTATTATTAAACAGCAGATGGAGTAATAGAAATACACACAAAGGGCTTCAAGCTTCATCTCAGTTATCCAAGCACAATAGTGATAATAGATAGCTTTACTATGGCCTGAAGCATCTCAGAAAGCTTTCCCTGTGGCACCCAAATCCAAGTTTACAACTTTCTTCCCAGTGAGAAATCATAATAGCTATTGGGGTGGAATGATTAGATGATGTCCAAACTGGGTGCAAAGCTCCAAAGGCTGATGGGGGTGGGAGTTGTTTCAAGGCCCTTAAACAATAGCAGATATTATGAAACCGTTTCACTGTCTAGCTCAGTCTTCACAATTGGGTCCTGTTGGGTTTGTTTGCACTGATGGCCTCTTAGAAATTATTATCCCAATCAAACCAGTTTTCACAAAGATATTCCATATCCTATTTTCATCACTACGTGAAATGTCATATTGAAAGAGCCAGGCAGCTTTCATGAAGTACAATGGGACATTGATAAGACTAGCTCCTGATCCAATCTCAGGGCTTGTTTCTTATTTTATGATTTTTTTCTAGGCCGACGGGCTTTCCCTCATCAGGCTGACGATGGCTCGCTTCATACATACCACTCAAGACATCCATACAGAATAAAACGGAAGATCAAAAGCAGGAGGGAAAAAAAAAGGAGTAAGGAAATGAAATGAAAATTGAAAGAGACATAGCTGGAAGGAAGCAAAAAGTCTATAATACATGAGCTCAGGTTTCATGTTGGTGATGATTAGTCTTGCAAAACTTTCTGAGACCTGTGAAAGTATTTGCTTGTCTAAAATCCAGATATTTCCTTCTTTCTTTTTTTTTTATTCTTTTTAAGACTTCTCATAATGAGTGACTCTTCTCTCACGTGAAGGTTTGAATCTTTTCTGAAAGAGTTTGGTAAGGCCAGGCATTTGAACACTCAGTCACATGCGGCAGAACCAGGCACATGGAGGACAGCTGACTCCACAGAACCAAAGATTTGGGTAAGTGCCCAGCACAGAAGCCACCTAAAGTGACTGAAAATGCTGCCTTTTTGGTAAGCATGAATGACTCATTCTAATTTAATAATGTTTTCATGACACTAGGTGACCTCCAGTAAAACCCTTCTAGGATTGTGGTTCCAGTGACAGGTAAGGTTTGTATTGGGAGATATCTTCAAAATAGCAAAAGGAAGTGAAAAATGTCTTCCCATTTTTGGATGCAGAAAGGTAGAAAGAAAACTTTATTTTGGGGACTGTGGTCTCATCCCAAATATTTTTATTGATTTGAAGAAAAGACTGACTCTTTCGGCGGCATCTTTAATCTGGAGGTTAGAGCTTAAGGTCAAAAGTTGTGCAGGGTTTGCCACATCATTCAATTTCAGACATAAGCCCTATCCACAGTCCAGTCTGCTAGAGCCATAAGATGTCATTAATGGAAGCAAAGAGGCAATTTATATTTGAGGTTTCTTATCAGAGTTCCATTGCACTGGAAAAGTGGGCTGAACGTGCAGTGGCGTTATCTCTAATTACAAAGATGACATGATAATTGAAAATAATTGTAGTCTGGTTTGCTTTTAAATTAAAATTATTTTAATGATTAGCTTAGTATTGTTAGAGTTGACTTGGAATCTCAGATAACCTGGGAGAAATCATACATGACTTAGAGGACGCATTTCCATTTCCATTACTTGATCTTTCTTTGGGCTGGATGACCTCTAATGTCCCTTCCTTTCCAAGATTGCCTTTGGTAAAATCAGTTGTTTTAGGCATTAAGGAAGAGACTTCACTTCTTAGGCTCATGTATTTGAGATAATAATCTTTTTGGAATATGACATCATTTTTGTTTTGCTCCTCTGAATTGACTTACTATAATTTATTTTAAGGACCAAAGGCCCTTACTAAAAATTCCAAAGCCATCTGTTTAAATAAATTTGATAGCAACAACAAAGGGGTTTGATTTAGTTAAACACCTTGTATTTCTTTTAATACGTAATAGAAACTATCTGTTTTTATTGTTTTACTTTTCAGTAAGTAATGTTACCTCATGTGACACATATCAGAACTTTTATTGAATCCATTGCTTCTACTTATACATTTTTAATATTCCTAAGTGATTTTTGATTTCTCTTTATTAAGCTATCTACTGCTTAGCTAAATATAAAACTCTAGAAATATGCTGTATATACTTTCATTTTAAAGATTTTCAGGAACTTCCTTAAAATAAAATATAGTAATCATTGTTAATAGCTGCATAATTTGGTAACAAGATCATGGTAGATACTGCAGCAAAATTCTACATTTAAAGCTTTTTTTCTCCCCCTTTCCTTAAAGAAGTTTTATGATGTTGCAGAGGTAGTTTACAATTACATTTTTATTCTGCTAGACAACCTTATTTTAAAGGTTATTTTTGAGCCATGATCTCAGACTATAATCTATCTAATTATAGCATCCATCAGTGAGTTACTGAAGATTTATGGTTTTGAAGCCTTTTCAGTATCTTGACCAGCATTAAGTTGTGTTAGTAGAAAATGATAATCTTTTATATCACTATTAACAATGTTTGCTTGCAAAGAATTCAATTTTTTGCTTAATTTTCCACATTTATGCTTTTATTTTTTTTCTAGATTTAAGCTGGAATGTAAACTTAGTGGAGGCTATAACTTAAGCTTGACCTGATTTGCTATGTTTTGTCTTCATTACAAAACAGTGTAGCTGGAAATCAGACATAACAGTTTTATCAGGACATGGTATAAAGTATTAGGCTGCATTTTGCAGATTCACAGTCCTTGCTCATTATTCATAGATATTTAAGTTAATTTCAAGTAGGAAATTATAGGAATCCTAAACTCTTAAGAATTCAATAATTAGGCAAAAAAAAAGTACACCTTAAAACAAAAAGTGATTGCTTAATTCTACAAATTCAATAATACTCTTCCAAATATTGAATGAACATCACAGTATTTTATTGCTAATGACCAATGGCCTTACCAAGGCTTATAGAAAATAAATTAATGAGAAAATAATTTTAAAAATGATATTTGCTGAAAGAGATCACAGAAGAAATCTCTAAAGGTCCTGTTCCCTGATCTGTGTGTTGCATGAGTGGGTAGTCATATACTAGTTTAAAGCAGAGTCAGTGAACTTTTCTGCAAAGGACTAGTTAGTAGTAAATATTTTCGTAAATATGGTCTCTGTCATGACTACTCAAATCTGCCATTATAGCATGAAAGCAGACAAAGAAAATATACAAATAAGTGAGCATAGTTGTTCCAATAGATTTCATTTATAGGCACTGAAATTTGAATTTCTTGTCATTTTCACTAGCCATGAAATGATATCACTCTTTCGATTTTTTTCAATCATTTAAAAAATGTAAAAACTAGTCAGAGTTCTCAAGCCATACTAACACAAACGTGAGCAGTATTTGGCCTGCAGGACATGGTTTACTGACCTCCGGGTTTAAAACATTAATCTTCTAGGACTCACAATGAGATATACTAGCACATCAAGAGTTATTTAAAGAACAAAAACAAAAATTATATACATGGAAGTTTATGGACTTTTTTTTTTGAAAAGTGACAAAAACTTTAAAAAATACTATACAGCCAAAGTTGGAGGGGAAAAAAAAAGCTGCTAAACCATAAAAACAGCAACGCTGGAGTAATAAGGACAGCTTTGTGATTTCTGTTGCTATATGTTGGAAAAACACAGATGCTAAATACAAAAGTTTTTTTTTAGTTTGGCTAAAAGATAGTTGAGGCTAACTGAAAATGTCAACGGCTTTACTTGTAAATTATAGATTCCCTGTAAGATGAGGTTAACTTGAACTTTTTGGTAACATTATAGCCATTTAATATGAAATCGCATCATTTGAAAAAGTGAAAAAGAATGAAGACTACCTGTTGTCCTATATTATAACATAAAGTATGTTATTTGCTCAAATCTGCTTACCTAATAAATAGCCAAATTTCCTGTAACGACACTCTCAGTTGAACATATCATTACATCACGCAATATAAGTCCTCTGTATGTTACATGAATTGTACTTTCTAATTAAACCATTTTTCTTTAGATAATAAATGTTATGATATTGGAAAGAATTCATTGCCAATTTTTATTTCTATTTCTCAAATGTAATTTATGCTACTAATTTTGATACAATAAGCAATAATAATTGCATAGTTTTTTAAAATTACTAATCTTTTACAGATTTAGCTCATTATCCATAGGATATATACATTTTTAACACTTAAGAACATTCTTTGTGCCTGGAGTTTAAGTCTGAAAGGCAAAGCAGCTTACGTGTATTATGTGTATTTGAATCCTGAAATAGCAATTTTAATTAGAAACTTGTATTTAATAAATATTTAAAAGTAACATAATAAATTTCTAGTTTCTTAAATTCATTGCTTTATCAATTCTGTCATAGAAATGTGTGCCATCGCTATTAATGAAGTGAAAAAGAGATTTAGCAAGGGATTACATTGTTCAAGGTTGATGCTTCTTAGTTCATAGCAGTTGAAGTTACATATAGGGCATAAAAAGTACTAGCTGAATATTTTTTTAAAAAGTGAACCATTTGATTGAAATTATTTAGAGAATATATAAGTGCTAACTGAACATTTTAAAAAATTGAACCCATTAATCAACTAAATTGAAACAATTTTTAATCCCAAAATTTTACACATTTAGATACAATTTTAGATCAACTTCTAGACCCCCAAATCTCATTTCCTTTTGTATTAAAATCAGGCAAAATCAAAGTAAGTTATTTCTAGTAGTGAGTGGGGTGATTTGAGAATTTTAATTTAATTGATTAGATGAAACTGAAAATTTTAATTTTACTAGTGATTTAATTTGTAAAAAGTAAAGTATCATCTGGATCAGGGCTAGATGTTGGTACACTTGATCTTTCACATTTGGCAGACAGTATAGTATTAGCAACAACAACAATTTAAATGTAACATATTTTTAGAATTCCTGTTACAGAAACATGCACAGACTGCGGTGGAAACGCAGAAGAGGTAGTGGTGGATTCTGCTAGGAAGAAAGTGTGTCTTAATAGAGGAAACACTTGAAAGAAGAGTTCGGTGGGAGCTCATTCTCGAAAGGCCAAATGGAGAGATGTTGGAGGAAAAGAGATGGGGAAGAAAAAGGAAATTTCAAGACTGAGGAAGCAAAGTGGCTAAAGGCATGGGTGTGTAAAATAACTGCTTATGTTTAGGAAATGTAAGAAGTCTAGAGTGGATAACATGGACATGGGGGAGTAGAGATCTGAGGTTGGACAGGTAAGTGGAACTGTTGCCTGGGAGCTTCTTTTTGGTCTCCCAAGTTATTGGTGCCCTGGTGGTGCAGTGGTTAAGTGCTACATCTGCTAATCAAAAGGTCTGCTGTTCAAGTGTATCAGCTGCTCCTTGGAAACCCTATGGGGCTGTTCTACTTTGTCCTATTGGGTCATTATGAGTTGGAATCGACTTGATGGCAATGGGTTTGTTTTTTTTTGTAAGTCATGAGGTTGGGCTTTTTCATGGATGGTATTGGAAATGATAAAGAGTTTTGAGCAGAGAATTGACAAAATCAGGCTATTTATAGGACTCATCAACTATGGTGTGAAGTGTCATGATTATTTAAAGAAACACAAAATCTTACGTCATTTGCTCAGAGAGGAGCCCTGGGAGGAAAAGTCTCCCAGTAGGAAACGTGGGTCCCTAGTTCTTTCCCTAGAAATATTTTCTTTTGATTCAATACCTTTTACTTTATTAGTCAGAACTATGTCAAAGAAATAACTTAAACTTAATTCATGTATGGAGTCCTTTGAATGGCACAAATGGCTAAGTGTTTGGCTACTAACCAAAAAAAAGGTTGGTGGTACTAACCCACCCAGAGGTGCCTTGGGAGACAGGCTTGATGAGGTTGATGAGGTGCTTCTAAAAGGTCACAGCCTTGAAAACCCTATTGAGCAGTTCTACTCTTCATACACAGGATTGCCATGTGTCAAAATTGACTTGATAGCAACTAGTTTGGGTTTGTTTGTTTGTTTTTGGTGGGGGAGGGTATAGTAAAGAAATAAAAGTTAATCTTGAAAACAGAAACTTGAAAAATTAGATAGGAAGCTTAGGGGGCAGTGAGTTTATGTTAATAGGGGAGGAACAACTGAGAAAAGGAGGGTGAGAATGGTTGCACAACTCAAAGAGTGTAATCAATGTCACTGAATTGTATGTGTAGACACTGTTGAACAGGTGTATGTTTTGCTGTGTATATTCTCAACAACAAGAACGACAACAGAATAAATTAAAAACAACAGCGATTAACCTAGAAATAAGTTTAGGCTTTTAAGGATGGGTGAAGGAAGATTCTTTTTTATTCTGTATATTTTGGAATGGTTTTCATTTTTAAAACAAAAATATATTAATGAACTGTTTAATTTTAAAAAAAGTTAACCTTAATTCATTTGCAGTAGGTTCATAAATGTGCTGTGTTGCTGATTGGCTGACTCCTGAATGGACATCAGCTGCAAAGTTGTCGCATCGGATAGCATCGTCCTTCCTTGGAAGCTTTGTTTTCAGAGTCCTTCTATGAAACCAAGGTGCAGAAGAGAATCTACTTACTAATAAAAAAAGACAGCTAGAAATGGAATTTCCGTAGAGTAAAAGCTAACCCCTTTACTTCAGTGGTTCTAGTGCTCGTTAGAATCACTGGGAGGAGACGTTTGAACATCTGTATTTCTTAAAACTCACTAGGTAGTTTGAGTTAGCAGTCAGGGCGAAGAGCCACTGTATTTTTCTAACTTAGAGAGCTCTGGTATGGATAAAAAATATTAACCTCACATTTTTATTTGGCTTTGCAACTACTTCTTTTTTAGATTCTTCTCCAGCAAACTTACCTTCTCATTTCCATTAAAAATTAAAGTGACTTTGCATTTTCTGTGCATGCATCAACTTTCAAAGAGTGGCTTGCTGATAGTGTTAAATAGCAAGAGGGAACTAGTCTGTGATTTCTTACATACGATTAGCAAATTGGATAAGTCTCATTCAGTTAACCAAGGGTTTACCAAGGCTTTGAACTTGGAGTTTTTGAACAATGGCATTTATACTTTTAAAAAGGTCTTATTTTGTGCTGCCCAGCTCTTTGATTGGTTGGTTAATGAGGCTAGTAATCGTGGTGCAGTGCAGAAAGGGCTGGGAGTTTGATCTTCCTATGGCCCACTCTCTGTTCTTTATCTTCAGATCACACACTTCATCCCAGGCAGCTGCCTTGAAAATGTGGGGCTTTCTTGATAAAGTGCTACAGGGAAAAGTGTGATTGTACTGATGCTAATTTATCCCTGAAAAAAATAGCTAAAAATGTCAGCCCTAATCCCTTGTTTACTCAACAAATCGTTATTAATTATTTGCTGTATATGAGGGGATAACTTTTTTTTTTCTTGTTCATCTATCAGGAAACTAAAAGGAAAAGAAAGTTAAGTCTTTATTGTCCATGCATTACTTATAACATTGTATTAGTACACAAAGGGGAAAACACTATTGTTATAAATATTCTCCTCTTCTCCCCAGCTTCTTGAATGTTATCCTTTGTATGTTTCTTCTCCCATCAGTTTTCCCTTTGTGGAAACATTTCCTCTGGATACTAATTCCCTTTTAGGTATCTTCCTATTTCTCTCCCTCAGTTCACAAACTTCTTCAACAAGTGTCTTATATGTACTGCATCTACTTCCTTACTATATACTTATGACAAGCATACCCTTCCAAAGATATAAACAAATAAACAATCAGCCAGATCCTATGATCCAAATTTGAGTCATTACTCAGAACTTGGGCAATGTGTTTTCTCTCAACATTGTTCCTGTGGATGGTTCAGTCTCAGAATGTTATTTTCTTCTTCTGTGAGGTCAGTCAAAACATGTTTGTGGGTAGGGAGATTCAGCCCACAGAAATTGTGTCACTACCTTATTCTAAACCTGTGGCTTTCAAACTTTTGGACTATAACTCCAAGTAAGATGTTTTACATTGTGTTCTAGTTTATACATACCTTGGTGACGTAGTGGTTAAGAGCTTGGCTGCTAACCAAAAGGTTGGCAGTTCGAATCCACCAGCTGTTCCTTGAAAATCCTATGGGGCAGTTCTACTCTGTCCTATAGGGTCGCTATGAGTCAGAATCTACTAGACGGCAATGGGTTATATGGACACAGACATCACATATGCACTTTACATAGTGTTGTCTAATGTTTTCCATTCCATTCCATTTCATCCTACCCTATCCCATCCTATTCTATTTCATGAAAAATGCCATTCTTCACCCACTAAACTAATATCCTAGCCCAATAAAGATTGCAAAGTTGTTTTAATCTAAACCTATGATTTCCAATAAGGCCTATGCAAGTGTAACATCCTCCTAAGGGGATGGATAAAGCTCTCCGTGGGTATACAGTTAGTTTGACAACAAATCTGTTCATTGTTCCATTGTTTTGATTTTTTTTTAGTGAAGAGAGTTAATTTATTTAGATTTTCAAATGTCACTATGGGAGAACACAATTTTCAGAGTTAGGAGATGATATAATGGTTACCTCCAGTGATGAATGATTTTTTTTTTTTAATTCATAAAAATAGAAACAATTAATATGGTACTAATTTAAGTAAGAGGAGTCATGGTGGCTCAATGACTAACTGCTCGGCTGCCAAAAGGTTGGCAGTTCCAATCTACCAGCTTCTCCATGGGAGAAAGATGTAACAGTCTGCTTCTGTAAAGATTACAGCTTCAGAAACCATATGGGGCAGTTCTACTCTGTCCTATAGAGTCATTATGAGTCAGAATTGACTCGACGGCAATGGGTTTGGTTATTTTAATTGAAGAGTTTAAATATAAGGATTCGAATTTTAAGGTTCTCCTTGATTTTAACATCAATTCCTAAGCAATGTTTTTATGTGTATATGCTTTTTGACTTGACTGGCTACAAGTTTTGTGGATCTGATTTTATTATGCCCAAATGTATTGTGCTCTGTGGATGTAATTTTGTTGTTAGCAAATAACTAAGTTAGAGATATCAGAAATTATTATTTCAGAAACTGTTTTTATTTATCTTACTTTATATTGTCTCTCACAAGCATGTAACTAACCAGAAAAATCATTTAGACACTTGGCATCATTTCCCATATCTAAAAAACAAAGGCGGCTGAGTTTGCTTTGGTGCATTTCTTAGAGGGATGTCAGGAAGGTTAATATTGCACCCTCCAAACAATCCAACAAATAATAAAAAAAAAAAATCATGAACATTAGTGAGAACAGGGTTGAAAATGTGTGTAAGGCAGAATAAATTGCTATGATGTATTGCCAATAACCTATTTTATTTTGTGATCACTTCTTCATAAAGGCCTTTGAGGCCTTTGAGAAACCAACAAAAATGTAGAAGCAAGGAGAAATAAATAAAAGTACAAAACCAATACCAACCTATTACGTGCTTTCATGTAATTTTAATTTTATACATTTTTGTCTGGAAAACAAAAGTAGAAGGGCTAATGTTTTTCTTTAGAACCACTGAGATTAGGCTGTGGGGCCTCTTGCTGATTTTATTCCTTATAAAATGACAAGAGGAAGACATGAGGGTGTTCTGGATGAAACGTTTGCCACTTCATCAATTATTGTGGATAGGGCGAGAAGGTATTAGAAGACCTCTAAAGCCTCCTGATAAAGTAAGGCCTAAATTCTGATAGAAACCCTGGTGGCACAGTGGTTAAGAGCTCAGCTGCCAACCAAAAGGTTGGCTGTTTGAATCCACCAGCTGCTTCTTGGAAACCCTATGGGGGCAGTTCTACTCTGTCCTATAGGGTCGCTATGAGTCAGAACCTACAGGTTATATCCTGATAAGGGAAGTGATTTTAGAAAGAAGGCCTCAGGGAATTTACCATTACTTTATCCTCAGTTGATAGAATGTCATGGGTTCATAGGCTCTTTGTAGTTGGAAGCCATTTAGTCCTCTTCCAGTCACTTTATTTCACATATGGGGTCACTGGGAGCAAGGTCTATTTGTAACTTTTTAAGCTGCACAGACAGTGACAGAATGAGAAACCAGAGTCCAGGTCTATAGTTATATTTGTTCAGGTGTGTATTAGTCTCTGTGGCATAAATGTCACATTACGTGAATCATATAGACAAAATGAAAACAAAAATACTTCAGTAATTCACTAGAAGGCAGCTGCTGGGAAGCCTAGGCTACAGGTTATGGTGGTAAAGCAACTATTTTTTCCTAAGAAATCTTTCATTACCCCAAGGTTGTTTAAAAAAAAAAGCTATCAAAGATATGTTTAGTGAATTGGGGAAATTTGAATATGACATTGAAATTAATAGTTATTATGGATTAATCTTTTCTTTTTGAGTTTGAAAATGGTGTCATGGTTATATGAAGAAGGTTCGTAGAAGACATGTGCTGGAATATCCAGGATCACAATGTCTAAAATGTAACTTTCAGATGATTCAACAATAAAAAAGATAGATGAATAGGTAGAGAAAGCAAAATAAAAGATGGAAAAAGCTATATCTGATTGGAATCTCCATATCTTAGGCTGTGTTAGATTCTGTAGTCATCTTGGCTTCTGAGAATATAATGCTGATAATACTGATGTCATTTCCAAGACAGTAATCTAATCAGTTGTGAAAAGAAAAACTAGCTATGAAGAGCTCACTGAGAGTCTGTGTCTGTGTGCAGGGTATTGTTCATAAAACCAGTTTACATCTTGGATGCACCCAAATGAAGTTTCTTTATTTCTCTACAAGAGAACTCAGATTACTCAAGAGACTGCTTTTCTGCCATGGTCATTTCAAGCCATTTCAAGATATCTCAGTTACCACTGGTTTAAACTTAGTTTCTTTGGGGTAACTATTCAGTCATATTCAATGTTATTCTTATCCCTCTTTTCCTAATGGTCTCATGTACCATGGACAGAAAGAGAGGGTAGGGAGACACTGTAACAAAAACAAAAATAAAAACAAACCCGTTGCCTTTGAGTCGATTCTGACTCACAGTGACCCTATAGGACAGAGCAGAACTGCCCCATAGGGTTTCCAAGGAGCAGCTGGTGGGTTTGAACTGCCATAGTGTAGGTTTAAGAGTACAGACTCTGGAGCCAGATTACCTTGGTTTAGATCCCATCTCTACCATTTCCTAGCCAAACACCTAAAGCATGCTACTTAACCTCTCTGTGCCTCAAATTCCTCCAAATAAAAATTATTATGGTAATTATCTCATAAGGTTGTAGTGAGAATTAAAAAGGTAATATTCATAGAGCTCTTAGAATAGTGCCTGCTACATAGTAATTATTGTTTACATTAGCTACTTTCATTTTTACTTTTCTTAATGTTCTGGCATTGGCGAGGATGTTAGTCCATTTGCTATCTTATAGTCCTGGTTGGCCTCAGCTGAGAATTCTTATCTATTTGATCTTTGGATATGACCACTGCCATTCCTGTGTCCACTAAGGCTGGCATAATTTATAATCTGTTTTCTCAAAATGGTGAAAGCACAGTGTTTTTTCCCACCTCCCACTAGTGATTTACCCTTTCTCCCACAAACTTCATCTCTTACTGGTGCTACTGGCACTTGGAGCCTACCACATTCCCCAGCTGTTTCGTGGCTTTGGGTCATCTGTATTGCAACTATCCACTACCTCCTGGCCTCCGAGCAAGGCACAACACATCCCAATGTTCAGTAATCTTTTCATCTCTGTTGAGGAGTATGGAAGGTTTTTATGATATTCTCCACGCTTGCTGGAAAACTGTATGGGAAGCTATCTCAAGTCTTCTCTCTGACTAGATCTGGGCCCCCACTATTGCCTCTCATCTCTGACTTCCCCATGTTGGCATGGGACACTCTGACAGACACCTCCTACAAGGTTTAATACACACATCCCTTTTTCCATATATCTTCCTGAGTATTTTTATCCAAAGTAGAGAACATAAAGAAAGCCCCACAACAGAGTACTCTTGATTTTCACACTCCTTTCTGAGGAGCAGAGCACTGTGTTTATGACACATCTTATGTTGTATCTTCTCCGTAGCTTTTAGTACACACTCGGTGCTCAGTCCTCCAAGTCTGTGTTTTACAGTTAAAGCCCAGGCATTGAAAAGCCAACATTTCTTTGTCTCTAGTAGCCAAAATCATGGATTTTTATGGCTATTTTCTCTACTTTGAGTTTAAAATAAGTTTGGAACCCATAGTTGGGATTCACCACCCCCCACATATAGGTTCTATTCTCCTTAACTCAAAAGCCTTCAATGTCTTCTCATTCTACTTAGGAAAAATGGCCAGGCTTGTCTCCTGGTCCTCCTCTCCTTGCTTGGCACCATGAAGCTTCTTTCGAATTCCACAAAATATTGACTGCTTTTATGTTTTCAGGTCTATGGTTATACAGCGTGCTCTACCTGCAGTGCTGTTCTCCTGTCTTCATTCAGTCAGCTCAAAGTAACCCTTAAATTCTTATCAACTGTGTCACTTCACAGAAAATCTCTTCCCGACACCTCCCATCTAAATTAGGTTCTTCTGTTATACTTTCTTGAAGAACCCTGTACTTCCCTTCATCCTGTTGTTGTTAAGTGCTGACTCATGGTGACCTATGTGTGCAGAGTAGAACTGCTCCACTGGGTTTTCAAGGCTGTGATCTTTCAGAAGCAGATTACCAGGCCTCTTCTGAGGTACCTCTGGGTGAGTTTGAACCATGAATCTCTTGGCTAGTAGTTGAGTGCTTCACCATTTGCACAACCCAGGGACTCCTACTTTCCCTTCACAGCACTTTCCAAACATATTTTGTGAGTATAACCTTATGAATGTGGTTATGAGCTTAATGACTGTCTTCTTCTCTAGACTATAATAAGATCTGCGAGGGTAGGTACCACATCCGTTTTGCTCACCACTGGATACCCAGTACACTGAGTCTGGCACTTAGAAAGTGCTCAATAAATATTTGTAGAATGAGTGAATAAATAAATGAATTAACTCAGAATTTTACATAGTGGAGCACTATTGGAAAAGGGCTCTTTTATTTTTGGGTGAGAGGTGACCAAGGTATGTGGTTATCTTTCAGTTATCATTATCGGTACCAATGCAAATACCTTTGGTTATTGAGAAGTGGGTTGATATTCAGTCAGAATATATCAGCATGATGTCTTTTGTGATTGGTCAGTTTATGTGCTGGGCCTCTTCCTAAATATGTTGAATCTCACCTCTACTGAGAAAGAAATATTTTCAATCTGAAATGATGATACTAATAGTCAGTTGTCTAATTAAGGAGGAATGAGCATTTAGAATAGTTAAATTATCACTTTGTTATTAATTCATTGTCAGTAAACCTCATTAAAGGAGAAAGGAGGTCAATATACTAAACTAGCTTCAAAGCTGTTTCAGAAGAGTAAAAATGTACAAGTATCTTGAAAATGAACCCAGTAAATTATTAAGCAAAAGCTTTTAAAGTGACTTGGCTCAATCTGTCATTAACCCCCCTACCCCCAAAAAAGAACTAAGGTACTAGAATAAATGTTCTAAGCTGAACACTGCAGATCATTTCAGTGCTGTAGACTGCTAGAGAAAACCGTCAACAGAAGGAAAAATGAGGAAGGCGGGCAAAGCAAAATAAATGAACAGCCACTTTGTGTCAGAGAAAACTGGAGTAGGTTTTTCTCGTAGGAGCAGTCTTTAGCATTTATATCTCCTTATGGTATACATCAACATCTGGAGAGTCATGAAATTTCTGAATGTCTTCTTGATGGCTAAACGTATTTCCTTCTTTGTCTGAGGTATGATTCTGAAAGCACACTGTGTGTTTTATGCTTTGTTTAGCAAGACAAGGACACACTACACAAAAGAACACAGGTGTATAAAATAATGGATATTTCTGATGAAGGTTTTATATTTTCATTTTCCTTTGTAATGTATATGTTGCCTCTAAAGTCCAAGTGCAACATAGAAAGAAAGAATACAGAGCTTCAATCTAGACACTCGACCAGAAAGCATGTTTCTCCATTAGTCATGATCCCCAGCACTTTAAAGCCAGTGATATCAGAAGATGAGCTAATATGTCCTTTTACTAGAGGCAAGTCTGCGTAACACCCTGAGACTTAACTGAACAAGACAGTTATCTACCTGTACAGCTTCGGTGCCTCTTTACTCCAAGTCTTACCTGGATCCTTTTGGTTGTCTTGAAGGCAGAGTAGGGCTTCGTTCCTTTAACTTAAACTTTGATCTCTGTTAAAAACAATTTCTTCTCCTCCTCTTTCCTTGGAAACTCTTTAAACTATTTTCAGTAATTAAAAATTTAATGTGAACTCTTTCCTATCTTTTCCAAGGACAAGACTTAGATGGGGAGATACATGAGCTCAGGGGAATGAGGAGATGCCCCCTGCTGGGGCCAGCATGCCTCTACAGAGCAGCTCTCGGATAAATACCAACCAGTTGCCATCGAGTTGATTCCAACTCATGGCAGTCCAGCTGTGTCAGAGGAGAACTGTGCTCCACAGAGTTTCGAGGGCTGCTGTTTCAGAAGTAGATTGCCAGGCCTTTTTTCCAAGGTGCCTCTGCATGGACTTGAACTTCTAACCTTTTATTTAGCAGCTGAGGTCAGAAGTATAGACCAGTAAAAGAACAGTTGCCATGCAGTTGATTCTGACTCACGGCAGAGTCTCTGGGTGGTGAAAACGGTTAAAGCGCTGGGCTACAACAGAAAGATTGGAGGTTCAAGTCCACGCAGAGGTGCTGTGAAAGAAAAGCCTGCTTATCATCTACTTCTGAAAAACCAGCCATTGAAAACCCTATGGAGCACAGTTCTACTCTGACACACATGGGTTTCCATAAGTATAGACGAAGGCTTAAATGGGAGGATTGTGGCGGGCACCAATGCCAGATACCATTTCATATTTTTGTGAATCTGAATACTAAAATAATCAGCTTTAGGTTAGTGAAGAATGCATAAATCTTAGATTGATGATTAAACATCCCAGTAAATAATATTTGGTTTAATTTTCTATTTTTCCTTTCAACTATAACAGCATCATACATAGCTGCCTATATGAAGGAGATCAAATTAAGGAAGTATGAAACTTAGATAAATTGTTGAGCCCATTTGTCTCTGCAAAAGTTATGTCCTGACAGCAGATAAAGTCATTTTCAAACATATTCACTTTTTTTCAGGTCACAGGGGTACTTTTTAATAAATTACTTTTCTCAGCCTCTAAGAGCCACCTTTATGCCTCTGAAAAGGTTAATGCAGTTTTCAAAGTGTCCAAGTTATACTCCAGAGGATAATTTATGCACTACAAAAAGTCTGTTTTATTTGGGAAGTGCCAAAATAGCAACAACAACAAAAAAAAAAAAGTGAGGTGCAAATTAAAGACGGGTTAGGGAATTCATAACCAAAGTTGTTTTTTCCCCTAAGCTTCATTTATGCAGATTGGTGATCTATCCCTGACTATCCTATTTACCATTCCAATACTCCTTCCTCTCCACTCCAGAACCTTCTAATATTCTTCCCGCTTTATTTTTCTCCATAGCAGTTATCACAAATATACTGTGTATTGTGCTTGTGGATTTTCCTTCTGACTTCCTCACTAGAATGTAGGTTCTAGTCAGATGATTTTTTTCTAACTGCTTGCCTAGCTCCCAGACAGTACCGAGCACAAGCAATCATTATTTAATATATGAATGCAGGAATAAATCTATCCTGATCAAATTTACCAAATAATTACCAACCTTCTGTCTGACCTGGTGACATGTGGATCGGCAGTGCCATGTAATGGTTGAGGGTGGTTTCTGGAGTTACTGTGCCTGGGTTTGAACACAGACTCTAACGTTAGCTGTCTGTTTCACCTTGGGAAAGTTACTTCATGTTTTTGCGCCTAAGTTTTCTCATCCCCAGAATAAGGAGAATTACATTACCTATCTCAGGGTTAGAAAAGGCTTTTCTTCCAAGGTGCCTCTAGTGGGTTCGAACTGCCAACCTTTCAGTTAGTAATTGAGTGCTTAACAGTTTTCACCACCCAGAGATTCCCCATGGTACATAGCCAACCCTTAAATCTCACCACCGCTACTACTAAATCAGTTTAGTAGAAAAGCAGAATAATATTCTTTGTGCATTCCTTGCCTAAATGAAATCGTTTTGACCATTGTGTAGACATTAAAAAAAATTCTTTTGCCTCAATCATCTAAATCATTTAGTTAAAAGTGTGTTTTAAATATACATTGTTAATATGATTTACTTTCTGAAAATTAGCAAGACTTTAATTTTTATTTACTTGACAAACTCCAATTAAGTCAGACAGATTAGTGTAATAATTGCAAAGGTCGAGCTTGGTTTTGAATTCTACGTGACCATTTACTAGGCCTGTAATTCTGGGCAAGTCAATTAAAAGCTTTAAGCTTCAGTTTTCACAATTGCAACATAGGTAAGAGGACATCTATGCTAGTAGTTGAATATTAAAATCAGCACAGTGCCTGGCACATGTAAATAAATGGAAGGTCAAAAAAGATTATTATAGATATAAGATCTAGATAATAGTGCTTATTACAGAACTATATCAATTTATATAAAATTGAGTAAGAATTGAAAGTGAAATTAAAATTTTTTAACTCTAAATTCAATCTTAAGCAAATAAATTAGAGATTAATATTTTGGGAGAGGTGCAAGTTATTATTAAAAATTAATATAAGAAATATTGACATATTTGACATTAAATCATTTAGCATAGGAATCCAATTGTATGGTTAAACATAAAACACAAGGTCTATTAGTAACGGCTTAAGAGATGCAGTTGTCTCTTTTAAACCACCTCTAAATTCCTTGAAATTCAACTTGGTACATAGGATCCTCCCCCTGCTCCCCTATTCCCATAAAAAGTATTTATGAAGGTACTAAGTTAAGAAAGGCCCCAGGGTGGCACACACAGTTAAGCCTTCAGCTGCTAACCTAAAGATTGGCAGTTTGAGCACAACCAGAGGTGCCTCAGAAGAAAGGTCTGGTAGTCTACTTCTGAAAGGTCACAGCCATGAAAACACCATGGAGTTCAGTTCTACTCTGAAAAACACATGGAGTCACTGTGAGTCGGAATTGACTTGATGGCAATTTTTTTAAGTTAAGAAACATTTACCTAACCCTTGTGCACACAGATCTTTAAGGGCATTATTCTAGAAATGTTTCTTAATACTGACTGTATTAGGTGAAAGTATTGTAAACATGGTTAGGAGCAAAGTGGGGGCCTTGTTGCTGCCCTCAGATATGGTGGAGAAGATGGAAAACGCTTTTGCTCAGACTCTCTGACCTGTGTTTGCTGGAGCCACGATGGATCAGTAAGCAGCTCAGGTCATTCCAGAGTGGACCAAGAAGTCTGGGTCTACTTTCTGATGTAAGCTCCACTAAGCTTCTCCAGCCAGAGCAGAACTAGAATACAGATGTTTGGAATTGCACCTGCCCAGGAGCAATGGGGAACCAAGCATGATGCTTGGGTAAATGCAGTGAATGTCCACACAGCCCACAAACTGAAAGCAATTGAATTTACAGAAAAGACTTTCAGGGACTGTGGAAAGGTAGCAGCTCTGATCTTGCCACTGAAGTTGATGCCCAGAGGAAATGATGGAGATAGGCCTGAGGATAGGAAGTTTCTAACTTAATTGTTCACCATTTTATTTTAACCTGTAAGTGAAATGTAGAGTCTCCTGAAGTCTTGAAAATGCCACAAGCACTGCCAAATGTTATAGGAATTAAACATATGGATACTGTCTAAATAAAAGATATGACTGTTCTGTTAAAATTTCTTCCCTAGTGTACGTTAATATTTAAACACAGATCTGTACAAACGTCATAAAAAATAAACTACATGATTCAACTCATCAGGGCTCTGTCAGCCCATGGGCACCTCTGTATGGAGCAGCCTTGCTCTGCAGCACTTGGCTTGACCAAAGGCACACAGGCGCAGTCACCGTCTCCCACACTGGCTGCCTTGGGTAGGACACAACCTGGCCCAGTCACCGTCCCCCACGCTGAATGCTTTGTGTTGGATACTACTTGGCCTAGTCACCTTCCCCCACACTGGATGCCTTGTGTAGGACACAACCTGGCCCAGTCACCGTCCCCCACACTTGATGCTTTGTATAGGACACAACCTGGCCCAGTCACTGTCCCTCACACTGGATACCTTGTGTATGACACAACCTGGCTTAGTTACTGTCCGCCACATTGGATGCCTTGTGTAGGACACAACCTGCAGGTCAGTGGGCAATGGTCCTGAAACTAATAGTTGAGTGCCTTCTATAGGTCCATATTATGCTATGCTCTTTATACACTTATACTTTATGAAGTTTTATGACCTTCATAAAACTTTTCAAATGACAAATCTAGTGAATGGCTGAGGGGGGATTTGAATCCATACCCCCTGATATCAAAATCAATATATTTTCTGTTACAGCAGGCTGATGTCTACCTCTACCTTCTCTTCATCAAAATTACTTGTTGAGAATTTTAATCTTCATAACAGTGCTGTAGATTTTGTTCAAAGTGTGAAGAACGGTGCATGCCTTTTTTTGGACAACCTCAGAAATGATCTAAAGTTGTAAAGCTAAGACTTTACTACTGCTATCAATAGGGTGTTTCAATTGACATGAGTTTCTCATCCATTTTTGGATGTGGTGGCTCAGTAGTTAAGTGTTTGGCTGCTAACCAAAAGGTCAGCAGTTTGAATCCACCCGCTGCTCCTTGGAAACCCTATGGAGCAGTTCTACTCTGCCCTATAGGGTTGCTATGGGTCAGAATCTATTTGATGGCAATGTTTTTTTTTTTTTCCAGTTCTGCCAATAGTAATAATTTTCACTGTTTTTATGTTGAGCCTCTCCCTTTTAAAAATATTTTCTTCCTCATAATTCCCATATTGTAAAATGCATTTATTAAGCAAATTGCATTCATTAGATAAGGATATGTTTATCTATTTTTATATGGAAAAATCTATTAAATAGGGTACATAATTTAAAAGCAAAAGATAGCAAACAATGATAAATGGCAGCAGAAAAACCACTAAATTTACTTAATAAAGCAAAAAGTATTTAGTTAGCTTGTGCAGCAAACTTTATATCAGAAAGAGAGATGGGGTTGAATCCTGGCTCCTCCAATTGTTTTCCATGTCACTTAAATTCCTAAGACTCATTTCTTCCACTGTGCATGGGGTAGTAATTCCAACCTCACCCAGTTGTTATGAGGAATCTAAGTGAGAGACTATAGGTAAATGATTTAGCACAGTGATTTCTCTGTGCCGTGTGTCCTCAATAAATGTTACTTTTCTCTTGTTGTGAGTGAATGTAAAAACTAGAAAGCTTTTAAGAATAGTGAAAACAATTCACTAAGTACAATTCTTGACTCTGTGAATCCCTAGGGATCTGGAGCCTCTAGGTTGAGAGACGACAGTGTGGGTCTAGGGTCTCCAGTGTCTTCTGGGGACTAAGGGGACCTACCACAAGAAGGAGGTAGCAGAATGGGGAAGTGTATGTGTGTGGTGGGGTGTCCTGCTCAGAACCAAGCTGCTCTCTTTCCTAGTGGTCTTCCAAAGACTCCAGCCTTCTAATTCTATTGTAAGTGTTTTGAGGAGCTACACAATGAAACAAGAAGTGTGGCCAAGAGAGGCCCAGGCACTGGCTGAGACATTTGTGTGAGCCTTTTGTTTATGGGGTGTCTCAGGGGATCAGACATAAGGCTGTTCTCCCCAAAGTCGTTAGTTTTGTGCCCGGGTAGCATGGTATAATGCTGAAGGAAGGAAGCGCCTGTTGAGTAAATATTCTTGCCAAATCTATTTTTGAGAGTAAACGCATGCCTTCCTTTTCCACATCCTCACCAAAGTAACTTTGTTCACCATAAACCTGGTATTCTAAAATGATAATTCAAAGGCAATATTTATTTCCTTCCTTCTGCTAAAGACTTGATTAATCATCTAGGGGAAGATCTTTTAAGGACAGCTAAAACATCATTTTTTTTTCCCCTAAAACCTCAAGCTTTTAAAATGCACTAAATTATTTGATTAAGCTACTTACAACTTTATTTTCTTTCTGCTTTTAATGTGTAGACCAAAACTACCAACTCAAAAGGTTTTTTTTTTTTTTTTTTTTTTTTTAATGCTCTAAGATGAGATGGGCACTCTGGAAGTGGCTATAACTTTATTAGGACAATGAGAGGGCATCCAGGAAAAAAATAAGTATTAGACTGCTGTTTACATATTGAAGTCAATTTCTATTTATTTGTTCAATCCACCACAGACATTTCAGACAGAACCTCCCATTACTTTCTCATAAGAATTCAATGTCTAGATCAGTCCTTATTGGATCCCTGGTTGTGCAGTGGTTAAAGTGCTCAGCTGCTAACCAAGACGTCAGCAGTTGGAACCCACCAGCTTGTTTGCGGGAGAAAGATGTAGCAGTCTGTTTCCGTAAAGACTACGGCCTTGGAAATCCTCTAGGGCAGTTCTACTCTGTTCTGTAGGGTTGCTATGAGTCAGAATCGACTCCACGGAGGAGGATTTGTTTTTAGATCAGTCCTTACTACCCTCCAAGGACCAGTCATAGGAGGAATCACTATGTCTTTCCACACATATTATTTTTCCCTTCTTCTTTTTTCCCCTGTATTTCCTGAGAAAATGATACACAAACCGTTGATTTTGAGAAGTGGCAGTAGTCTGGAATTCCTTTGTTGATAGAATATATTGTTTTGACATTATTTGGACATTAAGGGTATTGAAGACTCTTAGAATCAAGTAGTGAGCGCTTAAATCCCTCTGGCTTTGTGTACGTTGGTGTTATAAAGTGCAGAGTTAGCTCCAAATTGGTCAGTCTGCCTAGCTATGCTATTCTAATCCATCACATATGTGGCAAGAGTTCTTTCTATTTATAATAGAGAATTTTTATTTTGCAAGCTTTATCTATGGTTTATACCTTAGCTCTTTTACTACAAAAGCCTGGCTTTGTCACCCTTAGCAAAATGAAACCAAAGAGTGAAAAGAATATTGAAATATTGTAACCCAAATTTCTGCCTTCATTGCTGACAATTATTTCTGGTAATTCTCAGGCCTTTAATTAGCTTTGACTGCAGCAATGTAAACTGTGTATTCAACACTGAATTGTGGTCAGCTGCAGTCTTTCCAGTACATAGGAGTGAAGGATGGTGATGTCCACGTGATAAATAACTCTTTTCTAGGTTTTGCGATGGAAAGAATATGGTTGCTGCTGCTTCTAACAATTAGAGTGCCTCCAGGATCTGCACAGTTCAATGGCTACAGTTGTGATGCCAACCTCCACAGTAGGTTTCCTGGTAAGTCTGAAGATAATATTTTCTCTAATTATATCTGGAAAGACTGATTATGTTTGAATAATAAATCATTTAAATTACACATGGAAAATCGAGGGCTATCCCTACATTAAGTGGATATTAACAATTGGCAAATGACAAAAGACTTTTTCTGGAGTTGCAATTTACATCTACATTAACATACAAAGTGTTCATCATAGTTAATATTATAATGGTTACTCACAGATTTGAAAAATATTGGCTAGTGGGTGGTAAAATTGGGAAAGCTTAATTTCTTTCAAAAATTTGCCTGATTGATGCCTCTTTTATTAGTAAGTTAATTTGGACTTTTAAAACTGCCCTTTTATGCTAATAGATCTATTTAAGAATAATTCTTAAGAAAATAATTATGAAATATCCTGCAATATTCAGAAAACATAATTTCAATGAAATGTTGGCACCCCCAAAGTATACGGCCCAGCCTCACAATGAATTTCACAGAAGTTAATTGCCCACCAGTATTGTGACAGATATAAGCTGTTGACCATATTGATGGACCTATCGTTCAGGTTCCTAAAATCGGCAGTCGGTGAGAAGGAACTCAACATTTCCTTTGAGTATTCACCATTTTATAATAGTTAAAGTTATAGAACCACAGTTCAACAGTTAGAAAATAATGATTAGCCAAGCTGGAACTGCCTTTCCAACTCTGCCATGCAAACCCAAATACCTTCTGCCATGTTTTACCTTTTCCAAACCTGCCATCACTTCTGTGCGTGGAGGATGCAGGGCAACATCATACCTGCATGGAGCAATCACTAAGTGGTAACGTCACTGATGTTATGTTCTTAATTTATCTGAATAGAGGTAATCTGGCTCGTTCCAGAATAAATACCAGAGCATGTCAGAATGTCATTATAATACCTAATGTGCATGTGCTTGGCATGTTAATTAAAACATGGAGGTCATAGTGGGGAATGCCTAAGGGTTAGGCTAGAAAAGTATGCTAAAACCGGGTTGTTAATGGTTTTTGAATACAACAAATGAGATGTTTTGTTTTTTACATTTTTATTATGACATTTTTCAGATATATACAAAAGTTGAGACTAGTATAAAGAGCACTTATGCTGATCATCTAGCTTCATCAATTATCAACATTTATCAATTTTGTTTAATTTTTCTCTTCTTCTCACCACCCCCATCCCAGAAATATTTTAAAGTAAATTTATCTGTTCATGCTTCAATATGTATAATTAATGGAAAAGAACTTAAAAAAATAAAACATAACTATACTTTATGCATCCATCTAATATACTAACTATAATTCCTTAATATCATCCAATACTCAACCAGGTTGCCTCTAGAACATCCACATGTTGCATATGTTAATATATCTCTTAAGTCTATTTTAATTTATAGCAGTTCCTTCTTGGTCCCTAGCTTTTTAAAAATGCTGCTTATCTCTTTAAGCCATTGCATCTTTTGTCTTGTAGAATTCTGACACTCTGGATTCGGCTGCCTACAACTTTGAGATGTCATTTAGCATGCTATTATTTCCCTGTGTATCCTATACACTAACTAGAGCTAGAGATTTGCACTCATTCAGGTTCAGTTATTTTGTTAAGAATACTTCGTGTTAGGCTGTGTGTTTTGCAATGAAGAGCCATTGAGTTACTCTTAGCAGGGTCACGGCATAGTCACATTTTTAGTTGGAAGCAGACACTGGGAAAAGTGTGCAAGATAGAATTGAGTTAGAAGAGACTAGAAGCAAAAGAAAATATTACGAAGGCCATGGCAATGGGAGCAATAGAAGGAGACAGCTCTTAAGAGATATTTTTGTGGTGAACGCTGCATAACTTGATGAGTGATTCTATTTGGTGAGGAAAAGAGAAGACTAGAAGATGTTTTGAACTTGGACAACTGGATATTGATACTATCAACTGATATGAAAAATATAAAATACTTATATGTTTTTCTAAAAAAGTTTGGCTTTGAAAGTAATGGGTTTGAAGAGTTTTTAGAACGTACAGTAGTGGCTTCTATTTAGTAGTAGGAAATATGGACCAGTGTCTGAGGAGAGAGAGAAAAACTGAAGTTAGCTATGTGAGAGCTGAATCCAGTGCAGTGAGTGAGGAATGAATAGAGGATAGGAAAATGAAAGCTGTGACAATAGACTACCATTTAGATAACTTTGGTTGATGAAGGAAGAGAGGAGTAAACTGAGCCAGTAACTGAAATGAGCAAAGAGGCTTTTTGGACTAGAGAGGTCTGAGTATACATAAGTGAGGAGAAAGTATTCAGAGACTGAAAATACTGAAAAAGAAATAACTGAGGCAATAAGGAAAGAAAATATGCAAGTGATCAAGAATACAGGTGGTACGGTTAACCTTGGAGGAATGGTAGCTCTTTCCTTGATTTAGGAGAGAAAGAGAGATAAATACCCTGAAGGTGAGAGAGGCTAATCCTGTCCATTTCCTCAGTGAAGTGGGAGGCAGCAGCCCTCCTGAGAGTGAGCTGGCCAGAGGCCTGGTCGGGGGCCGGGTAAGGTTGGGCAAACCATGATCCTGTTACGGATGAGTAAGAAGGCCAAAAATAAAATGATTCTTCAGCAGAAAGGATCTAGCTGATGTACACATAGTCATACATTTGCCAAGGTAAATAAAACGTGCCAATGAGCCAGGAAGTGGCTAGGATAGCAGAAGGAAGCATTTATCATATGGTAAATTAGAAAAAAAAAAAAAAGTTAAAACATCCATTTACAATGGCATCCACTGACCACCTGTATCAAAATCACTTGAGGTGGTTGTTAAAAATGTGGACTACACTGCTTTACCCCAAACATGTAGAGTTTAGAATCTCTGAAGGCAGTGCTAGGAATTTCCATATTAAAAACCTACGGATGAGTCTAATGTACATTTATATTTAAGAACAACTGACATAGTGTATTTTGTTATTTTTTGGGGTCTGTTATTCCAATTAACACGTTAGAATTTCTAGTACTGTCCTTCTTAGACAACAAACATGCAAACTTTCCAAACATATACATACTCACACAAATATCCACACAAACACACAAGCATTGTTGCAATGTGATATCTGTATATATATTTTTTCAAACTAAAACCCAGATAAAGCAGAAGTTTCAGGAGAGGCTTTATGTTTGCATGGGCATTATTTTTAAATAAGCCCAGTTTTGCAGGATGTTTGCAGAGAGAAGACCACAGTGAGCAAATAAGGTATAAAGGTTAATTACTCACTCCCCTCTTGACTTGCGGCTTCTTTTCCACATCAGGATCACCCTTGATGTCATCAGAGGTCCCACTAGATGCTCAGATCCCAAGCAATGGGAAGGAATGAGAATAAGGCTGGCAAAGGCAAGGGGCTATCTAAATGCAAAGCAATGTTAATAATGATGACAGTAATCATTTCATCCTATCTGACCTTTGCTGTTTCGTGAGATTGAACTATTTTCTTTAATTTCCATGGCGTTTATCCTTGAACTAAAAGAACTGCCATGGTCTAATTCGTTTTACATTTAAAGGGCTATCATTTAATTTTAAGGTAGTTAATTCTTGGCTATCCAAGCTAATGGCAATGGAGCAGAATCACGAACAACTAAATTACAGTTGTTCTCTTCCCAAAATAAAACTCAAAAATGCAATTGACTTTTAGAGTACCAAAGAATTATTTGCCTAGAGTGAAACAGACAGATAAATGTACTTGGCCTCAGTGACTGTTGGATAACTTTTGGAGTTATCCCCTTCTTTTGGAAGGGAGTAGTATATTAGGGTTAGGCTGAACTTTCAGGCCTCTGAGGAAGTCTGTAATGATAAAGGCATAACCAAGGATAGATGTGGGATTATAACAGCAGAAACTTTGTGGCCAGACATTGTCTTATGGTGAACTAACCAATCATGGGAAATTAGATGAAAGTCAGTGTTCATAACTGGTCCATTTGTATTGTATTTAAAATAACACTAATAAAGAAGAATGGAGGGGCAGTGATGGCTCAGTGGTAGAATTCTCCCCTTCCATGTAGGAGACCTGGGTTTGATTTCCAGCCAATGAACCTCATGTGCAGCCACTATCCCTCCATCACTGGAGGCTTTCGTGTTGCTGTGATACTGAGTAGGTTTCAGGGAAGATTCTAGACTAAGATAGACTAACAGGAAAGGCCTGGTGATCTAGTTCCAAAATTCAGCCAGTGAAATCCCCTGAATCACAGTGGTCCAATCTGCAACTGACCATGGGGATGGCACAGGACTAGACAGCTTTTTGTTCCATTGTGCATGGGGTGAACATGAGTTGGGGGCTGACTGAATGGCAGCTAACAATAATAACAAGAAAGAAAACAATAGGTTTCATGTGTTGAGTGCCAGGCACGTTACATAATTCATTGTTTCATTCCTTACAACAAACCCACAAAATCTTTTTTTAAATCTTCATCTTACGATGGAAAAACTGAGCATAGTATTTGTCCAGTGGTACAAAGCCAGCAGGAGACAGAAATATAAAACTAGGACTACTTCCACCAAACCATGATGCTTAAGTTGAACTTTGAATACTATTTAAACGTATACATTGATGGAGAATCACAGTGGAAATTACCACGGTAAAGGATCTGAAAATCATATATGGTAGGGAAATTTGTTTTGCCTTTTCAGGACCTGCTTGACTAAGGAAATATTTTTTCTGGTAATACTCATTAATATTTCATTGGACAGAAGTTTGGAAAAACATACTGAAAGTCACCTATTTAATGGAGAGGCTTCCTGGGTGGGTCAAGCACAAAAACTGCCTAGTCTTGGATCAGGCTTTGCTTAACCATTGCATTGTTCTATGTCCAAAGACAAAGTAAGAGTGGGTAGTGGAATAATTACTCCAGGGGATAGGTTCTAGCCCTCCATGTAGATAAGAAAGGCCAACTTTCCTGCCTTTCTACTTAGGTTGTAGTGTTTTGGTCTTCAAGATGTTAAGGCAATGCCTGTTTTCTACTTTGCACTTGTGACTGCGATTAACAGACCAGATGAGGAAGAAGAACTGATCCAGGCAGCAATTACTGATCACAGCCTGAAAATGTGCAATGGAGAGGACAGCAATTAGTCCACAAGTCAGAGACTGAATAATTCAGGGTCCATACCCTTCTTTATTTTTATAACAAAGTTTCTGATTGCGTACATTTTCCACTTCCTCTCCTTATAAAAGCAAAACCCATATGCTTTTTTTCTGCCAAAAAAGATGACCAAACTCTCCTGGCTCCAAAGAATGTGGAACAGTAAATGCAAATATAAGTCTGCAAAGTTTGCATCCAACTGCCTACGAATTTCCTACAGCACTGGAAACAACAGCTTGCATTTGCTAACGAGAAACAGATGTTGTGATGAAAAACTATCATGGCAAGAAACCTATTCAAAATAGAGAGGAAATTTGAATTCCTAATCCAGTTTAGATTCTCTATCAGCTGTTGGTATTTTGTGTAGATGAAATATCAATACCACTTTAGGACTTCTTGCATTTTTAGCACTAACCCTCAATATTGTATAAAAACTTGTTAAGGGGAGATATAACTTTAAAAAATGAGTTAAAACAACGTATATAGCATCTGTTCTCTAAGCAGTTTGAAAGCTTATCTAGTGCCAAATATTACTATCCTCATTTTACAGAGAGAGAAGTGGAAAAGATATATAAATTGCTCTCATAATCTGCTAAAATGGTATAAATTGGTTTGGGGATATTTATTGGATTCCAGGAAGTAAATTACTTCCAAGTGAGATTTCTATGGCACTAGAATACAATGTACTTTTCAGCATGCAGAAAGATTTCTTGTTCAGTAGCAAATAGGTTTTTGTTTATACTATTCGTTTTAAACCAGTACTACTTTTAAGTATGCACATCTCAGCCCATGGATACAGATGCAGTCATATTCACGAGTGCCTGGACTGAACTGCACAGAGCCTCTACCTGTTCACAAAAGACCCACCCTCCTCTACCCCCTGGTGCCCCCAGTTGTTTCAGAGAGTCCCCAGGGTGGCATCTCACACGTGCTGAGGAAACAATCAACACCTGTTCTTTTCCTCTGGCTTCGTTGGCAAAACACCTCAGGAACTACCTTTGCTAGCAGTGCTTTTTGTGAAAAACGCTATTCCACTTGGCGTAGCTGCCCTCTGAGCTGGGATCTCCTGACACTCCAGTCAGTAAATTGCTATGATCTGAGGAATGAAATAGAGGTGGAGAAGGGAGAAAACTGAGGCTTTTCTCAATTTTGTTTCACACGTTGCCACCAGAGCACGAAATAGACTTCCTTTGGCTCAGTCTCACGAAGATTTTCATGAATCCTCTGTAATTGAGATTCAAGACCAGTTAGTTCCTCAAACAAGAAAGGGAGTCAACACACTCCCATTCGCTTCATGGTTCTTGTCTTGTTCCCTCTCCTGTCCCTCTTTCTTTGGCCCAAGCACGTAAATCATACAGATACTTTAGCAGGAATGCCTAATCTCACCAGGTGGGATCCACCTAAATGTCAGCTTCTGCCCAGGCAAAATATGTAGCTATGACTAAGCAGCTCAACTAGTTAAAGACCAGAAACAATCAGCATCACCTGAGAGCCCCTTAGAAGGCAGAAACTCAAGACTCACCCCAGACCCACTAAATCAGAATCTGCATCTTAAGAAGAGTCCCTGGCAGTTCATATGCACAGTAAAGTATGAGAAATGCTGGTTAGAGCATGATACTCATGAAAGGCAGGCTCTGATCCCATATGGTTTTGATAGCTTTATGTTTCTTCATAACCACAGTGTTCATGCCAACTGCAGTTGGCCATCATGCACCTGCTTGCTATTAATGACAATAGAGATGAACAAGTCTATCCCCATTAAAGGAAAATAATTTAAAAAATTCACTATTAATAATGAGTCAAGATAATTAGTCACCAAGAGTAATGTGTTTAAGAAGGTAAAATCCTTAAACAAATAGCAAAAAATCATTAATTTCATGCTATTTAATGGGTTGCATTTTCTCAATTTGAAGTTAGAGAGTATCTGGCATCAAGCATTTTGAAGTTTATCTAAACTTCTGTTTGAACAGAAAGAGGATTCATGTTGGTAGTTGGCAGAATACAGCTAGGAAATGTAAGTTCTAGATGAATAGTCAAGATAAACCCATTTCAACCCTGCACATATTTTCTTTGTGACTATTGGAACTTGTTATTAAAGGGCTAGAAGCCATGCATGCATTTGGTGAAAGAATTGAATTAAACATATTTTAATAAACATTTTCTGAGTGTCCATTGTTACACACGCTGGGAAAGCCCAGAGTTTTCAGCGAGTCACAATCTAGTGGGAGAGCAAATATTCACTGCCAGATCTAATGTATGTGATACAATAGACCAGGTAATAGAGATAAGCTACGTAATAGATATAATAGACAATTAAAGTAAAGTAATGTGAGAGCACAGGTGATGATTACATTCCATTGGGGAACTAGGGAAATTCTTCTCAAAGGACAACTTAGACATTTTCTGTTCTCAGTCTATTTCTCTTCTTACCTGAATGTTCTCATGGGTATTTCATCTATTACTATTGTTTATTTTGGATATGCTAAATATTTGGCATTTATCAAATTTATATTTCTTCCTCTTTTCTGTCCCTCAAATATTGGAATAATATTTTCAACTACCTGCTGTACATTTCTACTTGAATGTCTTACATGTACCTTAGCCTCTCAAAAACTAGGCTGTTTATCTTTCTCCCTGCTGTATTCCTTATCTCAGGAAAAATTCAACCAGCTTCTAAACTCAAACCCTGTGAATCAGTTTGGCAACCCCTTCTCTTCATTCCGTCATTTACTCAATCTCTTATAAAATTTAGCCAGTTGGAGCTACTATTAAATTTCTTTCCCAAAACCCCCTTTCAACACTTCTCCCTACCAAACATGGTTGTATAAACCTCTGTTATATCATTATCAGGCAGTATTGTAATTGTCTGCTTTTCCTGTCTTCTCAACTCAACTATGAGCTCCTTGAAGTAAAGGAGTCTCTTATTTATCTTTTCATCTTCAGAGTCCAGTTCAGGGACTGACATATAATATGTATAATTTTTTTTCAAATAATTTTTTGACACGAAGTAGCATTTAGTTTAAAAAGAAAAACAAACAAAAAAACAAACCCGTTGCCATTGAGTTGATTCCGACTCACAGCGACCCTGTAGGAGAGAGTAGAACTGCCCTTTACGGTTTCCAAGGAGCGCCTGGTGGATTCCAACTGCCATGGCTTTTAACTTCTACACCATCAGGGTTTCATTTAGTTTAGATCTTAAAAATAAATAGGATCAATAGCCTCTAGCCATTTGCCATCAAGTTGATTTCGACTCATGATGACCCTACATATGTCAGAGTAGAACTCAGCTCTGCAGGGTTTTCAGTGGCTGAGTTTTCAGAAGTAGATGGCCAAATCTTTTTTCTGAGGCACTTCTGGGTGGACCTGAACCACTAACCTTTCGGTTAGTAGCTGAAAGAGTTAACCATTTGTACCACCCAGGAACTCCCAATAGCCTCTAGCCTAGTACAATACTGATGCCACTAGATTTGTATGTTCAACTCTCTGCATCTGCCTTTTTTTTTTTTTTTTTTTTTTTGGCATTATACACCTACCCCCAGAACTGCTTTTCATATAGATTTTTACTGTTGCAGATCAATTGTGAAGGAACATTTTGCAGCCCTGTTTTTCCATGTTACCATCTTTATATTGCAGAATATGTGTGTGTAAATTATGTGAATAATTGCATTGGCCTTTGTCCTTACTATTCTTTAGAAAGAAAGTGTTAACTATTTTGATACTAGTGAAATGTAGGTCTCAATGTTAACAGTAATGAGAAGAGATAAATAATCATTCAGTTTATCAAAAGCTAGGAATCTTTAGCTTCATTTCGGTACTGTCAGATTTAAGCAAGTTGAATATGGAATTGTTGAGAAAAAGAATAAAGTTAGATTTACTTATTGGATATGTGAACGGTATGCTACAAATGTATTGTCAGTAATTGTGTCTAAAGAGAAAGATATAATTAGGGATTTTATCATTCTTTTATTATTTTAGGAGTAGAACTTTATTAGGAGCAAAAAAGTAGAATGATATTTCTATTCACATATGCAAAATAGGATCATCTCCTCTTTTCTCCCATTTATATGGTCACCATATTCTATGAACCCCAAATTAGGATGTATTTTTATATATGGGGAGATACATGGTTGGCAGTGTGACAGGATATCTAAAATTGGCATAATTTTAGAAAATCTAAGATAGCCAAACCCATTGCCTGATTGCCAGGTGAAAGGAGAGTAGAACATTTATTTTACCAGGAATTCAGTTGAGTACTGTATTTTTTTTTTTTTTTTTAATTCTTCTAACAAAGATTAGCTTGGTTAAAATATCAGGGAAGAAAACATTGCCATTTGGCAATATAAGTGCATATGAGCCCTGCAAGCAGTACTCCCGTTTTAAACATACTCAATATCTTTAAGAACAAAACACTAAAAACAACAACAACTAAAGCACTGAAATTGTTTATTCCTTGATTTTTTTTTTTGTCAGTTTGGACTCATTAGGTTAATACTTGGGTATCATTCAAAGGGATGTCATAATTCAGAGCAGGGCTTAGAGTAAAAGTCCCAAAAAATGTATTTTCTGAAAAAGAAATCTCTCCCTCTGGCAGAAACTTCCCTTTGACAACTTAAAGTACCTTTTTTTTTTATTCCCTCAAAGCCTCACAAATGGTAAAGTTGTACTGAATGAGTGTCTTTAGTATATATAACCAGGAAAAAAAAGTCTTCTCCTGAAGGGGTGGTGAAAAGTCTTTAGAAAACTGGTTAGGATGGATTTGAACAGATCTCTTTTTTCACACTGCAAAAAGCCTTCCGTTTGTTATCTTCAAGGGGGATCAACTTGTAGTGAATTCAGTTTCCTTGCATATGTTACAAGTCTTCAGTTAAAAAGCAGAAAACAGAAGATAGCTCTGTATCTGGACACAGTAATCATTGCCATTTGTTAAGGTATTCCAAGCACCAATTAATTCTCTCAAACGGAGGTGAAGAAGCTAAAGCTTTCAGTTGATTTATGTTACGGAATGACACATCTCTTTTGTGATGTCTTTATTAATATATATTCACTTTGCTACATTTATGACTTGCCAAGTAATGCAATGCTAGCCATTATCTATTCTGCTAAGCATAAAATTGAGTTCTGAGTGAACTCTCTAGAATTAGATTTGACATTCAAGCTGATATTAGTTACCTTGAAGACCCCAGTGTTTTCTGGGATTTTGCCTGTGCCTGCAGCTTGGCCTCATTCTTTGCCATTTCCTCCTTCACGTTTTATATTCTAATAAAAACAGGTCTAGCCCCCAAAGAGCCTGAACATACTTCACACCTGCAACGTATTTCATGCTGTCCCCTCTGTGTTGTAAATTTTCCACTCCTTTATGTAGGTACCTCCAACTGATACTTTGAAAGAAACTCAACTCAATGCTGTCTTCTCCAGGAAGCCTATCCTAATCAGCTAGCTGGGTTGGGTTAGGTTTGCTTTCTTTGCTGTCCCATAGCTCTCTGCACCATCTTTCTGTCAATGTGGGCTATGTTAATGTGTTAATGTGCAAATGTGTCTATTTCCCCTAAAAGATTGTGAGCTGTTTGAGAACAAGGACCACTACTTTTAAATCATCAATTCATGTTGATCCTGAATTCATAATTTGCAAGTACTTTAAATGATTGATTAATTAGTTAATTAAATGCTCACCGGAGTACAGTGGTGAATGTCTTAGTTTGTTAACGCTGACTACCAAAAAATACCACAGGTGGGTGACTTTAAAGAACAGAAACTTATTTTCTCACAATTCTGGAGGCTAGAGGTAGGAATTCAGGATGTAGACTGTAAGGGAAGGTCCTTCTTTGTCTCTTTCAGCTTTTGGTAGCTGCTGACAATCCTTGGTGTTCTGGGCTTGTAGGTATATCTCCCATGTGAATCTGTCTTTCCCATGTTTGTGTAGCTCTGTGTCTATTCTGCTCCTTTTATAACTCAGAAGTGATTAGTTTTAGGAGCCACCCTACTATAGCATGACTCCATTAACATTAACAAAAGAAAATCACTATTTCTAAACAGGTTCATATGCATAGATCCAGGGTGTAGGACTTCAACATATATTTTAGGGAATCACATTCAATCCACAACAGTGAATATAATAGCTTCCTGCCTTCTTGGACTTCAATTTTATTGGGAAGATAGACATACAAATGCACATAAGATTCTAACGGAATACAATAGCATAAAACAGAATGGCATAATTTAGATTTAAGATCATGAAAGCTTTTGGGGAAATTACGGTTGAATTTAAGACCTGAAGGGTGAGTAGGAGTTACTCAGGCAAAGAATAGGAGTAGGAGCGTTGCCAACAGGGCAAACAGACTGAATGAAGGCCTCACTCACAGGACTTTATTGAGGATTAACTTAATGCAGTAAAATACATCAATCTTAAGGGTACAACTTAAAATTTTAACATATGTACACAGTCATGTAACTACCACCCATATTGAGAGAACATTTTATCATCCCCAAAATTTTCTTTGTGTCCCTGTTCTAGACAATTCCATCCCAGAGGTAACCACCATTCTGGCTTCTATCACACAATTTGATGCTTTTAAGGAACTGAAACGAGGTTAGTGTGACAAATCTAGGAAGCAAGTGGGATAGAAGAGAGAGGTGAGGAGGCAGAGGTAGACAGGTACCAGATCACAGAGAGTCTTGAGGACCTGGTTCAAAATTTGGACTTTTGGCCTAAGTGAAATGAGTAGCTGTTGAAGATCTGAGCAAGAGGATAACATTATCAGGTTTATGTATTAGTGGCTGTATTAATTGGGTGTAGAGTGGGGGTGTGGGGCAAGGTTGAGAGTGGAAATAAAGAATCCAGTTAGGAAGTTACTATAGTATTCCAGAAAGAAAATATGATAATTAAATGGACCAAGGAGTAGTACATTGATGATGAAAAATCAATAGATATAAGACATATTTTGACGTTCATAGCCACTCAATAAACATTTGTTAAAATGAACTGTATTATTTAAGTAAAGAGCATCATTTAAAAGCTGTGGTTGCATTTATGCAGTTAATGTTGCTGAAGGCTAATAGAGAATTTCCCTCAATTTTAAATGGTAGTTAATATTTTCTCTGTTGGCAAAATGTTCTTGATAATTTATTCGTTTTATTTTTCCACCTACAAAGAGATTATTGCTTAGAATGTTCTATAATAACTAGCCTTAGATTTGCCTTATGGCCATGAAAAAGATCTTCCATCTTTCTATACAGGTAATTGTAATGAGTGTAAAATTGTAACCCAACATAGAAATTTCCATATTGACTTATTTGTATCCTCAAAATATGATTCACTTTGTTTACAAAATGTTGAGAACAAATACTACAAAGAGATATGCTGTTGAACACTTCTACCCATGGATTAGGACTCAGTTATTAATTTTTTGCCAAAAATGTTAAAGGATATTACATACTATTTAGGTGAATATCCTATCATTAACCAAAAATACATTTTATTTTGTTTAGTTTTCTGTTTTTTGAACACTCAAGGTCATTCCTCCAAATAGCCTACTCAATTTTTGTTTGTTTCCACGTTTTGAAAACCTGATGCTCATTTCAGATTCCTTATCTAATTGGTAAAACACAGTGAAAAAATGCAAAGGTTTTTAAAACCAACAAAAGTAAAAGATTCTACCACTGGGGAATTACCTAGCAGCCAAGTTCTCCATTTTCTACATACATTTTCTTCATTATATGTAAAAAAATAATTAGAGATATGAAAATATTTGTGTGTGTGTGTGTGTGTGTGTGTAAGGATGTCTTTTCACCTCTGTAGACCTAGGATGGATCCCAATCACTGATAACTCATGAAATCATGAAGGACTGTGCAAAATGTGTTTTGCATTTCCATGTATACTTCGTCCCTTTTATTGAGGCATAGTCATTGGCAACATTTTCTTTGAGTAGTCTGTGCATTTTTGTTTTTCTTCATTTTTTATTGTACTTTACATGAAGTTTTACAGAACAAATAGTTTCTCATTAAACAGTACACGTATTGTTTTATGACATTGGTTAACAACCCCACGACATGCCAACACTCTCCCTTCTCGACCTTGGAGGATCTTTTTTTTCTTTTCTTTTTTTGGTGAAAATATACACAGCCAAAGATACACCATTTCAAAAGTTTCTACATGTACAATTCAGTGATATCGATTACATTCTTCCAGTTGTGCTGCTACTCTCACTGTCCTTTTCCAAATTATTCCATCACCATTATCTTACAACTCACTGTCCCCTAGGCTTCCCATCAAAACTTATGAGTCGCTGCTGTCAATTTGATCTCACATAGACAATACGTTTTTTTTTTTTTTGTACCTTAGATGAAGGTTTGCAGAACATATAGTTTCTCATTAAATAGTTAGTACACATAGTGCCCTATGACAATGGTTAACAACCCCACGACATGTCAACACTCTCCATTCTCAACCTTGGGTTCCCTATCACCAGTTTTCTTGTCCCCTCCTGCCTACTAGTCCTTGTCCCTGGACTGCTGTGCCTCATTAGTCCTGTTTTGTTTTATGAGGCTGTCTGTCCAATCCCTGGCTGAACCGTGAACCTCAGGAGTGACTTCACCACTGAGCTAAAAGGGTGTCCGGGGGCCATACTCTCAGGGTTTCTCCAGTCTGTCAGGCCAGTAAATCTGGTCTTTTTTTGTGAGTTAGAATTTTGTTCTACATCCTTTTCCAACTCTGTCTAGGACCCTCTGTTTTAATCCCGGTCAGAGTAGTCAGTGGTGATAGCCGGGCACCGTCTAGCTATACTGGACTCAGTCTGGTGGAGGCCTTGGTAGCTGTGGTCCATTAGTCCTTTGGACTGATCTTTTCTTTGTGTCTTGTTCTCTTCATTCTCCCTTACTCCTGAAGGGGTGAGAACAGTGGAGTATCTTAGTTGGCCGCTCATGGGCTTTTAAGATCCCAGTCGCTACTCACCAAGGTAGAATGTAGAACGTTGTCTTTATAAACTGTGCCATGCCAATTGAGGTAGATGTTCCCTGAGACCATGGTCCCCACAGCCCTCCGCCCAGCAATTCAGTCCCTCAGGGAATTTGGATGTGGCTATGGAGCTTCCATGACATTTCCTTGTACAAGCTGTGCTGGCTTCCCCAGTATCGTGTATTGTCTTACCCTTCATCAAAGTTACCACTGATCCATTGTCTATTTAGTCCTCCCCCCACCCCTCCCATCCCTCGTAATCAACAAAGATTGTTTCTTTTTGTGTGTAAACTTTTATATGAGTTTTTATAGGACTGGTCTCATACAATATTTGTCCTTTTGTGATTGACTTATTTCACTCAGCATAATGTCCTCCAGTTTCATCCATGTTATGAGATGCTTCACAGATTCATCACTGTTCTTTATCGTTGCATAATACTGTATTGCATGTATGTACCATAGTTTATCCATTCATCTGTTGATGAGCATCTAGGTTGTTTCCATCTTTTTGCTATCGTGAACAGTGCTGCAATGAATATGGATGTGCATATATTTATTCGTGTGACGGCTCTTATTTCTTTAAGATACATTTCTAGGAGTGGGATTGCTGGATCATATGGTATTTCTATTTCTAGCTTTCTAAGGAAGCACCATATCATTGGCTAGCATTTATGTTTGTAATATCAGAGCACTAGTTTTCATTCCCTTTCTCTCCAGTGTGATTTAACACAGGCAAAATAAAACTGAATTCTGATGGATGGCTTTTGTATACATCCTGGGGAAGATGAGTTAACCTAAGTACCAAAGTGCTTAACAATTTGGTATAGGATGGATTTGAAAGGCTTCTTCCTTACACTTGGGAATATGTATCATTTGTAATAAGTTTTACTACTCTATACAGCTGAGAAGGATAACTTGGTTATTCTAGTTATGAATTTCCTCAGTAACCTGATTTTTTTCCACTCATTTCTCAAATCATTTAACATCACTTGACTGACATTTAATGCATGGCCACTGTACACCAGCCACAAGGAAACAGAGATGAAGTATTTATCTCTATGCCCAAAATCTTTTCCTAAGTAACTAAGTCAATGACTATTTTTCCTGGTTATTTTTCTGCATAACATGCACATTGGACTATGATGTATTCAAATATAGAAATGAGTTAAACACACCAAGGAGCTGAATAAGTAAGGGCATGTTAGAATCATTCTTGTACCCTCTGCTGTGCTTTTGTGACTTACATTTGTTTTCTGTATATTTTTATTTCAGCTGAAAGAGACATCAGTGTTTACTGTGGGGTGCAAGCCATCACAATGAAGATTAATTTTTGCACCGTACTTTTCTCGGGTTATTCGGAAACAGATCTGGCCCTGAACGGAAGGCATGGGGATTCCCACTGCAAGGGGTTCATAAATAACAACACCTTCCCTGCCGTGGTCATTTTCATCATCAATCTCAGCACCTTGGAGGGCTGTGGAAACAACTTAGTGGTAAGATTAATGTGAAATTCTGTGCTAAGTCTGGTGTCATAACTAAAAAATCCCTCCATTTCATGAAATAATCAGAAACTACATCTGTCTTTGAGAAAAAAATTTCCAATGAAACTGAACAAATCACTTTCCTTTGTCAGTCTGAGGCTTCCACTCGTGAACATGCCATTCTATCTTCCAACAATGGTTCTGTTTATAGTTGCTGGGAGGCTGAGGGGCCTGATACTCGGTAGGGATTGGCTGAGTTACTCTAGGCAACATTACTTTGTGTGACATTGATGGCTATTTCTCTACGGTTTATCATGAGCCATTTTCCTTATGCTTTTTTATGGAAGTATCTGATCATACAAAAAGGGTTTGTTACAGTAAGTTTGGCAGTGAACCACGTGGACTATCGGTTTTTAATGACCTCGTTCAGAAAGAGAGATGAAAGGGTGGGAAACTTGGAATCTACTAGGTTTCACGTTTACATTGAATGATGGATGTTAGTGCTTTGCAAAAGAGGGCTGTCAGCATTTCTGGTGTGAAATTTGTCATTGTTTGGGACTTTCCTTTGCATTTCGAAATGTTTATTATACCTGGTCTTATCCACAAAACCCCGGTAGTGTACTCTCTCAAGTCGTTGTGAAAATGAAAATGCTGTTCCAGACATTTCCACCCTGGATGAGGACCACTTGTCTATGCCATTCATTTATTTATTCATGCACTGAACACTCAAAAATAGAATTGAATAAGGAATAAACTCTCTAGGGAATTAAAATTAATTAATATAAAAATGTGATGGGCACTAGTTACACTAAGAAGTCACTGGGTGATGCAAATAGCTAAACACTGGACTATTAACGGAAAAAAATGGCTGTTCTAACCCACCCAGAGGTGCCTCGAAAGTAAGACCTGGCAATCTGCTTCTGAAAGGTCACAGCCTTGAAAACCCTATGTAGCACAGTTCTAGTCTGTAACATGTAGGGTCACCATAAGTTGGAAAAGACTTGGCAGCAACTAACAACAACCATTAAATTGAAATTCACTTGGTACTATTTTTCATTTCACTTGTTTAAATATCTTATAGGTAAATCCTAGTAAAGACAAAAGGGAGAAACAATGAGCGTGATGACTTAGTGCAGTGAAGAATGAGAAATTGGCTTTTACTCTCACCAGTTATTGTTTGGGATTAAACAGGAAGGCTTGGTTATTCTAAGGATAGGGTTTCTAAGACTTGGAGGGGGATGGGAGACAGGAAAGAAGAGTTTTCTCTGAATCTCCTGCTTTATTCCTTCCCAGAGGGGCATTAGAATATTGTGCCCATGACCATTTCCAAGCCTGCAGCTTGGGCATTGGGCAGCTTTTTATTAAAAACGTTTATTCATCTCTGAGTTGTGTGCAGAGAGGTTATGAATGGGCCTCAGGGAGGTGATGCAAGTTGATTATGTCTGTATTTCCTTGTTGGAGGGAGAGAGCCTATGTGGAGATCAGCAATATTTTCATTTCTACTACCATATCCTGAAACCCTTCCTGTGTGACACTTTCTTCTCTAGATTTAAGTCACTTTGCCCTACTGTCGAGAAAATAATATAGGAGAAAAGACAGTGAAAGCTTCTGTGTATATGTGCCTTTTACTTATTTAAAGAGCTAAATAAGTGTGGTATAAAAATGTGCATATACCTATATTTATGAGAGTTCCTGGGTTGTGCAAACGGTTAACATACTCGACCGCTAACTGAAGGTTGGAGGTTCAAATTCATTCAGAGATGCCTTGAAAGAAAGGCCTGGCGATCTATTTCTGAAAAATCAGCCACCAAAAACCCTATGGAGCACAGTTCTACTCTGACACATATGGGGTTGCCATGAGTCAGAGTCTACTCAACGACAATTGGCTTTGTATCTATAGCTATGCCAATATACATATATATTTATATGTGTATATATATATATTTTTAACAGACAATCATGGAAGCAGTGAAAGGTTGGAAAGATTTGCTTTTTTTTTTTTTTTTGCCTTAGATGCCACCAGCTTTGGCATCTGCTCCAAAGGCAATCCAACATGGACAAGATAAGTAGACTTCTAAAACACTGGATGAGAATCAAACTATTTTCATCCATAAAGAGTCTTGCCCCATTTATGAATTAGCTGGGGATACTAGTCTCAGCTTTACCCATATGTCATCAGGTTCTTGCATAAAGTTTGCTTTATTGTTGAAAATAAAGTATTAACGTTCTCAGTGTTGTCAGGTGCTGTTAAGTCAGTTCTGACACATGATGATCCTACGTACAATAGAACAAAACACTGCCTGGACCTGAGCAGTCCTCACAATCCTTATGCCTGAGCCCATTGTCGCAGCCACTATGTCAATCCACCTCATTGAGGGTCTTTCTCTCTTTTGCTTACCCTCTACTAAGCACGATGTCCTCTTCAGGGACTGGTCCCTCCTGATAACACATGCAAAGTATGTGAGACAAAGTCTTGCCATCCTCTTTTCTAAGGAGCATTCTGGCTGTACTTCTTCCAAGACATACTTGTTCTTTTTTCTGGCAGTCCATGGTATAGTCAATTCTCTTTGCCAACATCGTAATTTAAAGGCATCAATTCTTCTTCTGTCTTCCTTATTTAGAGGTCTCAGTAATGACCACTAAAACTTTTTACTGAATACCTTATTGTCTTTCACATGGTAGAATAAACTATATCCCTCTCTGGTCATTTGAAGGTCAAGAACATTACTGAGTATTCCTAGGGCAATGGTTCTTAAATTTTTAGGGGGATTAGAGAATCTAATGAAAACCAGAAGTTGTTTTCCTAGAAAAACACATATGGACAATATTTCCATGTAACTTCTGGCAGTATCTTTGAAATCCATCTATGAGCTATTACCCTGGGATAGGGTGAGGATCTCCATGTACCACCCTGAGAAAATAGATCCTCCAAAAATTTGTGACCTTCATTCATTTGCTCAAAAATTATTTATGGGGCCCCTAGATGCTGGTCATTGTGCTGTGCTGAAGATACAAATGTGAGCAAGATCTACAGGGTCCCTGCTCACAAAGAGCTCCTGTTATGGCTGAAGGAACTGCCATGTAAGTTCACTACTCATGTGCTGTGACTACTGCTAAGCACAGCATGGAGGAGTCAGCAAAAGATACCCAGGAAACATGAGATCCAGAAGAGGAACGGCATGTGTTGTGGTGAAGTGGGGGAGAAGAGAGGCTGAAGGAGTATGCACAAATGCCAGAGCAATGGGGGCCATGGTCTGTTAGTAAAACTAGGGGCTGAAGCATTATTAATCAAGGGTAGAAGCCGGGAGATATGATGGTAAAGTGGAAAATGTTGTTGTTGTGTGCTGTTAGGTTGATCCCGACTCATAGCACCCCTATAGGACAGAGCAGAACTGCCCTATAGGGTTTCCAAGGCTGTAATCTTTACTGAAGCAAATTGCCAGGTCTTTTCTCCCAGAGGGGCTGGTGTGTTCCAACCGGGGCTTCGAACTGATTCATTAAGGTTCAACTTCCTGCTTAGCATTTACATTTCTACCCCTTATGTATGCATAAGAATCACCTGGGGATCTTATTAAAATGTAGATTCTGATTCAGTATATCTGGGGCAGAGATGCAAATTATCATCAGGGAACTGGAGGGAACTGGAATGAACCAGATTCGAAGCCCTAGTTCCAACCAACGACATTTTGATTAGCAGCCGAGCACTTAACCATTGCACCACCAGGGCTCCTTTAAAGTGGAAAATAGGGTCAGATTAACAAGGTTTTTATAAGCCATGCCACAAAAATACGGACTTCATCTGTGAGCATTCTTCAATTACTTGTTGTAGCACTCTGTCTCCTTTCATATTTATGAAATATGTGTAAAGTGCCTTTGATAAATGTAAAGTTTCGTTTAGTTAAAAGACACATATAATCATATGTAAATAGTATTGTGTGTGTATAAATTCAAAACCATGGTTTATTACAGTTGAAACAGGCCCTATAAATTATGTGGGCTGCTGTCTTTATTTTGCATATGAATTAAATGGATTTACATATAGCCATTTCATCACTGAAATCGATCTATCATTCTAACAGGTATCCACAGTTCCTGGAGTTAGTGCTTATGGAAATGCATCTTCAGTACAAATAGGAAATATTTCAGGATACATTGATACCCCAGATCCACCGACCATCATCAGTTACCTACCTGGGCTTCTTTACAAATTTAGTTGTAGTTATCCATTGGAATACCTGGTGAACAATACCCAGCTTGCTTCGTAAGTTTATATTTTATTCTTGGTTTCTCATATTGCCATTATGTTTGAATCATTTCTTATCCTTAAGGGATTTATGAAGATAGCAGGGTTTGTTGAGAATGACTGCACTGACACAATGTAATAAGAACTGGATTAAGTCTTCTATATACATATATAATTGATATGACCCATATCAACAGCTCAGGATATATATATAAAAAATTAAATTAAAATTGGTTCAGACTCTGCTGGATTTATTATAAGTCAGTACCTGCCATCTGCCTTGTGTCCTCCTTGTTCCCCTTAGAACTGCCTAAGAAATCCAGTGCCAGGATCAAAAGGCCCTGTTATGTTTTCAGTGCCTGCATATTTTGATCACTGCATTGATGGGTCCTACCTGGCTTCCCTCTCTGTCATATGCTCATATGCTCTTACTGTTGGACTCTGCTGCTCTAGAAGCTAGGTCTCCACGCCTGCTGCTGAGGCATCACCCTTGGCTGCCCAGACCCTACATGGGCGCTGATGATTCCCAGGAAAGGAGGTATGACTCAGAGTCAAGACATGGACCCTCGAGGTTACAGCCTTTAGTTTCTAGTCATATATTTATTCATTTTTTCAGGCAGCACATCCTCTAAGACAGAGCTACATCCCATTATGACATAATCATCTATACTTGGCAAATATTTTTGATAAAATATGAGATGATTGAGTGAACACTTTCTCTCTCCAATTTTCAGGTTTGATGTCATGAAGACCTAGTTATCATTTAATGATAGTCATGAGGGAATCCAAGGAGACACAGAACCCATATTTTGCTTCAGTTGAAAAACATTCATAGCTGGTTTTAATGGCACAGTGATGATAAACGCCTTTGTCAAAAGCAAGTCTTTGATGTGGAAAAGGATAGAGGTCTATAGGATGAAGGTGTAGAGGGAAGCAGGTCATTAGGGTGTCATAAGCTCTTACTCCCTGCAGCCCCTACCCCATCCTGAACTGCTTATATCTTCAGCCAGTATTTATTACTATATGCTATGCAATGCTCTAGAACTGAACAAAATTCCTTGTTGTCAGGGAACTTCTATTCTAATGGAATTGATGAAAGTATATTTGCAGCAAACAGATTCAAATTCTTATGAAATAAAATTTTTCTGCCAAAAGTCTCAAATATGTGATGCAAAATTAAAAACAAAAAGATGAATTGATAAATCAAAAGATCATAAAGAATAGCTTTTCTTTACTTGGTCCTTTCATTTTAATTATTTATCTGTTCAATGATTTAAACAAGATGCCCCACTAAGTAAAAGCATGTCAGGCTTATTCAAGAGTTGTAGTGGTTAAATCTAACAACCAGCTAAAACTGAAACTTTTAATTTAAAATCTCATCAGTGCTTTCCTTTTTCTAAATCTATGTCAGGTCGTCAGCCGCTATTTCCGTAAGAGAGAACAATGGCACATTTGTCAGCACCTTGAACCTGCTCCTTTATAACGTAAGTTGATGGGTGAAGGATGTTATTTTCTCTTTCACTGTTCTGAGGAGCAAATGGCTTTTATATAAAAAAAGACCAACAGCCATACTAACCTTGTTATACTTGGGTAACATTTTCCATCTTTACTGCCATTTTCATATGTCTCAGTGATAAAAGTATAGTAAAAACTCCATTATTTTTCAAAAGTTGATCAGTGATTTAAATTTTTTATAAATGTGTCTGTATAGTTACTTGGTGTTTCTCTCTACCTTCATATGTGTATGTTTTTCTGTGTGTGTGTGTTTGTATGTGTAGACATAGGGTCAAGATCTTGGGAAGAATATTTTTGTCATAACAAGATAGAGCAAATCCAAATGATAGTCTTCTAGAGGCATGTTTGGTGATGAAAGTGTTAACATTTTCTTTTTTTTAAATTTTCTTAAATTGTACTTTAGGAGAAGGTTTACAGAAGAAATAATCTTCTCAATAAACAGTCAGTACACCTATTGTTTTATGACATTGGTTAACAACCCCACAAAATGTCAACACTCTCGCTTCTCGACCTTGGAGGATCTTTACTTTTTGTTGTTGAAAATATACACAGCCAAAGATATATCAGTTCAGAAATTTCTACATGTACAATTCAGTGACGTCGATTATATTCTTCCAGTTGTGCTGCTATTCTCAGTATCCTTTTCCAAATTATTCCATCACCATTGTCTTCAACTCACTGTCCCCTAGGCTTCCCATCAAACTCTTTGAGTTGCTGTTGTCAATTTGATCTCACATAGATAATTTTTTTTTTTTTGTACCTTAGATGAAGGTTTACAGAACATATAGTTTCTCATTAAACTTAGTTCACATATTGCCTTACGACAATGGTTAACAACCCCATGACATGTCAACGCTGTCCCTTCTCAACCTTTGGTTCCCTATCACCAGCTTTCCTGTCCCCTCCTGCCTTCTAGTCCTTATCCATGGACTGCTGTGCCTCATTAGACCCGTTTTCTTTTACGGGGTCAGTCCAATCCCTGGCTGAATGGTGAACCTCGGGAGTGACTTCATGTCTGAGCTAAAAGGGTGACCAGGGGCCATACTCTCAGGGTTTCTCCAGTCTGTCAGGCCAGTAAATCTGGTCTTTTTTTGTGAGTTAGAATTTTGTTCTACATCCTTTTCCAACTCTGTCCAGGACCCTCTGTTGTGATCCTGGTCAAAGTAGTCAGTGGCGGTAGCTGGGCATCGTCTAGCTGTACTGGATTCAGTCCGGTGGAGGCCTTGGTAGCTGTGATCCATTAGTCCTTTGGACTAATCTTTTCCTTGTATCCTATTTTCTTTATTCTCCTTTGCTCCTGAAGTGGTGAGAACAGTGGAGTATCTTAGATGGCTGCTCACAGGCTTTTAAGACCCCAGACATTACTCACCAAGGTAGAGCATTGTCGTTATAAACTGTGTTATGCCAATTGAGCTAGATGTTCCCTGAGACCATAGTCCCCACAGCCCTCTGCCCAGCAATTCAGTCCCTCAGGGAATTTGGATGTGTCTATGTAGCTTCCATGACATTTACTTGCACAAGTTGTGCTAGCTTCCCCAGTATTGTGTACTGTCATAACCTTCACCAAAGTTACCAGTTATCTATTGTCTACTTAGTTATCCCCCACCCCTCCCATCCCTCATTACCAACAAAGATTGTTTCTTTTTGTGTGTAAACTTTTACATGAGTTTTTACAGTTTTTATTTGAGTTTTTGTCCTTTTGTGATTGACTTATTTCACTCAGCATGATGCCCTCCAGTTTCATCCATGTTATGAGATGCTTCACAGATTCATCATTGTTCTTTATCATTGCATAATACTCCATTCTGTGTATGTACCATAGTTTGTTTATCTATTCATCTGTTGATGGGCATCTAGGTTGTTTCCATCTTTTTGCTATTGTGAACAGTGCTTCAGTGAATATGGGTGTGCATATGTCTATTCGTGTGACGGCTGTTATTTCTCTAGGATATATTCGTAGGAGTGAGATTGCTAGATCCTATGGTATTTCTATTTCTAGCTTTCTAAGGAAGTGCCATATCATTTTCCAAAATAGTTGTATCATTTTGTATTCCCACAAGCAATGCGCGTACAAGTTCTGATCTCCCCACAGTCTCTCCAACATTTGTTATTTCCTGTGTTTTTG